>OX243900.1:3782500-5207500 GCA_945859665.1 Anorthoa munda | reverse complement strand
ACATTGACCGATGCCGTCTGTCTCATATTCTGCGGATGCCCGTAATCTAAGGATTAATCAATGAAAATATCATTGTTACGACGGGTACATAAGTACATACGTTATCCTTTTGTATTTGTAATGTCTGTTTTGTGTACAATAAAGATTATGAATATATGAATACGGGTTCTATGAATCTGTGTATTTACTTGTACTCTTAAAGCTAACATTTTAGCAATCTCGGAACTGTAAAGGTCTATCCACACATATCAGGGGCGTGCCCGGGACGTGACAGGGCCGGGTCTCGTCATGGGCTCAAAAAAATATCGGTGGGAACATTTTATATGACATCGTGCACGGACGTGTGTGAACGATGAATGTAATCAGGAATTCATCAAGGTACATATTATTTTTTCATGAAGTGAAGTTTAAGTAAATAAGCGCCGCTATCTGACCACTGCTAATCACCGTAGTCAAAGGGCTTGACCGCGCTTTATCGCTCGAGGCTTCACAAGGACCTAAAATAAGGTTATTTTTCTGATTCCGAGATTCCGATATTGGATCACTCAGTATCGGAATAGAAATATCGGTAATTTTGTTCCGAGATTCTGATATTACGAGATTCCGAGATTCCGATATTCATGCCCTAGTCCCGACATAGCATTTCTTAATTTGTCAATCATTAATTTTGTAGCGACCTAAAAAATAATACCAAAAAAATGGGCTAAAATTAAAAGGGCTGTCAATAGGGCAGGCGGTGGTCATCCCTGGAACATCGGGTATTAACCATTCTCGGTGAGCAAGCAGCTACAGGGATGCAGGAGGTGCGCGAGCTTGGTTTCGATGGTGGAGAGGTTTGTTTAATTAATTAACTGTATATTGAAGACGCACAGGATCGGTCAACATGGCACTTGGAGGCCTATGTTCGGCAGTGGACGTATTTTGGCTGAAATAATGATAATGATGGTATTGAATCATACCATATTATTATAGTTGAATATTTTGTCAGTATTTATACTTATATATTATAACTGATTGCGTATCTCTAGCTGCCTGTTAGAGCGCTTCAAGATCCTAAAAGCAGAACCGTTTAGAGTTATATATAGTGCTAAATGTCCACGTTTCGTATCTTTGTTTAAGTCTCATGAAATAGGAAATGACCTTACAGCGTTCTCTGGACATATATCCGGGCTGTTACTGAAAAGTTCCTGTCCGCTAAAAATATTTATTATAATTTTTACATTTTCTATGCTTAACTGGAAACAATCATAGCTACTGCTGCTGGGGCCACGGATACACCCACAGGCTCTAACGGGTTTATTGTCTTTGGTATGTATCTATTTACCTACTTTTTGTAGACTGTATTCTTTTACGTAATCTCGTTTACAATATTGTTACAAATTCACATACAATATTGTATCCCAACAGGAGATGAAGATTGGAATATGGCCCTTCACAATCACAACAACAATCACAATTCCGTGCACGTGTCTCGTCTCCAAGATCATCATCACCACCATCATCATCTACATCACCGACTAGGCCGCCTACTCCTAGGTAGACTAACCAGCCACAACATACGCAGCGGGATAAAAGAGTGACGAATGTGGAGGAGATTATTTTGAGGATGGAGAGTAATACCGGAGAGGAAAATAGACAGCGTGGTAGGGCTCAAATGGAGATTGAAAGAGAGAGGATTCGCTTGAGAGAGAGTGAGCTTCAAACAAGGCGAGATGAGCTTGAGCTTAAGGCTCAATATCTGGCTTTTATGAGAGAGGCTTTGCGTGTTTTAGACAGATGTTTAAATAGTAATGTGTGCAAGGTTAACTTTATGTTAGAAACTAACATTATAGGGGTGATCCAAATAATAAATCATTAACTAACCCCTATATAATTGCCTAAAATGAATATCCATCTCAGAATAATTTCCCCTGAGGTGTTTTGCGCCTAAAAGTTAGAGTTTGTAGTATTAGAAATACCAGATTATTATTAAGTACTTTTAGATCATCCCTCGTAGGTGTACATACCTAGTAACCACACTTGCTCGTTATTCCAGTGCAATTCCTGCATAAATGTGTTTACCGAGCTGTTTTCCCAGACGAAGGCGTCGTGAGTTTCCTGGCCATGTTGCAATCACTGTCACAAACCTGTTGAAGTAGATGTTTTTTTTATCCATAATAATTATTATTAAAGTGGCGCCAGTGGCGGCGCCAGTGGCAGAAAAGTTGAAAGGAAGCCGTTTGTCCTGGTATGGTCATGTGATGAGGAGGGAAGCGTTTCAACGCATGTTACTGAAAGAGTTATGAATATAAATGTGGATGGATGGAGAGGGAGAGGAAGGCCAAAGAAAAGATGGATGGACTGTGTGAGGAGTGATATGAAAGAAAAAGGAGTCAGTAATGGCGTGACGGGGGACGGGACGGTATGGAGGAGGCAAACGTGTTGCGCCGACCCCAAGTAACATGGGATAAGGGCAGGAAGATGATGATGATGAATTATCATTGTGAATAGTCCAGCCAAGAGCTATGCTTGAATCATTATAAACTTACTATTTGCACATTCAGGGACTGGAAATGTTTTCGACAGTAAAACAAATGTTCTACTGCCCTTTCTGGTTTAAATATGTGGAAATGGGATCCGTCTATGGCACCACATACTCCAGGAATACCAAATTTTCTGAAAAATCTGAAATATTCTTATTTTTTAACGTAGTTTAGGTAACGTAGTGTCCAAACTACGTAAAGAAATTAAACGATTATAAAATGTTTTTTGAATAGTACGGCATATATAATACATTTGCTTAATAGCGTCTCTTTCCGACCTTGACGTGGGAAATTTTATAAATGTGTTAGCCAACGCTGGGTGTGTCAGTGCTACGATTACTTCTCCTACAAATCTACTAACTGTAGTTTGGCCCAAGTTTTTGCTCATACCAAATATGCGTTGGTATGAACCCGTGGCAAAAAATGAGAGTGCGCACTAAACCTGCAATTAATTAGGTGATATTACCATGCTTAGATTCGGTACATATGTAACTAATAATAAGCAACTGTGGAATATAATAGGCACCTTAAGTTCCAAACCAATCCTTTGACTAGACTTTAAATTTGTTTTCGTCCTGAGTTCCTGGCGAAGGAATTTAAATGCCTCTTTGCTCAGTCTGTACCGGTATCTGAACTCCACGTTAGTTATGTTCATTGGATCCGTCAAGTGTCTCAGCCGGTTTCTTTGCGTTATCAAACTGTAATAAGAGTTATAGGATTGGCATTCGTAGTAAAGCATTGGGGTTGCGGCGCAGCGCAGCGTATGTAGGGGGAACACCTCTGCGTTTTGCCGTCGAGTGTAACAAAATCTTCGAATAAAATGTAGAGCAAAAGAGACGAATAAAAGTGTAAATTACAAGGTGTTACCGCATACCAACACAGCAGGAGACGACGCGCCGTGGCAAGTGACGTCGGCGCTGTCAGGTGGCAGGAGTGCGTTATCGCCCCACAAAAAATGTATACATTTGTACCGTACAAAATAAAAAATAAAAATACCTCGTTTCCCGGCTTCTTCTAGGATCGTTGATTAGACGGTAGGCAAAATAGTGGAAGATAACATATCTCTTAACGCCATGGTTTATTTTCTAAATATTAATATATTTTTGTAATAAAATGTAATATTTTGACGTGAAATGTCTCACCAAGAAAATGTCAGTGAGATAGTTTGTCCCATAGATTTAGAATTTTTTTGCTATATATCTATGGTTTGTCCGTATATATAAGTTTCTCTGTGGTTGTCGACGAGCTTTCGTCACACCTATCGTAAAAGCCGATACTACATGTCATAATGAAAACTCGTGCTACCGATTCCCATACATTTGGAGCGTTAACGCAACGTAAATACTTGAACTCGATACGAAGGCAATTGTCAAAAACTTGTGCTACCGAGTTGTTAGTTCCAAATACGGACACATGGCGCTGATTAATTTTACATACAAAAATTGTCGGAGCCGATACGTTAACGTAGTCGATCCAATTACGCAGATCGTGCTAGGGCCTCTGGTGGTTAGTTAAACATAAGCCTTAAAAAATATGTAGTAGAGCTCTAAATAGTAGAGCTTTAAACAAACCTTCTCGAGGTAAGCTATATAAGGAGGTTATCTTGCATAATAAATAATCCATAGATAAAATCTATTTCAAATGTCATAACAACCGGCGTGTCATAGTTGTTAGGAAAAAATATTCTAAAATAAGCTAAAATTAGTTTAAATAAATTAGTATTTACTATTTAGCGTTATGCAGTTTATTCCGGCTTCCAAAAAGAAAGCTGATGAAAAAGAGAAACCTATCCAAAGTCGTTTTCAAAGACATTCGGCCATACTTATCTGGAAATGTTTTTTACAAAGACAGTAGGTATCTTAGGTTACTGGGTGGGGTGTGAAGGTCAGACAAGCAGTCGTGACGAATTGCCGATTTGACGAATATCAGACTTGACCAATGTCGTTCAACCCGTTCCAAGTAATGTTTGCATCATTCGGCCTATTTTAAGGTCCTTCCATCGCTTTAGTGACATAAAACGGTTACATTCAAAAGAAATTATATAAAGGGTTTGAAAAAAAAAATATAATTCATATAATACCTTGAAATGAGCAATTCTTGTATATAGGTATGTATCTATATATAATTTTAATCTCGGAAGCGGCCCTAACGATTTTCATTAAATTTAGTATGCTAGATCGATTTATCCCCCACTGCTTTCGGGGGCGATAAATCGGTCGGGCAATAAATCGGCGGCTTAATTTTTAGAGAACGTCGTTTTTTCTATTTTCACCCGAGCCACCATATTTTTACCCAGGTACTGTACATTATTTGTGAAACATTGTTTTTTTGTGTACCTAATGAGAATTGGTTTAAAAAAAAAAATTACACTTTATTTTTCGCTACTTTTGGTTATTCATTCAAAACGACTTGAATGTTAAGAACTTTTTTACACAGAAAAATTTATGGCTAGAATTTCTTCATAACTAATATAGCATAACTAAATCAAACAACATTTTGCAAACAAAACTGTCCAAAAGGAGGTTCAATATTGATATTCTGGCTCCGAGCGGGCGCACGGCCAGAACTGCGTTAACATTGGTGAATATATACGCCATCTGGGGGTAAAGTCAAGAGTGAATATGTAACTTCTAGACTAACGTGATACACCGTCGCCGTCGACTTACCATTAGCACAGATAATATAATACTAGCATACAGATACCTCATCCCATACAAAGAAACCGTGCCGACGTAACTAGCGTTTTTCGACTGTTTATTCTAGCAATTTTTTGTACATCGAACGCATTCGGTTCTGTTTCACGGTGATAGATAGATGGTGTTAGCAGCGACTTGCAAGTAAAAGGGTTTACTAGGTTCGTGAATGTTTTTTTCTTTAAATACAGTGAAGGTTTGTTTTCTAGTATTTATTTGCACGTTTTTACAGTTTTTTTTGCACCATAATGTGATAAAATGCAAACTTTAACAATCGAGTGGAATGCCTCAGAAATTTGAAAATGCGCCATCTATTGGCATCAATTTTTAATGATCCGTCTAATAATCTTTGAAATGTGAATTAAGAGCCCAATATTCCATAATTTTGTACTTAGGAGAGTTGATTAAACAAGAACATACAATTTTTGTGTTAAATTCCAGAAAATGTTAATTTTACGCACTTTCAATTACAGATGGAGGTGCATATCGCGCCATCTAGTGAGATTTATTTGAACCAAATTTTCTCTTTTAGCAATGAGACCCCGTGCCATTAGGTATAAACAGGCATAAAAATTCTTAAGGTACAAAGCTGCGTGCGGTGTGACCACAAAAAAGCAAGAGTAAAGGCTTGGCAGTCTTATTAGTTTATCGTTGGGATTTACAAGGCTTATACCAAAGACTTCCATACATAAACAGGATTTCTTTCATTATCTCTTTTGGGTTTTACCTTCCCCACTTTTTAAAAGTATTATAGTAGGTACGATTAAGAGACATTGATTGAATCTATTATAATACAATAGTAACAGAGATATCATTTCTTACTCCTCCACTTGTATTATATCGTTACTTTTTTACAAGCTTTTAATTAACTTGCAATGTATGTATGTAAGTGTGTTCGGGTCAAATCTTGCAACTTAATTTTACAGCAGTTATCCTCCACTGCATACACGTTTAGTTTGGATGACAATGCATGGTTAGATAAGTGACGTCATTCTAAAGCCAATATGGCGGACGACCCAAGATGGTGGACTAGTTATTTTTTGTGCACTGCCATGATATGGGTATCAGATGAAAGGGTTTGCTGAAAAGAATACAGCTTGTTTTAAAAATAAAATAAATTAATGAATAATTTTTAAGACTCAGAATAAAATAGAAGGAAAAATATTTATTTGAAAAGAGAAAGGTAGAAAAAAAAGTTTAATCAAAAAGTAATAATTAATTATTTGTTTTTTTTTTCAGACGAAGATGGGGACTAATAATAGTGGAAGCAGTGTTCGCATTGATACTGTTCATAGTCTCCATCTTAATAGCGAAACCAGTGTTCTTGACACCTCTACAGGCAGAACCGGACCCTCCCTTGCCAACCTCGGAAATCCTGGCTTCACTCCAGAAAAATAACATTCTAGGATATGCGCCGAATAATTCTACTGATATTACAAAAATTATGAACAGGGCCAAGGAACTATTGTCCATTGGTAAGTGAAGTTTAAACACTAGTTTTTAACTCCCGACAGGAAAAGAGGTGGGTTATAAGTTTTACGTGTGTATATGTGTATCTGTCTGTGGCATCATAGCTCCGAAACGGATGAACCGATTTTGATTTCGTTTTTTGTTGTTTGAAAGGAGACTTTATCGAGAGTTCTTAGCTATGATTGATGAAAATCGGTTCAGCCGTTCCGTGGGTGTTATAGAAAGAAAGAAAGAAAATATTTATTGCCAACTGTAACAGAACATGAACAAACACAAATTGTTCTCTTGCGGATCTTTACATTTCTGATTCGATCACGCAAGGAAACTCGGATATAGCCCTCTCCATTGCCCTTTGTGTGACTGGAAGCTTTCTGATGAGGTCCATTGTAAGCGACCACGTCTCAGAGTCATCAATAAAACACATAGAGAAAAGTTGTCATAACACAATGTCAAACTAACATTTTATTAAAGAGATACATTGTTGGTCCGTTTTATATTAGGTTAGGTCCGGTTCCGTATTAGGTTAGGTCCAAAAGTTTCTGGTCTGAACAACAAAATGAAGGGTAAAGCTCGAAAGTATTCTTATTATTTTTCAATATAAACGAAAGCGTTTCGCCCATTATTTTACGGTAGAATACGAAGGGAAAGAATGGCCGTATACAGCATCCAAATTTACGACGACGATATTCGATAAAAGTCTTTGGTGAAGGTCGAGGTACGATTCGTTAAAGTCGACTGCATATGTTGTTGTTCCAGATGACATAATATGGAGAGCACCGACTGAAGATGACCTGAATGAACTGTTATACGAGGAATCCAAAGGTGTACCACTTAAGCGCCCCGTTATATGGGTTATTTGGAAACCAACGGTTTGTACTTATTCCAATTTAACTATCCATCAAGTGCCTACCTATAAAAATCAGCAGTTTACTTCTCGATGAAATGTTATGCTGTATGCAAAAAGGATACGTGCCGAACGTGTTCGAACCCGGGGTCGAACCAGGGCCCTATAGAACTTCAGTCTAACGCTCTCCCAACTGAGCTATTTCGGCTGTAGGGCAAGAGTTGCAATTTTGAATCAGTACATTAAAATGCAACTTGAATAATATAGGCATTTCCAATCTAAAAAGTGAAATAGTTCATTAGTTCAGTATAAAAGCGAAATGGTCTATTATTTAGTTTTTTATCTTCACTCCATTAACTAGGGAATGGGAAAATGATGAGAGTGTTAAAAGTTGTTAGTAGTAGAAAAGGAGATCCTACCATAATCAATAAATAAACTTTGTCATTCAGAAGGGCAACATTTGGGCATTCAGCATCCGCAGCACGGAGCGAGCCTTCTACGTTTCGAGCACGAAGGAGATCCAGACGATGTCCAACCCTCACCTGAAGGCCGGTTTCCTGGCCATCCAGCTCGCCATCAGCCAGGCCATCGTGGAACACGTCAGTACAAATCCTCCAGATTTTGAGGTGAGCTTCAAAACAAACTCACATCTCATTTTTAACTCTTCTTTATTTTTAACCCCCGACGGAAAAAGAGGGGCGTTATAAGTTTGACTTGTGTACCTGAGTGTTTGGGTATTTGTGTATCTGTCTGTGGCATCATAGCTCCTAAACGGATGAATCGATTTTGAATTAGTTTGTTTTTGTTTGAAAGGTGACTTTATCAGGAGTGTTCTTAGCTATTTTTTTATGAAAATCGGTGCAGCCGTTCAAAAGTCAGTCAAATCGGGAATATTTCGCAATATAACGTGTCATAATTACGTCTTCGATAGATTGTCGATCGAAGCGTGTCTACTACTTGATACATTATGTAGTTTAAAAACTATGAAATAAAAATGTGTCAGGGGTATTTGAATTTTTTAAATTTTACTAGTTTTAGAGAAAGCCTATCTAGCAAAGAACCCAAGACCTAGATTGACCCGGCACTATACCGAAGACATTCCGAACATCAGCCTATACGAGATTAGGATGGTTCTGAAACAACAAAAGAAAAACATGGCGCCGAGTGATGACGGAATTACGGCCAAATTCCTGAAGGCGGGTGGAAAACCGGTACCTAAGGTTATTCAGAAGCTGTTTGATTTCGTCATACTCGAAGGGAAAACGATACAGGCATGGTGCAAAGGGGTAGTGGTACTCTTCTTCAAGAAGGGCGACAATGCCCGGTTGATGAATTAAAGGCCCATCTCACTTCTTAACCATGTCTTCAAGTTGTTTTCAAGAGTCATCACGAATCGTCTCACGCGCAGGTTTGATGATTTCCAGCCTCTTCCAGGCTTTAGCACCTTGGACCACATACATACGCTGCGGCAGGTCATACAGAAGACCGAAGAGCCTGCCTCTGTGCTTAACGCTTGTGGACTTCGAGAAAGCCTTGGATTCGATCGAGACTTGGGCTGTTCTGTAGTCTCTTCAACGGTGCCAAATCGACTACCGGTACATAAACAAAAAAAAACAGCCACCATGTCGTCTTCAAGGTTCTGGACTGGAGAGGGCTAGGCATCAAAGTCAATGGCCAGTACATCACTCACCTTCGGTTTGCCGACGATATAGTGGTCAAGGCATCACCATGGAGGACCTCAGTACAATGCTCGATGACCTCAGTAGAGCTTCCGAAAGAGTGGGTCTTAGGATGAACATGGACAAAACCAAGGTGATGTTGAATGCCCATGTTTCATCCACTCCTATCAAGGTCGGAAACTCTACACTCGAAGTTGTGGATGATTATATCCTGGGACAAACGGTCCAGTTAGGTGGGTCCAACTTCGAGAAAGAGTTCAACCATAGAATCTGACTCAGCTGGGCAGCGTTCGGGATGTTGCGCGGTATCGTCTCGTCCAACTTACCACAGTGTCTCAAGAAGAAAGTCTATGACCAGTATGTATTGCCAGCGATTACTTATGGGATAGAGACGTGGTCTCTCACAATGGGCCCCATCAGAAGGCTTAAAGGCCCCCAAAGAGCAATGAAGAGAGCTACGCTCGGAGTTTCCTTGCGTGATCCAATCAGAAATGAAGACATCCGCAAGAGAAGCAAAATTACCGACATAGCCCGAAGAATTGCCAAACTTAAGTGGTAGTGGGCAGGGCACATTGCACGGAGAACGGATGGCCGTTGGGCTGAAAAGTTCTGGAGAGGCGACCGCGTACCGGAAGACGCAGCGTTGGAAGACCGCGGGAGTCCGGTGGATGCGAAAAGCATAGGACCAATCAGTGTGGCGACGCTAGGGGCAGGCCTATGTCCAGCAGTGGATGACTTTCGGCTGAAATGATGATACTGATGATGAGAGAAAACCTAAGGGACTGGTATAGAATGCCTTAGGCAATAAGTCCATAGTTGTATCTTTTCGAATGAAGTTTTAAATAAATAAATAATCTTCAACCGCTATTCTAGCCATAAGACAGCTAATCATCGCTAATGTCCGAATTACATAAGCCTAGTTTTTTTAGAATAACATTAAACCTATGCTAACAAGGAAGTACTTAATATTCTGGCTATATTTGCCACATACAAAAATAAGGATAGTTATGTATCTGTATACGCCAGACCAGAGTCACTATCCTAGCATGGAAAACTAAGTCTCGTGTAATACGCCGACACTAAAACTCTACCGACTTAGACATCTCTCAAAAAGTTACGGTATTTTTTTGCCAGTGACCAGATGCAAGACTTATATTAAACATGCGGTAGCTAAATTTTCTTCTTATACGATTTCTATTTTCTTATTGCTACCTACTTTTCAATGACCTTTACGAAATTGCAATATCTCTATCACGTGCCTTAAGAATAATTGATGGCTCTCTAAGGCAATTAATCAGTCAGCAAGGTAGACGCATGGAATACGAAGTAATGCTAGTATGTAAATTTTAATACCAGACACTTAACACTTAAAAGGGCGTGATTATATATGATAGGATTTGTAAAACTATAACATTGTGCTTGAATAAGTTAAGAAGGCATTAAAAATCAATCTGCCTAGCCTTTTCCCAACCATATTGGGGTCGGATTCCAGTCTTACCGGATTCAGCTGGGTACCAGTATTTTACACGGAACGACTGCCTATCTGACCTCCACAACCCAGTAACTGGGTAACACGATACCCCTTGGCTAGACTGGTGTCAGATCTCAGGCTTCTGACTCCCCTTACGACGATGACGTATCGTACGTATCGTACGTATGATCTACGTTCAATGACGTATTTAAGTAATGAAAATAAACCCGTTATGATGATGATGATCCGTCCGATTCGTCCGTGATGCTGATGATTCCGTGTGTTGCTGCGGGGTGCCAATTGAAAATCAGCGCTGGGTGTCTGATACCCGCAAATGCTGAGTTGGTAACCCTTTCCGTATGGGCACGTTCAGTGCAATTTGTTTTTGCACTTTTCGCTCCATTTAAAACACTGGTACTCGGCTGAATCCGGTAAGATTGGAAGCCGACCCCAATATAGTTGGGAAAAGGCTAGGCAGATGATGATAACTTTAATACGTCATCGAATTGTTATCAGTCTTTGTGAGGCAAATGATAACGCAGTCGATGTGGCGAATCCAATTATTCTTCTTCTTCCAAACCCCATCGTATGGGGTATTTATCAAAAGGGTTTTAAGAAGTGATATATATAACACTTAAGTGTTTAAAAGAAATTCGAAAAAAAATAGTTAAAGTTATAATTAAAAAAAGTTAATTAACACAATCTTCCTTCGGCAGACGGGTAAAAAATCAAAAAACCGCCGATACATATGGTTTTGGACAGTCAGCTCGCGATTATGTATACTCCGACAGCATTATTTTCTTCTTGTTTTGTCTTTTTAACCGACTTGCCGAAAAGGAGGAGGTTCTCAATTCGGATGTTAAATTGTTTTGTATGTGTAGTCGGGCATAACTCCGTCATAAATAAACGGATTTACAAAATTATATTTTATTTCAAAAGAAGGTTATTCGAAATAGTCCCTAAATGGGACTAATTTGGTAAAGATCTTATGAAGAACTTCGGAGATATACAACAGAACTCTTCAATAAATGACAGCAAATATCTCGGGATTACTGCAATCGCATGTCTGTTTATTGTTTACACCATTTCATAACATAACAACACTTCAGTACGCTTTAAACGGGTACGCAGATGTGTACAGTTCACCCTACCGGTTATGTTCAAGTGACATGTTATTCGGGTGACAAATATTCTAACATCTCTGTGGGCATTATAGGTACCTTACTATAGAACTTTTCCATTGTACCACTAAAAAGTAAAAATAAAAACTGTTTTTCAAAAAAAATACAACCGACTTCCAAATAAAAACACTACAAATAGAAGAACAACTTCAATTTACATCATCACTTACCATCAGGTGAGATAGTGGTCAAGCGCAAGCCTATCAAAAATAATAAAAAAACCGGCCAAGTGCGAGTCGGACTCGCACACGAAGGGTTCCGTACCATTATCGCAAAATACTGCAAAAAAATGACGAATGATGTTTGTTGTATGGGAGGGGCCCCTTAATTTATTTTATTTTAATTTAATAATTATTATTTTCTAAAGTAAATATATTTCAAGAGTCTACCTGTTGCCGTTATTAGTATCGAGCAAAAAACGGCAAAAATATCACGTTTGTTGTATGGGAGCCCCCCTTTAATATTTATTTTACACTGCTTTTAGTATTTGTTGTTACGGCAACAGAAATACATCATCTGTGAAAATTTCAACTGTCTAGCTATCACGGTTCATGAGATACAGCCTGGAGACAGACGGACAGACAGACAGACAGACAGACGGATCGCGAAGTCTTAGTAATAGGGTCCCGTTTTTACCCTTTGGGTACGGAACCCTAAAAATGAAGTTATTTTTCACTTTGTAGTGTTTTTATTTGGCTTTCGGTATTTTTTTTTTTGTCTATTATAGGCTCGCGCTTGACCACTATCTCACCTGATGGTAAGCGAATATGTGGTCTACGATGGAGCACGCTTGCCTAGTAGTAACCTATTTACTCTTGACTTAAAGACCCCTAGATTGTAGCTATCGGGAAACACAGACTCCGGCAGGGTGTTCCACTCCTTAGCTGTACGCATAATAAAAGTATTCTCAAAACGTTTAGTGCGTATGGGTGGGATGTCCACCATGTACCGATGGCGCATCGCCGTACGTCTGGTAGTCCGATGATGAAACGGGCTGGGCGGAATTAGATCATGCAATTCCATCGCACACTCCCCGAAATGCAACCGATAAAAAACCGACAAGCTGGCAACTCGGCGACGATGTTCAAGGCTCTGGAGCTTTGACTTAACCAGTGCCTCATCGCTGATGAGCTTCTTGGCCCGCTTTTCAAAGTACTCTAGTGCATGAAGCTGATATTTGGCAGATCCGTCCCAGAGATGAGAACAGTACTCCATGCATGATCGAACTTACGCTTGATACAAACTGAGCAGCTGTTCTGGCGTGAAGTACCTTCTCACCTTTGCAAGGATCCCCAGCTTTTTGGCAGCCAGTTGAGCCTTTGCCTCAATGTATGGGCCAAAATTGAGCGTCGATGTCAACGTAACGCCAACGTAAGCAGTCGGGTTTTTGATTGTTTTTACATACATAAACTCACGTCTTTTTCCCATGGGGGTAAGCAGAAACTACAGAACGCCACCTGCCACGATCCTTACATACTTCTTTTGCTTCACTCACATTCATACATCGAGTCATACACACACGCCAGTTATGAGTACTGCGCACCTGGCCTTTCTGAAAAACTTCACCTATAAGGTCTATATTACTTATTAATGCCTTCTAACTTATTCAAGCACAATGTTATAGTTTTACAAATCCTATCATATATAATCGCGCCTTTTTAAGTATTAAGTGTCTGGTATTAAAATTTACATACTAGCATTACTTAGTATTCCATGCGTCTACCTTGCTGACTGCTTGGCTTGCTTCAGAAAGGCCAGGTGCGGAGTACTCATAAGTACTGCACACATGGCCTTTCTGAAGAACAATCACCTATAAGGCCTATGTATTTTTTTACATTATTTTTTTATAGATATTACCTAACCCTATAAACTTGCCTAGATTCCTGTTAAATACTGGCAGTCGCCTTACAATATTCATAGAAAGATAACAATCAGATACATTTTTGATTTGCACAATAGTGCGCTCCTTCACGTTTGCACTATCTGCACGTGATCGACGCAGGTGTTAGATCGACCGATAGTCTGGCCGCAAATATTCAGATGCTACACTGGGTGAATTTTAATTATAAACCTAATTATACATACATAGCTAACAATTGGTGAATTTCACATCGGAGTTTTGCATATAATTGTGCATTGTGATACGTTTTTAGGGTTCCGTACCCAAAGGGTAGAAACGGGACCCTATTACTAAGACTTCGCGATCCGTCTCTCTGTCTGTCCGTCTGTTGTTTTTTTGTTGCAAGTTGCAATTTTCACAGATGATATATTTCTGTTGCTGCTATAACAAAAAATACTAAAAACCGTATAAAATAAATATTTAAGGGGGGCTCCCATACAACAAACGTGATATTTTTTCCGTTGTTTGATCGATAACGGCAACAGGTAGACGCTTGAAATATTCACAGAATGTTTAGTTGTATATTCCCTTCAAAAAATAATAATTATTAAATTAAAATAACATAAATTAAGGGGGGCTCCCATACATCAAACGTGATTTTTTTGTGCAGTGTTTTGCGATAATGGTACGAAACCCTTCGTGTGCGTGTCCGACTCGCACTTAGCCGGTTTTTTTATATTCGTTGTGATAGATGAGCTGATTTTAGAGCCGTTAGCCAAGTTGCCTATTTATAAGGTGATTTTATTATGACAATCTACAAGCCCTGTGTCCGGTGTGCTTTCCATCTGCAAAAATGAAGGACATACATCTTCAGCCCTTATTCACCCCTTTTATGGGATGAATCTTTAAAACTCTTTGCTTAGTGTTCACCTTCGTAATTAGTTACGTTTGTAATTTTTGTACAAACTTTCAAGCCCTTAGATTTAGCGGTTTAGGCAGTTGTTTGTCAGTGAATGAATTAAATCTTACTAATATTATGAATGCGAAAGTTTGGTTGGATGTATGTATGTTTGTTACTCTGGTAATATACAATTTAACCAAACGTGAGGTAAAGCATAAGTTAAAATTGGTTCTTAACTTTGACTTATGATCAAACAGAATTACTTTTAATATTTAAAATGTAAATAGGTATAAGTATAAAATAGGTATCTAGTATTGTGTTATATGTAAGTACCTAGTATTGTTTATTGGTTGTATAACTTTAGTAGGTTTATGTTATTTTTTTAAGCAATAACTTTATTTATTTATTTCAACCATAACACATACATCTTTACAGGATTGCACCCAATACGATACATGCGCTTATCCTAAGTTACTTCACATCCTACAGTAAACCTAATCTATTTCATAACATTAGATATCTAAACTAATTTTATGGTAATTAGTTTACATAACAAATTTTATTTATAACAAATTTTATTCATAACAAATCTTAAACAATGCACTCCTTGTGAATTCACCCAGAGTACAGCAGAATAGGTCCGTCTCAACAGCCACAAAAGGTTGAGCGTGCGGAGTGCACGCGTCAGCGTTTATGTTTTATAGTTACATAAGTTCAGGGTTGTGTCTAAGTCAAACACCTCACTAACTCCTATAATACAAGCTTGACTTAGTTTAGGATTTAGAGAATTCCAAATTCTATGTGCCAGCGTACAGCCTCTAAACTAAGATTTGAATTGTTATTAGATTAAGAAATTGTAGTACCTGCCTTGATGGAAATAAAAAAATATTATTACTCAATCACGCAGAACGGCTGAACGGGTCTGGATGAAATTTGCCACAGTGTTAGATTATAGTCAGGAATAGCACATATGATACTTTTTATCCCGGGAGTATGTTCACTCGGGAATTTTTTCGACATCACGCGGGCGAAGTCTCTAGCAGGAGCTAGTAGATTTATGAAGATACTAGCTGCCGCCCGCGGTTCCACCCGCGTAGAATTAGTACTACCCCAATATATTTATAAATTATATAGCCTATGTGTTATTCTGATGTATAAATTATATAACTGTAAAGTTTCATCAAAATCCGTTCAGTAGCTCTTGCGTGAAAGAATAAATAACATCCATCCATCCATCCTCTCAAACTTTCGCGTTTATAATACTAGTATAACTGTTGAAGGATTGAAACATCGAACAAAAGTTAAGATTTGCCGAAACCCGGGATTGAACCGGGGGCCTCTAGATCTTCAGTCTAACGCTCTCCCAACTGAGCTATTTCGGCTGTTGTTACTGTATCGCTTAACACAACATCCATTTCAAAGTATGATGAAACACGACACTAAAATGTGCAAGGCTGAAGCCAACCTTAGAGTAAATAAGCCAGCTATGAACTTCGCCCAAAATCCATAAATGATTTCTGCCAAAACCCGGCATTGAACTGGGGACCTGTAGATCTTCAATCTAAAGGTCTATCCACACATATCAGGGCCGTGCCCGGGACGTGTCAGGGCCGGGCATAGGCATTGAAGATTCGTCACTGGCCCGTGCACGGACGTGTGTGAACGAGTTCATATAAAATGTACCCACCGATATTTTTTTGAGCCCCTGACGGGACACGGTCTGTCCACGTCCCTGGCACGGCCCTGATATGTGTGGATAGACCTTAACTGGGATATTTCAGCAGTGTTTTCACTGGATGGAAGAATAATGCACAATGCACATTGCAATGAGAAAAACAGAATTAAATTTTAAATAATTTTAATTTAATTGTAGTTAAGTTACATAACATAACACACACTCTGCGCAACGACAGTTGCGTCAGATTATTTATTATCTACATTATCTTGGGTAACTACTGAGTAAGTACCATTTCCTCTAAAAATCTAGAAGGATCTAGTAATACTTTTAAAAGGAAAGACCTAAGTATTTTGGAAAACTTCGCCGAATTTCGGCGGAAAGTGTATTTTTTTTGTAGTTGCATAATGTTATGTAAAAAAAAAACCTAAAAATATTATAAAAAATTTTATTTGTTCTCAGAAGTTTTATTATCAAAATAAATACCATCATATCTATATATATAAAAGAAGAAACTGACTGACTGACTGATCGATCAACGCACAGCCAAAACCACTAGGCCTAGAAGCATGAAATTTGGCAGAAAGGTTCCTCGAGTGACGTAAGTGAGCACTAAGAAAGGATTTTTGGAAATTCCCCCCCTAAGGGGGTAAAAAGGGGGTTGAAAGTTTGTATGTAATTTCTATAGTTTGTAAGTTGGACACGTGAAATTTTAGATTTTCACTCTTGGTTGATAAAAAGAATTAATGTGTTTTTTGGTTTTTGGAAATTCGACCCCTAAGGGGGTAAAAAGGGGGTTTGAAAGTTTGTATGAAATATTTACAGTTTGTAAGTTGGACACGTGAAATTTTAGATTTATGCTCATGGTTGAAAAAAAATTAATGCATTTATTGGTTTTTGGAAATTCCACCCATAAGGGGGTAAAAAGGGGGTTGAAAGTTTGTAGTTAATTTCTACAGTTTGTAAGTTGAACATGTGAAATTTTAGATTTATGCTCTTGGTTGATAAAAAGAATTCATGTATTGATTAGTTTTTGAAAATTCTACCCCTAAGGGGATAGATACAATAGGGGTTAAACTATATATGAAATTTCTTTGGTTTGGAAGGTAAAACATCTGAAATTGTAGGTTTACGCTCTTGATTAATAAAAAAACAATGAGTTTAATTATTTCCGGAAATGCCACCCCTAAGGGGGTAAAAAGGGGTCGTAGTTTATATGAAATATTTACAGTTTGTAAGTTGGAAACGTAAAATTTTAGATTTACACTCTTGATTGATAAAAAGAATGCATTTTTTTATTGGTTTTGGAAATTCCACTCCCAAGGGGGTAAAAAAGGAGTTGAAAGTTTGTATGTAATTTCTACAGTTTGTAAGTTGGAAACGAAAAACTTTAGATTTACGATCTTGGTTGATAAAAATAATTAATGTATTTATTGGTTTTTAGAAAACGTTCCCTAAGGGGGTAAAAAGGGGGTTGAAAGTGTGTATGAAAAATCTAATTCCTTCGCCCAAAATTCTTGAAACTTAGCACAAATAGTATTCTAAATAAATGATAAAATTTGACATCAGTTTTCCGAAACTACCCCCAAATGATGATTTAGGGGGTGTTGAAGTTTTTATGGAAAAATCTGATTTCTTGGGTCATTAATTTTGAAACTTGTAGGTAATTTTGAAACTTAAACAAATACTAACTTTTAGGTATAATAAAGGTTGTTATTATTATTTTTTGAAACTACCCCCAAAAGACGATTTATGGGTGTTAAAGTTTTTTTGAAGAATCTTATTACTTCAGTTAATAAACTTGAAATTTTACATATATACCAATCTAAATAAACAATAAAGGTTGTTATTATTATTTTTTGAGACTACCCCAAAAATTGACATAAATACCAATCTAAATAAATAATAAAGGCTTTCATTGTTAGTTTATCGAAAATACCCCTAAAAGATGATTTAGGGAATGTTAATTTTTTTTGAAGAATCTTATATCTTGGATTAATAAACATGAAACTTGACATAAATATCAACCTCAATAAAGGTTATCATTATTAGTCTTTTGAAACAAACCCCAAAGTCAATTAGGGGATGTTGAAGTTTGTCTAGAAAAATCTGATTTCTTGGGTCAATAAACTTGAAACTTGCCACAAATACTAACCTAAATGAATAATAAAGGTTGTTATTATTATTATTTGAAACTACACTCAAAAGACGATTTAGGGCGTGTGCGTGCGGGCGTGTTTGTGGGCGTGGTTTTTGGGGGTGTTAATGCTTTTTTGAAGAATCTTATTGAACTTGAAACTTGACATAAATAAACAATAAAGGCTTTCATTGTTAGTTTTTCGAAACTACCCCAAAATATGATTTAGGGGATGTTCATATTTTTGAAGAATCTTATATCTTGGGTTAATAAACATGAAACTTAACATAAATACAAACCTCGATCAATAATGAAGGCTGTCATTATTAGTTTTTTGCAACTACCCCCAAAAGACGATTAAGGCGGTTTTAAAGTGTTTTTCAAGAACCTTATTTCATGTGTTAATAAATTTGAAACTTGGCACAAATACCAACCTAAGGAGACAATAAAAATTGTCATTATATGTTTTTCGAAACTAACTGAAGCTAAGAATCTTACTGGACAGGGTTTCGTTTTTGACGTAGGGTTTTAGGGCGGCTATCCAACCTTTAAGGAGGTGACAAGGGTCAAAATTAGTTTGTATGTAATATCGAATTCCTTGGGGATAAAATTGTTAATCAAAATTTACATTTTTAGAACTCCCCCCCAGATAGGGTTAGGGGTGTTAAAGATTTTTTTTGAGGAATCTCACTGCGCAATCTGATTAACATAAACGATAAATTAAAAAGAGAAGAAACGAGTGAATAACATATTTAGGTTGTTCAAAACTCGACCATCAACAGGGCAAAAAGGGGTTGATAAGTTTTTAAGTCAAATACCCAGTTTTTCATTGTTTAAATAATAGCTTATTTTTGGTCGCCTTCACTAACTATATAAGAAAATCATTTATAGGATAAACGAAATCACGCGAACGAAGTCGCGGGCGGAGTGCTAGTCATTAGATACACTGTTGGACCATGTTGTATACCTAAGTAATGAAAGGGCAGAAAGATTCTGGAGTGGCAACCGCGAACCGGAAGACGTTGCGTTGGAAGGCCTCCCACCAGGTGGACCGATGACCTGGTGAAGGTTGCGGGGATCCGCTGGTTGCGAGACGCACGGGACCGGTCAATGTGGCGACGCTTGGGGGAGGCCTATGTCCAGCAGTGGACGTCTTACGGCTAATATGGTGATGATGATGATGATTTGAAGTTAATAACGCTTTAAATCATATTATAATGCCAAAGATTGAGTGTGACTAGTTTTCAGGATAAAGAAGAGTTTAACATATTCACAACTTCAAAATCTTAATTAAAAAATCGGGGGTGTGCTTAAAGTCTTATTCTTCCCTTGCCTTTAGTATAAAGCCATTTGACTAAGTACGGTGATGTTCTGTAATAGGGTTCCATCAATTTAGTGCCAGGAATATACCTCAGCCAAAAGTTCAAAAACTTATGCTGACGAAATCCGGGGTTGAACCGGGGATCTCTAGATATTCAGTGCAACGTTCTCCCAACTGAGCTATTTCGGCTCTTGTTTATAAATCGTGTAATACAACATCCATAGCTATGTATGATGAAATAGGTTATTAATATGTGCAAGATTGGACACTTCCCGGTGTCCCTGGTGGAGTGAGTTGGATTTTCAACGCTCGACTATTAACCGAGAGTTGAAAGTCCAATGATGTATAACAAAACTCTACTCAAGACTCAAAATGGAAGCGTTACTTTAGGCCTTAATCTTCCTTAGCGTTAAGCTTAATTTAAAGCCATTTGATTGACTCAGATGAAGGTCTGTAATACAGGCTCAATTACGTGAACCATGAATGAACTTCAGCTAATAATTCAAAAAGGTATAGCTGCTGAAACCCGGCATTGAACCTCTAGATCTTCAGTCTATCGCTCTCCCAACTGAGCTATTTCGGCTCTTATTGTTGTAACTCGTTATTCCCTCCTGGTTTTAAAAAGAAAATTACAACTTGTTTTGGTATACTCAGAACACATTAAGGCGATATATACGCCCCAATTTTTAACGCAGTACTGACCGTGTGCCCGCTCGATGCCAAAATATCAATATTGAACCTCCTTTAGAACAGTTTTGTTTGCAAGATATTATTTCATTTAAATTTATGCTATTTCAGTTATGAATAAATTACAGCCATAAATTTTTCTGTGTATAAATGTTTTTTTAAAGCAAAACTATTAGTTACACAAATAAACTTTGTTTCAAAAATTATGTACATGAATTAATAAAAAAAAAATAAAAAAATTCAAACCTTTTAACCTAGCCGTTACCCAGTTAGAAAGTAACTGTTTTACGGCACTAAAGCGGTTGTATGCCCTTAAGAAAAATATGTAGTTGAGCAAATCTTACAGTTTCACAGAGGCGCAGCACTCGTAAAAGCGTGAAAACACTAAAACGCTGGCAGATTCAACATAGCAAAGGGCAAAATAACCTCACGCAAAAAGGATAGCTGCCGAAACCCGGGATCGAACCGGGGACCTCTAGATCTTCAGTCTAACGCTCTCCCAACTGAGCTATTTCGGCTGTGGGAACCAGACTGAAATTCTCGATAAGAACCTGGAAAATGCAACACAAATTCATTGAAAAAACAATGAACGGATTATCTTCAAGTATTTCCAATGTTTATTTTTATCCTCGCATTGTTAACACGCCATATTGATATCATTTAGCTTTGACTAGTCGTGAACAAGTGAAAATAAAATCTGATGCAATTCATGACGCAATATTGCAATCAGTGCACCGTGCAATGATGACTAAATTGAAGATCGGATTATACATAATGTGACCGTAGTATACATACCTACCTAACTACTTAAATCCTAACTGAAAGACTGGCCCGCATTGGTTGAGGGCCGAATCGAGTGAAAAAGAGACTGGAACCCTTTGCCCAGTGGGATATATCAAGCTAGATAGATTAAAATAATACATCCCTAAATTAGGTACAAGATTGTCGAACAAGAAAAAAATGTGATCTCAAAACCTTTTTGCCCTGGAAATTATTCCAAAAAAAATTTCCAACTTGGTATAGGAAAAACTTTGGAAAACGCATAACATACAGAAAAAATAAGGTTTAACAGGCGCGCGGCGCCACTTACGATCACGACCTATGCGCGGAACTTAGGCTTTATTGGCATTTACAATGTAGGTCAAACAATAGGTTAAAATGTTATTGCAAAAATGTGTTTTTGAGGCACACTGAAAACTTTAATAGATAACGGTTTGATTCATAATTACTACATGTATTTACTAAGAATCTGGCACATGCTGTGTTGCCCAACTGTGAGCAAAGGCTTTCCAACTCTCGTTGCACTCTCTCGCTCACCTTTACTACAAACATTGGTCTTTGCCAGCTTTAAACAAACAGTCAAAACAACAAGTCTGCTTGAAAACGTTTCATTATAATTATCATTTCCAAACATAGCATTAGGAGGCTATTTGCCTCCACAAGAGGCTACTCAAATCGATCGATACGCCCGTCGCAGCATACCTGACAGTTAACCCTTTCAGTATTTTCACAATTAACTGCTTCATCTCTTATAAAAAGTTCAGACGGGTTACGGCTCATCGGTGCGGTGAATTTCGTACCGCCGCACCTCTAGTCGACACAGTCCTATACAAATAGAGTCGGATTAATGTGTTCCTATACGGCAGTTCCAGTCCCAGTCCACCTCGTGGATGCTAGGCTTTATAGTTCACTAGCTTCTGTCAGCGGTTTCGTCCGCCCAAAAGTTGGAAATGATTGCCGACGTTACAATATGACAATTTTGCACCGATATTCTTTTTTTACCCGACTGCCGAAGGAGGAGTCTATGTATGTATGTTTCTTCGTATGCGGCGTTCTAGAGACCAAACGCGCTGGCCGATTTTGATGATTCTTAAGTCAATCAATTCGTCATAACCTTGCGAGTGTCACTGGCTACATTAAAATTGGCAAATAGAAAAATGGGTGCCATATTGTGGGGGCCCAATTATTTTTTAGGGTTCCGTACCCAAAGGGTAAAAACGGGATCCTATTACTAAGACTCCGCGGTCCGTCTGTCTGTCTGTTGTCTGTCACCAGGCTGTATCTCATGAACCGTGATAGCTAGACAGATGAAATTTTCACAGATGATGTATTTCTATTGCCGCTATAACAACAAATACTAAGAAACTTCATAAAATAAATATTTAAGTAGGGCTCCCATACAACAAACGTGTTTTTTTCTGTTTTTTGCGATAATGGTACGAAACCCTTCTTGCGCGAGTCCGACTCGCACTTGGCCGGTTTTTTTTCTGCCATCCCCATCTTGTGGGCTATTTAAATAAAGGATTTTAAGAGGCAATTTCAAAAATGTACAACACGTTTAAATATATCCTGATCAGGTCTAAGTAGCTAAAAGTCCAACAGCGCGAAACGTCTAATGAGCAGTTAGTCTAATTAGCAAAATGTCCATGTAGCAAAACGTCCAACTATCAGATGGTTTGTATAGCAGAACATCTATATAGCAAAAAGTCAGATTCTCAAAATATCTGGATACTCAGGCACAAAATTCAACACACATATTGCATCGGAAGGGAAACGGACACGGCATTATAATCTACATACTCTTTATGTACTCATAGCGTACATCATATCTTTTTAATGGTGACTGACACTTATTGTCATGAATGCTGTATTTGTATTTTTCCTGTATCGATTGCTATTCATTACAAATACAATAGTTCTGGCATCTAAATTATAAAAATGGATAAAGAACCATCGAAAGTCAAAAGAATGAGCGTGTGCTACTGCTGAATAGTCACAGGTACAATTTAAATATCACAAATCAACGGCACCACCCAGCTCAACCAACATGAAGGGAACCGAATGATCCAACACACGCGTCACCATCAGATATACATTTGGGAGAGCATGACACACTCTCAACAGCCAGGGCACGCACAAGTCAACGAACGACACATAGGTACAGTAAATGGTAGATTTACAGTTGGATGGTGGGAGGGTCAACTCTGTGAAGATGCTCCCAGCGCAATGAGTATAGTGCATCTGTTACAATCAATAAAGAAGGAGGATCGTCAGTTAAATGAAAAACTTGTCAAGCTAATTTCGATAAAAACAGGACTAACATAGTGATGGACATATACAAGAAATTAGTTCACCAGAAAATTTTTGAGAAAGAATTCGGAAAACTAAAAAAAAGCTTCAGCGCCAAAAAGTTAGCCCCTTTGAATTTTTGATAAACCTTTGACATATCAAAAGGATATTAGGTGAATAAATGCAGGGGAATTTGTGCGCTTAATATCCTAATAATATTTAAAAGACTAATAGTAATTTACAGAACTTTCTATCATGAGTGTACACATTAAAAAAAATCTTTTTGCTATATAGATGTTCTGCTATACAGACCATCTGATAGTTTGACGTCTTGCTACATGGACATTTTGCTAATTAGACTTACTGCTTATTAGACGTTTTGCGCTGTTGATTCGTAAAAAATAATACTAACAAAAAAAGTTAACTCGAAAAATCAGAGAGGAGGCCTGTGTCCCAGCAGTCATAACATTAAAAGGCTGATGCCGTGCAGTTGGAGGATATACATTCGCGAGTTGGCTGAACAAAACCAGATATATCCTCCGACTGCACAGCATGATTTACTTCATGTTTACGTACTTTTAGTTGGCGGCTTTTTTGAATTAATTAAATAAACGAGTTGTCACATCGCGCCTG
The DNA here is from genome assembly GCA_945859665.1 of Anorthoa munda. Classification (NCBI taxonomy): domain Eukaryota; kingdom Metazoa; phylum Arthropoda; class Insecta; order Lepidoptera; family Noctuidae; genus Anorthoa; species Anorthoa munda. Next base: position 5,183,377 of record OX243900.1, on the reverse strand, counting down.
TGAGTGGTCAATTCCAATTTAAAAATGATTTCTTCCTTTAGGTAACACTAATCGAAATGCCAAAATCTCCGCTGATGAAAGAACAGCAAGTGATGAGGGCGCTGTCGGGGATTCTGATGTGCTTCACCCTGGCCCTCATGCCGCCTGTCTTGGAAACAGAGGCTCTGGTTGTTACTGAAACTATGAATATGTTTAAGGTTAGTTGCTTATCTTTTATATCTATCTATCTATACATATAAAAGCGAAAGGTCACTCACTCACTCATCACGAAATATCGAAAACCGCTTGACGTATAAAGATGAAAATTGGCAGGGGGAGGTTCCTCAAGTAACCCCCCCTCCCCCTCCCTCTACCCCTAAGGAAGTAAAAGGGAGTAAAAAGGGGAGTTAAAAGTTTGTCTGAAATTTGTAAGTTGGACACCTGAACTTTTTGATTTACGCACTTGGTTGATAAAAATAATCCATGTATTTATTGATTTTTGGAAATTCCACCCTTAAGGGGGTATAAAAATGGGGTTGAAACTTTGTATGAAATTTCTACAATTTGTAAATTGGACACGTGATATTTTACATTTACGCTCTTGATTGATAAAAATAATTCATGTATTTATTGGTTTTTGAAAATTCCACCCGTAAAGGGGTAAAAATACTGTTAAAAGTTTGTATGAAATTTCCACAGTTTGTAAATTGGACACGTAATATTTTATAATTACGCTCTTGATCGATAAAAAGAATTCATGTATTTATTGGTTTTTGGAAATTCCACCCCTAGAGAGGTAAAAAAGGGGTTAGAAGTTTGTGTAAAACTTCTACGCTTTTGAATGTGAGACGTGAAATAAAAGATTTACGCTTTTGGTTGATAACAAGAATTCATGTATTTATTGGTTTTTGGAAATTCTACCCCTAAGGAGGTGAAAAGGTGGAAATTTTTTGGGCTTATATATTTGAGACTTGGCATAAATACTAACTAACTATATGCTTGGTCTTTAGGGTGCACGGTTGGCGCAATGGTTGAGCGATTGACTGCTGCGCTGCGTGTTGCGGGTTCGATTCCCGCACGGTATAAATATTTGTATGACCTAAATAAATTCCTTGTGAGGGGCAAAGTATTAAAAAAAATAAACTAAGTAAATAGTAAAGGCTTTCATTATTAGTTTTCAAACGACTCGTAAAAGACTATTTAGGAAGTGTTAAAGATTTTTAAAGAATTTTACTGTACAGGGCTTCTTTTAATGATGTAGGGGAGTACTAAGAAGGGATTTTTGGAAATTCAACGTTTAAGAGAGTGAAACTAAAGAGGAGAAGTGGTAGTATATATATAATACTAGCTGTTGCCTGTGGACTTCGTCCGCTTAGTTATGAAGATATAAAGTTTAATGATGTTTAACGCAAACTTTTTTTATATTTCAGTCAACAGAAAATGCTTATCACCCTAAGCAACATTTTTTAAGGAACCAATTAGAAAAAATATAGAGTATCAAAAAAATGTTTTCTTAGCTAATGTCTCCTACTCATAAACTCTAGACTTGCTAAATTTCAGGACGGTAGTACAGAAAAATAACCGAACTTTCATACAAACTTGCGAGAGGCCTCTTTAATCCGGCCCTGACATAAAATCCGTTCTTAGCGAATGACTACTAACTATTAAATACCTCCCTGCCAAATTTAAAGTTTGTAGTACAAAAAATTCAGGAGTTTCGTACAAATTTGCGAGAGCCCTTAGACCTCCTTAATCCGGCCCTGTCTCAAAATCCGTTCTTAGCAGTCGTCTACCAACTATTTAATACCTTCCTGCCAAATTTCAAGTATGTATCACAAAAAATTAAGGAGTTTCATGCAAACTTGCGGGAACCCTTAGACCTCCTTAATCCGGCCCTGTCGCAAAATCCGTTCTTAGCGGACATCTACTAACTATAAACTACTTCCCTGCCAAATTTAATGTTTGTAGCACAAAAAATTAAGGACTTTCATACAAAATTGCGAGAGCCCTTAGTCCTCCTTAATCCGGCCCTGTCGCAAAATCCGTTCTTAGCGGACGACTAACTATACGAGTAAACTACCTTCCCGCCAAATTTCAAGTTTGTATCAAAAAAAATGAAGGAGCTTCATACAAATAGAAAAGCCTTTTCTAATGGGTATACATATTAGGTAACTAATTAACAACTAAACCTGCAAAGTTGACTAAACCAGGAACCAAATCTGAACAAATTGAATAAACAGTCACACACAAATTCAGCTATTATTAACCTCTTGATAATTTATATCGGCAGAAATCTATGCGTATGAGGAAAACCGCAGAAAAAATCACGTTGGCATGACATAATAGAAGTAAACTCCTCATGTTTACCTAAATAATAATAAATTCACGGAATAAAAGGCCATTTGTGTGCAGGATAATCAGTTCTATTGTAGTTTTTAACCGACTTACCAAAAAGGAGGAGGTTCTATTTTCGACTTAAGTATGTTTTTTTTTTTGTATATCACCGATATCTCCGTTAATTGTGGACCGATTATGAAAATTCTTTTTTGTTTGAAAGAGTATGTTTGGAAATTGGTCCCATTTTAATTTGGTGAAGATCCGATGAAGAACTTCGGAGATATACAACAGAACTCTTCAATAAATAACGGCAAATCTCTCGGGATTGCTGCAATCGCATGTCTGTTTATTGTTTATACCATTTCATAACATAACATCACGCTATTACGCTTTAAAGGTGTACAGTTCACCTTGATACACTCTCATTTCACCGGTTATGTTCAGTTTCATGATATTCGGGTAATCTATTCTGTTATTATAGGTACCTTACTTAACTACTCGCCTATTAGGTAGGTACAACAAAAAAATTGAAAAAAAACCTTTTTTATTTTTCAAATTTTTAGTTGTTGTTGTTTTTAATGTTCCTACTGCTGGGACACAGGCCTCCTTTCTGTGGGAGGGAATGGGTCGTAATTAACCACGCGGGCCCAGTGCGGGTTGGTGCAAGTAACATGTCTTCGAAGTTTTGGTTCTAGAACAGCCGGTTTCCTCATAATGGTTTCCTTCACCGTTTTGAGAGCAGTGGTGATGAAATAATTTACACTAAGTAAAGCGCCTGCCCGGGTTTGAACTCACGACCTACAACTTGTAAAGCGCGGCCACTACCACTGGGCCACCACTGCTCAGCTGGGTAGCTAAACGAATAGATTTTGCCAATTTTCACGTGCCATTATTTGAATTTCGGGGACGTATACATAATTCCCCTTTCAAACAGATGTTGGCATTAAATCCTATCAAATTAGCAATTAAATTATTAGTACCTTGGCGACCGAGCTCAGCTCGGGTGAAAATAGAGAAAACGACGTTTTCTAACAATGAAACATAGCTAGATCGATTAATCGCCCCCGAAAGGCCCTGCATACTAAATTTCATGAAGCCGGATTGGAGCCGTTTCCGAGATTCCGCTGCCTTCGAATTGCTCGTTTAAAGGTATTACATTTAGTAACTGCCGTCCGTGGCTCCGCCTGCGTGGTGTTAGTCTCTGAATCCATACTAATATTATAAATAAATGCGAAAGTAACTCTGTCTGTTACCTTTGCACGCTTAAACCGCTTAACCGATTTAGATGAAATTTGGTATGGAGATAGTTTGAGATCCTGGGAAGGAAAAAGGGTAGTTTTTATCCCGGAAATCATCCTTTAGGGGACAGGGGGTAGAGGAAGAAGTTTGTATGGTGAACTAATAATTTCTCAACTAAGGCGACCCACACACATATAATATTATGGCGCGCTATAAAAAAATAGAATATTCAAAGTACTAATGCTAAGCAGACTAAGCTATATTTTTGTAAAGTTTCATCAAAATCAGTTAAGTAGTTTTTGCGTCAAAGAGTAACAAACATCCATCCATCCTCACATACTTTCACGTTTATTATAGTAGTAAGATAAAACAAGAGGCTTAACAAAGTGACTTTATCAGAAATAGCGAATCCCAAAATGTTATATTTTTAAATTAAATGTCTTATATTTAGAGTGTGTAAGGTCAGCTTAGACATAAAAAACCGGCCAAGTGCGAGTCGGACTCGCACACGAAGGGTTCCGTACCATTATCGCAAAACACTGCAAAAAAAATCACGTTTGTTGTATGGGAGCCCCCATTAATTTATTCTATTTTAATTTAATAATTATTATTTTTTGAAGTAAATATACAACTAAACATTCTGTGAATATTTTAATCGTCTACCTGTTGCCCTTATTAATATCGAGCAAAAAACGGCAAAAATATCACGTTTGTTGTATGGGAGCCCCGCTTAAATATTAAAATAAAATAAATATTAAATAAAAATATTAATATTAATATTTAATAAATATTGTTAAAGCGGCAACAGAAATACAACATCTGTAAAAATTACAACTGTCTAGCTATCACGGTTCATGAGATACAGCCTGGTGACAGACGGACAGACAGACGGATCGCGAAGTCTTAGTAATAGGGTCCCGTTTTTACCCTTTGGGTACGGAACCCTAAAAACTAAAATGTGAGTTTCTCAGTAGCAGCCCGGAGTCTAGATTTGTTCCCGGCTCGCCACCTATTGGGGTTTAAAAAAAACTGTTGAAATGTGGTGCATGTCTGCCTAACCTCTCAGTAAATACAGAAGTAGTGTTATATTATGTTTATTCTCTTTTACAGCGCGCTCTTCGTCTCCGTAACGTTGAATACCAGTCGATGTACGTCGCCTGGCTGGTGTACGCCTACCTCACCTGCCTCCCTGCCTGTCTCCTGGCGGCTATCACCCTCATCCTAATGTTCAGATGGATCCATCTCATCGAGGCTCTCGTGGTCGTGCTCGCCTACGAATCCGTTATGATCATGATCGCTTTGTTGATGGCTATGTTTAATAGAAAAGGTTTGTTCGTTTTTCAAAACAGGCTTCTTTTTACCCGACTGCCGAAGGAGGGTAATGTGTTTATCAATCTATGTTTGTATGTAAGTATGTATGTATGTATGTATGTATGTATGTATGTATGTATGTATGTTTGTTCCTATGTGGCGTTCTAGAGACCAAATGCGTGGGCCGATTTTGATGGTTCTTACGTCAATCGATTGGTCTTAACCCCGCGAGTGTCACTGGCTACATGAAAATTGGAAAGTAGGAAAATAGCGGTTCTTGGGCGCCATATTGCGAGGCCCCAAATTTTTTTTTTCTTCCTATCCTATCGTGTTAATTTTTTTTTATTAATTTATAAATAAAAAATGTTAATAAAAAGATCAAAAAACCCGACTGCTTGAAAAGCGAACTAAAAAGACCTAAACAAGGAGAAAATCATGCTGTGCAGTCGGAGGTTACGTCTGGTTTTGGTTAGCCAGCTCGCGAAGATGTATCCTCCGATAGCACAGGCTTCTTTTTAGGGTTCCGTACCCAAAGGGTAAAAACGGGACCCTATTACTAAGACTTCGCGATCCGTCTGTCTGTCTGTCTGTCTGTCTGTCTGTCTGTCTGTCTGTCTGTCTGTCCGTCTGTCTCCAGGCTGTATCTCATGAACCGTGATAGCTAGACAGTTGAAATTTTCACAGATGATGTATTTCTGTTGCCGCTATAACAACAAATACTAAAAACAGTATAAAATAAATATTAAAGGGGGGCTCCCATACAACAAACGTGATATTTTTGCCGTTTTTTGCTCGATATTAATAACGGCAACAGGTAGACGCTTGAAATATTCACAGAATGTTTAGTTGTATATTTATTTCAAAAAATAATAATTAATAAATTAAAATAAAATAAATTAAGGGGGGCTCCCATACAACAAACGTGATTTTTATGCAGTGTTTTGCGATAATGGTACGGAACCCTTCGTGTGCGAGTCCGACTCGCACTTGGCCGGTTTTTTATTTACAGTTCCATTTCCAAAATGGTAAAAACTGTAACCCTTATATTACGAAATCGCCTGTTTGTCTGCCTGACTGTCTTAGCTGGATATATATATAAAATGAAAAGAAATATGCAATCGTTAAACAGTAGGCAATGAAATAATATTTGATTGATATCCTTGCAATGGAACAGAATTGTATTTATGGTACCGCAAATTTACCAAAAGGAATTAGCATTACCATATGACCTGACGACCTTCATGTCCAAGCTTAACCGCAAGTTATCGTTTGTCTAGCAATAAAACGTTATCATAATAGAACTATACGAAAATAATTTACAGCATTTAGATAAATACGCTGCTCAGGTAAGGAGAATCGGTATGTGATGCAGATTAATGAAGAGAATATCGTAAGTAAAGTTTTGAGTATGCACGGCCACAAGGGTAGGTGAAGACAAAAAAAAATACAATGAATGGATATGACATATCATAGAGACATATCATGTCTTTCTAGAAAGGGATGACTACTGAGATGGCGAATACCTAATGGAAAAGTATGGCAGAAGAATTTTGCGCTGACTCCAAAGAAATGATGCCTACCACGTTTGAATTTGCCGCTAGGGGCGCTGGTGTAGAGTGAGGTCTCCAAAATGTCAAATTTCATAGCTTTTTTGCTTTCAGCACGAGTTTATTTACTACTTTTTGTTGTTGTGAATATTTTCCAAATATGGAAAATTAGGGTACAGGTTCTACCAACCATTGCTTTAATAGAGTTTTATGTTTCGGAAAATGTTACCGTCCTTTTGTTCGATAAAATGGTGCGGCGCAATCCTGCGGCATACTCGATGTTATATTTTTCTCACTTCTACGGCATTACAAATAATTTTAATTACAATTTTGCTTCCGTGCGTGTAATAACAACGTTTCACAGCTATATTTAAGGACCTTACTCGCCAGCGGCGCCAACTGGTGGGTACAAAAACCGTTGCCCTCATTGGGACAGAGTTAATAAAATTATGATAATGTCGTTACTAACTTTCTTGCGCAGTTCTCTACCACTATTTAGATTTCGTTACTTAGATTATTATATATCTATAACAGTTCTGCTTACTAACCTCCTTCTCGATATTTCCAGCCTACATCGCTTGCATCTGGAGCACTCTCTTCACTCTCATGCAGACCTATCTAGCCGAGCTGCTGGTCCACCATCGGTACGACCGCATGCATAGAGCTCTAACATTCTTTTTGCACCTTGTCTGCCCACCGATGGGATTAGTGCATGCTTTTAATAAATTTGCCCTGCTGCAAACTGAACGTAAGTTCCAATTATTTATTTATTCACTCACACATTAAAATGTGTTTCAAGTAACATCAGTCTTGCTGAACAGTTAAGACCCTGAGGCTGATAAATGTAGTCACAAATTACCACACTCAGAGATGCCCCTCAAAAATTTATCACACACATTGTCGTGATTATGTGCTAACCAGAATAAAAATTTGCAGATTTTTGTCGTTTAAGTTCTGCAATATTTTCTAACCACCCACAAGCACGGCCTCCTATAAATAATAATAATAATGAAATACTTGATGAAACTCATGTGGTTATAGGTTAAAAGCCGGCAATCTGCTGATATAGCGTAACTTGGGATAGGCAAAATTGGAGAGGATGATGATAGTCTATTCCAAATCGCCAAGTTTTAGTTTCTAACCGAATATTTTGTTCTCGGAGAGATCTTCAGCCGTATAGCCGTAAAGTATACTTGAATATCATGACATAACTGATCATATCTCGTGCCTTTTGAAACCAGATCAAGAAGCAGAAGCCAACAACACCAGATCTTTAATATACATGGTTGTATCGTGGTCCCTCATGAATGTGTTATATTTCGCCTTTCTCATGATGCTGCAGAGAACGGTCGGTCAGAAACTGGCCATCGGCGGGCAGGTTACCTGGAGTTCGCTCTTATTTGCGACAGTTGAGGTAAGCCTGGATAAATGCAAAGGCCTTGTTGTATTAAAAAACTTTAGAGTTGTACACAGTGTGTGTTGCCAGTGATGAACTATGGCTCTGAGACGTGATCGCTTACAATGGACCTTATCAGAAAGCTTACAGTCACCCAAAGGGCAATGGATAGAGCTATGTTCGGAGTGTCCTTGCGTGATCGAATCAGAAATGTAGAGATCTGCAAGAGAACCAAGGTTGCCGAAGAATTGCCAAAGTTAAGTGGCAGGGCACATTGCTCGCAGAACGGATGGCCGATGGAGCAGAAAAGTTCTGGGGTGGCGCCCGCGAATCGGCAGACGTTGCGTTGGAAGGCCTCCCACCAGGTGAACCGATGACCTGGTGAAGGTTGTGGGACGCACGGGACCGGTCAATGTGGCGATGCTTGGGGGAGGCCTATGTCCAGCAGTGGATGTCTTTCGGCTGATATGATGATGAACGATTTGTACAACTTTATTTCAGCGAACTGATTTTGTGATGCTGGTCTCAACGAATGTTGTAGTGTCATTTTACTGTTTCCCTCAGCGTTTTCTTGTACAGCCGAAGGTTGATTTCTGATTGAAGCTCAAGCTAATTAATGACAATTTCAAGGTTGACAACAATTTATTTTTTATTTTTGAAGAGCTTATTTTTTGGCGATGGTGAGCGTTGCAACGATTTATGACCCCCGCCCTCATCAGTTGCCTCTCTTATCGCGCTTGGTGCAATCATAATAGGTCGTTAATTTTGGCACTTGCTAAAAACTTTCGGCTTCGTCCAAAACTTCGGCCTATTTTGATTGAAGACGGCCGAAGCCGAAGCCGAAGGTCCGATCACATCCGGTGACACCAATAATTATGTGAAATGAAAGTATTATTGTCTAGACCCACGCGACGCTGCATGAGGTGGAGCCTCCCACAAGGAGTGAAGCTGGAAAGGTGCAGGAAGTTGATGAGTTTTTGGCAAAAGCTATCAGCTTCAGAGATGTTAGCAAGGCTAGTCCATTTCTGAGTATCTATAAACTTATTCTTCTTATCTTGATATTTCTCCGTTGTTTTAAATGTGGTACGTTTTGTTAGTGACAAATGAGTATATTAGAGGCAGTTTAAAAGTGGCGCCAGTGGCAGAAAAGTTGAACCGTTTGTCCTGGTATGGTCATATGATGAGTAGGGATGAAACGCATGTTAATATAAGAGTGTTATGAATATAAATGTGGATGGATGGAGAGGGAGAGGAAGGTCATAGAAAAGATGGATTGGATTGTGTGAGGAGTGATATGAAAGAAAACGGAATCAGTAATAGCGTGACAGGGGACAGAACGGTATGGAAGAAGAAAACGTGTTGCGCCGACCCCAAGTAACATGGGATAAGGGCAGGAAGATGATGATTATGACGTTTTGTTAGTGGCTTCTTTCGCCTGAAAGTCAATGTTATCCTATGGAAACGTTAGTACTATCAGAATAACTCAATGTCTTTAATTGGCGTGATTAATTTCCAAACATTCAAATGATTGTGAATGATTTTGATTAGGACTTTCAGATTGAAAATAACGGTTAACCAAATGTTTAGTACAGGCCACTTGATTACAGCCAAGAGGCTACGCTGGGGCCCATAGCAACGTTGCGGCTCTTGGATCCTATCAGACCTGTACCCGCGAAACTACGGTTCGTGGCAGCGGTAGCTAGGGGTCGGTTCTTTTGAGATACTGGTTCCTGTCGGACAGGTGGAAGGTGGTACAATTGGTAGTACTTACCTTTGATGCTCGTAGTGATCTTCTGTGCTCGCTCAAGCCCGTGCTTGGCCAAGGGTTTGGTAGGAGGAAAAAAATATATAATACAGGAAGGAATACTGGGCGTGGTCTGTTGGTATTCTCTGCAGACTTCAAGACACGCTCCCGGCAAAAGCACCTCGCTGTGCGCAAAATACCCACAAAAACAAATGCACCGGGCGAAGCACCAAACAACTCGCGAAGTGCGGACGCTTTTACATAAAAACTGGATCGATTATTTTACGATTACAATTATAATCACACAAGAACCCAACACCGAGTCACACGCGCTTGTTCACCTATTTTTCTAGACTAAACTGTAATGTCAACTGTCAACTCAATCCAAAAGCTGGCAATCCGATGACAGCGAGCTGTCTTAGTGTTGCAACAAATAACAACAAAGAGACGAAACGCTTTCGTTTTGCACATCCCAAAACCGAATCTCCGATCATGACCTCCGCAACTCTGGGAACTCCGTCTGACCCATAAATTAAATCTACAATGCGTCCACGATGCCAATACAAAGGCAACAAATTAGATTTTTTAACAAGTACAAGGTCTCCGACTTTGGGGGGGTTAGTTTTGTCAGTCCACTTAACGCGCTGCTGCAGCATATGCAAATATTCCAACGACCAACGATGCTGGAAACTTTGTATCATTTGTTTATTTACAACTCAAAACGCGTCAATTGCAAAGATTTAATTTCCCTGAAGGGGTATTCTGGCAGGGCGTTGAGGGGCTGACCAATCAAAAAATGACCAGGCGTCAAAACTTCCAGGTCATTTGGGTCTGAGGAGATCGGACAGAGAGGTCGCGAATTGAGGACGGCCTCAATTTAACAAAATACTGTAACAAGTTCCTCAAAGGTTGTAGTAGTAGTTTCACCAATAACACGGCGGAGATGCGTTTTTGCTACTTTTACAACGGCTTCAAAAATGCCACACTAGTGTGGGCAGACAGGGGGGTCAAATTGCCAATTAATTCCCATTTGGGACACGGCAAATCTTAAATTCTGTTTATCCTTATACAGATAATTACAAATTTCATTTGTAATTATCTGTTTGTGATTGGTGGTGTGACTACCTAAATGAACAGCGTAAAAGTTATCGCCGAGCGCGTAAACATCTTAACAAGCTTAAAAAACGTAAGGTCACCGGTGACCCTCTTTCCATTGCGTTAAATACGTTTAGAGTTGCCAGGTCCCGCTACAGAGCTTCGGTGGAAAAATCTAAGGGTAATTTATTGCGTAAAATAGTAGATAAATTAGATAAAGAAGGTCCGTGGTCTCCTTTATATCATGAGTTTAAAGCCAATCGGTCAGTCGACCTCGCGTTTGTTCAGAACATTAAAGTAAATAATAAACACACCACCAGTATTGAGGAAACAACTGAAGTTTTGCTGAATACTCTTATACCTGATGACTTACTTGCTAATGACAACGACTACCATCAACAGATCAGAGCGTGGGCAGCTGTACCACCTGAATCACCAGCGTCAGACCTTCCATCCACTGACGAATTTATAAACGTTGTCAAGAGGTTACCACTCAACAAGTCATCGGGTGAAGATAAAATATCTAATCGGATGATTATAGAAGCGTGTAAAACAGCCGCTGATGCGATTTTGACCGTTTACAACCGTTGTATTGCGGAGGGCGTTTTTCCTCGTATATGGCGTCGCGGATTTATACGAATCATCCCGAAAAATGGCGACAAGCCCCCGGACGACCCTAAGTCGTACCGGCCCATAACATTACTTCCATCTTTGGGAAAACTCCTGGAGCGCCTTATCGTTCCACGTTTGCTACCGGACGGACCAAAATTTCATAACAATCAATTCGGTTTCACTACTGGAAAATCTACCGTAGATGCGGCCCTTACTGTTAGGCAAATAGTTAATACATCTGAACATAAGTACGTAATTGGGATTTTTCTAGATATTTCTGGGGCTTTTGATAACGCATGGTGGCCAATGCTACTACTTAAAATGAAAATTCGGGGCTGCTATAGAAATATATATAATCTAGTTTACTCTTACTTTTTGAATGGTTCCGCGAAGCTCAAACTCGGCCATCATTCCATGTCGAAGTCTCTCACCATGGGATGTCCTCAGGGTTCGGTTATTGGTCCGCCTTTATGGAATTTAGGCTTTGATGATTTCCTCGCGATTCCTCTTCCAAGCGGCTGTTCATTAACCGGTTACGCGGACGACGCTCTTCTGCTCATTCAATCAAGTACTCGAGCTGGACTCGAGAACTTGGCTGACACTTGCCTACGATTGGTATCTCAGTGGGGCGATCGAAACCGCCTGACCTTTGCTCCGCACAAAACTTATCAACTCATTTTGAAGGGTAATCTTAAATCGTGTCCTACTATTAAATTTAATAACGTTCCCGTAAAAAGGAAGCAGTCCGTGTGCTATCTTGGTCTCGTGTTAGAGAGGAATTTTGCATTTATAGATCATATTAAAATAGTCGGTGAAAAAGCAAAAAAAAATTTCTATGCCTTAACGAGAATATCTAAATCTACGTGGGGTCTGTCTTTTTTAACTTTAAAAACTATTTATGGGGCTACTTACTTGGGTTGTATTTGCTACGGGGCGCCAGTTTGGGCTGATAGGGCCACCATAGGGGCGGTGCGACGTAAGTTGCTTCAGAGTCAGCGTTTGGCTTTGATATTCTTATGCAAAGCGTACAGGACGGTTAGTACTGAGGCCTTACCGGTACTTGCTGGCGTACTTCCGGTCGACCTTGAAGTGCAGCGACGTGCTGCAATGTACTATTCCGCACGAGAGACCACGGACGCGAACTTTTTAACGCGGAGTGACCGTGAGAAAATCTCTAGATTATTTAAACCACCTATTGACGTCTGGGAGGAACTTTTATCCGAATGGCAATGTAGGTGGGATAATTCTATCAAGGGCCGACATCTCCACCAATTCTTTCCATCCGTTCGCGTTCGGCTGGCCAGGACGTGGCTGGAGGTGGATCACTGTGTTGCCCAATTTCTCACAGGGCATGGTAACTTTAAAAGTAAATTGTTTTCCTTCAAGCTCGTTGCCTCGCCTTTATGTCAGTGTTCTACATCTGACTGCGAATATGTACAATCTGCACATCATATCTTATGGGAGTGTATTCTTTGGCAGAATGAACGTAATATTATGTTGAATAATGTAGAGGCTACCTCAGGAGTTGTTTACTATACGGACCTTGTGGAAACTAGAACAAATTTCCGTGCGTTCAAGCGTTTTTGCCATACCTATTATTGGAATCAAACATAGCAGCTCACAATGTTAGGACCCATTAATTATTAATTCTTATTTTTATCCGTGGTGCTAGGCAACTGGGCTTATCCCAGTTGTAAACGACCCTTTGTGCCTAGTGGCCTTGTTTGTTCTGTCTCCTGCTTGATATGGAGGGAAGTGGAAATTTATGTTTTTTCCTACTCCTCCGTTATTCTTTTCTGATTAATTTCGTTGCGGGATCCAAGACAGTTAAATTCATTCTCCGGGACTTCGTCGAGCTTCATTGCCTCGGCGCTTTTCTGGTGGTCGCCACTGTTGATTCTGGCTTTCAGGAGTTGCAGTGGTTTGGGAATAGTGCGGTGGGTTTGTCCCAAAAAAAAAAAAAAAAAAAAAAAAAAAAAATTTCATTTAAATATCTATCAGCGCCCTTATAATAAGTACCGTTATCAGAACCGATCAAAGATGGTAGTCTTCGGCGGGAAACAAATCTACCTAGCGCTGCAACAAACACATCTGTGCTGAGGGCAGTTACAAGTTCCAAGTGAACCGCCTTGGAGGCCAGACTAACGAACACACACAAATAGGCCTTGACAGCCTTAGCGTTAAGAAGTTGAAAAGTCTTCACCAAGAAGGGACCAGCGAAGTCCGTTCCAACTGAAGCAAATGGCCTACTCTCAGTTACTCGATCGGAAAGCAAATCACCCATTACGGGTTGAGTGGGTGTAGCCTTCAAACGATAGCACTGCATACATTTAAAAATGATGCCACGAATAGTGCGTCTGGCCTACAAAATCCAAAATTCACGCTGCAAAATGGCTACGAGGGGGTTGCAACCTGCGTGAGCATTATTAATGTGTCGATCAGACACTAACAATTTCACCAACGCTCCTCCTTTAGGGAGCAAAAAAGGATGGTGAGCACTATCGAACAGCAAATTCGAATTCCGAAGTCATCCTCTGACTCGGAGTAAACCCGATTGGTCCAGAAAAGGGTTAAGACGAGCGATTGAGCCTTTCAAAGCTGAGCATCTCTTCAGGGCTTCAATAGTCTGGTCAAAGTGCTCGGCCTGTACAGCACGAACCAACAATATTAGGGCCTCTTGACGTTCATGAGGCGACAAAACCCGAGAGACGTGGGCGTCCGCCAAAAGCCTCACATTCGCATAGCGCTTAGTCAGAAGTTCCCGAGCAGTAGGGTAGTTTTAATCTGTAACCGCTAAGTGGCTCACTAGATCTAGGGCCTCTCCTCTCAAAGTGGAGAACTGAAATGTTCAACAAATTAAATTAATACTATATGTTTAACCAAAACAACAGTTTGACAGTAATATTCTTATCAAAGTTAAATATCAAATAATAAAGCCTGTAAGAGAAACAACAAAATTAAATAACCAATACTGAACCCTGCTACATTTATCTTATTATTATCCAATACAAATTTATTATAAGGAACCCTAAATATCAATTCATTCAATTATCAAAACAAAAGTGGGTAGGTTACCAATAGAAATTCAGTGTTCAATTCACTTTAATAGTTAAAAACAATGACTTAAACTTCAATTTATTATACTAATGTCAATGTCAAACAAACAATAACCAGTTTCTCAGGCAGACGGCGCTGAGTTTGTTTACAATATAAACAAAACCAAGATAGAAGGTTCAAGGTCCAATAGTTATTCTATATTTCAATTAAATACAATTAGGGTAGACTAAGGTAGTCTTCACCAAACCTATATTGTATACAACAAACAAACAAATTCAATAACAATACTTCAACCTTCTATCCGGAGTGACAATCATTAAGTTGCGGATTGTGTTTTACATTTTAATAGGCCGGAACACAACTGTGGGGGCTGGCTGCAACCCCTGAATGAGTCCAAAAATGTACCACTTTCCAACCCAAGTATACTCAACAATAAAAAAAAAGAAACAAACCAACAAACAATGTTCAATCGTTCAATGTGAACGAGTGTCCTAGCGTATGCTATGATCGTGGAATTCAAACCGCGCTCTGCTACCAAATGTTTAGTACAGACCCAAGGATCAAAGGTAAGTACTACCAATTGTACCACCTTCCACATGTCCGACAGGAACCAGTATCTTAAAAGACCCGACCCCTGGCTACCGCTGCCACGAACCGTGGTTTCGCGGGTACGGACCTGATAGGATCCAAGAGCCGCAACGTTGCTATGGGCCCCAGCGTAGCCTCTTGGTTGTGACCCTCAGGTCTGTACTAAACAGGCAGCATGATCATAGTTCTTTACTGAATATTTACATATTTTTAGAGTATTATGGGAGACCCACTGCTTACCAACATCACGTTTGACATGTACCGCGGTGAGTTCAGTATGCTGTTCGCTGAAAGAGTACAGATATCCATGATGGAAACCATGGAGGACTTACTTACCGGTGAGTTAGATTGATGCCTTTGTGAACCAACTTACTTATACTTACAGTTTTTGGGTAGGGACAAAACTATCCACATTAACATCCACATACCCACATACTTTCTTTGTTTTATAATGTGATATTTAATTCTTTCTTCTTTTACTCCTTTTTATCTCAAAAAATTCTTTCAGTTCCTCTGTGTCTCCCATTTTAGGTCCTTGAGATCATGGGAAAATCTAAAATTAAGTATTCGTAGGTATTTCACTTCTTTCTATGACAAATCTTTCATAATTCAAGCAGCTCAGTTGTGAAATGTATTACCTATTGAAATAAGACATGCCCAAACACTGCCAACGTTTGAGAAAATGGTGAAAGAGCATTATCTTTTACTATAAGCTTTTTTCTTCTTCTTCTTCTGTTATTTATTTGTTAAGTATTAGTATCATCATCATCATCATATCAGCCGAAAGACGTCCACTGCTGGACATAGGCCTCCCCCAAGCGTCGCCACATTGACCGGTCACGTGCGTCTCGCAACCAGCGGATCCCCGCAAGCTTCACCATGTCATCGGTCCACCTGGTGGGAGGCCTTCCAACGCAACGTCTTCCGGTTCGCGGTTGCCACTCCAGAACCTTTCTGCCCCATCGGCCATCCGCTCTGCGTGCAATGTGCCCTGCCTACTGCCACTTAAGTTTGGCAATCCTTCGGGCAATGTCAGTAACCCTGGTTCTCTTACGGATCTCTACATTTTTGATTCAATCACGCAAGGAAAACTCCGAGCATAGCCCTCTCCATTGCCCTTTGAATGGTATGGTAATTGCCAGGTGAATTGCCATTGGGCAGAGCCAGCTCACGAAACTGAAGACCGATGATGGCAGGATCGTATCCGCCAAACCGGAGCTTCTGAGGGAGATCGAGAGATTCTATGGGCAGTTGTACACGTCAACATGCAAACCCGTTGCGAATCTAGCAAACAACCCAAGAGCTAGATTGACCCGACAATATACCGAAGATATCCCGGAAGTCAGCCTGTACGAGATTGGGATGGCTCTGAAACAGCTTAAAAACAACAAGGCGCCGGTTGACGACGGAATCACGGCTGAACTCCTGAAGGCGGGTGGGAAACCGGTCCTTAAGGCCCTTCAGAAGCTGTTTGATTCCGTCATACTCGAGGGCAAAACGCCACAGGCATGGTGCAGGGGTGTGGTGGTACTCTTCTTCAAAAAGGGCGACAATGCCCGGCTAAAGAACTCTAGGCCCATCTCACTTCTCAGCCATGTCTACAAGTTGTTTTCAAGAGTCATCACGAAACGTCTCGCGCGCATGTTTGACGATTTCCAGCCTCCCAAACAAGCCGGATTCCGAAAAGGCTTTAGCACCGTAGACCACATACATACGCTGCGGCAGGTTATACAGAAGACCGAAGAGTACAACCTGCCTCTCTGTTTAGCGTTTGTGGACTACGAGAAAGCCTTCGATTCGATCGAGACTTGGGCTGTACTGCAGTCTCTCCAACGGTGCCAGATCGACTACCGGTACATTGAGGTGTTGAAGTGTTTGTACAAAAACGCCACCATGTCAGTCCGTCTTCAGAATCAGACCTCGAAACCAATTCTACTCCAGCGTGGCGTGAGACAGGGGGACGTCATTTCTCCGAGGCTGATCACTGCTGCGCTGGAGGATGTATTCAAGGTTCTGGACTGGAGGGGCCTAGGCATCAACATTAATGGCGAGTACATCACTCACCTTCGGTTTGTCGACAGCATAGTGGTCACGGCTGAGACCATGGAGAGCCTCAGTACAATGCTCGATGACCTCAGTAGAGCTTCCGAAAGAGTGGGTCTGAAAATGAATATGGACAAAACCAAGGTGATGTTGAATGCCCATGTTACACCCACTCCTATCAAGGTTGGAGACTCTACACTCGAAGTTGTGGACGACTATGTCTACCTGGGACAAACGATCCAGTTGGGTAGGGCCAACTTCGAGAAAGAGGTCAACCGTCGAATCCGACTCGGCTGGGCAGCGTTCGGGAAGTTGCGCGGTGTCTTCTCGTACAACTTACCACAGTGTCTCAAGACGAAAGTCTATGATCAGTGTGTGTTGCCAGTGATGACATATGGCTCTGAGACGTGGTCGCTTACAATGGGCCTCATCAGGAAGCTTACGGAAACGGTAAAACGGCAATGGCAATGGAACCAATATATTATGTAATATTCATCATCATCATCAGCCTTTTTATGTTCCCACTGCTGGGACACAGGCCTTCTCTCTGTGACCTATCGCCCATTCCCTATGGGCCGTAATCCACCACGCGGGCCCAGTGCGTGTTGGCGCTCACGATGTTTTCCTTCACCGTTTTGAGAGCAGTGATGATGAAATAATAATTTACACAAAGTAAAGCGCCTGCTTGGGTTCGAACCCACGACCTACATCTTGTAAGTCGCGGCCGTTATCACTGGGCCACCACTCCCTCTCTATGTAATATTTTATGTATTTATTTTATGTCTAAGTCATATTATTTATGTTATTTTGTAGCCCTCATTTTTTCTCCTGTCGTTCATTCCATCCAAAGGTCGTCTGTAAGAGATTGCCTAGTGCGATAAGACCGCTCATTATATACTTTTTTTGTGAACATTTGGCCTGTACGTATTTTGTGGTGTAAAATAAAGTATGTATAATAACATATGGGTTCACGTCACTGACATGATAATGTGATGTTTCAAGTTTTCACTTTTGCCGGCAGTTCCCTAGACTACCTATTTTTACATTTTATTTGGATATTGATAAATAGTACCAGAGGGACATAGTCACCAAAATCTTATAGAATTTCCAACCCCAGTTTTAAATGGCTTGAATTTTTCACATTCATCATCATCATATCAGCTAAAAGACGTCCACTGCTGGACATAGGCCTCCTTTAAGTGTCGCCACATTGACCGGTCCCGTGCATCCCGCATCCAGCGAATCCCCGCAACCTTTACCAGGTCATCGCTTTATCCAAATGAAAAACGTTAGTCTTAAGTAACCGCTATAGTATTTCTGTAATAAAGTTCTGTTCACCCAGGCTTAACGATGCCAGACCACGGCAATATCACCGTACTAGGCGAGACACTGAACTTAGGCACGAAGGTGATGACAACTCCTCAAATGATGGGCTACTGCCACCGCGCAGATACTCTGATCGAAGACCTCACCGTCCAGGAGCACTTCACTTTGTTCAGCAGGGTCAGTTCAAAATATATAAGGAGCATAAACTATAAGGGATCTTTAAGTCAAGCGTGAATAGGTTACTTCTTGTGTTGTGCTTCACCGTCGGCCACATCATCGCTTACCATCAGGTGAGTTAGGGGTCAAGCGCGAACCTATCAGTCATAAAAAACTGCCTCAAAAAATAGAATTATAAGGTGACGTTTACGACGAATAGGTTGGAGAAAACAACACACCAGGAGGAGTGCCAGGCTATGGGAGAGACCATTGGCCAGCATTGGGATAGTATAGGTTGACAAATAAGATGACGTTTTAGCTTAGGAAGTGATATTAAAGTTTTGGTAGGTGAAAACCCGGACAACAAAAAAAAAAAGATGAATGAATTGTTGTCGATATCCGAAACTTATTCACATACCGTACATAAGCTGTATTTATTTATAAGAGAACTTCGTTTAATTTGCATTTTAACTCTTTGACTTAAAATACACAATTACATTATTTTAGTGATAATTACATTACAGTAATTTTAGTAGTAGTCCGTATCAAAATGTCCTATTAGCAGAATGTCCTACTGTCAAAGTACAGTTATACTGAAATAGTTATTTATGCTACAAGTGCGGAAGGTAGGTGATTCCCGATGAGTGGCATTTTTGAATAAATCGACACGAGTCGGTAATCATCTTACGTACGTGTATCATACAACTTTTTACTATGCATTGTGCGAGGAAATAAAAAAAAACATCTGAACCAAGCAAGAAATTAATAAAATGGCGGGCTTATTCAAGCGCGCTCAGCATATCCACAGATTAACTAAAAGTACCTCGGGAATATCTACTGCGTATGTGCAAATATCTGTCACGTCGTAACGCAAAAAGGCACGAGCAAAATATACTTTCTTCCAAACATATTTAATGAATATTTAAAATTAATTTATTGATCAAAATCCAAATCTAGAGTAATTAAAAACGCCTATAATGAAGTATTAGTTTTATTTTACCTTTTATATGAATGATAATTTGTACTTAACTAATTTGTAATACTTTTCTCAAATAATAAAAACTCTTTTCTCACCATTTTATTCTATGTATGAAAACTCCTTGCTACTAAACTTTTTTAAATTGACTTATAACTAAAGGCGCGTTTTTGCAACTGGACATTTTTTACAACGAAAACAGTCTATACAGCCTAATCGATTTTAGACAAATGTTAATGTGAAAATAATTAAATTGAAACTGGTAATTAAATATATTAAACAACCATTTAAAAGACTTTTGAGAAATAAATGCTAAAACGTACGGAATCATTCATTTTTCTCGTATAAAATCTATCCCATTTTATTCTATGTATGAAAACTCTTTGCTACTAAACTTTTTAAATTGACTTATAAATTTAAAACTAAACTGCAAAACTAATGATTGAGCTCGTAAACAAAAGTCACGACCGCGTAACAGAAAGATGCCTATGCATAAGATTTAATTTTCGAATCATAATTATAGCCTCTGAAAGTACGCCATATTTAACAACTGTATTGAAAAATTACTATCGACTTTTCGTCATGGCTAATTATATAATTTGTTTTACAAGTAAACATGAAAGCATTATTGCATTATGGCGAATCAACCATCTCATGAAGATCTTAAAAATACTTCAGGTCTGATGAAGGGTTCGATGGAATAGAAAATTGGAGTGTGGGTTCACACTTGAGGGTGGAGGCGACGCCGCACAGACAGGTATTTGGCCCTAAAAGTCGGGCGAAATCCATTTTTTTTGTTTTAGTTAGACGCCGTTTTTTATTATTCCTCGAAATACAATGGTATCTCCTCCTACCAATAGCGTGAATCCGACGCGCTAGAGACTTTCCCCCGCTCCATGCGCTCAGTCGGAAATTACCCTTCGCTTGCCGTGATCGTGTAATTATTCGATGCGCTCAAATTTCATTGTTTTCAAATATTAAATTTATGGTGAAAAAGTCAATTTCTTTTGAATTTCTACTATGGATCTTACACAACCAGGTATGTACTTATTATTTTATTTAGTTTTGTTAGGAAAAGAGGGAGTTTTCGTACCTTTAGCTCCATTAGTAACTAATTCTTAAAAAGTCCTATAAAATACGCATTTCAAAAAATCTTTAAGCGTTTTAAAGTATTTCTGAGCATTTCTAAGTAAAAATGTATATGGTTTGTTTTAGAATAGACTCTATAGTATTCTAAAATACGTAAATCAGCCACCCTAACGCACCCCTCCATTTTTGGCAATTTTTTTTTCAATGGACTCAAAAAACCACGTGTTGTTTTTTTTTACGAAAATTAGTTTATTTTGTTTCCAGGCTCTTCTGGGACGCGGGTATTAACTAGAAACGATTTACTAACTATCATGGAACGCTCCAATGCTTCAACTTTCAATGAAAAGTTGGAATTTATGGAGTTGGAACTTCTCCGTCAATACTCTGAAGATGACCCGAACATTGCCGATGCAAAGCACAAGTTGTCAATTATACGTCACCAATTCAAGCAGAAATGGTCAGCTGCCCGCAACACCAAAGCCAGATTCCTAGAAGCGAACAAAGAATGGCTCAAGGGCACCATATCGCTACCAAAAGCAGGTATCTATTTAGGTTAACAATTCTTTTGTTTCGAACATTATTATATTTCATAGAATTTTATCAGTGACTAAAGGTTTATCTTTTGTTATAGGATTAAGGCCAGGTAGACCTCAAAAGTCGTTTTCAGAGTTATGTGAAAGGAATAAAAGGCGAAAAACTGAAAATCTTCGAACATCTGACTTAGATGTGCTGGCATACGCAACACAAATGAAATTTCGAGAAACTGGCGAAGTTGAAGCATCAAAAATCGTAAAGGTCCTTACCAGAAGCCCCCGGAAAGCAAAAAAATATGCAGCAGCGATAAAAGAACAAGCAGCTGAACAAGAAAAAGAAGTTTCAACGAAATTGGCACACCTTCGTTCCCTGTTTATGTTTGTTGAAGCTGGACTTACCCAGGCCCAATACGAAGTGGTTCGAGACACGAATCCAGGCTTTTACCCATGCTATTCGATTCTAAAGAAGTTGAAGAAAGAATGTTACCCCGAAATCCACAGCATAACTGAGACCTGTGCCGAAGTAAGGGTACAAAGCTTAATGGATCACACCATCAAGCGATTATTATTGCATCTTGGTGAGGAGGTCTTGGAGCAACTGACTGAATCTGAAAAGCAGTCCTTTCTGCTCATCAGCAAATGGGGCTGTGACGGATCTCAGCAGATTCAATATAAAATGAAATTTGCAAATGAGACTGATTCCGACGCCAACATTTTTCAAAGTTCTGTCGTTCCACTCCAACTAGTCTATGGAACGGAAAGAAAAATTATTTGGCAAAACCCAACTCCGTCATCACCACGATATTGCAGACCAATACGCATACGATTTGTGAAAGAAAACACTGACGTGACTAATGAGGAAATCGAGTACGTAGAAAATCAAATAAAAGAACTGAGCAAGACCAAGATCGACGACATATCCATCAAACATAAAATAGTTTTTACCATGGTGGACGGCAAGGTATGTAACGCAGCAACCCATACCAAGTCAACCATGAGATGTTACATATGTGGCGCCACATCCTCCGATTTCAACGACCTTACAAAAGAAAGGCCCTGCAATACGGAAAACATGCGATTTGGTCTATCTTTGCTGCACGCTCGAATAAGATTTTTCGAGAGCATACTGCATGTAGCTTATAAATTACCAGTCATGAAGTGGAGGGCTCGCCTGACTGCCGACGAGAAGAAACTAGTGGAAACACGAAAAAAAGAAATCCAAACCAAGTTTCGTGAACAACTAGGATTACTAGTAGATATTCCAAAGGCTAACTTTGGAAACACGAATGATGGGAATACCAGTAGGCGATTTTTCGATGAATACGAGAAAGCTGCAGAAATAACTGGGATTGACCAGAATTTAATCTACCGATTAAAAGTCATCCTAGACACCATGTGCTGCGGGATAAAAATTAACATCCAAAAATTCGAAATTTACTGCAAAGAAACTGCTGAATTGTACGTTTCTTTGTACAAGTTTCATCCAATGTCGCCGACATTACATAAGGTGTTGAGTCATGGGGCAGCCGTGATAAAGGAGGCGATTCTGCCAATCGGGCAACTGTCTGAAGAAGCTGCAGAAGCCCGCAATAAGCACATCCGAGCGTTTCGACTAAACTACGCCCGAAAATTTTCGAGAGTAGCATGCAACACAGACGTTTTAAATAGGTTGCTCCTGACATCAGACCCCTTGCTGACGGGAATGAGGAACGCTAAACATAAAAGAAAGAGTCCTCTTTCAGCGGATACCATGAATCTTTTGGAGGAAAATGATATTTGCAATATTAGTATTGAAAATGACTCTGAAGATGATGAAAATTAGAAATAAAATTAGTTAAGAATAATGTATACCTTTTTTTTTACTCTATTATGCCTCAAAATAAAACGAAATACTTTAATAATACTATAATACGCAAAAAATATTTTTGTCCGACTTTTAGGACCAAATACCTGTCTGTGCGCCGCCGCCTGGAGAAGTGCCCAGCCTAGGTTGTGCAGTTCCGTGACCTCGTCGCGGCAGTCGGTGCTGCAAATAACGACTCGCTTCCGGTCGTAGTCCAGCCCATGATCGGAAGTGACAGCACTTGGCAACTTAGTCGCCCTCTTCTGCGAGGAAGAGATGGTCGCAAAGGAGACGGCAGAAAGGGAGCTAGAGGATACAATCTTCCTCCCTTTCCAGCAGACGCACCAGACACCGAAAACACGACATGATGGCCGGCTGCCACAAGGTGTAGGCCACGGGTGATAAACTTGAAGCGTTTGTCGCCACAACTCGCATCAGGTCATGCGGGCCAATATCTGGCCGGGGAAGTGTCATCAATTACGCAAGCACTCCAAAGCCCAGGTCAAAGATCATCTAGCAATCTCCTCTTGCTCTGTCCTTCTCATACTTCTGATTTTGTTCATTCTTCCTTTCATATTTAATCCATTCTTCTCTGGAATGCGCCACCAGTCAGTATGCATTTAAGCGGAAGTTGCGGCATTATTTTCTAAACGAATAGCAGAGTCGTCTCAATATGCACCTTTCTATTAATTTATATATATATATATATATTATTTTATATATAGTATTATTTTTTTTATTTTTTTATTTACAGTACATATTTAAGTATGTTTATTTAAACTATACACTTTTGTACTAATTTTCCCTTTTTATTATTGTTATTGCAGTTTATGCACCTGCCATGCTATCTCTTTACCGCCCTTGCTTGACTGGTAGAGAATGCCTCAGGCATTAAGTCCGCCTATGTACTTTTATGTTGCATGAAGTTTTAATAAATAAATAAAAGGTATAAGTCTGATAGACCCACAGACATAAATCTAACTAGATGACGCGTTTGTATGTACGTACTTCGCGTGTCAAAAATTAAGTAAAGTTACGATCAATGATCGTAATCTTAGCTTTTCATTTAGCATTATTGGCACTGGAAAGCCACCGAAATCTAGAAAAATGCTTTTTTATGCCATGTTGAGCTGTAAAGAATGTATAGAAAAAGTAGGCCAAGGCATTGGAATGTTTTCTTTCATTGATAAGTGAAAAAGTGGCACGCTTGGTTTGCATACAGATGGAGGGACTTGCGTTATCTAATTAGATTTATGTCTGTGGATAGACCCCTCCGCCCGCCTCACGGCGAAGAACATCCATAAGCATTTCTACACTTGGACCGATTTATAACTTAAAACTGAAAATTATCACTTTCGAACTGAAAGCAAAATACAACACACTATGTAATTTGGATTTTACAAAAAATCTCATATTTATGTGATACTAGCTGTTGCCCGCGACTTCGTCCGCTTGGTTATGAAGATATAAAGTTTAATGATGTTTAACGCAAACTATTTTTATATTTCAGTCTACAGAAAATGCCTATCACACTTAGCAACATTTTTTAAGGCACAAATTAGAAAAATATAGAGTATCACAAAATTCTTTCATAGCTTATGTCTCCAAGTCATAAACTCTAGACTTGCTAAATTTCAGGACAGTAGTACAAAAAAAATATCCGAACTTGCATACAAACTTACGAGAGTGTTTAGACCTCTTTAATCCAGCCCTGACATAAAATCCGTTCTTTGCGGACGTCTACCAACTATTAAATACCTCCCTGCCAAATTTCAAGTTTGTATCACAAAAAATGAAGGAGTTTCATACAAACTTGCGAGACCCCTTCGACCTTCTTAATACGGCCCTGTCGCAAAATCCATTTTTAATAGACGTCTGTTAACTATAAACTACTTCCCTGCCAAATTTAAAGTTTGTAGCTCAAGAAATGAAGGACTTTCATAAAAACTTGCGAGAGCCCTTAGACCTCCTAAATCCGGCCCTGACCCAAAATCCGTTCTGAGTGGACGTCTACTAGCTATAAACTACTTACTTGCCAAATATTAAGTTTGTAGCTCAAAAAATTAAGGTCTTTCATATAAACTTGCGAGAAACCTTAGACCCCCTAAAGTCGGCCCTGTCGCAAAATCCGTTCTTAATGGACGTCTAGTATATAAACTACCTCCCTGCCAAATTTAAAGTTTGTAACTGAAAAAATTAATGACTTTCATATAAACTTGCGAGAACCCTTAGACCCCCTTAATCCGGCCCTGTCGCAAAATCCGTTCTTAATGAACGTCTACTAACTCTAAACTATCTCCCTGCTAAATTTAAAGTTAGTAGCTAAAAAAATAAAGGACACATAAAAACTTGCAATAGCCCTTAGACCCCCTAAATCCGGCCCTGTCGCAAAATCCGCTCTGAGTGGACGTCTACTAACTATAAACTACCTCCTTCCCAAATTTTCAGTTTGTATTTAAAAAAATGAAGGACTTTCATACAAACTTTCGAGAACCCTTAGACCCTAGAAACTATCTCCCTGCCAAATTTCATCTTTATACGTTAAGCGGTTTTCGATATTTCGTGATAGGTGAATGAGTGACCTTTCGCTTTTATATATATAGAAGATGACTGTACCATTCCTATTCTTTTGTTTATAGGACGTTTTTCTACTAGGTAATTTTGAGAATAGGACGATATGATCTTATGTCATTTTGCGAATTGGACATTTTGATACGGAGTCGAAAACGCAGATGCCTATACAAAAGTATTCTTATGTTCATCAGATTTGTCTATGGAACAAAAAGAAGTTAAGCATATCCGAGTACAGTTACAACAGGTCCAAGCGTTTGTTGAAGGATTGTGACCTGGAGGAAGTGAGATTCCAACGAGTTAGGAACCTGAACATCTATTACAAGGCACAGCTGTGCTGGGCCCTCGCGATGTTGTTGGAGCCCAGGGTAAGTTTACTTGAATGTGACATTCCTCAATCTGTCTCCTTACGTTCAGTCCATCAGTTGTCTGTGATGATAAGAACACCCATTTGTACACTTGTTCTTGTAAATGTTTGTTCTGTACTATATTTTGAGGCGTACAATAAATAAATGTGTAAGCATATTTATTGATTATGACCGCACCACAATTGCAGTAGGTAAGCTCTTTCTATCTGAATTCCTAATTAGTACGAGTGCTGAAGACCAAAACCATGTCACATCGTTTACGGTCAAAACCGTATAAAATCGCTAGACTAGATGAATCTGAACCCGGCCAGTACCGACCAAAAACGTCACAGTGTTATGGGGGGTCATATATGCTATGTCAAAAAAAAACTAGAAGGTTTCATTACAATACTAGCCACCCGCCCCGGCTTACCGATGATACGAAACACTTCCATTTTTATGATTCTTTTTTCTACTATCATTTTTGCACTCCAAAATGGAACAAAACGGCATAGTTACGGCGAAATGATTGTGTGCTACTGAATTACTCTGACTCTGCCCGTATAACTCGTGCCAAACCGATACTTTTTTCGAGTATAGATCACATGCGAGCTTATTCCGTATTTCAAACATTTAGTTAGTTTACAAGGACTGGGCCGTACAACGTGTCAACGCCATCATAATTCCGCTGTGAAAAAGGGATGATCTTCGTCCAGTATAGCTCCGTTTCTGTCTTATAGTGGAACCATGATAGTTTTGTCAAGTCAGAGTAAGGCCTTAGATGACGTTTTGTTGAATATAAATCCCTTTCTAATATATTACTAATCGTTATATATTAAACTTCCAGGTCATAGTTATACCGTACTTTCTTGATCACCGCCATTACGTCAATGTTATCAATGACAAGATAATGGTAAGTGCAATTTACTGTAAGTATGAAGTTTACTCCAAGTAAATCGGAGAGCTTTCTCTCTGACACGAGACGGAAGATTGCTGTATTGATAGTATATTCTTTATATGAAGTGATAGTAAATCTATCAAATTTTATATTAATTAAAAACATAGATTTAAACTTTTCCATAAGAGAATAGAAGTTACCTCTGAAAATAATCAGTTATTATTAGTAAATAGTAAGGAAGTATCTTCCGGCAATACATTAAGTTGTACAAAGCAGAAGGGAGAGCAATACTCTTTAAAATTATTAAATCAGAACTTTCAGGGTTGCTCTTCCACTATTATTCCACTATTTCTAGAAAAAACTAAGTTTGATATTATTTTTCTAACAGAACATTGGCGTAACCAACAGTACAGTCGTACAGTCTATTTATTATGAATGATTTTACCAAGTACAGTCCATTAATTATGAAAATTATTGTATAGTTAGCCATTTCAGCAAAGCAGTATGATAAATGGTGGATCATTAATACTTGTTAAAATTCTGTTAAATCTAAAGAAAGAAAAGACATTGTTAGACTGTCGGTTGAACACACCATTGAATTGTCTATTGAATTGTGTGTTGAGCTTGATAAGCATGTTGTAGTATGCGTCTACAGACCTCCAAGTTACCAGAATCTATCTGTGTTTGACTCTTTAATGGAAGGTGTGTTAAAAAGTTAGTACTCGTAGTAAATCAATCGTCATATGTGGCGATTTTAACAAGTCTTCTTACCCGATTACGGCGAAGCGAAAGGAATGATTATGTTTTTGACCTGTACGTGTGTATGTATTTATGTATGTTCATTTGTTCTCTTCCCTCATAACTTCTAAACTAATTATCATAATCGGACAAAGGAGGTGTCGTTGGAAGCCTCGTGTTTGTCCGCTGGTTATAGGCTATGTGACGTCACATTAAATTGATATGGCGCCCTCTAGGGGGCCTGAGGACAAGAACAAAAAAAAGACGGGTTTAGTACATCATATTTTTGTTAAGCGTACCGCTTGCGAGATGTTTCTCTTCAAATCTTCAAAGTTAAGAAAACATTTTCGACGTTCGTTGAGATTCAAAGAGTTGGCACCGTATTTGTTTTGTCTACGTAATACTTGTTAAAAAAGTGGTTAAAAGCTGATCAATTTAGTTGTGCTGTATATCATCGTAAAGCTTGTGATACGGACTAAACAGTGACACGTCTCACACGTCTGGACTCCACCGGTACAGTGAGTAATCATTGAATAACTATTAGAAAAAATTAGCAATGACTTGCGTCCCTGACCTAGGGCAACCCGCAGATCGCCCGCTTCTACGCACACATGCTTAACGCTTACACGTTTACTAGGCGCTTGAGCCAACATCTTGAGCTTACGCTACGCGTTTATAGCAGACTTAGCTTACGCCACGCTTCGTGAGTAAAATAATAACAAAATCATAAGAACAGGAAATTGACAGACAAGATGGATAACATAACTGTACGCAATAAATTGATAAGATCACAATCACAAATGAACTTATCAACTTCAACTAGCCAAGATCTATTGAACTCTACCATGTTCGATTCTACTGTGATGAGTATACAAAGTGATACGCAAAACTACGATCATTCATATTCCGAGGACCTAAGGCGGGAAATAAATGAAATTAAAGAGAAATTAAAGAGCGCAGACAATGAAATTGAAAATCTTAACTGTGAAAATACTAAGCTGAAACAGATTACACAGGAACAACAACGGCAAATAGAACTACTGAAAAGTATTACCTGCACTACCCCACAGCGCAAAAATAACTCATCTCCTATCTCGAGACGAATACTAAGCATAAGAGTGAACACTCCCCGGCATTCTCCTCTACGACTACCTAAAATTGCCTGCATAAGTAGCCTTAGCTCACGTACAACCCAACAGGCTAAATTCGAATGCAATAGGAATATTCAATCGGAAAGCCAACATTGTTACGTTGAAAATAAAATGTGTAAGAAAACACACCGTTCTATAAGTACGGAAAGCCCACCAATTGAGACTCAGAACAACAAATACAGAGTAATTATCCTAGGTGATGGACAAGGTAGGGGTCTACGCAACAAACTACAAAATCTGCTTGGATCCAATTACGACGTGTTTTCCTATCTAAAACCAGGTGCTGAGCTGAGGGAGATCTTGGAATGCTCGAAGAGTGAAATCAGCACATTAACAAAAAGCGATTATGTGATTATATTGGGCGGATGTTGCGACAAAAACCCTTATGAAATTGATATAAATCTACATCGCTGGTTATCGACAACTGCAAATACAAATGTGATTATAAGTGAGGTACCCAGTAACAGGTTTCTAAATGAATCAAAAATTAACTATTTACTACGGTTTATCTGTAAGAAATATAAAAATGTATTGTTCATGGACATGAGTTACGCTGGATTTTCACCAATTAGACGCAATTATGTACTAAATCTTGCAAGGGCACTATTAAAAGAAATATTGTGTATTCATTACCATTTCAAGGCATTTCAATACGAGCAAATGTGTCAAATAAAAAATATAAAGTCTTTCGAAAGTAAATACGTGCAAGTTAATTTAGATTCTGACCAAAACTCAATAGATAGTATTAAAACAGACTGTATAATTGAATCGAGTAGCGAACACGGTGAATCGGAATGTAACAAAACCGAAAACCCTAACATGAATGATTTATTTCGTTTATAGATTTGTCACTATCCTTCATCAAAATACCAACGGATTGCTCAATAAATCTGATATGATTTCTATTTGTATTAACGAGTTAGCTACCCAGGACTATCCTGTTGACATACTATGTATCACTGAACACAACATGACAGACGGTGACGAAGTGTATCTCACAATTCCAAATTATAAACTTGCGTCTCATTATATGAGAGTTAGTAGACACGGAGGTTCCTGTATATTAATTAAAAATAACATGAAATATAGAATTCTTCATGATATCACAAAACTTTCAATTAGCAACACAATAGAATGCTCTGCAATCGAGCTATTGGAACATCAAATAAATGTTCTATGCATTTATAGGCCGCCAAACAACTCCGCTAGCGCTATAGACAGCTTTTTCATAACTTTGAATAAAATATTAAATAAATTATGTTCAAACGGGCAAAAGATTGTAATATGCGGCGACTTTAATATAGATACTTTGAAGCATACTAAACTTTCCAGTGCATTTATAGAACTATTAACTAGGTACAATTTGAAACTAAAATTCAAGCAAGTAACGAGATTTGCTAGTAAAACGTGCATAGACAACATAGCCCATAACATAAGAGCTTGCAAAGGCACTATCAAGGAATTAGCGCTATCAGACCATAATGCACAAATCATAAAGGTTCCGGTCAAAAAGACCTGCACCATAAAATATTGGTATATATTAAAACGGAATTACTCTCAAGACAATAGAGCAATATTTATAAAATATTTAAAACAACTAACCAATAGCGACGTTTATAGTTGCACGGATGCGAATAGTGCCTACAACAAATTCTATGATAATTTTATTATGTTGTACAATCTCTGTTTCCCTCTACAGAAAGTCAGGATATATAACAAGTATAGACCGAAATGGCTCTCACGTGGCTTAAAAATATGCAGCAAACGTAAATGCCAACTATTGTGGCAATATAGGAATAATCCAAATCAAGTCACCAAAACAGCTTTCAAAACATATGCTAAGAGGTATAAAACTGTAATCAGACTGACAAAAAAGTCTCAAAACGACTACTTTATTAAATCTGCCACAAATAGGAACAAAGCTACTTGGAAAGTAATAAATGACATAAAATCTAGATATCCTAATGAAGGCGTAAATCAATTAATTAAAAATGACGTAATCATAAATAATCCTCAAGACATTGCGAATTCATTTAATAATTTTTTTCTTGACATCAATGACAATAATACTAGTGTACCCCAAAAATCTTCAAATAAACTGACATGTAATTCTAATTCAATTTTTATGACACCGACTATCCCTGATGACATTAATAAAATAATAATTGCTCTCAAAAATAAAACCAGCGCCGGCTATGATAGCATTATGACAAATATTGTTAAAGATGTAGCTCATATCATATCGGAACCACTAAGCTTCATCATTAATTTATGTATAGAAGAAGGCTCCTTCCCAGACAAACTAAAAATATCTGTTATAAAGCCAGTATTTAAAAAAGGAGACAAAACCAACATGAGTAACTATAGGCCCATAGCATTGATTCCTATTTTTGGCAAAATTGTTGAAAAGGTGATGTTTAACTGTTTGTATACTTTCTTTGAAACACACAACATTTTTACGTCCAGTCAATATGGTTTCAGAAAAAACAAATCCATAAATGTGGCCATATACAACTTTTTACATAAGGTAATGAATAACTTGGACAAAGGGCTGCCGGCTGTCGCACTATACATGGACATGTCGAAGGCTTTCGATCGGGTCGACCACAAGATCCTCTTAAGAAAGATGTATGCATATGGTGTGAGAGGTAAT
This sequence comes from Anorthoa munda, assembly GCA_945859665.1. Taxonomy (NCBI): domain Eukaryota; kingdom Metazoa; phylum Arthropoda; class Insecta; order Lepidoptera; family Noctuidae; genus Anorthoa; species Anorthoa munda. The sequence goes on along the minus strand of OX243900.1, from coordinate 5,152,148 downwards.
GTGTACAAGCTTATAGAATCATACCTTAACAACAGACAGCAATTTACAGAAGTAAGGAGGTTAAATCCTATTACTAAAACAGAAGAAATATATGCTTCTGAATCTGGAACTGCAAAATTCGGCATTCCTCAAGGGACTATCGTGGGTCCTTTATTCTTCCTTGTTTATATAAATGACATGCCTTCGGTAACAAATCACGACATTACACTATTTGCTGATGATAGCACTGTTTTATTTGTTAATGATAATACAATCGATCTAGAATCTGACATTAACCAAACAATATCATTAATTATAGACTGGTTTAAAATTAATAATTTAATGATTAACATTGACAAAACAAAAATAATGAATTTTAAAATCCGAACTCGACGTACGGGTACTTTAAAAATCCATTACCTGGATAGCGACATTGAAGAATCTGAAGTAACAAAATTTCTAGGGTTACATATTGACGACAAACTTAATTGGAAATTACATATTGACCACGTATGCAAAAAGCTGGGACAGTTTTCATATGCGCTTCGCAGATTGGGGAAAATAGCGAATCAGACTACTTTACTAACAGCATACCATGGTTACGTTGGCTCTATCCTCAGATACGGTGTAATATTCTGGGGCAACAGTACAGACAAGGAGCGTGCTTTCATTGCTCAAAAACGTTGCATTAGGGCTATATTTAACTTATGTGAAACTGACTCTTGTAAGCCGTTTTTTGCAAAGATGAAGTTATTGACACTGCCATGTGTCTATATATTTGAGGTCGCAGTATTTGTCAAAAATAATATTGACATGTTTAATTACTACACGCGTATACGACGTAAGGACAAATTGCGCACAGTGGCTAGTAGGACTCATTTAATGCATGAAAGTCTTCTTATCTTTAATAATATTCCAGGGCCCATTAGAATAATTACGGAAATGAAAAAATTTAAAAAGAATCTCCATGATCTGTTAGTAAACAAGTGCTACTACTCTATAAAATACTTCCTATCCGACAAATCACTGCTCCAATACAGTCCCCCTCAGTCATGATGCGTTCGGTGGCCCACTGATGTGTACCTACCTAAATTCGTTCCGTTTTATTTTGCGGTTTTTATATTTTATGTGTAATTTTAGTCTTGTGTAACAGTAATGTAAATTTACTTTAATTGCTATGTAACTATTGTATGCCCGAAGGGCGGGACATAGCTGATCTCAATTTAATTATTTAAGACCTGTATTATGTACCTACCTATGATCCACAATAAAGATATTGATTGATTGATTGATTGATTGATTTTTTTTAACTGTTTGTAACTTGGCTAGGGCGCAGTCCTTTAGTGAATAATACATTTTCTAAATCAACTACATTATCGTTATACGTTACCTGGAGTCCACTCTTGTAACTTATGCTTTATCTAGATACATGTAAAACAACAAACAGAAAAATATGTGATGTGGCAGTGCAAAATCCCCAAAATACTTTAAATAAAAATAAGTTCAAAAACTTAAACCCGACTATTGAAAAATCACTCTCTAAAAGGTATGAAATAAGAAAATATTCTCACCAGATTTTTATATTTACAGTTGGTAATAGCTGTTACCTGACCCACCATAAAAACGCTCTGCCTGTAACATTAAGGGTTATTTCATTTGTATGAGTTTATCAGATTACCGCTACTCGATAAACAAATACAATAATAATACAGATACGCAAATAATATGATCTTTAAAACGTTAGCGTTAGTATATTTATAACTATTTGTTATGCGATTTTGATGTTATGCTGTAAAACTAAAAGCTTATCAGAGAATTGTAATATAATTAGTGTCATTGTTACTAATAGCTCTCTAGTCTCGTGGTTCGTGTATAAGGCTAAGACGAACAAGATGCGAGTTCAAATCCCGTGTCGAGGATTTATTGTTTTGCTTTCAATTTAGAATCTATTCAATAAATATTTCCTGCATTATTGTAAATAACTATAGACGGACACATTCTTCAAATATAAAATTTCTAAATTTCTAAATGGGTATTTTTTAGGCACTATTGAAACGAAAAACCTGTTTTATTTGTCGCGTTAAAAACCTAAATAAAAAAATTCAAGCTTATCATAAGTAGTTTAGTATTCTAACTTCTTTTATATATTTTAGCTATAAATATATGACAAGTAATTATTTTTTATATAAGCAATTATTTAATATTTATATTGAATATAATCGTTAACATAATCATTATTGTTTTGCAGTTCTGTTGTTATTTGTATTTAAATAGTTAATTTAAATTCAATAAATATAATTGAGTATTGTAAACATAAAGCAACAAGAAGTGGAAGGTTAGTTTTGAACTCGGAATCATGTCGCTGGCCCCGGGCAATAAAGCGGTAATATCAAAAAACAAATTTTACAGGAGAAATAAAAGAAGCTAATTTATTTATATTTCAGCGTCAAGTAATCCAAAACAGGAGTTCAATGTGTCAAATGAAAGCTAATTTTTTTACTAATTTAACCATTTAAAAATAATTGTAATGGTATATAAATTTAAAGAAATAATTAAAAAAATGTATAATACAAATTATAGACGATACCGTTTAAATTGTAACATCATTAACGACTTTTAGACACACCGACCACTGAGATTTAGGAATGTAAGTATGTAATACGACGTAATTTCCACTTTAGATCTCGAGCGTAATGGCCGATTACCACCTTTTTCAGGGAAATTATATAGCCAAAGCTTAGCTGTACCATGCACTAATCGCTATTTTAGAATCCTATCAATGAAACATATTTTTATGTAACAATCGTAACAGACTGACCTTATATTGTAATTTATTTTAATTTTTAAACATTTTAAACAGTATTTTATGATTTTTATTTTTTGTTAATTTGTATTAAGTATCCTTAAAAAAATAAAAACATTATGCTACTTTAACTTGAATAAATTCATATAATTTTTATAAACTACTTTATTTATTAACTACTAAATTTTTATAAGCAATTCTTGTTGTCGATATACAGGAGAGGGCAATATTCAATGTTGCAGTTTAAGTTTTCATCAAAATCGGCCCCGTGTGTCCCTTTGAGTGTTTTCGCTATTCTTCATAGTGTCTGATTTCACCATCCACGCCCACTTGGAAAACTCAGCCTGTATAGTATATCCAGGTACAGCAAGCATTAACGATTAACTTATTTAATTTTAAATGTTGGTACTGACCAACGTCTAGAATTAAATAAGTTAATCGTTAAATTAATATAATAGAATTAAATAACAGGTAGATGTTAAATACTTATAAAAAGGGAAAAAAAATCTACAGAATCATAGGTTCTGCTTGCTTGAAGATACCACTCTATCTTAAATTGTATCTGCAGGTAATTGACATTCCTTAATTATGCCATTAATCATGGGCACAACATTTTAGGACGCTACACATGGGTACAATGTTTTATACTATGTATTAATTATGTCCTTCCATTTGGCGCTAATACATTCTGGGCCCTGGACATACGGGCATATGCTATGTATAGCTGGTCGTGGATGTACCATGGTTTTTCAAATGCACCTCTGCTACCTGCTACCCGCGAGCTGCGGTTAATAATTATTACTACTTAGTTTTGCTATTGCTATTGATTAGGAACTTGAGTCTTTTAAATTGAAATGGAAGATCAGTGGATATTATTGGGATTCGACGAATGAACACGCTTTTTCCTTTTCTCAGACCTGTTAATATAGTGGCGTCTATTATTTATTTTGTCCTTATTGTGTAAAATACACATTAAGTCGCATTTCATAATCAATATTTCACATAAACATAACCGGTACTCTTAATTTCCCCATAAAACTATAGTACCCCACTTCAACCCCTTTTAGGAGTAGACTGAACAAAATAATATGCAGTCCTCAATAATTTATTGCCAAAAACATTCCTGCAAAGTTTCAACCAAATTGCAAGCCCCAATAAAAAAAAACATACAAAGTTCAGCTGCACCCATTTCCCCCCTTAAAATTTGAATGTACAAATATCTTTTCTTTACTAACACGCGCTGGATATTCCAGCAGGCCAAAAGGACCTGTACCGTTTTGCTAGAGCTAGGGAGAAAAGGGAGAAGAGAGATGTCTGTCAGATAAGATGTATAAAAGATGAGGCTGGAATGATTCTTTCTGATGATGAAAAAATTAAGGATAGGTGGAAGGAATACTTTGAAAAACTGATTAATGAGGAAAATAACTGGAGTGGTGTGTTAGAAAATAAACCTGTGAATGAGGGGTTAGTGAGAATAGCTAGTATGGAGGAAGTAAGAATAGCAGTAAATGGAATGAAGAATGGTGAGGCAGTTGGTCCGGACGAGATACCAGTTGAAGTATGCAAGATATTGCGCGTCGATGGATGGTCGTGGTAAGCTTTATTCTTCAATAATGGTGCAATAGTTCGCTGGTGCCCATCTTTGAAAACGAAGGTGATGTGCTAGAGTGCAACAACTATTGAGGAATAAAGCTAATGTCACATAGTATGAAAGCTTGGGAGAAAGTTATTGAAAGGCGGCTGAGAGAAGAGAGTGAAATATCGCATAACCAATTCGGTTTTATGCCTGGTCGAAGTACAACGGATGCCATTTTCGCAATCCGCCAGTTGTGCGAGAAATACAGAGGTGCACATAAAAACTTGCACATGGTGTTCATTGACCTCGAGAAGGCATACTAGCGGGTGCCCCGTGAGGTTTTGTGGTGGGCCCTTAAGAAGAAAGGTGTACCTGGGCAGTATGTACAGTTGGTCCGAGGGATGTACAGTCGATGCAGTACGCCAGTCCGATCTACAATGGGCACTACTGACAGCTTCAGTGTGGCAGTCGACTTGCACCAAGGGTCGGATCTCAGTCCTTACCTCTTTCTGATAATAATGGACGCTCAGACGTCGGACATACAGGAAGAGGCTCCCTGGTGTTTGCCGACGACATTGTGCTGGTTGCCGAGAGTGGCCTAGAGGTCCAGATTGGAGGTTTGGTGGTACAGACAAGAGAGTGAAGGGCTGGCACAGGGCTGGAAATTGAGCAGAAATAAAACAGAATACTTGTTCTGTGATTCTGGCGATCTCTCGAGTTCCGTGACTATAGCTGTCGTTGGAACATCCATACCGACGTGCTCCAACTTCCGGTCAAAGCTTGTCCAAGGGGATGGTGAGATAGACCCGAGATGTTACGCACCGAATCAACTCGGGATGGATGAAATGGCGACAGGTCACTGGAACAACTTGCGACCCACGGATGCCCCTTAAGTTAAAAGAGAAAATTTACAAGTGCGTGATTAGACCTGTCGTACTGTATGGATCAGAATATTGGGCTATGAAAAAGATGGATGAAAAGAGATTGCATGTAGCAGAGATGAGAATGTTGAGATGGATGTGAGGAGTGACGAGAATGGATAAAGTGAGAAATGAGTATATTAGAGGTAGTTTGAAAGTGGCGTCAGGAAACCGTTTGTTCTCGTATGGCATGTGATGAGGAGGGATGAAACGCATGTTACTAAAAGAGTTATGAATATAAATGTGGATGGAGAGGGAGGAGACGGCCAAAGAAAAGATAGATGGATTGTGTGAGGAGTGATATGAAAGAAAAGGAAGTCAGTGGTGGCGTGACGGGGGACAGGACTGTATGGAAGAAGAAAACGTGTTGCGCTGATCCCAAGTAACATGGGTCAGAGGCAGGAAGTTGATGAAGATTATTAAACTACCCATCTGCCAAATTTCAGTTTCATGAAGAAAATTTCTACATCTTATCTTTACAACCCCAACGTTTCTGCGTATTTCGTACAGCGTAACATGACAATACGTCGCCGGGGCTACAATAAATTTACGGGAAGAAAGACGTAATAGCTTGTACAGAATAAAATCTCTCGTGAATACTTTGTATTAAGTGTTTACAGTTTATTGATATAATAAGCTTATTTCCAAAAACGTGGTTAAATATGTTACTGTTTCTCATCGTTTACAAATTTACAGTAAAGATGTTTACTGGTTGTTTGTGTTATGTTTCTTAGAGTAATGCAATAATACATAACTTAGTCATAAGAGAATTTCTCATGCAATAAAGTCGTTATTGCCATTTATTTTAAAGGAATATTAATAAAAAAATCTGAAAAAAATTGGAGTGATAGATTGATACTCAGAGAAGCCAAAAATCAAATAATATTAAAAAGGGCGTAACCGGCGATTACCGCTTTATTGCCCGGGGCCGGCGATGTTGACATAGGTTCACTGATGCAACCACTAGACCAAATCGAAATAACAAATATTTTTGAAATTAACAAGTCCATCATGGTGACAAAACAGTATTCAAACGCTTACCTACTCTAACGTATCGCGTTAAAGATCGAATTGGCATAACTGTGTTCTATAATATTGCCTACTTTGAACAAGTCGTTCTAGTTCGATAACCTCATTCGTATCGATTAAGACTTATCTACTGCTAATTACAGAAGGTTCAAAATCATCTTACTTTTAGTAGGTCAGTTAACGACAGGGCGGGTCAGGTAACAGCTATTACCAACCGGATAGTTGCCGTAACAAAACAATACATCCTGAAAAGTAGCATACGACCACGTTTATACTCTGAATACCACTACACACACATGTATGAAATACAATAAATTATTTATTACATGTAAGTTGTTTATTTAATACACGATACATATAGAATAGTGTGTACATAACAATTTCAGATGAGAATATTTTCTTGTTTCATACTTTTTAGAGCGTGATTTTTCAGTAGTGTGGTTTTAGTTTTAGAACTTATTTTTTATTAAATCATTTTATCTGGCAAATGTTTTTGTGGAGCCAACAAGAGTGACTAGTTTATAGTAACGTATAAGATAACGTTTTTAGTAATTGTGATTACCTAAATAAAAAAAAAGTAAATAAGTTGGCAGATCACAGTGGACAAACAATAACGTTTAGCACATACATACCTTTACAAAAAATGCAAACAAAACTTAGACCAATTACATGTAAAAATTTAGAAAAACTTAATAATACCTTGACTATTAAATTATGTGTTCAAAACTTTAGGAATATAGATGACCCAAATGAATTCTATGCCGAGTTTATTAAAGTACAAGCGATTTAATGATACTTTTCTACTAAAAGCGAAAAGTATTTACCAACACCAAGTTTGTATTTAGTGATTGGGCGACTCCATGCATTCGTAAAAGCAGGGCAAAGCCATAAGAATGATGATGTGAATAAATCTCGATTCTCGATTCATCAGGTCCAAAATTGGTTCACGGCAAACAAATAGGAAAAATTAAAAAATTCTAAATGATTTACATTTGAATTAGATTCACATTACTGAATGTTATAAGTAGCGAATGTGACATCATATGGAATGGAGAAAAACTGGACTTTATAAATCAAACAGTTCTCCTAGACCTCTAGACGACAAATTACAATGGGATCCACACATATACAACATATTTTGCGGGTCGGCTAAGCTCAGCCGCTTATGCTGTTAGAAAGAACTGTCAGAGCCATATGAAATTTAAAAAATTGTATAATAATAAGAACTACAAGTTCTAATTTCAATTTTCTTCTTCTTCTTCAATGGTATTTTTCAATAAAAACATTTATTAAAAATTTAATTTTTTTTTTCTTTATTTAGTTAGGAAGTAATTAGTATAAATAAGATTAGAATTAAAATGTAATTAAAGTATTTCTCTTAATAACTTTATAATTACACCAGATATTAAAGAATAGATACTGAATTATTGAAAAATAATAATAACGTAATAGTTAATAAAATGCAAATTATTTAGAATTATATATTTATTAATAATTTATAAACTTTATACTACAGGTTGACATCGAATGATACTCTAAATAGTTAAACACTGCGCGCGCTCTGCCCTCTATCTCGAAAATGGTTCGTTATAAAAAAATGTGTATGCAAAAGTTGTAGACGATTTAATCTTTTACACTACATACAAATAGCATAAAACCCATAGGAAACGAGATATTTGCAATAAATGTGTAAAACATCGATTTTTTTACCTTTGTCCTTGGAATATCTGTAGACGCGGACACTCTACGATACGTAGGTTATGAGACAAGTTTTAGGGTGTCAAAATAAAGGTTTATACAACTTTATAGCCTCTTAAATGCCTGATGAAATTGACCCTTAAGTGGAATCATCATCATTCTTCTCCCCTTTTCCAAATTGTTTCGGAGTCGGCGCACGATGTCTTCTTTTTCCATAGTTCTCAATTCGTCACTTGCCCCTTTTTACCGGACTGCCAAAGGAGGGTAATGTGTTTATCAGTCTATGTATGTATGTAAGTATGTATGTATGTATGTATGTTTGTTCCTATGTGGCGTTCTAGAGACCAAACGCGTGGGCCGATTTTGATGGTTCTTACGTCAATCGATTCGTCTTAACCCCGCGAGTGTCACTGGCTACATGAAAGTTGGAAAATAGGAAAATGGCGGTTCTTGGGCGCCATATTGTGGGGGCCCAATTTTTTTTTTCTTCCAAACCTGTCGTGTGGGGTATCAAAATAAAGGATTTTAAGAGGTGATTCAAAAATATATAACACTTATATGTTTAAATGTACCTAATTCGAAAAAAAAATGTTATAAATAAAAAAAGTTTATAAAAAAAATCAAAAACCCGACTTCTTAAAAAGCGAACTAAAAAGACGTAAACAAGGAGAAAATAATGCTGTGCAGTCGGAGGATACGTCTGGTTTTGGTCAGCCAGCTCGCGAAGATGATAATTAACTTTTTTTATTTCGGTTTTATTTGTTCGGAGTCATCCAATCGTCAACGGCTATCGCTGAAAACAAGCGCTGTGTCTCTGTCTCACACGTGAGTCTCAGCATTATGCTGAGCAATTGTGTGGTGACGCATACCTTTTATTTGTATTTAAGTTTTGAGTTTTGTTTGCTTGATATTTTTATGGTGCCTGGCGCAAATTATTATATATTTTTTCATTCTATATTGTTCATTTCTTTGTAATTACTTAGTCGTCTTTTCTTATGCTTCACTTTTCAGCAATACAGAGGGTACAAAACAATAGTGTCGTTCTACTGCACGACCATGGAGGTGGAATATGCAGACAGAGTGTTCGTGTTCGATAGAGAGATACTGGTCTTTGGAGGCACGCCTGCATATATGTTCTTCAAGTTCGGTAAGAACACTACACAAGATTTATATTACAAGCTTTTATTTAGTTGTTATTTTATTTTACCTGCCCGGTGTCTGTGAGTATGTTATCATAGCTTGCATGTTCAATTTGAACCACTTCTCGGTGTTTGATTGAGTTGAAATTATATTCACACGTTTGTTTCTCGTGAAGTCATGCATTCGTCACAATGCAATATAAAACACTTGATTAAAATATATATATATATATTGTAAGCTAAAAGTTCGAAACGGCTCATTGAGCGAAAAATTGCTCGGAACGCCTTGTAGACGCAAGACGCACACGACCACAACGTGAATTTCGCCTCGTGGTGGCACCTTAAAAAAGGCGTTGTGTTGTGGTAAATGGTAAAGCCACAATATTCGACTACTTGAAGAAAAGACAGGGCGCGTTCTACCTTAAAAAAGGCGTTGTGGTAGATGGGAAGAGGCGTAATTTTTACTGCCGGCGCTCACTAAGATAACTCGCAAAGAACTTTAGCAAATGAGGTGTAAAACCTAACTCAGCAAATTTAGCCAATAGAATATCATGTTTTGTCTAATCAGTTTTTCTCTTACTCAATGTCCCTTAAGGTCGCGAATACAGCCTACGGGTCACTTTTAAAAGCAGTGGAACGGCCGAAAGCCAGCAAAAAAAACTTCTTGAACGGGTGGAAATGGCCGGCGCCAAAGTGAGGGCACATCTCCGAACCGCGCTGATCTTGAAACTACCTACCACTCCTTCTGCGAATGTAGCAGAACTTTTAAGGGATTTAAATGAGAACGCCAATAAGTACGGAATAGCGTCGTTTGTTATCAGCGTTCCGGATACCGATGAGGTGTGCAGACGGTACGTTTCAAATATATCATCATCATCATATCAGCCGAAAGACGTCCACTGCTGGACATAGACCTTCCCCAAGCGACGCCACTTTGAGCGGTCCCGTGCGTCTCGCAACCAGCGGATCCCCGCAACCTTCACCAGGTCATCTGTCCACCTGGTGGGAGGCTTCAAATATATACCGCCCCATAATTTCCTACTTATATTATAAATAGTGTGGTGTAACTTTAAATGATAGATTGAGGAATGACGTAATAAGACAACGTTGTGGTTTAAAAGAAGATGTGGTGACTAAAATTGAAAAGAGTATGTTAAGATGGTTTGGCCATGTTGAGAGGTTGAATGAAAGGCGACTAACGAAAGGTATTTACAAGGCAGACGTGAATGGAAACGCCGGGAGGGGATGCCCTAGAAAGACATACATAAACCTTATAGGTGATGTTCTCCAGAAAGGCCAGCTGCGCAGTACTCATAACCGGCATGTGACTAGATGTATGAATGTGAGTGAAGCAAAAGAAGTATGTAAGTATCGTAGCAGGTGGCGTTCTGTAGTTTCTGCCTACCCTCATAGGAAAAAGGCGTGAGTTTATGTATGTATGTGTTATATTATAAATGTGAAAATTGATGTATGATGGTTAAATCAGCACACAAATATCAACTCGTAAACGGATAATCACCGTATCAACTCGAGCTATTCGTCGGTATTGTTTATATGAAATAAAATTCCCAACTGCAATGCACATTAAAGTCCCCGCCAGATAACAAAAAAATAAAAGTCATTATTACCTGTCTACCAATGTATTCCAATATTTCAAAACGATACGAAAAAAATGTAAAGCCAGTGTCGCTAACACGATCAAAACAAACGTAACGCGGTAAGTGGCGTCCTTGGCGCTTGCACTTGGCATGACTTACAAACCTTTAAGTGAAAACCATGTTCAGTCGTATTTATTTAGATAGGTACTTACTAGTATTATATAATGGAACTCAATACCAAATTATAACCTTTATTTGACAATTATTTACAGTAATTAGTTAATATCTCCTTAACATTTGAACCGATTTACATGATTTAAACGGATAAAATGGTTCTACGCCTATACCTCTTATTTGAGACCAATTAAATTATCAAAATATCTCCATAAACAAAAATTAATGTTTTCATGTTACGTTTGACAAGCTTAACTTTGTTCAAAAATTTCTTTACAAGTTTACTTTATCAGTCTTTAAATGATTAAATTAGAAACAAAATTTAGCCAACATGCTTGAGGTTCAACGATTCTCAGTCGTCGCTATTTTTGGGCTGTTGGTAGTTCCATTCTCGGTGGGTGAAGTGAAGAGGTGTTTGGTATTATCACAAAGTACGTAAGCCGTGGCGCGCCGCAGTCAGAGATTCCACTACGAACAATGCACCATTTTGCACGCACCCATTGACATTACGATTTTACAGGGATTCTTGGGCAGTATTGGACAGAGCTCAGTCGCGGCTCACGAGTGCTAGCGCGGGCGTTTGTCACGTCATTCAGTCTTTTGGAAGAAGTTATATTGTTCAATGCCTTGCACATGTTTCCCCATCCTGTATTAAAAAATAAAGCGAATTTTCTATACATTGAAATACAATAATTGTGCATTTAAACAAGGTCGCAATCGACGAATTCTAATTCTAATCTACCAATCCTTTATTTTTAAAAACACAACAGTGGTACATTTTTACTTAAATATTTAAAAAAACACTATGTTGTTTTTTGTATAAACGGCATCATTAATAATTTACAGGGAAACTTAAGAAAATCCTAAGTCATACGGAACACTCGGCACGCGGGTCCGACTCGTACTTGGCTGGTTATGTTTTTTTTTTAAATTTATCTTATTGCGGTTGTATAATTGTCGGCAAAGGGTGGACAGCTCAATCTAGACACACGTCAGTAAGCGATGTATGTAAAGCCAATGTAAGAGCCTGAAATTACGTAAAAATATGCTTACTGTGGTTATTCTACAAATCTACACTATACACTAATCTATACTAATATTATAAAGAGGTAAAGTTTGTGAGTTTTTGACGTTGTAGGGGGTAATTCTATCACCAGTAGAAAGCTACATTATAGGCAGGGTAGGCAGGGTAGGCAGGGTAGGCTGGGTAGTCGGGGTAGTAGCAGGTTTTATTGATTTGACGCAAATGAGTCAATATTGTTGGTAAGGTAACGTTAAACCAACTCGTATTCAAAAATCACTCGAGTTTTCGAAGTGTCCATCTTTCTTGTCTAAGCTGAATAAAAAAACAAGTCGATAATCGAATGTTGCACATTTTTTAAAAGAAGAACTTCATAGGAACCATGTGAAAAAGTTTCACTCAAAAATCTTAAACCATGAAGGTTTTATGTCAATTCGAAGTACCTATTACAATAAAACGGCAATTTCATCTTTCAGTACCTAATAGCTAAGCAGTCTTAGTGACATTTTTGCATGACTTGCCATCTAGAGATCGCATTTTCGCATTAGTTTCAGGACTTTTTGGTACAAGTCGGACCAATGTTTTTTTACCCTGCGCTGACGTCTCGCCGTCACGTTGCCTCACTTGCCCCTCGTATTGCGTATCTACGTTTGAAAGACGGTGAACTACGGTGCGACGCCTAGCCATACGTGCGGCGTTGCCTAACCGCAGCCTAGTCAATGTGTGAATTGCTGATCCGCTCCGGTTACGTGCTTGTGTTAGGTTGACGCCTGGTTGACGACGATGTGATAGGCGACGCGATGACGATCCATTTCAGAGTCCATAGTTGAATGCTGTGGTCTCTTATAACTTTATAACTGGTTCAAGTAATAATTAAAATACATACATCGTATAAATAAAATAAACTACTAATAATAATATTACTACATATATATATTATTATATATTATTTCTGTGGCCTGACCTGTCAAGTGTGACATGAAAAATTTTATCTCTAAATTTTCCTATATAAACTAATATATTAATACAATAGAAAAATACAATAGAACAATGTCTAAACACACCAATAAAATGAAAAACCAAGAAAATAAAAGAAAACTACAATAGTAACGATGTAATCCAATCAAAACTACAACATGAAAAATTATTTGCCAACCAAAGATGAATAAAAAATGTTCACGAGAAGCCAGGCCCGAGACAAAAACACACGCCCAACATCTTCGGGTTCGTCGCTCAGCTCCGCCTCGCAGCCGCCGGGACCATCTACAATCGTGAGTCAAGCGATCCCGGACGCTGCAGTTGCGTCGAGCTCGAGCGACGAATACTTCTCTCCGCCGACGACACCACCACCTGCGCGTCGACGGGGAGGACGCCGGCCGCCGGACAGCTTGGGACCTCGAGGCCCATCGGCCTCTGACAGGGTCCCCGCTCCCGGTGGAAGTGTGCAGCGCATGCGATGGACGCAATCGATCAACGAAAACGTCATGCGCGCATACTTTGGGGCTACAGAGGGGGGAATTAACCTGACTGCGTACCGTGGTCGGATGCTCTCTCTGTTTCAGGTGCTTGAGCCAGCTGTCAACGTTTCGGCCCAACGTCTGTCGGATCAGGTGCGGGTCATCCAACGTAACCGTATGTTGGATGATGCCGTACTTGATAGACTGCGCAATGAATCACGGAATAGCCGTGTCTCGCCTGCCTTACCACCGGCCGCGGTGCAACTGCAACCCAGTGTTTCACCGCGACCCGATCATGATGGTGAGGATGACGACGACAGGGCTATATCTGTGAGTACCCAATGCAATGTACGTTTAAGGAGCGCTTTGGAATGTGCATTCAGCGAGTATCGCTCCACACCGCCTGAGCTTAGACCTCGACTACCTCGTCTGCCCATGCATAAGAAAGGGCGCTGGTGTGTGCTCTTGATTCGCAGCTATCAAATGTTTTTGATAGCAGCAAAGACCTTGCCGATACCCACTCAATACTATACTGTGCGGCTACTGCGGCATGTCGTGTAGCTAACGTCAAATTCCCAAAACGTGACAGAACTACACGACCAGCTGTACCAGCCTGGCAGTCCAGGATTGAGCGTCGTATCGGTGAGGCTAGAGCACTCATCGGCAAGCTTATCTGCTTCAGGGATGGCAACACTCGCCCTAGAGTGATGCGCTTTGTGAGGCGGGCTTTCTCGGGGACTGATATCAGTTCTCGAGATTATCTGTCCCGCGTCACAGAGCGTATCGACTTCCTGAAGCAGAAGATCTATGCATGGGCAAACCGTATTCGTCGGTACAAGCGGCGAGTGGAGCGATACACGCAGAATCGTACATTCCAGAACAACGAAAGGTGGGTTTATAGGGATTGGGAGCGACCCAACCAAGGTGTGACTGATTCACGCCTACCAGATGATGACGCCATGTATTCGTTCTGGCGCAATATCTGGTCGGTGCCTGTCAGTCACACCGAGGGTGATTGGACTCGGGAGGTCGAACAAGCGTGCGATCCGATACCACAAATGGGGGCAATTACCATCAGCCCCCAAGATGTAGCTCGTGCAGTCCGTCCGTTGCCTAACTGGAAATCGCCAGGGCCGGACGGACTACACAACTTTTGGATAAAATGGTTCCAAAGGTCGCACGCTCGTTTGGCAACTCAGTTCCAGTCTGCCTTAGAGTCAGGATCGCTGCCCCAGTTCCTAACTATAGGAATAACCCACCTGCTCCACAAATCAGGTAGTACTGCGGAACCTAAAAATTATAGACCGATAACATGTTTACCGACGGTCTATAAAGTTTTTACATCCATTCTGAGAGCTAAAATTAATCAACATATTGATACGAATTCAATCATGTCTGCTTCTCAGAATGGATGTAGGAACGGGTCCCGCGGTACTAAGGAGCTGCTCCTTATAGACATTGCTATTAGCCAGCAGGTTCGCCGTTCCCGAAGGGATCTGGTGACATGTTGGATAGACTACAAGAAGGCCTATGACTCAGTGCCACATACATGGCTCATGAGGGTGCTGGAGTTGTATAAAATTGATGCAACTCTGCGCACCTTCCTGATGTCGTGTATGGGGCAGTGGAGGACGGTACTTCGCTATCCAGGATGTCGACAGATTCAAGAGGACAGCGAACCTATAAGGATCGAGCGTGGAATATTTCAGGGCGATAGTCTGAGTCCACTATGGTTTTGTTTAGCCCTGAACCCTCTTAGTACACTGCTGGAGGGATCGGGCCTGGGCTATCGGTTGAGAAGAGGAGGTCAGGTAATATCTCACCTCCTTTACATGGATGATCTTAAGCTCTTTGCCCCCAACAACTTGCAACTGATGAAGCTACTGAAGGTTACAGAAACCTTTAGTGACGCCATCAGGATGGAATTTGGTGTGGACAAATGTGCTGTCATGCATGTAAAGCGAGGGGAGATTATGGAATCCGTGGGAATACAACTCTCGGATTCCATACATCTTCGATCCCTTTCCTCAACCGAAACTTACAAGTATTTGGGTATGTCGGAAGCATTAGGCATCAATGTAACTGACGTGAAACAGTCGTTGAGGGAACGCTTCTTTGGCCGCCTGAAAAAAGTACTAAATAGTCTTTTATCAGGCGGGAACAAGGTGCGCGCCTTCAACGGCTGGGTCATGCCGGTCTTGATGTATTCTTTCGGCATACTCAAATGGACTCAGACAGAACTTGACGCCCTGGATAGGAGAGTCCGCACATTGCTTACCGCAAATCGTATGCATCACCCACGGTCATCGGTTATGAGACTGTATATCCCTCGGAAGTGCGGGGGTCGTGGCTTTTTAAATGCTAAGACCCTGCACAACCGCGAGGTATGCAGTCTTAGGGAATATTTCCAGGCAGCTGACGTGGGTATGCATCGAGATGTGGTAGCGGTGGATAAGGGCCTAACCCCGCTCTCCTTGGCTAACGAGAACTGGCGCAAACCTATAGTATTAGATACTAATGACCGCAGGGAGGTATGGCAGAGCAAGGAGCTTCACGGACGCTTCTACCGGGTCCTACATGGGCCTGATGTAGATCTTTTAGCGTCCGTGGCCTGGCTGCGATTTGGTGACCTTTTCGGGGAAACCGAAGGTTTTGTCTTTGCGATTATGGACGAAGTTATGATGACGAACAACTACCGGAAATATATTGTGAAAGACGGCAAGGTTGACATCTGTCGGGCATGTCACCGGCCGGGGGAATCCATCCGTCACATTATCTCCGGTTGTTCTAGTCTAGCTAACGGAGACTATTTGCATAGACACAACCTTGTAGCCAGGATTATCCATCAGCAACTTGCTCTGAAATACAATCTTGTTGAATCGGAAGTGCCTTACTATAAGTATGAGCCCGACCCAGTTCTCGAAAATGGCAATGTCACGTTGTATTGGGATCGGTCTATCATCACTGACAGGACTATTGTTGCCAATAAGCCTGACATAGTGGTGATAGACCGACTAGAGCGTCGCGCAATGATTGTTGATATAGCGGTCCCCCATGACGAGAACCTCGTGAAGGCTGAGAGAGATAAGAAAAGCAAATATCTTGATCTGGCTCGCGAGGTTGTCGACATGTGGGATGTGAATACAGCAGTCATTGTGCCGATAGTCGTTACGGCCAATGGCATAATAGCCAAGAGCCTCGACGAACATCTGAGGAGGCTCTCGTTGGGCAGCTGGATCAAGGGCTTGATCCAGAAAGCGGTACTCCTGGACACGGCGCGTATCGTTAGGAGGTTCCTCTCTCAGGAGCCCTGACCACCGGTAGCTTGGATCCTGTTCCCGATACCGGTGGGCTACTATTTTTGTATTTTTAAATGTTTTTTTATTTAATTTTTATAGAATAATATTTAAAAATGTAAAGATATGTAAATAAAATAAATAAATGATATTACTACTAATAATATATACTAATAACTAGCTGACCCGGCAAACTTTGTTTTGCCATAAAAACACCAAACATTCATCTACCCTACCTAACCTACCCTAACTACCTACCCTACCCTACCTACCCTACCCTACCCTACCCTACCCTACCCTACCCTACCTACCCTACCCTACCTACCCTACCTACCCTACCCTAACTACCTACCTTACCCTACCTACCCTACCTACCCTACCCTACCCTACCCTACCCTACCTACCCTACCCTACCCTACCTACCCTACCCTACCCTACCCTACCCTACCTACCCTACCCTACCTACCCTACCTACCCTAACTACCTACCCTACCCTACCTACCCTACCCTACCCTACCCTACCTACCCTACCTACCCTACCCTACCCTACCTACCCTACCTACCCTACCTACCCTACCTACCCTACCTACCCTACCTACCCTACCTACCCTACCCTACCCTACCCTATCTCTCAAGTTGGATCGAACTGCACATGGTGTGCGAATTTTATTATAATCGGTTAAGTGGTTTAGGAGTCCATTGAGGACAAACATTGTGACACGAGATTTATATATATTAAGATATATACTAATAATATATAATATATACTACTACTAATAATATTTTTGTATTATATTTTCAGAGCAATAGCGGATACTAGATCCCTTAAGTATTTGAACGTGCCTCTTGATGACAGTGGGAAATCGAAAGAGGCTTTAACACATTTTACCGGTAGGTATCTGCCTGTCAGATCTTTCGTGGGATAAAAGACGTTGCCCACTTTATTGAATTTTTATCTTTTCTAATCGTTTAATAATAATCTTTCCTTGTCCTTTAATAATAATATCAGAACAAGTTAAGTGGAAGCGAAATACCAGTTGGACTAATATCCATATTTGCTACATCTTTTCGAAGTTCTCTAGGTTCCACACACGTAACAAAAAACTATTTGGTATCACGGTAAGTTGCTTAGATCAGTTTTTAAGATTTATTACAATTGAAGCAATAAAATAATATATTTTTTTAAATTGGACTTTGCCGTCCTCCTTTAAAATATTTCCAAAAGAGATTGCCCAAACACGGGTCCCTTAGTTACGAGGTATCATGGTCCCTATTATCCTAAAAATCTGATTTATTTTTAGTGTTTTTGACATTTGTATTTTTAATTGTTTCATTTAACGATAGGCTCGCGTTTGACCACTAACTATGCAAATTGTATCAAGGGTTAATTTTTACAAGGTAAATAATTAAAATTGTGATATTTAAAATGTTTTCTAATTATGAATGACTTGTTTTTTCTACAATATCAACAGGGCACAAAAAAAATTTCAAAGGGATCCATTTTCCTTACAAAATGGCATTTTTCTCTATCCTCCTATAGTTAGAGTTAAATAATTATGTGTTCACAAAAATTTAAATATGGTCCAGATATATTTTTTTTTGATATTTACAGTTTATAGCAGCAGTGTTATCAGGCCTATTCCTAGGAAACAGTTTGTCATCTGTACTGCTAAAAATGGGTCCTGCAAATGTAAAAAGTGGTGAAGTAAGTATGAATTTTATCTACACTTAGAACGTAATGTTCCAAATATGAATTAAAAAAATATTGTATAAACACGTACTTTATATTCGTGGATAGGTAAAATTAAAAAAAAACCATTACAGTGCAACATTTTCCTTCGATTTTTAAACAACTGCATCATAAAATAACTTTTTAATTTTTATAGCACACTTTTACTTTTTAATTTATTTACGCTTATGGGCTCATTGAAGTACTGCCATTGTCTAAGGAGGCGCGCGCTGCGCAGTCATGTGCAATGAGAATCTAAATTGCCCGCCATACCAAATATTTTTCCGTTTCCACTTTTGATTTATTGCAGCTGTATGAGTGAAGATAATAGTAGTTTATGCAATGGTCATATAATAGGGGTTATTAAAACACGAGCGTAGGTTTATCAAATGAGGCGAAGCCGAATTTGATAATAATATTACGCGAGTGACAAATGACAGTACTTCAATGAGCCCATAAGCACCAATAAATTAAAAAGTAAAAGTGTGCTATAAAAATTAAAAAGTGTAAAGGATGCTAGCCAAAATAAAACGAAGTTCGTTCCACTATTCAACAAACTGGGTTGTATTCTCACTTTACAAGCGTACATCTACTTAGGTAAACATTAAACTAGACAAAAGCCAAGACACAAAGTGGGAAGCGCGAGAGCATGCGACGCATGCCTTCACTACGTCATCGCCTGTCGTTCACTGGCCGCGCGACACCCCCGCGCTCTGTAAGCGCGCAGCGAGTCCCTTCCCCGCCGCGAGCGCCCTGATTGGCTCTCGTGACATCACGCGAGCGGCGTACGCGTGTGTGAATCGCATGGTCTCCGCATCCGCACAGACGTATTACGGCATATGGAGGAGTTTTGGCGCGATGTTCGAATTTTGAATTTAGGTGCGCGCGTTACAACCTCCCCCTCTAGTCCAAACACACGACCTCGCGTTTGGAATAGGACCTAGGACAAGGCTATAAATAAAATGACAACCGAAGCTGGTAAGAGAACAATTACAAAAATAGTAACAAAAGTATAAGATCTAGGAAACTAATGTTTACGCGGGCGACCTCTTTTCCTTTTCTCCTGTAAAGGAGGTTGCACTTTCCCGATAAAAGGCGTGAGTTGTGAGGCATGATACTTCCCCAAAATCTCTCCATTGACACGCTCGAGACTGTAAGTCGTGCTACTCAGAACTTCACGTATTCGATAGGGACCGTCGCGCCTAGGTATGAATTTAGGGGTCTGACCTCGTCCAGCATCGTTCAAGCCTTGGGTCTTGAGCAAGACCAAATCGCCTATCTCGTAATCCGGCGCCGGGCGCCGATGCTCGTCCGCGTACTTCTTTTGGATGTCTTGAGCCTTTTCGTGGACATCCCTAGCGTCCAGAAGGATCGTCGCCAACCGTTTTAAATAGGGCGTCACATTCGCCACAAACCTATCGCCATCTACGATAGCGCGCATGTCGTTAACGACATCTGCGGGCGCGCGTAATTCACGCCCAAAAGTCAACATTGCGGGTGAATAACCTGTGCTATGGGTCACGGCAGAATTCATTGCGAACCTCACAGCTGCCAAGTGTGAATCCCACGTCGAGTGATCTTTACCCACGTGTATGGCGAGCTGTGGTTTGAGGTCGCGATTTTTGCGCTCAACGGGGTTCGCTTCGGGGTGGTAGTAAGGTGTCAGCGCTTGGTCAACGCCAAAGACAAAGCATACCTGCTGCATGATTTCGCTGATGAATTGCACCCCGTTGTCGCTAATCATGCGACGAGGAACACCATACCGCAAGAAAACCTCATTAACCATCACCTCAGCACAATCGAAGCTAGTTGCGCTTTTCAAGGGAAACAATTCTACCCAACGAGAGCAGACGTCTTCGATAATTAAAATCCATTTGTTGCCTGACTTAGTCTCTGGGAGTGGCCCGAAAAGATCGACAGCAATAACTTCAAATCGCTGCGCCACGGCTGTAGACTGAATAAGCCCCGCAGGCTTACGCGTGTCTACCTTATATCGTTGACACGGGACACATTCCTTGATATATTTGGTTACGAACGCTCTCATACCTGGCCAATAGTATCGCGAAGCGATACGCTGGAGGGTTCGTTCGATGCCTAGGTGACCGGCAGTAGGCGCATCGTGGTAGTCAGCAAGGACCTTGTTTCTCTCGCTCGACGGCACGACCAGGCAAGCGTCGTCATTTTCACTCTGTTCCGGTCCGTATCTATAAAGTACACCGTCGGAGGTGACATAACCACGATCAGCCCATGGTCTCCCCCTAAACGGTTCGTCCGATGCCTCCAGATCTTCCAGTATTTTGCGGACATCAGGATCTCGCAACTGGATCTCACGATAACCGCGAGCGTCCCTAGCTGGAACATCAATAACAGCCTGACATAAGTCACACTCCGTCTCGTCTGTACAGGCTGGGCGCGAGAGGGTATCGGCGATCACATTGGATTTGCCTGGGGTGTACTCAATACGCAGGTTATACGACTGTAGAGTAAGTGCCCACCTGGTTAACCGTCCACTGGGTGATTTAACGTTCATCAGCCATTTTAATGGTTGGTGATCCGATTTCACAACGATCTCGGCGCCCTCTATATACCCGCGGAATTTGGTCACTGCCCACACTACTGCTAAGGCTTCCCTTTCCGTGGTACTGTAGTTCCTTTCAGCCTGATTAAGGAGGCGACTGGCGTATTCGATAGGGCGCTCTTCGGGCCCCTCCCCCTGCATTAAAACTGCCCCCAGACAGTAACCACTACTGTCTGTTCTAAGGGTAAACGGTAGGGTCTCGTCAGCCTGGCGTAATATAGGAGCAGACACCAACAGTTGCTTTATACCGTCGAAAGCAGCTTGCTGATCATCTGACCAATGCCAAGTAATATCCTTCTTTAGAAGGGAGGTCAACGGCCTCGCTACCTCTGCATAATTAGGTATAAAGCGTCTAAACCAACTAGAAGTTTGCAGAAAGCACTTCAAATGGGTGAGATTCTTGGGGACGGCCATATCATTAATTGCAGCTGTCTTACCCGGATCAACCTGGATCCCGCCGGGTACAATAAGATGTCCCAAGAACTTCACGGAATCACGGGCGAAAACACTCTTCTCGCGATTAATCCTCAGATTGAATAGCTCAAGCCTGTCAAATACAGCTTCAAGGTCGCTAAGGTGCTTGTCGAAGCTGTCCGACAGCACAATCAGATCATCTAAATAACACAATAGAGAGACGCCTTGAAGATTTGACTTAAATCTGTCCATCAATCTTTGAAAAGTAGCGCCTGAATTGCGCAAACCCATGGGCATTCGTTTAAAACGAAATGTTCCTAACGGTGTGACAAACGCCGTCTTGTCACGATCCTCGTTACTGACACACACTTGAAAATAGCCTGACCGAAGGTCCAAGGTCGACATGAAGTTGCTAGTCTTGGCTGCGTGGAGAACATCATCCATCCTTGGGAGTGGGTACCTATCTGGTTCTGTGACCGAATTCAATTTACGGTAGTCGATACAGAGCCGCGTACCTCCATCCTTTTTGGTAACCAACACTACGTTGGCCGCCCAAGGAGACTCGCACTCCTCGATCACATCGGTTGACAGCAACTTGTCTAATTCTTTCTCCAATATCAGTCGTTTGGCTGGTGACATCCGGTAGGGCGGAGAAGCTATTGGGTCTTGCTTCTCCCCTACCTTGATATGGTGCGTCGCGAAAGTCGTAGGTTCACCATCGGCGGCGAAGCGCGTAGCCTTCGACGCGATCAGATTATTCAGCTGGGCTCGCTGACTAACAGACAAATTCATGCCCTCGTCTTCTCTCAAGTGCAGCTGAGAAGCGTCTACACATAATGCATCTGCGTCGCTCGATGAAACACAACTATAAAATCGAACAAAATCATAGTTGTTCTCGGGGTCGTCGGCAAAGCTCCATGACCACTGAGGCAAGTTCAACACGACGCCTGCATCGGTGATGAAGTCACGTCCCAGAAGTGTCCTTGTGTCCGCACCAGGTATCACCAAGAACGTGGTTAGCACATCACGGCCCTGCAATGTTACGTTGCACTTGCCCGTGAGAATCGTACGCGCCGTACTTGTCCCATCAGCCAGACTGATAACGCGCTGATCTTCTAAAAACACAGTACCAGCCTCCAATAATACATGATAAAGCGAAGGCAGCGAGGCAATGCGAAGCTCCCGTATCAATAAAAGCGGTGCCCTCGCGACCTCCGATACCTATACTTACTAACGGCCAGGTCGGGTCGGGGTCAATATTTGCACTCTGAATATTCGCATTATCCTCAGAGTACTGCTGACCCTCTAAAGTACTATAATTAACACACGACATATCATTTAAACATTCAAAATGTTCAAAATAAACACGATCAATCGAACGATCGAAATCAATGTTTGACTTACTTACCGAATAACGATTTTCTACAGAATACGGCTGTTTACCAGAATAAGGACTTTTTCCAGAATAATCCGGTTTATCGAAATGTAAACACTCTACGGACTTCGCGGAATATTGTTCCGTAAACATTGGTTCGTCGTCGTGATAATAATAATATTGCGACTCACAGTCTGGATCGCGGGTAGGCAGAGAACTACTATAATGTGACACACTAACAGGCTTTAGATCGATCGAGTTAAAAGACGAACTACTTTTAGTTGGGACCTTTTTATCTATTTGCGTACAGTTATTACACTTCGATCTAATAACGCCTTGTTGTCCGCAACCGTAACAGAATAGGCCCTTATTGTTATTATTACCAGTTTTACGGTTTTTACCTAAACCTGTAGAGGTGTTTGAACTAGTGGGGGTTTGTTGTGTTGGATTACTACTCGTCGTAGTATCCGTAGCGTCGCTCTTAGTAAAATGCTTAGGTTTACTCACCGGGGGTTTAGGTACCTTTACCTCTGCCATCGACTCCTCGACATGCCGTAACTTACATATGGTATCGTCGAGCGAGTTTAACAATTCCCGCGGCAACCGTTTGCGGATCCTGCGATCCAAGAGACCGTACACAATGTCCACTTTAGCTTCTTCACACAACTCATACGGTAACGTACTCATGAGAGCACGTAATTTACACGCGAACACTTCACTACGTTGAGGGGCCGTATGCTCCTCCGCGAACATTTCACGAAAAACTTTGTACGCGGGTTTAATGCTGCCGTACATCGCACGTAGATGGTTGATCGCATCGTCCCAGTCGCGTACACTCCTCTTAATACCCTGCCACCATACCGCTGCGTCGCCGACGAGTAGGATGGGTAGCCCGCGCAGCGCGTGCTCGTCACTGACGCCGGCGCAGTCCTTATACACCTGCACCGCGTCTATAAACGCCTCCAACACTTCGACGTCCTTCTTATCGCCGTCAAAGCGGGCCGTGCAGTTGCTGAAGTTGCCTCCTCCGTGTGAGTTGGCGCCTCCCAAACTCGTCGACGCGAACCCGTCGGCAGTCGCTGGAGTTGGCGACCGCGCGTGCGCGATCGACGTAGATATTAGCGTCTCAATGAGCTGCCTATTGGCTTCCGCCTGAGACTTGGCGAAAGCTTCCATGAGTGATGACAGATCAGCGATCTGTTGTGAAGGTCCTGCCTCCGGCGATGGTTGATGTCGCGTCGGCGCTGCTCCAGGCGCTTCGACGCTTACGACCTCGCGGGCTTCGTCGTCCGAGTTGCCCTGCCCCTGGTCGTCGGCGACACGGCGGCCTGCCGCACGCCGTGGAACGACTGGCATGGTGCAAGAGTAACAAGGACGCGTTCTTCACAAACAGACGATCGGTCGACGATCGGTGATTGACGTAGTTTTCTTCGCGAGTCCAAGACGTCCAACGAAGTTAATTCCAACAAAAATGGCGGCGGCCGCGTCGCGTCGTTTTCTCGTGGCCACTAGTTGAGCGCCAGTGTAAAGGATGCTAGCCAAAATAAAACGAAGTTCGTTCCACTATTCAACAAACTGGGTTGTATTCTCACTTTACAAGCGTACATCTACTTAGGTAAACATTAAACTAGACAAAAGCCAAGACACAAAGTGGGAAGCGCGAGAGCATGCGACGCGTGCCTTCACTACGTCATCGCCTGTCGTTCACTGGCCGCGCGACACCCCCGCGCTCTGTAAGCGCGCAGCGAGTCCCTTCCCCGCCGCGAGCGCCCTGATTGGCTCTCGTGACATCACGCGAGCGGCGTACGCGTGTGTGAATCGCATGGTCTCCGCATCCGCACAGACGTATTACGGCATATGGAGGAGTTTTGGCGCGATGTTCGAATTTTGAATTTAGGTGCGCGCGTTACAAAAGTTATTTTATGATGCAGTTGTTTAAAAATCGAAGGAAAATGTTGCATTGTAATGGTTTATTTTTTTTATTTGATCTATCCATGAATATAAAGTACGTGTTTATACAATATTTTTATAATTGATATTTGGAACATTACGTTGTGAGTGTAGATAAAGTAGTGTATGCAATAGCTTATAATTAGGTATTAAAACATTCGCATAATAATATTATCACATTCGGCTTCGCCTCAATTGATAAACCTACGCTCGTGTTTAAATAACCCCTATTATACGTCCATTGCATAAACTACTATTGGCGACTGGATTAACAACCAAAAAAAGCTAAGAAAATAAAAATAAATCCTTTATTAGTTTCCTTTGTTTGCAATTAATTATTGATAACTTAGTCTTGCTAAAGCAAATTGATATTTTATATGTAAAAGTCTGAATATTTGTGTTGAATTGAAATTGGCCATTTCAATATATCAATGATTTGCAAGAAGCAAATCATTCATAGTCTAATTTTTTAGGAACATTTATTGAATGTGGAGAGCTTGCGGCTTGCAACTACGTTAGTGGTCCGTGCAGACAATTCCAACACCAGTCTCTCCATCGCCAACGGGTTCGTAAATTTTTTGTACATATCTATATTCATAATATTAATCATTAATAATAAAAATAGCTATGTTAAGCGAAAATTCTTTCGTTGACAAAAATGCAATTTTTTTACAACCACCAAATTTAGTAGCGACGTTGTGAATTTTGTGACTGTAATAAAAAGGCCTTTAAAACAATATAACAAAAACTGTAAAACCCGTCTGCGATTAAAAACCCCCTGGCTATTCAATACGAATAAAATCACAATTACTATCGCTCAGATTCCACATTGTTATTAAATAACCTTTTTATTATTATATATATAAGCCTCACCATCTTGAATTTCATCTTCAATTACTGAATTGAAGATGAAATTCAAGATGGTGAGGCTAAAAAGGTCCGTGCGGCTCTGGATAGACACCCAATCCCCCAGTCATCTCTTGCCCCAATGCCCACACAAAGCCGCAAGGTGGGGCTCCCATCACCGCCGCCGCTAAGTGCCTGCCCCCCGTCGTCCCCATCGGTCAACAGCCATATCTGTGCGTCGCAGAAAACATAATACACTGGTGCCTCCGGGCAAAGGCATCCCCTAACAAATTTCCACTATTTTCTGTCTCTAGCTACTCTATTCCAGTTAGGACCTACTATCAATTTTAATTCGTCCTCTCTCCATCTCCATCTCTTTCTCTGTCTTCCTCTGTTCCTTTTTCCACCTCTAGGATACCAGTCAGTCACAATTTTGCTCCATTTTTCTTGTGGGATACATAGCATATGGCCTGTCCATCTCCACTTCAGTTGGTCTATCTTGGCAAGCACATTTGTTTATTATAGGTATCTTAAAATGAAATACCCCATTATGAACTTGTTGTGATTTTATTTATGCATGAAGTACGTGTGTGTAAAAAAGCGAAATTATTATTTATTTATTTTCTACTCAGATACGTCCTGTCGGACACAAAAGCAGGCCCGGCAGATATAGAAAATATGTATTATACAGCTCTTCCATACACCGAGGTACGTAAACACCTAGTAGCGTATTTACACTTAGACCAAAAGGGCCATGGTCTGCAACGGTGATCGGGAGGATGGAACGAGCCGCCCGAAGCCACCAGTCTTAATTTCTTGAAACGATCACGACTGTGCTGTTGTAACAGTTACAACAGTTAAAGAACTTCTTGTTTGTCAAAGGCAAATCGAACCTAACTGAGACGGCGCGCCGGCGGCGTGCTATAAGTATTAAAATCGCTTGCTAGCTCTTGCATCCTTGACAATTTTTATGCATAGCTTTGTCGATAAACGTACTTCCCTTTCTGTTTAAATACTTTAAGAAAATCCTACCTAAATTTTCAATTTGTGCTCAATTTTGTTCTTAAAGTTTTAAATTGCCCAATTCTCGACTGTGAGATAAGATTACGCTTAGGCTGGTCTCGCACTGCAAACTACAACTTCATACGATTTCATACGATACCTGTATGTAAAGGTGGCCAACAACCATCAGCTATTACGAAAGATGTGTGTCCCCACACGAGAGATATGATGCTGCAGCCAGGACGCCCCCAAATAATTTTGTAAGATGAAGAAAACCGGCCAAGTGCGAGTCGGACTCGCGCACGAAAGGTTCCGTACCATTATCGCAAAAAACGGGCAATAAAATCACGTTTGTTGTATGGTTATAGAGGCAACAGAAATACATCATCTGTGAAAATTTCTAGCTATCACGGTTCATGAGATACAGCCTGGTGACAGACAGACGGACCGCGGAGTCTTAGTAATAGGGTCCCATTTTCACCCTTTGGGTACGGAACCCTAAAAAGACGACATTATTAAGCGGGCTACATACCTAGGGCCTGCCCGCCTTTACCATGATCTTTGTATGGTAGTTTATGTTCAAGGCAAAGTGAGGTCGCCAGTAAATAGTTGCACTACCCATGGTACAATTTCGCTTGATATTTTGTGTACTCTTGAACCTACACCTTGAATGTATGATAACACCCCTTTACTGTTGCAGAGTTTGTCGGAATACCTGGCCACTCGCGCAATAGACTCGCCTCAAGTGTTTATGTACATGTATGCGTACGGCATGGAAGTAACTACTGACGAAGAGGGAAAAGTTGTGGTGAATATATCTACTCGTATTACTTTTCTGCATTTTTTTAAAGACACATAACACCAGCTTGTTTGTTATGTGTCTTAAAAAGCAAAGGAATGGAATGGGGTGGACCCTGTTTTTGCTTGTGGAAAAGAAGAATAGTTGCGATCAACCACTTCAACTCAGTTTAAGGGTTTGGTCAACTGAGAAACAGGCAGCTGATTCCAGAAACTCGTAGATACTGTAATTACACCAAGTCATCTAGGTGATTTAGGTGAATCGAAATGAGTTGTCATTCCAACCGATGCTAGGGTTTGAGAGCTCTCTTTGTGTTCACTTCACCTAAGACATCACACTGACTTTTGTGCAGGATAGAACTTACTGGTCTCACTGTTCCAGGTACAAGCTCTATACAGTCCGATCCATCATGATCAGAGTGCAGCAGCGCGGTCCCTAAATCGCGTCTACATGGCCCTCATTCGTCACTACAGTGGCAACTTGGACGCTACCATCCAGATCAATGATGACCCTCTCGTGTTGGATATATCTTCGGTAGGTATCTACTATTGCGTAATATAATATAAATTTGTATATTGGTAAAATAGTTATCTCCAATACCTAGAATTGTCTCTAATCTAATAACCGCAGTGCATCCCATTTCAATAGATTCTAAAAAGTGCGTCCACTTCTAATTACTCTCAAAAGAAAACTCATGGAGATCGGTATCCTTCCCACTTAGCTTATGAAGCGCAAACGTGACCATTAACTAAGGCTTAAACTAATAAAAATGGCGGTTTGACAGCTTTTGTATAGAAAATATGTCAAACGGCCATTTTTATTCCTCAGTTAAAAGTTATCCGACTATTGAAAAATGGGGCCTTAGTTTCAAAAGTCTATATCTCTTGAGTCTGCAAAGTATTCTCGGATTATAAACTTTTTAAGGAACTCTATACTGGTTACAAAACACAAATTCTTAATTTACTTATATTTCTCTCTTTTACTCTGTATGTATTGCTGTTATGTCTGTGTCGAATACATGTTTTTAATTTTATTATATTCTAATACTACACACATTTGAAACAGAGTTGCCAATTGTTTTATAAAATTTCAACAGTTACAGAAATCAACAATAACGAAGGTATATAGCATTAACAAGTGACTTTATGATTTTAGTGGATGAAAGATTTGGCTGATCCACCTCTCTCGATACAGTTTCTGTTAATTTTAGTCATTAACAAGTGACTTTATAATTTTAGTGGATGAAAGAATTGGCTGATCCACCTCTCTTGATACAGTTTCTGTTAATTATGACCAATTCGCACTTTACGCTTGTACCTTCGCATGAGCATGGACTTATTAGACATATTCAGGTAATTATAAATATATCTGTAAATCGCGAATCATAATTATAGTCTCCTTTTAAAAGGGTCATGGCTTAGGATCAAATATTCTGGAAACCTAAATATAGCCCATTTGACCTCTTCTATCAATCAGGCCAGGTCAAGGTCAAGAGCTGGCTATTAAACCAATACAAAATAGGGTGTTCAAATCCAAGAATCCGTCTTTGTCTTTCTGAATGAAATTAGCAGCTTTGTTGTTGAGAATCATGGAACTTCTCCTATCATAATTCTTTTCATTCATCCATGCAATCCAAACATAGCAAGCTTATAAAACATGCTTCTGGAAATTTTCAGAAACACGCAAGCAACTTCTCTCCTGCTCGCTACTGGTTCACGCTGTACTTCTGCGACCTCCTGCTGTACTGGCTACTGATCGGTGTCATGTTTTCCTCCATGGTCTCCTATTTGTTCCTCACTGTGCACAGGAATCAATTCATGTCCTATGATCTTTGTTAGTATTACATTTAACTTATCTGGTGGATTTTATAAAATCACATCTATTTGTTGAATACAACCTTCATGTAAGATTCCGGTCACGGTTCCCGCATGTCGAACGATTCATGGGCTGAATCTACCTCAACACGACAATGTGGGTCCCGGAAAATGTACGGCAACATTGAGACAGAACCAGATGAAGGTGGCGGAACGAACTTGACACCTATAGACAGGACTGCTCTACCCTTGCCTAAAACTGGGTGAAATAGAAAGAAGAAAGGGAGGTCTTTGCCCTGCAAAAGGACAACTCAGGCTCAAAATAAATTATCTACAATAATCCTAATATGTATATATTATGGACCAAGTGATTAATACGGCATTATTCAAAATGGCCAGATAATTTTAATAATGCCCAATATGAGTAGCCAATATACTAAAAACTTTTGATAAATTACATTAACCGGGCTTTCTGAATAATGCCTATCACTTATTGGGCCGGGTAATAAACTATGTGTTTTTTTAATAATTTATTAATGTTTAAAATTGATTTTAATATAGAATAGGTAAGTACGATTACTATTTAAGCAACAAAGTCGACGTCTGCAGGGTCTAAAGTAACCTACATAATTGTATCCGTGTCGTGGAGCCCTAAGCTCCCGAGCTCGCTTCGGTCGGTCTTCGACTAATTCATTGACCATAATTATCGAATTGCCCAACCGTTACGTAGCAATAACAATATTCATAATGACCAGACAATGTGATAAATATAGAAGTTTAAATGGATTATTCGGTTTAGGACAGATTCTGATTTAGGCAGATTTGTTATACAACAGAAGTCAATTTCAAACTAAAAACTTTATTAAAGGTATTTAGCAAAGGTAACAAAATGAGACTATAAAGAAATATATATAATAATATACTCTACTGATGACAACATGATATTGCTCCTGATCTGACCAGATCAGGCATCAGATCAGCTCGTGCATGCTTTTATCCGCAACAAACAGTTTTCCAATCAATGCACACTTTTGTATAATTATAATACTTACATAATACTTCTGGAGATGACTGTAAAATATGTGTCTTATCAAGAATCTGCCAAAAAAGAATCTGCCCAAACCAGAATCTGATCTAAACCGAATAATCCGTTTAAATCATTACATTGCCCGATTTGACTAGACTAGATTCATAATATACGGCCATTTTTAGATAGTGCACTGATTAATCACTTGGTCCATGACATATATATATCATCATCATCATCATTTTAGCTAAAAGACGTCCACTTCTGGACGTAGGCCTCCCATGACAATTATAAAAAAAAAAACCGGCAAAGTGCGAGTCGGACTCGCGCACGAAGGGTTCCGTACCTTTATCGCAAAAAACGGCGAACAAATCACGTTTGTTGTATGGGAGCCCCACTTAAATATTTTTTATTCTGTTTTTAGTATTTGTTGTTATAGCGGCAACAAAAATACATCATCTTTGAAAATTTCAGCTGTCTAGCTATCACGGTTCATAAGATAATGCCTGGTGACAGACGGACAGACAGACAGACAGACAGACGGATCGCGGAGTCTTAGTAATAGGGTCCCGTTTTTACCCTTTGGGTACGGAACCCTAAAAACACAACTGAAATGTCTACCTATGGCCGTTATAGACTTTGAAAACATCCAACCTATGTGCCCTAAATCGGTTTTATTAGAAAGGCAATATTGCGACAATATTTAGACTACCAAAACAAACAAAAAAAAAAACAATACTTAATAAACAAAATTTCCTTTTTTTGCAACATATAAACAAAATGTATTTCTTTTTAGGGTTCCGTACCTCAAAAGGTAAAAAAAGGAACCCTTGTATGATCACTTTCTTGTACGTTTGTCCGTCTGTCCATCCTGAGTCAACACGATAAAAAGATATAAGCAAATTTAGATTTTCGCGTAAACTTGTCAGTACCAAAATTTACCATAATTTTCAACTTTTTTTATTTTTCTAAATTTTCTCTTTACTTGTGCTGTAAGACTTTGCTTTTAACCAAAATTTACAATTCTTGGTCAACCGGAATTACCCTATAGGTTTTGGGTCGAAAACCTAGATGGTAGTTTCCGTTGACCAAGAAACACGAAATTTGGTAAAAAGTATCTTACAGCACAAATAAAGGAAAAAATTCAAAATATAATTAAGTTGAAAATTAAGATAAATTTTGTTACTTACAAGTTTTCGCGAAAATCTTTTGGCCATATCTTTAAAACTTAGCCACCAATAAAAATTATAACAATTGTATTATGGCGGTATAACCTACCCAAGGTACGGAACCCTCGGCGCACACAAGTTCGACTCGCACTTGACCGGTCTTTTTAGCGTAGTAGCACACGCCGGGTATCCGCTAGTATTTAATAATACTCGTAAGAATTGTTCCAACGTAAACCAACCATCAATCACCATCTATTATAATTCCCGTCTGTCATTTGAAGATCTTTGACAGACTTTAAGGGCAAAGCCGAAACACTGACATAAGTCTTGGCAAGGGGTATCACTGCTCCATGTGATTAGACTGGAAGGCGACCCACCATAGTTGCTTTTTAGGGTTCCGTACCCAAAGGGTAAAAACGGGACCCTATTACTGAGACTCCGCGGTCCGTCTGTCTGTCTGTCTGTCTGTATGTCTGTCCGTCACCAGGCTGTATCTCACAAACCGTGATAGCTAGACAGTTGAAATTTTCACAGATGATGTATATCTGTTGCCGCTATAACAACAAATACTAACTACTACTAAAACAGAATAAAATAAATATTTAAGCGGGGCTCCCATACAACAAACGTGATTTTTGTGCCGTTTTTTGCGATAATGGTACGGAACCCTTAGTGCGCGAGTCCGACTCGCACTTGGCCGGTTTTTATTGAATTAGTTAATGTAAAATCTTTGTTAACTAAGATTCTATTTCAATGTATTGTTTCAACTGGTCAAGACAGGCAGGCAATTTACGGTCTGTAACGTTTCGTGTTACAGTGATGGTCCCAACCATGTTAACTATATACGGCATAGGCTGTATACCGCAGGCGTACATCTTTAGTTTGGGGCCGCAGGTGGCTCTAAACTCTATAGCTTTTGTCATTGTCAACCTAATATTTGGTAAGTCAAGTCCTTATTAGTAAAGTTCTTACACAACAGTTGCGTCGCCGATCAGTCACTGATTGTAAGGAGGCCGGTGTCCTACAAATTCTACAAAACTATTTTTTTACGTGACTGACAGATGACGTGGCTGGTATGTGTGTACGTACCTTAATAAGTGTCTAATTTGCTCGTCTGAACATTCTGGAGGTAAGGGTAATTCGAGCTCAGTGTCCTATGAGGGACGGGAAATGGTTATCTACATACATTTGAACGGCTCCGTATCAAAATGTACTATTCTAACCTAGTAGCAAAACGTCCTCCTTTTTTTATTTTGCTGTCGGCAATCATCCAATTACTTTTACTGACTTTTACTGACTAAAACCTACCCGTGTTCCTTCAGTTGCTTGTGCCAGGCCGCGGTAACTCTCTTTCAAATTTATCCGCGACCCAGACAGGATATCAAGCAACGTGCACTGGGCCTGAGCGGTGGGTTACAGCATATTCTTAATTTTTTATTCTTTATTGTACACAAAATAACGTCCTACAAACAAAAGAATGGGAATGGTACAGTCATATCACACAATTACATTTATAAAAAGCAAATCAGATAGAAGCAGGGCACACCAACATAGCACGTGTATTACTTGGCTTATTATTTAGTGTTTGCTTCACAATATATATGAAGCAAA
This sequence comes from Anorthoa munda, assembly GCA_945859665.1. Taxonomy (NCBI): domain Eukaryota; kingdom Metazoa; phylum Arthropoda; class Insecta; order Lepidoptera; family Noctuidae; genus Anorthoa; species Anorthoa munda. The sequence continues at coordinate 5,119,144 of OX243900.1, read as the reverse complement.
GTATATGAAGCATAAATTTAACTATATAACTTACTGGTCCCGTGACATGAGTGTTTAAGTCTGGTAAATCAAAGGTCTTAGCTTCGAATCTCACCATCGCGTCAACTTTTTGCATTATTAAAAACCATTTTTTTAATTTTCGTCCAAATTAAATTTTTGTAAAAATATATTGAAGTAAAAATTAAACAATTTTTAGTAAGAAATCAACAATATTACTACTAGGATTTAAAAAAAATATAATTACAAATTATAAAGTTTTGTACATGACTAATATTCTAAGTCGGACAAGAATTAACGTTATTTTACATACTCAAGTGGGTAATTTATTTATTAGTGATATGAATAAACATGTTAGTAAGTTAGATTTTGTGATATAGGTATCCTTAATTATTGTAATCTCACATACAATAACATCACTCACATAAAACAAATTTAACCACACCCTGATATTTTTATAAATAGCCGATTTGTGAACGACTTTTTAATAGCCTTTCAATCACACAAAATTTTTCATGTAAAATATTTTATTAAAACATACATGCTGTCGGCAATCGGATTCGATCTTACGGCGCCAGGGCGTAAGATATTATATACCGCACGCTCGACTAATGCGCCACGGAGACGATTGTTATATTAGCTAAATTTATGCTTCAATATGAAGCATAAATTTAGCTAATATAACAATCGTGGTCCCCGCAACATTAAAGTGATTTATTGTAAAGCAAACACTAATAAATAGGCGATGTCGTAATTAACAATGTCGTGTTGGCCTAGTGGGTAAAACCTCGCCTGTCGTGCTTGAGGTCGTGGGTTCAAATCCGGGCAAGTACCAATGTGACTTTTTCAGATTCATATGTACTTTCTAAGTTTATCTTGGACATCACAGGCAACGGTGAAGTAAAACATCGTGAGGAAACCTGGACTTATATAGTTAATGTAAGTCTGAAATAGCCAAGTCAGAGGCCTGTGGGGTTCCCAGAGGCGGCTTAATTAACTCTGACACCAGAGGTGGCCACACCTCACACGAAAAGAAGAAGAATAGGCGAAGTAATACACGTGCTATGTTGGTGTGCCCTGCAATCCTATCTGATTTGCTTTGTGTACATACAAGTAATATTTTAAAGAAATAATTTTATTCAAAATTTTCTTGAGACTGTTAACTTTAAAATAAAATTAAAAGTAAAATTCGAATGATATGAATTAATTGATAAATTATTTTATTTCTGTAAGTTGGTTTGTTCAAACACTTTTACGTGTCTATTATATTTTTTAAAACTAGATTAGGTCGGCGTTTCCTATCTGACTACTCTGAGAAGAAAGGCCGAAACAAAGTCAGAGGTCACAGTCTCTTTTAAAATTCAGACAAAATCTTGGTTAGATCATGTAAAAACCATGTAGATTGATGTCTGAAATGGTATTTTGAGTAAAGAACCAGCCAGATTGAGTGGACCTGTCCAGTCAGTGCACGCATTTGTTAATAACCGTGCAGCTCAACTCATAATTTAAGAAGCTTAACGACTCGACGAACAATACCAAAGAAAGGACATTCGGGTAGGCCGCACCACATCATCATTGTCACATTATCAGCCTATTAATGTTCCCACTGCTGGGACACAGGCCTCCTCTCTGTGAGAGGGAATGGGCAGTAATCCACCACGCGGGCCCAGTGCGGGTTGGTGGATGTCACATGTCTTCGAATTTTTGGTTCTAGGACATGCCGGTTTCCTCACGATGTTTTCCTTCACCGTTTTGAGAGCAGTGGTGATGAAATAGTTTACACAAAGTAAAGCGCCTGCCTGGGCTCGAACCCACGACCTACAACTTGTAAGTCGCGGCCGATACCACTGGGCCACCACTGCTCCGTAGGCCGCATAAATTACTCAAACTGCCAGACCTTGATTAAAATTAATTGAGAAATAATAAAAAAAAAGAATGCTCCACATAGTCTTCACATTCACATCAATTAAAATAAAATAATATAATACTGTAAAAAGTAAATATTACAACATTGCAAGAAAACCAAAAAGAAAACAAAATTCAGTATGCAAAAAAAATATAATAATTGGAGCTGCTCAATCCCAAATCTTTTTGTCCCCAACGTAATCTTTAACGGTATAAAACGCTTTCTGGCACGACTTACGTTTAATGAATGATTTGAATTTATTAAGGCTTAGATCTTGTACGTGGCTTGGAAGCTTATTATAAAAGCGTATACATTGACATCTAAACGAGCCACCTATTTTTTGAGCCTTGTTGTAGGTACTACAAATTTATATATGTTGCTAGTATTTATGTAATTGATATCGATGTATTTTTTAAACAATTTTGTATTTTTATGGGCATATAAAAGGTTTTTCATAAATATACTGAGCAGGCACAGTCATTACATTAATTTCCTTAAATTTCTCTCTGAGAGAGTGTTTCGGGCTTAATTTATAAATTGATCGAACAGCTCTTTTCTGCAAAACAAAGATAGTCTGGGTGTCGGCGGCATTTCCCCACAACAGAATACCGTTCGACATTACACTATTAAAATAGCTAAAGTACACTAAACGGGCTGTCTCTATGTCAGTTAAATTACGAATTTTTGTAACTGCATATTCTAGTTTTTCATTAAGAAGTAAATTGTTAACATTGAACCAATGAACTACTATAGAGATCGCGCTATTTACATCGTCAGAAACCAGCTGCTGATGTTTAAGTATAAACAAAGGTGAAGTATCATCCGAACACAACACTATATCATGATTATCTTTAATGAGGTAAGGCAAGTCATTAATATAACTAAGAAACAAGAAAGGACCAAGAATTGAGCCCAGCGGGACTCCCATTGTTACTATAGATCCAGAAGATCTTTTTCCATAAACGTTAACGCTCTGAATCCTATTAATCAAGTATGAAGTAAAAAGATTCAGAGCGCTATTCCGGATCCCGTAGTGGCGGAGTTTCCTGATTAGCGTTTCATGAAGAAGACAATCAAATGCCTTGAACAAATCACAAAATATTCCCAAGGCATCGCACATATCTTCCCATGCATTATAAATATGTGCTTAAAGCTCACTGCTCCCTTTACAAGGCATCAGAAGTTGAACGACCCCTTGTAAAACCGAACTGTTTGCTATGTAATAATTTATGTTTAATATCAAATCTTTGCAATTGCTCTAAAATTAATTTCTCAAATATTTAACTAAACGTAGGTAGTACTGAAATAGGTTTATAATATGTAGGGTCTGTTATACTACCTGATTTAAACGAAGGTATTTTTTAACTATTTTTCATTAGGTCTGGAAACTCCCAACAGTCGATACAATTATTAAAGGAAAGAGCTAATCCAGGTGCTACAATGTCAATAATAGACTTAGGAACTTTCTACTAAAAAATACTGCAGATCTGGGAGATGCACAGATCTGAAGTATTTTTAACATTTAAAGTGTGAAAGGTTTTAATGATGTCTCTGGTTACCTAACCTAGGTTCGAAAAACATTTGACCTAATTTCATTACACCTAAAACTTTTCAACTATTATCGTTTCGTTATTTTTAATTCATCGAAGTCACGTCTGCCACTGTTATATCCGATCAATTCGATATTTTTCGTTACTCCGACGTTTCATTTGGTCGAAAAACTTTATACCGAAGTTACGCTTAGTCGAAATAACATTTGTTCGAAGTATTTATTTTTATATGCATATCAAAATACTAAGTTTGAGAGAATCAGTGGGCTAATACAAAAGTTAAAAAAGCGACTTGAAAAATAAAGATTTGTCGACGAAGCTCCGCTGTGCGGGGCTCCTATTTATGTCTGCAGGGTAAAGTAACCAAACATGATGGAAGTGTTCGCTCGCTTTGCTCGCTCACTTCAGCTCCCGTCATCCCCTTCGAACTTAACCTATCCGCGTCGGGGTGCCCTAAATTCCCGAGCTCGCTTCGCTCGCTCTTAGACTAATTCTTTGAAATAATTAATAAGTAAAAATGTCTAATGCATGACAGCTATTAATAAATCATTTGCATGAAAATTCAAAATAAATACGTAAACACAAATAAGACTGCGTGAAGTCGTTTTGCAGCGATTCGTTTCCGTCACAAAATTTTGTAGTACAACATATTGACTTTTTATGACATATGCCACATGATACTTCGATGATCTGAAAATATGTCAAATAATGCATATAGCAAAAAAGACGTCGGTCAATAGTTTTCGGTAAAAATGAAATTCGAACAATAAAAATACGGAAAAGTAAATTGCAAACATTAACATTTTCTTTTAGCAAAGACTCAGCAGCAGAAGGTGATGAGTTTAGGGATTTAGTCATTGAAATGGGAATATCTGAAAATAAATTTTCAAAGGCCATTGCGACTTGAGAGTCTGATTTTATGATGTTGTCATTAATAGACAGACTGCAGTCAATATTTCGGTTACCAGATCTTCCCGTTTAACTATTAATAATATTTCAAGTCGTTATAACATTACCTACTACTGTTTTAATCTTCGAACTCAAATAACGCGACTTGGCCAAACAGCAAACAACAAACTTTTTAAAATAATCTTTAATCTATATATATAAAAATTAATGCCTATTTCCCTTGGTCACGGCATCACGCGTGAACGGCTGGACCTATCTCGCTAATTCTTTTTTTGTTGTGTTTGTTATTGTTAGGAGAAGGTTCTTATGAATAAAAAATAAGAAAAAAAAATTGGTACCTTACCTTAGGAAGGTAGGGTAGTGTAGCTAGGGTAGTATAGGTAGGGTAGTGTAGTTAGGGTAGTATAGGTAGGGTAGTGTAGTTAGGGTAGGAGGAGCGCGTGGCTAAATAATAACAGCCGCACGGGTCGATCTTCAAGGTTAAGCAACGCTTGACGAGGTCGGTCCGTGGATGGGTGACCATTTCAACATACCGAGTTTCCTCCGTGCCTCGGAAAGCACGTTAAGCCGTTGGTCCCGGCTGTCATTTGAAGATCTTTGACGGTCGTTACGGGTAGTCAGAAGCTTGAGATCTGACACCAGTCTTGCCAAGGGATACCGTGTTACCCAGTTACTGGGTTGTGGAGGTCAGATAGGCAGTCGCTCCTTGTAAAACACTGGTACTCAGCTGAATCCGGTAAGACTGGAAGCCGACCCCAACAATAATTGGGAAAAAGGCTAGGCAGATGATGAGTGTAGTTAGGGTAGGGTAGGTACATCTTCGTGAGAAGGTTGAGTCGCCATAATGCAATAATGTTTTGATTCTTCTTTTTCCTTCAATTTTACGCTCAAAAGAAATTATTCTAATGAGTCATGACGAAACATCGATAGTAATTTTCCAGTATAACTATACTTTGACAGAAGGACATTCTGCCGATAGGACGATTTGCTACTAGGTCATTTTGGGAATATGTCGTTCAGCTCATAGGTCGTTTCACGAATAGGACGTTTTGATACGGAGTCATTCGAAGACATACTCGTACCACCTTGAAAGCGAAAGTGAGCAGGCATTTCCTAAGCACGCTCGTTTTACTTAGATGTAGACCTCATCTATCCCTTTCCATCAAGCTAACTCGTAGCAAAGCTCGGAGTACTGTCGGTCTATTTTGAGGGTGACCAGGACATCGAACCATACCTATCCGAAACACAATACAAGACACACAAATTGAATACAAACAACATCGTGGTGGGAGGAGACGTAAATGCCTGGAGCCATTGGTGGGGAAGTGTTTCCGAAAACCATCGCGGGGCGGCGTACAGTTCTTTCCTCAATGAGCGGGATCTCCACATCCTAAATACGGGCCAAACACCAACGTTCGAGACATACAGAAATGACAGGTGGTGCACAAGCATCGTCGACGTGACAGCTTGCAGTTCGTCGCTGCTGGGCAAGGTCGAACAGTGGCGGGTAGAAAGAAGTCTAACAACTTCAGACCACAACGCTATAACCTTCTCGATGCGCCTAGAAAAGGCCCTAGAACCCTTAAGGCCAATTTCGACGCGCATCTACAACACCAAGAAGGCCAAGTGGTCCGACTTCAACACCCACTTCAAGACCAGCCTAGCAGACAGTGGCATCACTCAAGTCAGAGTCTCGAACGCATCGAACCCAGAGGATCTGGAGACAATTATTTCAAACTATACTCAGAACATCCACCGCTCATGCGAGGAAGCGATTCCAAAACTTGGGTCGCCCAAACACAACGCCAAGCCCCCATGGTGGACCCCTTCTCTAGACCGTCTCAAAAAAGACGCCATGACGAAGAAGAGAAGGATCCGAAACGCAGCCGCAAGCCGGAGACACTTCACCATCCAAGAGTACGTGCTGGCCAAACAAACCTACAAGACAGCAGCAACGGAAGCAGCCACAGCCAACTGGAAGGAGTTCTGCACGAAGCAGGACCGAGAGAGCATGTGGGACGGCATCTACAGGGTAATAAGGAAGACAGCCAGAAGAAAGGACGACGCGCTCCTGAGAAACGCCGCAGGCGAGACGCTTAGTCCAGAGCAATCTGCGGATCTTCTGGCAAAAACCTTCTACCCCGACGACTCAACGGATGCCGAACAGCCCTACCACACTGCGCTAAGGAGGCTAGCGGAGGAGAAGAACCCCCAAGGTCTGTCTGCAGACGATCCGCCCTTCACGACCGCGGAGCTGGAAATGGTTCTCCAGAACCAAAATCCGAAAAAAGCCCCCGGTCCCGACGGATTAACAGCAGACATCTGCACAGCGGCAATAAACTGCGATAGGGAGGTGTTCTTAGCGATAGCAAACAAGTGTCTGTCGCTGTCACACTTCCCGAAGCAGTGGAAGATCGCCCACGTGTGCATTCTCCGCAAGCCAGGAAAGGACGACTACACCAGTCCTAAGTCGTACAGGCCTATAGGTCTGCTCTCGGTCCTAGGAAAAATCGTCGAGAAACTTCTAGTAGGCCGACTACAGTGGCATTTCCTCCCAACACTACACACAAACCAATACGGCTTCATGCCACAGCGCGGAACCGAGGACGCCCTCTATGCTCTAGTGGGCCACTTACGAGCCGAAATCAAAGCCAAAAAGATCGTGCTTTTGATATCACTGGACATAGAGGGGGCCTTTGACAACGCGTGGTGGCCCGCACTCAAGAAGCAGATGGTAGCCAAGAATTGTCCAGCAAATATCTACGCTCTCGTCGCCTCATACCTGGAAGACCGGAACATCAGGGTCAACTACGCCAGAGCGACTAGCGAGAAGGGAACCACGAAAGGATGCGTCCAGGGCTCAATAGCCGGACCGACGTTTTGGAACCTTATCCTAGATTCACTCCTACAAAAAATGGCTAGTATGGGGGTATACTGTCAAGCCTTCGCGGACGACGTTGTCCTGGTTTTCTCTGACTTCACAGCCGGTCCCCTGCAGCAATCAGCTAACAGCACGCTAGCCAAAGTATCGGAATGGGGCGTCCAAAATAAGCTACGTTTCGCCGCGCACAAGACCAATGCGATGGTGTTAACGAGGAAGCGAAAGTACGACGCTCCGGTACTTCATATGTCGGGCACGCAGCTAAACCTGGTTGAGGAAGTGAAGCTGTTAGGTCTCACGATAGACTCCAAGCTCACCTTCAATGCGCACGTGTCTGCGACCTGTAGAAAGGCCGCAGACATCTACAAGCAGTTGGCATGTGCGGCGAGGGTGACTTGGGGTCTGAACGGAGAGATAATCAGGACGATATACGTGTCGGTGATAGAGCCCATCGTGATGTATGCAGCGAGTGCGTGGGCCCCCGCAGCTGAGAAACTGATGACAAGGAAAAAGTTTGACTCACTGCAGAGGGGCTTCGCGCAGAAGATCTGCAAAGCATACCGCACGGTGTCTCTGACATCGGCACTTATCCTGTCAGGACAACTCCCCCTAGACCTCCGGGTACTCGAAGCGGCAACCCTTTTCAAGATCAAAAAGGGACATTCCCAAGAGTTCATACCGCTGGGCCGCGTGCTGGAGTGCAACGTGCACCACTCCAAAAATCCCCACCCAGCGCAACTCACAACAACCGAGTATGAATGCCTAGAGAATTTGACTCCCGAAACCCAGGCAACCCACCAAGTAATCGGCCCCCAAATATACACCGATGGCAGTAAGATAGAGGGGAAAGTCGGAGCTGCCCTAACTTGGTGGGAAAACGGGACGGAGTCAAGGTTCAGCACCTTCGGCTTGGAGCCTCACAACACAGTCTTCCAATCGGAAATGTACGCTCTCTTCAGAGCTGTCAGGATGGCAAGAGAATCCAAGGCGGCCTCCGTAAGCATCTTAAGTGACTCAAGATCGTCACTTGATCTGCTGAGGAGACCGTCTGTCACGCACCACCTGGCACTCCAAATCAAGAGAAGCGTCCGTGAAATCAGAGAGGAGGGCAGAGAAGTGAGGCTCTTTTGGCTCAAGGCCCATGTGGGAACTGCCGGGAATGAGAGAGCGGATGAGCTGGCAAAGGAGGCAGCCTTAACAAAACTCACATCAGACTACAGCAAGGTCCCCGTTTCATTCGTGAGGAGGAAGATACGGGAGGGGACTATAAGGAAGTGGCAAGCCCGGTACGACTCCTCGAGTACAGGATCGGTCACGAAAGTGTTCTTTCCAGACGTCCTAGCGGCGAAAAGGACACTCAGAGACGCAGTGCTCACACCGGTCCACGTACAAGTCCTTACAGGACACGGCGGATTTTCAGCATATCTCCACCGTTTCCATCTCAAAGATAGTCCCTCGTGCGTCTGTGACCCGAGTTGCGAAGAGACAGTCTGGCACTTGCTCTTCGAGTGCCCAAGGTTCAGCCAAGACAGAATGGAGCTCGAAATAAAATTCGAAACCCAGCTTAGCCAGTCCACACTCCACACCATCATGGGGAGACTGGCTACTAGGATTCCATTCTTGGCATTTGCGAGCAAAGTCGCCACAATCGCAGCAAGGGCTAACAAAACGGACGTAACCTTGCGAAGTCGACCACACATTCGAACACACACAACCACAACAACAACCACAACCACAAACACACAAACAACAACCACAACTACACAAGCAACAACAAGCACACAATTGACTGATACACAAATTACACACACACATTCTAACCAACGGCCATTATCAACGGTAGCAGCAGCGGTAGCAGCAACAGCCAGCCTACAACCAGCCTCTAGCATGACTACCACACAATTCCTGGCATGCGGAGAAGACGGAGTCCCTGGCATCAGACTGCGAGGCGTCGCTCTGTTCATGAACAGGGAACAGGAGAAGTTAGGCATAGGCTTCTGCATAGGCTCAAGTCGAGCTACGGCCCGAATACACCTTTCACCGGGCCTTGCCGCCTTGATTAACGGAAGCACCACCAAAACGAGCATAAAAGGCAGCAAGTATGCTGCACTACCTCAAGTGGAAGTGGCCACTCACCGATGCCGTCTAATGCGATTTAAAGGGAAAACAATCGCATTACTCGAGTGGGGAGAGGCTACTCCATTTGCTCAGGCAAGCTCATTGCTTCAGAAGATCGGGGAGGCAGCATACTACACGTCAGCCGCGGCCCGAACCATAAGTGTGGACGCAATGGTGGTGGGAGGAGAAAGAGGAGACGTCGCAGACCGCTTTGGCTGTCTAAAGGCCTCAGAACATCATGAGGTCGTTGTCTACGAGGATAGAGGGGAAACCCTAAGTTTCCTCAAAGCCCCCAGACAACCAACAGCCAGCGCGACGAGCTCCATAAAAAGCCCCACCACACAAAGCGGATCGGAAAGGGCCCAGCAGAAGGCAGCAGCCGAAAAAGCCGCTAAGAAGCAGTGCAACACCATAAACCCGGAGGACCGGGCCCAGTCGAGGAGTCGCCTGAAAGCGTTTGGCACTTTCCTCAGTGCACTGCTCCCAAGCACCAGCCATGCAACACCATCTCACAAGCAGGAAACAGCACTGGAGAGGTTCCTCAGAAAAACACCAAAGGAACCAACCCAGCAAAAGCCTAAGCCAACACGAGCCGACAAAGGGCAAGTCAGCCCGCCGACCCTCGCAGTAAAGTCGGGTACCACGGACCACGTAAAAAGCGCGTTCCTCGAGTACGTAGCAATCGTAAGAGCGACCAGAGATGTCAATCTTACGACATGCAGGAAGATCCTGCAGACCTTCCAAAGAGACACAGAGGGTCTGTTAAGGATACTGCTCGAGGAAGCAGGGGCAGCGGTTTACGACAACGTCACATCCCAAGTCATCAAAGGGGAAATGACGGGGTCGTATATGGCAGCCTACAGCGCGAGGAATGGTTTTGTGGCCCTGGACAAGGAGGAGACGGAGCGCTCAGGCAAACTCAAGTTCAGTGTGCCAAATGACGACCCGATAGTGGTTACCGCCAAATGTACTAAGATCATGCCGGATGATAAGATCCTGGAAATGGCACAGTCCATTTCGGGGACCCCAGGTGTTCGCGCCGTCTACGAGTCCTGGCCGATGACGTCACGCGAACCGGACGAGAGGTGCGGCGCGGGCCGGCCGCGGGCCACTCGCTCACAATACTCAAGAACGACGCACGCGCATCGCCTTATTATTTTTTCTTAAAACTATTTTGTTGTAACGAAATTCATTAAACCAAATCAAATCATAATACTTTGTTTTTACTTGTCTGCTCCGTGGACAATATTGGCGACCGTTAAGGCAAAGAATTTGCAAAATCTCAAAAAGTTTGAAAAGTAACGGAACATCGGTGACGAAACAAAGGAATCGAGATCAAGGAGGTGGCTGCCGGGTGTGCATCGGCTGCATTACTGAACCAGGGGAGTGCTCTTTCCTTTATTCCTATGATCCATACTATTCCTTTCTATTTGTGTAAAAGTGTATTTAACATTAAATCTATAAAAATAGGGAATTGTTTCACGCGAGTTCCGTTATCTGCTTGCGCGCTTAGCCGGTGCAGTGAGTGCATTTTACGCTTAATCTTGGTGCTTAGCTATTCTTTATGCTTCCAAAGTGCACATCGCAACGAGTGGTTCCATAATTATAATCACCGTCTTAATTGCTAATGTGCAGAATAAGTACATAATCATATTTTGTGCGTGCTATTTCTTAAATACATAATTACTTACATAATTACAGCTAAGCATTCATTTTAACTGTCGCAAGCGTGATATTCTTTCACATAATTAGCTCAGTCTTATGCATAAAAATAGCAAATTAATAAATTTTTATTTTACCCACATTCTTAATTAATAATCGGATTTCTTTGTGCGATTAATCTTTTCACAAGCCACTTCTCATGCCCAAACTTATTCAGATTAATTCAATACCATAAACAAAGGCAGTAACCGCAGTTTGGCCGAACATTCCAGGATATCAGCGGATCGCGCGTTGTGCGCGTGACCTACATTAGACCGACCGGCCGGCTGCGCTAGCGCGCAGGTGCAAGGGTCCAAGCGGTTACACCGAAGCGTCCGCCGCTCGGCCGTCTGTGACACCGTGCAGTAACAGCTACGAAGATTGGATCGCCGCATAATCAACATTGTGGTTTGATGCACATTTATTATCTTATCTAATTTGTTTATTTGCCCTTAACAATAATTGTATTTATTAATAATGACTTCTGGAAATGATGAAATTCAAGAAGTCGCGTCGGTGAATGCAGGCTTAAAGGAATTAATAAGTTTAAGAGGCACTAAAAAAGGTCAATTAACTAAGTTTAATAATTTCGTAAGCACTTTATCTGAAATTCCTGTTCAATCTATTACAAATAAACAAAATAAGGAATTAATTGTTCGGTTGAGTAAAATAGAAAATATTATTCATGAATTCGATGAAATTCAAAACAAAATCGAAGTGATGACCGAGGAACCTAAACAGCGTCTCGAGCGAGATTACTTCGAGGACCTTTATTATTCTAGCGTAGCGTTTGCTCAGGAAGTCATTGAGTCGTACTCGAAAGCTAATCCAGAAAATAACAACGACGCAAATAGTCAACCTTCTTATAAATCTGCGAACACGGGTTGCAATCACATGAATAATATTAAGCTTCCAACTATTAATTTACCTACCTTCGACGGGAATTATCTTAAATGGCTCGAGTTTAGGGACACCTTCGATGCGTTAATAAATTCAAACGAGTCAATGTCCAATATAAACAAATTTCATTATTTGAGATCGTCTTTGGTAGGCAGCGCGACTGTAGTCATTAAGTCCATTGAATTTACGGCTCAAAATTATATAATAGCATGGGAGCTGTTATGTGCTCGTTACGATAACAAGAAAATTTTGATAAACAATCATTTAAAAGCCTTGTTTGCTTTAGAGCCCATGACCCGTGAGTCGCACAAGGCTATACAATTTCTGATTGATCACATATTAAAAAACTTAAGATCACTTGAGACCTTAGGTCTACCCACTGATAAGTGGGACGTTCTTATTATTTACGTTATGACTACGAAATTGGACCCGGTTACTTTAACAAAATGGGAAGAACATAAAAACAATTTTACAGACTACCCTACCTTAAATGATTATATTAAATTTATACGTAATCGGGCAGACATTCTTGAGACTATGTGCGTTAGTAAAAGCGACAAACAGAAACAAAATGTTTTTTCTTCACAAAAAGATATAAAAAGATCTGATAGTGATAATAATCATAAAAATTCGTTTCAACAAAAGAGTTCGAAAAGTTTTGTCGCTTCTGCTAATAATAGCAAGTCAAAGCATAATAACACTGACAATCATACATGCCCATTCTGCAATCAAAAGCATAGGATTGTGGAATGTAGCACATTTAAAGACTTGACACCGCAAGCACGATCAAGTGAGGCCATAAAACTTAATCTTTGCTTGAACTGCTTGAGGAGAGGCCATGCCGTAAAAGACTGTCGCTTGGATGGCAGTTGTCGAGTTTGCCGACAAAGACATAATTCTTTGTTACACGTAAATCAAAACAATGATAATAATCAAACAGGCTCAAATTCATTATCAGTTTCGCTGTCAGCACAGTCACAAGGTCAGGTACTTTTAGGTACTGCTGTAGTGCAAGTCATGGATCCTAAAACAAAAAATATTTATACTGCTCGCGCGTTGCTTGATGCAGGCAGTCAATCATCATTCATAACAACAAACTTAAAAAATACAATGAAGTTAAAAACTCAAAACACTAGTTTTTGCGTTACCGGCATTAGCAATAATACGATTAATTTGTCGGACAGCTGTGAGGTGATTATTCAGTCACTAAACAGTCCTTTTATCACTCATCTTAAGTGTTTAGTGATGCCTAAAATAACTGGTCACTTACCTAACATTCCTGTGGATGTTTCGCGTCTTAATCTACCCGCGAACATAAAGTTAGCTGATCCTAATTTTAGTCAGCCATCAGAAGTCGATCTGCTTTTAGGTGCAGAGATATTTTTCGAAGCTATTTCTCCTAACAAACATAATATGGGGCCGGGGATGCCCATCCTCCAGGATTCTCAATTCGGATGGATTGTAGCGGGACCTCTTAATATAACAACAGGTTCACTTAATAAATCAGGGATTAAAAATACAGTTTGTAATTTTACTAAAGAAATTAATAATAACTTAACAAAATTTTGGAATATCGAGGAGGTTTCTACTTCAAAGCTACCTATATCACCACATGATGAGTTCTGCGAACAACATTTTGTTGAAAATACTACCCGTTTGGAAGATGGTAGATTTTCAGTTAAAATGCCATTTATTGAGAATCCTGAAACAGCGCTTGGCGAATCCTATTACATGGCTGAAAAGCGATTCTTAAACATTGAAAGGAAATTACTGAAAAATTCAAGCCTAAGAGAACAATATCGTAATTTCATCAAAGAATACGAGGAGCTTGGTCACCTTACTAAAATAGATAGACCATCCTTCGGTTACTTTATACCTCACCATGCGGTGATACGGGAGACAAGCGAGACAACAAAACTCCGGGTCGTCTTTGATGCGTCAGCTAAGACTACTTCAAAAAAATCGTTAAATGACATTCAAGCCATAGGTCCGACCATTCAAGATGAATTGTTTGACATTCTAATTCGGTTTCGCCAGCACAAATACGTTCTGGCAGGCGACATCACGAAGTTTTTTAGACAAATAAAAATTGACGAGTCTCAAAGAAATTTACAGCTTATCCTATGGCGCGATGATGATTCAGGGCCCATTAACATTTTACAGCTTAACACTGTCACATACGGTACCGCTGCTGCACCGTTTTTAAGTACAAGATGCCTTAAGCAACTAGCAGATAATTGTACAGATCCTATAATATCAGAGGTCATAAAACATGACTTTTACGTCGATGACCTACTTACTGGCTCATCCAATCAAAATGACTTATTACACATTCATAAAGGTGTGACAGAGACACTAGCGTCAGCTTGTTTTCCCATTCATAAATTCCGTACAAATTGTTCCCAGATATTCACATCCCCAATGGAGACTAAATCTCTTGATCTAGATAAGGATTCTAATGTTTTAGGAGTCCTGTGGGCTCCAAACACTGATTTACTTAAATTTTCTATTAATATAAATACAGACACACAAACACTCACAAAAAGAAACATTCTATCCAATACATGCAGAATATTTGATCCTCTTGGCCTTCTGAGCGCTTGCACAATTACTTTAAAAGTATTGTTGCAAAAGTTGTGGAAACTAAAACTAGAATGGGATGATCCCGTCCCACAGGATATTAAAAAGTCATGGGAAAAAGTAATCAGCAATCTTAACCTTTTTCTTACAGTATCTGTTCCGAGGTACGCGATGGGTTCCTCACCCGTTAAAACGGAACTACACTGCTTCGTGGATGCCTCCCAAGACGCCTACGCAGCGTGTGTGTACTTACGTTCACTTGATGCTGATAACGTCGTAACTATAAAACTTTTGTGTTCTAAAACTCGTGTAGCGCCTTTAAAGCCTGTGACAATTCCGCGACTTGAATTGTGCGCGGCATTGCTGGGTGCTCGCCTCATGCATAAAGTCAGTAACGCACTGCGTTGTGGAATAGACAGTAAATACTTTTGGTCTGATTCAACCATCACGTTAGGTTGGATTAGAACTCAGCCTAAATTATTGAAAGCATTTGTATGCAACCGCGTTAATGAAATACATGAGCTTACCGAACGAAACTCTTGGAGATACGTACCAACCGATCTTAATCCTGCGGATATGGCTTCAAGGGGGGTAGCACCGAGTATTTTAGTTAATTCTTGTTTATGGTGGGAAGGCCCACCCTTCCTCTTAAACTCGGTATCGGAATGGCCTACTCACCCAAACATAAAACTAGATTTACCAGAAATTAAGGTTAATATTACTCAAGAAATTCATAAATTCATTAATTTTGAAAATTACTCTAGTGCTACAAGGCTTAAAAGAGTCTATGCTTATGTATTTCGATTCATTAGTAATTGTAAAACTTTAACTAAAAACAAGTCGCCGTTGAACGACGTTGAACTTCAACATTCTCTTGATTTTCTTATAAAAATGGCTCAGCGAGAATCTTTCTTAAATGAAATCGAAACCTTATCTAACGGTAAGTGTCTTAAGCCTAAATCACATATTTTAAGTTTATCTCCATTCATTGATAACAGCGGTGTGTTGAGAGTAGGCGGTCGACTCAAAAATGCTGCTATTAAATACGAGAAAAAACATCCAGCTTTGCTAGATTCCAAACATCATTTCACAAATCTCTTAATGACAGCCGATCACCTGCGTCTCGGTCACGCCGGTCCTCAACTTCTCCTATGTTCATTCAGAGAACAGTTCTGGCCTATAGGAGGCAGAAATTTAGCCAGAAGTATAGTTCGTAAATGCATAATATGTAAAAGATTTAAGGCTAAAACTATAAATCCGTATTTTGGTGATCTGCCCTCTAGCAGAGTTACTGAATTTTATCCATTTCAGACCTGCGGAACTGATTTCGCTGGCCCCTTCATGATATCAAGTAAGAAGGGTCGCGGCAATCGAGTGTCTAAAAGTTATTTATGCATATTTATTTGTTTCGCTTCAAAAGCAGTACATCTCGAGACAGTCAGCGATCTCAGTACCGCAGCTTTCATTGCTTGCCTTAAACGATTCATTTCCAGAAGAGGGAAACCTTATAGTATTTATTGCGATAATGCAAAGAATTTTGTAGGGGCGAAAAACGAATTGGGTAGGATGTTGCGATCCAGTCTACGTTCTGTTCATGATTTTTCTAGCAATGAAGGCATTAAATTTGTGTTTAATCCACCATATTCTCCTACTTTCGGTGGGCTATGGGAAGCTGGCGTAAAGAGTGCTAAGCATCACCTTAAGCGTATTGTAGGAAATGCCAGTCTTACTTTTGAGGAGTTGAGTACGCTTTTTACACAAATAGAGGCGATCCTCAACTCCCGACCTCTTACTCCTTTATCACCTGACCCCAACGATCTCTCTCCTTTGACCCCAGGGCACTTCCTGATCGGGCGGCCACTGACGTCACTGCCAGCACCTCCAGGCGAGAACAAGAACCCCAAGAACCGATACATCTTAATTGAAAACTTAAGACAACAGTTTTGGGCACGGTGGACGCAAGAATATTTATCAGAGTTGCAACAGCGTACAAAATATCGCCTACAGCAGCGAAACTTAAAAATTGGTGACCTGGTAGTTTTCAAAGAAGAGGGCCTTCCACCTCTCAAGTGGAAGATGGGCCGAGTACAAAAAGTATACCCAGGCGCTGACGGAGTAGTCCGCGTCGCCGACTTCAACACATATCGGGGAACGGAGCGGCGCGCCGTCAACAAAGTATGTCCGCTCCTAACAAACCATGAAGAGGAGGAGGAGGCTGAATAGAGTCTTGAAAGTGATCCCGGCATCGCAGGAAAGTTGGGCGGTACCCAATATCAGGTGGATTAACGGAGTTCCGGGTTGCGGTAAGACAACCTGGCTGGTAAAGCACTTTGACGAGGACAGGGACGTGATAGCCACCACGACAACAGAAGCTGCCAAAGACCTTAGGGAAAAGCTTGCGCGCCGCTTAGGAGACCGAGCAAAGACCAAGGTGCGCACTATGGCCTCAATCCTAGCAAACGGTTTCAAGGGCCAAGACAAATGCTACCGTCTTACGGTAGACGAGGCTCTTATGAACCACTTTGGGGCAGTAGTCATGGCAGTAAAGTTGTCTGGAGCTAGCGAGCTTGTCCTCGTCGGAGACGTTAACCAGCTCCCATTTTTGGACAGAGAGAACCTTTTCGAGCTTAGGTACACCCGTCCAGACTTGGTGGCTGGCATCACCCGGGAGTTTCTCTGCACACACCGCAATCCAATGGACGTGGCGTTTGCACTGAGTGAGATATACCCCGGTATATACTCCTCCAAGTCGTCGCTGTCGCGGGTCCACTCCCTGAAGGTGAAAGGTTACACAGGGGCGCAAATACCGAGCACTGCCCAAAACACCCTGTTCCTGGTTCATACGCAGGAGGAGAAAGCCTCTCTTGCGAGCCAGGGATTTGGGTCCGGTGAAGGGTCGCGCCTGCTAACCATACACGAGGCTCAGGGGTTGACCTACGACAGCGTCATCATCATCAACACCAAGTCCAGGAGGCTTCAGGTCCACGACAGCATCTCCCACGCGGTAGTGGCGGTGTCCAGACATACAGTCAGTTGCGTCTATTACACCGACGACGCCGATGACGCCGCAGGCCGCCTTGCTAAGAGGGCGATGGATGCGCCGACTAAAACGGTCGTCAACTACAATCTTAAGACGGCCATGCAGCATCGAGACGTAGTCGTCATAGAGGCCTTGCTCACGCTGGTGAAGTCCCTGGTCAGCAGACATCACCAAAACACCACCTAACAAGTCCCATCCAAAAACTCCAACCCAAACACATACCCAAACCATCACCCTGTCTAAACCCTGAAACGCAAAAAATTATATATATATTTGTAAAGCTGCATGGTGGAGCGAGTCAGTCATACACACCTTAACGTCCTAACGACGGGGTTCTATAGCCGGAACCGTCGGCCGGGACTGGTCTGCTCGCACTGCCATGCATCTTCCCCGAAAATGTGCCAATAGATATTAGAAAACAAAATAACATAAGCAGTGTATCAATAGAAATAAGCAACAAAATAGAAATAACATTAATATAAGTAGCAAATAGAAACTTAAATTGTAATGCCGGTGTGTGATATATATATATATATATATATATATAGTATTTAGTGAGGGATGAACTCACGTAGACTTAAGTTAGTTAAGTAAGCCTAAAAATAATGTCCGACGTAGGGGTCAGACAATTGTAACGTTTATGAAAAAATAAGAAACAAACAAAATAAAACCACTATAAAAAAGATCGCGGAGTGCCACATGTCCGCGGTAGAATATTGAAATAAAAAAAAAAAAAAAAAAAAAAACTCGTAGCAAAGAGCTGGCTCATACTGTATGTACAAATAAGGTGATCTTTTGTTTTATACGAATAGGTAGATTTTAAATATTCAACGTTAGCTTAATGGCACCAAATCTTCATGGCTCCTTCCTCCACAGGTGAAACCACGATATTAGCAAATCTATTCTACGGTGGAACTCTCAGCACCGTCTTGGACTTTATGACCTTGTCCCCTCAGTTCAACATGGCTTATGGTTATATAAAGATCGAACAGATATTCCTTCACAACCACGAATGCACATTATTCGAATCGAATAAATCGGTACTTTGTTCAGTGCACTCATTTCATAAATGTTGCGGTAAGTCAGAACAAAGACATTCAATGAAATAGCTCCAAGGGACCGATACAGGATATAGAATAAGATTTGGCACCTTTTTCTTCTTCGTTTGTCAGTCAGACCTAATTTCTGAAAAACAAATTAATGAAAATTATTAAACGCACAGTCCAGTATAAAAATACAAAATATTTGTTTGGGTGCCTACAATACCTACTTCTAGCAGAAGCTTTATTAAATAATAAAATTATAGCTATTTTATTTTACTCCTTATTCTTTTGACCGCGTTGGTCTTTTGAATCCATGGTTTCGGCTAAAGATTCGTTAATGGATGCCTGAAAATAATCGCCAATTTTGGTCATTGACTTTTATAGAAGGAGGTCATTAGTGCCTGCTGATTTGTATTCTTTCAGATAAATGCGGTGTTCTGCAAGAATGTTTCTCGAGAAAAGATTATTTCAATCGGGAAACGGGTGTTATTACAGAAATGACAGCAATGTTCACGACTGCAATTTTTTTTACAACGTTACTGCTATTCGTAGAGTACAGGCTATTCCAACGACTGTGGAATGCCGCCACTTCCACGGTCGCTAATAGAGACAAACCTTCTCCAACGAATCTTACAGTCGGAGCTCTGAGAGAAAAGCAAGATGTTCTAAATAAGAGATTGCAAATTTGTCACTCAAAAGCACATGGTAAGTTGGAAAGCTTTCTAGGAGAATAATGTTCGTAACTGAAATTCATTTGCTATTTTGTCTAAGAACCTTGTATTGTAACCTAAGTTGTGGGTATCACCGGGCCTTTCAGAAGATATTGTAGATAGGTATTGGTCGGGTAGGCCTGTTGCATGTGATTATTTAATATCTTTCACCATACCACACCACTCGCCTTGAATTGTAAAACATCTATGTCAACAAAAATAACTTGGCACTTAAACTTTTAGAAAGTAAATTCAACACGTTTGGCGAGTACCTGTTAGTAACAAGCTTAACAAAGAGACATGATGGTGTGTATTTGCTTCACAACGTGTACTTGGGCATCGGTAAGGGCAAGGTGGTTGCGGTATCAGGCCTGAAGCACCATGGGCGGAGTATGCTGTGCGAGATCCTGGCGGGGTACGAGGCACCCTGCGCAGGCGATGTGTGGATCATGTCCAAGTACAATCTCAAGTCGCAATCACATAAGGTGAGTAGACAATAGGCCCTGGACAAGTGACTTACTGTCAACGAAAGCATGGCGATAGCGATTGATAAAAGGTCAAGGAATGTCAAATCTAAGGATATGTCCCATGATCAATCCTTTACATTTTAGCGTTACCATTATTGCTGATACCGTTTGATATTTGTCTAGAGGCTAATGACTCTATTATTGATTATATAATAATTACTTAGTACATTTTGGTGCAAGTGAGCAAAGTATGTCGTTACTAAAAAGCAAAAAAATCTAAATCTATGGTCGTTACAGTCGAGATGAAATTGACACCACAGCTGAAGACAAAGTCATGAGGGAACCTAGAGGGCAATGACAATAAATGCTCACGCATATCAAACGACATTTAAATACTTGTCAGAAAAAGCATAAACTTAAGGGTTAGTCCCACATAAGCCCGATCCCAGTTGACCCCTTCCGACCCCGATTTATTTTTCAAAAGATATACTCAATCAAAAGTACATTTAGCTTAAAAGTAACATCAGCAGATAATATGTTAAATAAAATTTTATTATTTACTCAAATTATAATACTAGTTTTAAGGATCAGGAAAAAATTATAAAGTCTTGCTTGGTTAAGGTAAATATTATAATTAGAAAATATAATATAGAGTCTCCTAGAGCAATCACAGCTTTTAACTATTATCACAATAGTTCCTTTTTCAATACAGAAAATCATAATACCTACTCTACATGGAACATTAACATAATTTAAAAAATACGCAGGAACAGTCTCACTTTCAGGAAATATTTTTTTATAATCTAGCATAGTAAAATTTAACTCTAAAATAATATTTTACTATTTGTTTTACAATACAGATATAGATGCAAAATTCAACTATAAAAATAATCAAATTTAATAATAAGAGTTAAAAATAATAACTAAATCTTTACATTTAAATTTTAAATCAGTCTTTTCAAAATACAACAATATTTTTAAAATCGTTATAAATATTGGATCATAATTGATGTCCACTTCTTCACTTAATTACTAACTGTTACGAGCACTTCATTTAAAAAAAAATCTGGTACACATTGTGATACATGTTTAAATTGAGTATTTACAAAGTCACCAATTTCACTGCACCACAACATCTTATATTTTTTTTATTACTGCAGGTCCAAACACTCGATTTATTTATTTTGTCTATATAAGACATAGACTTATAATAAATACTTTCCCCCAAATTAGTTTTTCGTAAATTCGTAATTGCGCCCGCGCAAGGGCAAGGTAGAAGGACCTGCTTCCGACATGTTTGAGTGACACACTGTACTTTCACTGGTACATGTTTAAGTTGAGTATTTACAAAGTCACCTTCAGTGTCCAATTTCACTGCACCACAACATCTTATATTTTTTTTATTACTGCAGGTCCAAACACTCGATTTTATGGGAGCTGGGATCGGGGTAATGTGGGACTAACCCAAACTTAGGGTATGGCCCTTATTTATAAAAACTTGTTTACCAAGTAAAGTAGGTACCTTTTTATTAAGTATTATTGTAAAAGAGATGTGTAACTTCATTTTTTGGTGTACAAAAAACACCAAAAAACCCACACCATCACCACCCACCCATCTATTCCATCTATTCTATACTTACCATAAATAATTAGTTTTAATACTGATTAGTATACTCTTAATTTAAATTCTTCATAGAGATTTTTTTTTTGTTTTGGCTTCGCACGGTTTGTGCATTTAGCCAGTGTCACGTTTAAAAGTTCTAGTTTCTTTCGATTTTAGTCCAATGTCCTAGTTAGGCCCCAATAAAATGGCGGTAACTTTATTGGAAGCTTCTACTGAGTTTTGTCGGCAACATGAACAATCTCTTGTTCTACCGCTGTGTTTTACTTGCCCACGTCGTGCACGTTCACTATTATTATTAGAATAAAAAACAACCAATTTATTTTTTCCACTTTTAATATTCAATTTAACACAATTTTAGGAAAATAAAATAGATAAGCAACATAGACGCCATCACATTACCGCCAAAACCCCTGCCGCTGCACTTACTTACCTGCTGTGTTTAAACAAATCATAATTATGGTAAAAAGTTTTTATAAATAAGGCTGAATATTTAAAAAAAATAAGTAGACCACCTGGCATTGCAGTACTCTCAACAAGTTTCATTCAGTTGTGACAAAGACTTGCTGCCGCCGTGGATGACGGTGCGGGCTGCATTGTCACTGATCGCAGCGTTGCGTGGAATCCCGAAGAGTCACATTGTTCAGGAGGTCAACAATCACATTGAAGCCCTCGGTTAGTCGACCAATATTTACTATACCTACTTACTATGATATTATTTTGTAGTATTATACTTTAAATAATAAGTATAATATATTGTATAGACAGGCTGTAACCGAAATGTCTGGTCGTAAGTTGTCTTAGTATACACGGTGAGATTTTTTATAGAATAGACTGGCTGGTAGAAGTCCAGAAGCTGTGTCTGTCAGCACTGAAAACTTAACCAATAATTATAACAGATGTGTACAAGGGCGTCGCCAGCCGATGGCCCAGGGGGGGGCAAGTTGATATGGAGAATGAGAAAAGTATGAATTGTAGGTAAAGTCGAGAGCACATGAAGCTTTTCACTTGTGGTACGAGCCTTACATCTACAGCGATTGTAATAATATCGGTAGTTCTCGCCAAACTTCTTGGCCGTCCCGAAGTTGGCTGCAATGTCTGCGCACTAGTAAATCATACAAAAACAGTACCGATCCGTGCCTTGCGCATCGGAAAGCCAACTTCAGGGCGGCTCAGAAGTTTGGCGAGCACTATTCAGAGTCCAACGTGTAAAGATAAGCAACTCTACCGTACACGTTGTGCACGGAAGAGCGATCAAAACTTTCAACGCTTTTCCGTGTCGGGAAAGAAGGTTTTTGCCTATTTTAGGATATCAACAACGGTTCGATCTGTTAGGTTTGGTTTATATATATTCATTCTAGTTTCGACGTACGGGAATGATCAATCAAGCAAGTCAAGTCAAAGACTTAAGACTGTGGTTGCTTTACATTTGACATCTTTTTTAGAATCTCTAGGGGGGGGGCAGCGGCCCCCCCTTCCTCCCCTTGGCGACGCCCTTGGATGTGTACACCGTACACTGTAACCTACAAGAAAAAGGGTCTTGTAGGATTATTTATACCCACCTTCAAGACACTCAGATAAGACAATTAAAAAGTAGGAATCTTTAGTACTTATCTTGATCGTCATCATCATCAGCCCACAGCAGTCCACTGCTAGACATAGGGCCTCTCCAATTGCAAGCCATTTGCCTCGATTTACTGCCTCATCCAGTTGTTACCAGCCACCCTGCGAAGATCGTCGCTCCATCTACCCTGAGGCCGTCCTACCTTAGTACCTTACTAATTACAAAACCCGTTCTCAATTTAGAACTAGTTTCGGAAGCAGATCTCGTCATCAGCGACGTCCCAAAGAAGGATCTCACTCGACTGCACTTCGCGGTGGCAGTGATCGGTGCGCCGCCTGTGATAGTGCTGGATGACTGCACCGCCTACCAGGTTTACTCCGTCAGGCGAGCCATGTACTACATACTGAACATGCTCAGGAAGAGGGGACACTCTATCTGCATGTGCTCTGGCAGGTTAGATCCGTTTTTGTTCTGACTTTAATACGTGTGTTCGTAGCTACTGCATTGGTTCATATCGCGTGGCTTATTCAGAATCTTATTGACTACAATACTTGTCAGTTTTTTAAAACTCCAAGGTTATAAAATCACATCACCCAGAACTTGTCCCAGGCGCGGATACATTGGGCGTGCAAGGGGCGCAATTGCCCCGCCCTGGGGCTCGAACTCAAAATTAGACACAGAGATTTGTAATATAATCTTTATTTTCATTTGAAAATATCAATTATAATTTAGATGTAGATAAATTGTCGTCATCTTTGGCAGGGGGGGGCATTTTCTTGAGTTTATGGATCACCATCATCGTCATCATATCAGTCGAAAGACTTCCACTGCTGGACATAGGCCTTCCCGAAGCGTCGTCACATTGGCCGGTCCCGTGCGTCACGCATCCAGCGGATCCCCGCAACTTTCAACAGGTCATCGGTCCACCTGGTGGGAGGCCTTCCGACGCAACGTCTTCCTGTTCGCGGTCGCCACTCAAGAACTTATCTGCCCCATCGACCATCCGTTCTGCCAGCAATGTGCCCTGCCCACTGCCACTTAAGTTTGGCAATTCTTCGGGCTATGTCGGTAACCTTGGTTCTCTTGCGGATCTCTACATTTCTGATCACGCAAGGCGCACTCCGAGCATGTCGCTCTCCATTGCCCTTTGAGAGACTGTAAGCTTTCTGATGAGGCCCATTGTGAGCGACCACGTCTCTGAGCCATAGGTCATAACTGGCAACACATACTGATCGTAGACTTTTGTCTTGAGACACTGAGTTCCGAGTTCCGAGGTCTGATCCTGAAGTCGAACCGACAAACACTTCAACACTTTGATGTACCGGTAGTCGATTTAAAACCGTTGGAGAGACTGCAGCCGAGCCCAAGTCTCGATCGAATCGAAGGCTTTCTCGTAGTCTACAAACGCTTAACAGAGAAGCAAGTTGTGCTCTTCGGTCTTCTGTACAACCTGCCACAGCGTATGTATGTGGTCTACGGTGTTAAAGCCTTTACGGAATCCGGCTTGTTTGGGAGGCTGGAAATCATCAAACCTGCGCGTGAGACGATTCGTGATGACTCTTGAAAACAGCTTGTAGACATGGCTAAGAAGTGAAATGGGCCTATAGTTCTTCAGTTTATGGATAGTAAATAATAATTGTTTCTTCTTTTTTTATGGTTGCGAAGGTCGGCAAATTATGACTTCCCCTCCTCCCCAAAGATAAACATTTGGCACCCCCTGAGCCTGAAATCCTGGATACGCACCTGACTTGTTCAAGGCTAGACGAAAACCTTCCCCAAGCATCGCCCGACGACTTTTTTAACAGAGTCTAGTGATCCTTTATATCTTGAAAAAGATTTTCATCATGCAAATAACGTAATCTGCTAATAAGGCGTGGATGCGATGGAATACTATGATCTTTCAATAACGTGACATTCCTCATTCACTCTCATAGCATAGAAAGCCACATGCCAGTAACAAACCGTCTAGCCATCATGGTAGAAGGTACAATATTCGACGTGGACGATGTTGACAATCTGGTTGACCGGTACAGTGATAAAGGCTACACCGTCGTGGTACATCTGAAGGATGAGGTGGACATCGAGCGAATGTTTGCGAAACACTTCTCTTACTTTGTTATCAATGATACTACGGAGGTAAGTGACCATGCCCAGATCAGTTCTATCTACCTGGAACAGTCCAAAAGTATTTTTTTTTGTCGCAATGACGGAATGAATAAGTTTCGACTTCGTTTAGCGCCTTATGCGCCCGTTATAGCTAAACGCCAACACCTAAGTCTCAGAGCCTTAAACATATCACAGCATCAGAAGAAGAAGTGCGGAGAACCATCTAATTTCCTGACGTTTCACTAAAGTGTGCCTCTCATGATGTCCACTGTCAGTGTCTCGAACCTATCTTATCTATTAGACCTACTCCGCACGTAAGTGTTAGTTAGTAAGTAGGTACTCGATCTGACAAAGTAAAATTAGTCACTCCTAATATAACAAACATTTCCAGGTACTTGTGAACGTTCAAATAATGGATAACGGCTTAACTTTGCCGGGAGTGTTCGAGAGAATGGAGGCCCTTAAAGCAGAGAATCGGGAAGTATATTCTTACATAATCACCTTGATACCGATAGACTACATTTACAACAGGATTGTGAAGCAAGGGTCCGGCGTCCACCGGGCCAAGGGCCTGTTCTCATGGTGGTGGTTGAGAAAGGTCATGTCGATCAAACCAGAGGTTGTGCCCCATCCGGCATCCTTGCAGAAACTGGTACCCTTAGAACGGAAGTATCATATCTGTAAACTGAGTGAGCTGCCTTGGTCTGTCATGTTTCATAGATAGATGCAAACACATTATAAAAGGTTTACCTACCTTTGTTTGGTTTTTTTTTAAGTTTTTTATTAACGGCGGCGACGGCCAAAAGGAGGCAGGGTTCACCAAATAATATGTAACACGTTGGAGTATTCATAGGAAGTCATCTCCAATGCAAATACGCAATGCTTAATTGTTGGTAGGAACAGGTGAACTTCAATGGCACAACACTCTGGACTGAAACTCAAATTATTTTTTCGTTAGTGGTTTTGCAGATAGATGCTCTCGCGGCGATATATATCATCACGCCAGTATTTCCCGAAGAATGGGCAGAGGTGTACCACCCACATATCGCCAGTTAGATATGTTTAAGGCTCATGACATAAGAGGCGAGCATACTGCTATCAACAGGCAGGGCCCGATCTAGCAATTTCGTCGTACCGGGCACAGACAATATTTGCCGCCATTAAAAATGACGCCTTATATGGAAGTTAATGTTTCAGGATAATATCTATTCAAAAAAATGCGGTTTTAAACCGTCGCATCGGATAAAACCGCTTTTTTGACAACTTCGAGCGAAGTGATAACGAATACGAAGTGAGCTCTAAAATTTCACCTAAATTTGCAACATTATGAATGTTAAGTTATTTAAGGGTGAGTTTCCAACAAGAACCAATAACATTCGACAGCAAAGCGAGCTTGAGTTTTTTGCACGACACCACGAATAAGTTAGGTTTTCTGATAAAATGTAAAGCCCTGTTAGTGCAGTTTTGCCGTCCCTCATTTATGCCCCCTAGTTCCGGCCAAATTACCTACCTACTTTGTCATTAGATAGTGTTACAAAAGACTTTACTTGTAAGCATGTTGCATTTTCGATTAATGTTGAGAAGTTAAAAGCTCAATAAAACTTGTTTTTATTATTGATGTTCTTTTATTTTAAATAATTAGATTGCCTTAGCTTGGTGAGTATAGGACTTAATAGTAAGGAACTTTCTTTTTTTTACTATACCTAGCCACGCGCGTGTGCACTGCCTGATGCTAGATTGTAGCTATCGGAAAACACAGACTCCGGCAGGAAATGCCACTCCATAGTTAAACGCATAATAAAAGTGTTCAAAATTTTTTAGGTCAACAAAATCTTTTTTAAATGCAACTTGATATCCACCGAAATACAACTGATTCAATAATTTTGCAGGAACATATTTTGAATACATTTTCAAAATTAAAAGTTCTTGTATGGAAACTACTTACAAACGCTCGAAATGGCACACTCACACAAACATACGTGTCCACTCGTCGCGTCGCGGTGCTCAGTACGGTCTCGTCGGTGCGTATGTTTGTGTGCGTGTGCCATTTCGAGCGTTTGTAGGTAGTTTCTATACTGTTTGTATATTTTTACTGTATCAGTAGGTAGTCGAACACTGCACAAACATTTACTTATTATACTGCACGAGTTGCGAACTTATAAGCGGAATATTAGGACATTTGACATTTTTTGTATGAACCGTGTAAATATAGGGTGGAAAAAATCAGTGGGCCCTGCAGGGAAACATACATAAAGTCACGCCTTTTTCCCATTCTTACATACTTCTTTAGCTTCAGTCATCATCAGTCATCTAACTAGTCCAGCTAAAAATTCAAAAAATAAACATCCGCTATTTTAAAAGGAAAAAACAACATGAACATAACATTATGTAGTTACCTATTGTTAGATTACATGTTTTTTCTTTCTAATACTATTAGAGATGCGCTTTATGTTTATTTGATATATTTTATCCTGAACTAGACCAGCTAAAAATTCAAAAAATAAACATCCGCTATTTTAAAAGAAAAAAAACCGGCCAAGTGCGAGTCGGACTCGCACACGAAGGGTTCCGTACCATTATCGCAAAACACTGCATAAAAATCACGTTTGTTGTATGGGAGCCCCCCTTAATTTATTTTATTTTAATATAATAATTATTATTTTTTGAAGTAAATATACAACTAAACATTCTGTGAATATTTCAAGCGTCTACCTGTTGCCGTTATAAATATCGAGCAAAAAACGGCAAAGATATCACGTTTGTTATACGGGAGCCCCCCTTTAATATTGTAGTGGGATAGTGGGAGTCCGACTCGCACTTGGCCGGTTTTTTCTTTCTAATACTATTAGAGATGCGCTTTATGTTTATTAGAGATATTTTATCCTGAACAATAATCCTATCGATTAGTAGAATAAAATAGCGGGTGTTTATTTCTTGAATTTTTAGCTGGTTCGATTCCCGGTTTAGTAGGTAAGCTTGTCGAAAAATCTGTGAATGCAGATTTGTTTCTTTTTTTAAAATAAAGGGTTAAAAGAAAGTCTCCTTCAAGAAAAATAATCTATATTAAGGATTTAAAGTGGTTTCAGAGCCCATTGATATTTTCCACCCTGTATATTCGAATTAACACGGTCAAACTTGTTGCAGAAAACCTCTGCATGCCATGCCCCAAGGAATAGTTTCGAATAGCATCACTAGATGGCGCTGACCCAGAATTAGGAAATCCTGAATCACGCTATGGTTTGGTTACCGCCCGATGGCCGATCCCGTGTATACTCAACTGATATTTTTCCATCTGCAGCAGAAGGACAGAGCAAAATCCCGGAATAGCAAATTCCCAGATTAGCAGAAGGACATTATACTTCGATGATTTGAAAATATGTCAAATAATGCATATAGCAAAAAAAGGAGCAGTACCTTTTGGCCGCGCCACAGTCACATTTTGAATCGGAGTTAATAAGAATAAATGTACATAATATGTTCATTATTGTACTAAAAAAAGTAAAAAAAGTACTTGAAAAATTTGCGAGATATTTAACAAAATCGGTGGCGCGGCCAGAAAGCATGCTTCCTAGCCGCGCCACTGCGTACACTGCAATAAATAGGCTATTTATATACAAACTCAATGGTAAATAATTGTACGTCTATTGTTTGTTCTATTTATGATGAGAAATACTGCAAAAGTCATTACATATATAGTAAATTTAATCATCATCATTATATCAGCCGAAAGACGTCCACTGCTGGACATAGGCCTCCCCCAAGCGTCGTAAATTTAATATCGAAACTAAAATACTACTTCGACTATAGCAGAACTGTCAGATATTAATTGTGCTATGAATTTTATTCGGAGTTTATAATCATTTAAGTTCTCTGTTACTATACAGCGTAAGTATTCAATGACCAGAATAAAATTAAGATTTAGTAGGATCGTTGTTCTTAAACATTATTGTCAAATAAAAAATATATGTTTTAAAATATTCATTTATAATGAATATCCGAATAATTTTTATCTTTTATACACTAGGTCCGGTTTGGTAGGTTGTTAATGAATAAAATGTTTTAAAAAATATTTCTTTGCACATATCGAAAAAACAATGCTTACATATTATGTAGGTATTTGCAAAAAAATACTTAGTATTGATATTAAAGTATCGAAATAATTATCATAATAGATATTTTGCAGTATTTCTAATCATCAATGTAGCAAACAATACACGTACAATTATTTACCATTGAGTTTTTACATAAATACTCAATTAATGCCGTGTACGCGGTGGCGCGGCTAGGAAGCATGCTTTCTGGCCGCGCCACCGATTTTGTTAAATATCTCGCGAATCTTTCAAGTACTTTTTTTACTTTATTTAGTACAATAATGAACATATTATGTACATTTATTCTTATTAACTCCGATTCAAAATGTAACTGTGGCGCGGCCAGAAAGTACCACGCAAAAAAAGACGTTAGTCTCGGTAAAATTTAATTCGACCAAAAATATTCGGAATAGTGATCTGTTCCCCCTAGGGACCATTTCTTTATTAATCATAGGGGCGGTTTCTGAAGACGATGTCACATCTCAAATCCGCTTACAATTTGCCACAAATTAGCCTTCAGTTGTCAGTGGGTTGCTCAAAACTGCATCATCGAAAAATTACATAATCGCTTGTTACATTGAATAATCAGCATCAATTTATTTCGGTTGGCTACCCCAGCTGGTATTCATTGACTACTTTAACGTAATCATTAACTATAAAAAGTACTTTATGTTTAGCGGCTGGGTTAGTACTGGCCTGGGAATCGAACCTTCCTCGCGCGCATTAATGTTGACTTTACCCTGTACTTAGTACTTACTAAGGTCAGTTTCTGGATAGGTTTGTGTTTAACTTGAAGCGGCCGGTGACCCTGCCAAGGTAAACAGCACTTACCACGATCAATCTTTGGATGGGTAACCTCCTTTTTTGGTCCGCTTGTTAGGCGACCACGCACATGTTAAGCAACACTTACCAAGGTTAGCCTTTGGATGGGACCAAGGTCAGTGTTTGGATGGGTGACATTTCTGCCAGGGTAAGCAACACTTACCAAGGTCAATCTTGGGATGGGTGTCCACTTTGTTTTATCGTTTGTTTTTGGATGGGTATATATCCTGCGAAATTCTGGTATCCTAGGCTGTGCAACAATAGGTGGCTCTAGAGTTCAAGCAAATGATTAAATATTCTGATTCTGAGCAACTTGTAGTTTTTTTACTATTGTAAGTTTGGCTACTTATTTGTAGTAGGTTTAAATTAGCATTTTACCAAACCGTGAAACTCCGAAAACAAAACAAAAATAAATTGTTTGGTGCAGCTACTGCAAATGTAATGAATTCTGTGAAAGTTAATAGAATGTTATATGCAGCAAAAAGCAAGCAATTTATTATCATTTATTGTAATAAAAGTTAGTGTTACAGTTTATGTAAAGGTAGTAAATACAGATGACTGTTTATTTATTTACAATGTTAGCACATAAAATTCACACTGACACCACAATTAATATAATACTAGCAAACTGACACCAAGCAATGAAAGTTGATGCCTACCAGCCCGCGTGTGAGTCTGATTCACCAATTACGAAAATTATTGGTAGATTTAGTGGAAAGCATTGGGTGAAAGGTGTCTAACCGAAGATGGCAAATAATGCAAATGCATTTTCAAAAAGAAAAAGTTTCGTTGCTTTTGCAATTCCACTGTTCTCTAATCTATGCGTCACACTATCAGTGACTCCCGTTTCTTTTGTGAATCCAAACCCGTTTCTGGTGATGATTGCATGGATAGCTATGTTTGATAACATAGCTATCCATGCAGTCATTAACCCATCAGGCATTCCATGGCATTAGTATGTTTACACCGCACGAAAAAGGCATTCCATGGCATTAGCATGTTTACACCGCACGAAAGCATAGCATAAAGCATTAAAGCAAGTGTTATTTGAAGAAACAGACACCAAGATGTATATTATGACGTCACGTTTATTTGCTAACCAACATTAATATGAAAATACCCCACAAATACAGTTAAATGGTAGGTAGGTACCTATTATTATTTAAGATTATAATGCTGCCCGACACCATATTTATAAACAGTTTATATAATAAATGAAAGCGTTAATGAAAAGTGCAAGGAAACAATGTAACAATTGAAAAACAAAAGCAATTTTTTTACAAGGTTAAAATACCCTATTTTAACCTTCGCTAACAAAATGGATGCATAAATATAAGTGCGTTGTTGGAATTCAAGTTAGAATCGGCGCCAAGAATTGAAAATCCAAGAATATTTACGCATTCATTTTAGAGTTTTCTTGAAAGCAGATATAAAATAACTTGTTAAATAATATTTGCTTGCACAGTGCATCAATGAATGACAGTGTGTTAAGTTTGTTTCTATGGTTATAGCATAATCTAAGGCACTTGCCCACCGCCAACGATCAGCGAGAAGCGAGTAGATCTAGAAACTAAGATACGAGTTGGCGAGAAGCGAGTGTGTAGTTCCGATAGTTCGCTCGGTTATAAGCGAGTGCTATTGTGCGACGGACGACTACTCGTATAATTCGCTCGGGGCGGCCAACCATGTGCAAACGCTGGTTTGTTTCTCGGCGTGAGTTCGGACCGTCAAGCGAGCATCGCTGGGCGACTATCGCTGAGCGAGTATTGTCTTTGATAGCTCTTGTCGCTGCGACAAACTAGTGACGAGAGAGTTCTCGTCGGTAGTGTGAACAGCCAGCGATCAACTATTAATATAGGTATGTCTCTTTTATTGAAAAGGAATTTATATCTTTTGTACGTTTCTTCAGCGAGAAAATAGTAGAGCAATTTTTTTTTTCATCCTTTCCCGCACTAGGAATGTCTTCCTGTATCGTGGGTGCGTTTACAAACATATAAACTCACATACACAAACACCCAGAGCCGGAACAGTTATCTGTAGATCATACAAATATTTGTTCCGTTCGGGAATGGAACCCGCGACACGCAGCGCAACAGTCAATCGCTTAATTGCTAAGTAATTAATTAATTGCTTCCTCTTCGGCGGTGGGACAAGTGCCTTAGCCTACATAGTTATTTTAACTTAATAACTGGTTTGACATGTTTTTATCCTAATTATAACATAGTTTAGTTAACTTGACTAGACAACAAAAACTTAGAAATTATTTTCAGAGATTGCGAAGGAGCTTTGCTCTTTTATAAACCCATCTTGTTACAGATCTTTCAAACTACTTACTACACTAAACTGTTAAATACTGATAAAAAATACCTGTTCCGTTATCTTCGATACAACCATGTAAAACGAGAAATTAAAGCCACCATGTGCAGTACCAGTACTGGCATGTGCGTACTACAATATCAACAAAAAGACTTCTGCAGTGGTACAGATTGGGACAAACTTTCATTCAGCAAAAGCTGGCTGAGCTAAGCAGGTTACTCAACATGGTATAGCAAGCACACAGTTATGAGATCAGTAAGCATCACAGAGCACGGAAAACATCTTGAGCATTGACAGTCACTGCTATATTAAAGGCCAAACGCTTAACTGTGACCATTCCTAAGGTAGCAAGAGATATCTACACCCATCAGCGAACAATCGACTGTCAGGTCACTACAACCGCGTCGACTCTAAGGCACAGGCCACATAGAAATGGCGTCGGGCGGCTTTCTATTCCATTCAAATTTCATACAAAATGCATGGAAATAAAGTGCAATTTGATCAGGCAGGGGCGCCGAAATGGCGCGTCATAACCACGTCCGAGCAACGACATACCGTGTGTCCTAAATTGTGCTTTATTTCCATGCATTATGTATGAAATTTTAATGGACTAGGAAACCGCCCGTGCCATGTCCGCGCCCGACGACATTTCTGTGTGGCCTGCGCCTAAGTCTGCCTATGTACTTTTATGCTCCATGAAGTTTTAATAATTAAATAAATACACCCCTTCCGTACCACACAACTGCTTTAGTATGATCTGAGTTAAGCGGTCAGTCTATAGAAAGAATTGTCTACACTTTGCACACAAACAAAGTATGTCAGTGAATATTACACCAGTATGAATTTGATGACTGTGACAGCTGAAACTTTCGCTCAGTGCACTCTATCTGGATGTAAATATGATAAGTGCTACTTGGTCAAAATAGGTGCTGTCACGTCACTCTCGAGGTTCAACTCTCGCTATTTGCGCATGAGGCGAATATGTGGCATGCACAGGTAGGCGGTGCACATTGGGCGATTTGTCCAGTCCCTGCCAGCTCGGTGAACCCATGCTCTGTGGTATGTATAATACAGATTGCTATTTTAATGCAAAGTGGTGTGCGACCTATGAAGCTCAGCAGACGAGCCTCTAGCATGTGCCATCATGTTCTCAATCCTATTGGTAGTCTCCCTAACCATTGAGAACTCGGACAGGTCTGGTAGGTCAAGAACAATATGAGCAGAGAGACGTTTGTAAACAGAATTAGAATCTTTTTTATTTCTCCTAGCTTCCTCATATTTTAATTGTTGTTTTAAAAATATTGACTGCTTCAACATTTCTTGGATGTTCTTGAAACTGGTTGCTGCACCGTCCATTGATTTTACTGCACTGGAATTGAGAAATAACAGACTTTAGAATTCAAAAAGTTATGGACTGAAGATAGCTTTCTAAAATATATCGAATTACGATACTAAGTACGAAGGGTAGTCTCTCGACAAAAAATCTTCTACACTTGCAAAGTAATACAGCTTATATTACCTGAGAGCATACTCCACATCATAGCACCTCCCCTGCAACTCATGTTGTAATTTGGTGACCTCAACTCTTCTTTCAACCATGGGCGGTAACGCTTTCCTTACGTGTTCTTGCAGTCGATACAGCGCTAAAGAAGGCTCGTTTGCTACTATGTGCATGTTTTCAGATATCCGCTCCGCAGCTGAAATAGTAGTTATTACGAAGATAATATATAAGAGAAACAAAAGTAGTAAGCGAGCGTTGAATTTTACAAACCTTTTTTTGCCTTTGATTCTAGTTCAGGATCTCCTTGGTATACGAAAGCCATGATTAAGTTCTTTTTAATGTATAATTAATTTGGCATTACCTGAAGATAATACCTTCTTAATATTTTGTTTTATCGCTTTACTAAAATTGCTTTGTTTTGGTAATTGTTGGTTGACATTGACAAACTTGAGAAAATCTTTGCTTGACAACTGAATGACAATGACAGCAATTTTGAGTTTTGTTTGACATCTCGTCATCGTTCAGGAATTATGTTTTCGTTACCTAGCTTTTGAACGAAAACGTTTACTCTTTTGCCGTCCCTTATTATTTAATACTGATGCGTAAACATTTTCCAAAACGCAATATAAATAACAAAACATTTTAAATAAAAAACATTTGAGACAAAAATACGACAACGCATTTGCTTTAAGCACGGAATCAACTTCTATTTCTAAACGAACAAAGTGATTTATAAGCCGTTCATCGAAATACTACTAAGTATGACAAAAAATATTCTGTAACATTTATAGTAAAAGATTAGGTACTTTATCTAAGGTAAAAGATGACCCACCAATCATTTCAGCCCGTTTTGGTAATTACCTCCTTTTTTTTTAAGTCCGTACAAAGCTAAAAAAAAACAGACATAGATAAGCTGCAGTGGTGGTCTCAGACTAATAATACCGTGGCTATGTTGTAACGACGACTGTGAAACTGTGAAACATGTGAGTTGAGTTGTGACAACTGACACATTGTGTTAGGTGTGACAGTGACATAAATTCATAGTTGTTGTCAGGCAAACTGCAAACAAAGTGTCAACTGTCAAGTGAAAATTATACATAACGTCAATTATATCGTGTTATCAATAAACTTTGTATTTCATAATTTACTTGTGCTGCCGGTCAATCATTTCTCTTTTACAATTTATCGCTCTGTGTCCTGTCTATGATACCCGAAATTCTGGTTTCATAGTAGTGCTTTCGTTTATATCTCAGTAGCATTGATCTTTTTTTACTAATATCAACAACTATTTACCTAAGAGTGTTACTTATTGATTTAATAATTGGTTAAGTACATGCTTCTGCTATGAGTTCCGAGGATTATAATGAAAAGGTGTGTGCAAAGTAATTACTTTATAGTTTAATTATGAAATAATACGGTATTTGTATTTAAATCTCTAATATAAATTTTTTTTGTTAACCTATCTATTTAGATTTCATGCTACCTACCTACTGTAAGAAACTCAGTACGCATGTTTGCATGTCAGTTTTATATAGAGTAATAAACTAAATCATACATACTTAACATTTCAGGAATCCAAACTCGCTGACAACATCTTGGGTATTCTCTTGAATATTTTCTTCCCAATTAAAATGTTGTTGAGAGCATATTCCTTGTGTATTCTTATGGTGGATATTGGATGGGTAGTGCTGAATGCAATCTGTGCAGTTCTACAGGCTATTTATGAACTCTTCAGACCACCCCCATTGAAATCAGTCAAACTAGAAACCGCTCTGGTAAGTGAACATTTTTATCTAAATCCTTTGAGCTGAATCTGTTTATAATTTTTACAGATAACAATTGTTTTATCATACTAGATAATTTTCATAATATCACTTTCTTTTATACTTTAAATCAAATTGATAAACTTAAAATGTGACCTAGCAACAGTCACTCAGAACAAAATAGTGCAAACTTTATTATTTTCTCATTTTCAGGTGATTGGCGCCGGAAGAGGTGTAGGCCGTGAAATATCCATACAGCTAGCTAAACTAGATGCAATAGTCCTGTGTGTAGACAAGAACAGTTCTTCAAATGAGGACACTGTTGAGTATGTCAAAAGAAGAGGTGGTTCTGCTATCAGCTACACTTGTGATATTACAAGGAGGGAGAATGTCCAGGCTTTAGCTACTCAACTGAAGAAAGATGTAGGGTATGTTAGCATGCTGTTCTACTGTTGTGGAATACCAAGCCCAAGGTCATTGCTGACTCAGCCTCCTCAAGATATACATGATACTCTGGACCTTACACTGACCTCATATTTCTGGGTGAGTTGTTACAACAAACAAAATCTGTCTATCTGTCCGTTACCTTTTCACATTTAAACAGCTGAAAAGATGAAGTAGAGATAATTTGATACACTGGAAAGGACATAGGATAGATTTTGTCCCAGCAGTATTTAGCCCTTTGATGATATGACAAAAATCGTTTTTATATAGGTGATGCCGTGGGTAGAAGCTAGTATTCCATATACTGGTTTTTAACATTTTTATAACACAAATTTCGGTAATTTTTTTCAAGTAATTGCATGAAAAACAGTTTTAATTGTTGACAAACAAATTAATTAACCAACATAATAATAATAATTTGATTGATGTTCTTGTACTGCTTTTTAGGGTTCCATACCCAAAGCGTAAAAACGGGACCCTATTACTGAGACTGCGGTTCGTCTGTCTGTCACCAGGATGTATCTCATGAACCGTGATAGTTAGACAGTTCAAATTTTCACAGATGATGTATTTCTGTTGCCGCTATAACAACAAATACTAAAAACAGAATAAAATAAATATTTAAGTGGGGCTCCCATACAACTAACGTGCTTTTTTGCCGTTTTTTTGCGATAATGGTACGAAACCCTTCGTGCGCGAGTCCGACTCGCACTTGGCCGGTTTTTTTTGCTTTTAATTTTGAATCAAAATAAAAAGGTCAAGAGCCTGCAGTGAATGAGATAATAATATCCTCATGATATTGTTGACAGAATGAAAATTTTAAGTAATTCAAGTTACTAATATATTTATACTTACTCTGTTTTCAGCTGATTGATCACTTCTTACCCGACATGAAGGCCAAGAATCATGGTCATATAGTGGCTTTAACCTCAGTGGCTGGACTCAGCTACATAAAGGACCAAATGCCCTTAAGTGTGGCACAGTTTGCTGTCCAGGGACTGGCAGAGTCCCTTACAGAAGACCTCAGAGTTAACAAGATTGATGGAGTCCATGTGACGCTCACTCATATCTATCCGTTTATTGTCAGCGATGAAAGTGCAGATATAAGATTAAGGTAAATGATAAAAACAGAAATTTTCATATTATAAAGTAATTAATCATGAAGCATTAAGTTCTTAGTATTAATAACTTAATCTATGTTCTTCATAATTATGACATCATTTTATTGAAACAGATAATTTTTAAACCCTATTAGGTATTTGATGCATGAACTTCTCTCCTGGTTATAATAATGGGTTTTACAAAAGAATTACCGACATATTTTTATTTATCACGTTGTTTCACTGCTGGGTAAGATTTATATTACAAAATATTTTAAATCCCTGATAATTTTTTCAGAATACCTAGTTACTTCGGCACAATAACCCCGAAAAAAGCAGCTACTTCGATTCTCGAAAGTGTGCGTCGTAACTACTTTGAAGCATCGGTGCCCAAGCATCTGTTGTACCTTGGACACCTCCTACGTATCTTGCCAAGAAAGGCTACAGTGCTTATCAGGGATCTACTTGATACTGGAGTGGACTTTGCATGACGCATTTCGTAATCAATTTTTTTTTATCTGTAGTAATTGGCTTATGATCACAGTGATAGTGCATTGATTGTAGCATAAAGTATTTAGTTTTAATAAGTATTAAGTATTGAGCGCTACCATGGCATTAATAGAGGGCTTCCATATTTTTAAAGATATATACAAGGAAGCCAAGACTGTTGTCAACTAATGGGACCTTTACTTTTCTCTGGCACTGAATTCCTAGTTTACTAAAGACTATGTTGAATATTGTTGCAACTAAGTAATCTAAGACTATGACTACGATATCTAAGGTCAGGGTCATTTAGAACAGCATGATTGTTCTTCTGCTACAGAACTGATTAGAAAGATAAGTGTATCAATAATATTATAGACTATTTTTGAGATGAAATTATCGTTTTAACTTTTAGCAATTTTACGTACGTTAGGTAAGCAATTATGTATTTAGTTAAAAAAGCTTACTTACATATAGGTTGATATTTAGATTATAATAAAATGTATTTGCTCAATTTAGGTAGATAATAATGTCACCGAATAAAATCTATAAAAGCAGGTATTTGTTGCTAAAATTTTACTGCTGTTGTAAGAACATACTTAATATTAATTAGTAAATATTTTTCTAAATTAAAATCTTTTTGTAAAGCCAAAGAATTTAAATTGAAACATTCTTAGGAGATGTTTTATTAAATTGATATTTTTCTAAAATGTGTCTTATTTGCATTATTTTCATACCACAACATGACTGAAAATAATATGAGTGTAAAAATAACTACCAACGAAAATGGTTTTACTATGGCAACACTTAGTCTAATGTCATTAAAATATTTGCATTGTGGCGCCATCTTAGACGTTTTTTCGTTTTCGCAACTGGTTTCCGTGATTTGCGTTAGATAAAAACAAAAAAAAATCGGCAATTTTAATTGTGCGTGGTGCAGTTGTTTTAAAGTGGAACTCTTGATTAATATTGAGGACTGACAAGCGAAGGAAAAATTCCAGTGAGCGGTGTGGCGACACATCGTTAGGTAAGTTCGACGGTGCTTTAATTCTATCGCCGACTGACACCAACAGCCGATCGATATTAGAAAACTTATGTTTTATTGGTTAAATCGGTCACGAATCCGTAATATTTCTCTAGGCTTACGTATAATCTATAATATAAGACCGTTAAAACCCAACGACTCATTTATTGTTGGCGCTTGAGGCACAACTTTCTAAAAGGGTATTTACTACAGACCTACGCAAGATACTTACTTACTTGAACATATTCAAATAAGAATGAAGAAATGCTAATTGGTTTGCTTGGTCCGCAGCCGAACACTCTTCTATTATTTTTCATTAGTATTTTGTCCAGAAGAAAATTGGATGAAGGTAGAAACTTGTAGAAAAATAATAAATAATTGAGGCAGAAGATTTTGCGATTTAATTTTTCGGCATTCATACGTGATAAATTAACATATAAAAACATCTTCTTTAATATTTTAATAAGCAATATGTCAAGAATATTTTAATGAAAGCAAGAAATATAGTTTTCCGAAAACTGAACATGTTAAGTCCAGAGAAAATATTATTTCCTATTAAATAATATTTATCTACTTGCTTAGCGTATTCTTCAGTAGGAATATGCTAGGCAGTCTTTACATCTGTAGAGACTGCCTAGCATTAAATTTTAATTTAATTCACAACTAATATTTCCCATCAACACAGATACCGATAAAATAATCACTGCATTTTGGGCTTCCGCAATGATCACACTACCAATTGTCTGTACACACAGCTGTCACTTGATACAAACCGAGCCAGCATTGTATTAACGATTTTTGTGTCTTACCTGTTGTGGCACAGACTGGTGTGAGAGTCATCTTACAAACATGTAGGGGATTTCTTAATTAGGTTCAAATTTTTCTCCATATTAACTGAACCACAGATAATATAATACTAACATGATGCCTCATTCAATACAAAGAAACAGTGCCGACGTAACTAGTGTTTTTCATCTGATTATACTGTTTAATTTTTGTAAATTGATCACGTTCGGGTCTGTTCCACGGCGATAGATAGATCACCATCTTTATCCGTGGAACGGAACCGAACGGGATCAATGAACAAAGACTAACCACTATAATCAGTACATACTGTACTGAGTTGGCACATTTTCTTTGTGTGGGATGAGACACCACAGACTCAACGAATGGTTAAATATGCTAACCAATATCTCTGAACTTTATTGACCTGATATGATGCCAACTATTGATGAATAAACGCGTTTAATAGAAAACATTGATTGAGTTAACCACGGATCAAAAAACTAGGCCTTAGAAATGTAAAGCCAAAGAGACTGCTACTAATATTTTTCTTATCAAATAACCGCTCTGAAATCGCAGAAGATGGATAAAAAGGGAATGGACACCTATTTTCTGGAGTAGGATAGTATATGCTTGTATTAAACAAGAAAGCATTCATATTTCTAACACCGTAAGTAAAAATAAAGCATTGAACACATTCACTATTGTTTTAGCAATACATTGTAACCTGACAAGCAGTTAAGTTTCACCTTATGACCTTCAAAATCGAGTA
Source organism: Anorthoa munda (assembly GCA_945859665.1). Classification (NCBI taxonomy): domain Eukaryota; kingdom Metazoa; phylum Arthropoda; class Insecta; order Lepidoptera; family Noctuidae; genus Anorthoa; species Anorthoa munda. The sequence goes on along the minus strand of OX243900.1, from coordinate 5,078,952 downwards.
TTATAAAAGTAGAATAGCAATGTCATTTTTAGGGTTCCGTACCCAAAGGGTAAAAACGGGACCCTATTACTGAGACTTCGCTGTCCGTCTGTCTGTCTGTCTGTCTGTCACCAGGCTGTATCTCATGAACCGTGATAGTTAGACAGTTGAAATTTTCACAGATTATGTATTCCTGTTGCCGCTATAACAACAAATACTAAAAACAGTATAAAATTAATATATAAGGGTCGTCCCATACAAAAAACGTGACTTTTTTGCAGTGTTTTGCGATAATGGTACGGAACCCTTCGTGTGCGAGTCCGACTCGCACTTGGCCGGTTTTTTTATTCTAATTATATGCATAATACATAAAATATTTGTTATTTTATGTTTGCGGTTGGTGAAGACTTGTATTTAGCGTGAGATGTCCTTTGTGACCTTCAACGTTTCGCACCCGGATTAGACATTGGACCCGAAGATTTTGAGTTTAATCCTTCGAGTTAGTTTCCGCCATTGCCAAACAGGTCTCAGCTGCGCGAAGGTAGCTAGGGCTTTGGCGATCCGTGATGCGATGTCCTCTTCACTACCCCCAGTCTCTAATACGACACTCCCGAGGTATGTAAATTTTTGGACGCGTTCCACTGCCTCTGTGCCAATCAGCAACGGTGAGTGGTTCTTCACACCAAGTCTTTCATCATAATTGTATTAAAATATACTAAGTAATAACTCTATTTAATTCAAACTTATTATAAAATCCTTTCCTTATCCTCTCACTTATTAACTTCTTTAATGTTTATACAGGTATTATTATATACAGTCTAGAAACCAAAAGTTAACTTTCATCAATGTGCCATAAAAGTGTCTATCATTAGCATTATGCTCCAATTGCTAAGTAGGGTAGGCAGAGTTATTAAATAGTGTGGGCATGAATGTTCGGCATTTCATGTATTGTGTTCACAGCTACGGTAATTTACGCCTAACGTGATGATAGGTGACTTATTCTCTAGGCTTCTTGTTTTTAGGCGCCAGTATCTGACACGGTTCATCAAATGGGTAAATTACCTAATTTCTTTTCAGATTTTCTGTAGGATTGTTATTTGCTTGACGTGCTAACATTAAATTTATTGTGGGAATATTATTCATTGGAATTTCAGCCGATCTGAGTACTTCCTCGACAAAATATTATTTACGACTGATATTATTATTGCAATAATTCAAAGAAAACGTATATTTTCTGCTGGAGTAAATAAAAAATTGATAGCACATAATGGCGTTTATCGTCGTTCGAATTGTCGTAATTTTTTGGCGCATTCATTTCGACTTTTTTGATTAATTGCTCCCTAATGACACCGGGCATTAGCAGCGCCTAATTTATTATTAATGCGTCGCTACCCGGGGATTTGATCTTATTTATCGAAAAAATTAATAATCGACTCGATTATGCATGAATTCGGCGTTATTAGGATTCGATTAGTCATCTGACACGTCTCTTAGTAGATTATCTATCGATGTAAGATTAAAAGAGGACAAAAACGTGCGTGACAAAAGAAACTACACGTTTGAATACATTTTAAATATTTTGATAAGAAAAGAGAACTTGGATATTTTAATCCTACCAATTATAAGGTAGATCAAATATATATATCCACTATACCAACCTAAGACCTACGCAGTAACTGCAATCGTACTAAAAGCGCGACATTTTTGTAACGGGATCTCATTTATAAGCATCTGATTCAGTAACTGCCGGTTTCCCAGCTCAGAATTATCGGGCTGTTAACGTAATCGAGGATTAATCGCCTGTTAATTCTACTTTCAGTTTCTCAACATCCAAGTGTGACAAGTGGTTGACAATTTGTCACATTTGAGTAAAATCTCGAATTAACCACATGTTACAGCAGTTTTGGGTTTCTCAGCACCTTTTTCAATGTTAATCTCTTGTCAACGAGCCTAATTTATAATTGTTGGAAATTGGTCGATTACTCGCGGATTAAAATTAATATTAAGACTTTAAAGGCTTATATTACGATAAAAAGATAATAGGGGTCGGCAAATACTATGGTATGGGTTGAGTTATAAAAAATATGTTTAATAAATCAATTATAGTTGATTACCAAGATCTAAAAAAATTTGCATATTACAAACTTAAAATTATTTTTTTCATTATAAAAACTTGACACAATTATAAAAAAATGTTATTTTGTATTTATTTAAATAAATAAAAATAAAACAAACTGTTACTGACCTGGGAATCGAACCTTCCTCACGCTAGTGCGCTTGAGGAAGGTTCGATCCCCAGGTCAGTGTTGACTATACCCTGTACTTTTTTGTTTACTGTTTGTGTTTAACTTGAAGCGGCTGGGGTGGAGACCGCGCCAGGGTAAGCAACACTTACCAAGGTCAGTCTTGGGATGGGTGACCACTTTTTTTTGGATCGCTTGTTTATGGATAGGTGACTCCGCCAGGGTAAGCAACACTAACCAAGGTCAGTCTTTGGATGGGTGACCACTATTTTTTGGATCGCATGTTTATGGATAGATGACTCCGCCAGGGTAAGCAACACTAACCAAGGTCAGTCTTTGGATGGGTGACCATCGCCACAAAATTTTTGATCACCCATCCTAAAGTCACCCCGTTAGGTTAAACAACATCTAACAAGATCACCCATCCAAAAACAAGCGAACCCAAAAAATGTGGTCACCCATCCAAACAGTGACCTTGGTAAGTGTTGCTTACCCTGGCAGGGTCACCCATCCAAAAACAAGCGAACCAAAAAAGTGGTCACCCATCCCAAGACTGACCTTGGTAAGTGTTACTTACTCTGGCAGGGACACCCATCCAAAAACAAGCGAACCAAAAAAAAGAGGTCACCCATCCCAAGACTGACCTTGGCAAGTGTTGCTTACCCTGGCGGGGTCAGCCATCCAAAACAAACGAACCAAAAAAAAAGCGGTCACCCATCCAAAGAATAACCTTGGTAAATGTTGCTTAACCTGTGTGGGTGGGGTCACCTATCCAAAAACAAGCAAACCAAAAAAAAAAGTGGTTACCCATCCAAAAATCGACCTTGGTAAGGTTTGCTTAACTTGGCGGCTACACCAACCCAGCCTCTCAAGATAAAATACTATTTAAAGTTACTGATTACGTTATAGTAATGAATGAATACCAGCTAGGGTAGCCAACCGAAATAAATTAATGTCGATTATTTAATGTAACAAGCGATTACGTAATTTCTCGATGATGAAGTGTTGAGAAACTCACTGACAACTGACGGCTGGTTAATTTGTGACAAATTGTCAGCTGATTTGAGATGTGACGTTGACTTCAGAAACTGGCCCTAAGCTGAGTGAAAAAAAAACAAAATGCAAAACTCATTCTTATCCTCGAGTCCTTGACCACATCGAAAAGTAAGAATTATGGTGATCCAAGTTAAATTACTCACCTACGTCTACTACTACTACCTAGAGAGATTAAATAAGGCAAAGAGAACTGCGGATGCGTGAAAGGTTTTGTTTAATAATTATGTAAGGAGCTACATATTAATCAAATATTTAATATTCATGAGGATTATGTAGAAGTCTGTAAAGGTTAACATCATAAACCTGTTCACCCCAGATTCGCCTATATTTCGATACGAAATAATTTTTAAGTGCCTAAACATTTTACTCCATATTCAATAACGATAGATTCAATGATCGACATCAATCCAATTAGGCGTACAACTTCGATAATTACTGCGAAAATCGTTGAAGCGTAGAGCGACTTAGCAACATCACATCACAACGTATTATGTAGACGTACCTATATATCTCGCGAAATTTCTGAATCCTCTTACTACCCGACATCACACCAAAAAGCTTTGGCAGCATGGCGTACAATACACTTATTGCATTACCGAGACATGGCTGGGTACTCTCTCGGAGAACACGTGCGGAACATTTCACCGCGGACCTCAAGGCTGCTGTATGAAAGTCACCTCGCGCATAAACCCCCGGCACCTCGAATGTCATTAAAATTCTTTTCACGGCGTATCAGTGTAATTTGCTAGGATGTGCGGGATGTGCCTACACAGCCTCTGTCCTGAGACCCGTCCCGCCCCAATCCCGGCCTTTTTGCAGCCGTGTGTTACTTTATTGCGGCCAATATACATTTTGTCCCGGTTTAAATTGGATCTTAAGTGAGGTACCTATGTTTATGTTTTTAATTAAATTAATTGATTAAATGACCGCTGGGTCTGAATGCGTTGCGTGAGAATGATTTGATAATTGGTTTAAGGTTCTGTGTGCGGATTAACAGTGTTATTATTCCTGAGAAAGGTTGATTTTGTTATGGATTCTTTTCTCATTTATTGAGGTAAGATTTTTGTTCCCTAGGGAGCTGCAACATCCGTACGGAAGGTTAGGTTAAAAAGGTTCAGTGAGCGCAGGTGTTTGCCCGCCGAGATCGTTTTCCTAACTGTGGTTTTCCACAGTAAAATTTGAATAAGCCATTATTTTGCCCCGACTCTTATTGGACGCTTTCTTTCTGCCTGTAAATCCACCTTTACAAGTTTTCTCGATCCGTTCCAAGTATTTATTGAGTTTCTGTCCGACGGACGTTCACGTAGCTAGCAGAAAACTCTTTGTTTGTTTTAATTATCTTAGAAAGAATAATTCATTTCAATACACTTTCTTTAGTCTTGTGCTTTCATAAAATATTAAACTTAAATTATGCAACTTATTTCATCTGAAGAGATTTTTAAAGTTTCAGCGAAACTTCGTTATGAAAATTGTAACATCAAAATGTTTGTTCTTTGTAAAGTTTAATTTCTGTAAACTAAACCTTTAAAGTTTTGATCTGTTTGAATTAAGTTATTTTTTAAATTTAAAAAAGATTAGCTCATTTGTTACTGTAGTATGTTTGAGATTTTTTGCATTCATCAACGCTCTAGAGAGGCGTGATAAAAAGCCAGCGTAATTAAAAATCCTTCGTTCCATTTATCACTCAACTGGTCGGTCGGTACAGCAATATAGCCAGTGGCAAATTGTTAATATGTACTCGGGCAATTGGCCTAGCTATAAACTGTAAGCTTTACACTGATCGAGTTTGAGCTGTAAGCCAGGTGGAGCTTGGTCTATAATTTCTGTTTACCATAAACGGAATTTTTGATTATAGTGAGGTTGTATTTGATCTCAAAAATGGGACGGACACTATCGCTACCAAACTACCTTACCACAAGATGATACCTACCTATTCTATTAGTTATAGATGAAAGGAAAGAGATGGTATTTGAAATTAGTTTTTCATCGACAGGTAAGTACTAAGAAACGGTTCCTATCAAATACTCCCAAGTAATTAATATCCACCCTTTGGAAGCTCACCTGCGATCAAAATGACGTTCTCAAAGCAACGTTATAATTTATTATCCGACCGTAAAATATAGAGCAGTACATTAGAGCAACGGACTGACCTGGATCACGGTGCGACATTGTTTTATCTGTGGAACGCACCGTGCTGCTGTAATTAAAACCTCGGCTTAGTCTGTGGCTCTCTCATCAGGCGGGTAAATAAACGTGGACACTATTAGTGGCGGCGCACTGTGGATCGAAAAACGGCTCTAGAAGACATAGGAACTTAAATTTAAAAGTGTCGGTTTTTTTGATTGAAATGGGTTCTAATAGCCAATATCATACTTATATATTTCATAGGACGCAATCTGGTAGGCAAAAGGGCAAGTTTTATTTTTTTTGCAAAAAAAATGTATGGAGCTGATATAAAAAATGCATAAATCTCCGGAACCGCAAGACTAACCGTAATATCCTTGCACACGGTTATAGAACTATTTATTTATGATTTTTTGACATACTTCGTATGACGAGAAAGACTGCGTTTTTTTTTTAAAAAATCCTCAACTTTTTTTACCTAATATATGCTATAAATAGAAATAGACGTGTTATGTGATGTGTCTATCTAACTTAAAAAAAATATTTAAAATTATTAAAGATATTTTGATGTTTATTAACCAACTTCAAAAACGGAGGAGGTTCTTAATTTGTTTGAATTTTTGTGTATGTTTATTCAGAGATATCTTCGCCAATTAATAACCGATCTTGATGATTTGTTTTTTGTTTGAAAGAGTATGGTCCCGGATTGGTTCCAGTTAAATTTGGTAAAGACCTGTTGAATAACTTCGGAGATATTCAATGGAACTCTTCAATAAATGACGGTAAACCACCATAGATTGCTGCAATCACATGTCTGTATATTGTTAACACCATTTCATAACGTAACATCACACTAGTAGACTCTGAAGGGGTACGCAGATGTGTACAGTTCACCCTTCTACACTCTCATTTCATCAGTTATGTCCAAGTTCCCTGTTATTGGGATTATCTATTTGGGCATAGCATTTTTGTTTATTAACCGATCTAGACGATTCGTTTTTTGTTTAAAAGAGTATGGTCCCGGACTGGTCCCAGTTAAATTTGGTAAAGATCTGTTAAATAACTTCGGAGATATTCAATGAAACTCTTCAATAAATGACGGTAACCCATCACAGATTGCTGCAATCGCATGTCTGTATATTGTTTACACCATTTCATAACATAACATCGCACCAGTAGACTCTGAAGGGGTACGCAGATGTGTACAGTTCACCCTTCTACACTCTCATTTCATCAGTTATGTTCAAGTTCCCTGTTATTGGGATTAGATATATGGGCATATCATTTTTGTTTGAAAGAGTATTGTCCCGGATCGGTCCCAGTAAAATTTGGTAAAGATTTGATGAAGAACTTCGGAGAAATTCAATGGAACTCTTCAATAAATGACGGTAAATCATCATAACTTTAATTGCCAATATACATCACTTATCTCCCAAACTCTGAATTATAATCAATATACAAACATGCGATTAAAGCAATTTTGGGTGTTTTGCCATTATTTATTGAAGAGTACTATTGGATATTTAACAGATCTTTACCAAATTTAACTGGGACCGATCCGGGACCATACTATTTCAAACAAAAATGATATGCTCAAATATCTAATCCTAATAATAGGGAACTTGAACATAACTGATGAAATGAGAGTGTAGAAGGGTGAACTGTACACATCTGCGTACCCCTTCAAAGTCTACTGGTACGATGTTATGTTATGAAATGGTGTAAACAATATACAGACATGCTATTGCAGCAATCTGTGGTGGTTTACCGTCATTTATTGAAGAGTTCCTTTAAATATCTCTGAAGTTATTTAACAGATCTTTACCAAATTTAACTGGGACCAATCCAGGACCATACTCTTTTAAACAAAAAACGAATCATCTAGATCGGTTAATAAACAAAAATGCTATGCCCAAATAGATAACCCCAATAACAGGGAACTTGGACATAACTGATGAAATGAGAGTGTAGAAGGGTGAACTGTACACATCTGCGTACCCCTTCAGAGTCTACTAGTGTGATGTTACGTTATGAAATGGTGTTAACAATATACAGACATGCGATTGCAGCAATCTATGGTGGTTTACCGTCATTTATTGAAGAGTTCCATTGAATATCTCCGAAGTTATTCAACAGGTCTTTACCAAATTTAACTGGAACTAATCCGGGACCATACTCTTTCAAACAAAAAACAAATCATCAAGATCGGTTAATAATTGGCGAAGATATCTCTGAATAAACATACACAAAAATTCAAACAAATTAAGAACCTCCTCCGTTTTTGAAGTCGGTTAATAAACATCAAAATATCTTTAATAATTTTAAATATTTTTTTTAAGTTAGATAGACACATCACTTAACACGTCTATTTCTATTTATAGCATATATTAGGTAAAAAAAGTTGAGGATTTTTAAAAAAAAAAACGCAGTCTTTCTCGTCATATGAAGTATGTCAAAAAATCATAAATAAATAGTTCTATAACCGTGTGCAAGGATATTACGGTTAGTCTTGCGGTTCCGGAGATTTATGCATTTTTTATATCAGCTCCATACATTTTTTTTGCAAAAAAAATAAAACTTGCCCTTTTGCCTACCAGATTGCGTCCTATGAAATATATAAGTATGATATTGGCTATTAGAACCCATTTCAATCAAAAAAACCGACACTTTTAAATTTAAGTTCCTATGTCTTCTAGAGCCGTTTTTCGATCCACAGTGCGGCGGCGGCGTGGGCGCTGGATTTACTAAACCTCTTACGTATATAGGTATGTAAATACAAGCCGACTGTAACAATATCCCGTGAAAATTGAATTATTAACGACAACACACACTTGGCTAGAGGTATGAGGGCCTTGATTTTGTGGTTTTGTTAACGAGGATAAAGGGCTCGAGAAGGAAAATCTCTGACCTTATTTTGTAAGCAAAGTCGATAAGTACCTACAAATAGTAGGAAAACGGATGACATGAATTTATGGGCATTTAGCAATGAAGTACCTACACAATTCACAAGTGTTCGCGTGCAGCAAAAGCAAAGCCTATGTATGTAATTCTGCCTACGCTCGGTTGGTTTGAACGACTGCCTGGCTTTCAATCCAAGGATATTGCACGAGTTCGCGAGAATCCGCAAAACCAATCGCACCTATTTGCTGAAATACCCGCGTATACACCTACTCTGGGTGGCTGACCGCTCCAAGATCTGAATCATAATTCGCACATTAATTTGGTAACCAAATCATAAACATACTAGTACATTTTTATTGGACAATAAAATTAATGATACCCACAAGTGTTATTGCATTTGGTCAATTATCAATTAACACGTGATTTGTCATTAATATCGTTGCTGAATAAATTAGTGTTAAATATCTACACTGATTATCAAAAGTAAATATAGTTAATGTATACCTACTGGCAATTTTTAAGTTGGGCGAGTAGGTCAAGTCAAGAATGAAGAAAAATGAGTTTTCTTTCATTCTTAGTTTTGCTGTGAATGTGTTTTTAGAACATACTCAACTCTCTTAAGGTTTTCTCGTTCTTGTTTTCAGTTACCTGCGTATAATTTTATTTCGCACTTACAGGACTAAAGCTAAAGGATTAACAGAAATGGTTATACTTTTAAAAATGCAACTTTACAATGGAAATTCAAGTCACAGTAAAACTTAAGTAGCCTTCAAGGATTCTGAGGAAAGTGAACGAGGTTTTTACTGCGAGAAATATAGCAGCTTGCTGAAGGCTGAAATGCTCTCCTTTCCAATTCACTGTTTTGATGTTTTTCCAAACTACCCACGTTGTTAAGAGATAGTAAACATAACAGGTAGCGGTTTAAGGTCAAAGAAAGTAGATAGGTACTCAAATAGCTCCCAATTAATCCCGTAGGATTTTGCCAAGAAGCTTCATAAAATGTTAACTTACTGAAGTAGTAAATTAAATGAGACTAAAGTCCACAAAAGACTTCTAAGAAAACAATTTAAGACGACAGCTTATTTCTCGCTTCTTTAATACTCAATAGATTGCCGCCATTGAGTGTGTAATCAAGTTAATAAACTAGCAATTTTGTTTATAAAAATTCCTCCATTGTTCCTCCAGTTCCCCTTTGAAGTTTTCTTTTGTAATAGATACAAAGTGTTTCTAATTCTGACGCCATGAGCCGGAAGATTGTTCCTTTGATTAATTTTCTACCGTCGGCAGCGACTTACGTTTGTATTTTATTTTCGTGTCAAAATAATTTGACTCTGTACCTATTCGTATGTAGGTCTGGTATAAAAGGGCTGTAGGGTAATTTAACATCTATGTATTCTATGGTTGACATAAAGTTGATTGAAGAAAATTATAAGTTTTATCGATCAATAACTACTTGACGAAAGCACAGATAATATAATACTAGCATACAGATGCCTCATGCCATACAAAGAAACCGTGCCAACGTAACTATAATGTGATTTTTAATTTCGTGGACTAAACTGACATTTGAGGGTTGTCACTTTATCGTCCCGTAAAAATAGTGTCGTACCCTAACTATCCTGAGTGATCGAAAGTTAATCGAAAATCGAAGTAGATCGAAAATGAAACTATTTCAAATCAAAAATAAAAATTGTTTTGAAACTAGCGGCCCTTATTTAGTTTCTAGTCATGTCAGACTTCATTTTATCGATCGCATTTATTTTATTGTTGATTTCATATTTAACACAATAAAAGTTCATGTACTATGTGTATGAATACTGTTATATTTGAATATATTACGTTTATATTCATAAAACATTTATTTACACCAATTAGTAAAAATAATTGAGCCTTACATACAACACTATGCTCCGCGCTTGCAACATTTAAAATAAAAAATAAGGTCATTGGCAGCTGTCAGTTTGGTCCACGAAATTAAAAATCACAGTATAGCGTTTTTCATCTGATTATACCGATTATTTTTTGTAAATCGATCGCGTTCGGTTCCGTTCCACGGCGATAGATAAATCACCATCTATATCCGTGGAAAGTATGGGATGGACTGACGAAAGATAAGTATGATAGTAATTTTAAAGATATAAAACGCAACTCATTTTCTGTTGCCGTGGCGAATAATGAGAACCTTTTTTGCAACCATTATTAATTCCTCGCAACTCCTTATTATTGATTTTAATATTCGGCCCAAATAATATCTAGATTCAATCATCGTTACGTCCAGAATAGTCAAGCTTACCACCTCAGTAAAAGATTATTCTATATTTTCCGCAGCGGTTTATTTCCACGAGTCGTACCTTTATGTCCGTTCGAGTGAAATCCGAAAGCTTTTATATGTAACAGGCTCTAGTAGGTTCGATTACGTAAAGCTTCGAGCGGCCAGTACTTCAAGGTCGTGAATTCCGAAAGAGAAAATTGTAGTGGGTACACGCTTTGGGTATTAAGAAAAATAAATATTTCACAATATCGCGCCACCGCCTCTTGTAATCTTTTACTCATAAATTAATTTAGTAAGCTCATAATATTACCTGAATTCTTCATCTCCCGCGGCGTGCTGTAAATTTAATCCACGGTTTTCGCAATTTATTAGTTCGTTAATTTCAGAATTTTAGGTACAGACATGCTGTTAATGTACTTCTTAGTAAGAACATTAACGAAGTAAGAGAATAATTAACTATAACTGTTCTTAGGTCTGGTAACAGGGCTAGCCTGTGCCGTTTAGCGTACATTATTAATGGGTGCTGTCATTGCCAGGCACAGACGGGTGTGGACAATCTAAATTTGATGACGTCATAGACCCACGCTTAATGAAGTGTACAACCACAAACTATACCATGAGTCCATGACTGCCGAAAACGGAGCCTAAAAGTTTTATTACGCAACTTTAATTACGGGTACATGACTCGGCGAACTGGAGAGCCGTACAAGGGAAGAGTTCTTCACATATCTGCGCCCAACCTGTCCGTCATACACGCCTTTGTTAGGAACTAGAACAATACGAGCCTCTCACGTACTCAACATAATAGTATTCGATCGTTTGTTTTGAATATTCCGAGTTTCTGACCCACCTAATCTCCTCGTCCCAATTTGCAGCCCCACGGTTAACGTGCCACAGTAATAAATTGTTTTGGGAAACATCCCCAAGATTAATAGTTCTGAAGCTCTTGACGCGTGCTAAGTGAAAGCCGCTTTTAAGTTCTCTGCTAAATTAAACGGAAGTTTTCGACCGTCATTGTACAAAAGCCATTTTTATTGGTGATTTATTTTGGCGGACTGCCTTAGTTGTGTTTGCTGAAAACAAGGTTTCAGTCCTGAACTAAGTTAATTGGGATTTTAATTAGATCCCGGAGTAAAGTAGGCGCAATGTTAAGTCGCTTTGCATGAATCAAAATAAAAACTTAGCAGATATTTTCTTTTTTATTTGCGAGTTCATTAAAGCTCTTATTAATGGGAGGTGTTATCGTTCCATCTAGCGCTTACAGTCGTAATATTTCTAATGTAGTATCAGAATTCATTGTAATGTTGTTTGAACCGCAGCAGAAATTACTCGGGCCACGCTGTAATGACGTTAAAAGGTTTTATGTTTTCCGGACAACGGCTTCTGAACGGAACTCTTCGCATAAATTATATCAATGTTGTTCGCAATCTTGCGTACGATAAGTGGCTTGTTCAGATGAAGCGTGTTAATGGCCTAAATAAAACGTTTTTTGCAACTTGAAGCTAACATTATTGCATTAAAATTTTCGCCCATTTAAATCACACCGAGCTCACCTATACTTTTACTAACATTTTTTTCCTCAAATGCGCAAATTTTAGATTGCTCTACAGGTACCTACGTTCTTCCTTTTCAGATCAAATTCCTCTCCGATCTCTTCAAATCCAACGATAATACTGAGGCTACGGAAAAATACCATTGATATACTTCAAAAGTCGCAATCTGCGGTATACTGCAAATTGGACACAGATCTCGATAAAGAATCTTTTGAAAAATGTTTTTGCGTTCTCCGAGTATTGGATTTTTCAACTTAAACAAGAACTGTTCTCTATAGGATTTCAATTCAACAATGAATTAGGGAATTACGAAATACATTGTTGGAAAAATAAATGAAAATTAAATAGTGAAAAATAGATGTATCCTAGTAAAGAGGCAACATACGGTACGGCAACTATTTCAACAACATGCTGGTGCCGGCATTGTTCACGTTCTCAGTTACCAACTTCTTTCCAAGTTTTATCGCTTACCCGCCGTATTTCATCTCTTCTCATACTTACTCTAGAATACTGTAAGCTTCGCTGTCGAGAGTTTATAATTGAAAATAAGCTTAACAAAACAATAAATTATCAATTTTAATAAAATAAGTTTCTCTCGCTGTTTCTGCGAATTATTTTCTTAGTAACAGGCAACATAATTTGCACTAACATCCCACTTCCAGACTAATTCAAATAAGTTCTAATACAAGGTAAATGTTTAGAAACCTGAAAGCAGGTGATGCCTGGGGCGTGTGCGTTACATAACGTCTAAATAAACTCAGACCTAAAACTGACACAAAATAATTTGACACTATCTAAATAGGGTTGCCAAGTTATAAAGATAGCAGGTAAGTACCTACCTATATAGGTACTCTGAAACTGGCTGCGACTCATTACCAAGAATATTTTGTGCTTTTACGTTTTAAAATTAAATTGAAAAAGTGATTGCGTGAATGGATGAAATAAGTATAGATTTTTCGTAATAAACGTATCAACACGTTATTATCTATACATGCGTATCAAATAGACAACCCTTAAGTATTCTGCAGAAAACAGTATAAGGTTAAGGATCCTTTAAAACAATATTCTAAAGCTCAGAACACAAAAGGGTAATTCATAACGTTTTGTTTGAACGTTTATTATGGCGTTATTTGTTTAAAACAAACTGTCTGAAAGGAGGGATTACCGAGGGACCCAACCTAAGTGAAGGGACAATATTTTACGCTTATCTTCTTGTGATTGCAATTTTCCATACCATAAATCCATTATAAACCTCGTTGGAAAAGACAAAAGATGGAAAACTTACTCTTTGTATAAAAAAGTTATAATGCTAGCAGCAAAAATCCTCGCAGCTCTGGGCAAGGCGTATTGAAAGCTTCAGCGTCAACAAGCGTGTTCCATACTTTCATGCAAACTTCCTATTAAATTTCATTTAAAAAAACTACCTACTCTGAGCTTATGGGTAATCGATTGCCATTTCCATTTTCACACCTTTCGTTTTAGTTAAGTAGAACCGCAATGGATTGACTTTTTTAAGTACAGCAATTTTGAAAGAGTGGTAGTGATGGTTTAAAAAAGATTCGCCAAAACAACATTGCAAAATGAATTGTTCATGATTTTAACCCTTTTCGACGGACGGACGCCTGGACTAACGAATGCTTTGGCGGGATTGAGTCCACGGTCCGATAAAGTCTGAAAAGTACTTTCGAATTGTTGTTGGATTTGATTGTAGACGACGACATTAGCAGTGAACAAGCCACAGCTCCTTGTAGCTGACTTAAATAGACTAAATGAAATTGTATTTCATTTGTATCTAGTCAGTAATATCACAATATGTTTCTAACTCAACTTATACAGCAACCAACTCAATGTAAATGAAGGTACTTAAGTAGTTACTAAATTGCATTCAGTAAATGATACCTACATCACCCAAATTTTGGAACGGTGAAAAAAAGACAATGGTTTTAGAATTATCATAATCTGAACAACGTCATTCATGTTCGTTCCTAAGAGATCCCAAGAAATATAATTGAGTGTCCTTATTTGCATGTGTACCGTATCAAGTAAATGTCTTGTTTATTAACTTGAACACGACCCGAATACAGAACGTTTTGCGTACTAGTTTATATTCATAGGGATGTGATCACGTATCTCATGTGGGTACCTAAAGCCGTACAGTCGAACAAAGGGGAAGGTATACCTACAGGTAATACCTTGCAACTACTAACCTACTTTAAAACCCAAGTTGTGAGTGTAATGCAAGAGCCCTCCAAGACTGCCAAGGAAGGGTTACCTATGTTTTTAATATTATTAGAATGGTATAATAGGATTTATTCCTATGATCAACTGCTTTTTCATCATGCAATAGTAATGTATTTTTCTGCTTGCATGCTGTAAGGTTTCTTTCAGCAGGTAACCTTCACAATACCTACTGATGAGTTAGTAGTCAAGTCTTCATCACTAATTTACTTGTGTCTAAAGCCTTAACCATCGCACGCATTAAAAAAAACTCTGTGACAAAAAGTGGTATTATAAGCGATCCAAATTCTTTTTAAGATCGAAACCTCAAAAAATATTTTATAAAGATTGATATTAAAGGGAAAGACAAAGACACACGCTGTCAATTTGACAATTAATATTTTTGCCTGTATTCCTATCTCTTCATTTGACTGTACCTTCCTGCCAAAAGGCAATGGCTAGAGCATTGTTTCTCCGGGAGGAAATAAACAGGCGTCTGCGTCATTAGTGGTTGTATACTCGTATTGCGAATACGATAACGTGTCATTTGAACTCTGATGACAAGCTCGGTGATATAGGAGCTCCTATTCTAGACTGGTAGTGTGCCTTAATTGTGTAGTAGTGTTTCAGTTTAATTAAAACACTAAACGGAGACAGTTGTATATTAAGTAATATTCTACAATATTTACAAACAACTGTTTCCATTTAATGTTAGAAAATGCTGGCAATTACTTTTTTTATTTATTTATTTAAGATGGGTTTGCTCTTAACTCTAGTCTAGGTCAGAGGTGACAGAGACATAGTCGACGATGGAATGAGCTTACCTAGAAGAAGCCTTTTCACTCTAACTTTGAAAAAATTCGGGTTGAATGCGTTCAGAAACAGACGCAGGCAGTGATTTCCACTCTTTTGCTGTGCGAGTGTGCGGTTTATGAAGAATGTTTGGAAGCGCTTGGCGTAAAGTATCGCTACACTCTATTTAGGTTGCTCAGTTTTATGGCTGCAATTTGGGCTCTGTACTCAATGCACCTCCATTGAGTACAAAGCCCAAATTGCGGCCGACGAAGTTGAGATTGGACGTCAACTCCATGCCTATGAGCTCGAGCCGATTAGTTACAGGAACAGTACCCCGAAAACTAGGAGTTTGGTCGTGAAACGACTCCTTTTTGCGGTAAAAAGACACGTCTGTGTTTTGTGGCGTTAAAAGAGACCAGATTGTCATCACTCCACTGGGAGACAAGGTCAAATCTGTCCGCGCCTCCATAGCCTCTCTCAAGGAACGAACTTCATGCCCGCTGGTTTTTGCGCTGGACAAGTATCTCTTTAAAACAGTACTATCCACTGCGTACTTGTCCAACAATACCAGGCTGAAGGCATTCATGTGCAGCAGGAAAAGAGTTGCAGAGAGAACATACCCATAAGGAATCGACCGTTCACTAAGGAAGTCTGATATCCAGCTATAAAAGTCGGCTGGGATGCCATAAGCAGGAATCTTGCTGAGTACCTAGACTTGCGTGTCAGACCCTGTCAAAGGCCTTCGAGATATCTATACACAAGAAGATCACCAGTTGACCGTCCCCGGCGAATACCATATTGACGGTGACTGAGGAGATCATGGTCTTCAAGGTACCCTTTGAATATCCGTACACAGAATAGAGGTTATGGCGATCGGACGGTAATAAGCAGGGTCTGCACGGTCGCCCTTTTTGGGCATTGGTTGTACATTTGCAAGTTGCCAGGATTTCGGCCCTGTTCTTTTTACTTGAGATAGGCGGAACAAGCGAGTCAACACAGGAGACAGTCAGGCGCACACTGCTTCAAGTCCTCAACACTCTCGCTGGAATGCCGTCAGGCCCGCTGGCCTTGTTCACGTCTAGACTGCACAATACTCTCCGGACCTTTTTAGTGTGAACTGCGATCACCGGCATCGGAGAGTCACAATGAGGTACAGTAGGATATTGTTTAGAGCCAGCGTCCAGAAGTGAATTGCTTTGCAAAGAGAGGTGCAAATAAATTTGCTTTCTCACTTGCAGATTGAGCTAGCGACCCATCGTTCAGTTCATCATGTTTCTTTCAGCATTGGAGGTAAAGTGGGACGATGAAATTCGTTTCAACCGCTTTAAGCCCTGTCCACACATTGCCGGGTTCCCGTCCCTGACGGAACATGGAAAATCAGTTACATACGATTTGTATAAACGATCCGGATCCCTCTGATACGGGGATTTGTGAACAAGTTCGTACAAATCGTATGTAACCGATTTTTCTCCGTCCCTGCCATGTTCCGACAGGGACGGGAACACGAAAATTTGTGGACAGCCCTGTAGACAAGGAGATATGTTTACTAATCAGAGGGTGCGATGCCAGCTTGGCCCAGATACGTCCAATATGGTCGAAACGTGCCCCAATCAGAAACCGCTTTCAGAGCTTGACGGCTGAATCAAAGACTTTTTTCTAGCGCGAAACCTACGCGCTCTAACTTTGCGGTCGCGGGCCTTGACCCAGGCTTGGTAGGCTCACGGTGGGTTCTCGCATTGTCGAGGCGGGGGGTTCAGTAGCCGTGGCTTGGTCACCCACGGTAAAGCGAAGAGAAACCCTAGCCCCTCGTCAGAGCTTTTGCTGATTAAGCCGACGACGCGCGACATAGCGGTCAACACGTAGGTTGCGGTGCCGCTTGGTAAAAGAGGCGACATCGTAATTGAGGCGTGCCGCGATGTCGCATGGAGCTTCCCAGGCCTTCCCATACTATAACGCGGCTGAGAGTTGGAGGCCGCGGTGGGAGAGGAGTGCCTTTATTGCGCTGTGCCGCTCTCCCTACCATTCGCGGCCTTTACGGGGTCGCCACCGATGGTGGGCACCGTGGGGCCCCACGGTGCCCACCATCGGTTGGACGCAGGGGACGCAGGGGACGTCCCTATCCCCTACGGCCGAAAAGTGGTAGGTGGCGGGGCCATTGACCTGACCCGTCACAGGGGGACCAAGGGTGCCATACACGAGGTCATCTGGTACCCATGTGCTGGTTTGATCTCTGGGATGGCCACGGCGTGCTGTGTTTTCTGGTGCGCCGGTGATGGGGGGTAACCTCCAAAGGTGGGTCGCGGCGGGTTCGCGGTGAGTGCTAACGCGTGCCCATATTCCCGCCATAAGCGGCACAGGAGGAAACCGTGGAGTTTTAGTGGGTTGGAGTTTCACATAACTGTGCTATCTTTCCGTGGTGGTCCAGTATGGATGAGCATTTCTCCACGCAAAAAAGAAAAGAAGGCTTGGTAGGCAGACTCAGCGAGGGCGCATTCTGCACTATACCAAGGCCGGGGTTTGTGACTGGATGTCGGAGAATAGAATAAAATTCTCCATTATCTGCCTAATCACGTCCACAACTACGTCAGCATAGCACGAGGGATTACCCGAGGAAAAAGTGCCGCATCTCATCTCAGTCTGCTTACTCGTATACTCGCCTCGTGCCTCTAAGACTCTCATCTCGAGGAGGTCGATACGGATTTCACCAGACAGTAGTCAGACGTTCCCAGCGGGGCTGAAACCGATACTCAGTTGTCAACAGAAGGCCGTCAATATCCGGCACCCGCGTTGCCACATTTACCAGCTGGATCAGATCTAGCGTTAAAGCAAACTTGCGCGCCTCCAACCCGGCATGGTCAGTTTTCTGGTACGGGAACAACCACTCCTTGGCGTTGAAGTCCCCTATAAAAGTATTTTCTCACTGATATTAAAATAAGGTGATAGTAAAATACTTTCGTTAGAAGAAACCTTAATTATTTCATTCTTTTTAAGATTTCAAAATGATATCTTCGATCCCATTTGCGAGATAATTATGATTAGAGAAGTGTGATACAATACCTATTTATTTGCCATAAATACGCTACTGTTTACACTTCCCTCTTTATTATATCTGTCAAAGTTAAACAGCTCCTTTATACTCTCAGTGTCAAGGCTACCTATGTCAAGCTCACGCACATTTCCAAGCAAGCTTAATTCACTCTCTTCTCAACTTAACAAGGTATTAGATAAGTACACGTGCCTGTATTTGACAGGAGACATGAGCACCCATTTTCTAAGATACTCCAGAAAATCTGGGTGTAAGTTACCAGTTTTGGTTGCGTCGTCATGTGTAACAATGGACGATTTCTGTAGTTATCTCTTAGCGTGGTATATACTGTACTTGAGGGTACTTTAAGTTTAATGTTTAATATTTGCCGGATGCGGGTAGACTTTACAAGCAGATTTGTGGTAACTCTCTAAGTTTCTTTGACTGAAACTAGCTAAGGTAATACTTATCTATCCAATGTCTCGAAAGTTTCTTTGATGTTGTATTTATTATTAGGTATTTGCTTATGGTCTGCATCTCCTTATTTTCTCTTTATTTTAAACTAGCTGTTCCCCGCGGCTTCGCTCCCGTGGGCCACCCCACAGGACCCGTTTTCGGGATTAAAAAATAGCATATGTTACTCAAGAATAACGTAGCTTTCTATTGGTGAAAGAGTTTTTTAAATCGGTCCAGTAGTTTCGGAGTCTATTCGGTACAAACAATAAACAAAAAAATCTTTCCTCTTTATAATATTATTATTACTAGCTGTTGCCCGCGACTTCGTCCGCTCTCTCGTACTCTCGTCTATCTACCAGTGAAAGTCCCGTCAAAATCGGTCCTGCCGTTTCGGAGATTACCCGGAACAAACAGACAGTCAGACAGACAGATAAAAATTTAAAAAATTGCTTATTTGTTGTTAGTACCGTTAGACCGCCCATTGTACACTTGTGTATTTGAACATTTGTCCTGTATGTTTTTTTGTGGTGTACAATAAAGTATATAATAAATAAATAAATGCTTTCACGTGCATTCAGTAAAACGTTATTTTGTTATTACATACAGACACTTCAATTTTATTTATTTGTATAGATAGATTATTAGTATAGACTTGGTATGTACTAGCTTCTGCCAGCGGCTTCGCCCGCGTAAAAAGTATTTTCTTATCCCAAGAGAACATTATACAGGGATGAAAAGTATACCCTATGTGATATTTTAGACTATAATCTGTCTTTATGCCAAATTTCATCCAGATCCGTTCAGCCGTTCGGGCGTGATTGAGTAACAAACATACATCCAAACTTTCACATTTATAATATTATTATTAAGATGTTGATCAGCATCTGGCGCACAAATTTTGCAGCCCTTATTTGGGAAATGAGCCCAAGAGTTAACGACATTCAGTTTAGTACTTCTTCTACACAAATTCCATCGTCCTGCTATGGCTACTTAGGTTGGATTTAATTTCTTCTTGCTTCGAGCCCAATCAGAACCTAGCAAATTTGTTCACCCAACATGCAGTTCGCCGACTTGGTAATTCCACTTTGGCTTAGCGCTTAAATCTATAACTCCTTGATCCAATTTGTGAAAGGTAGATGAATTACTAACGTTGCAACCGCTTCCAAAATTCCAGTCAGGAGCTAAAAATCTGTAGTTATTTTAAAAGCTGAAGTTTTCTTAAGTTAGTTGTGCCTGATAATTCTCGTTTTACGGTAATTTGCAGAGAGTCGTGATACGTGTAACGCGAATATTAAATTTAATTTGGCAGAGTTATCAACTGTCATTGTGCTTCGCAACCTCTAGACAACCTCAACTTTATAATACGCTATTAACTTGTAATGTCACATGAATTTGGAGTTATACTACGACAGCTGCAATAATATGAGAATTTAAAACAATAGCTGCCTTCGTAAATTGAATGTGTAGGTATTTATTGGATAGGTGAGTTTCACATGCGACGTTAAAAAAAAGGTAAAAAAAACATACATCAAGTCGGACATAGAACCTCCTCCTTTTTGGTAAGTCGGTTAAAAAAATAATCACATGACAAGTACCTAAGGATATAAAGTAACTTCAAGACACTTTGATTTTATATTAATTTTTCTTCCAATACCTACAAAAAGGTATTTATGTAAGTACTTATTATTCGAATTGGCCACTTCGTGTGCAAATTCAGTCGTAATATCTGTAGAAGTGCCAATAATATTCGCAATATTCGATTATGTAAATGCAAATTGTCCTAAACTTAAACTTAGTGAACCTTAGTCAATGCATTTGTAGGAAAGGACAGAGACTGTGGGGTGTATGATAGATGGTCGTTTAAACAAATATATTTTTCCCCTCTGGAGGGTCTGGGCGGGTTATTCCTCTCATTTCGACCGCCTAACTCGTATTAATCATTCTTTCTTGAGTGCAAAACCTTGTCGTTCGTAAGTGGGTTAGGTAAGTAGGAACAGCACACCCGCTGTGTTAGCTTTGAATCTAATATAGACAATTAAGATGCAAGTAAGTGTATCTAGTTAAAATTTCAGCATCCTAATTGCGTATAAAAATAAGTCACAGTTTCCATCACAACCGAAAGGAGAATCTATTACTTGATTTAAATAAAAAACATATACTCGAAAGCGTCAAATTTCTTTAGGTATGTAACGCAATAAGTCTTCCATGATTCAGTTTTCAACTCAAATTTCCAAAATAAGCTCCGAAATGGTAAATTGCCTGCTTTATTTATGCCCAGACTACATCAATGCCTACCTGACCGTTAATCTATTCGAAAACCAGTTGACCGCTCATTGCAAACAGCTTTCACAGAACCCAACAATAGCAATGATATTAATCCTCGATTCCCATTTCAATAATCGAATACAGCTTTTACTAAACATCGGTTCAGTTATGCACAGCGCTTTGCATCTGACACCGCACGCTGTACGAAGATTTACTGAATACATTGAATGCCTCCCCGTCCCTATTGTGTCGCAACTTCGTAGGATTACTCTCATTTTATTCAATAAACTGCGAAGTATTTGAATCGAATACGCGATTTAATCGCTCGCGAGTAACTTTTGAATGTAACGAAACGTTCGACTGATTGATGGCCCCCGCCATATTGGAATTGTATTACTATCGAAATTGGATATATGAATTTTGATACATTGAATTTGTAGTAGAATAAAATAACGCTACGTCATTATTAGTTTCGTAATGTGATTTTGTCGTAGATTAATATTCCGAACTCATCATGGCATTGTAGTCAAATTGACACAAGCTGTAAAGAAAAACGAACTAGATATTAGTAATAATTAAATTTATATTGGAGCCCATAATACTTGAGGTAGGAATAACAAGCTTCCAATAAATAAAGTGGCAAGGGTGCCACACTTACACACATGTACACAGATAGGTGATTCGTTGAGACAGGTTACAGAGGAGAAACAGTTCATGGTCCATTTGCCAGAGCGCGATAGCATCGACTGCGACTCGGCCCAATTTGTCAAGGAAGACGCACTTACGTTTATGGACTTCTCTACAGTTCTACACTGAGTTTTCATGAGAAGTGTTGTTGATTTAAGTTCTTTATCACACTATTTCTTGTAGAATAAGAAAAATACTGGTAAATTTTGGTATACTGGTACCGGTGTACCGGTGTGCATGAAGTTTTAAATAATAATAAGTAGGTACCTTAACGCCTTGATTTTCGATCAAATTTATCGTAAGTATTTTGCTAAAAGGCCTGTCGAAGTACTAGTATTTATTTAAAAATGCCAAACTAGTTATTAGAAACCGGCAACTGCTTATTATTACGAAATTATAATGATGAAGGCTGTTGCACTGCAATATAATTACAGTCTATTAAAATTTACTTCAAGATTTCACTTATATGAATAAATTAATTCAATTAAATATCTACCTACCTAGTTCTACGTTTATCGTTTAGAAAATCACCTAAGTGACGATGAATGAAGAAAGTGAAATGAGTCATTTAGACGATCTCGTCATCTTAATAGTGTTGACATATCTTCAATGTTCATCGGCTATAAAATCCCATTCATGGAGGATGTCATGATTTTTAAACTTCATTGGTTTGTTTATCACGTTTGAATCTATCTTAAGAGCGGTTCCAAGGTACCTATCTGCTTTATTATCATCGTTATTGATATTACACGTTCCGTCTCGTATCTGGGAATTGTTAATTTGCTAAATTGCAAGGAACTCGATACGTTTTACTGAAGGAACGCTTTTCATTATCAGTTTGGGAGAGCGTAAGATGTTTGATACGTCCTCATTAGAGCTTGTAAATGATGAGGGTGTAACGGAGCTTAATGATTTCCTTGAGTATGTTCTCAAGCTTGGAAGGAGCGTGTGATGGGATAAAATTAAGAATTAAATATTGGCTAACCTGTTGAACTATGTCGACGTGGATTTTTCCATCATGGCGTTAATTCGAAGAACGACAAAATTCTACCTCGCTATCTCTTTCCTCAAATTTCGTATGACGCACATAAATACCAACTTCATAATAAATTCATGTGAAAACTAATATACGACTATTGATTTTCCGCCACTTACAACATTTACACCCCCGTCATTGCCTCTGGCCGCTCAGTCAAAACAATTCAACACAACTCATCCGAAACAAATCCTGATTCGCTGAACGCGAAGTCTGAACAATATTTCACGCTGAACTTCTCAGCAACTAACGTATTACCTTCACTTACCAACTTTACTAGAAATTAAAGAGCACATTGTTTACTGAAACTGTTCCTGCTTAGTTAGCAAGTTTGTGGACTAGTAAAATACACGGAGTCGTGAGTAGGTACTACGAACAAGTTGGTGATTGCAACTTTTCCCAGTGCTGTGTTGAAAAAAAGTTAAAGCGATGTGGTAATGTTTAGTTTCAATTCCTCTAAATCCAGAACGGTGAGACACAATATTGACGTAGATATCAAAAATGATTTGAGTTAAATAGCGCAATGTCTGAATTCCACGAAAAAGTTTTCTATTCTGTAGAGTAGATATCGTTGCTATTAATGTTGTAGGTAGATTTTGTTGAAGAAAAATAAATGCTGCGGCTGTGGAAGTCAATCAAAAATAAATTAATTTATAAATACAAAAGAAAAGTGATATTTTCTATTTTAGTAGGGTAGATATCGTTGCTATTAAGTATTAACATGCTGTAGATTTCACATTTTATTGATGAAATTAATAAACAATGCGGCTGTGGAGGTCAAACAAACCAATCTATAAAATATAAACACGGATAGTGGTTGTACAGTTGTTAATGAGCAGAACTATAAGAAACGAATTTAGAGGTACCTACCTACTTCAAGCAATAAACATGTAAATGTAATTCAAATTTCTAATAACAACGTGGAAAAACATCTTTGAAAGAGATATTCACTTAATTTGTACATTAGCTCATAATTTTCCACGCCCACATTTATTTTCCCTCTATAAAAGTCAGAACGGAAAAGTCCCCGTTTTAAAAAGTAGCAAAATTCAAGAAGGTAATTTATTTTTATCGTTATGACCTGCAATAACGGGATTTAAAGCAATTTGGCTCGACGACGATACAAATTGCAATTATTATGGAGCGGTAGATAATTGCCCATTACTTTAGTGATTTTCGTCCTATTTCCATGTTTTTCGAGGATGAAAATCCTATCTAAATTGGCGTTTTGGCTGTTCCTCATAGCTTTTAGATTGTCTTTCATCGTTATGCTGTAAATAATGTTAGAAAGATCGCAGAAGGTTATCCAATCCGAAGTGGTATTTGACTCTAAGTATAGTCATAATTGCCACCCAGAAGCAGGTTCATTATTATTCTATGTATAAATTGTTAGTAGGACGGTAGTGTGAATCATTTCAAGTAGCATAAATAATGAACTACCCTCATAATAATTTGTTTTGCAGTGGATCGATCTGAAGTTTAGTGATCATCAAAGTGGATAAACTCATGCTTCCTCATGCTCTTTTCTAGTTTCTTTAAACTCAACATATGTAAATTTTGCACCAAACATGATCACTAACATTTTTACGAAAATTTCTAGTTTAATTAACATGTGGTTATCACAACACTAAAAATGGATGTTTAGGTAGGTAGATACTCGTACCACAATGATGCAAACACGAGTTCCTTGCGTAAAGAGAAATATTAAATGCTGGCACAAACAGAATGTCTAGAACCCAACTGGGCCAAATGCCGGTGAGCTGGGTCTTGAATACCCGGTGTCAAGTGTGCCTAGGCATTATTAACCTTTGTATGCTATCATCATTCGTGTACCTATGTCATAATGATAATTCCTACTCACGACCTAACTTTGTACCTACAGAGTTGATTCGGTGCTAAAATGGTCCTTATTTAGCAAGATTCTAGTTGTTGTCACCATGGGTCTCCAATACCAAGTGTTGCTCCTCAACTTTGCCTTAAACATGTTATTTCACCATGCTTTAAAGCAAAGTCGGTGTCTAAAATGATCCTCGTGTAGCCAAATTGTAGCTATTATAGTCAATGTTAGGGACATCTCTAGCCGCGCACTGAAGATGGCAGCTGCAGAAGGCATCTGTCAGATAACACGCCACGCGTCCCGCGCAAATTGGCTTGCTATAACTTATTGTTTACCTTATAAAAATCAAGCTACAAGTTATCAGAAAGTAATACATTCATTTAATCAACTACATTACAACCGTCAGTGTTGTGAACTCGCCAGGTTTGGAATCTGCAATAGTCAAGCGTTGTTCCTCAACTATGCCAAAATCGTTTTCAGGATCATCCTATTTTGCAGCCCAAATACAAACAACGCATATCTAAACTGATACCAACCAAAAGACCATTTACCAAAGCGCATCTCAAACACAGCTAACTTAGCTACCCACACTTACTGGAAAGCGCTAATGCACATTGCGGCAATCCAAACGGGAACCGCCGTGTACATATCGAGCTCTTTGAAACTCGATGCTGGAGCTTAAAGCCGCTCATAACCGGAATTAACCAGTGCATTGATATTAACTTTGTTAGTTCAACGGTTTACTGTCTCTTTGTATGTAGCAAACATGCGTTGGTGGGTTATCTGTTCATTAAGAGCTGAAGGTAATTGTAAAGAATATTAAATGTCCGTTGTTATGCTGTAAGGGCTCTAGAAAGGCTAAATTTGCTTTCTGTAAACAGTTGACTGTATTGTTTGCATTCTTAATGAGTTTAAGATGATTGCATATGATAAGGCAGATGATGATTTTCCTTTTTTGTTTCATTTTGCAACTTAACTCATGGATTTTTTCGAGTTTCGGTTTGAAAGAGAGCAATCATCATCCACAGCCCGACTTCGCCCATTGCTGAGTAAAGACCTCCCTTTTCTTGTGCCGATCTCCACGTTCCTGTGCCAGCCTCATCCAGTTTTTACCCGAAAGAGAACAATACATAATCACAACTAATTTTCCTAATTTCTTTTGTAGGAACACGTCTACCTCAACTCCAGACATGAAAATATGACTTTCAAATCCAAGGAATTCGAAATTGTACGCGAAACCCGCCAAAAACGTAATAAACTTTACTAAAAGTTGTTCGTAATCAAGTTTACGAGTAATAAAAGTTAGTCCGCATTTATACGTTGCATTCCTGTGGCATAAGTAGTGTGTGAGGGTTTACGGGAGCTTTACCTCGCAGTCTTTATGATGCAATGCAAGTACTGCTGTTATAAAACGGTTTTAAACCGCGCACGCGAGAATTTATTCATTCAGTTGAAGATATGTGGGATTACCGCGGTATGAGAGGCTTTTAAAGGAATTACGATGCACGAATGGAGTTATTCTCATGTTAAGACTTAATGGGATGCGTTGCATTAATTAAATGCATGTGCATGTACCGAAATGAATATCTTAATATATATATTTCTTGTGTGCGTGTGTATGTGACTGAACTCCTCCTAAACGACTGGACCGATTTTGATGAAATTTTTTGTGTGTGTTCGTGGAGATTCGAGAATGGTTTAGATTTACAAAAAAAAAAAAAAAATGGAAAATTAGGGTAGGGTAGGTAGGGTAGGGTAGGTAGGGTAGGGTAGGTAGGGTAGGGTAGGTAGGGTAGGGTAGGTAGGGTAGGGTAGGTAGGGTAGGGTAGGGTAGGTAGGGTAGGGTAGGTAGGGTAGGGTAGGTAGGGTAGGGTAGGTAGGGTAGGGTAGGTAGGGTAGGTAGGGTAGGGTAGGTAGGGTAGGGTAGGTAGGGTAGGGTAGGTAGGGTAGGGTAGGTAGGGTAGGGTAGGTAGGGTAGGTAGGGTAGGGTAGGTAGGGTAGGGTAGGTAGGGTAGGGTAGGGTAGGTAGGGTAGGGTAGGTAGGGTAGGGTAGGTAGGGTAAGTAGGGTAGGTAGGGTAGGGTAGGTAGGGTAGATGCATATTAGGTGTTTTTATGGCAAAACAAAGT
The DNA here is from genome assembly GCA_945859665.1 of Anorthoa munda. NCBI lineage: Eukaryota > Metazoa > Arthropoda > Insecta > Lepidoptera > Noctuidae > Anorthoa > Anorthoa munda. The sequence continues at coordinate 5,052,378 of OX243900.1, read as the reverse complement.
TTGCCGGGTCAGCTAGTAGCTTAGTATAAATTGTTTTACCGTCCGCTGTTGAATGGCTGTGTCTATTGCCTCGAGCACTGACTAAATAAGAATTAAATGAAATCAAAATCGATACGGACGATCGAATGAAGATCCTTTCGCCATACTTATAGGTATACCGTATTACCACACAGGCACAATGAAAAAAAATATATCAAAAAGAGCATTAAAGCTATTGGCTAATATTCTCGTTCGGTACACAGGCCATCTGCAAAAAACTGCACGCATAATTTCAAATATCGAACTAACACTGAATATGTCAGACGGAATTTTTTTCCCGTGTAGTTTCCACCCGCCAAACGTGCGATAAGGAACTTAGTTCCAAAAGCTTTAGCAATACAAAACCTATTTACCCTGTCCATCCACTTGTTGGAGCTAATGAAGAAAATTTTAGGGTAGTATTTGACAGGCTTTTAACACTGCAACGCTATTTTCTTGTTAAGGTACAATTATATGCCAGCAAAATTACGAGAACCCCAAGTCCAATATAAATATTAAATGATTTAAACGCGGCGGTAGAGCACTCTGAAATAGTCGTATAATGTCGTTGCTGTCACCTAAAACTTTGCTGGGAACATTTTAAAGCAATTATCTCTGCACGCGCTCAGACCCGTCGAGATGGAAAAGTATTAATTTTAAATGCTATTAGCTTTACTATTTTGTTGTTTAATAAAGGGTTTTTGACGTTAATGATTGATCTCAATTACCAAAGTATTCGGCCACAGGGAGATTGGGACGCCAAACTCTGACTTCGTAAATTCAGTTTTAAACCCGTTTTCTCTTTTGTGATGTATGTTTTGATAGGTATTTTGGCTGTGGTTCTGGTAGCTGTTTCATTCTCGTTTACTTCTTTAAAAGCTTTTTAGGGTTCCGTACCCAAAGGGTAAAAACGGGACCCTATTACTGAGACGCCGCGGTCCGTCTGTCTGTCTGTCTGTCTGTCACCAGGCTGTATCTCATGAACCGTGATAGCTAGACAGTTGAAATTTTCACAGATGATGTATTTCTGTTGCCGCTATACGAGTAACAGCAAATACTAAAAACAGAATAAAATAAATATTTAAGTGGGGCTCCCATACAATAAACGTGATTTTTGTGCCGATTTTTGCGATAATGGTACGGAGCCCTTCGTGCGCGAGTTCGACTCGCACTTGGCCGGTTTTTCTATGATTTATTACAAAAATGTTAAGTACTTAATTACTTAACAGTTTGAATCTCGATTTGAAGAAAATTTTGCCTTTAATGTTCAAACTCAAACTAGTCCATTTGTTGTCTTTTACTAAGTAGAAAAGCTAGCGATCACTGTTCACCGAAAGCTTATTCAAAGTACAATAGTGATACAAATGCATCTAGCCCGACTAAGAGCCGGCTTGACAATAGAGTCTAGGCAGAGATAATGACAATAGCTGTAATGATGTTGATTTTACATTGTAATGAAAGAAAAGGGCTGGAGATTCACAATAGGCACAGACTCCCATTTAAAATTATAAATCATCCCACGTTTTTCATACAATAAATTGCGCTGCAGACTTAAAAATCACACTGCCTTTAAAATATGGCGTTGGCAGTTAGGTGTATCGTTTTTGTTCGTTTTAGTTCGCATATCTCTAAAATGGAAGTGGGTCATGGTCTGGATTCATACAGTATACCTATCTCATATCTATTTGCAATGTTTTTGGCAATAAAATTGTTTCGTCTTTGCGATTTTGGTTCGATAGGTTTTTGTTTCATTCTTATGAACTTTTTCTTCGAATTGCCTTGTTTTCTAGATAGACAAGAGTCTTATTTTTGGACAAAAAAACATTGTCACCAAATTTCAAGCTCAGTCAATGGCAAGTTAAAAAAATCTTCGGAACAATTTTTTTTTTAAATATCTGACTTTGATGGCTTCTCATTCCTTTGTTGAATATGTTTTAAAACAAATAATACAGGTTTTATCTAAACAACGATAGCCCCTCGACATTTTTTGACCATTTGTATGGCTTTGGGTCAACAAGATTCTTATACTGTGAAATTTTGAAGACTGTAGTTCCATTTGACTGTAAAACCTGTGTGACAGACGACTGACAGACAGACGGACAGACACGTGAGTGACAGCAATAGGGCTCCGTTTGGACCCTTCGGGTACGAAACCCTAAAAAGTAAAATAGTTTATTTTTTTAGAGCGGTTCATCCATTTTCAAAAATTCTTCATCAAAAATTTTCGCAATGCATATTGTCGTTTTTCTGAATTCGCCCGAATGATAGATATATATCCTATACATGTAGGTAAGTACGTATACTTTTTTGTTTCATTGCATTTGCTCAACTTTCAGCGTATCGATTACCGATATGAAGTCATGAAAACGTCGATCGCCCAAAAAGTCACGCGCTGAAAGTGTAAAAACAAAAAGTGCTCACAAACTGTGAAAGGCAATTGAAACCCGCTCGTTGGGAATGTAAAACGCCCTCTGCCGGTGGAATAAAGATAAAACGAAACTTTAGTACCAAAGTTTTGATGTTTCAACATCGAAGTACCCACGTATGTGTGCAAGGTGGGTAACATTATCATGTTTGGGTAATAGTTTTTTTTTTGCTTTCGGGTTGTACTCGTAGAAGAGGTTTGTTTCCACATTTTGAAAACTATTCATAATTAGGGATTCTGATAGGTAATGTAGAATAGCTAATCTTTGAAAGCTTGAGCTTCCTAAACTTCGCTATCCTATTGTTTTGAAAATACCATTATATACATCGTATCATGTAGGTCTAAGTAAAAAAAAAAATAAAAAAAAAATATTTTGATTTTGATTTTTTACATCACGTTCTGGTGCATTCATAAAACTCTCGATGTTCAAGCAAGAAAATCTCCCAATCATCAGTAAAAACTTTATCATAGACAGGCACTTTTTAATGTATCTAACATAAATCATTTTAATTTGCATGTTTTCCAAGACGTTTGAAATCCAAGTAATAAGGACTCATTTGAAAAATTGCCCGCTTCACACAGAGCATTACTGTATTAGCTAGCTATAGTTCTCGCCAAACTTCTTGGCAGGGCGGCCGTAGTAGTTGGGTTGCCGATGCGCAAGGCACGGATCGGTGCTGTTTTTGTATGAAATTTGTTACTGCGCAGCCATAGTAGCCAACTTCAGGGCGGCCATGAAGTTTGGCGAGAACTATACCGATTTATATTCAAATGTAGCGAGTCATACTTCAATTTCACTAGGTTTGAAGTAGATTGTAAGTGGTTTTAGGAAGAATTACAGAAGAAGTACAATATCGAGAAAAAATACCGGTCAAGTGCGAGTCGGAATCGCGCACCGAGGGTTCCGTACAGGTCCCGTCACGTAAAAAGAACGCTGAGCGACAGTGGAGGGGATGTGTCTGCGCATGGGTACTGCCGCGTTCTAAAGTACTAGGATATTTTTTATAATATAAGAGTAATTGTTTTATTGTAGAATCATAATAGGTACTTTCTAGCTACTTAGTACTTTAGAAGAGGTTGGATTTAAATTAGATAATGTTTACTTGAGCATTATTGTTTATTTCGATCTTATTATTATAAATATCTTATCATTATAAATTATCAACTGCTCCTTTCTCAACTTCTTTCTTCATAAAATAATTGATACTATCATCAATAATAAATAAAATCAAAAATCAATTAATCATTTTTCATTCCTTTCGATAAATCGCTCACTGCGCAGATTCAAGGCCAGCGTTCTTTTTACGTGACTGGACCTGTACAAACAGCTACATTCACCAACATAATTAGGTAACTAGGTCAACGGGAACTACCATATAGGTTTTCGACCCAAAACCTATAGGGTATAGTCCCCGGCATGTAACTTGGCAAGGCTTTGGCGTAGTGGGGGTAAGTTAGCGCATAGTGCGCGAACCGACCAACCACCGTATAGTACGAACGGAACGTGGACGCAACGCGATTGGTCAGTCGATCCTTGTGTCAACTGACTAACCAATCGCGCGCTCGGAACGGTGCTAAACGCTCCCCGCGTCCCTAGTTAACCAAAGAGTCCTAAAAAAATACTTGTGCGCATCTAACGACTCTTGCCAAGTTACGTGCCGATAACTATACTTCCGGTTGACCTAGAATGGTAAATTTTAGTTAAAAGCAAGGTCTTACAGCACAAGTAAAGGGAAATTGCCGAAAAAAAGAATGTTGAAAACTCGGGTAAATTTTGGTACATCCAAGTTTTCGCGAAAATCTAAATTTGCCCATATCTGTTTATCGTATTGATAGGGACTACAGATCTCAGTATCTGGTATAAATTTCAACTTGCTAGGTCTACCCGTTCCTGAGAAAATCGGTGGTGACACGGACAGGCGGACAAGAAAGTGATCTTATAAGGGTTCCTTTTTTACCTTTTGAGGTACGGGACCCTAAAAATGGTGCAACCATTGTCCATAATCAGGATAGTATTGGTTATTGATCACCGCACTGTTGTGTTTCTAGCTGGCCTATTTTTTCAAAATCTCGCCATCTAATGATAGGAATAATACATCAAAATTCAATTTCACTTCCCTACCTATTTTTTACGGAATAACAATGCGCAAGGATAGCCTTGCTGTTATAGAATAACGAAGTCTAAAAAACCCGGCCAAGTGCGAGTCCGACTCGCGCACGAAGGGTTCCGTGCCATTATAGCAAAAAACGGCAAAAAAAACACGTTTGTTGTATGGGAGCCCCACACAAAATTTTTTTTTAGTCTGTATTTAATATTTGTTGTTATAGCGACAACAGAAATACATCATCTGTGAAAATTTTAACTGTCTAGCTATCACGGTTCATGAGATACAGCGTGGTGACAGACGGACAGACAGACAGACGGACCTTACGGAGTCTTAGTAATAGGGTGCCGGTTGCCCCTTTGGGTACGGAACCCTAAAAAGGTAGGAACATGATACAGCTTTTCCTAAAAACAATACAATCGCAGACAACATTATCTTTGTATGCGCCCATATTGTCCATTTGGTACCGCGGCCAAAATCTGGCGGCATTGTAGGGCTATCTTAATTGCGAGGCGCGAAACATCCGGCTCTTTAGGTTCGTCCTCCCCGAGATATCGTTTGTACTCTTTCAGAATTTCGCTAAATAAATGTTGGTATTGAGAAACTGATATGGAGCAAAAGCTACCGTATTGTTGACTTTTTGAGTTTCCTTTATCAATATTTTTGGGATGAAACTGCGTTTGTGCAAAAGAACTTTCGTAAAATGCTTCTCTTTACTGCTTGTTGGTTATGTAATGCTGTGTCTTTTGCCATTGATTTTGATATTTAACTCCTGATGCGTCGTTCTTATTCTTTATTGTACACAAAACAAACATACAAATACTGACACCATATCGCTCGTACACCATGTGTTCGTAAGCTATTGTTTTTCTATTGTTTCTGTAATTACGAAGCTCAATGTTTACAAGTTTATTGAATCAGCTGCTTACACTGTCGTATATCATTAATTTTCATTTGCGTCACACAAGACAACAATAGGCTTTTGCTGAACAAAACAATTTGCAAAAATATTGAAAATTATTGTCGAGCCAAAAATTTTAAGGCATGGTTGGTGTCACCAACCACCGCTCCGGACCTGCGTGGTGCTTGTGATTTTGGCCCATTCCCTCTAACAGAGAGAAGGCCCGTGTCCCAACAGTGGGAAAATTATAGGCTAATTTTGTTATGCTTTATGTTATTGTAGACACGCGCTCCTATAGTCTTTGTATCGCCTGTAAAATTTGTATCATCAAATGATACGAGATATTTATGTAAGCCACTTTTATGCTATAATGCTTCTTCTTTATTAAAGTGCCTTTTGATATCGTCTTCGCTTAGCTTTATGTGTAAACGCTTCCTTTCTTTTTCAGATTACCTGCGTCGCTTCGTCAAGTAAAATTCTTCATTGTATGGATGTAAGTGCTTATCTACTGCTTTTTCATAGTTAATAATATTTTTAATTTTTTCTATGTTTATTTATGTCAAGTGTCCATTTATTATAGATAGCTTCGAGGACGTATTTATTGATCGCAACGAACGAAACAATTTATTTGCGTGCTACTTGATTTAACTAGCTTTGTCTTTTAAACATTTTTATTAAATACTAGCGGACTCGACAAACGGTGTCCTGCCCGGGCCCGAACCCGATTGCTGCGCCACCAACCGGGTTTAATTGAATATAAACCATCCAGGGACTAAATTAGATACACACACAAAACTTCATAAAAATCCGTCAATTACTAATAGTTTTGTATTTCAATAAGAGCTATAATAATAACGTTTAATAAATAGCAATTCGATCTAAAAGATTAGATAAAATGTCGATATAATAAGTTTCATTGTGTGTTATTTGCAAACGGCTGCGAGAAACAAAAGGATGTGAAAATAAATGTGTACGTTACCCTAGCAAGAAAGTGGTTCCTAGAGTGATTTGAGTGGAACGTATAATTAATGCGTAATCTGCTGTGAATGTGCGCCACATAAAAAATTGTGAGTGTTATCGTTTTGAAAAGAAAAAACGGGAAAAACGATTGCTGCTGGAGAAACGTTGTTCCAGCAGGAAAACAAATGATAGGATAGAGAAATACATAAATGTGCGCTGAAAATTTAATAAGTGCGCCTTACGAGATATTGCATTTCCTGCTGGAGTAACGTTTTGTAGAATCGTGTATCTCTAAAACATTGTATGTGCGCCTGTTGAATATGATAATATGTGATTAATAATAATCATTCGTTTAGAATTTTCTTGCTGGAACAATGTTTCTCCAGCAGGAATCGTTTTTTTTTTCGGTTTTATTCCAAAACGACAACACGCACAAGTTTTTTATGTGGTGCACATTCACAACAGATTACGCACTAATTATACGTTCCACTCATATCACTAGGAGCCACTCACTTTCTTGCTGGGGTAACGTACACAAAATGAATATCGATCAACAGAATCGCGTGTACAAAAGTCCTCACATAAAACTGAACGCCAACCATTTTCTGGTAATTCTACAAACAGCCCGGCTATTAGCCGCTGTCGAACTGTAAGTGTGCGTTTTAACGATGCACTACAAACTACAACGCTATTATTTTCAAAATATGAGAGAGACAAAAAAAAATGTTATAAGATATTATATTTTCACTTGTATAACGAGAACGCAAACATCAAGCTCAATACTGTTTTGTTGTTTTTTAAGTGTTGTTTGACTATTATATTGGAACATGCATTAAAAACCATACAGTTATTTTCATTTTTGCAACATTATTATTTTTCTTGTTTTTTCAGTGTTCTTTGACTATTAAATTGGAACAGCATTAAAAACAAACAAGTATGTTATCTTTGGCTTTACTGCATTATTTAGGAAACAAAATTCTGGAGAACTTTTGTGTATATTGTTTAGTGTACAAATAATTTATTTTCCGTCATAAGAATGTACAACATATGGTCTTTGAAGTCCCCATTTAGGCAAAAATAGCCTGCAGTAGAGCACTGCGCTCTTCCAAAACATATTGTTGTTTGATTATTGAGAGATAAGCATTAAAAAGCAAACTCTGTTACCTTCATGTCCACAGCATTATTAAGGACATCTAAATTTTTAATACCTTATTCAGTCTGCCAATTTTATTTAAATTCATTCTTTTACTCTGGCGTTGTGTTCAACGGGATCGTGTGACTAATTCCATTTGTCAGGCGAGAGGCTATTAGCTCAGTCGTACCTCCACGGCAAAAAATACTTCCCCAGGGCATTCCACGTAACGAGTGTTTCAGCACTGTCTTACATTATCTACTTTCCTTTGTAATGAGCTCCTTTCCGCACAGGTTTTTGGGATTTTTCCTAATTCCAAAGGATAATTACTAGGCCTAGTTTATTACGAGTTATATTTGGTTTTATGACAGCTGCTGTAATCACTTTCGTTGAGCTTTTTCTTCGGGTCTCCTTTCAGGTTATGTTATTTGTTGTTTGGTGTCTGTTTATTAAAAAGGACAAATCGTGTTCAATGAAACAAGATCTAAACCACATTGTATCATCACTGCTTTAAAAACGGTTAAGGAAAATATCGTGCGGTAACCTCCTAGAATAAAAAAAATCGAAGACGTGATATCCACCAACCTGCACTGATGCTGCGTGGTGGATTAAGGCCCATTCCTTCTCATAAATAATAATAATAATAATATAGCTTTATTTACATAAGAAAAATAATACAATTCAGTGAAGTCCCTGACTCCTGTGCTAGGTGATTAACCTGTGTTACAGGAGCCAGTGCCCTCTCCCGGCAACAAATACAGTTTTTTTCTTATGCAATAATTATCAAAATGAAATTAAAATCAAAATTGTAAAGAGAAAAACAGAAAAAATTAAAAGGTTTGTTAGTAATAGCTGTAATGGTGAGTGTGTGTGTGTGCGTGTGTGTGTGTATTGTGTATGTGTGGTGTGTACCTACATCAATTGTATGTACTGAGGAAAAGATTAGTAAATAGGAGACCTGTGTCCCAACAGTGGCAATGTAAAAAGTCTGATATTATTATTAAAAAGGTTTCGCCCGTGACAAATTATAGACAAAAACCTGCCTCGTTTCTCACTGTTTCTATTGGTGAAAATCGCACAAAAGTCCGTTCTGTAGTTTATGAGTTTATCACGTACAGACGCGGCGGGCGACTTGATTTTATAATATTTTATAAGGATATATAAACCATACTATATATAGGATACATAAACATATTAAATAACAAAATTCTTGTAATTTCTCTTTGATGGTTAACTACGGTATAATTGTTTTCAAGACACCTACTATAGACTTAACTAACTTATAAAATTCACATTCACCTGCTAAATGGTCGTCATAAATGAACCCATTAAATGATTTGTACAAAAGACGGAAAATTCGTCTACAGAGCGGTAATTTTTAGGTCAGGTGGGGGCTTGAATCAGGGTAATTATGTGGCGTGCGTGTCGGCAGCCTTATCTCAGTCTTTAAAATTATTGGAACAAGTTGCGGCCGGCACAATGGCGCGTGGCGGCTTGACTGGCCAGCCCTTAATTTGGAGTGAAAGGTACAAGAGTATTTGTTAAAGATTTTAAGCACACAAACTTGATAAGTAGAACTTTACGCGATTAAATAGAAACAAGGGAATACATTGTTCTAGATCATTTCTCTAATTTGGACGACAAAAGTAAACTTGAACTGTAATCTAAAGCGAAAATAAAATCGTCGAGCTAGAGGCTACAGGAACCGTCGTAATCTTCCCAATCCCAATTTGTTTGCGAGCGCTAAACAAACCAAGACAATGCTGAAATGAGAATTTTATTACATTTTTGGGATAAATAATTCCCGGAGAATTCCCCAATGAATTCGTGTCGTGCCCTAATGAAGTTAAGATTAAACTCGCTCGCCACTTGCCTCTTGCGTCGCAAAAAAGGAGTGTCTGCCAAATTCGCCCCTCCCTCGAAAAGGGACGATTCCGTTCATTATAAACGCCACGTCTTAGTAATTTTAAAGACACCTTTTAAGAGCACTCCAACTTAGTGCTATTTTTGGGCGAAATTGCTTTCGATAGATCCTTCGTTCCCCATTGTTCTGTCTATGGTTAAGTATATCTGGCTGTGCCATTTATCAGCCTATTCTTGAGGGCGATTGTCACGATTCTTTTGTCTCACGTGTAACCTTCTTTACGTCGTTGTTTCGTTGCTTCCTTTCGTTCGGCTACTCTGTGATTTATGGTTTATGCGATCACTTTAACCTCTATGGTATATTTATTGCAGACCATTTCGCTGAATGCATTTGTTTTTGTTTTGGTATTACCATGGACTAAAATGGCATCGCGGCATATTTTCACATTTTATATCATCTATAGATTTGGAATAATGTTAGTAGGATCAACATAATGGCTTGATCGGAAATTGTATAAAATCTATTATAAAATGTTACAAGGTATAGCTGCTGGCTTACATAGTAATTTGCTATATTTTAAAACTAGAAATGATATATCTAAATTCTAAATCGTGCGTCTTTTTGTGCTCAGTGAAAAATTTGCTTCAGATTCTCTCTGAACGTTCGAGGAAAGTATCGCCATCCAAGAACAAAAGATAACAGCGTTACAGTGTGACAGAAACACTCGTATCTTTTACTTTTATGTTTCCAATACAATTCGACATTCGCATTCCTTCATTTCCGAACATAACGCCCATACGAATGGCTAAGGATTTGGCAGTGCGTCGTATAAAAACAAATAAAACCGAAGCGGGGTGAGTGAGTCACCCCCGACAGCTGACTAACGATAGATACACCCTCCTGTATTCACCCCCACGCATTTCGATTAGACAGACGGACAGTCAACCACACGTCCACGTCACAATTTGACTTTGAAAGCACCTTTATTTTATACAGCTCTAAGAATGTTTTTTTTTGTTCCAATTTTATTATAATGCGGATGATTGTACAGGATACTAAAATTAAACTTGACCTTTTTATGAAGCATTAATTAATATTCATGAGAAATGTGTGTTTATCTAGATAGGTGTCTGATTTCATATTTAATGCTTGTATAAAAAATGAACATGGTTTTCTGAATTGGTTTCGCTCGGTGACTTAGCCGTGTGAGATTTAAACTTGCAAAATTCTCAATGCATAAAGTAAAACAAGGTAAACTAAATTGACTTCACTATTTTTATAAAATGCCTTTGTCTAACCTTAGAAACAAAAACTGGCCAAGTGCGAGTCGGACTCGCACGTAAAGGGTTCCGTACCATTATCGCAAAAACCGGCAGAAAAAACACGTTTGTTGTATGGGCGCCCTACTTAAATACCTATTTATTTTATTCTGTTTTTAGTATTTGTTGTTATAGCGGCAACAGAAATACATCATCTGTGAAAGTTTCAACTGTCTAGCTATTACGGTTCATGAGATACAGCCTGGTGACAGACAGACGGACCGCGGAGCCTTAATAATATGGTCCCGTTTTTACCCTTTGGGTACGGAACTCTTTATGCCGCTGAACAATTTGACGGAGAATTTTCACTGCATAAAAGATTGTTAAGGCACTTTTCATCCCCATAGTGCAGCGAACTAAGGATTTCTTGTCTATGTACCTACATAAAATTATATAAAATATTTCGTGTTTTCAGTAAATCTCGAGCGGGTATCAAATACCCGTACCTATTGTAAAAACTTATTTTAGAAAACAGTACTTTTGTATAGCATTTTACTGGCACGTCTGGCATTATTATGCTTGCAGCGAATAGTTAAAATTCCCCGAAACAAAAAGGAAAGCGTGCTAGAATTTTCCAGAACATATTTTTCCGAGCATAAAGAAACCAGCGCGACAGGTACGGTAAGACATTACATCTAAAACCCAATTTACTTTCAAATGGCCAGCGAGGATAAATTCGCTGGCTAGGTTTAAAAAATACCCGCGAAATATTCTGTCTAAATAAAGTCTTTGGTTACCTTAAGTTCCAATTATGAAATCAAAAATAGTAACTGAATAATCGACATTATGCACAGACAACTTTAATAAAATTAAAAAGTTTAGTTCATTCACGCTATATCTATTTACTAAATTAAGTAACGCATAGACGGTAAGCTCCACTTCTACATTATCTATGGCCAATCAGTCGATAAAAAAACGCAATAGTGATATCATAGTTGAACATTTACGTAACAAAATACCCATGCGAAATATTCCGTCTAAAAGTCTTTGGTTACTAAGCTTGTTTTTTTTTTTATGAAAAGCTCTTCCGTAGTTTCCAGGTTTTAATGCAGAAAAATGTTAACATTATGAAGTGCCGGTTAACTTCCTCAATGCTTTGAAAGAGTTTTACAGCAGATGTTAAAGAGCCTGATGAGAATTTGTATAAACTTCGAGGATGCTGTGAGAGTGGATTTTGTGGCAGCGGAAAGTGTAATTAACGGATAAACACAATTTTCAGTAAGCTTTAGTGCTAAGTGAGATCATAATCTGCTTTGTTTTTGTTCCGTTTTATGAACAGAAAAGCTATTAGTTTCGTATTCCAATGTTTTAATGCATTTAATCGTGACAGAAAAAATCTGACAATTCTTAAAATTTACTTTTAGGCTGATAGTGCCGTAAAACGGTTACTTTCTAAAGCATACTTCTTAGTATCGGCTAACTTAAAAGGTTTGAAAAAAAATATATTATTGATTCATGTACATTATTTGTGAAACATGGTTTTTTCGTGCATCTAATAGATTTGCTTTAAAAAATTATTAACAACACGAATTTTTTTTTCGCTTCTTTTGCATACTTCTCCAAAAACGACTTGGATGTTTAAAAATATTTTTACACAGAAAAATGTATGGCTAGAATTTCTTCTTAACCTACATAGGATATGTAAATCAAACATATTTTGCAAACAGACCTGTCCAAAAGGAGGTCTAATCGGGCGCACGGCCAATACCGTTTTAACATTGAGGAATATTACGCTATAAAGCTCCCTCTAGAATAAGATGAAAGAAAGAATCGTTACAGCAAAAACCTAACTAGGGCCAAATACTGCTTAACTTTTTATGATTCATAAAAGTAAAGAACAAAAATAAACCTCCACGCCACTCACGTTCCTGATTGAACTCTTCAGTTCACTGCAAGATGAAATGTTCTCCGATTGGCGTTCAATTTGTTCATGAAAAATGTAATTCAATACTATCGCAGCTGCACTTTCAAGGAACGAAGCCATTGCAATGCAAAATTCATTTATCACAGATCCTAGCTCCTTGATAGAGGCAAGGTGTCACTAATGGACTGGAAGAAGTGAAATGTTGAAATGTCGACGCTCCAGCAATATCGTAGAAGAAAAATCTGAAATAGAACACCTTTAAGTCAATTTGTTATTGTCGGAAAGAGGGAATTGTGGATTTTAATAATATATATATATATTTTAATTGAAATAATCAAAATGAACTGCAGTGTTCGACCTATAAAGCTGCAGGATAAAGGCAAAATGAAAACTGTACTGTAGCACGGGGTCTCATTGTTAAGAAAATTTGGTTCAAATAAATCTCACTAGATGGCGCGATATGCACCTCGATCTGTTATTGAATGTGTGTAAAATTAACATTTTCTGGAATTGAACACAAAAATTGTATGTTCTTGTTTAATCAACTCTCCTAAGTACAAAATTATGGAATATTGGGCTCAGATTATTAGACGGATCATTTAAAATTGATGCCAATAGATGGCGCAGTTTTAAATTTCTGAGGCATTCCACTCGATTGTTAAAGTTTGCATTTTAACACATTTTAGTGCAAAAAAAACTGTAAAAACGTGCAAATAAATACTAGAAAACAAACCTTCACTGTATTTAAAGAAAAAAATATTCACGAACCTAGTAAACCCTTTTACTTGCAAGTCGCTGCTAACACCATCTATCTATCACCGTGAAACAGAACCGAATGCGTTCGATGTACAAAAAATTGCCAGAATAAGCAGTCGAAAAACACTAGTTACGTCGGCACGGTTTCTTTGTATGGGATGAGGTATCTGTATGCTAGTATTATTATTATCTGTGACTGTAGTGAGAGTTATATGCTCCAATATTGGATTAAATTATATTGGTTCGAATAGAGATTTGACATGTGCGTTTGATTGATAAAGGTCGAAATTTGTCAACTCTACTAAACGTGACTGATTTAGCAATAGCTTTTAAACAAATTTTATATCACCAAAATGGTTTAGTAGAGATTTTGTATGTAAGTATGCAAGTGTAGATTTGGAAGGCGATAGATATTGACTAATAACTTCATCAAAAATTACGTCGCTGTTGTTTTTTTCTTGTTTTCTTTTTTGTCGATCTGGTAAAAGTCGCATTTCTTTATAGTCAAGTGGCCAGTATTAAAAATCGTATTGTGTAGTAAAAACTTCTTTCGAGTAGTCTATAGGTTTATTTAAAACTTGAATATTTATCTAATTGTCGGCATGTATGTATATCCTTTCTATCAAACAGTAATTTGTATTTGAAAAGAGCGATGAAAAAGTAATATTTAATTCATAACTTTATTTAAAAGTCTGTTATTTTACCATCTCAGATGTTATCGATTTGCTCAAGACTCGTGCAACAATTGGAGTAAAACGAGCTGATTTCAAAGTTATCACAGTTAACTTCATTCATTTATCTTATTGCAAACTCCACTTGAACAATAATCGAATTTTAAACGAAGATACATTTGTTTTGATTAATGATTTTCATAACTTCATTATTGTTTCGTCTGATCTAACATTACAAATTCATAGTTTTCTTCGTTTTTTAGGAATATAGTGATGAACTAACACCCCAAATGCGAAGTCACGTTCTATCATAATCCGAAGGATTTTGAAGAAAATTCCTAACTTATTCATAATATTCCACTAATCGTAAGTATACGTATGAAAAAATGTGTTCTCGACGGCGCGTTAATATATTATAATGAATAGTGTTGAATTGATGAAATGATAGGTTGTGTTATTGATAGTGTTAAGCAACCCTCGTATCAGGTTGTATGGTCATTGCCTTAAACGTTAAAAAATTGTCTGACTCAGATCAGGTCAATATATCGTGTTGATCAGATTCCTCCGCGTCTCAAGTCCTAATAAAAACAGTATCAAACTTCATTTTGTCTAAGCGACAGCGAACGCTCGCGGTGTATAGCTTTCGAATCTAATTTTCGCTCCTTCGAAGCCTTTTTTTTGTTCTTGAATTTTATGCCATTTACATTCTATTTTTCGTTTATTACTTTGGCATCGTTCAGATTCTATAGAAATTAGTTTTGTATTGAAATTCTGAAAGAGCACGACTCTATTATTATGCTTTAGAGACTTAAGAACTGCCTTTGATTTTAAAATCACTGGATTTCAGAACTCTTGAGGTTGTCTCAGCAAAATGGTGTTAATAAAAAAAAATACAATTCCAACACTGCATGGGTTGGAATCGTGCCTTTGGAAAAAGTCCCACAACAACTCCGAAGGTTTTAGAGAGATGTTCAAATCTTAAATATTTGTTTCAACTGCTTTATTTCTGAGCGAAACATTTCCAAAAGCTAATTGTGTAAAGTAATTTAGTTTGGGCGAGCGCGCTGTCCACGACCATCTTTCGTCATTTATTTCGAGGGCCCCTCCGTTTACCTCCCCCGCTTTTTGCTCCTCAACAAATTCACAATTGTTTTAATTGCAATCCAAGGCGTATTTCTTAGTTATCAAAGTCCAATTTGCATTATCTGCTATCAAGTTAACGTTACGCTTCGCAATAAGGACTGGCTGGAATTATTGCGGCCCTGTTTCTGTGTCCCAAACCATCGTTTTGTTAAGTACTTTTATTTTCCTTTTAACCGCTGCTCGGTAAACTTTTTATTTCGTTGTTTTCTCTCTTTTTTGTTCTTAATTTGAATAACTTTTTATTTTATGGCTACATGAAGCGAGATTGTAAAAAGTTTCCATTGTACTGCATGTGCAGAGGGTGGATTTTTTCCTTAGCCCAGGTGTTTTTGTTTCAAAATTTCATCAATTTTTAAAATATTCATGAAAGTTTTAAACATAAAGCTTCAATTGAATATTGTCTTCTTTCATAAAATGCTATCTATCTTACCTACAGCATCGATTTTTCCATAATTTGAAGCACCATTTGTAGCATTTGAGGTATTGAGGTATTTATATGCAAAAACAATATTTTTATGCATAAATTGTACTTCTACTGTATAAAGTGGGTTCTCGATTGAAGGCCACGGTTAAAGCTCAGTATAAATTATCCTGTTATGGACTGGTTACCGATTTAATAACAATTAATTATGCAATCAGTTCAATTAAACACAAGAATAATAATGACGAAGTGTTGCTTTGTCCACGATTTTCGTTATGATGATAATTTTATCGATATAAATATTGTTATACTTTGACTTCAACTTATTTTTTGATTTTACAATATTGTCAAATAATTGGTTACCTACATTATCTGATTAATCCTACTTATTCTCACATAAATTAATCAGTGAAAAAAAATGTTTGAAGGTCATCCTGTAAATTACTAGTGAAAATTAAATAAAGATAAACAATACACTTCTCCTTTTTCGCAACTGTCGCAAATTCGATATCTGATCTGTCCGAATCGAAGGCAATTTTGCGACGATCCAGACAATTTTTTCATTTGAAACTCTTTTTCTGCTGCCACTCACAGTCGCAAGACATTCGAATCTGTCAAGTGTGCGAAGGAATTCAATCGATTCCCGACGATAAACAGGTTTGCGAGTTCGCGTATAGGGTTACCAGATGTAAATCTGAAATGTCCTGACAGAAAGCTTGATTTTTATATAAATTACCAGATATTTTAGATGTCACCTTTATTTTTACGTTAATTGGTTGGCTGTTGTTGGTTTTGTTGTTAAAAAAACCTACTAATTATAAACTGGTAAAATTTTCTTCTTTTCTCGTGTGAGGATGTGGCCATCTCTGGTGTCTAGAGTTAATTAAGCCGCCTCTGGGAACCCCACAGGCCTCTGATTTGGCTATTTCAGACTTTCCTTCACCGTTGCCTGTGATGTCCAAGATAAACTTAAAAAAGTATATATGAATCTGAAAAAGTCACATTGGTACTTGCCCGGATTTGAACCTACGACCTCAAGCAAGAGAGGCGAGGTATTAACCACTGGGCCACCACGACATATACTGGTGAAATGTGGGTGTAACCTTACCTAACGCTTTGCGAATACAAGTGTTATGTTATATGTTAAAATACTGACAATTATAAAAACCGGTATCTTGATCAATGAAATGCAACCTTGACCGTTCAGGGTTTTTCAAATCCGGAGTTCCTAACGTCTGGTAACCCTATTCGCATATCGATATTGCAGCACCAACTCACCGAGTGTAGTGCGCGCCTGGTTAAGCACAGTTAACCGCTGTTCAAACGTTGTGATTGTGTGCCCCTGGTTTGTTTACTGTTGTGAATTGTTACCAACATTTTATGGATCGTTTTAAGTGATTGATATTGGGGTGAATTTGCTCGTATATTGTGGTAAGTCACTGAGATGAAAATTACATGTATTTTTTACGCGCGTGTTTCGGGTGTTCGTGTTTCTCAATTGCACTGTTGTAATATTTCAGCTTCATGGCAATTTACAAATTTGTGTGGAGAATTCACGCATATTTTTTTATTTAAATTGCCATGAATTGTAGGGACCGTGCTGAGAGTTGTACGAGTATAATAAAAAGTGTGCAATGATAGATCGAGAAAGTTTGTGTTAACATACACACATGTTACCAGCGAGTTCAGTAAAAACTAGAGCCAAAACAAGTTGTTCTGTTTTACCAGTTCCCAAACAAAGTATGTATTGAGAATTCCGTGCCCTTTTATATAGCCTTATAACTAAATATTTAAACCCTTGCATAATAATTCTATGGTATGAAATCTACAATCCATTGTATGCAATACCCAGTCGCCAACCCCACATTATTAAGGTAATGTCCACTTCAAGCTTCGAAGTCACAGCTATCGAAACCCACCAAAACCAGTCTAATATCAAGCTATTTAAGGTTTATTTCAGTATGTTGCAGTTTTTACTTTAAAGCCTACGAGGGCACGCATGTTGAAGCTACTAATTTATTAGCGTCAGGTCATCGGTTCGTACTTTGTGCATTTCTATCACCGGTGATATATTGGCGTTAATATATCGATCGGTTTTGGCTGAACATATTTGTTTAGCAGCTGATAAAGCTGTTCGGTTAATTTTGTTGGTACTGCAATCAGTAATCACCCGCGGCGAAAACAAATATTGGCTAAAATATTGGCCATACTTTTTGATTGCACAAAGCTTTAATCAGTGTTAATCTCAAACACATATCGTTAATCTTTGTAGATGTATGGTTAAGGAATTCTATTATTTGTGAAGGATTTTCCTTTCATAGAAGGCCTTTGATACATTTAAACCTCATGTGTTCCAGACTAAAGGTTTCCGATTTCAAATATAGGTTACCACCGTTTGTCATATAAAACTTTTGGTACCTATTCTTTAGAACGAACACTTTGAGTAATAGGACAAGCGTGTTTTGAATGACAAAACACTTCTGTTTCTAGTAATTTGAGATTTTGTATAATGTTTTTCTTGGCCTAGGTACTGACAGTAGTGACTTCGCTAGTTTTGACTGCTGCTTCGAATTCAACTACGTTGCTGATATATTTTAGCATTTGCAGAACTTGCATCTATTTTCAAAAATCATCATTTTCGTCATTCTCTTTTATCCCAATTTATTTGCGATCAGCGCAACAGGTCTTGTTCTTCCATACGAGAAGTATTCTATATGTTAGTCGCCTTCTCAGAAGCCCTTTGTATTCATATCATCTTTTACACAGTCCATTCATCGTTTCTTTAATCTCTCGTTCCTTTTATAGCCATTCATATTCAAAACTTTATAACGACATTCCTCATACAAACATGAATATAACTGAATGGGTGAGACTTCAAGTAAATTACAATTTCTAGTACATTTTCACGAAAAGTTCTGCTCATGCTCTTTATTCGTCTGTCCCTGCTTTTTGTATCACGTAACACCAGGCCTGTTCCAGCGTGATACAAAATCGGATTGTCACATCTGGCTTCCACAGAGGCACAGATAATTCGCCTCTGGTACTATTTTTCGCATACGCATTGTTCCAGTTAAGCTCAAAGCTCGTAGCTTTGAATAAACCATTGTTTATTATGAAATCCTCTCTTTTGACAATTCTCAGTTTTAGTTATATTAAAATTTGCTGTAGGCAATGTTCTATAATGTCGTTAGTAGATATCCTTTTATAAGTTTGATAATAAACAGGTTTTGTTGAATACCTGGCTTTAAATTGAATTGGTTGATTGGAATTCTTGGTCGAATCGGAAGTATCCGACTCCTAATCCTTGTCACTTACTTCCTACATTGATTTTGTAATTAAGTAAAACAGCTTTAAATCCAATCCATAATATTGGATAATTCTCGATCACAGAATTGGTCGGTAATTTTAATCGGTTGCAAACAGCAAACGAAGTATTTGACTCGCAACGCAATTCGATTAATTTAACTTCGGTTTCATTACTATGTTTGAAGCGAAAACGTCAAATGAAACCAAATCGTTGCCATCCAGCCTTGATATTAATAGATACGATATTTTTGCTGTACTTAATTTTGTGCATATTTATATTCTGTTTTGCGCATTGGTGCCGCATAGAGAATTTGTGAGTGCTAGGTACCCAGTTTTAGAACTTGAAGCTTTACCTTTGCCAAAACAAGTACATACATATGTACATATGCTTACATTAACCTGTACAAGAGACAGAAACTCCTACATAGGATGATTTTTCAAGTGAAAAACTATTATTGAGCCCGTGACAACCTTTGAGTGTTTTACGCTATTCTTCATAGTTTCATCTTTGGCCATCCACGCCTATTTGTAAAACTCGTTCTGTTTATCCATCAAATATTCAGATTAAGTGTCTTTCATTCTGTCAGCATTCTCACAAAGTTTAGTCGAAGATAGTCACATTATTTAATTATTCTCTTGGAATTTAATTTCTTTTAGCAATAGGTACCGGTATATTTTTGTTACATTTTCATATTCTTCATAGAAATATGTAATGATAATGTTACCGATGTATGTTAACTGTTTACGCATTCTAGATCCAGCACTGCACTTTATATTATTCCTTTGACAATAAGTACTAGTGTACTTTTTCCACATTTTCATGCAGGAAATGTGGAAAAAGTATATCGTGCTACTTCATAAAAATGTGTGACGGTACCGATGTATGCTAACTGTTCACGCGTTCTAGCTCACTTCTCCTCATTAGTTGCCATATCTGTTTGAACTTCTTTTCCAAGTTTTCACACGGGAACATCGACTAGTCTACTTACCTTTTTAATCTTAAATGACATCTTTACAACTTCAACTTAGTTTTACTTAGCATAAAGCTCTAAATTAATTGTTTCTTTTAGCTGCACCTGTAGCTGGAGTTAAGTTTGCTAGTTATTAAAACTAAACGAGATCTAATGGCAGCCAGCAGCTGCCCAGAAGGTTGTATTTAAATATTGATGTTTCTAGGAGCGTCCTAAATTAGTTTTTGTGGAATGTTCAGTGCTAGGATGAATAAAGGCATGGAGCAAACCAAAAAGAGTGAAGGTGATGTGGATTTTGAAATAGAGTAATTTAGCATAGGACCCAATTGAAAACTAGATATTAATTCTAATAGGTTATGCCTTCGCTTTCATGTTACAAATGCCGATAAAGCACGACATATGAGATTAAATTCCGCACAACGTACGTAATCAAATATAACACCAATGTAAATACATGTTTAGTTACAAAATTAGTTTCACACCACCAACAAACACGAGACTAACGCACGTCGACGTTACCAACAAAGTTTCACGCGAAAACCACCCCTTTGACAATATACCTTCAAATTAAAGTTCTAGTGACGAAAATACTGTGTAATCAGATTAGAAGACAGCAGTACGGCACACTTAATAAAGTTCTCTACTCGCTATCGCCTGTAGTTGACTCGTTCCTGACGTAATTTGTTCCTGGAGTCTTATTAAATTCATAAGTATGCGTCGCCAGTCTTAGTTGATGGTCCAAGTTGTGGGTGAAGGGTTGTATGAGTTCGGAAACTGTTGGGGTCTGTCGTTTGTTCTGGTTATATGTGGATAAAATTTGCAGAAATTGGGTTGTTCGTATGCTATGGTTACTCTGTTGCTGTTTCATGGTAAAAGCTTATATTCAGTTTTGTTGAAATTTTGTTCTTGCATATTAATTTTTCCCGGCATTCCGATCCCAGCACACTATTCCCAACTATTGCAATATCAGGACTTGCAAGAATCAACAGTGGCAAGTCAAGGCACTACCAGAAAACTCTTGAGTCAATGAAACTTCAGATGAGTCCCGGCAAAACGATTCAACTGTCTTGGACCCTGCGAAGAAGTTATCCACAAAGAACAGCGGCAGAGTAAGAAAAAAAAAATCTACTTCCTGCGTTATATTTATATTATACATTAGGAGTATATAGGACCAAAAATTTACCCTGTCATAAATGCGGATGTATTATAAATAAACAATTCCAACTACATGACATTCCCAGCTCATCTTTTCATAAAGCGCTTCTTGCTTGAATCCGTCTCCATATAATAAATTGCCCGCTCATACGCTTCAGACAGAGATTCGCCTTGCCAGGTTTGTACAATTCCAAATTCAAAACTGCTACCGGTTCTGTATGACGACGGTCTTCGGGTGATTTATGATTGCTGTATTGTTTTATTTTTTCTACAAGCTAGGATTTCGTTCTATTTTTGAAATAATTTGTAGATAGAAAGAAGACTTTTTGTCTACTTGTTCTTCCTTTCCTTCCCTGGTCCCAAACATAGGTTCGGGTTTCCTCACTTTCATGCGCCAAGTTGTTCTGTCTTAGGCTGTCTGTTCTGGCAATTGAGCTCGATAAATACTTTATTAGATTGATATTAGATTGTACAGCAAAATAATAGAATAGTTCGTACTGCGTGATATTTAATACTAGGTGTTTTGTAAGTGTTGTCAACATAATTTTCTTGAAAATATGTTACTCATATTATATACGTGGGTGGTACAACCACCTACATTGGAAGTAACTATTTTTGTTTTGACAGCTATCCTTCTAAGTTCTAACCTTGTTTATATTAAGTATTCTTGACTTGATGTTTTTCCCCAAAGACACATTAAATGATAAGCGATATTTTAATGTTCTTTTAGCACATAGCTAGTACTTACTGAATGACTAATATTTTTACCAAGTTATGAGTTTTCCTCAAACAGGATGACTTTCATTCAATTAGTTGTTCATGAGTGCATTACCTCATGAAATCTGTTGGTGTCATCATCAGCAGCTCGGCTTCGCCTGCTGCTGAACAAAGTTGTGCCATACCATACGGTCCTGTGCCAACCTCATCCAGATTTTGCGTAGTAGTTCATGCCCATACGAGAAAAGAATCGCTCCTCGTTCTTCCCTTGTACCACAACCACTAAATCAGCTCACACGGTCGTCTCAGTAACACACGGGAAACTCGTCTTCAACTTCTGGTACCTTCCCGAGCAAATTGTACGGCAGGCTTCCGACTACCCGGCGACATGATGAATTGTAATCACCTGACGAGAGTCTTAAACGACATACATATTCATTTACAAGTTTATAACCGACTTCAGAAAAAGTAGGAAGTTCTCAATTCGACTGAATATTTTTTGGAATGAAGTTCCTTGATGCGACTTGCGGTAGGAGATCGTCACGTCACGAAAAAGCGTTAGGCGGGACTCGAGACGTTCGATTTGGCCGCCATACTTGTTACCCGACTGCCGAAGGAGGGTAATGTGTTTATCAGTCTATGTATGTATGTATATATGTATGTATGTATGTATGTTTGTTCCTATGTGGCGTTCTAGAGATCAAACGCGTTGGCCGATTTTGATGATTCTTACGTCAATCGATTCGTCTTAATCCTGCGAGTGTCACTGGCTACATTAAAATTGGAAAAAACAAAAATGGCGGATTTTGGGCGCCATTTTGTGGGGAATAAATTTTTTTTTTCCTTCCAAACCCATCGTGTGGGGTATCAAAATAAAGGATTTTAAGAGGCGATTTCAAAAATATAAAACACTTATATGTTTAAATGTACCTAATTCCAAAAAAAAAATAACTAAAAAGTTGTAAATAAAAAAAATTAATTAAAAGAGTCAAAAAACCCGACTGCTTGAAAAGCGAACTAAAAAGACGTAAACAAGGAGAAAATCATGCAGTGCAGTCGGAGGATACGTCTGGTTTTGGTCAGCCAGCTCGCGATGATGTATCCTCCGACAGCACAGCATGATTTCCTCCTTGTTTACGTCTTTTTAGTTCGCTTTTCAAGCAGTCGGGTTTTTGACTCTTTTAATTAACTTTTTTTCATCATCTTCGTTTCTGAGAGTCACCCAACCGCTTTTTTGGTTTGCAGTTTAGCATCGGTCTTTCCTAAAGACATTGTCTTACGCAAGATCGTAATTTATTTATTTATTGTCACCAAAATGGGCAGCCATAATGCGTCGATTGCATTGGTATTCAAGGTTGACTGGTAATTTGCAATACATAATATGAGCAATTAAATAAATGTTTTATTTATTGTTTTGTATGTTTTTTTGGTCAAGATTTGCATTGTTTGCATTATGTATCATAGCCATAAAAGGATACAGTATAATAGACCTATAACTCAAGATGTCGTATTGGTTGATTCATGTCTTCTATAACTTGACACCTTACAGATACCTACCATAATATTTTTTACGACTTCTCTGAACCCATTCGATCTATCGAACGAGGAAACATTTCAGGATCATTCAACAAATTCATTTTCACTGCAATCCGTTAAGTAAATTGAAAGTTCCATTACTTTCGAACCTTTTTCAATAAAACCTTGCAATTAAACATGGGCAATACATTTTCTCAGGCCATATAGCTCGATCTCACTGAGTCAATCGGCTTTGTTTCGCCCCAAACAAAGATACATGTCTTGGTAATCCTTTTACGATTCGCCCCGTTCTGGTCTTTTCCTATCGACAATACGTTTTATCCTCGCCATGGGACTGGTGTCTACGAGTCCTTATTTTAGTAGGACATACAGATTTCTACGAGTTTTAGAAATACTATACTGTTGGGACAGTTAGTTTGGAGCGCTGTGAAAGTTCTGTTATCGATGTGAAGTGTTTATCTGCGTTGGTATATTGTACAATGTACATATCGTTTCGTTATATTTTATTTTTTGTTGATCAACTCAGCTGTGTCGTGTTTCCAACTTTCCTTTGCCGAAAAAACATTTTTCATTTACTTTTTACTCGCTTTTGCTAGCGGTTTTGACCGCGTGAAAGACAGATATTATCCCACGGGAACGTATTCCGGGATTAAAATTATCCTCGGTCCGCTTTCAATCTATCTCAGTGCCATTATTCATCACAATTGGTTCACCGACTTTGACGTGAAAACGCCAAAACGGCGAGGCGATACAAACAGACGTATAGAGTTACTTTCGCCTTTATAATATTAGTGTGAAATATGGATTTTAACATCCAGTAACGAGTTTCGTCCAGTCTTTGTTTGAACACCATTCGTATTATAGGTCTTATCTTTTAATACGAGGTCCTCCTCTTTGTCTAAAATATAGGAGAACACTAGGAGGACGCCAATGTGTCCGAACTGCCCCGGGGAAGACGGATGTAGCCACCGGGTTTATTTACTGCACCCAGGGAGAATGGTGTTCGACCGACTATTACAGGGTTTATATTCTATATAGGGCTTCATACAAAAGAACTACTGGTATTTGGATTTACTGTGTCTCTATAATTATGCCTTAAAGAAAGTTCTCTTGGTATTTTTACCCGATTGCTGAAGGAGGGAATATGTTTATCAGTCTATATATGTATGTTCCTGTGGCGTTCTAGAGACCAATCGCGTGGTCCGATGTTGATGATTCGTACGTCAATCGATTCGTCTTAACCTTGCAAGTGTCACTAAAGGCATGACAGTAATCAAATGCAGTCGGAGGATACATAAGGTTTTGTTCAGCCAGTTTGCGATTAAAATGTATCCTCCGATTGCATAGTATGATTTTCTTCTTATTTACATATTTTTAGTTCGCTTCTTAAGAAGTCTGGTTTTTGATTTTGTAATTAACTTTTTTTATTTATGTGAAATTTTCATATTATAGAGCAAAATAAGTCAACATGTCCCAAAAGTAACAGCTTTTTTAAATATTCCTTTCTACAAAGGAGCAGGTTCAGTGCCCTTTCAAAAAAGTTATTTCAAAAGCTCTGTGCAAATAAAACAGCAACAGATATACCTTTATCAAAAGAGATGGATTGAAATGTAAAAAGTGTACCTAACGCTAATTAGGGTCCCGCGCCCGAAGTAATCAAAAACAAAACAAAATATCATGGGACCCTCGCTGTTGATCCCTTTGCTCGCCTGTTTAATATTCTACACTCCAGTCCACTCAACATAAATACGAAATTTGAATAAACACACACAGATATACACATATTTGTCATGCAGACCTGGATGAAACCACAAAAGCGTTGTTGTAATCCGGTTAACCGGTTTGGCGCGAAACCAGACACCAAGTGATGGCTGGCTGTGACACCTCTGAAAAAAATATCCGTCCAGTTTTAGAATCCAAAATTTAAATTTATTAATAACTATGCGTTTTGAGGATAGAATTTGGTCGGATATTTAATCTGGGGCCGGAAAATAACCGAGGAGTACCGTGTCCGGATGGGAATAAGCTCTCGATGTAGGAATATATGAACCAGTTGCTTTAGTGTGCGTCATATTTCTATCTTCTATATCTATGTCATAAACTCGTGCGATAGAATTTTCTATTAATAAATTTACACGTGTTGTGTTGTGAAGAGCTGAAGCGTGTTGATAATTAATGTGAAAAACTTTTCAAAAGCATTTACAAAATTATCCTTAAACTAACTACTTATGCTATATACAAAAGAAAGGTACACTTAGGCGTCGAAGTACAAAAAAAAAAACAAAAAAAGCAAAGCAAATCGAAGCATTTCAAAATCTAAAACCATAGTTATTTATTTGTCAATAAGGTACCGAAAGTTAAAGATTCATTATTCTGCCTTTAATTTCGGCGGTAGGCGGCTTAGTCATAGAAGTTATTAGATCACTTAAAATCAAAATTCATGTAAGCAGTCAAACTAAATTATGATTAATTAACATATATTATTATTAAATTATATAACATAGATTGAAATTGGATTTCCAACCGATCAAACGTTTCTATTAATATTATATTGGTTTTCTAA
The DNA here is from genome assembly GCA_945859665.1 of Anorthoa munda. Classification (NCBI taxonomy): domain Eukaryota; kingdom Metazoa; phylum Arthropoda; class Insecta; order Lepidoptera; family Noctuidae; genus Anorthoa; species Anorthoa munda. Next base: position 5,026,551 of record OX243900.1, on the reverse strand, counting down.
CGGCCGGATACATATAGATAGTGCCTTGAATACTCATAAAGTTCCTGTCACTTTTATGTGTATCGAGGCATAAAGTACAGTGAGAACGACTTTTAAGAACATCTTAAAATTGAGAATCGTTTAAATATTTATTATCAAAAACAGAATTATACTAAAAATAAGACTTATAAATAACACACCTATATACAAACTATATACAAGCGCATATAAAAAGGAAGGGAAAGGAGACAATTGCGAATCAAAAAAAATCGTCCACTTTGATGTCATTGACAAACGTTTCCAGAAAGCTGGTAGCATTGCCACGTTGAATAGCGTTTGAGTATTATATTGTAAGTTTATCTTTGAACTAACTTCAATTAAACAGTACAGTAAGACCAGTAATTGATCTAAATCATTGTTTGCTTTGATCCCCGCCTTTGCGCCTTTGCAGATATTTATGTCATGGAACAAGTGATTGTTTGCACACTATGTATAATGCCCGGGCATTTTGAATCTAGTTAAGTCAAATCGGGCAATGTAATGAATATTGATTTAAAGCTCTATATTTATCACATTGTCTGGTAATTATGAATATTGCTACGTAAAGTTTAGGCAATTCGATAATTATGGTCAATGAATTAGTCCAAGAGCGAGCGAAGCGACCTCGGGATTTTAGGGCACCCCGACACGGATAGTTTAGGTTCGAAGGAGCGAGCAACTAGCGAGTCGAGTTTGTAGCTTAAATAGGAATTGTACTTACCTATTATATATTAAAATCAATATCAACGTTAAAATCTATACTTGTATTATAAAGCTGAAGGGTTTGTTTGTTTGAACGCGCTAATCTCAGGAACTACTGGTTGTAATAGAAAAATTATTTTTGTGTTGGATAGTCCATTTATCGAGGAAGGCTATAGGTTTTATAATATCATGCTACGACCAATAGGAGCCTGGAGCCTACCCGTAGTTGACGGGAGCGAAGCCGCGGCGGACAGCTATTAATTTAATTTAGCACATCTTTTTATTCCCCTGCCCAACAAGTGATGGGCATTATTCAGAATGCCCGGTCAATTTAATTATTTCAATAGTTTTTATCATATTGCCTAGTCATATTGGAAATTTTTCAAACTGCTCGGGTATTATGAAGAATGCCGTAATAATCACTTTGTCCATAACATTTATACTATGAAACTGCATCCCAATCCAGTCGGAGGAGACGATAACTTGAGATCTGTAGCAGTAAGAGGATTCCGACTGGGCTATTGTTGACGATCCCTATAGGGTTGCTCAGTGCTCTAAAACTAACTGTAAATTAAATTGCAGTGCCTACGCCCTACAATTATTTGGGGACGAAAGCACTTTTGTTTTGCTTACACAAGAACTGGTTAGAGTTTATGATTTTAACAAAAAGTTCCGATATTTTTGCTAATCAATTCTGTCAGTTATCCTAATGACCTCATTCATCTTTTCTAATAAATTCGCCTGCATTTGACTGGTCATCATTATCCGTTCAGTATGGCAATATAAAGTCCTTTCTACATATGAAAGGACTTAATATTGACTTACTGAGCCGATTTTCACGGTCAAATTAAATATCAAACCTCTTCTCAAGAATCTTCAAGTCTTTCGGCAGCCCTATTCCGCTATCAAGTGGTCTCAAGAGTAGCACCACAAAGATTTGATTTAAGTTTAATCCCTCCCCGGTTGGTCACTTCGAAACTTGTCGCTTTAATAACAGATAAAAACTGGCCGTCTCCACCCTCGCCGTATTTTATAATGTCTGGCTGGAGAATTTTGATTTTATTTTCGTAAAAGATTGCTTAGCTGGCTGTTCTTGGCTCTGAAGATACTTTAAATAAGACAGATCAGTGACTGACACGTTGGTGTAGTGGTTGCAAGCGGCACTGTTGAGCGTGGGGTCCTAGGTTCAATGCCCGGGTCAGGCAACCTGTTTGTCCATCTCGAATTTCTTAGTAGCAGTTTGGAGTCTGTATAAGATAAGATATTTTTTTTTGCAGATATGGATACAAAACAAGGTGACATAAAAAGTACAATTAGTAACAGCCATATTTTACCAGTGTCTCAAGACGAAAGTCTATGACCAGTGTGTGTTGCCAGTTATGGCCAATGGCTCTGAGACATGGTCGCTCACAATGGGCCTCATCAGAAAGCTTACAGTCACCCAAACGGTAATGCAGAGGGCTCTCATTGGGTTTTGTGTCTCGTATATGGATGCCTTCTCAATTTCCTTCTGCATGATCAAAGACATAACCTTGACATTTAACTTTCTCTAGCGCCTTCATATAGGTCCCTCCTACATCTTGCGCAATATTAATTCTGATGAACGTGAAGAAATTCTATCTAGGCGGAGGAAATTGGAAGGAGAAGCGGAAACAATCTCAATATATACCTTTTAATGAAAGCCTATTACAGGCGGGAAGTGCCCGTAGAAGTTTCTACGAAAGCCCGTATGTAGTCGACAGTCTAATTACTCAACTGTACATACTTGATGAGCAGTGGTGGCCCAGTGGAAATGGCACTGACTTGCGTGTCGTAGATGTGTGTTCGAACCCAGGCAAGCGCTTTACTTTTTGTAAATTATTTCATCACCACTGCTCTCAAAACGGTGAAGGAAAACATCGTGAGGAAACTGGCATCTCCTAGAACCAAAAATTCGAAGACGTGTCATCCACCAACCCGCACTGGGCCCGCGTGGTGAATGAAGGCCCATTCCCTCTCACAGAGAGGAGGCCTATGTCCCTGCAAGGCTGATGGTGATGATGACATAACTGACGTAGCTTGTCCTTAGTGCAAAACTATAATTTGATAGTTTGAATAAACTGGTGCTTTGGCTGCTTGCTGAAAAACAGGGCTGTATTTTTGTATGTTGCCACGAGGCTCTAAACAAGCATCCATCTATCAGCGATGGCATTTGTCGAAATGCCAAAATCTAATGGATTGATCACTTGATATTTCGTTAGCGCTTGGTAATCCCATACATTTCTGACATTTTCGCTATCGCGACACTTTTGTTGATATAATCATACAAGTATACAACACATGAAACATTTGTTTAGTTCGTAGCAAAAAAGTTTTCAACAAGACTCATGATTTGGCAGATTATGGCAATCGAGTTTTTGTAGTTTTCTTTTTTGCCTTCTCCGACTGCGAATCCGAAGTATTTGGTTATTACGATACTAGCTTCTTCCCGTGGCCTGTCCCGCAGAAACCATGTATTTTGCCGGGATTAAAAGGACTAGTCGGCCAAGCCGATCATGGTTTCGGGGGTACTTGGCAATTTCCGTTACGCTTCGTTTACAGCTGATTCGCGCGCAAGTCGCAACCGCCGCCTGCGAGCGTATCCGAACATGTTCTGTGTACTTCGCATTGTTTCTTGAATTTTGCTTTATCACATGTAAGACAATAATTATTGTTCATCTAAGTGAAATTAAAATTTAATCATGTGTATATAATGTATGGTTTTTTCCTCCTATATACATTTTATTGAGAAATATTTAAAATAGAAAGCCGGACAGACGGCGCTCTTTGCCGAATAGTCGCCGTCTAGACGACTACGAAAATGGCCGGATAGTCGGCTTTACCGACTAGTATATTGTTATACGATCCATCATATTTCTTCAACAGTGACAATGAAAACCAAGACATAAAGACATCAGCCTAGAACCATCCCATATACATCGATGCACCACTTTTATTGCTCCGTGCCGTCACGTCGAGGCATTCCCGTTCGTCCCCAACGCCCCATCTTAGTCGATAAATTGTATTGAAGCCATAAATCCTCTAGCCAATACTGCCGAGCTGACGGGTATACTGGATACTGGTACCGTCAACTACGTAATGGCCGTGTTAATCAAAGTTCACCAACTTTTACATGTCTTGCTTGTTGAGAAACGAATTGGTTAATTAAGTTGCTAAGCAAACTTGGTATGGTAGGAACAAATTGCTGCAACCGTTCTTTGGTTTAGATCGGTAACTTTTGCTTACGCGGTGGTTCATGATCATTTGGTTGTTTGCTTGTAAGTTTTCTGCTGAATTTCAGTCTGGAATTCTGTGTTTGATTAAGTCTACAATATCTCTCCTGCTGTAGTAGGTTTTACTCATATTGGGGTTATTCTTCTGATTTTGACAGATGTCAATATATCTCCACAAAATACGTAAGCGGCGCCGCGATTTTTAAATTGTATGATAACTTTTAACTGAGGAATAAAAATGGCGGATTTACAGCTTTTGTATTGAAAATTTTTATTCTTAAGTTAAAATTTATCAGACTATTGAACAATCGGCCCAATAGCATAAAACAAAGTCGCTGTCCGTCTGTTGACATCTTTTCTCTTTCTTTGCTTACTTCTACTAAATAACGCAATGGAATTTGATATGGTTTTCACGAATAGAAAAAACGGTTAAATAAATATCACGTTTGTTGTATGGGAGCCCCACTTAAATATTTATTTTATTTTGTTTTTAGTATTTGTTGTTATGGCGGCAACAGAAATACATCATCTGTGAAAATTTCAACTATCTAGCTATCACGGTTCATGAGATACAGCCGGGAGACAGACGGACAGACAGACAGACAGACGGATCGCGAAGTCTTAGTAATAGGGTCCCGTTTTTACCCTTTGGGTACGGAACCCTAAAAACGGCAAAAATATCACGTATGTGGTATGGGAGCCTCACTTAAATATTTATTTTATTCTGTTTTTAGTATTTGTTGTTATGGCGGCAACAGAAATACATCATCTGTGAAACTTTCAACTGTCTAGCTATCAGGGTTCATGAGATACAGCCTGGTGATAGACGGACAGACAGACAGACGGATCGCGGAGTCTTAGTAATAGGGTTCCCGTTTTTACCCTTTGGGTACGGAACCCTAAAAAGCTATAAACGAGGATAGTTTGTGTATATAATTTGTCACGCACAAAGCCGGGGTGGCTCGCTAGTTACTTATAAGTTTGTTAGTCCTGTTGTATAGATTCTCATTACCAAAAAAATTAAATGGTTTCGTGATGTTTCACACGCACCTAACGCACGGAAATATTCGCATTTTCTGCTGAGCTTTTCGCGCAGGAAATTAACGTTGGATTAAAGTATCCAATTAAATAGGAAATTAATTCATCGATGTTGATTTTTTTCGTTAATGGACGCTTCATTTTATATTCCAATTTTATAATTACTTCCTTATTTACGTGCTTTTAATGAACTGGCTATTTCACAGTTTTATTTTGCAATAATAACTCTCTTTAACCTACATTTTCTTACGGTTTACATTTTCCTCCTAAGTAAGTTTCAGCAGGAACTTACAAGTTAAATGGGAAATAAACTTAATAAAGCAAGTAATTTTAGGATATTAATAATGTTAATTCCTATACTTTATCGTTACATTATACGTTTTCTCGTTGTGTTAAATCAACAATTACCCCATTTAAAGTGAGCTAGCTGAAAGATTTAATGGAGCTAAATCCTGAAATTGATGAAAAAATAATAATTTCCGTGATGCCTTAGGGTTGCTTGTAAGGGATATAGGAGATATAGCATACAGATAAGTTATAATAATGCATAGTACCGTCGTACTGTTTACGTCAGTGAAAATGATGTCATGATTTTCCTATTTATCTTTTATTAGCAGCCATTGTTCTGCCATAGTTACGTAACTTGCATTAACCAGGTGGCCAGTAAAATTATGGCTGTTCTCACCGAAATAATTACTGTACAGTCCAGTACGAAATATTTTAGGAATTATTCGGAACGAAATGTTGCAATACCGGCGACGTCGCCGTCAATGAACAAAACCAATTGTGCACAAAACCAACGATGAAACTAACTCCAGACAAGCACTGAAATGCCACTCTGACTTCACTCCTTTGGACGCAAATAACCATAAATTTTCACAACATTTTAGATGTCCAATTTCTAACAACAATTTTCAGCATCCGCTAAATTGTTGCGCGAAAGTGCCTCGGCTGAATTATGAGTTTTCAACAAAGTTTCAAACAGAAAAAATAAGATAAACAACAAATGCCTTTCACAGGGCAATTTTAGATCTCGTAGAATCGTACTAGAAGACAGTGCCAAATGGGGTGTAAACGTACAAATCGACATGCCCGTTGCAGATGCGTCGCTAGCTGGGACTGACAGATATCAGCATGGGAATTTAGGTCGAAATGGATGCTGAGCCACGCTACCAAATAGGTCGCAAGCCTCGCAGACCTCGCAGGCCTCGTAGCTACTCAAGTGGCGGCGAAGTGGGGAGTTGGCGTGGCGACACGAGGTTATGCTAAACCCGTGCACTTAAGTATGTTAAGTTTAAATTAGAGCTCCGTTCGTGATACAATTTGATTAAGGACTTGTTTTATGGTGGCCATACACCATCCTTCCTATCGTCCAATCGGCATGACGCGACCGATTGGATCAGTTAAAATTGACCGTGTGTGGGAGTGGATTGGCATGACAGTTATACTTGACGGCACAATCGAAATGTGATTCTTTTGGCTTGATCATGCCGATTGGACCGTGTATGGCTGTCGGTCGGACGATCGATTATATTGTATCTTTTGGCGTATTCCTCAATTCTTTTAATAAATTTGTATGAGTAAACTGTTTTCTTTTCATTAACCACTGTTTGCACCATTCTGCTCAGTCTTTTCTTTTTTTTTGTTTTATTTTCACGAGTAAAATGCCCAAAACGGCTAAAATATCGTCGTCTGTCACCGGTGACGCCATGGCTTCAACTGAACGTCGCTGCCGATTGGACAAATCAAATTGATCGTGTGTGGTATACTCGTATATAGACCAACTGCAGATTGCATCAAGCCTGCAACGTCATACCGATTTGACGATAGGAAGGATGGTGTATGGCCACCATTATGTGAATTTGCACAGTGAATTGCCACAGTTGCAGGTTCTTGAAGCTTACTTGCTTGCTTAGCATTCTACTTAGAGCCGGATTGTAAATTACATTCATTACCGAATCGTTGTAATGTGCGAACTTGCATACTCCCTCATACTGATTAAAGGCTCGATCAAACTATCGGCCGATAAAAAGTCTTCTGTAGTTTTCGGGGGCACTTAAGACGCAGATATCCCTCAGTAGCTGATTTTAAAATGAGACTCACGTCTAAACGGCTAGTCGTAATTTTTTGAAAAAAAAAAGTTACATAAGACCATTTTGTTAATAATTTGATCTGAGAAAATTTTGCGTTTTATTCGTATAACATATTGTAATTAATTTGTAAAGTTATGTCTAACACGGACAAAAAAAAAGACAATCGCACTAAAACCGCCGGGACTATTTTAATGAAATTGACACCATCTTAAGGCGATATATTATACGCCCCAATGTTAAGGCAGTACTGGCCGTGCGCCCGCTCGATGCCAAAATATCAAATATCGAACCTCCTTTTGAACAGTTTTGTTTGCAAAATATTATATGATTTACATATGCTATGTTAGTTATGAAGAAATTCCAGCCATCAATTTTTCTGTGTAAAATATTTTTAAACATTCAGGTCGTTTTGGGGAATTTGCAAAAGTTGCGAAAAAATATCGTGTTGTTAATAATTTTTTTAAAGCAAAACTATTAGTTACAGTTAGTACACGAAAAAACCTTGTTTTTTTCAAACCTTTTTCTAGCCGTTACTAAGGAGTATGCTTTAGAAAGTAACCGTTTTACGGCACCAAAGCTGATATAGGCCCTTAAAGACAATTTAACTATCTACATTTTGATCTGAGGCTTTTTTTAAATCATAGAATATTATTTATTTATTTATTATTATTATTTATTATATACTTTATTTTACACCACTTAAATAATGACAGAAACAAAACATTACATAGATAAGTGTACAATGGGCGGTCTTATCGCACAGGGCAATCTCTTATAGACAACCTTTGGATGGACTGAACGAGAGGAGATAGACATAGGGCTGTCAGTGTACAAAACTATCTTAAACATAAATTAGATACCTATTACATAAAATACATACATACAAATAAAATAATATACTAATAAATATCAAATATAGAACAGATAAAGAATAAAAAAAAAATATATATATAATAAGGATAGTACAAAAAAGTACTGAATTTTGGGTCGCACGGGTGTGAAACGAGAGCGCGTTTTGTTCCCGACTGTTGCCGTCTTAATCAAAGTTATCATGTCGTGTTTGCCTATCTGCGTCATCATATCAGCGAGTCGTCTTCCCATAAATTAATTACAATACATTCCCAAACATCTATTAGAAACATAATTGAATCTATCTGCTAAACAATGTCGGTACAATTTGTATGTAAAGTACGTCTGCGCGAAGCAGTGCCACTAACTCATGTCACTAAGTGGCCTTGATTGTTATGTCGTGTTGTGTCGTGCTTGTACGTGTTGCTTACTCAAGTGGCGTATGCGGATGACATTAAGTTAGGATTGGTAGTAATGACGTTCATACATGCATGTACGTAGGTACCTATTGAAAACACAATAGTACAATTCGTTAATGATAAAATACAAGGGGACTTAGCAATCTTTCAGGAGGTTCATGATTAATAACGACTTTCAGTAAAGAACCGAATACGATATACAAAAAACTAGCTTCTGCCATCGGCTTCGCCCGCGTGGTAATCGAAAAGTATCCCGAGGGAGCATATTCCCAGGATAAAAAGTATCCTATGTATAATCCAACTCTGTGCCAAATTTCATCCAGATCCGTCCAGCCGTTTGAGTGTGATGAAGTAACAAACATACAAACACACACACACACACACCTTTACAACCTTTCGCCTTACAATATTAGTGTGATCTGCTGTTCGCTACATTTATCGAGTTATGCGATCAGCTTTTAATAAATAAATTCTAGCTATTTTTTTTCGGGTTCCAGATTTGATCTTATACTTATTTATAAAAAGTCACCTATAGGGTTACAACCTGTTTCACAGATAAACACCATCTTCAGAGATACAGAAATTTGAACCATATTATCTGCAAGATAACTGAACTAGAACTTATCAAGAGGATGTGAAACAAATCTTAAGCTTCTTTTGTTTAAGTAAGGTCTGTACAAATCCCTCTTAGTTGTAATTAGTTTCCATGATGGTCTCGGGAAATCTTGCAGGCTTTGCCTTCAACGTTTTAATTATCTGTTAAAAGAAAATGGAGGAAAAGAGGGTAGATTTCTTTGATGTAAAGGATTTTGTTGACTATATCAATGCACTATTGATCTGTTTGACATTTGACCCGATGCAAGAAAATCGCGCTCTGAAATGTATGAAACAAGGAAATATTCTTACAGGGGTCCTTGTCGGTTGACCTGTACCGTAGTTGTATGCAACTTTGCCATAAAGATTGCTTACTGCTGTTTTAATGTAAGTACAGTGGGCTTATTGCGAACTTTTACTCACGCTCAATCGCGTTAACGTAAACGTCAGTTTGTATTGAAACTGGATAAGCGCCGTCTGGTGACGATAAGAAGAAACCTCTTTTTAGGGTTCCGTACCCAAAGGGTAAAAACGGGACCGTATTACTAAGACTCCGCGGTCCGTTTGTCTGTCTGTCTGCCGGTCTTTGTCTGTCTGTCACCAGGCTGTATCTCATGAACCGTGATAGCTAGACAGTTGAAATTTTCACAGATGATGTATTTCTGTTGCCGCCATAACAACAAATACTAAAACCAGATAAAATAAATATTTAAATGGGGCTCCCATACAACAAAAGTTATTTTTTGCCGTTTTTGCGATAAGGGTACAGAACCCTTCGTACGCGAGTCCGACTCGCACTTGGCCGGTTTTTTTGAATACATTTTGGCATAAGAGATCGTTTAAGTTATTACGAGCGAGTACGTTGAAAAACTCGGAATAAGCACACTAACGTGCTAACAACCCGCAGGTGTTAGCATTGTCAGTTATAGCGAAGCACAACTCAGTCTATCTTAAGAAGCTAAATTATAAATCGTATCTATCAAAATTCAAATATAATCCTCAACAAAAATCCTGTATTAGATCATCATTAAGGCGTACAAATAAGTCACGTACTTCCAAACAGCGCACCACGCATTACGCTCGACAACGCACTGGTACATTTGTATTCAATTCGTAACTTTATTAGTGGGCGCCCATCAAATGCCACGCGCGTCATTTAGACCGATTCGCTATAACGTTGCCACTTCGCTGTGAGCTATGTACCCCGTTTATTGCATAATTGTGTGATTGATGATGCGTAGTTGTGTTGCTGAATTTTCATGATTTTGAGGGTAGTTCTGCTTTTGTGTTTCGGCTTGGGTTGGTATTCGGATTGGGCTGTCAATTCAGCTCTTTGAATGTCAACTAGTGCAGAATACCTTTTTTGCAATTTAACTGTACATTTTCTTCATTGAGTCATCATCATCATTTCAGCCGAATGACATCTACTGATGGACATAGGCGTCGCCACATTGACCGATCCCATGCTTCTCGCATACAGAGCCTTCTCGCAACCTTAACCAGGTCAACGGTTCACGTAGTGGGAGGCCTGCCAAGTGGCTCGCAAAACGGATGGCCGATGGGGCCAAAAATTTCTGGAATGGCGACCGCGAACCGGCAGACGATGCGTTGGAAGGCCTGCATTGAGTGGTATTTAGCAATTCTAGCTAGTGGACTTTTGCTTCATAGGTATACCTACTTTATTTATACGCTCTTTCAACAAGAGTTTCGTATTTTTACATCACATATTCGCTTTATATTCGTGGTTATACTTCTAAACAGAATCTACACCTGCTACGATCCTTACCTACTCCTATTGCTTTTGTACTAAGCTGCGTAGTGTAGTTTCTTCGTCATCATCATCGTCATGACCAACGTTTTAAAGTTCCCACTGCTGGGACACAGGCCTCCTCTTTGTGAGAGAGGGAATGGGCCTTAATCCACCACTCAGTGCGGGTTCGTAGATGTCACATGTCTTCGAATTTTTGGTGCTAAGATATGCTATATTTCCTTACGATGTCTTCCTTCACCGTTTTTAAAGCAGTGGTAATACGCAAAGTAAAGTGCCTAGATTACGGTCATTATGATGACCATCAAAGCGCCTGCCTGGGTTCGAACCCACGATCTACGACACGTACCTAAGTCGGGGCCGTTACCACTGAGCGACCACTGCTTTCTCCGCACTCCATGTAAAAAGTCCGTGGTTTTATCTATGTAAAGTCTACAATAGCACGGTTAGAATAAATTACCAAGTTATTAATTTCAGTTTTCTCTTCGTATAAAATTGTAAACATGCACGTTTACTTAACATAAACTGCAAAACCGAATACGTCATACCAATATTACCACCCGTTCGTGTATAATTAATGGTAACTAATCTGCATATAATCACACGCTAAATTGAACTAATATTCGGCCTATTGGAGATACAGTGGCGTGCAAGCGTTCCCCGGCTGTCGTTAATCTTTTTCAAGTAATCTAGATGTATTGGATTTTTATGTAAAGCAGGGTGATTCATAGCTCTTAAAGTACCGTTTATATGGCATGCATTATTTATTGTCCTCATATTTTGAAAGGAGTAATTTGCAGGTTTATAATTCGTGTTTGGAATATTAATACTTACAAGACTTTTCCTTTACTATATAACATTGAGATTCAATCGTAATTTATCCTTAAATAGTTTTTCTCCGCAGCTTTGCTCCAATCGATACTTTTTTACGTGCATTTTTGAATTATTTTTCTTCTTTAAAACCTTCCTCGGATTTCAAGGAATACTTGAAATTGCTAAATTGGCCTAGCCGTTCTCGAGATTTGCGGTTAGCAAAATAGTTATATAGATTTTTCTTATACAATTATACTTTATACAGTACATCTGTACTCGCCAGTGCTGTATAGTAAACTAAGTCGTACATAACAAAACTCTAAGTACACAGTACTTCATTTCAATCCCTCGGATTCGGAATCTGCAGGCCTGACGCCTGATGTCGCCAAACGAAGCCAATCGTTGACGTCGCGTCGACAGTTCGAAACTCGCCAAATTTGTTGCCCCGCGACATTTCCCGACAATTTCGTAATGAACTCAGAATATTTGGTGCGGTATTTTTTGTTGAAACATTGAAACATTGAATTTTGTGTGGGTATTGTGGAAATCAGTCTATAAAAGAGATAAGTGGTAACAATATACATAAGCAGCTAAATCAATTTACGCATGCTGGATAGTCAAGTCGTTGATATGGATCACCGTCGACCACATCATCGCTTACCATCAGGCGAGATAGTGGTCAAACGCGAGCCAATCGATAAATAAAAATAAAAAAAATCTACTGTATTAAACATACTTTGCCCACAAATAACAAAAGTAGATGAAGTAATTGGTCGTTCGGTTTGTATAATAGCTGTATGCTATGCCAGAGGGTATGGGCCTTAATCCACCACTCAGTGCGGGTTCGTAGATGTCACGTGTCTTCGAATTTTTGGTGCTAGGATATGCCGGTTTCCTTAGGATTTTTTCCTTTGAGGATTAAATAAAGAAAATCCATCCATGACTCTTTAATTAATGTACGTACTAAGTACTAAATACAGCGACCGACATTGTTTTTTCCGTGAGCCCGAAGTAATTTTATTTTTCTCTTTCTTTTGGTTTGGACACGTGCTAAAACTTAAAAAGATCGGATTTTAGAGCAGTGGTGATGTAACAATTTAGGGTTCGACTACCCACGCCCTACGGCACGTAATTCGAAGGAGTTACCACTGGGCCACCATTGCTCTTACACATTCATCATAGGTGTGGTATATTGTAGCATTGTCGTAAAACTTATGTAAGTATTTGTATTTTTTTTTAAACAAGTCGTTTCGCTTACCGTGCATTGTCATCCAAACTTCACTATTTTTCTTCGAACATCTAGTTTTGTTCAATTAAGAATCGTTTTGTGCTTCCAACATCTGTTTAGATTGTTTTACATATTCAAATCCCATGAACACTCAACCGAAACCACTTAGTCACTTCCCGATTGTGTCACAGAAGGCTTCCTAACGTAAAGGCAGTAAAAATGATTAATTCTATGTGAACAGAGGCTTTAGTTCGAGTTTTTACTCACGCTCAATCGCGTTAACGTAAACGTCAATTTGTATTGAAACTGGATAAGCGCCGTCTGGTGACGGTAAGGAGAAACCTCTTTTTTTGTATACATTTTGACATAAGAGATCATTTACGTTATCACGAGTGAGTACGTTAACAAACTAGTACTAAGGCCTAAGACATCGTTTACGTTATCACGAGTGAGTACGATAAAAAATCGGAATAAGCAAACTGAGGCACTAGACACGTGAAATTCTATCAACGAAAATGTCGCTATAGCGATTAGTAAACTGTCACAAATGTATGGGATTGCCAAGCGCCATCGAGACGTCAGGTGATCAATCCCTTACATTTTGTTATTTTGCCAATCGACATTGCTGAAATGTATCGGATTATCAAGCGCTATCGAGACGTTACGTGATCAATCCCTTACATTTTGTTATTTTTCCAATCGACATCGCTGAAATGTATCGGATTGCCAAGCGCTATCGAGACGTTACGTGATCAATCCCTCACATTTTGTTATTTTGTTCGTTTACCGCTGAAATCGAATGACACTTGTCTTATGCACAAAAATAGCCAAGTTTCTAAGTACATAGAACTAACCTTGTAACATAATAAATGCGAAAGTCTGTGTGTTTGTTTTTTTGTTAATCAAACACGCCTCAACGGCTGACCGAATTTTGACAAAATTTTGCACAGGGGTTGACCATGGACTTTGTATTCTGGTAGTATATTCCCTTTTGATAATTTCCGAGCTTTTTTCGGTGGCTTTACCCATTAAAGCCACCGAAAAAAGCTAGTTAGCAATAAAAACAGAAGTACGTTCGAATTTTATAGACTTGAGATTTGTTTCTGAAAATAATTGGTTTCAAGTATGTTCATATTACTGGCAATAATGTTGCCTTTTCCACGTAAAACAACAAAATAAATAAAACAGTTTATTGCTTACCATGGAAACATAAAAATCCTTTCTTATCACCATTCCGCTATACGATTCCGAAACGTGTTCGCTCTTCAAGCAACTCTTGAACCAGAAAAATCATTTAAGGCTCGAAAAGTTTCGATCAAAATGTGTTTTCCATTTCATTGGAGCCTCTCCGGTGTACTGAGCTCTATATGCGAAAGTGGAAGAATTTTAGACTTTAGATACAATATTCATATTTGTTTTTATTATAGGATAGGATATATATACAACTCAATAGTCGTTTCTAAATAGATTGCTTGGATTTATAAAGTGACTATGACAGGTAGCGTTACGTTTGACACGAGGAAAGGAGGCTACTGCATATGAATTCGCCGCTAGAGGCGCTGGTGTAACGTAAGGTCTTCGATATGTCAAACTCCACTGTTTGTGTTGTGAGTGGGCGGGCTTTTCCCTAATTATATTATTGTTGTGAGTATTTTGCGATACCTCAGATTAGTTTTGGCTAATATGAGTTACGGGTCAATGAATGTTATTGCTTTAAGATATTTAATATGATTTAAATGTAAACTTGGTTGTCACGCCCGTTGTAGGTACGTAAACTTTGATAGCTATACTTCTGGACCTTAGTCAACATTTCAATTTTACACTGACCTTAGATCTATGTTTAAACTCAATGTGACCGACAGCTGCATACCTTTTTTCAAAAAATATAATCTTTTAACTTTTGCATGCCTATATATATTAGAAATAGCCATTTTTGTAAAAACAAATGATCACTTATTCCCAACTTTGAAAAATACTAGAAACAGGACTACAAGTTTAAGAACTCAATACGAAAATATGTTATGCATAGGTGGATATAAAACTGCATTATTGAGAAAGAGTGTTATGTGCATGGCTCCTCTTATTTATAACCATATACCAAAAATAGTTAAAGAGCAACCTTTAAGAATATTTAAAAATAAAATTAAAAAAAATAACATTTAATTTTTATTGTTCTTATATTATTAATTAGCTTTAAGTAAATAGTATAATTAATGGTAGTGTTACTAAAAGTTTTGCATGCCATGAGGCAGAATGTATAAGGATCCAAAATATTGTAACAACTAAATGTATTACCTACATTCTAAGCAAATAAATAAATCTATCTATCTTATTTAGTTCATTCTTATTGAAGAAGAAAACGTGTTATGCCGACCCAAGTATCATTTATCAAGAGGCTTAGATAAGTGACATTCTGTCAACGAAAGCGTCACGACGGCGATTTTTAAAATGTCAAAATTGTATGGGAATGCCAAGGCACACAAAAAGTCACGTGACCGATCTCTTACATTTTGCCATTTCGGCTGGCGCCTTTGCTGATAGAAGATGAGGAAGACGATATGGCGGTCATGCGATTGAGTTACGCCTGTGTTCAGTAGTATAGAATATCTCATTATACGGTCTTATTACAAAAATCGGTTTAACTAAAACCCAGATTCAGACCTCCATAAACTACGGCGTATACAAGGGGGGAGGGGTTTAGTTAAACCGCTTTTTAGGGTACCGTACCCAAAGGGTAAAAACGGAACCCTATTACTGAGACTTCGCGGTCCACCTGCCGGTCTTTCTGTCTGTCTGTCACCAGGCTGTATCTCATGAACCGTGATAGTTAGACAGTTGAAATTTTCACAGATGATGTATTTCTGTTGCCGTTATAACAACAAACACTAAAAACAGATAAAAATAATTATTTTAGTAGGGCTCCCATACAACAAACGTGATATTTTTTTGCGTTTTTTTGCGATAATGGTACGGAACCCTTCGTGCGCGAGTCCGACTCGCACTTGGCCGGTTTTTATTGTAATAAGACTGACAAACGAAGCTTACAAATGCATAATCTCCCTGTCCATTAGTATCCACAGTGACAAGTTATTAATGGACTTTTATCATGCTTTTTAAACTAGATTATTTATCTAGTAGAAGACACGCTTCGATAGACAATCTATGGAACACGTAATTATGACTCGTTTTGCGTGTTACTGTATGAATCGGGGTATTTTCGCGAGATGTCGTCATCTTGCAAAAATACTCCGATTCATACAGTAAAACGCCCATAACTTATGAACGGCTGACCCGATTTTCATCAAACAGTTAAGTTTAAGAACACTCTCGATAAAGTCACCATTCATACAAAAAAAACTAAATCAAAATCGGTTCATCTGTTTAGAAGCTAAGATGACACAGACAGACACACTTCAACTTTTAACACCCCTCTTTTTTCCGTCGGTGGTTAAAAATGGTATGGTATTTTACACCAGAAACATACTATGAAGTCTAATCACACCAGGTGCCACAGCCACAACATCTCCCTTCAGATGTAGGTAAGCGGAAGCACTTAGAATGATAAATTCTGCAAGCTCGGAGTAATGATTGCGTTTCATCTGATAGCCTTATCAACGGCAATCACTCCGTCATTAAGGATAATAGCGTACGACTACCCACCTTGAGGTATAACCTTACATATTGCACATAATAATATACGTACCATGCGCTTTCAGCCTTGTTTATAAAAACTTATTTAAATTCTCCATCATCATTTCAGCCGAAAGTCGTCCACTGATGAACATAGGCCTCTACCAAGCGTCGCCACATTGACCGGTACCGTGCGTCTCTCATCCAGCGGAATCCCGCCACCTTCAGCAGGTCATATGTCCACCATGTGGGAGGCCTAACGAACTGCCATCTAAAAGAATTAAGAAGAATCTGTCTTATCTTTATATATATAATTCTGTACGTGTTATGTCACTGAACTCCTAAACGACTGAACCGATTTGAATTAATTTTTTTGTATGCGTTTGGGTGGCGCCCCGGATGGTTTAGATTCACAACTGGGTAGGGTAGGGTAGATGAATGTTTGGTGTTTTTATGGCAAAACAAAGTTTGTCGGGTCAGCTAGTTTATATATAGATTTTTGTGCAGATGATAGATTAAAGTTTTCTAGAGAATTCGAATTTGGAACTGCTAATCAGTTGCTAAATCAATCAATTGCTTTGAGATTTTTATAAATAAGATCCCATAAATTCTCCATTTAAGCACATCCTGATTTTCGTGAAAACTATTTTCTTAACTATTCATCGCCTATACGGTGGTTACCCCCTGATGTTTTTCGCCCAAGCCCTTATATTTTCATTAGCTTGAGTAGCGAAAATAAATGTTATTACCTTTTGAGCAACAAATATTTTGAGTAATATTAATCATCAACATGAAAAACAAATGAGGCTCGATAAATCTTGTCGCTATTGTTTTTTTTTCTTCAAAAAAAGAGACCTCAATTCTCTGCATTTTAATTAGACATTCTTCGGCTTTTTAGGGTTCCGTACCTCGGAAGGAAGAAACGGAACCCTTATAGGATCACTGTGTTGTCCGCCCGTCCGTCTGTCAAAACCCTTTTCATCAGCAACGCGTGGAGGTATCAAACTGAAATTTATATCAAATACTCAGGTCTACTGTCCCTTAAAACTGAAAAAAATCAAACTTCTAAGCCAACACAATCAAAAGATACAGCCAATTATGCCACAAATTTTCGACACTTGCAAGGGAATCAAAACTCAGAATCTTGAAATTTGGTAATAAGCAACGTCTTATAGCACAGATAAAGGGCAAATTGCGAAAACCGTAAATTTTTAGTTACCTCATATAATAAAAATATTTTTAATAATTTTAAACTTACTACCCCTTTCCTCATGAACGCGTAGAGGTATTAAATTGAAATTCATATCAAATACTCAGGTCTATAATACCTTTAAGCTGAGGTTTGTACGGAACCCTCGGTGCGCGAGTCCGACTCGCACTTGGCCGGTTTTTATCGAAAAATTTCTCCATAATATGCCAATATAAAATTACTTCGAGTTTTTTTTTCAAAAGATGTCAGTGTTTCCCTCGATATATTTTCATTAAGCGGGCGTCGAGTGGCGATGGCGGGACCGCGGGACGCCGCCGACTAATTTATTGCAACGCCCTAATACGGAATTTAATAAGGTGCGACTTGAAAATATTCCGGCTTTTTATTCCGTAAATATTGTCCCCATGATGTTAATTAATTAAGCTTTTCTGTTTCGAATACTTTGGACACATTGTTGTGATCTATTATGCGAGAAAATGCCCGAATATTTTTTCCTGATACTTTTAATTTATTAGATTGTTTTTTTTTCTAATGAGTAATCTTCTGTCCATGTTCTAATAGTACAGTGTGTGCACACTGCAAACAATGTAGCACATGACCTTATTACGATATAAAAGTATGTATTGGTTACTCGGAAGGAAATCCTGTCTATCAATACAAAATAAAATAACCATATACAAACATATACTGATGCGTAGACTAAAAAGAAAAACTTTGGGGCTGTACTAAACAAATCAACGTCAAAATAATCCAACAATTCCAAAATAAAGTGCTCAGGGATGCTGTAAATGCACCCTGGTACATAAGAAATGACAATCTTCACCGTGACCTTAAAACGGAATTCGTAGTCACGATCGTCCAAAAATTTGCTGAAGCCCACGAACACAGACTTCATCGACACGTGAATGTTGAGGCTATTCAGCTGCTAGACAATACAGACTTAGTGCGTAGACTAAAAAGAACTAAACCTTTTGAATTAGTGTAGTGTAAAATGAATAATAGTGACCACGCTGTGTTATACATATAACACATGAACATAGTGTTTTTAAATTATATCAGACTCTAAGAAAGTGTTATGGACTTGTGTAAAAGTGCAAATGGACAGTATTCTTAGATTTAATAAAATCTATCACGTAAGATATTAACTTAGAGTTTAATTGCATACTAGTCTTTTAGGCTAGATCGTAATTAATTATTAAGAATTTTGTTCTTACTAATAAAGTATCATCATCATCATCATATCAGCCGAAAGACGTCCACTGCTGGACATCGGCCTCTTCCAAGCGTCGCCACATTGACCAATAAAGTATAAAAAAACAAGCCCTTATTTAATCCGCAGGTCAAATACGAGCCAAGTGTTCTCATGCGTGGAAAATTAATAAAAATGATTCCTATTTTATAAGTACACGCTTCAATTAACATTCGGTTTCATTTGCTTAGAACTGTACCAAAACTCATTGATCTGTGACTTTCGAAGGAGACCTAAATTATTCGAGTTTCACCCTAATTTCCATACCCCGTAATAAGGAACCGTGATTTGCAAAGGTAAAACGGATTTAATATTACCAAAGCAAGGCGAACGTATGAATTTCAGCCATTTTGTTTTCTGACGTTGCAAAAATTCCACACACTCAACGCTTTTTAGATTGGATCGCGATCGTCCTTAGAGAATTCAATTCATAAATAAATATGGCGCCCGGCCGACGCCATCTTGGCCTGGGCCACAGAAGTGTTGCGTGCGCGGCATGCTAACGCGAACCTTGCTGCTAGAAAATTTAATATTCCCCATAAATAAATCAGTGTCAAAGGACCCAGACCAGGACTTACGGTAATTAACTCAAAACTAGGAAATTAAATCAGTTCGACAGTTTCAAGCCAGGCAAACGAAGTCAGGTGAAGTTTGTGATTGGACGAACCATCAATTATGAAAGTAGTTTCAGTGTTGATGCTGGTGGGTGGAAAAGGAAATACTAGAAAGGTTATAATAATAAAAATCAATAGAATGGCTCTCGTCGGTGCGTGACTAGTAAAAGCGAAGGCCTGTCATGGACTCATAAACAATATTAATTGCTATAAATAAACACGAAAGGTGCCTTTGTAGTTATTGAAAATTGTAATCATAATTTACACTGCCGACAACAGTTTTTCCATCGCTTGCCGAGGTAAACTGCTCTGGAAGGTAAATAAATCTGTTTCACAAGAATAAATGGGAGTAAATAAATAAAATTCAGGAATTATGAACTTTTTGTAACAGCCACGACTCAAAGCGTGAACTGCGAGAAGGCAATATTGTTATTCAATTTGCATATAGTATCACGAATGCGTGCGATTTAGATGTACATTTCCATGTTAGTATCGGTAAAAGTAATCAACGGTGGAGGTTTTCGGTTCCATTCAGGCGTACGCTAGAACCAACATCGTAGTTCGGACAAAAGCTCTTGTAAAACCGACCCAAATACCATTGACCTATTGATTTTTAACTCCACAGTAAACAGACGCAACTCGCGAAAGTTCGAATGAATGGCGAGCGATACAAAAAGTTATGATTACGATTGAAAATCAATTTTATGAAAGGGAAATTAAATATTTTACCTCTGATGTAAAATTTAGGAGCCAAATTGCAAATCAGTAAATATAAAGTAATATATGAACAGTGATAAACTCGGCCTTTGTAGGCTCAAATTTTTTTTTTTTTTTTAAAACGGTGCCCCTCACTAGGAATTTCTTCCTGTATCGTGGGTGCGTTTACAAACATATAATCTCACATACACCACACCCAGAGCCGAAACAACTTTCTGTAGGTCTTACAAATATTTGTTTCGTGTGGGAATCGAACCCGCGACACGCAGCGCAGCAGTCTATCGCTCAACCACTGCGCCAACCGTGCGCCCGACAAAAATGTACGATCAAAATGTACAGGTTGTTTCATATTTCGTTTACCAACAAATTGTGGAACAATGGAGAGGCAGTCAATGTGGGACTCAGATAACAGAATGTGGTTATCAATTCCCGTCACGGGTTCATTGCAGCTTCTTTCATTAAACGATTTCCCTGTAAGCGATCACACGGATAATTCCATTAGTCGTCTCCTTTGCTTCAAACAAGGACCACTGGTTTCAATTGCAACGTTTCTTGAAATCAAAATCGATTTAATTGAATTCTGTTTGAGTTACAGATGTATCGCACTTGAGGTTTTTTTTGTAAGTTACTAGGAAAATAGTATTGACTTAAACTGTTATTGTATTTTTTTTTTTGAAGATTTGAACCCAACATTTGACAACTATCTCACCTGGTAAGCGATGATGTGGTCGACGGTGAAGCACGCTTGTCTAGAAGTAACTAGAAGTAGTTAGTTGGTTTCTATAATGTAATCCTGAATTCTGAAATTGCATCAATACTAGGGCTTTTTACCCGACTGTCGAAGGAGGGTAATGTGTTTATCAGTCTATGTATGTATGTTTGTTCCTATGTGGCGTTCCAGAGACCAAACGCGTTGGCCGATTTTGTTGATTCTTACGTCAATCGATTCGTCTTAACCCTGTGAGTGTCACTGGGTACATTAAAATTGGAAAAAACAAAAATGGCGGATTTTGGGCGCCATATTGTAGGGCACCAAATTTTTTTTTCTTCCAAGCCCATCTTGTGGGGTATCATAATAAATGGTTTTGAGAGGTGATTTCAAAAATATATAACACTTATATGTTTAAATGTACCTAATTCAAAAAAAAAAATAACTAAAAAGTTATAAATAAAAAAAGTTAATTAAAAAAAACACGAAACCCGACTGCTTAAAAAGCTAACTAAAAAGGCGTAAACAAGAAGAAAATCATGCTGTGCAGTCGGAGGATACATCTGGTTTTGGTCAGCCAGGTCGCGAACATGTATCCTCCGACTGCACAGCATGATTTTCTTCTTGTTTACGCCTTTTTAGTTAGCTTTTTAAGCAGTCGGGTTTTTTGTTTTTTTTTAATTAACTTTTTTTCCCTTTATTTTCTTTGGATCATAATATTCGTTATATGTGTACCATTATTATAACATTCTTTGAAATATGAAGAAATATCACAAACTTCGATTATCGGCAAGCTTCTTGATAAAATAATTTCGTAGTTAAATTTTTCAAAGGTAGTCTTGAAAGACAGCGTAATTTAATCTTTGCGATCGAAACCTTGCGATTTAGTTCACAATAAATAAGTTATGGAATTTAACTTTAATAAGTAAATTAAGTTTGTAAGAATTCTTCTCGGCAAGGAAACTCCTTGATTTGTCGGAAAATAAGATGTTGAAGAAAATGAATATTGTACTCATAATGGCAGTGGAAATATCGTGTTGCTGTTTTAGTATATCCGATGTAAGAATTCTTCTCGGCAAGGAAACTCCTTGATTTGTCGGAAAATAAGATGTTGAAGAAAATGAATATTGTACTCATAATGGCAGTGGAAATATCGTGTTGCTGTTTTAGTATATCCGATTCAGGGAATACTAAGGTTACTAGGTTACCTAAAAATAACACTTACAGGGTCAATTAAAATTATCTAGCGAAACTTTGCACGCGTGTTAGGTATCGATATCCAAACAAGATAATACAAAAACCGGCCAAGTACGAGTCAGACTCGCGCACGAAGAGTTCCGTACCATTATCGCAAAAAACGGCAAAAAATCACGTTTGTTGTATGTGAGCCCCACTTAAATATTTATTTTATACTGTTTTAAGTATTTGTTGTTATAGCGACAACAGAAATACATCATCTATGTCAAAATTTCAACTGCCTGTTTCAGTTCATGAGATACAGTCTGGTGACAGACGGACAGATAGACAGACAGACAGACCGCGGAGTCCTAGCAATAGGGTCTAGTTTTCACTCTTTGGGTGCGGCACCGTAAAATACTTAATATTAACTTATCACTACCCTGCGGTCATTGACCCCCTGGAATCTAGTTGGAATGAGTTTAGAAATCCTTTTTTTTGCTTCATCTTGTTTGGTTGTCTTATCTTCATTGACTTGGAGATTTGCTAGTGAAACTTTACAGTTTCAATATCTAATCTAATTTGACCTGTATAAGTTGTGGCATTTAAAATTTGCTAAAACCCATAAACCACTCCAAAGTGAAGTGGTACGATTGCATGGTATTGGCTCGTGGCTGTACGAGTATCTTATCCTATTTAAGCGCGGGCACAAAGGGCGTTCCGCAGCTTTTGTCGTATCAAATTGGCCACTCGAGCGTTATCAACATATATTTTATACGCGAAATTGGTATATGTGGCAAATCTTTGACATTTTACTTTTGATATAATTATTATTATACACAAAGTGCCGTAAGCTTTGGTGCTTACGATGGTTAGGACAGAACTTTGTATAATTTATTTCGTCACTGCTCCTCTCAAAATGGTGAAGGAATACATCGTGAGGATTCTGAAATGACTTGGTACCAAAATATTGAAATAAAAAAACACAATATTGGACTCACGTGGTCGGTGGTGGCTTGTGGTTCATTCCCTCACACAGATAGGAGACATGTGCCCCTGATTGCATTATAAGTAAGGTAAGTAAGGCATATTGACACTTGATTTACAAAATCTTTGATTCTCCAAGACAGATATTCATATTAGATAGGACGACGCGACGCCTAAGTGTACCTTTCTTTTGTATATAGTGGAAGTAGTTAGGTTTAGTATAATTTTGTATAGTTTACTTTTGTTTAGTGTTTAAGTATGTACATATTCACACCTTAGTTTTACAAATAAAATCATTCACATAGATAGGTACTTCTAAATGACCCTAGATCACAGTATAAATATGGATGAACAGTACGGAAACTACCTACAAACGCTCGAAACGACACACAAACAAACATGCTCATCGGCGAGACCCCTAAGCGGCTCGTATTACTGACAGCACCGCGGACGCTGCTTAGGGGTCTCGACGGTGCGCATGTTTGTGTGAGTGTGCCGTTTCGAGCGTTTGTAGGTAGTTTCACTAGTTTCCATTCTGTTTGTATATTTATACTGTGTATAGATAGTCCAAGTTTGTTACATACTTTCCCCGTTACTTTGCCGCATTAACATAGATAATACCAGTATCCAGTATATCTAAGTATCTTAGTAACAGCCACCATGCCTGCATACCATTCAATATAACCGTACCAGCCTGTTAGGTAGGCAACAATACCAGTTGTATTACGGCACCCAAGCATCTGATAATTGGGTACAGATAGATACGCTTGCATGTTTGTGTAATTGCGTTACCTATCTAGCAATCCGATTACCCGCTGTTGTAGATGTAACTGGATTGTGTGAACAACTGTTGTTTCGCGAAAGGTGTTTTAATGCTTTGAGCATTTATTTACATTACAAGTTTGTAAATGAGCTTATTTCTAAAAATGTGGTTATTACGGTCTTTATTTACGTCTAAGCTATGGCTTTTAGAATGGTATTCGTCTTCATTGTTCCCTGATAGCTGAGGATGGCGACCACATACGACCCGTCGCCAAGTTATTTATTTTAATACATGGAGGACTTATAGCTGATAAAAACAAACATAAAAGGATATAAAGTTAAATATAACTTTATGTTGACTATGGTTTCCTTTTTACCTGACTGCCGAAGGAGGATAATGTGTTTATCAGTCTATGTATGTTTGTTCCTATGTGGCGTTCTAGAAACCAAACGCGTTTACCGAATTTGATGATCCTTTCGTCAATTGATTCGTCTTAACCTTGAGAGTGTCACTGGCTACATTAAAATTGGAAAATAGAAAAATGGCGGCTTTTGGGCGCCGCCGCATTGTGGGGGCACAATTATTTTTCTCTTTCAAACCCGTCGTGTGGGGTATCAAAATAAAGAGTTTTAAGAGGTGATTTCAAAAATATATAACACTTATGTTTAAATGCACCTGATAAAAAAAAAAACCTAATTTTTTTTGCAAATTAATGAATTTGATTTGAATTGAAATAACAAAAAAAAGAGCCGAAAATCAAAATCTTCGACTGCTTAAGAAGCGAACTAAAAAGACGCAAACAAGATGAAAATCATGCTGTGCAGTCGGAAAATACATCTGGGTATTTGTCAGTCAGCTCGCGAATATGTAGAGAAGACTGCGTCTCCTGTGTCTTCTGCAGTGGTCATTTTAGAAGCCACTAAATGCTTATTTTTTTTGTGTGTACTGTAAAGACGTGCTACCTCCTTACCTAATTAAAGCTGGCAACTGATATTAGTTTTGGACATAGAAATATTGTTTATATATCTATGGTTTTGGAAGATAAAATCACATTTCGAACGCTAGAAAATATTTGAAGATATTTTTGTTTAGTTTTTCTGGGGGCTACTGTAAGATCCGCCTTTGACGTAATAAATACAAGTTTTAAGTTCTATTTGCTTATCATTTGAGCTCCCTGAGTTAAGTCCTCACAGTACCTACGTCATGAACTGATCTTCATGATTTTCTTCCTAGTTTCCTTTCTAGTACCAACTGCCGACTGGGATCTAAAACTTACCAAATGTAACTCCATCTCTTTGTGTCACAAACAGCAAACTAATGTTAGCGAAATAATCCACTGACGATACTATTATTGAATTTAAGCTCAAACGTGCGCAGTAGCGTTTGGTTTCGCACGATCTGCTCATGGGCGCTCTCCCGCGGGAAATCACGATATGACAACCACCTGTTCATTGGGTATCTTAGTAAGGGTGACACGGCAATATATACGTTCATAGACAATTATTGCCTGGAGGTAGGTAGTGGTGGAATTATCATCACCTGACTAGCCTTTTCGCAACCATTTTGGGGTCAAGTTCCAGTCCAGTCGGTTAACTGAATACTAGTACTATATTGCTTTAATTTGGTCTATATGGTGTACACTATATCATCATCATCATTTAAGCCGAAAGACGTCCTCTGTTGGGTATAGACCTCTCATAGCCACGCCCCACTGTCCGGTCATGTGTTACCACCAGCTGTGGCAGCAAGCAGCAGTTATCTCAATTTTTGGAAGCTTTGATAACTGCTTGATATTGCCAGCGATATTTGACCAATATTACCCAAACATGTTGCCCGTACAAGCTGCCCTTGTGTTATGGAGATAGGAGGAGAATCACTCAAATTAAATTCCATAGTGCGCATAGTCTATACCTTTGTGTCAGCGACACGTGATTTGCGACCTCGTGCCCAGGCACGCCATGATTAGAAACTGTTAGTTGTTTTTCGGGTTCCGAAGTCAACAAGGAACCCTTATAGTTTCGCTCTGTCCGTCTCTCCGTCCGCAGCTTAGCTCAGAGAATTTAAGCACGCGTTATCTGCTGTGATTGGTTGAATGAATTTTCAACAGCCAATCACAGAAGATAACGCGTACTTGACAATTTTGTCACATTAATTCTGCGATAATTTTAAGGTGGGAAACTGAGGGTAATGATTTCTAAATTAATAATGTTTAAGCTCGAATAACGCATTGGAGTGGCCGGATTCGTTGGCAGTACCGGTCCGTAGTCCATACGGCGCATGCGCGCGGGGGTATCTATTTTGTGTTAGTGCAGAAGTATTTTCGACGTTTTGTAATGAAAACGTTAAAGTAAAGTCAAATTAGATTCGATTTCCAAGCAAATAATTTATTTTCTTTTGTCGATATCCATCTATAAAGTCAATATTCAACCCGACTACATCACTAATTGAGTAGCATAAAACTTACCAAAATGAAATAGTGAATACCGCAGATTAGAGGTACATAAGAAATTTTTCTAATTCCGAAAGAGAAATAAACAAGGAGCGTGCGTGCAAGGATCCAGGAACGAACCATACCATTCCCCGTGGCTCTAACGCACGCTCGTATCGGCTCCTTTCGCAATTCGCACCCGCGGTGGTACTTAAATAGATAATATTTTTCTAACTTCAGTTGCAAAGTACGTTTTATAACTCCTTCTTCAGTTACCAGTTAGTCCTTTTTTAGTTTAAGTCAAGAGTGAATAGGTTACATCTAGGCAAGCGTGCTTCACCGTAGACCACATCATCGCTTACCATTAGGCGAGATAGTGGTCAAACGCGAGAATACAGATTAAAAAAGATTTTAGACGTTGTGTGCCGCTGAAACCGTTTTAATGTTCATGTAACAACAACAAAACCCTCTTCTTAGTCCGCATTATTATGCAACTTCGGAACCCTATTACAGCGCATGGGCCGACACGCACTTGGCCGGCTTTTTAATTATTTATCGTACTGCAACGTCTATTGCTGTTGATATATCGTTTAGTTTTTGTTTAATACACGAGAGTGTTCGTTATTTTTCCGAGCGAATGTATACTGACGCTCGAGAATCATAAATAGAAGCAAAAACAGAAAGCAGAACACGCAAACTGGGGCAGTCCCTAAAGAGGAGTTATTAAAAAGGATTGAGTAATACATTATGAATAATGTATTCAGAACGTGACTGAACTTAAAGACGCACAACTTGGCATGATATAATAACTTGCAGACCCTATATCTGCATATCATTCTACATTATGCCACCTGACCCATTTCCTCGAGCCGGCCTGACCCTTTAATATTATGAAAGGCCGCTGCAAATTGTCAATTTAGCATTTCTCTTTAACTATCAACTGAAATGAATTAAACGTCAAAATGTTCCGTGAAATGTCTGGGACAGACAACAAAGAAAATATTTAAAGTAACTTCAAGAATGTTAAAATATTAAATTAAAATATGTACCTAGTTTTTATGTTATCTCAAGGAGTCGTGTGGACCTCTCGAGACAAAACAAAAGTTTTGTTATTGCAATTTAAATGCAGTGTATGGAATGCCCCAAGTTTCGCCGGGACTTGGAAGAAGTACTCGTATGGTCGCACCCGTTGGGAAATTAAAGCTGCAGTAACTAAAGGTCTCGGTGGTCCGCAGTTATTAAAACGTTTGGATACAGACGAAGTTTGGCAAATTATTAAGTATTGTCAAGAGAAAAAGCTGCAATACCATGAATATTGGAAGTTTTGGTACTTGGACTTAAGAACGTATCATGGTCAACCCGTCATACTTTTCATACAAACGCTTGTACGTAATTATGCCGTTGTAACACATCTATCTTTGAACTGAAACGTATCTTGTGCGCTATATCTAGGTTTCTATGAAAGCAAAAAAAAAATGTAGAATCAAATTCAGTTTAAGCCCCCAAAAATCTGCTGTTTTCACAAATTTTACCTCAACTTTGGCTGTTCATAACGTACTCATTAATTGTAAAAGTAAAGAAAACATCTTGATAGAAACCTTGCACATATAATGGAAATTCTAAATGTGAAAGAAAATAATCTCGAACTTTTACAAGTTTGTGATTATTATTTTTTTTAATTCAAAAATACGTATTACCTGGAACTAGTTTTATGAAATTTTTTAACACTATTTTTCTATCTATTCATTTTTTGAAAATTTCGGACACTAATTTTATAACTATCTAGTATTTTGAAAGTTTTATGAAATTTTCGAACACTATTTTTCTATCTATCGAGATTTTTTAAAGTTTTATGAAATTTTCGAACACTATTTATCACTCTCTCTTTTCGCTTTGCTTCTTTTTCAAACATAGCGCTGTATGAAACAAGCATTAAAGATTTAGTCATTTTCGGCTATGCTCGCGTTGACGATAGACGGACCGGGAAAGGGCTCTTATAATGCCAAATGACAGGGTTTTAGGCATCAGTGAAGTAGTTTGAAAAATTACTTATTTTAAAATTGAGCGTAAAGACTGTTTACTGAATTAAATCTTGGAGTAATGGAACCGAGTGGAATTGTTCCAACATAGCTTGATCAAATACGGTATGTATCAAATCAAGCTGTGTTACATAATGATGTTATGCTATGGTTCCTACATTGTAGTTACTCTCTTAGTAATCACACCAAGCTATGAATCGTCCATAGATCCGATAGGATTCTTTGAACTCTTTCGTATTTCGATTGCTCACCACACACGCAGTCATACATACAGACCATTTCGCGCCCAGTCGTGTTTACCAAGTACGTTAAGTTACCTCTACCAGACATATTCCCCCACTGTCTGGTTCTTTGACCTTGTCGAGAGGCGTAGCTGTACACTCTACCTCCATGGTTACTATTTAACTTTAGAGCTTTATTTCGAAGCAGTAACACTGAGAAAAATAAATTGACAACGCGGGCTTTTTTCTTACTTGCAATAAAACTAGAAAAATAGCTGGCCAAGTGCGAGTCGGACTCGCGCACGAAGGGTTCCGTACCATTATAGCAAACAACGGAACAAAAAATCACGTTTGTTGTTCGGGAGCCCCACTTAAATATTTATTTTATTCTGTTTTTAGTAATTTGTTGTTATAGCGGCTACAAAAATACATCATCTGTGAAAATTTCAACTGTCTAGCTAACACGGTTCATGAGATACAACCTGGTGACGGGCAGACAGATAGACGGACGTGGAGTCTTAGTAATAGGGTCCCGTTTTTACCCTTTGGGTACGGAACCCTAAAAAAAATTCGCAAGGTTCAATTATGTTCTTAAGTGTTTCGTAGCAGTAAGGGCTGATTTTGTAGATAGATAAAATATGGTTGATGGTACTAAATATATTCTCCTGCGTGCCTCTTTTAAGCCGGTCCTAAATCTTTAAACACGTCTATGAATATTTTACTATCTACATCGTATCGTTAAAATGTTTATTGATGTATTTTGTATTTGCTTGTAACCGGTGCGGTGTAAGTAAAATTGAGACGGCGAAAATAATAAATCGTTAAACTTCGTAGCGTTTTCACGTTCGCAAATTCAAAACGAATTGTGTTCTATTGGATTCGTATGATGAACATAGATATGGCATAATGGCACCGAGTTGCGCCTATCGGCGAAGACGTGCCAAGGCGTCTCCGCCGGGCAGACGGCGCAATGACGACTTCGGTGTTTGTGTCAAAATAAGCATTTCCTCGCTGTTTTGTGGAAACAAATCTTTATAAATATGTATAAAGCTGCATATGCTGAGATAGGAGCCTTTTTGGTCTCGCAAGGGGTTTTTATTTTAATTATTGTTTAATTTTATGCTTTTTCTCGTGTCTCCTGTGCGGGTCACAAATAAATATTTTTCTTTCTTTCTTTCTTTATTTTATATGGTTGCTGAAAATTAGGGAGAACCCTGTTTTATTTAGTACTAGCTATCCCACGCGGCTTCGCTCCAGTCAACTGGCTACCTACCTATCCATCTACCCTACCTACCCTACATACATGATTGTTGCGTAACTTAAGCCCTCAAAAAGGTTATTTTGCCCGTTTTTGCAAAACATTTCATTTATGCTCCGCTCCAATAGGAGCGACCAATAACAGACGCGACCAACGGTCGTAGCGTGATGTTATATAACCTTCCTCGATAAATGGGCTATCGCAACACAAAAATATTTTTTCAATTCCAACCAGTAGTTCCTGATATTAGCGCGTTCAAACAAACAAACAAACTCTTCAGTTTTATAATATTAAGTATAGATTATTAATTCTTTATTGTACGCGATACCTACACTACATCATAATTGTACCTATGTGCATGTACCAACAAAGGCGCATTGGGTGTGTTTTCCGCTTGACTCAAAAACACCGCAGTGAAATTCTTAACAATTATTGTTAGAAAAAGTTATAACAGTGTCATGAACTTCCCGTAAATACATTATTCACTCTCATGTGAATTATGATATGAATCCGTCACAACTTCTTCACAATTGTGACGATGAGCGCGAAGATAAATTTCATGTAGAAGCAAATAGTTGCTTCAAAGTTTACGAACAGAATTTATTATACAATTGTTTAATACTATCTCTTACACGACACGAATTTATAGACCTATTCACTTCACAATGCGTCATTAACACAGATAAAAAATCTGTCGCAGTTTTTACAGCGAACTTTATTATTTTTTCTGGCCACAACATAAATTTTCAGTAAAAAAACCTCGCTGAAAATGTTACTAAAACACTTTAGTGCCGTCAAAACAATTCATTTTTACACGTGCTGAAATAATTTCATAAGGCCGGAGTACCGTGTGTGGCTTCGCGTCCTTATAAAAGTAAATCTCCTAAGTTAATCGCTCAGGTCGTCGAACACTTAATGAAGTAGGGTGCCGCTTTATGCGTACCCCTAAAGGGGGCGAACCACGTACGATAACGACCGAATCCGTCCGATGTTTATTGAAGTTCGTAACCTTAATGCCTTGAAATAGAGTATATTTTTGTTAGGTAAGGCTTGGGCGCAGTTCGATGTATGTCATGAGCAACGGTTTCATACCAAGAAACTTTCGATATAAATGAAGCTATAGAGTGTTGCCCTTTCACTCCATTGACATGAAAATGACAAGGACGGGTGGTATTTATAAAGCGATTATAAATGTCAAGTGTTTATGGATTCAACAGTCTATTGGTTTTCTGTGCTAAAATAAACAGTGGTATGGTATCGTGGGTGCTGTAAGGCTTTTAAATTAAAACCTTTAGAGCTATTTTCTGAATTTAATATTTTGAGTTAAGAACGTGTCATGCCCTACTTTGATGCCATGTTTGACCGATTTTTAGGCTAAAGTAGATTTGGGCAAATACTCAACTTCAAATTTTTCATACAGAAATCCGGTGTTAGTCCCGCTGCGAATCGCTTTAGTACCTACTAAGGGCCGGTTTTTGAATTGAGTGTTTCAAATTAAGAACGTGTCAAACCCGACTTTTGCAGGTTTTCAGGCAAAAATTTGACAAATACTAAACTTTAAATTCTTAATTCAGAAACTGAACAAACTTCATCCCGTACTTTATTGAAAACCAATGGGCAAATGTTCCATTTACAACATAGATCTCTACTACGATAAAACAAATTGTCAAATGTTTTGATTGTCGCCATACTGTCCCCTACAGAATTGTTAATTCCATGTTTTATGAGTTGTCCCTCGTTCGGCAGTTTATATCTACGTGTAAAGGTCAATAATTGTTTATTTATAGCATAATTACTCGCAGTTATTAGACCATTTCCAGAATATAATTTCACAGTGTTAATATTTGTTCCATCTCGTGCTTTCATCGGAATTTATCATACGATAAATATAGCGGAAACATTTTAGTTAAGAAATGCTTTATCAAGGTCTTTAAATTAATATTTATGTTTATGTTTTTATTTAATTTTTTTATGTTTTTTAAGGTTATCTGTGGAAATACTGATGCAAGTAAAAAAACTCTTTTGCTGATGGAAAGCTCACTATTAGTGTCACGCACAGGTTACTTTTTTTGTCGGAAAAAGGTTCGCAGGAAAAGCTGTTCGTTGGAACTGTATGCTATTTTTACGTATGCGACAAATCTTGCAACTGAATGTTAAAGTGGTTATCCTCAACCGAATAAGATAAAATTTTGCATACACGTTTAGTTTCGATGACAATGCGTGGCGTCATTCTAAATTCAATATGGCGAATGGCCCAAGATGGTGATGGTGTTTTTTTGCACTGCCATGATATGGGTAATGAAAGGATTTGCTGAGAAAGATACGAAAAAAACTAGCTTAAAAAATGTTATTTTATTTAAAAGTCCTATTAAACTTACCCTATTACCTGTTAGTCAGTTAGTATGTATGGGACAAATTTTGCGACAGAATACTAAAGCGGGTATCTCCAACCTATTGCTGAATTTTTGCATTTTTGCACGGTTAGCTAAGTGGACATAATTCCAAATCCAATGGCGGACTCCCAAATACGGCGTTTATTATTGTAATATTTAACACTTCTAAGTTAATCAATCTTCTTACAAACTCGAAACTAAAGCTTATTCAAGCGAAAAATTCCCAACTCTGAGATAATTTAAAGTTTCTCCGGCGAATTTAAAATACAGTACCTATCAGTGAGTTCATTACAGTATCGTAGATTGGCTGTAGATAATGACTTGGAGTTTCAATCACTGTCCTGATACTAGATACCTCTTCTTCATTGAAGACTTAATTAACGAATTTAGAAGAACAATTTTAAGTATCAAAACTTATAGCTGGGATGTTTACCAGTTTGAACGGTATAGGTGTGATTCATACTTCAGACTTTTCATGTTGTCTTTTTTATAATTTATAGGCTCGCGCTTGACCACTATCTCACCTGTTGGTCGACGGTGAGACACGCTTGCCTAGAAATAAATAACCCATTCACTCTTGACTTAAAGACTCCTAGATTGTAGCTGTCGGGAAACACAGACTCCGGCAGGGAATTCCACTTGTCTGTGTGAAGGATCTGTGAAACTGCAAGTAGAGTAGATGTCTACAGGTGGCGGTGATTACTTACCATCGATCTGTCTGCTTACTGGCCTAGGGAAGCAAGCAAGCAAAAGGACGGAAGCATGCATTAAAGTATCCACCTCCAACTGTCATGATATATCATTTCTTAATCACAAATTTACCGTCTTTCCTTTTGTGAGCTTCACACCCGATGCTTGGTAGACTTCCATCTCTGCACTTCATCATTCAAATTAATTGTTAAAATTATAAATTGCGAGAATAGTCTGAAAATGATTTGAAACCCAATCTTACATGTAATGCGAGAGTACTGCTCTCATATCTGAGATGTATCTACCAAATACCAGCTTGATGCACTGCAGTCGATCGAAAAGAGGGCCAAGAGGCTCATCGGCAATGAGGCACTAGTTAAGTCAAAGCTCCAGTATCTTGAACATCGTAGCCAAGCGGTTTTTTATCGGTTACATTTCGGGGAGTGTGCGATGGAATTGCATGATCTAATTCCGCCTAGCCCGTTCCATCATCGGACTACGAGTACGGCGATGCGCCATCGGTACATGGTGGACATCCCACCCATACGCACTAAACGTTTTGGGAACACTTTTATTATACGTCCTACAGCTAAGGAGTGGCATTCCCTGCCGGACTCTTATGTTTCACGATAGCTACAATCTCGGGGTATTTAAGTAAAGAGTAAATAGATTTTTTCTAGGCAAGCGTGCTTTGCCGTCGACCACATCATCGCTTACCATCATGTGACATAGTGGGTCAAGCGCGAGCCTATAGACAATAAAAAAATGCGCCATACCTGGCTCGAATAAACGTCTTTCTTTCTTCACACATTTAGTATCAACATCTACGCAATTTCATAGACCGCCTATGCCACAATTATATAAACCACATTTGATTAATCGGAGGATTAATGCACTCTGACACGCGGTTAAGCTGTGATGCTGCATACACGATGTAAGTAGAGATGAGTCGAACGTCGTCTTGCTACGTGTCTGTTTGACGGGCTGCCTAATGAGAAGTAATTGGAACTAGGGCTGGCAATGTTGGGTTTTTGATGAACATAATGAAATCTGGGTCTTCTTTTTGGCTAGCTTTTTAGTGTTTGATCGGTTGTATGAATTCGGAACATCAGGATAATATTGTTGGTCTCGGATGGTACCGCTGTCCAGGGCTTGTGCGGCCCACCTTTCTTCCTGCACCGCATGCACTGTCACCAGTTCATGTAAGGACCTTATGGGTGCGTGAACGAATGGTTTACCATATCAGAATTCTGAGCCAAACATAATATTTAAAAACTGTATTTGCCAACGACACACCAAGAAGAAGAAAAACAAAATATGACTAACCCGATAATGGACGTCTTTGGGAGTGAAAACATATCTATAGCAAATTATAGCTCTATAGTAGTGGAAGCTTAAACAGACAGGCAAGGTTGCGCATTTGATTTCCTTTATCTGACATACGATTTGTTCCCTAACTTGTTGTTACTTGACTGTGATGGATGGATGTCCGAAGTGACAACATTTAGAAAATAAACTATGAAAACGAAAAGAATTTGTGCGAAAAAAAGCGGCAGTAATGCGGATAATGTGAAAAAGACCACAAAGCAAATTTAATGTGGGTTAAAAACGTGTGGTCGGGGTTTCTTCTACTCCAATTGTAATTGAATATGATTAAACGGTTCAATGCCGTAATTACCGAAATAATTAAAAAGCCATTGTGTCTCGCGTGGATCCATGTTTCGGGCACTCAAGGGGTTAAAAGTCACATTTCACTAACACATGAGGTAATCAGTACAGCGGCCATTTCTGACGTGACGATTTGACGTAATAATGTCCTTTGCTACACACGATAAAATAGCGCCATTTTATATCAAGTATAGCAATGGAAAAAGCGTTCTAAGTGGTATAATGACCGATTTATTACATTGCAATACATTACCTTGAAACAATACTTAAAATTAACTACCACACTATGTTCTAGCTAACGGCAAGAAGTATTTAATATAGCTGTTGCGTTTTAGCATGTTAATAGCGAATTATCGATCAATGACCGACCTAAATTTATTGACAATCAAAAATAAAAGCCGTCCTAAATCGACTTTAACCTGATTCTTTTATATTTTTTACTATTAAAAAATACCATAACGATTACTGAATTGCGTATTAAGAGTAAAAGAACATGTCAAACCGTACACGAATGCCAAATTATTACAGCTTTTCAGGCGAAAGTCGAATGACGAAAACTCAACTTTAAATTCTTAATTCAAAAATCTGTGGTTTGTTATTATTCGGTTTACTACGATGAGATATTACAATGACACAAATACTCAACTTTAAATTCGTAATTCAAAAATCGAAGAATTGTTTATAATACGGTTTACCACGAATATAATATTACTATGACCGTGTTTAACTTGCTAAAATGAGACAACTATAGCAATATTTTCATGAAATATGTTGTTCACTCTGCGTCGCTTGTAATACTTCGTTATTAGGTCATGTCAGAAGCTCACAGCTAGATATTACTAGGTCACGTTATGAGGCTAGACTACACAAAGGTTGTGACGTCAGACACATGTAGGGAACCACCATTTTTGACGTTCAAAAGTGCCGCTTATTGGCCTAATTGAAATAAATATATTTGACTTTGACTTTGACTTTGACACCGTGTTCATATAAATAGTGGACGTACATATTAAGCTTTTAGAAGGGTGTTATTACTTGCAGTCGGTTTTTTTTTTTATTTTAATACTCAGGGCTATGTGTCTAATAAAACGATCAGCACATCTAAACCACCTTCCAGAGCTGTCATTATCAATACTTCATAGCAAAGATGACAGTAACAGTTCTTGAACACATTCAGCGTTTCCTCATAATCATCATTTCAGTCGAAAGACGCCCACTGCTGAATATAGGCCTCCCCCAAGAGTCCACCTTAACCAAGTCTTCGGCCCACCTAGTCGGAAGCCTTCCATCGCAGTGATCAGCATCGATTCAGCGTTTAGATTCATTTACGAATGCTCATTATGCAAATTCCCAAATCGTTCATTCAAACCGTTCATGTATCTAATGAGTGTAAAATTGACCTAAATCCGTTACTTGAATAATTGTTACTATTTCGAGTACAATTCGATTTGTTCCAAATTCGAACTTAATGAAAGCCAGCTGGCTCCTGAAAGCATTCCTATTAATAGGCTTTCTAAACTCATGTAACATGTTACATACTGTCTGTTATGTATAAGCTATCAATGCCCAGAGCTAACATAAAATAAATTGGATTTACTGAACAAATACTTAAGTTTGCCGTAAGTTATTACTTACCAGAATTTGATCCTTATAAGCGACATACAGCGTGTTTTTTTTTAAATCATCGGGTTCGATTTATTCTTTTTCAAAAAGCCAATGATGTTTTCATTTTCATCAAAATCGGCCCAGTGTCTCCTTTGAGTGTTTTTCCTAATCCTCATAGTTTCAAATTTGGCCGTCCTAGCCCACTTGAAAAACTCACTCTGTATATGAACGCAATTTAGTATGTAGACAGATTTCCTAGAAATTATGAAAGCATCTAGATTTGTCACTTAATTTGTATGTTGGTATTTCAATGACAAGAACTAACATGTATTAAATCAAATTTACCGAACAAAGACGTATCTGTAAAGAAAAGTTGGGGTAAATGCGATTAAACTTCCAATTTTCCTTCTTCTCCTGTCAACGAACTTTTGACCTAAACTTTGTTTAATCCAATTGGCTAGCCTGTCTAACATGTCACTAGCAATAAAATCAGTGTAAGCTGAACACCTAGCATATAAATTGTATTTACATAAGACCTCAATTTAGTATATAGGTGGACATATTTCCTGGAAAATATCGAATCTCATCTAGATTTAAGAATATAAAAAATAGGAAGAACGTTTATAAAATATAGAATTTAGGCGCAGTTGTATAATTTTTAATACAATGGTATAATTAGTGCTTATAAGTAAACTATAACGTAGTCTTTTATTGCAACTGCATGTATGTAATGATAAACAGAATTTATAACATTACTAGATTTTGCCCGCGACGTCGCTCTTGTGGCCAAGGCCTCTGCCTCGAATCTTGCGGGCAGCGGGGCGGCGGCGGCGGCGGCGCGGGAGCGGCGCGGGCAACGCAGACCCGTAGGCTTATTACGTATCTTTTGCAAGAGCAAAACGATAGCGATCAAACGCTTTATGTCATAAAAGTCGGAATTACCTGCAGTGTAGGTATGGTAGGTCCTACACAATCGTTTGCTAATCGCTCGCTGTTTGTCAAATGCACTTATTTAAAAAAAAAACCGCCAAAAATTCTAAAACTTTTGTATTGAAGAACAATTATTTCGCAAAAATCGCTATTTGTTTTGCTCTTGCAAAAGATACGTAATAAGCCTGCCGTTCTCGAAACCAGCGGGCAGATCGCGCGGCACTATAGCGGTGTAGTGTTGTGTTCGTGGTTGTGTCGTCGAGATATTTGTTTTTATTCGCGAACGAAATGTCAACATTGTTTTGATTCAAATTTATTCCTAACGTTCGATTTATTGTGGGCAAAAGAAGAAGTGAATCCCTACTATAGGGCAAGGAAAATAAAAAGAGATTATTATCGAAATTATGAAGAACAGAGACAATGTCCTGACAAATTCTACGACTACACTAGAATGAGTGTAGAATCTTTTGACTATATTCTTGAAGCTATCAAGATCGATTTGTTAATTAAACTGGTTAATTACTCTTCTATTTTTATGGTTCACATCTTTGCTGTTCCATATCGGTGTCCTCTCAAAAATTGCTGAAATAATTTGCTCTAGCACGGCCGAGGACATTTCGACACGTCACAAAAATAAATTGCACAACACTGCAATTCAGACGCGCGGGCGGTCACCGCTTGGCTAGAGTGCACCGCTCGTTGCCCGCGCCCGCGCCAATAAATAAGATTCTTCAAAAAAACTAACACCCTCTAAATCGAATTTTGGAAGTAGTTTCGAAAAACTTATAATGACAACCTTTATTGTTTACTTAGGTTGATATTTGTGTCAATTTTCAAGTTTATTAATTAACCCAAGAAGTAAAATTATTCAAAAAGAAAACATCATCTTATGGGGGTATTTTTGAAAAATGAATAATTTCAGCGTTTTAATTGCAACCTTTTGTTGCTTAATTAGTTTGTTATTTATGCCAATTTTTAAGTTTATTAACCCATATAATAAGATTCATTAAAAAATCTTTAACACCCCCTAAATCGTCTTTTGGTAGTAGTTTCGAAAGACTAATAATGTCAATCTTTATCATTTACTTAGATTACTATTTGTGCCAAGTTTCAAAAATATTAGCCGAAGGAATTATTTTTTTCATACAAACTTTGCCCCCCTTTTTAATCCCCTTAGGGGTAGAATTTCGGAAAATCCTTTCTTATCGGATGCCTACATCATACAAAGAATACACCTTTCAAGTTTCAGGTCTCTATGATCAGCGGTTTGGGCTGTGCGTTGAAATTTTTCTAGAAATTTGCTTCTTCAAACATATAAACAACTTAGGCCCACTTTCACGAAAAAATTAACTCAGATTTGGTTGCTAACATAAGGATTGACAATATTGTATGACAACCCTTCAATTTAACCTTTTGTTAGCAACTAACTCTATTTTTATTCAAGTAAAAATTTGCCTCTCCATTATGTGTTTATATGTAAGATAATTATGTTAGAAGTCATACAGCAAAATTGAGCCATCCTGTACGTAATCCGGGTATCCTCTACTTCTTATAGTCCTAAAGAAGTGTTTATCTCACAAAAGCTCTTTTATTATTATTGTGTACTCTCACGACACAATAACAACGCCAAACATTACTAGAAATATGTCAAAGTGAGATTACGGCCAATAGATTTTATCTTGTATTTTTGTAGTATTTGGGCCATATTATATTGAGTGTCGAAAGAAAAAATAACTTTAAATAACGAATACATTCATGAGAAGGCTAATTCTCTTTATTATAAACCACATTCATTCATTGCGTTTGAGGACCTCCCACTAGGTGGACCGATGACCTGGTGGGCGAGCACGGCCTATTGTGACAGGCTTGAGTCACACATTTTTATCACAGTTTGGGAACAGAAACCCTGATAAAATGCGTGACTGAAGCCTATCACACAGGCCGTGCTCGCCCGGTTGGTGAAGATTGCGTGGATCCGCTGGACGCGAGACGCACGGGACTGGTCAATGTGGTGACGCTTGGGGGAGGCCTATGTCCAACAGATGTCCAGCAGTGGATGTCTTTCGGCTGATATGATGACGATGATGAGACCACATTCCAATATTTCCAATAGCAGTTGTATTAAAATTGCAAAATCACAAAAATTACCGAATGCGTTTAGAGTTCTGGACCATTTTTGAAGTTTTGCAATTTTAATGATATTGCTATTGGAATATAATCGTTTTATAATTAGGAGAATTGATCTTCAGGTGACTTTGTCGAGTCAGGGAGTTCGTTGACTGAATCTTTATTAAAAAGGGTTTGATTGAATCTCTAGCCTTTATTTGAAATTCCGCTGCGTATATTCTAGTCAATACTTTTAAAGTCATGAACCTTTAAATATGAAAAACAAATCAGCCTAAGTACTTTTCGGAGTAATAGGCTAGTGAAATTCTCGAAACGCTCCTGCAACATACCAAATGAATCTATTAAAATATTATTTGAAATATTTACAATAAAAACAGTTTCCATTTTATATATGAATATTGTATCTGATAACATCGGTGCAATGGCGTTTTCAGCGGTCGTTGGCCAGGCGCCGTAGCCATAGATTCCTGCATAAATGTTTATTTTTAACCGACTTCTAAAAAAGGAGGAGGTTCTTAATTCGGGTGTTTCTATATTTTTTGTTTTTTTTTGTATGTATTTTCGGGCATAACTCCGTCATATATAGACGGATTTGCAAAATTATTTTTTTGTTTAAAAGTACTCTTGAGGTGGTCCTACTGTCAAATCCTTTCCCGCGGCTTCGGTCCCATGGCCTATACCACAAGACCCATGCATTTTTTCGAGATAGTGAAAGGCAAAAATATTTATTTCAACTAGGCCATTTAGCCGCACTTTTCAACGTCAACAATAAAAATTTCCAAGTTATAATAAGTGATTCTACCGTCCATTCGGCAAATTAGCTTGTTATGGAGAAGAACGGACAAAAAAC
Source organism: Anorthoa munda (assembly GCA_945859665.1). Lineage (NCBI taxonomy): Eukaryota > Metazoa > Arthropoda > Insecta > Lepidoptera > Noctuidae > Anorthoa > Anorthoa munda. Next base: position 4,986,514 of record OX243900.1, on the reverse strand, counting down.
TCCATACTAACACTTTTAAAAAAATAAGTTAATAAGTAAGACATTAATAAATTCATATATGTAAGGACGATGCACCCACACTACATACTAATAACACTAATAGCACTACATACTATACTACGTATAGGTATAAAGGATTGAAAGCATTGACAGTTAAATTCATCAATTTGATAAATAGGAACATGGTTCTCACATACTTACAAATATTGCAAACAGGTAAAATACTTAATTCCACAACAACGGAACAGTTTGAGAGTCAATTTCTTAAACAAAAAAACATAATTAAACAAAACAATAAAAAGTAGCATAGCGACAGTAGAGCTATTAGTGAAATATTTTCGTGAACGGATCAATGCATCCTTCACTTTGCAACTATTATTAAGACATCATCTTTACTAATATTATTAAGAGAGAACGCGAATTTCATGAGTTTGTTCATATGTGTAGAATGCTCTCTGGAACCACTACACCTATTTGAAAAAATCTTTCACCATTTGTAAGGTTCATTTTTCCAGATGATTACAGGCTATACATATATATTATAAACGAACGAACAAACTTACCTCTTTATAATTTTGGTTATTTCTATATGTTAATCTGGGTTTAGATATTCCAGTAGTTAATGCTACAGAAGTTGCGGTCAACCACGGCGGCACCCAGACGCCTATCTAACGATTTCCATAAACCTTTAACGCTTTCAAAGATACATCGAGTCCTTTGAAGATCTGAATCCAAGAGGAATCGTTAAATAAATCGGGATGGGAGGAGGTAGGGTTGTCAACCATCCTCTAATATAGATTATTGTACTCTATTTCACGGAGGCGCTATCTAGAACCTACAAAAGCAATAGAGTACGCTATAATACTGTATTTATGTTGACTCAGTCTTAAAATACTTTATTATGCGTACAGCCAAGGAGTGTAGGTGGTAGGGTTGTCAACCATCCTCTAATATAGAGTATTGTACTCTATTTCACGGAGGCGCTCTCTAGAATCTACAAAAGCAATAGAGTACGCTATAATTCTGTATTTATGTTCACTCAATCTTAAAATACTTTTATTATGCGCACAGCGAAATAGTGTAATTCCCTGCCGGAGTCTGTTTCCCGATAGCTAATCTAGGGGTATTTAAAACAAGAGTGAATAGTTACTTCTAGGCAAGCGTAGTTGTTAAAGTGGTCAAGCGGGAGCCGATAAAAAAATACCTTTTATTTCAGCATTCTCGAAATAACCTAATATTTAAAAACTGTATTTGCTATCGACACGCTTAGGACACGCTGACACGCTTCATTGGAATCTACAGCAAACAAACAACAATGGTTTTGTTGTGCAAAAGTACTCTTTTATCAAACTGTATTCTTTATTTACCCTCTGAAATAAGTAATCAGAAATACTTGATTAACACGCTTTTATTAGCTTGGTATGTATCTATGAATGAATCTGTAACGGGATCTTTGAACGTGATTTTCACCCCCCTTCAAAACGTCGGATTAATTAGAAACTTTGCACACTTATCAAAGACCGATGATGACAATGCAGTAACAGAAATAGTTTGTCCCATTATCTTTACCACGATCTTCAGGATTAGCGATTGAACTAAAAAGTAAAAGATAAATAATAGCTTAAAGAAAAAACACACTAAGTAATAGGAAAACCAAACTAAAAAGTAGAAAATAATTTCAAAATGATTCTACTTTTTACCCTTCTGCCGAAGGGGAGTTGATATCAAACACCACACGCTTTTTTTACACTTAAATACGTTTTTGTTAGTCACACTTTTTTTTTTTTATATATGAAAATATCTACTTTTTAGTTTGGTTTTCTAGCATTGTTTTTAGTTTTTTTTTAATTACTATTGATTTTTCTAAAAAGATTTATCATCCTTAGGAGTAGGTCCTATCTTTGTATTGCACATTTCTAAATGCAAATGAAGCAGTAGATGATAACATCGCGATCGCAGCCGTTCGCAGCGATTCGCAGCAGGACGCGGCTGGTCGGCGGCTCGGCGCCGGGCGTCGAGTCCGACTACACTGCTTAGATCTTTAACGGATAAGCAGTGGTTCTGGAATGTATAGAAAAACGAGGAGCGAAGGAATAAGGGGTATTTGAAATAGAACTTTAATAACGTTAAACACGTTCCTTAAAAAGGAAGACTGCGGCAAATAAGTGGCTGGAAAATTCTAAATTGCAGAGTTTTTAGAATGAATGGCAACTAATCAAGAGCTATTCAGTAGAATCGTAGGCATATTACCAGTGCTGGAAAACAAACTAATATGTTCAGGGACGCTTAAACACAACTTGTAATTTTTCGCCATTACGCCGATGAAAAAATACACAATCTTGTTTGGTTTGAAAGTTCACCCTGAGCTAATAGCCATATTCCAGACCGTTTATTTACCAACAAATATAATAAATTAAGACTCAATTAAGACATACACTCAGCGCTAACTGCGAACTCCTTATTCTGGCAGAGTTCGTATCTAAACAGTCAAATCGCTTGCAACTGCAAGTCGCAACTATGCCAACCTCGGACAAGTTTTGCCAGTAGCGCCGTTTCGAAGTCTACTATGAATAACAAATTAGGAAATAAACACCGAAGATACAATGCAATTTCGTTCGCAAATGATTGCATTCTAGATTGTTCTTAAACTTTGCAGTTGCGTCTTTATTATTATTAGACTTAATATAGCCGTTAAGTGTGCTTGGGTAACTTTAGATTAAAGAGAAAAAAGGGCTCGCAAGTGTGGAGAGCAAAAAAGGGACGTTAATGTTCATCTTTATATTTGCACTTGCACTTAAACCTCAGTGGCAGGGTGGATAACAGATAACTGGTATTTTATAGTGTTGGTCTGCATAAATGGGTTCTTTATTACTCTGCGTCTCATTTGACTACTTTATTTTCAATATAGAACACACTTTATTGCATGTACAACAAAAAGTTATCTACTCAAATCGGCTTGTAATGTTAGCCATTTGAAAACCGAACAATTTCACTCTAGACTACTTATTTTCTAAACTCCACAAAATCCGCTTACATTCCTAACTGCAGCTAGATCTGTATACAATTATAAACATTCCTAGATATATAGGATTTTCTAGCAAGTCCGTGTAATTTCATCGTCTGACGCTCCCGAGTCGTCTGAGCACACTAAGGCGATATTTTTTAGCGCTTCACTTGTTCAAATGCTCACTCGATTCCAGACCATAGGAATCAGGGAGATAAAAGAAATATGCTTTATTTTACGCTTGCTCACTTTGAAGTATGATAACGAGGGCTGTGAATATATGGTGTACGTTTTGGGTAGGTATATTTAGGTCCTGGGTGGAAATGTCTTAAAATTGTTTGTATCTTTTTACCGTTCTTCTGTTACTTTGTGATTGTTGCTTTTGTGTTGTGTCTGTGTCGAATATATGTTTTCTATTCTATTTTTCTAAATTTAGGTATGTTTTATCGAAAATCTAAATGATAACGTGTTAAAGAATCAATCTGCCTAGCCTTTTCCCAATTATGTTGGGGTCGGCTTCCAGTCTAACCGGATTCAGCTGAGAACTAGTGTTTTACATGGAGCGACTGCCTATCTGTCCTCCACAACCCAGTAACTGGGTAACACGGTACTCCTTGGCAAGACTGGTGTCAGATCTCAGGCTTCTGACTAACCGTGACGACTTTCAAAGATCTGCAAATGACAGCCGGGACCAACGGCTTAACGTGCTTTCCGAGGCACGGAGGAATCTCGGTATGTTGAAATGGCCATCCATCTACGGACCGACCTCGTCAAGCATTGCTTAACCTTGAAGATCGACCCGTGCGGCTGTTATTATTGGGCCACGAGAATAAAAAACCATAATCCTTTTTTGCAGTCTGTAAAGTTTTTCGTAATGGTTGTAACGTCTCGGAAAACCAACAAGCGTTTTGTTTAAAAAATCATTATTTAGCTATTATATCTGTGGAATACCGTGACTGCGGCAGTAATAACTTATATGATTGGATTAGCTATTAATAATAACAATTGAAGTACAGATCTAAATATATACAGCCAAAAATTCAGTTGATTCCTAAACACACAGATGACTATTAATTGATCAAATTTCACTGTAAATGCTTTCCGTATTTATGAGGTTTCGTGTGAATTAATATCTAATTCAGTTATTACGATGACATTTGAGCTGATCATGATCTGAACCACGAGTTCAGAATTAATATTTCACTGCAATCGCAATCCATAACTCGATTCAAAACGATAATAATGTTGAAAAATCGTTATGGTTCGTGAAACGGAACTTCGTGTTCGGAACTTTCATGAACCGTATTCGTGACCAGAATTATGGTATCGATTCGTCGATAGACTCGATTATTCGCTTAGTCGGGTCTTTATGTCTTCAGTACACTCACCGACGATGCCGTAAAGTTTAGAACAAAGAGAAGAAAATTTAAGTCGACAATTTGTAGCTAATACTTCGATGATACAGTAAGGTAACGTGAGAAGTTCGCTTAATGTGCTCGATCCAATATAAAAATTAATCTTTTCGTTTTAAAATCTACCCCTATGTTTTTAGTTATTTCCTCAGCTCGATTTAATCAAATTGCAAGTTATAGTTTCTTGTAGGGTTCCGTACCTCAAAAGGTAAAAAAGGAACACTTATATCCCGTCTGTCCGTCTGTCCGTGTGTCCCCACCGATTTTCTCAGGAACGGGTAGAGCTAGAAAGTTGAAGATACTGAGGTCTGTAATCCCTCTTAATTGTAAAAAAATCAAGGTCCAGGGTCAATACGATAAAAAGATATGGTAAAATTTTGATTTTCGCGAAAACTTGTAAGTACCAAAATTTAATTAAATTTCAAAAAAAGTAAAAAACCGCATTTTCCCTTTACTTGTGCTGTAAGCCCTTGCTTTTAACCAAAATTTACATTTCTCGGTCAATCGGAAGTACCCTATAGGTTTTGGGTCGAAAACTATATGGTAGTTCCCGTTGACCTAGTTACCTAATTATGTTAATGAATGTAGCTGTTTGTACGGAACCCTCGGTGCGCGATTCCGACTCGCACTTGACCGGTTTTCTTTTTATTGTAATTAATCTCTAGGTTCTTCCGTAGTCTTGGTGGCTAAGTCGATTAAAATGGGGGCATTTTCTTATAAAAGTACTTAGGGCAAAAGGTATAGGCAAATTGCTTTCAGACCGAGGTTTCAGGCAAAATTAAATACTCCTTTAAACGTCAATCTCAAAGGCAAACTTCTTACGGCGACTCATAATAAACCAGGTAAATACCACACCGATATTTTTTACTACGAGGTACCGTGACTGCAATAGGTCTTGGAACGCTCTTGTGTAGGCTTTTAATTTAGATAGGTACACACTTTCAGAATCTGTAACAAGTGATTTTTACTGTGATAAAATCGTTCAAAATAGTAGTGAAAAAATATATACTTAAAAATTACCATTTTCCAAAACAATAAACAACCTTGATAATCAAAAGTAATCAATCAATCTGCCTAGCCTTAATCCCAGTTCTATTGGGGTCGGCTTCCAGTCTTACCGGATTCAGCTGAGTACCAGTGCTTAACATGGAGCGACTGTCTATCTGACCTCCACAACCCAGTAACGGGGTAACACGGTACCCCTTGGCAAGACTGGTTTCAGATCTCAAGCTTCTGACTACCCATAACAACTGTCACATATCTTCAAATGACAGCCGGGACTGGCTTAACGTGCTTTCCGAAGCACGGAGGAAATTCGGTATATTGAAATGGTCACCCATCCACGGACCGACCTCGTCAAGCGTTGCTTAACACTGATGATCGACCCGTGCGGCTGTTATTATTTAGCCAAAAGAGAGAAAAAAAGAAAGAAACAAAAATATGTAGGCACTTAATAAGGTTGCAACCTAGTTTTAACTTGGATCCTGTTATATATCTGGTGGACATTTTAATATTTACCTATTTGTTATATTTTTAACCGACTTACCAAAAAGGAGGAGGTTCTATGTTCGACTTCATGTATGTTTTTTTTTTTTCTATTTTCACCGATATCTCCGTCATTTGGGGATCGATGTTGAAAATTCTTTTTTTGTTTGAAAGAACATGTTCCCAAATTGGCCCATTTTATTTTGGTGGATCTGATGAAGGACTTCGAAGATATACAACAGAACTCTTCAATAAATAACGGCAAAGGTCTCGGGATTGCTGCAATCGCATGTCTGTTCATTGTTTATACCATTAACTTTGAATTTTTTTGCAAAAAAATACTACCGACTTCCAAATGAAAAACTACAAAGTGAAAAATAACTTTATTTTTGGAAGTCGGTGTCCATAACGCAAAAAAAATGGTACCTACCAAAGACACTGACTTCCAAAAATAGAGTTATTTTTCACTTCGTAGTTTTTCATTTGGAAGTCGGTAGTATTTTCTTGCAAAAAGGTTTTTTATACTCTTAGGCCTAAACCACCGTGTACTTTCTCGGAATAAAATATAGCCTATGACACCTGAATGTACTTAGGCTACATTTTACAGTATTGGCTGACAATAGTATAGTATCTATTAGTTAAATTATTATCGTAGACGGATTAGTACTTTCCGAGATAACCTTTTACAAACATACATACATAATGAATTGACATATAATTTTCCCAAACAGGAATAATTGTTTGTTTATATTATTATATACTTATACTAGTTTAGATTTATTTATGAGATTGCTTTCACTCGCTTTAACTTCAGAAGATAATTATTTCGTCCCAGTCTGGCAAACCGTATTACTCAAGGTAGGGTTCGGCTTAGACCCTTTGGGTACGGAACCCTGAAAACTCGCTGAAATATGACTAGCCGTAAAATATTCTTACTTATTAGCGATTATGTTTCGTTGGAGGTTTTTTATCTTTCGTTTTGTTTTTCATATAAGGTTTCTACGCTGTTTAGTGAGAGTTTAGAAATTCTGTTCGTATTATTTCGTAGAAGAAAAATACTTACGTATGTATGATGCTCTAAAAATGGGATCTAAAAGTGGGATCCAACGAAAATAAATCTTTCTTTGTCAGAATAGAATAAAGTAGATCTTAATTCAAGTATTTATCAAGACCCAAAAATGTTTAGTAAATTCCACAAATACGTTAGTAAGCACTGCATTTCAATAAAACATACTAACTATTGGTCGCCCAGTGGTAAAAATGGGACAGTAAATCTTTAAAAAACAGTTTCATGCTCTTTTTCTCCATTAAAACACCCCTTTGAAAAAATGGTTGTATCTTGATGGATTCGGTTGTATATTGTAGAAAAAACACGTTATAATCATAATTATAAAACATTTTTTATTTAATTGTCGGGGTTCACGAGATATAACGATGTTTCTGTTCTTGAAATGAACCCTTATTACAATGCAATAAGGTGCATACAAATGTCCAAGTGAAGGAACCATTTCTGTTTTTGTCTGTACATAAGTAAAAACACGGATGAAAAAAACACAAAATATAAATCCTATTTTTGGATAATACTGAAATCGCAGACGTGATACCTCATAACCATAAGGGGCCTGTGTATAGGCAATCTACTTTCACACTACTGTTAAAGAGGCACAAAGTTATCCCTTCAATTATTCAATTTATAAAACAAACTGATAATCATGCAAGGTTTCATTAGCTTGCTTAATCTTCTACGTTCTTAACAGTAACATGCAAGTTCGTCATCGTAAAACAAACGACTGCTATGTTTAACGACTGAGGGCCGATTTCACCAATGACACTAATCGCGATTAGTTGTAACTAAACTCCGTTTATGCAAATACAGCGTTCTGATTGGTTGAGACCGCTGAGAAACTACCAATCAGAACGCTGTATTTGCATAAACTGAGTTTAGTTGAACTAATCGCGATTTTTATATCAAAATAAATTATAATGAAAGCTTAAACGGGTTGTACAGAAATTCAGCTGTAATTCTCGGTAGCTCGATTACCTGAAATGGATTACAGGTTCTGTGGCGTAAAATTAAAATCTTTTCAGTCTGGTGAATCACAAATAAATCGGGTTTTCTTTGAATTTTTCATCTCGTCAGTACATAAAATTGAGTACCTAATCATACATTTTTCGTCAAAATACTTAAACGTAAATAATTAAATATGGTTGTACTATGAACCTTCTCCCTCTACCTAACCCATAGTTGTATGCAGGCGTGATTTTGTGTGTTAAATATGTTTTTAATGGGCGTGTGATGGATGAAAAGAGATTGCATGTAGCAGAGATGAGAATGTTGAGATGGCTGTGCGGAGTGACGAGAATGGATAAAGTGAGAAATGAGTATATTAGAGCAAGTTTGAAAATGGCGCCAGTGACAGAAAAGTTGAAAGGAAACCTTTTTTCTCCGACCAATACATAATCAAACACCCAATATATAAAACCACTCATCAGCAATCAAAAACTGAACTTGACAAGCAACAGCAATAATATTAAAATATCATTGAATAAAGTGCTTTATTCATTAAGCCGAAGTGCAGCATATTGTATAACGAAGAGAGCTTTTTTCTTTCAAAATGAAACATTTCAAAAGACTGTTGCGACCGACTGCAGTTCATTATTATGGGAACAGCTGGGAATCCAACAGACAAAGAACATTTGAAAAATTAAAAGCTGTATCACGACCTAGAAATGCCTAGGAGATAAAGCAGATGGCTCAAAGGACCAGTAAATAAAACGTCCAGAACAAAATGTTATGATTTTGAAATTGTGGTTCAGAAGCTTAGATTCAATTTAATTGTAAGGGCAGTTCTTCAGGGTGTGACGCAAGGCGATACAATACAAGCATTTTCTATGAAAATTTCATGTGCAAATCAGTCGAATGGCTTCGCATTGCGTGCTTGTGAACGTACTGGCAACACTGCGCCATAAAAATCGCTTATCGTTGTGATATAAATCGAAACGCATCGAGCCACCAGAGGCACTAGACAAGTGACATTCTATCATCAAAAGCGTAGCGATAACGATTGTCATAAAGGCAAAATTGTATGGAATTGACAAGCGATATCGACATGCTTTTGAAGATAGAATGTACACTGACGTCATATGACACTCGTCTATAAGAGCAGTGGTAGCCCACTGGGCCGTAAAGGCTGCGGCTTACAAGTTTTAGGTCTTGGATTCGAACCCAGGCAGGCGCTTTACTTTGTGTAAATTATTTCATCACCACTGCTCTCAAAACGGTGAAGGAAAACATCGTGAGGTAACCAGAATGTTTTAGAACCAAAAATTCGAAGACTTGTGACATCCACTAACATGCACTGGGCCCGCGTGGTGGACTACGGCCCATACCCTCTCACAGAGAGGAAGCCTGCAAGCACAACTGACCAAATGCGAGTGTAAGTGCAGAAAAGGGGTCCATCTATTCTATCCACTCGCCTAGAACCTCAGAGCGATGTCAGCGAATATAGTAGCGATAGTCGAAATTTCAAAATGTAAGGGATTGATCACGTGCGATTTCGGTAGCGTTTGTCATTCCCATACATTTTTGACGTATTTGCAATAGCTATACTACAGTATCTCAAGACGAAAGTCTATGACCAGTGTGTGTTGCCAGTGATGACATATGGCTCTGAGACGTGGTCGCTTACAATGGGCCTCATCAGAAAGCTTACAGTCACTCAAAGGGCAATGGAGAGGGCTATGCTCGGAGTTTCCTTGCGTGATCGAATCAGAAATGTAGAGATCCGCAAGAGAACCAGTGTTACCGACATAGCCCGAAGAATTGCCAAACTCAAGTGGCAGTGGGCAGGGCACATTGCTCGCAGAACGGATGGCCGATGGGGCAGAAAGGTTCTGGAGTGGCGACCGCGAACCGGAAGACGTTGCGTTGGAAGGCCTCCCACTAGGTGGACCGATGACCTGGTGAAGGTTGCGGGGATCCGCTGGTTGCGAGACGCACGGGACCGGTCAATGTGGCGACGCTTGGGGGAGGCCTATGTCCAGCAGTGGACGTCTTTCGGCTGATATGATGATGATGATGATACAATAGCTATCGCCACGGTTTCGATGATAAAATGTCACTTGTCTTTGGCCTCAGTAAGGTCACTTAGTTTTATCTTCAGTCTTCAAGTATATTTTGAGGACGCTGTAATTAACGTGCAATGTTATTTAAAAAGTTAACCATTTTCTCGAAAAGTAAAAGTATCTTCGAGTCGATTTCTATATCTGTCTTAGAAGATATATTTTTTGTGTTGGGTATTTCAATCTGTGATCTTGTATACCATAATCACAATATAATCGGTCTGGAAAGTTTTTGAAAGCCGAAAGTCGAGCAGATTTGCAAGAATTAGTTTGTTGATGTTGAAGATTAGATATCGTTAGTAAGGCAAGATTCGCATCAAAGAGGTTTCATTAAAGTGATTAAAATGTATTGGAAAATGGAAATTGAAAGAGTTTACAAATATTCAATGATACTTGATAAAAAAAAATGCGTTCATTTGTTACTAAACGATGTTAAATATTGCAACTGTACCAGAGACACTAAATTGATGGTAGACTTTTCAGAGGATGGAAGGAAATTATTTGCTGACATACCTCCTGAAACACAAGAGAAGACAGAAAATCTGATACCTGAATAGTCGATGGCAGATATGAAAGGTGTACAAAATAAAACCGGCCAAGTGCGAGTCGGACACGCACGTTGTGTTCCGTACTATTATCACAAAAAAACTGCAATAAATCACGTTTGTTGTATGGGAGCCCCACTTAAATATTTATTTTATTCTGTTTTTAGTATTTGTTGTTATATCGGCATCAGTAATACATCATCTGTGAAAATTTCTACTGTCTTGCTATCACGGTTCATGAGATACAGACTGGTGAGAGACAGACAGACAGACAAACGGACAGTGGTCTTAGTAATAGGGTCCCGTTTTTACCCTTTGGGTACTGAACCCTAAAAATGTTAATAGTACAAATAAATAAAACTATACAAAAGTTATCCTACCTACACGGTATGCACTTATGCTTTTTTGCTTGCCGAGTTCAGTATTTTAACAAACCTGTAAAATATACGCTACTAAAATATCTAGCATTTTACAACTGAAAACTGAAATACATCAAACCATTCATCCGTATAGAACACGCATCCATAAAATATTTTTAACAATACTTGCAGTTTCGAAACGATCTAGATTTCATGGCACTATGACTCATTGCGTTTCGTTTTTTTACAAGCATTTTGTTAACTTGCAATGCTTGTATATATGTATGTATGTTTATATGTTCGGGCCAAATATTGCTACTGAATTTTAAAGCAGTAATCCTCAACTTATTAAGATGAAATTTTGCTTACATACACATTTGGTTTGGATGACAATGCACGGTAAGCTTAAAACTTTGCTTAAAAAAAATGGTTAATATTATTTTTAAATCGTTGTAGCACTGGCAACATTTTTATGATTTCGTGGTATGGATCACACTATAACCCGTCAAGATTCGTTTTTTTTTCTAAAATCGCTGTTGCACTAGCAGCATTTTTATGGCCACACATTCATCTTGTTTAGGATTCCGCAACATACTATTACCTGCGCCGAAAACCGTTTAAACTGTCGCAGGAAATTCCATGTGAACTCGGGATATACGTATGTAGCTCGTGTCACCCTCGTAACTATGGCTTGTGGTGCAATTTGCAAGCTCTACCGTGATGTAGGTTTTAATTTTAAAGTATAGCTTCTGTTAGCGGCTTCACCCGCGTGTATGTCGATAATTATCACAAGGACCATATTCCCGAGATAAAAGTATCATACGTGCTATTCCAGACTATAATCTATCTCTGTGCCAAATTTCATCCAGATCCGTTCGGAAGTTTTAGCTTGAAAGAGAACAAACATACTCACAAACTTTCGCCTTGATAATATTAGTGTGATAGTAAGATTGGCATTACTGTACTTAATGTGGAGATGTATTTTTAATCCCCGACAGAAAAAGCGGGTGTTATAAGTTTGACGTGTGTTGATGTGTATCTGTGTATATGTGTGTCTGTCTGTGGCATCATAGCGTCCTAACGGGTGAACCGATTTTGATTTAGTTTTGTTTAAAAGGTGATTTTGTCGAGAGTGTTCTTAGCTATGTTTGAATAAAATCGGTTCAGCCGTTCAAAAGTTATGTGCGTTTTACTGTTTGAATCTGGGTGTTTTCGTAAGATATCGTGTCATAATTACGTGTTCAGTAGATTGTTGATCGAAGCGTATCTACTATGTACTAGATAAATTATACAGCATGATATAAAAATTTGTTGCGGGTTTTTTAAATTTTGAAATTTTACTTGTGACGAGTTATGTGGAACACAAACGTTGTTTTAAATTAAATTTATAAGTCAATCTTGTCTTGTCAATTTAAACTAGAAGAGGACGGTCGGATTTACAGGTTTCAGAGTAGTCAGATAAGAAACATGGCGGCCGGTGTTTCGGCGCTGGCTACTCTTGAGAAGAAACACCGAAGGAAGATCAGAGCTCACTTTTTAACTGCCATATCTTACTATTTTTAACGTGAATGTTAGTGCTGATGTATGGATGGATGGATGTTTGTTAATCTTTCATGCAAAAACTACTAAACGGATTTTGATAAAACTTTACAGAAATGTAGCTTATCCACCGGCTGGTCTGTACTGTAAGGCTCTTTTAACAAACTTAAATAAGATTTTACTAATGGACTCAAGCAAACATTTTTTCACCTATCATAATCAAACGGCTGGCATAACAGGTGGTAACAGATGGTAATATTGATTTTCAGAGCACCTATGGCTAACCTTCATTGCAAAGTGAATGAACCTTTAAAATTAAATTAATCAACTAAGCTTATCCCTGCTAGACTAACCCTCTTCTAACAAATCAAATAATCTCTTACATATACATATATAAAACAATGTCACCCGCCGCGTCTGTTCGCGATAAATTAAAAAAACTACTGAGCGGTTTTCACCAATCAAAATCATTTTTATTTTTATTTTACTTAGGCCTACATGGGCACTTATAAAACTTCGACAAAAGACGCACGGTTCGGGTTGGTCGTTTCCTATGGAGAAGAACCGGCAAGAAACTCCATGGTTACTCTTTTAAAAATATGGTTTGTTTTTACAATATTTCCATGTTACAGCATTACTTAGATTTGGGAGGACAACGTAGGCCCGACAATTAAATGTTAGAAACTAAAAATAAAAAGTGAAACGAGATAAAAAGTTATCAAATGTTATCAAGCATCTAGAAATCTAGAAGGCCTACAATGTTCACACATTCACAAAACAATCGGTAAAAGCATAGATATACAAAGGTAAAAAATAAATAAAAATATAAAACTTTTTTACAAAAAAATACTACCGACTTCCAAATAAGAAACTACAAAGTGAAAAATAACTTTATTTTTGGAAGTCGGTGTCTTTGGTAGGTACCATTTACCATTTTGTAGTTTTTTATTTGGAAGTCGGTAGTATTTTTTTGTAAAAAACGTTTTTTAGTTTTCAATTTTTATTTGGCAAGTAGTTAAGTGAGATACCTATAATGCCAGAATAGATAACCCGAATATCATGAAACTGAACATAACCGGTGAAATGAGAGTGTATCAAGGTGAACTGTATACATCTGCGTGCCGTTTTAGAGCGTACTGGCGTGATGTTATGAAATGGTATAAACAATAAACAGACATGCGATTGCAGCAATCCCGAGAGATATGCCGTTATTTATTGAAGAGTTCTCTTGTATATCTCTGAAGTTCTTCATCGGATCTTCATCAAATTAAAATGGGACCAATTGCGGAGCATACTCTTTCAAAATTTTCAAAATCGGTCCACAATTGACGGAGATATCGGTGAACTTAAAAAAAAAAACATCAAGTCGAATATAGAACCTCCTCCTTTTTGGGAAGTTGGTTAAAAAGAGTGAGAATCGGGGAAGGTTTTTGTATATAATTTACCACGGGCGAAGCCACAGCGGGTCGTTAGTATTTTAATAATTCGCTTCAAGCATTTCTTTTTAACTCATTTCAATCACAATTGGGTCCGTCTTATAACGCTAGGTACACACGTCTAGCCCGTATAGAGTACGCGATGGTTGACAAAGGCGTGTCTCATCTTGTTGACTCACAATATTACTATGTTTTTACTATAAACATTTCGACTCTGTTGACAAACTCGTTGATTTATTTGTATGCCATAAAAATGTTGTTTCTGTCTGTTTGTCTCCTTTCACGTCTTAACAGGCGAACGGATTTGGATGAAACTTGGCATTCGGGAAAACAATGTGCTAACAATGGGATAATAATCACGCGGGCGAAGCCGCTGGCGGAAGCTAGTTATGGTATAATTTTCAGATATTAATGTTGGTATGTGACACGGCTTGAATGTTCAAGATACATTATATCTTAGAAACATCCTTGACCCTGAACCTTGATTGAATTAACAAAATTACGTATGAACTTAATTACCACATGTCTGGAAGTCGACGTCAAAATGACAGACTTAAGTGACGTCACCCGCGAGAATGTTGACGGGAGCGCTATTAATATGGGCCAAGTTTATCATACAACTTTTTAACTAAGTTCAACATACCAAAGTTGACAAAGAAAATTGAGGCAGACTAATCCAGGCAGTAATAATGTTCTTTTAGAACATTCTAATCTGTGAAAAGTTTGGGTATTGTTTTTGACAGCTTCTCCGAGGAGGCCATCCGATTTATTAAGAAATAAACTTGCGAGAAATAGGCCGTAACACTGGATATTTACTTGAGCGAGTTTCGTCGTACAGTTCTCGAAAACCGCGTTACATTTTTCCGTATACTATTTTCCTTTACGAATATTATAACTTACCTATCGGAAAACGAAAATGATACGACTATGCGAATCCATCCGCACGCAGCGTGAAGCGCATGCGCGAGACATCGGCGCGCCGCCCGACGCAGTTCGTCGTCAGGCGTCGTCATCGCTGGCCGTAGCACCGAGCTACGCCGTAGCACCGTAGCACTGTCGTAGCGTGTAGCTTAACCCCACACCTGCAGTGACGTTTCGTAGCGTTGCCGACAACGTTAAATGAAATATAGCGTGTGATTTAACGCGTGATAAGTAGCAGTGATAACAACATATTGACATAGTGCAATGATTTACGTATTGTGGTGACTGGCTTTAGCTATTTGGCTACCTGTTATTGTCAGATAAGCTCGGGATTTTATTGTCGCTGTTCGTTTGTGATGTAAGTTGATACTTTATAAGATACAAGTGGTTGTTCTTTGTTTATAGATCTGTTTTCTTGTTTGCGTTGTTTTATCTGGATTCTTTTGTGTTTTAAAACTTTATACATTCTTACTCTACTAAATTTTAGTTATTAAAATGTTAGAAACTTTCCTATCTTTGAAAATGTTTATGAATAATCGATACATGAAAATGATGATGAGCCGTGACGTCTTTATGGCATGTCTTTGTTACTATACCTTTCTGTTTGTAACAATAAAACGTTATATAAGCGACAGAAGTACGCGTAATTGCTAAAATATTCAAGCAAACGGTAAGGAATACTGCGTACAACGTTTAGGATTAGGACGAATTACATATTCAAGGGAATTTAAATGTTCTGTAACTAAGCAGGGTTTCAAGTTCACCGAGATATATGTACGTCGGTACATTCATTCGGAATTACGTCCAGGATTACGTAAAAACGCCTTTTCTCTTCAGACTTTCCTTTGTATTTCATGTAACCCATTTTGCGTAATATCTTTCTTTGTACAATGACTTTTGTTCTACATAATTTGGCGTAGATATTTTTGCAGCAAAGCCTCGAGAAATTCTTGAAGAAAAATGAAATGACAGCTCTCAAAACACTGCAGTGGTGGAGCGTTGACGTCCGTGTTGAAACGAAAACTTACTGCGGCGATATTTTTAACCGGCTGAGAAACTTTGTACCGGTTTTATTTCACCCGTGATATTCAGCGACGTCAGCGTGCGAGGGTTAACTCAGCCGGATCATTATTCAGTTATTACGTGTTTTAAATTTATTATGTTGAGTAATTATTAACTTTATATTTTTAGAACATGGACATTAGAAGCATGCTATGTTTTTAGTAACTGTTTTACTTTTCATAGTTCTAATGTTGAATTAGGTACAAAGCAAGCAGTTTTTTAGTAGTAATGCTGCAATAACAAAGCATCACTAAAGAATATCCGGCAAATCCCATTCAAATCTCATTGGATATTGATGGAAACCCAGCACATTCCCGACCCAACTATCGAAAAACACTAAAGCGATGAGTCATCTTATTCCCCGAGCGTTTTCTCCCCCGAAACGAATTGCTATAAAATTGCAGGGGGATGAATCATGCGTGCCGGAGACAATTCGATAATTAGTTCAAATAATCCGCCCCCGCGAGGGGTGTAATCTGTTGAGATCATGAATGGGATATGTAGGGGAGCAAGTGAGCGACCCTTATGACGTAAACATGATATACTGTTCGCTAGATGAGACATTTTTATTGCGGGATGAAATATAAATAATGATAGATAGACGTGGCGTTGTAAGGGGTCAACGATTGAGGCATTGAACTGTTTTTAAAATGTCACGGCTTCAAAAGCTTTGCTATTTAATATTTTTTGTCCTTTTTGTATTCGAGAGTACCTACACATTAAAGTAGGGTCACTTGTGAGGCTAACTGGTCAGATTATGCAGCCCTAACCAGTAGGTATTGGAAAGCAGCCTGATTGCCCTGATTCGATTCAGAATATAAAAAAAACGCTCGCCCAAACATCCAATAACCGAAATTACCCAAGTTTTTGTCAAGCACGCATTTGTTACATCAACCAAACAAAATGTCGAATTGATTTATGTAGGATTGTAAGTAACATTACTGAAAATAACTCAGTAATTGTCGGATCAAGGTCGTTCAATGTCGTATCCAGTACGTTTGTACGTATCCTACGACGCATAAGTAGGGTTGCCAACCGTAGTCTCATATAGAGTATTGTACTTTATTTTGCGTTGGAGTACTCTGTTGGCTACATAAGCAATAGAGTACGCTCATTTTTTTACTCTGACTTTGTATTAATCTAAATTAATTTCAGCCATTTCACTGAAGGGGTTTTTCTTCGGTTAATCAAAATCAAAATCAAAATCAATCAAAATCAAATGTTTTTTATTTCACATAGGCCTACATGGGCACTTATAAAACGTCGACAAAAGGTGCACGGTTCGGGTTAGTCGTTTCCTGTGGAGAAGAACCGGCAAGAAACTCCACGGTTACTCTTTTAAAAAAAATGGTTTGTTTTTACAATATTTCCACGTTACAGTATTAGTGCTTAGATATGGGGGGACAACGTAGGCCCGACAATAAGTCGTAAGAAACTAAAAAAAAATTGTATAAACGAGAGAGTTAACAAATGTTAACAAGCGTCTAGAAATCTAGAAGGCCTACAATGTTCACACATTCACAAAACAATCAGTAAAAGAATCTATACAAAGGAAAAAATAAATAAAAATATATAACAAGACTAAATTTAACATGTGGCACAAATGTTGTTATCAGTGCTGTAACTATTCATAGCAAAGGGCTATAAAGATCATTGAAATCATTGTAAAAAGTCTAATTAAAAGAAAGAAAAAAAGTAAAAAATGAGATTGAGAATAGTTAGAGACATCCACATATTTGTGCCGTTTATGAGTTACCAGGGAAGCCGCATGCGCAGAAGGAGCTAAAATTTTTATCTTCAACGTAGTCCTTGATTTTGTAATATGCTTTTTTAATAAGGACACGTTTGATGTAGTTTTTGAACTTTCCATCGGTCAATTCTATAACTGGCTTTGGCAACTTATTATAAAAGCGTATACTGTTTATAAGAAAAGACTTGCTAGTTTTCGTTAATCTGAATTTGGGTATTACAATTTCATGCTTACTGCGTGTATTTAAATTATGGAAATCGCTTCTAGTTTTGAAAAGCCCTCGATTTTTGCGGACATACAAAATACATTCCAATATATAAAGAGAAGGTAGAGTCAGTATATCGATCTCTTTAAATTTTTCTCTGAGGGACTCTCGTGGACTCATTTTATAGATTGCGCGGACTGCCCTCTTTTGTAAGATGAAAATTGAGTCAACGTCTGCAGCTGATCCCCACAGCAGAATGCCATAAGACATAATACTGTGGAAATAAGCATAGTATACTAACCTTGCTGTGGCTACATCGGTTAACTGCCTTATTTTCCTTACTGCATATGCAGCCGAACTTAACCGACCCGAAAGAGTTCTAATGTGCGCGCCCCACTGCAATTTTGAATCGATAGTAATCCCTAAGAATACAGTTTCCTTTATAACTTCAAGATTTTTGCCGTCAAGATTTAAATTTAGGTCACGTTGTGGTACATTTGGTAAGGAAAACTTCAGACATTTTGTTTTTTTCGCATTTAGTAAAAGATTGTTAGCTGCGAACCATTTCGAGAGAACAATCAGACTTTCGTTGACATGTAAGACATCCGTATCTTTCCTATTATTGCAATCAAGTGGGAAACATAATCCAGAGGCCTTAGACAAAGAGTCATTCGATGGTAGCGATGACAACGGTCAACAAAAAAAGAATTGACCACGTGAGATTCCGATAGCACTTGACAATTGGGCCTTTTGATTTTTCTAACCGCTATCGCGACGATTTTGATCATAGAATGTCACCTGTTTAGAGACTCTTTGCTTGGCAATAATATTTTGTTATAACAATACCCGATTAAAAAAGAGTACCACATGTACTCTTTTTATACCGTACTCTTTTCTCACACTTTCCAAAAATCAGGTATACTCTATTTACTCAAAAAAATATGTTGGTAACCCTACGCATAACAGACTCAATTTTCGTCGACGTGCCGTGTTTCCCTATACAAAGGGGGCTGTAATAAATCAATTACCATTGGAGCTGCGTATATACTGCATATTTATGTTATGTGTAGGTATATAGATAGGTAGGTACTGTTATGATTTTGGTGTTGTTTGATGACCTATTTGTATTGCGAAACCTTTTTCTCATTCGCTTTCTTGAGCAGGAGTTCTCTAGGCTTTGATTGGTATCGGCACTAAATGGTTGTGTAGTTTTCCGGCACTGTGGGTGTACACCTCTGCTTATCGCTACGGTGAAGATAGGCGTGATGTTATTTTATGTTTGCCGACGCTTTGGTGTTTAGGTACTTAATTGAATTAATCACATAAACTTAGCTCAAAACTCTGTAAAGCCTTTAATTGGTATCGAGACAGAACGGTCTTGTAATTTGCCAGTGTTTTGATGATTGGGTATTTAATTGTGTCTTGGGCTACGTTATTCTTATTAGATATGGATTTTTCACTAACTAACCTACTACCTAAGCCAAGTTAAAGTTTAAAAGCAAAAGCGAGGGCACAGAAGATGTCTGGGCCCTCTCGTTTCATCGTAGACTTCATTTATGGTTTTTCATCGGGCGAGATACATCTATATCGCCTGATGAAAATCTATAGACCAGGCCATGATGTAGACATCTGAATCTGCAGAGCTGGATCAGCACTAAAAAACAAAAAAAAAGTGTCTTGATGTTCCTTCTTCATTCTGCTTAAGATTTTTGTACTCTAGTACTTCGCAGCTACTGCAGTAAATCCAGTTTTTCCTACAATTTACTTTAAGTTTTTTGTTTACAAAAGACATAAGGAAGACCCTGGTAAGAGAAAATATGACGGTGTTAGTCCACCTTGGTTGGGGCAAGTGCAGTAGATACGATCTTATATGATTTACAGAATCAATGAGGGCTGATATTACGTTTTTAAACAAAAGCACGTCACAAAGCGTCACGCTGTATTCGCTGAAATATTAGGCAGAGATTGGCATAAAGTACCAAGTTCTCGCCAGTTATTTTTTGTTCAGATTGAGTCTGTATAGGGGCCGAGCTTATTGCAATCAACCGTGTACAAAAACAGAATTCGGTTTACACTGATAAAATCCAAGTAGAAAATTACGTTGCGCTACCTTGAAATCGTACCCAGAATCCCATATTCAGCAGTGGCGCTTCAACATCATCATCATCATTTCAGCCAAAAGACGTCCACTGCTGGACATAGGCCTCCCCCAGGCGTCGCCACATTGACCGATTCCACGGTTATAAAACATTATAAAATTCAAAAAATGCCACATTTTATCGCTATAAGAAGTTCTAACAGACCTAAAAGAATACAGTAGTTCATTGCTATATTTCAAGGTGATGCTTGCCGAATGTAGACACTATTCCGTAGAAAATAAAAAAAGGTTTTTTACTTTTTAAATTCCAGTTTGCCACACATGAAATGTAAGAAACTGGAACATCTTTAGACACTGGCCTTGAGGTCGGTATTGTGTGCGGCGAGGCAACAGCCTTGAGGCTCAGAGCACAGCTGTTGAGACCGAGTCCCCACAGTGTGTGTAGTGATGTAACTTGATCGATATCGAGAATCCTTATCAAACAATGTGCCGTTGAAAGCACTTTTTACCCGACTGCCGAAGGAGGGTAATGTGTTTATCAGTCTATGTATGTATGTATGTATATATGTATGTATGTATGTATGTGGCGTTCCAGAGACCAAACGCGTTGACCGATTTTGATGATTCATACGTCAATCGATTAGTCTTAACCTTGCGAGTGTCATAGGCTACATTAAAATTGTAAAATAGAAAAATGGCGGCTTTTGGGCGCCATATTGTGGGGGGGCAATTTTATTTTTTCTTCCAAACCCATCGTGTGGGGTATCAAAATAAAGGGTTTCAAGAGGTGATTTCAAAAATATATAACACTTATATATTTAAATGTACCTAATTCGAAAAAAAATGTTAACTAAAAAGTTATAAATAAAAAAGTTAATTAAAAAAATCAAAATACCCGACTGCTTAAAAAGCGAACTAAAAAGACGTAAACAAGAAGAAAATCATGCTGTGCAGTCGGAGGATACATCTGGTTTTGGTCAGCCAGCTCGCGAATATGTATCCTCCGACTGCACAGCATGATTTTCTTCTTGTTTACGTCTTTTTAGTTCGCTTTTTAAGCAGTCGGGTATTTTGATTTTTTTAATTAACTTTTTTATTTATAACTTTTTAGTTAACATTTTTTTGTGCTATGATTTACTTCTATATTCAAGTTTTAGATAAAACTTTTATAAATCTTAAGCTAAGCTTTTATTCAAGTTTTTGTTTTTAGTTAAAATTCGAATACATGTGACATCCACCAACCCGCATTGGGCCCGCGTGGTGGATTTCGGCCTATTCCCTATCACAAAGAGGAGGCCTGTGTCCCAGCAGTAGGAACATTAAAAAGGTTGATGATGTGGTATGATGATGATTCAAGTTTTAAGACACTATTAAACAAGCTAATCTATACTAATATTATAAAGAGGTAAAGTTTGTGAGGTTGTAGGGGGTAATCAAAGCATCTACTAAACCGATTTAGATAAAATTTGGCATAGAGATAGTTTCAAACCCTGGGAAGGATATAGGATAGTTTGTATTCCCTTGAGAAGAACAAACACTTTTTTACGCGGGCGAAGCCGCGGTCAGAAGCTATTAAGTAATAATTGTGTACAAAAGGGGGTTCTGGAACTCATTGGACATCAAAAAATGTATCCGCATCACTTTCGATGGGAAAAGTGCACGAAAGGTTGGCAACATTACCACGTTGAATGGCAATGCTGATTCCTTGGCCTTTGGGCAAAAAGATCAGCAATTTGGTCACGTGCAGACCGGACTAACTGCTTGTCGATGTCCTGGAAAACCGTATGTACATAGTAGAGACACATACGAGTAAGTTGTTAGGTAACTCATGTTTCTCTTTTACTCATTGCAATTAAAACAAGGGTAATTGTAAGGGTGCACATAAAACAGTTTCTGGTTTCGTCGAAAACAGTTAGCGTGTTACATATCATAGAGCGTTCTATGTTCTACTTTATTTCAATTTAACATTCGAGATTATTATTAGATTCTGGAACAACAAACTCTATGTCTTTAAGACTATGTTCAAATTCCATTGCAACCAGTACTTGTTCTAGGGCATTTTTATTGCAACTGTGCACATCAAAATCAACTTAGAATACACCACACTAAAGTCGATAGTTGAAGTTGTCTTGAATTAGGTATATTAGGTACAGAACATATTCGTTGCTTAAAACATCGTGAAATTGTTCTGGCTCTGGTTTTGACGTCTAGACGTTTATGAGAGAAAATATTATGCTCATATGTTTGTAACGTTATAGTTTCTCCAATTTCGTAGGAGTAGAGAATGTCTTGTGGATATTATTTTATAAAGTGATATCATTTTACTTTTTAGGGTTCCGTACCCAAAGAGTAAAAACAGGACCCTATTACTAAGACTCCACGATCCGTCTATCTGTATGTCTGTCTGTGCGTCTGTCCGTCTGTCACCAGGCTGTATCTCATGAACCATCATAGCTAGACAGTTGAAATTTTCACAGATGATGTGTTTCGTTACCGCTATAACAACAAAATACTAAAAACAGAATTTAATAAATATTTAAGTGGGGCTCCCATACAACCAACGTGATTTGCCGTTTTTTGCGATAGTGCTACGGAACCCTTCGTGCGCGAGTCCGACTCGGACTTGGCCAGTTTTTAAATAAACTCTACACCCGTATAAATAAGTTTTTCTTGTAAATTTGTGTAACTTTTATGGTGTACAATAAAGTATATTCTATTTTATTCTCTTTTTAAGTTACTGGTAATAATCAACAGCCTACAGCAGTCCACTGCTGGATATTGACCTCTCCAGTTGTATGCCATTTTTTTAGATTTTCGCCATTTTTCATTCAGCTGCTACTTATCCTGCTAAGATCGTCGCTCCAACTAGCCAGAGACCGTCAATCTTACGTTTACCAGTTCGGTCATCGGTTCTACGACTGTTATGGCCCACTGCCACTTATTCTGTGAATTTACGGGTTAAACAACCTAATATATCTTTAACGTATTCCATTATTTCAACTTAAGCATTCGGTAATTAACCCCATTAATAGCTAAACTAGAACGTTAGAAACACAGCCAGTACTCTAGCTTTAAGTGCTTGGCTGGAAATTCTATTAACCCCGTCAGGGGAAAGAGTGCGAAGAAATGTATCGTTCATTACGTACTATTATTTTTTAAATAGCTTTGCCGGACTCCGCCCTAGCCTCCAGGCGTTCCTGTCCGTAATATATTCGAGAGAAATATTGCGCCAGCAGTTGAAAATTCCCGTTTTAAACCAGCGGTATATACAAATATTGCCTTTTGTTTCATATTGTTGATTTTTGCTTTATTTGTAATTGGGGATGATTGAATGCACGCAGTTACCCTTTAAATATATTGTGAGCAATTAAATTGGGCTGTTTGTGCCTAACTGTGTGTATAATCACTAATTGGAGTAAATGGCTTGGTTTATGGAATGTTAAGTGAGAAGTGTTTAAATGAGATTTTTATTTACACTTTTGTTTTGGATTTTTATTTATTCACTATTATTATTATTCGTTCCCCGCGGCTTCGCTCCCGTGGACCACCCCCGAGGACCCGTTTTCGGGATTAAACAATAATATACTATGTTACTCAGGAATAACATAGCTTTCTATAGGTGAAAGAATTTTTTAAATCGGTCCAGTAGTTTCGGAGCCTATTCGGTACAAACAAACAAACAAAAAAATCTTTCCTCTTTAAAATATTGTATAGAAGTATAGATTATAGTATAATATACAGTATAGACTAGCTTCCGATCGCATGTAATAATCACTACTGTCAATCTATCTATCTATATATATATAAAAGAGAAAGTATGTATGTATGATCCTTATAGACTCCGAAACGGCTCGACCGATTTTAATTAAATTTTCTTATTTTTTTTCTTTTTTGAAAATGATTGCCTATGTGTTCATCAGCATCTTCATATGAGCCGAAGCCTATGTTTTACTAGGATATATGAGCTATAATCCTGTAAAGACACATTAAAATCCGTGCAGTCGTTTTTACGTGCAAGAGTAAAAAACAAAAAGGAAGGTTTAGGAAAAACAACCACACTCACAAACTTTCTCATTTATAATATTAGTAAGATAGATTTCAGCTAATTCCACATTGTTAAGGCGTAGATACCACTCAGTATCTTAATATGAAAACCACGTCTAAGCCAGTCGTAATTTATTGGAAAAAAATATGTTACATTGGACCATTTTCTTAATAATTTGCCCAAAATTTTGAATGTTGTTCGTGTAACATAGTGTTATTAATTTTTAAAGTTATGTCTTACCCGGACACACCAACGACAATCGTACCAAAACCGCCGAGCCTATTTTATTGAATGAAATTTTCACCATCTCAAAGACAATTTAATTATCTACATTTTGATCTGAAGCTTTATTTTTAAAGTCATAGAATAATTAGGAAAGTACAAAAATTACTGAATTTTGGGTGTGAAACGAGTGCGCGTTTTGTCCCTTCAAGGTCGTTGGCAACTGTCGTCGCCTTAAGGTAGGTTTCGAAACCCCGTCAGACCAAATAGAAAAGACTGCCTTCTGACCTCTGTCCGTACCTGAAGGTACATTCATATAACTATAGGTAGGTACGGTAAACCTTTGGCAGTTTTAGGAGTTTGGGGGCGACAACCGGTCCTGACTCCCATTGTGTACGATTCCAATTCCGAACTACAACACATTTCGTTGAGTGAGTGCTTACTTACTTAGGTGTATAGGGTTTTCTATTTAATTTAAGTACTTACCTACCTACTTTCAATTACAATAATAAAATCGCTAAAAATGTATTGAAAAGAAGTTTAAAGTTTTACTTCGAAGATATTTTTTTAACACCAGTGCGGCTTATGGAATAGATAACATGTATTCGACATAGACACAATAAAACAGTAACGATGACTAATTGAAAGAGATGGTGAAAAACATATATATTTTTTTTTTGTAATAGACGTATCGGAGCAACCTCTTGTTTTTTTTTATTACTTTTCCCCACACTTTTTTTAATAAGTGATCTCAATTTCTTAAATCATCATCATCAGACTTTCTAATGTTCCCACTGCTGGGATACAGGCCTCGTCTCTGTGAGAAGGAATGGGCCGTAATCCTCCACGTGGGCCGCGGTTATTTTACATGACATCCTTGAAACCCAGAAGCAGTTTCTATGACCTGTTATAACCAAAAACTTTCTTCATTTCGGGTTAAATTGTCCCGTAGTAGAAACTCTTGTATAAATTTAAACTTTCTATAGAACCTTGGCCTAATATAGTAAGCTATAAACTAGAATTTCTGAGAAACCAATGAGGCAAACTCAATAAGGTTTGTTGATTATGTGGCATGCAAATAAGACATGGTATGCTTAATGATGTGGAAGGAATGCATTGAAACAGCTGCGCGCATAGTGCAGTCAAATATCCCTGCTTCTGTATTAAGGAGAGTACTCACAGGAAACTTTTGCGTGTGAACTGCTTGAGATTATCCATTATAACTGTCAATATGCTAATGAAACTGCTAAAGTAGAGGCTGAGCATTGTCATCTATCAATACTTACATCGAGACGAGCATTTCAGTGCGCAGATTTAGAGCAAAATTGAGATATCGTATTTTGACTCTGCTTTGCTTAGTGCTTCATACGAATCTAATACTTACCTTTAAATGAGCAATTCTTGTATATATGTATGTTGTTATCTGAATCTCGGAAACGGCTCCATCGATTTTCATGAAATTTAGTATGCAGGGAGTTTCGGGGGCGATAAATTGATCTAGCTAGGTTTCATTATTAGAAAACGTCGTTTTCTCTATTTTCACCCGAGCAGAGCTCGGTCGCCCAGGTAGTACTCAGCAAAGCAGTCAAAAAAGATCAACCTATGAATCGTGCCTTTAGAATGGTACGAGTCACCTGAGCATTACTCAGACCTCAGTGGCCTACTACAGTTCGCTGTTAGTAACAAGATGCTCAATGTCGCCTACAAAGCCTTCTAGGTCATTTGGCCGACTATTGAAATGCAATGCTCAATATGCCGAGTGAATATTCTCCTTAAAGCATACCGAGGCATTGCACTGCGCACTCAAATATGCCAGCTCCTGTGTTAGCCAGTGTATGCTTGCTTTTGTATTAGTCTGGCTTAGAGTGTATCGCCATCTCATTGTTGCACCGCGTGCGGGAACCCGCTCTATTTGGGGGTGCTCGTTTATAATTGAAGTGCGAAACCCTAGCTGTATAATATGGCACAGTTCGTGAGGTTTTAATTGAGCTCAAGTAATGAGGTTTTTGGCGGGCAAAGAGCAAACTAGGATTGGGAAAATGAAAGAAATATTCCGGCAAAAAAAACTTTTCGTCATTATATAGAGAGAAATTGTTTGTTTGTGCAATAGCTTCCTAAAAATATAAATATTCTTGACTAAACTTATTCATTCACTTCCTGTACCGTTCGATTTATCTCTCTATTATGATAGAGGTTCAAGCGATATATATCTCACGACTACTATTGTCCCGCCAGGCGCCAGCGGTAGTCCATACTTTATATTGCGTCGGGACGGCCGCCGGACAAATGATACATAGCCGCCATTTTGTTAAGGCGACAAGTTGGTCTGATATTAGCGCCCAACAAGTGTTTGAGGATTTTTTTAAATTATATTTTGATCGTTTTGATTCGGAATTTAGTTTAAACCTTTTGTTTTTCAGCTGTCAGCTTTATAACATATATCTTAAGACGATTTATTTCCCCACCGGGCGCTAACGGTAGTCCATACTTTATTATTGCGTCGGGACGGTCGCCGGAGAAATAATACATAGCAGCCATTTTGTTAAGGCAACATGTTGGCCTGTTATTGGCGCCCAACAAGTGTTGTTTAGATATTGAAGAGTTAAACAAGTAATTTGGTTATTTCATTTGTAATATATTTAAAAGCTTAAAGGTTTTCTGGGTGCCAAAATATTAACTACCTCAGGCATGTGCCTGAGGTAGTTGATATTTTGGCATTATTTTGGCCTTGGATAATATGTCCCCGCCGGGCGCCAGCGGTAGTCCATACTTTATTATTGCGTCGGGACAGCCGCCGGACCAATGATACATAGCCGCCATTTTGTTAAGTTGACAAGTTGGCTTACCTGTTATTGGCGCCCAACAAGTGTTTATTTGATTAAAACACTGGTCCCTCTTTTCTTAGAAATACTTCAGAACTATCAATATTTGTATAAATTAAAACTCAAGACCCAACTCAAAATAGTGCTCTCAATTTGCATTTTGGAAAATATCTTAATGTATTTTTAATTATTTTGCTTTAATCACCCTTGTTTCATGATTTCGTTTGCTCTTAATTCTAAACAGCTTTTTTTGCTTTTCTTTTCCTTCTTGCAGCTTCCTCGGCTACCTGCCAAAGTGAATGTGACTTGAAGACAGTCCATATCCTCCAACTCTCCTGTCCGTGTGTATCCCGCTGCGTGTAACACCACGATCGTTAGTACGGTCGTTGACTCCCAGTCTTACAATGCGGGGTTGCGTACAGTCGAAAACGCTATTCGGTATACTAGCAAAAATATTAATATCTTTCCTCTAGACTACCATTTTATTGTGTGCGCTATAACTTTTTGGGTTTATGACATACTTTACAAACTGTTGTAAAAGGATTGACTGGTCAGCACACGCAAAAATCATTAAAAGTAATTGACAGTTAAAGTGCAGATTCACTTGATTTTGTTGATCGTCAAAAGCGATTGTTGTCGCTGTGATAATTATTTGACGATTATTAAGATCTGACAGGTATAGCTGTCAGATCTTATTAATCGTTTAGATTTACTTGAAAAATACGTTGTTGGTTTGTTATTTAAACTTTTTTCTCAACCTATATAGTCACTCTGCCGGGCAAAAATCTTCCCCATAATCTTCTGCTCTTCTCGTTGTCTTGCCTTCGCCGACCAATCCCTCGTTAACGCCTCTATGTCGTCACGTCATTTAAATGTTGTCTCTATTTTGTCAATCATCTTTGGTTGCCTGTATACCAAGTATCTAGTTCGACTGTACAAGTGTACAACCTACATATTTCGATTGTGCCCTTATCCGCATAAACGTGTGCCGACTTCCGCCCTATTAGTGCCGGTGACTCGGCGGTCCACTAATGTACCGGCTCCTTTAACTCGACCACCACGTGTTTTTGTTGCGACAAAATCAATTAATTCTGTAGTGTGTTTTTGTTTAATCAATTTCGTGTGTGGGTGTGTTGAATTAACGCTTGGACGCGTTAGATTGACCGGTTGTGGTGTGGTTTTCGCGGTATATGTTCGGAGTTATGTAGTAAAATTGGTCAAAGCTTGACATAAATATTGGGAAAATTTACAAAAACAAAATTTTTACTTTGTCTGCGGTTGTTGGTAGCCTAGAGAACCTTATGTATCTGGATGAAAAAATATCTAATAATACTCTCGATGTGGAAATCCGGGTCAACCTGAGACTACATCGAAATGCATACAACGGATAAAACGAGATTTATAGCACATTCAAAAAGGCTAAAGGTACTATTAATAAATAGTACCTTTAGCCTTTTTTAAGCACTATAGCCAAAAATTTTCTTGACAATTTTTTCACCACAACCCATGCTACATCTAAAGCTGATAGAAAATGCGAAAAGCAAAGCACATTAAAGTTTAAAAGACTTCGGGAAACTTCATTGGATAACACGCGATCCGACCACTCGTTAACCGACGCTGTAATTATGATAATCGACTTGGTTCGTTGCACTTACGACTTTATTCACTGAAACTTATTATAGTTTGCATTTTTGATCGGATATCGTGAGTCATGTATATCACTATTGCTAGGGCACGGTTTATGATGACTATATTCAGCCTTATTTATAAATACTTTTTGGACATAAGATATAAATATAAAAATATAAATAAATAAAATTATTAGAAATCATATCGTACGTTTTTTTATGTATAAATAAAGCCCAATTGTTTTTAGAACGGCAGTGACTTTTCTCTCGTATCAGCATTAAAAAGAATTAAGAATAACTGAGGGGCCTATAACCCAAACCAACGAGGTTGCTTGTAGAACTACTGGTTCATCTATTTTTCCAGTGCAGTGAAGGCGATGTTATTGCAGTGCTAAACTGATAAAATTATAACTTCAACTAGCTGTATTAAAATCCTCTTTTGATCGCGGTTCTACCTTGTCACGAAAGTTATGATCCTTCCGGTGAACATTGAGACTCGCTACAAGTTACCTCTTAAACTCGTCGTTCCCTCTCATTGGTAAGCAGGTAACCGTGCCTGCAGGTGACAGGGGGACCCAAACCTTATTCACTTCCCCTCGCAAATAAACTCGTTCCTGCCATTCATATCAATTACATCGAATCGTATTACAACATTAACTCAGGCTCAGTACTGATAAGTACCAGAATGTTCATTAAAATGCTAATATGTACTAACTGTCAAATGCAACTGCGGAGGTGACCGATAACCTGGTGTAGGTTGTGGGAATCCGCTGGATGCGAGACGCACGGGGCCGGTCAATGTGGCAACGCTTGGGGGAGGCCTATGTCCAGCAGTGGACGTCTTTTGGCTGAGATGATATTGACTGCCAAATTGTGTTATTGAATTTTGCCGGATGGAATTTCGCAATATCATCCCGGAGTCTGGTTCTGTGCCCCGTTTAAAGCAATAGGCTCACCCCGTGTTACGCGGGACTTAAATATAACTGGCGTCCTATTATAGATACAATGTTAATACCCCATAACACTCATAATTCTAGACCAACACAGGGAATCTTAGACTCACATCACAGGGCATCCAAGTGTGGGTCCAGGGAATTTTGTAAAAACCAAGTACTTCTAAGGGCTCCTATGAAATTTAGGCAATATTATTAAAATATCTACTGTGTAAAAGTTAACGGAAATAAACAGAAAACCGGCCAAGTGCAAGTCGGACTCGCGCACGAAGGGTTCCGTACCATTATCGCAAAAAACGACAACAAAATCACGTTTGTTGTATGGTAACAACACTTAAATATTTATTTTATTCTGTTTTTAGTATTTGTTATAATCATATATCATCCGTGAAAATTTCAACTATCTAGCTATAGACAGACAGACAGACAGACGGACCGCGAAGTCTTAGTAATAGGGTCCCGTTTGTACCCTTTGGTTACGGATCCCTAAAAAGATAGATACAGCTCGGCCTAACCCTTTGGGGGTGATGTTATGTTATTTTATTTTATTGACGAACTTTCGACCCCTACCGCCCGAATCCTCAAAACGAACGTTACGTACCCAGGTACGTTATTCACTCCCCCTCTCAAAATAACACGTTCGAACCATACATACCTATCAATTACAACCAATCGTATTACATTCAACTCGGGCTCAAAACGACTTCATTAAAATGGTAATGTACCGAATTCCCTGATTAATTATTGTGTCGTTTTTGTTTCAGGTAAGCAGTACTCATTTACTTTATACGAATACGGAACGGTAAATATTCTCCTCTCAATTGTAGCTGTTCGCAACCTGCGTTTGGAATAAAAGGCAGACATTACATCTCGAGATTGGGAAATTCCCAATTGGGAATGAAGGTTTATGGTGTGCTTTGAGTAATTGAACAGCGGTGTTAAATATTCTTCTTTTTATCTTAAGAAATAGGTAAATGTATACAGGGTGAGTTTTTTAAGTGGGCGTGGATGGCCAAATCCAAAACTGCGAGGAATAGCGAAAAACACTCAAAGGAGTCACGAGCCTGATTTTGAAAACTAAAACTGCATCATTGTAATTTTGTAAAATTAATATTCTGTTAAAATAATAATATTCCTAACCGTATTTTGTTAAAATTAACAAGTATTTTGTTAAAAAAGCCCTTTCCTTAAGTTTGCCGTATGTCATTACTTCCCAGAAATTGGTCGTTTTTAGTGACACTATCGAAGGGTTAAATAATACAGCATGTGTATTTTTTTTTTCATAATCTATTGGTTCGATTCCTGGCTAGGAATATTGATTTCTCAAAATTCCAACGATGCAGTTTTAGTTTTCATCAAAATCGGGCTCGTGACTCCTTTGAGTGTTTTTCGATATTACTCATAGTTTGGGATTTGGCCATCCACGGCCACTTAAAAAACTCACCCTGTTTAGAGGTAAGGTGAACGTAAATAGCAGTATAACGTAAATAACTGAAAGTAGTTACAGTTGGAGACCAGGTTCATAATATAATAACTTTAAAACTTTCGCGTTTCATAATGGAAAACAATTATCGCGTTAAATTCCCGTGATATATTGTTTTCAGGTTCATAATATTTTTGAAGGGGTATCCGGAGTGTTCTTGTAAGTGGTCACGGGGCTCCATGGTGATCACTCGGGTGGTTTTAGTGAGGTAAAAAATACACAATCCTTGGACGTTTTCCCCAAAAGTCCTGGCGCTTTTTTTTTTTCCCCGATAGCAAAATGAGACATAATATTTAGTTATTTCGTTAACATAGTTGGCTGTAGATGTAAACTAAGGTCGTGAATAAAGAGTTACATAAAACAGACAACTTGGCAGTGCCTACACAAAAAAACAGACAGAAATAGTATCAAACAAACGACCTTACGTAACTCAACGACTGCCCCAAACTCCAGCGTTTATGTAACCTGAATTTACAGCAGTAACTGTTGAGGATAAAGCGATAACCCTGAAAGTGTTCAGGGACAAGTTAAGAGTCGTAACAACCTGTATAATTGTTAGCTAGAATAGGAAGATACAACGTGATTTTTTTGTTTGTAACAATCGTATTTATTTGCATACCTAAATCTTATGTCTTTGAAAGTTACATGCAGCTTAGGGCACCCCGACACAGATGATGTACAAAGGTGATGAACATCTCCTTCATGTTAGGTTACTTTAGGCCCCGCAGACAGAAATAGGAGCCCCGCAGCCCATACTGATTCTATATTAAAATCAATGTCAACATAAAAATCTTAATATATATAAATCTCGTGTCACAATGTTTGTCCTCAATGGACTCCTAAACCACTTAACCGATTATAATAAAATTCGCACACCATGTGCAGTTCGATCCAACTTGAGAGATAGGGTAGGGTAGGGTAGGGTAGGTAGGGTAGGTAGGGTAGGGTAGGTGGGGTAGGGTAGGGTAGGTAGGGTAGGGTAGGGTAGGTAGGGTAGGGTAGGTAGTTAGGGTACGGTAGGTAGGGTAGGGTAGGTAGTTAGGGTAGGTTAGGTAGGGTAGATGTATGTTTGGTGTTTTTATGGCAAAACAAAGTTTGCCGGGTCAGCTAGTTATTTAATAAAACACAGCCCTGCCCAATAAATGACGGGCATTATTCAGAAATTATTTATTACAATAATTTTTAGAAAATTGCCTACTCATATTGGGCATTTTTCAAATTGTCTGGGCATTATGAATAAAGCCGTAATCACTTGGTCCATAACATATAAGAAACTTCCAAGAGGCTATTATGTACCCTAAATATATGCTTAAATAAAAATACACAAGTTTGACTTGAATCTGAATCAATGTCTAAAAAAGAAAAACCTCTGTTGACCATGACATCTTGAATCAATTCAAAAATAGGCTGTGAATTCAGCCTGAATCCAAAATACAGATCTCTATGTCAATTTTAATTTCGATACCATTGCAAAATATTGATCAATGAACTCAGCCGATAGCTGTCCACTACTGAAAGTAGGATGTTAATATTTAAATGAACTCTTAATATTGACTGGGACGTGAGAGGGCTTGCTGTAAAAGTAGGTCATTCATTTTATTGAGTTTTAATTGCATAATGAGTATTTTATCTAGATAAGGGTCATGTAAGGTTAAGCGTGCACTACCTACTAACTTTAATCGTTGCTAATAATAATCGACAATCTGAAAACAATGCCAATATACTAGAATCCGCGCAATGCGAAAAGAAATGGTTTGAAATCTTGATATGAAAATTTGAGATTTCATATCGTATTTAAAAAATATCAACGATAAGTTTCATAGTGCAGGCTATAAGGCAGCTTGGAATACATCCATGGGCCAAAAACTTTTTGTATGTTCTACGTTGTATGTATATTTAAGTAGACAACAGAGCCATGTCTAAAGACGCAAATATCTGCAATAAAACATTTACAAAAAAAATATTTCGGACATATTGATCGACGCAATACTCAATACCAAGGCATGAAAAACAAACAGCAAAGAAAAGCTGCTCAAGCATCATTACAGTACAAATTCCCCAATATTGATAAAATTGTTCCAGAAAAACAAGATCCGCTGACACATCTTATACACATTAAACGCGAGGTTATAAGCAACACGTCACTGCTGCTTCGCCCCCATCCTCCATAATATACGCCTCCCCCGTATACGGAACATGTTTTCCAGTCTCAACAGTAATGTTAAGGGATTTCTATGCTATAATAGAAAAGGCGACGTGACTTCGTTGCTGGTTTTTGGCAAGTTTTGGTGAATGAGCGTTTCTAGTATTTTTTGTAATGTCATGTCCATGTTAAATGACACAGTTTGGTAGACGCTGTAGTTAGGTCTGTTAATATGTCTATGTTAAGGGACTTTTACAAGCTAACAAGCAATGTTTGTATCTATGTTCGGGTCAAATCTTGCAACTATTAAGATAAAATTTTGCATACACGTTTGGTTTGGATGACAATGCACGATAAGCTAAAACGTTTGTCTATCTTACATTTTTTTTTTTCTATAATAGGAAACGGCACGTGACTCCGCGACGGCTTATGACAACTTTTGGTGAATGAGCACGTATTTTTTGTTCTGTCATGTCCATATTAAATGACACAGTTTAGTGGACGCTGTAGTTAGGTCTGTTAATATGTCTATGAACTCGCTCACGTCCACTATAAAACACGAGCATGTTTCATAGCCCGGTACAATGAGCAATCCTGGGGGATATCACCACGCACGATGAAGCGTGATACATAAATTCGCCGCTCTATCTTTTACAGCGACTCCCGTAATGAAATATTTTATATCGCCAGCAATATCTTCAATATTAGAGTCCTCACTTATTTTATCATTCGACGTCATCGTCTAAGTGCAATTCCAAAACAGCCCCTAAGATTGCATTTGCCACGATAACCTCCTTGATGCCGTGAAAACGCCCAAAATATACGAAAGATAACAGTTCTATTTCGTAATATCATTTTGAACGAAAATGGCGACGTTTTCGCGCCATTCTCGAGGAGGGCAGCCTCGGATGTCAGATAAAAAATAATAAATAATGAGAGTGGGAGGGGAGGGGATTACAAAGGGAGAGTTTCCGATGGGCAGAGATCAACGAGATTTGCGGTTTTAGACTGCTTTCACTGTTCATTTGCGAACGACGGCTTATGGTTCGTTCAACCTGTGTTTTGGCATTTAAATCACGTGTTCATTTTGTTAATTACACTGCGTTAGGTATAAAGCTTTATTTGGCTTCAGGCTGACGGGTTATTCAACCGTTCTTTGTACCAAAATTAGTATTTTGGTACAAAGGAGTAACATGAATTAATTCCGTCGACATTCTACATTATTAGACTTACAAACGTGATGTTTATTTTACTACATATTGAAATATATTCAGCCATAAAGTAAGTCGAGCAGAAATATCTTCATATGAGAATATTTCTGCATTTTATGATACCAGCATCTTAAAATTTCAGTGTTATTTTCTCTCAAAGCATCAGTATGTAGAAGGTAACCGTCGTGTTTCTCGTCGAGCTTCTGCAAAATGAACTTAGCTTTCTCCCCGGCGCCGACGATCTTGCGCTTCTTGATAATAATCTAATTCGGGACTATCCGATACGTCCATTTACCGTTTGGCTTCGGAGGAGGGTAAACAAGAATTTTTAACAAGGAAACTGTTAATACTACCCTCCGCAAATATAGTATCGATTTTGATTGCAAATGAAGGGATCTCTAAGTACCAGCTTCTTCGTGAGAATTGGTTGTTGTATTCATTGGTTCTCGCGTTTATTGATGTAGCCTAATTTGGAGAGTGCCTTTGAATATTCCCTTTATAAGACCGCTGTGTCGATCTGGAAATCGGGTCAGTAGATAAGACGATGGCTCCCCTTCAGTTATCGAGTGGTTGGCTGCGACCCGATTAGAACGCCACGAGCTTAGCTCTGCCATGAATTTTAACATCGTAATGTATATTGCAGATTACTTAAACTATTGACAACTCCTCATTTTGCATTAAATATTTATAATGTTTGTTCTAAATACAAAATATCGTATTGAATCGTGTAATACGCGATTAGTCTGTGCATCGCCGTTACATGTAGCTAAGCTATTACAAACTCTTTAAAAATGAATACCTACCTGTAGTCACCCCATTGGGCACATTGCTCTTCTAGCTTTTGCGAAAGCTATTATCCCACCACCTGTTATGTACCCATTTCATGGTATCCATAGATCCCCTAAAAGCCTTATTCAATACCCACGGGAATGTGGTTTCTTAGCCCTCCGGCTATGAGTCGGAACATAGCAGATTTTATGGATTTTTTATACTCTCTAGCGAGAGCAACTCCTACTATACTTTAAAGGGGCCACGAAACTTTCCGGAAATTCTTTCGTAATCAAACACAGAAACATCTCTTTTTAATCTTAATGCGCAATGTTCAAACAAAAAAGTGATAAACCGTCCGGTCCTAAGTTCGTCCCCCAAGTGGTTCAAACAGGGAACTTACTTTATGTAAATTAGTTCAGGAATTATGATATTTTCTGATGGAAATGTTTTTGTTTTACAACCTTATTATTAATACAAGTTTTATAAGACTTCGAGTTTTACGTTGTTGAAAGTTATATTTAGTTAGGGGTAATCAACGAAGACATAATATCAGTACGTGTTATAACAGCTATTTATTTTGTACTAGAAAAAATAAAGGGTCGCAACTTTATCTAAATTCAATAAGGCATGATATTGACGTTCTTGTTAGCCAACTGCCCCAGAAGGTGGTAATGTTTTTTAGTTAAATACCCCATTAAGTCAAAAGCGGCATCTCTACGCAGACCATTGCCCACCTCTCGGAGTCCGCAGCATGCCCTGTCAACTGTATAGTTCTCGCCAAACTTCTTGGCCGCCCTGAAGTTGGCTATAATGGCTGCACAGTAGTAAATCTCATACAAAAACAGCACCGATCTGTGCCATGCGCATCGGAAAGCTAAATGTCTTCTGGCCAACTTCAGGGTGGCCAAGAAGTTTGGCGAGAGCAATATGTGTGAATACCTTATGACCGCGTCACCGAATGGTGTCACCGTAGCTAAATTCTGGGTCAGGTATATATTTTTATTATGTTTGCCATCTAAGCAAGATGAAGTCAAAGCTCCATTAACGTGATTTAGAAGTATTAGGTAATCTAAATGCAGGTAAAAATAGGTGTTTTTAGGGTTCCGTATCCGAATGGTCCAAACGGAGCCACATTGCTGTCACTCACGTGTCTGTCTGTCTCACAATTTTGTTCCGAAGAATTTTCTAACTTCCCATTGACCTATGAACCTGAAATTTGGTGATAATGTTTATTATTACGTATATTTGACTTACAAATACCAATATATAGCAAAATCTGATTTTTTCTTTGCGCAGAACCCTTTATGTGGCAAGTGCGCGCACTTGGCCGGGTCGTTTTTCTAAGTCATCTCGTTTTCATGGAGTTTTTTTTTATTGTCTATAGGCTTGCGCTTGACCACTATCTCACCTGATGGTAAGCGATGATGTGGTCGACGGTAAAGCACGCTTGCCTAGAAAAAAACCCATTCACACTTGACTTAAATACCCCTAGATTGTAGCTATCGGAAAACACAGACTCCGGCAGGGAATGCCACTCTTTAGCTGTACGCATAATAAAAGTGTCCCCAAAACGTTTTGTGCGTATGGGTGGGATGTCCACCATGTACTGATGACGCATCGCCGTACGTCTGGTAGGAACGGGCTGGGCGGAATTAAATCATGCAATTCCATCGCACACTCCCCGAAATGTAACCGATAGAAAACCGACAAGCTGGCAACTCGGCGACGAAGTTCAAGGCTCTGGAGCTTTGACTTGACCACTTGACCAGTGCCTCATTGCCGATGAGTTTCTTGGCCCGCTTTTCTATCGACTCTAGTGCATCAAGCTGATATTTGGCAGATCCGTTCCAGAGATGAGAACAGTACTCCATGCACGATCGAGTTACATTAGTATTTGGCACACCTACGTCTTCACATGTATCAAATGAATCGCACAATTCTAACATCGCAAAATTCGAGCTTTTTATATTTCAATCAGTTCGATAGTTCGCGATAAAAAGAAAAAGATTTAACTCAACCCCTCTTTATTTTACTTCACCCGAAACTTAAGTGACCTTTTCCGCAAGACCTTTAAAATAAATCTTGAGTAAATAATGGTCGCCAACCCGAGGAAAAAGATCAGTCCGATTTAAAACTAAAATCCGACTATATCTTTATATAAATTGCTTTTAGACTGCTTTAAGAAAGCTGCCAGAGTATTTTTTTTGTTGTATAGTTGGTGATTCATTGAGAGCGATTCATTGTTTCAAGGAACCACGTCGTCGATTTGAGAGTTGAGAAAAACTACTTTGATAAACTTCCACTGTAAATTCCCGCAATAAAACAATAAAACACCAAAAGATTTCAAAAGGAAAATTATTGGATATCTACAAAATTATAAATATGTAGGTCTTTTACTGACTTCAACAAGTAACATTTAAAAATTTAAAGAAAGAAAAGAAAACGTAAACACCCCGATTCAAACAGTGAAACACCCATAACTTTTAAACGGCTGTACCGATTTTATTTAAACATAGCTAAGAACACTCTCGACAAAATCACCTTTCAAACAAAAAGAAACTTAATCAAAATCGGTTCACCCATTTGGACGTTAAGATGCCACAGACAGACACACAGATACACAGCAACACACCTCAAACTTATAACCCCCCTCTTTTTCCGTTGGGAAGACGGAAAAGAAGGAGGTAATAAATTCGACACGTATGTATGTAATATTGTTGGCATTGCACAATATTCACATATGTTATTCATGTGGGTTTCTAAACACGTGTGCCAAATTTCATAAGTGTATGTTTGTCCACGCATTTCTCCGAAACTTCTCATCGGATCGTGAACATTATTTATGTGTTGGATTGAGTATCTCTCAACTTAGGGATTAGTGCAAGTTGCATCAAAATCGGTCCAGCAGTTTTCAAGATATGGAGCAAACAACCGAAATCCTTAGCGACAAACAGCACGAATGTGTAAATTGAGTTATTATGGATATTTTGTCAATCCTTTAGGTACCGTACTATAGAAATTGCTAATATTTTGTCCGTGATGGTGTACTAAAATTAAAAAGATAGAAATAAAACTTTTTCACAATAATAAACCGGTTAGGGTTTAAAAATACGTCGGTTAATTATTTTTTTTATTTTTTAAATAACGAGAACTGAAATTTCTTTACTTTTAAAACGACGTTTTGGATATTCATACCTTCAGATTACACTCTGTGTATATAAACCGGCCAAGTGCGAGTTGGACTCGCGCACGAAGTGTTCCGTACCGTTATCGCAAAAAAACGGTAAAGAATCACGTTTGTTGTATGGGAGCCCCACTTAAATTTTTATTCTATTCTATTGTTAGTATTTGTTGTTATAGCGGCAACAGGAATACATCATATGTGAAAATTTCAACTGACTAGCTATCACGGTTCATGAAATACAGCCTGGTGACAGACGGACAGACATACAGACAGACGGACCGCGGAGTCTTAGTAATAGGGTCCCGTTTTTACCCTTTGGGTACGGAACCCTGAAAAAGGCTACGTAACAGTAAGTTTTGTAACCCTTTCTCGAAGTCATATGTCTAGCTTTAGATATAACCTTGTGTCCTTTGTTTCCAACGAGTCTCTCCGAAGTTTTTTCGGTTGTTAGTGCGTGTATTAGCGAACCTCACTTCGAAAAAGCTGGTTTTAGAGTACATCATATCGAAAGAGCGTGGTTTTAGAGTATTATATAGAAAAAAAACGTATGTACGTAGTCGAAAGGCCGTTTCAAGTAAAGCTCGTCAAAAAAAAGAGTGAGTTTTTGGGTACATCACATCGAAAGAGCGCTATTTATACCCAAAAGAGCGAGTTTAGCCACTACGTCGAAAGAGTGGAGTACATTACGTCGAAAGAACGTGGTTTAGAGTACGTCACATTCGTGCCATGTACGGTAACGACAAGTAAACGAGATGTCGTTGGATGTTAATGTTAGGGGATTTTAATGCGAAAGCCTTATGTCAAAGAGGGGAGGAATTTATTCTATTACAGTGGAGATGTCAGGTCTAAAGATAAATGAAATCGAACTTATTTGTTTCGAATAGAAGACATTTATTTCTAGGTATTTAGCCTCTGAACAACCTTTGAAACACCTTTTTTATTAGGTATCGACTGCGTCAAAAGTATAAATAATAAATCCATACTAATATTATAAATGCGAAAGTAACTCTGTCTGCCCGTCTGTCTGTTACCTTTCACGCTTATACCACTGAACCGATTTAGATGAAAGTTGGCATGGAGATAGTTTGAGACCCGAGAAAGGACATAGGCTACTTATGTGGATGTCTCTAAATATTCTCAATCTCATTTTTCTTTTTTTTTTCTCTTCTTTTAATTGGACTTTTTACAATGGTTGCCAATCATCTTAATAACCCTTTGCTAAGAATAGTTACAGCACTGATAACTACATTTGTGCCACATGTTAAATTTAGTCTTGTTATACATTTATTTTTATTTACCTTTGTATAGATGCTTTTACCGATTGTTTTGTGAATGTGTGAACATTGTAGGCCTTCTAGATTTCTAGATGCTTGATAACATTTGATAACTTTTTATCTCGTTTCACTTTTTATTTTTAGTTTCTAACGTTTTATTGTCGGGCCTACGTTGTCCTCCCATATCTAAGTAATGCTGTAACATGGAAATATTGTAAAAACAAACCATATTTTTAAAAGAGTAACCATGGAGTTTCTTGCCGGTTATTCTCCATAGGAAACGACCAACCCGAACCGTGCGCCTTTTGTCGACGTTTTATAAGTGCCCATGTAAAATAAAAATAAATGATTTTGATCATTGTTTTTTTTTTTCATAAAACACGAAGGGGGAGAAATAGGGGTGGGTTAGTTTTGTATGAAACTTTTTATTATGGCTTAAACCGCTGAATAGTGTATATAATAGTATCCTATGCCTAATCCCGGTCATGGTATATCCGTGTGTCAAGTAACATCCAAATCTATTCAGCCGTTGAAGCGTGATTGATTCACAAACAACCGGTACAGAGTTTCACATTTTCAGTATTACTAGGAAAGTAATGTTATTTCTATTTCTTTGTATACATATTTATGTTCAACCTATAAGCCTACACACATAGTAGGTACGCAGATTTGGCAGCGCCTCGTCAATAAACAAACAAACACGACGCTATTTGTCAGATGAGTTTTTTTCCAAATCTCCAATACGAGCGAGATAGCTAAAACTATACATAGCACCCATCAACCCTATGCAAGGACCCGACGCCTTTTACGACCCGCCTTCCCCAGGGCGAATAAGGGATTGGTAATCTTTCCTACCCTCCACAAAAACTTCTACATTCGCCCCGTATAATTTCAAATATCGTTGTAAACTTTCATCAAAAATAAATCCGCGATGTAACTGTAGAATTCTCCAAGTAGTTCGATTCGCCCTCTTAGTTCCTATGAGACATTTCTTCATTTACTAACTGTCCAACTTCCAGCGTAAATCAATTCACCTTACTCATTTTCTAGAAAGTTCGTGAAGAAATGAGAAAAAAGTGTACGTGTACACCTTTATTACCGCTATGGGAGCGGGGACAGTTTTTGTTCGGGAACTTAGGATCAATATTTGTTTGGAGAAAGAACTTGAACAAAATTCGTTTTAAAAAGGATTAGGTCTCTTGTCTGGAAACTAGATTACCGCTTTGAAAATAGTTCGTACCAACTGATATTGTTCCCCCTCGGGGCAATTTCTGTGTGAGCTTCTATTATAATTGGTCTGACAACAATCTCGGTGCTGAACAACTAAATGAATAATTCAGTATCCATCTAAAATTAAAGCTTCCCTGTCAGGGCGTTTCACGTCATTGTTTTAAATACATTTCTGGGGAGCTCTTTGCTGCGGCCGAGTTATTTACGTACACCAGTAAATCAACATCCGAAAACGTACCATAAGGCTGTAAGGGTTGTTTTTCCGCCTTATTTACGTTGAAAAACTAACATTTTTCAGGAGAAAACTCTTGTGTATTTAACATGTGAGATGGAAAACGTTGCTTTACTTTACTTTGCATTAAATGGGGTATGTTACGAGAGTAAACGTAAGTTCATGCGTTTGCACGTCTCTCGCTTTATAAGCGGGATATTTATACGGGTTTTACGAGTATTTCGAATAGCGGCCTCTTATCAACATTCATGGCGTGTCCCATAGACGCGGTCTCGGTACTGCGCGGTGATGTAAGCCTGAAATTTACGGTATGTTGTGTTATTTTTACTTGAAAATTATATTATATCCGTTGTTTGGTGTTTTGGATGGAAATTACGGTGGAAATTCAAATTGTTTATTTTTTTCATTTTTCCATAGCATACCAATCGATCGCAATACTATGCAGTTAGAATTTGTACTTTGTAAACTTTACAAATAACATACGACTCTAAGTTATGATTTCGAAATATTACAAAAATATTAAACGCTTAATAAGTACTGAACTCTATTTCAAGTGGGCACATAACTACCGGATCGCCAGAACAGACCATTCCAAATGTCATAAACCAATGGCAATAAGTAAGATCGTAATAATATTTGTCAAGTGTGGTCCAAAAAATAAGTAAGGTCGTAATAATATTGTCTAGTGCGGTCCAAAAAATCCAATTTATTGCGGACCCAGTCATACCATACTTCAAGCTAGAGATGTTGCCGAGGTGGTTTCATCGGAACCAAAGCCGGAGTTTTTAAATTGGGTTTGTCGGAATCGAACCCGAAATTGGAATCGGAAGCGGAGTCGGAGCAGGAAAGAGATATGTTAAGATTGTTAATTATTAGAATTAAAAATATAAATCAACCCCTTTTTATTTCTATACTATCTATATATATATAAAAATGAATCCCTATTTCCCTTGGTCACGGCATCACGCGTGAACGGCAGGACCGATTTCGCTTATTATTTTTTTGTTGTGTTTGTATGTTTGTTAATTCTTCTCGCTCAAACAGCTGATCGGATCTGGATGAAATTCGGCACAGAGATAGATTATAGTCTGGAATAATACATAGGGTTCTTTTTATCCCGGGAATATGTTCCCTTGGGATAACTTTCAAAATTCACGCGGGCGAAGCCGCTGGCAGAAGCTAGTATTAATATAATGTTGTTAATTAAACGTCCGATTTAATAGTGTCGGATACGTTGGTATCATATCAATCGGAAGTGCCGACTTTTCGGAATTAAAGTCGAACCACCGTAACATCCCTACTTCAAGCTACTCTGTACCTTTGTGTAGGTAGCTATAGCTATTGTATGTCATTTTCAGACCTTCAATAATAAAATTTTATTTCATAGCCCACTAAACAATGGTTATTGGTCGTAAATATTCAAATTGCAGATGTTGACTGCGCAACTCTGTAATTGAATTGGTCGTGTACTTGAGTTATTTTATTAGAATCAATAAAATAATGCTTGGACGACAAAACAATACCTACCAAATATACTGAAGAGGCTTTTAATTCATCGATGTATTTTAGGGGGTAATAGGTACTCATTAATAAGAAAAACTTTTGCTATGGAATCCACTCTTAATATAGTGTGTTCGTATAACTCGACCAAGTATTGAACAGCTGACTTCAGTGTTGAACCCATAGTAAAAATTATTCATATTCATCAATAAAATCACATCCTGAAAGATTGCCAATGAACTAAAAGTCACCAGTGTAAATATATTTATATATATAATTCTACTGTACGTGTGTATGTCACTGAACTCCTAAACGGCTGGACCCATTTGAATGAATTTTTTTGTATGCGTTTTGGTGGCGCCCTGGATGGTTTAGATTCACAATAGGGTAGGTAAGTTAGGGTAGGTAGGGTTAGGTAGGGTAGATGAATGTTTTGGTGTTTTTATGGCAAAAAAAAGTTTGCAGGGTCAGATAGTGTTCCTATATTTTTTAAACTTAGCCACTAAAGAAAACCAAGATTATTTTCTTCACTTTGCGTTTAAAACACAGCATCTTGCAGCCAAACACATAAAAATGCCACCCCATTCTCACCTCTAAC
The DNA here is from genome assembly GCA_945859665.1 of Anorthoa munda. Classification (NCBI taxonomy): domain Eukaryota; kingdom Metazoa; phylum Arthropoda; class Insecta; order Lepidoptera; family Noctuidae; genus Anorthoa; species Anorthoa munda. The sequence goes on along the minus strand of OX243900.1, from coordinate 4,943,280 downwards.
AATACACAACACGACCCATCATTGTTCCCAACATACCTCTACATAACCGTCACCCACATTCACAAACCCATTGTTCCTTCAATTTAGACCCTACACTATAAATTATTAAAGCTCGTTATCCAGTGCCATTAGGTGCTAACTGCGTGCAAACTTCATCACGTTTTGTATGTGCTTGTTGCGTGGACGATGCATCACGCTGTAGGTGCATTAGACACGCCGTTGATAGAACTTTGTGTGGTTTGAATTATGGGTTGGAATACACATATATAGATGGAACATTCTTTATTGGACTTACAATGTTATCGTTAGAAGCTTAGAAAGTAGTTCAACGTACAGTAGACAGTTTTATAGCTAATCTAGTATTTGCCAGCGTGAGTCAGAATTTATCCCAAGAAAACACGATCAAATGTATCCCATGACCTTCAATGGTCCAATCTATATCTATTACAATAAAATTCACTAAAATTGGATCAGAGCTTTAGGCGTGAAACTTATTAGTCATACATAGTTTCGAATTTATAAAATAACTATAGATTGTATACGATTTTAGTTAGAAAATTTGAAAGCCAGTCAAGATGTTATAATAGGCGGGTTTGTAGCTTAATTAGAGCTTATAGAGCGCAACTTTTTGATAGACAAAAGAGAGAAAGGGAATACATTAAATAGATAGTAGAAATACACGTTGTTTTCTATGTATACTTATTAATAAAGATAGGTAAATTAATAATATTCGAAAATTGTTATAACTAATTTGTAAAATTCCGGGAGAAATGTATATTGCTATGATTAATCCTATAGTTACCGAATACAAAGCTGTTGTTAAACATTTATTAAAGCAAACCCTACTGAATTATTCTATTGTTAAGCTTCTACGAAAGGTATTGATTTTATTTTACTCCTTTGCGAATAAAATATAAGAATTCACAACATATGCTGCGTAGGCGTTATTCTTCTTCTATCAAGGCGGTACACTTAGATATTTCTAGAAGGGAATAAATTATATATAAAATATGACAAGAGTCCCCCAAGGTTCTATTTTGGGACCGTTGACGCTTTACAATGTTATAACCTTAATAAAATACGAAGTTACATGGTAATGCTATTCTAAACTATTTCTAATAATCTACTTTATATGTATAGACATATAAATTAGATTACTTTTTTCTTCAAGTCTTGCTTAGCTATTTTAATATCGCAAAATAATGTCTTTGCAGATTTCATTAAAATAATTGCCTGAGATGCATTAGCGTAGTCCTTGGCGTAATAGTTCTCAGGCGGCACTTACCTACTAGTAAAGCTTTCAAGCAATTCTGCCACAAAGCTATAATAAAATTCAACTTTTTTCAAAGGGGGAATTAAAATGCTGGCTATTACAAAGGTCTATAAATGTTTAACGGGCCTACCGGACACAACAGATGGCACCTGACGCTGGACACAGACAGAAATACAAACATTAATCACGTACACCAGATGCTAACACACCATTCGCTAGGTATAGTACTAATGGGGTAGCACAAAGGGAAACTTTCCTTTGTTCTACGTTGAACAAGCCTACGGGCGAATATTTAGTTCAAAAATTACAGCTAGACGAGGGCTTGAGCCTACATCACATTACTAAGCTCAAAACGCTCCTATATAGCCCGTTGTCTGTCAGTAATATATTGTGTTTTGCTTCGATCGTCTCTCACATATTGCCTTTATTTTTTGTCATATTTGAACAATACCAACAAGTCTTCTTCCATTTGTACCACCTTCAATCTTCCAATTGAATTACCTTTTGCTTCCCTCTTTTTATCAACCCATTATTTCGTTTTATTGCTTACCTCCATACTCGAAAAGTTTCGCATGACTGGCCCTCTGCCTCCATCATCCACTCTTTTTGTATCGTCCATCCCCACGGTTTATATTCATCCGCTCATTACCAACGTGGACATAATAAAACAATTTTAATTGACATTTATGCGTCACTGATGCATATCAAACTTTATGAACGTTACATTAAGTTTCGTGTTTCATTATAATTATTAACTGTTCTTTTGTGTTTCATTTTTCGTTGTGTGCTCTATGTTTTTATAGGAGTTTTAAAATCAATTATAATATAGAACCAAAACATTTTCAACAAGGGGCATTAAGTATGATACGATGGACGAAAAACTCAATGAGATTGCTTCAGTGACACAATGTATAATAGACAGACACTAATAAACAAAATGGCAATGAAACAGCCCAGAAAGAAACAAAAAGAAAAACATGACTCACTAACTCCCAATTAACGACACCCCCGCGGTCCAAGAGACTAAATAACAGAAGAAACGGCCAAAGCCAATGAGCCGTCAATAGACACCGATGGACAAAACACTCAATCTCTATTAACCAATCTAATTGAAGACAATTTGTCAACCCGGATCGATCCACATGTTTACCTATCGTCGGTAGGAAATTTTGGTCGTTTATTCAAACCGGACCGACCGTCTCCGTCACTAGAAATTAAACGGGCGTACCTAACCTCCTAATATAATTTTATTAAGGCAATTTGTGTAATAAACGTCACAGTTAATATTCTTAATTTCTTTGTTTCATTTTTTTCGTCTTATTTATGGGCGCTGCAGTAATGCTGGTATGTAAGAGTAATGGGAAAAGGAAAACGTGGAGCAGAATTGCTGTTGCGTATTAAAGAACCAGGAAACAAGCAACATATTTTTTCAAGAATCCATTTTTTTGTTTCATAGACAAAATTTTAACAAAGGCTATCCCAGAAGCACCACAAAGGTTTCTTACTAACTATTACAAACTGGTGAAATATTATTTGATAAATCCTTTGTGGCAGACCGGTATCTGCACTATGAAATCCTGTCACACAGATTACCAAGCCCTCCCCACAAAACTGTGATTATTATTCGATTTAATTACAATTATTAGTATCTTTACACGGAAAAGAATGGTATACATATTATTTTTACAAATATGATTAAATTATTAAAAAATATAATATATATATATAATCATTTCTTATTAAAGTATTATTAAATTCAATGATTCTTAGATTATTATTAATGAACTGAACTTGAAGACTTGACTTGACTTGTCTGAATGAACTGTAAGAAGGATGAATAATTTTTAGGAAGGGGTTCACTTCTGAGATGATAGCTAATAAAAAAAGTATGAAACAGAACTCATGTTGCTTCGACCCCAAATAAATTGGAGCAAGGGAAACATGAAGTTTTCCCAGAAGCTCCAATTAAAATGTCAGAGACGGGGCAACAGGACGTCTGATTATCATGATTCGTGGTCATGTGTGATAATATATGAGGAGATTAAGTGCTCAGCTCAAACCCGAGCGCTCGCACGCCCAACTAACTCCGTATTGATTTACGTCCATGACATTCTATTCAACTTAATCCTGGATTTGAAACATTCTGCCTAACAACGTTAAATCTATTTAAATTAATATCTCCTTCGCAAATAATTTCATTCCAATTATCCAGGGTTTAATCCCCAAATGACGTCACACGTAATATCAAGATGATGAAGGTGGCTTAAATGTTACCTTCTGAGATTTGAAGTTCAATTTCGGCGATTGCCATTTTAGGCATAAATAGGACATGATTGTTAATGTGATGTGGTGAATAACGAATCTGATTATTGTCCCAACCACAGACATAAATCTAACTAGATAACGCAAGTCCCTCCATCTGTATGAAAACCAAGCGTGCCAATTTTTCACAAACAATTTAAATACTTTACTTACCAATGAAAGAAAACATTTCCAATGCCTCGGCTAACTTTTTCTGTACATTATTTGCAGCTCAAAATGGCATAACAAGGCATTTTTCTAGATTTCGGTGAATGTCCGATGCCGATAATGTTAAATTAAAAGGTCAGATTACGATCATTGATCGTAACTTTACTCCGTTTTTTGGCACGCGAAGTACATACAATCGCGTCATCTAGTTAGATTTATATCTGTGGTCCCAACTGCCCTACTATGTATTGTAGATATTTTGTTAAATTTATTTTAAATTCATCAAATTGTATTAGCAATTTTAGGTTCAGTTCAAAGTCGATTGACAGATGCTTTTGTAAGATCCTTCACATCTAAACACGTAATCAAGAAGATGAACACTTAATGTACTGGCATTAAGTTTTTGATTTCTTATCCAATATCGCATGTAGTATGAGTGAACACAACCACATCAAACACCCATGAAAACTTTGTCTCTTAGCAATACTCATTCAAACAGTGTTTAGCATTATTAAACATAATTCACACAACAATGCTTAAAACTTGAGACAATTTGTTGGAAAGTCACGAATTCGTAAGAAATGTTATTAAAACTTTTATTACGAGTATATTCTAACGACTCTGTGCTCCGACAAAGTACTAGGGTAGCAGATATATACAGGAGTGTTTAATGTGCAGGAGTGTCCTCCGCCAGGCCAAGGACCGGGCTACGCACCCGCGCCGTATTATGTTTAAATCTCGAACTTGTTTTAATGTTGCAAACATCTCATGATTTATTGGACTGGAGCGTGAATTTGTGTTAATGTTTTTTGCTTTGTCTTTTTTTGCTTCGAGCTGTTTTTGTTGCTGGCACAGAAATGGCAATTCATTGAAGCCTACAACATGAATCATTTTCGTCATATCACATCAATCAACCGGTGTAGTAGTGTCCGGTCTATGATTAGGATTAACGTTGTTCGGAATAAAATATGTTTTTCCATATTCCTAAAAGTTTTTTTTTACACACAGAGATGAGACGAGACATAAACTGGTTCAAGCAAAATGTGAAGCTGAAGTATTCTCATTTGTTTTGCCGCCTCTCTGGCACTACTTATCTATATGTATACTTGGATATTATATCCAAGGAAATAGGTGAAATGTCTCCTAAAACATTCTGAACAGCCTTGTGAAACAATCACCTTTTTTTTTTTTTTTTTTTTTTTTGGGGTGGGAAATCATCCAATGACTTCTCCCGCTCTGGGTGAAGCGGGAGGGCGTGTCAGACTTTTACTGACTAAAACCCACCCGTGTTCCTTCAGTTGCTTTTGCCAGGGCCACGGTAACTCTCTTTCAAATTTATCCGCGACCCCAGACAGGCATCGGCCCTATCGGACCCCGTCATTGTGCTGACATCTCTTTGAGGCGCGCGTGGAACACTACGCGCCGTAAACTCGGGCTTGGTCCTTATCGGACGGCGAGCTACCCATTACTTTCCGTCCGCAAGCCCGCGCCTACGGTGGCCGGGAATCGGCTTGCGACTCCCGACGCCCGGGTCGTCTCCTGCGGTGGTTAGGGGCATGAGGGCGCCTCCTTTGCGTCTCCCTCACGCGTTCCGCCTCCTCCTTTGCGAGCATAACTGCTTCGCAGAAGGAGGAGACAGCTTCCCATGCCCTCTCGCTCCGTACCATGGCCTGCACCAGGGCGGGACGCGAGAGGTCGCCACCGCCGATCGCCTCCATGAGGACACGGCGGTGTTCCGCCCAAGCGGAGCAGATCTCCACCGTATGCTCCACCGTGTCCTCAGGGCGGTCCACACAATGGTGACACCCGGGCGTTTCCTCCCGCCTTATCCTGAACAGGAACCTCCCGAAACAGCCGTGTCCGGTGAGGACCTGCGTCAGGCGGAAGGTGAGGACGCCGTGACGCCTCTCAAGCCACTCCTCAAAGAGGGGCCTTACCGCCGCAATTGTGGCGTGCCCAGCGCTGGGTTGCGACAATCGCCCTCTCCATGTCGCCATGAGATCCTGCCGGAGCTCTGTCCGCTGAGCCGCAATTTGTCGCGGCAACGGAGTTTCGCCCCGGCATTTAGCCACCTCGCGCCACTCCCATATTTGCGCGAGGACTTTGGCTTCCAGATCCCATGGCGGCAATCCGGCAAGGAGGCTCGCCGCCTCACCGGAGACCGTGCGGTATCCCCGGACCAGCCGGATGGCCATGACCCTTTGGGACGTGTTCAACCGGCGGGCTGGTCGCCGCCTCAGGGAACACGCCCATACCGGTGCCCCGTAAAGGGCCATGGACCGCACGACCCCCGCGTAGAGCCTCCGGCAGGAGGCGTTTGGACCCCCTAGATTGGGCAGCAGCCGCTTGAGGGCAGCCCCCGCCCGCTCCAGTCTGGGAGCCAAACGTCGGAAATGCTCCACGAAATTCCACCGGCTGTCGAGGACAAGTCCCAGGTACTTCATCGTCGACCCGACGCCGATGTGAACCCCTCCTACCGTTATTTGGGATCCCGGCGGTGGTGCGTTCCGAGGACCGTGAAAACACATGGCCTCGGACTTGTGCAGGGCCACCTCGAGTCCCAATTGCCGGATCCTCTCGACGATTGTCGCAACCCCGCGTGTCGCTATTTCAGCCGCCGCCTGGTGCGACCTCCCTTGTGCCAGGACCAGCGTGTCGTCAGCGTAGCAAACCACGCTGACGCCACTAGGGAGATCGGCGCGCAGCACCCAGTCGTACCCGATGTCCCACAGATGCGGCCCCACGACCGATCCCTGTGGGACACCGCACGACATCTCTCGCCGTTTCCACTCTCCCTGGTGACCGGGGTAGATGACGGCCCTGTCCGTCAGATAGGCCTCGACCACGCGACAGAGGTAGGGCGGCATCCGGTGATACTGGAGTGCCTCCCTGATGCAGCTCCATGGCAGGGTGTTGAAGGCATTGGCGATGTCTAGAGACACCGCCAAGACGACTCCACCCCGGGCCACTGCTTCCCCCGTCGTGAGGGCTCGTACGCGCATGATGGCGTCCACCGTAGAGCGACCCCTGCGGAAACCAAACTGGCTCTCCGCCAGATCCGGCCCCACTCGCACAAGCTGCGCGACGAGGCGGTCTGCAATGACTCTTTCAAAGAGCTTGCCCACCTCATCGAGCAGCACGATGGGCCGGTAAGCGGACGGAGAGTCCGCAGGGCGCCCTGGCTTCTTAATGAGGACCAGTTTCCCCGTCTTCCAACGAAGTGGGTACTGGCCCCGCTCCAAACATGCGCTAAAGAGCCCCCTTAGTCGAGGCCCGAGAGCTTCCAAGGCCAGGACCCAGGCTTTTCCAGGTAAGCCGTCGGGTCCTGGGGCGGTATTTTTGGCATTCAGCCTGCGTACCGCCACTCTCAGCTCTACCTCGGTCACCTCCGAAGCTTCGTCGTCGTCGGCGGTGTGGTCCGCATTGGGCACCGCAGGAGGCGGAGCCATGGGCGGGGGAATATGTTCCCCTCGCGAAGGGAACAGAGCGCTCACCACGTCCTCTACGAGCTGCGGCCGGAGACTCTGCGTCAGTGGGGGAGCCCATGGGCGGAGTTTATCCCGCACCAATTTGTAGGGGCGTCCCCACGGATCCCTGTTCAGGGTTGCCAGCGACTCCTCGCGGGCCAATCCCTTGGCCCTCTTGATTTCCGCTCGGAGGGCGGTCCTCGCCGCTCTGTACCTCTCGTATAGCTCCGCCTCAATGGCTTCCGTATCCGGGGGGCGGTTACGGAGCCTGCGATGCCTGGTGTACCGGCGTCGCGCAGCAACGCACGCCTGGCGTAGAGCCGTAAGTTCCGGTGACCACCAGTACACCTGGCGCCGGGCGTGTCCTGGCTGGACCCGGGGCATTGCCACGTCACATATCTCGGACATGGCCTCCCGGAACCACTCCGCCTCGTCGTTGATATCAGCAGGCCTGTCCGGTGATGGCACCCAGGCCTGCACGATCGAGGCTTCCAGGAATAGCTCCCGGTCCAGCTGCTTCAACGCCCACCGCGGATCACTCGGGGTCTGTCGGACCGGCACGCTCGAGGTCTGGGTGGAGACGTCGAACCGGATATACCGGTGGTCGGAATAGGTCTCCACCTCCTCCATGACGCGCCAGTCGACAACACGCGGTGACAGAGCGGGGCTGGCGAAAGAAATGTCCACCACCGATTCGCCCTGCATCCGCACACACGTGGGGACAGAACCCCGGTTTAGGATGACCAGGCCTGTCTCCAGAGCCCAGTCCTCCACCATCCTGCCCCGTGTGTCCGTATACCGGGAACCCCAAGCCACATTCTTGGCATTGAAGTCCCCAAGAACGAGCACAGGGAGGGAGCGAAACCCGACGACGACGATTCTCAACTCCGCAAGGGAGTTGTGGAACTCGGCGAGAGTTCGGTTCGGAGAGAAGTATACCCCCACCACGGCAATCTCTCCGAACCGTGCTGCCACGCAACCCTGTCCCCTCTTGACACCCTCGAGGGACGGGGTACCGGCGGCGGCTGACGAAATTAGGGTCACTGAGCCGCTCAGGTCCTCCACCCAGTCATCCCTGGGCGGGACGAAGTACGGCTCAGCGACCACGGCGATGTTGATCGACCACTGCGCCATGCTCTGGAGCAGCAGATCCTGAGCAGCAGCGCAGTGATTGATGTTCGCCTGGAGGAGGCGTAATGGGGCCATTATTGGCACTCCATTTCCGCCTCCTCCTGAGCCCCCTGTTTGGGTCCTGCCGCGGTGGTTTCGGCGGCGACGACGGCTTTAGGGGTGGCATCGGCAGCAGCAGTGGCGGCGGCTGCGGTTGCGGTGGTGACGGCGACGGTGGAGGGCTTGCCTCTACCTCTGCCCTTGGCGGGAGGAGCGCAGTTCTTGCTCCCAGCCCGGTGATCCGCCGGCTTGCCAGCTGCCGCACATACGAAGCAGTGTGGCGTGGCATTGCAAGAGCCGGCCTTGTGACCAGGCTGCCCACAGCGGAAGCAGTGATTGCTCCGGTCAACCTCCGAGGTGCATTGAGCTCCCACGTGGTTGCCCACATGGCAGCGGAAGCACCTCAGAGGTCTTGGTTCCAGTAGCTTCACCTGCGCGGAAACCCACCCCACCAAGAGCCTACGACCCTCCCCAGCTATTTTTTGGGCCGCCGAGACGGGACAGCTCACCGTCACGGCCCGCATCCCCGCGACGTCTGGACGTATAGTGCTCGCCCTAACCTGCTCGGCAGAGCACCCCCCAGACCTAGCGACGGCGGCCACCACGTGAAACAATCACCTGGAAGATTCAATTTGAATTCAATTTCACATCTCATTCCTCACGTCAAACGGTAATGATGCTACACCAATCTTCATTCTGTTTGCATGAATCTAGTCTCGGGGCAATAAAACAAGGCGATGTAGACGTGCCGTCGACGATTTGTTCGACAATTAGGTACATCTGCAGCCGTGCTGGAAAAACGGGGGACTTGCGAGTGTAGCGCCAATGTAAACGAACTTTAATGAACAACGCGAGAATTCTTTCCAGTTTCTTGTGCTCAAGTTTTAAAGTAAAATATTTGAAAGATCGTAATTGGATGTCTCGACAGAGGAAGAGACTTCAAAGGTGTATGAATGATACAGCTCGCAATTTTAAATGTTTTTTGTCGCATCTCCATCACCAATGCATAACTTTTGCCTCTGCATCACAATTAAGTTGTCAAACGACCAAGAAAGATCTTGAGTTGTTCAATTTAAGTTAACAACTTCCTTTTACAATTTGTCTCACAAACCCGTTCAGTTACACACTTTGTGGGGGCGCTAGTAAATCCTCTAGTATAAAACGTGGCGTTCTGTAAAGTTTAAAACTCTTGGGGTTGCGGACGCGAGCTGAGCACTAAAGTAGCAAGTTACGCCGTCTCACTGCCAAATAGCTTTATTTGACGCCAGACAAGTGATACGCGAACAGCGACTCTTTTATTATTTGTGAAGAAATATTTGTTTGAAGTTTGATATAGTTGAATTTATTTCGATATTTATTGCAAAGAAGTGTGAAGTGTGTGATGAAGTAAACACGGCAATTTAAAAGATTTCACCAAATAGATCATTCATAATGTCTTTGAACACCATTTCCATCATTTCTTAAATACAATTTTCTCATTTTGAATCCGGCACTGGTTTATCAAATTGGAAATCTTTATCCACAAAAAGAAGGCGATCACTTTGATGGCCGTTTTAATCTGTATGTCCTTGATGATTGTCTGTATTAGAAGAACAGGGTTTGGTCCTTTGGTTGTCTTCTGATTATTTCTAACAATATTCTCTGTTATCGTATCAATTTATTTAGTTTGTTTACTTTGAACCATTTCGTGGTTAGCTTCTATTAGTTGCCTTCTACTTTGTTTGTGTTTAATCACCTTATTTAACACCAAAAGCCTGCCAAAATTAGCTTGCTGAACTAAACTGTTATTTCCTTTGTTTGAGTTTTCCAGCTTATTGTTATGACCTGCTTTTCCTTGCGGGAACTGTTTATGTACTCATAAAGTGCATAATATGTTTCTTTGTCTGCTCTGAGAGTTACTTTTAACAGCTTTTTGACTACTGCGATTACTGAACTATCAATTAAATTCTGCAGTTTATTTATATACGCTTCATCATCAGTCTGTACCTTAGGACTGATCCTAACTCTAAGTCCAATTTCTTTTGTTATGCCTACGCAGGTACTACTTACACTTAAAATGAACAGTGAATAATACAGAATTACAGCAGCTATAAAATCCATTTTGCTACTAAGCATAGGTAGGTCTAGGCACAGTAAAAATATACAAACAGTATGGAAACTACCTCAAACTCTCGAAACGACACACTCACACAAACATACGTGACCACGTGACGAGTGAGTACGTTAAAAAACTCGCACTAAGGCCTCTGTACTGACAGCACTGCGGCCGCTGCGTAAGGGTCTCGTCGGTGCGTATGTTTGTGTGAGTGTGCCGTTTCAAGCGTTTGTAGGTAGTTTCCATACTGTTTGTATATTTGTACTGTGGTCTAGGTACCCGTATTCGGTCCTTATGCCTCAAATTTCAAAGTTAGTTGAAAATTTTCATCTATTTCGGCGTATACCTTGGGTATGTTATGCCGTTGATGGTCGGGGAATGTTTATACTGTATTACCTCGGGCAGCTTTTCTAATTAACCATGTGGGTAAGTTGTCTGCTAACTATCCGGCCAACTGAAACACGGTATAACACCCGAACCTACCTTTAATTTTTTTAGGGCTGTGAAGGATTTAATTTAAGGGTCGGTTTAATGGAAAAAGGAAATTGAAAGGGATATTCTATTAAGAATAAATTACAATGTTAAATTCGTTTCAGACGAGTTTGAAAGTAGATAAGTATCTGCCGAGACCTTTAGCATTTTTGTCGTGTTATATTTTGCAGGTATCGTTTGTAATTACGAAAGTAAAGGGATAGGTACTCTTGATGAATTTTAACGAGGCAGGCTTTTAAATTACAGCTTAAATGAGGCATTCACATTTTACCTGCTCCAATATTCACTTATGTTTGAGCTTATGAGCGTTCAAATCTAATATCTTTACCCCGAAATATATACTTTACTAGCTGACCCGGCAAACTTTGTTTTGCCATAAAAACACCAAACATTGATCTACTCAACCTACTCTACCTACCCTACCTACCCTACCCTACCTACCCTACCTACCCTACCCTACCTACCCTACCCTACCCTACCTACCCTACCCTACCTACCCTACCCTACCTACCCTACCCTACCAACCCTACCAACCCTACCCCACCTACCCTACCCTACCCTACCTACCCTACACAAGTACCAATATTTTGTTCTTATTTTTTTTTCATAAGGACCTTCTCCTATCAATAACAAACAACAAAAAAAAATTAACGAAATCGGTCCAGCCGTTCACGCGTGATGCCGTGACCAAGGGAAATAGGGATTGATTTATATATATATAGATTATGTAACGTTAAATTTTACGGCAAAACCTCTATGGTAGCAGAACAGGGTTCGGTTACGAGTCTAGGCTTCATACATATAAGACTATATTAATACGTCATAAAATGTTTAGTACTAACTCTTGTTCGAGAGTTTCGTGTTTTCGGGTAAATTAGACCATTTTAGGCAAATTAATTCGGGGTCCCCGTTTAGCTGGTCCTAAATTGAGGTAAATCTCTTCGGGCACAATATGGTCTTCTTTATTTGCATAATACGCTGACCATATTTTTATCCTTGGCGATTTTTGTAAATAAAAATGTGGAATTCAGTAATTTAAATTGTTTTATCGTATCCTTTGTAACTGCTGTCCCACATTTAAAATCTTTATGGGATTCAGTATGTTTGTCCACTTTATGAAAACACAACCTTTTTCACTTGTTGGCATCTTGAAACTCTCAAACATTCCCATAAGCACAGATATTATAATACTAGCACACAGATGCCCCATCCCATACAAAGAAACCGTGCCGACGTAACTAGCGTTTTTCGTCTGTTTAATCTGATATTTTTTTGTACATCGAACGCGTTCGGTTCTGTTTCGCGGTGATAGATGGTGTTAGCAGCCACTTGCAATTAAAAGGGTTTACTAGGTTCGTGAATATTTTTTTCTTTAAATACAGTGAAGGTTCGTTTTATAGTAAACTTTTGCACGTTTTTACAATTTTTTTGCACCAAAATGTGTTACAATGCAAATTTTAACAATCGAGTGGAATGCCTCAGAAATTAAAAAATGCGCCATCTATTGGCATCAATTTTAAATGATTCGTTCAAATAATCTTTGAAATGTGAATTAAGAGCCAAATATTCCATAATTTTGTACTTAGGAGAGTTGATTAAACAAGAACATACAATTTTTATTTTCAATTCCAGAAAATGTTAATTTTACACACATTCAATACCAGATAGATGCATATCGCGCCGTCTAGTGAGATTTATTTGAACCAAATTTTCTTAGTAATGACACCCGTGCCATAAGTTTGATGACGAAATCATTGCACGCATTTCAAAGAGAAAAATCTTATGACAAAAGCGAGACTTGAGTATTCTATTAATGAAGAGAGCGACGTTCAAAAAGACAATATGATTCTCTTATGTGTCTGGTAACAGACAAAGAGGAACAAACAAAGCGAGGCGAAGAACGTCTTCCGAATGTTTTCCTTTTGTGTCTAATATTGAGGCGATTTCTAGTGGTATGTACGCATTTATACGTCACTTTTATTTACTCCGTCACAAATTTTCTGGGATCGGCTTTTTTGTCTCACCATTTCCTATATATTTTTCTGAAATGCTGTTTTTGCCAAGACACCACGTCCCTTCCGTCACTATGCGACTCATAGAAAAAAGAGACGGTTCTTGGCCGCAAAGTCGCTTTGTCTCTTTTTACCCGACTGCCGAAGGAGGGTAATGTGTTTATCAGTCTATGTATGTATGTATGTATGTATGTATGTATGTATGTATGTATGTATGTATGTATGTATGTATGTATGTATGTTTGTTCCTATATGGCGTTCCAGAGACCAAACGCGTTGACCGATTTTGATGATTCATACGTCAATCGATTCGTCTTAACCTTGCGAGTGTCATAGGCTACATTAAAATTGGAAAATAGAAAAATGGCGGCTTTTGGGCGCCATATTGTGGGGGGCCAATTTTATTTTTTCTTCCAAACCCATCGTGTGGGGTATCAAAATAAAGGGTTTTTAGAGGCGATTTCAAAAATATATAACACTTATATATTTAAATGTACCTAATTCGAAAAAAATGTTAACTAAAAAGTTATAAATAAAAAAGTTAATTAAAAAAATCAAAATACCCGACTGCTTAAAAAGCGAACTAAAAAGACGTAAACAAGAAGAAAATCATGCTGTGCAGTCGGAGGATACATCTGGTTTTGGTCAGCCAGCTCGCGAATATGTATCCTCCGACTGCACAGCATGATTTTCTTCTTGTTTACGTCTTTTTAGTTCGCTTTTTAAGCAGTCGGGTATTTTGATTTTTTTAATTAACTTTTTTAAAGAACAATATTATGTTCAGCCTGTTCTGTACCACTGCAGGGCCTTCCTTGTTTACTTTTATTCCTCCCGGATAATTCAATTATATAGGTAGCAAACTCGTCACGCCATCTTTATCTTCTACAGAATGCTTAAACAATTTTGTGACGGTATTACAGTCCATTCCTTAACTAAGTCCCATTCTGTTAAACCTTCATGATTGACACCCATATAAGTATTCACAGCATGACGCGTCTCGTTTATAAAATTAATTCTCTTCGGTTTTGCTTTTATTTAAATAACATTTATAAACATAGGAAACTGTTTGGGGAAAACGAGAGCAAAAATGCGTGAAAGGAAATTAAAATTGGTTTTGATGGTAGACAAGCTTATCCGGATTTAAAAACAAGTTAAATTAGACCGTCCATCCAATGTCAATTTATTATGTCTCCGGAGAATATCGCTCTGATGTGAACGTGTCTTTATATAGGTCAACAGAGTTTATTACCAGTATGATATAATATTTCGTAGAAAAATAAATATTCATCTCTGAGAAATGTTTGTATTATGATGCTGTCTTCAAAGATGTCAAATATAAATTCCATAGGCAAAATCATCACAAGCAATATTTTCTTTACTTACATAACAAGGTGTAACTTTTCTAAGCTGGCACTGTAGTATCTCTTTGGCACAATTTCTGAGAACAAAACTTGAATTGTATCGATACTTTATCGCTCTCCGAACTGGAGCAAGAACGAATGTACATCACTAAAGCGTTAAAATGTTAACACTCCAGTGAACTCGGAACTGGGCGACCACGTGTATACTACATATGTATGTGTGTATGTATGTAGTCCCACAGTCGAGACACAGTCGTAGATCTTACAGGGCTGTGAGCATCAACAAAATGGTGGATTTATTCATAAGTGAATGCGCAAACGGAGCTGAGACGTGCACCCGTCTCTTAGCGGACCTTCTGCATAATTTAACACTTCCATACTTCCTGGACTTTTCTTTTCCTTACCACATCACACGCCATGTGGGAAGTTATGATGGATTACGGCTTCCTAATGTTTCAGCTTTTATGCTGCGTTCCCAAGCGGGTTGAAAGCTCTTTACGTTGCTTGTATAAGTTTTTGGCTTCTGGTTGTGTTGAATGCAAATAAATATACGAACGTTGAACTGTAGTTAATAGAAATGAACTTTTGAAGGCTGTGATTGATGTTCGATCCACCTTGGAGTCTTTGTAAATGTTTTTGCTCCGCAATAAGTCATGCACGTTTGTTTTTGTAGCACGTCTAGGTAGACCTTCTACCTAGACGTGCTACAAAACAATCTTTTTACCCGACTGCCCAAGGAGGGTAATGTGTTTATCAGTCTATGTATGTATGTCTGTGAGTCTATGTATGTTGTTCTAGAGACCAAACGCGTTGGCCGATTTTGATGATACTTACGTCAATCAATTCGTCTACATTATAATTGGAAAATAGAAAAATGGCGGCTTTTGGGGGTTATATTGTGGCGGGCCAATATTTTTATATCCCGACTGCTTCAGAAGCGAACTAAAAAGTCGCAAACAAGAAGAAAATCATGCTGTGCAGTCGCAGGATACGTCTGGTTTTGGTCAGCCAGCTCGCGAATATGTATCCTCCGACTGCACAGCATTATTACCTCTTTTTAGTTTGTTTCTTAAGCAGTTGGGTATTTTTTATTTTTGAATTACCTTTTTGATTTTGTTATTAACCTGTGTTGCCCCATTTATGACCTTTCCATTTATCAAACATTTGTGATTTTGGGCTGGTCCTTTGGGCGGCAGGAGTTCAACTCGTCCCGCCATCACTTTCTAGGACTGTGCGTGTTGTTTCCTGACGTTTGTAATCAAAGTAATGCATTTGATCACAGACATTAAAATTATAGTTGCTTTTACGAGACAACAAATACAAATATTCCACTTGCTTTTAGCACATAAAACTATTTATTCATAAGCAAAGTGCGAACGGGAGGTGTCTCCCAAAGTGTAGGAACTGTTTACATAATTGAAAAGTTTTTGTTCAACAGTAACTTGTAGGACAAAAACTTGCCTTTTCACAAGCATCACGGTAATGTTACAGGCTTGAATATTTATGTGTTAGGAGAACTTTCTTGTTGCTTTGTAGCTAGATACTTGGTTATGGAAGAGAACTGTTATCTTGTCAATAATAAATGTGCAGAGATAGAAGTAGTCTGCGAATTTGTTGATCTGTCCCCTTAACATGAATATGTGAGTACGGAGCATTGTCGCGTAAGATACCCTCCATGACTGGAGATAGAATAGAATATAATGTACTTAATTATACACCACGAGCGGTTGCCCGCGGCTTCGCTCCCGTGGGCCACCCCACAGGACTCGTTTTCGGGATTAAAAAATAGCCTATGTTACTCAGGAATAACGTAGCTTTCTATTGGTGAAAGATTTTTTTAAATCGGTCCAGTAGTTTCGGAGCCTATTCGGTACAAACAAACAAACAAACAAACAAAAAAATCTTTCCTCTTTATAATATTAGTATAGATAAAGGTTACGCATCTCTTTTATAAGAAAAACTTATACGGGTACAAAGGCGGTCTTATCGCTGACAGCGATATCTCCCAGACAACTTTTGGATGGACTGAAAGAACATAGAATGAAAAAAAAAATTAAAAAAACCCGACTGCTTAAAAAGCGAACTAAAAAGATGTAAACATGAAGAAAATCATGCTGTGCAGTCGGAGGATACATGTTCGCGAGCTGGCTGACCAAAACCAGAAGTATCCTCCGACTGCACAGCATGATTTTCTTCTTTTTAGTTCGCTTTTTAAGCAGTTGGGTTTATTGTTTTTTTTTTTTTTTTATCTTTTTAGTTATCATTTTTTAGAATTAAGTACATTTTAACATACTAGTGTTATATTTTTGAAATCAGTTCTTAAAGCCCTTTATTTTGATACCCCACACGATAGGCTTGGAAGAAAAAAAAATTTGGGCCCCCACAATATGGCGCCCAAAAGCCGCCATTTTTCTATTTTCCAATTTTAATGTAGCCAGTGACACTCGCAGGATTAAGACGAATCGATTGACGTAAGAAAGAACCATCAAAATCGGCCAACGCGTATGGTCGCTAGAACGCCACATAGGAACAAACATACATACATAGACTGATAAACACATTACCCTCCTTCGGCAGTCAGGTAAAAAGGGGGTAGTCTGTAGTGTACTGCTATTATATTAAAACATAAATATATACAAAACTTTATTGCTATAATAAATACTATCCAAAAACTTATATATAAACACATAATTATACTTATATATATTAAAAGTCAGGAGCAGTCACACGCACTACCACGTTTGGGTACCTTATATTTTAACCACGGCAAAGCTATTCTTTGGCATTTCACTAGAGTTGGCACGATAAGACGAGGTTCTATATTGCAAAATACGTCCGTTCATGGGTTGCTTATCACCCCACGGAAGTTTTGAAGGAGTGGCAATCGATCAAACACACTATACACCAAGGGCAGTGTTATCAACATTATGTAGATAGTTTTATACGCATTCGGAATTCGGTGTTAAATTTTTTAACTATATAGATATATAACTGTCTCCTTAATTTACCAGCGTTATTTATTTATTTCAATTACTCCTTGCTTTGTTATACCTGTTGTTATGGGGTGTGAAACTGGTGATCTGTAATACAGGTCCTATAACAGACACCAGCTCCGCACACTCACTTGACTGCAAAATGGTCCATTCTAAATTGAATTTATAAATTGTTCCATAAGGTCATATTTTTGTGAGGAGAAATAAAGGTTATGCTTATGAACTATATTTTAGTTATCATATATCATCAATCACTGTACCCTTTAAAACAAAATCCAATATCCATGATCAGGTGATTCACTTCGAACGACTTCATGCATCGGGCAGCTAAAATGTTTGCTTTAAACCAACAAACTGGCCACCAGTGTGTCCTGTTTGCTGCACTGCATTATCAATTTATCATTATTACATCATACTCTCAGTGTTAAATATTTCATCTTTACAGCTGATGTCCAGAACTATTGAAAAATCACCTATACATATATGTATATACCTTCTACTCTTTAAAACAAAGCACAATATCCATAATCAGGTCCCGGTTCACTTAGCAACGACTTCATACCGCGGTCAGCTGAAATGTTTGCGCCGAGCCAATAAGCTAGCCGCTAGCGCTAGTTCATTCCATTATCACTACAATAGAATGTATCTATTAAATATTTCAACTATACCTTTTTCATGTCCCCAACTACCACTATCGATATTTTTAATCCTATAACTCAAGCCAAGCCTTTTCCCAAATTTGTAACGGTCGGCTTCCAATCTTACTAGATCCAGCTGAATACCAGAATCTTACATGGGCCGACTGCCTATCTGGCCTCCATAACCCCAGTAACTAGGTAACACGATACCACTTGGCAAGACTCATGTCACAGCACTGTCTCTTCCAGTAACAACTGTCAAAGACCGCGGCTGTTATTACGAGCTCCCCTAAAAAGCTAACTATACCATCTACCCTTTAAAACAAAGCACGATATCATACACTCTGTGACTCTGTAACGACTTCATACCTCGGCCAGCTAAAATGTTTGCCCCGAGCCAACAAGCTAGCCGCCAGCGCCAGTGTTTGCCTCACTGCATTATCATTATACCCTCGAACATTAGGTACCTGTGCTAGTTTTCTAATTAAAATTACCGTAGGATTGGGGTTGCTCAGTTTGCTTTTGTGTTGGTGGGATTGTACTGCGGTGTCACGTAGTGTGGTTTGAAGTTAACTTTTTTGTAAACCATACTTCGTTAGAGACTATTGATATCAGAGTAGAATTTTCAGACATTGATCATTGTCAAGGCTAGAATATAATAGAAACGCATATGATACACAAAATTAGTAACAAAACCTTTTTCTTTTTTTCTGGATGAAAGAGGCATAGAACTTGTCGATGAAGTCTCACTTAGGGGAGGCCTATGTTCAGCCGTGGATGTCTTTCGGCTGAAAAGATGACGATCATTCTAAGTGAACAGCTATAGCAAAGAGTGATACTAATCATCATCATCATCATTTCAGCCGAAAGACGTTCTTCGGACATACGCCTGCCCCAAGCGTTCCAAATATTGATCGGTCCCGTGCGTCTCGCATCCAGAGGATCCTCGCAACATTCACCAGGTCCTCGGTCCACCTAGTGGGAGGCCTTCCAACGCAACGTCTTCCAGTTCGCGGTCGCCACTCCAGAACCTTTCTTCCCCATCACCCACACCAAGAGTGATACTGCCACAACATAATAGTTGAGAATGGTAATTCATTAGTAGCTACAGGTATCAATCTCCTTTCATAATCCACACAATGTGACAAGGGATTATGAAAGGAGAATAATCCCTAACTACGACACCAGCCTTCTCGAATTCCTTGGTTTGTGGACACCAAAATTAGCGTAACGTATATCGTATCGGTTCTAAGACTTCGTTCAGGACACTATCCCACCAAAAGATTTGGTCATCTGATGAAAAAACTAGATGCCCAAAATTGTAATGTGTGTGGAGTTATTGATGATGCCCAGCATCTTTTGGTGGAATGTGTCAAGAACCAGACGGGTAAGGAGCGATTGTCAAGATTGCGTAAAATCAATAAACTCGACATAGGTACGTTTTTTTGAAATCCTGACTGATCCAGGAATTGATACTGCTAGAATTGTTTATGATGTGGCAATGTGTCGATAGTACAACATTTAATTAATGTTAAGATAAGATATAATTATTATAAGTTGTAATTTAAAATTAGGTTATGTTACGATGGTGCTGTTATGTTTTAAAAGGATAAAAGTTCCTAAAAATAAAGATAAAAAAACCCTCGTGATATAAACTTCAAAAGCTAAAGTTTCTGACCTGTGTCGACTACAAAACAAGGCTTTTTTCTCTGTGGGTAACGAAGTAAATTATGTTAATTCAATTCTGACGAATAAGAAGAAAACCGTCTTTATTTACGTCCTTGGCCAACATTCTGTGATAATTAAAAATATTAATTCGTTTTCTGGTAATTACTGCAGTCTTTTTGTTTTGGCATCTGCTCTAGATGTTGATAAACAAAACAAAGCTATATTATGTAGCAAAACAAGTGTAGGTAATTTAATTAAGACGAAACCAGTTCTATTGTACCAACGTTTCATTATTACACTGAATAAATCAACATTATTCCTTGTAAGTTAGATATTGCGCAAAACTTCAAGCGAAATTAAATACAAATACTAGAAATGGCTTCTAATTATAAACTTTTCAGCTATTTCATTGTTTTAGGGTTCCGTACCTCGAAAGGAATAAACGGAACCCTTATAGGATCACTTTGTTGTCCGTCCGTCTGTCTGTCAAGACCCTTTATCTCAGGAACGCGTGGAGGTATCAAGCTGAAATTTATATCAAACTCTACTGTCCCTTAACTTAGCTGTGAAAAAACTTCTAATCCAACGCAATCAAAAGATACAGAAAGAAAAAGAAAGAAAGAAAAATGTGTTTATTGGCATTAAAAACATAAACACTTTAAAATTAAACAAAATAAATAATTAAAACTATTAATGCCGAAAGGGCCTCAGCTCAGCATAAAGCCAAATGGTAATACAGGGTATACCACCTGACGCTGACACACCACAGCCGTTTATGCCGCAAATTTTCGACACTTGCAAGGGAATCAAAACCTACAGGGTACTTCCCGTGAACTCAAAATCTTGAAATTTGGTACGAAGCAACGTCTTATAGCACAGATAAAGGAAAAATTGCGAAAACCGTTATTTTTTTTGTACCATCATATAATAAAAATATTTTTAATAATTTTAAACTTACTGCCCCTTTCTTCATGAACGCGTAGAGGTATTAAATTGAAATTCATATCAATTACTCAGGTCTATATTACCTTTAAGCTGAGGTTTGTACGGAACCCTCGGTGCGCGAGTCCGACCCGCACTTGGCCGGTTTTTATTACCGTTTGACTCTTACTAAGTATATTTTTTAAGCCCAGTTATTGTTAACCGTGCAGAAACTGAATTCCGAAACTAACCATTCTCTACTTTTATAAACAATAAAACAACACCAGGAAATGGCAAGCAAGCAGCCTGTAGAATGTAGTTACCGCAGTCTAAACCGGCCACCCGCCATGTTGCTTTTAAAACCCACATGACTCCCGCCAAAATTAAAGAGAAATACACACGGTTTGAGCTGCTTATCTTGCGGAGTCAGTTGCAGGCTTTGCGCCGCCGCCGGTGTGCACGCAGCCTGCATAGTGCTTGTTATTCACGGGCACAATCTTTAAAACTAATATTCGCTGCGTTCTCACAGACATGTTGCAGTGCAGCTACTGCTTTACCCAGACGATCTCATTTCTATTCATTTCGATACTCACTTCAACGAGACTGGAATATGTTATACCGTCTGTTATTTTTATGGACTTACAGAGTCTTTACGTATTCTCTGCCCAGATGTTTATATAAACACCTTTTTTGTTATTAAAACTTCCCTAAACCGTGCTGAGACCCTAGACAAGTGACATTTTATCAACAAAACGACGCGATAGCGATTGATAGAATGTCGAAAACGTTTGGTATTGCCAAGCGCTATCGAACAAGGGACTGCAACAAGGGACTTTGACCTACAATAAAATCATCATCATTTCAGCCGGAAGACGTCCACTGCTGGACATAGGCCTCCCCCAAGCGTCGCCACTCTGATAGGTCCTGTGCGCTTCGCCTCCACCGGACTCCTGCAGCCTTGACCAGGTCGTCGCTCCACCTAGAAGGAGGCCTTCCAACGCTGCGTTCCGGTACGCGGTCGCCACTCCAGAACTTTTCGGTCCCAATGGCCGTTCTGCGTGCTATGTGCCCACTGCCACTTAAGTTTGGCAATTCTTCGGGCTATGTCGGTAACCTTGGTTCTCTTGCGGATGTCTTCACACTAATATAGATGAAGTTAATACAAACCACTACTAAAAGTTCGGCGACTAGCATTAGAGTCATCTGTTTCGAATTTTTAAACAGTACCGTTTTATAAATTCCCGCAAAACAAACAAACGGAGCATGTAATAGCTCGCAAGCAATCTCCGTTAGCAGGAAAACTCAGTTTCCAAAGAAAACAAGTAGTAAAAAGAATTCATTGTACACTTGAAAGAATTAAGTCGGTAACAGGTGTAGTGTTCGGTGGATTGCGTCTGCCGCGTCGCCGCAATTTTACCTGTTTTCCCGCGGTTTTCCTGGTTTGTAGCTAATAGCTGCTGGCCCAATTAATTTGGCAGATGTTATCACCGAATAAAAGTACAAAGAAAACACTTTTGTTTTGGAAAATTATACTGTATTGTTTTGCTGGTAGAACTGGTAATTTCATATCACATAATCGAGTTATGTTCTTCTTTGTTCTCACAATTATAAGGATCGTTTAATTGTCTATGACTAAGGCCCAGTTTTTCATCCGCAGTTTAAACGGCACCAACCAATTGTTTATTATATTTAACCATTGGTTGGTTTCAAATTTCGGTAAAACGCGTTTATTCATCAATCAAATCCATTGGTTAGCATATTTGACCATTGATCCGTCGGATCTTTTGATCCGTTATTAACACAAGCAATAGTATGGTAATGAATGGTTTTAAATTTCGATAAAATTCGTTTTACGTTTCATCAATTGTTAGACTAACAAATGGTCAAATAATTAACTCTATTATACAAATTATATAGATAGATCAAAAACTGGTCTAAATGAAAAACTCATTTTGTCACCGAAATGTGAATGTTTACCGACTAGGACGAGTCCTAATCGGTAATCATTCACACTTATCTTTTTTAACAGACGAGTCTGTTTTCCTTCACTGTACCCTGGATGTGTAATTGGATATGTATGACCTTGTTATCCAATGTTAATTGGAATACCGTATTTCAATTAACATTAACCTACCGCTGAATATGTTCTGAATATTAGATACTACATGTTAATAATCATCAATTAATAACCTCAAGATCAAATGGGCCACAATTCTTGAGCTAATAGCAGACAATAGTGTGTGTAAACTGCAGTAAACCGTACCATCCAATCTATTGTGTTTATCCATTAATTAGCTGCTATGTGGTCCTAACATAAACATCTCTGACGCGCTTTAGTTGCAAATTGAACACAATTTTTGCCTAAGATTCCACGACTTATTTGTTTTTATAAAAATATTGTGGTGGGTGCTTGTACTATATCATTATGCGATATTCATTAAACTTGTCAAAACTGTTCACGATCTCTGGCTGGAAAATTCAAATTGTTCCGTACAGTGTACGTGACAGATTTAGGGATGACGAACGCTTCCGCGAGGGTCGTCAAGCGAATTCACATTTGCGTATTTTTATAGCGGCCTCCGAATTTTCTAGTACCGAAAATACCTGTTCGCAAATTACGACCAGGTTAATGGGATCGAAGGGGAACGGTGCAATTCAGTTCAATGAGGTTGTCGACCCCGAAGTTCAAGGATCGATGTAGATTACCCGAAAGCTCCCGACTAAACTAACACAACTGAATTAAGATTTTATTTGCCTATTTTGCATACAGACAACTTAATAGACACACAACACAAGATCCCGAACTGCTTTCGCATTCATATTTATTCCGTGTATGAATTAATTCGGCACTCTGAAATCCCGATTGCTAAAACAATTGCCGACACCTCTGAAGGATGACAAACACGCGAATGTTTTTCTCGTAAATAAACAGTGTGTGTGTGTGTGCCTCCCAGCGATTCTCTCGCATTTATTGCTTCATTTAAAGGGTTTTAAACCAGATAAGTGCTTTTAGCGACGGCCTTATTAGGGCTTGTATACACAGGACAAGTGCACACAGGGGGAGAAACCGACAGCTGTTTGTTTAGAAGGTGTCC
Organism: Anorthoa munda; assembly: GCA_945859665.1. Taxonomy (NCBI): domain Eukaryota; kingdom Metazoa; phylum Arthropoda; class Insecta; order Lepidoptera; family Noctuidae; genus Anorthoa; species Anorthoa munda. The sequence goes on along the minus strand of OX243900.1, from coordinate 4,919,626 downwards.
TGTGTGTGTGGCCTTTTTACTGCCTGAATATTTTTTCTTTCTTTTTGTCGAGGTTTTTGCGCGGGCCAATCAACTGGCGCTATGTGAATTACATTTTAGTTGACTTTTTGTGCTGGGGTGTTTCGTAATCGGATTTTCAGGGGATATCGTGTTTTGTATTCTGAAAGTAGCTGTGAGTTCCTGACATAAATATTAAATTGACATTAGTATTGAATAATGCGATAACTTTTTTGAAAGTGAAACTATAAGAGTTGGTCCTGCGATTCGAAACGTTTTCCTTGATATTTTTTTCGCCCTAATAGAGACAATGAAAAAAGTGTTTTTGGATTAATGAATAAAGCTTTACATGTTAATAGTTTGGGTTATAATTAAAATACTTATTAGACTTCATAGAAGGCTACATTTTAATAAGATTAGGTTCCTTTTTTGAGACGTAGTTCCTACACCAGAATAAAGAAAAAAAAAGGATTCATTGCCTTTCTAAGTTTATCTTGGACATTACAGGCAACGGTGAAGGAAAACATTGTGAGGAAACCTGGACTTATATACTTAATGTAAGTCTGAAATAGCCAAGTCAGAGGCCTGTGGGGTTCCCAGAGGCGGCTTAACTAACTCTGACACCAGAGGTGGCCACATCCTCACACGAAAAAGAAAGAAGATTACCCGACTACGGCGAAGCCAAAAGTAAGAGTTATGATTTTAGCAATCCATGTATGTATGTACCTATGTATATTAGTATTTACGTATGCTCTTTCGAAGCGCCTAAACTATTCATCCGATTTTGATGAATAAAAAAAAAATTAGTTGGGTTACATTTCTTATTAAACTTTTTGTTTGTTAATTTATAGCTATTTACAGCTATTTCCCGCAGCTTCGCCCCCGTGGCCCACCCCACAGGAACCATTTTCAGGATTTAAAAAAAATAGCCTATATCACTCAGGAATAATGTAGCTTTCTACTGTTGATAGAACTTTCTAAATCGTTTAAGTTGTTTTTTACTTTATCCATTACAAACAAATCTTTCCTATTTATAAAATTAGTGTATATTGAATCTCCAACAAACCACTACTGCAGTCTATCCTAGACATCTAGATTAATTCATGGAATTGAAACATGGTCTTTAATGACTTACCTATTGATTGATTCACCCACAAAACCACCCAAAAATACACGCTCCACTCCACCATTAAAAATAAACCTAAGTATATAAAAATACATAAGCAAACCTACTTTTAAACAACGCAAAAATACTTAAAAACAAGTCATTAAGTAAATCAAAGGGCCATAGTCGACATTTCTTTGGACAAGCATTGATATTGTAAGCGTATGATTGCGTGACAGGGACGGTGGCCAATGGTGGCGTTTCATGGGCCACGCGAATGGCCACGATCGAGACCTTGGACACACGCATGCTTTCAATACTATGCGACAAATATTATAAACTGGCAGGCTATTTTTGTAAGCGTATGACGTCAAATAAAAGCCTAGGAAACTAGGTATGTTGAAATGGTCACCCATCCACTGAACGACCTCGTCAAGCGTTGCTTAACCTTGATGATCGACCAGTGCGGCTGTTATTATTTAGCCACAAGCTCCTCTCGAAAGCCATTATTTTAACAAATCTGCCAATTTGTTAGTTTATTTCATAATACGGACATGCTTTCAGTTAATTTAGGCAAACTGTGAAAATAATGCTATGCTGGTCAGATAAATGCCAAAAGTTAATACCTATTTACATAAATAAAATACTAGTCCGTTCATTTTGGCACTAACTGACGTCTTGGAAAAGATTAGCCTGTCATCGTGATTGGTACCGGCCCTGAAAGTTCCTGGTACACGACAGGTGGACTGGGACATCGACAATAGTAGGCAGGTACCAAAACCAGTCAAATCTGGCCTCGTATCCTACTGAAAATCCCTAATATGCAAAACCAGCTATAGGTCCAAGTGTTATCATCAATGACATGCTGGCTCATTGACACGGGTTACCAACTAAAAATCTAAACATTCCTTTTAAAAGTCGAATCAATACGCCCAAACAAGCAAACGATACACGAGCAGTTTTAATTTCAAATTTTCAAATACAGAATACCAAAATAAAAAGAAGAGCATTTTAAACATAGAACACTTCATAAAGAATAACTTAAAAAAAACAATCAAACACGCACAGCCAGTTTAGTTTACAAAGCTTAGTAATCTCGTATTGATCGCAGTATGTAGGTATTGTGAAGCCTGTAGGTATTTCATTAGGACTAGTCTAGACGCCTTTCAGTGCTTACTCGACAACCGCCATTGATATTTGATCAAGGTACCTTACTCTTTATTTATGATACAAAAGGATTGTTTCATGAAAAGGAGATGCTGGCGGTGTCGTATTGATATGAACCGTGGGTGGGTATTTCATTCTTTTTGGTTAACGTAAATAAGTTTTTATTTTTGTCGTCATGAATCAGCTCTTGCACGATATCGCCTGATGGAAAGTGATGTAACGAGTCCCAAAAGTTGCTTGTTTACTCTTGCGTTGATGGCTGATAGGTTTAAGGTAGTAGCTGTAGCACAGTTAATATACTTATTACTAGCATACAGAAGCCTCATCCCATACAAAGAAACCGTGCCGACGTAATCAGCATTTTTTTACGGACTATACGGACAATTTTACTAAAAGTACATTGATCGCGTTCGGTTCCGTTCAACGGCTATTGTGTGTTTATGCTATTATTATATATGTTAGACTATATAATTGTTAGCAGTAACTTGCAAGTAAAAGTGTTACTCGGTTCTTGTCACTTATTTTCTTACGATTTGATTTATAGTATTTTTTTTACAGTTTAATTGTACCAAAATGTGTTACAATACAAGCATGCCTCAGAAATTTAAAACCGCGCCATCTATTGGAATCATTTTAAATGATCGGTTCAAATAATCTTTGAAATGTGAATTTAAGAGCCCAATATTCCATAATTTTGTGTTTAGGAGATTTGATTAAATTATATTTTTTTATAATCAATTCTAGAATCTAGAATTTTACTCACAATGCAATAAGAAATCGATGCATATCGCGCCATCTAGTGATATTTATTTGAACCAAATCTTTCTTAGCGCTTGGACCCCGTGGTAGAAGGGAACACAGCGTTGTCCTCTCATGGTTTCGTATGGGTTTCTTATTATACAAAGTTTAACAAAAATGCTACTTAATATTAAGATTTTTTATGATTTCCCTCGCGCTCTCGTAGGATAAAAACTTCTTCAATGTTTTACTTCATTGTTTGGCCTTCATCAATTCATCACCCGACTTCCCCCACATGAGTCACCAAGCCGGACAATCAGGGCGTCGACCGCAAACCGACTCAACCATCGCAACCACCCTCGTAGCAACGACAATACACACACAGGGGTGAAAATTATGCACTTCCACGTAATTTCCGTCGAACAGACCGCTAACAGGCAATATACGGGCCGAAGCCACACGGCCAATGGCGTGGCAATACGTGTAATATTGTGACGGACATTGGTTCTGGTGTACCTACTGTTACTGTGAAACTAACTACGGTCACTGCTAAGATTTGCAGTGGAACATAAAATTTACCAAGTCTTACTGATAAAAGTCTGAACTGATAAATAATCCTTAAAAAATATAGATAAAAAAATAAATAAAATAACTTCTACTTCTAGGTACGATTAAGGTAAGCCAGTCAATCAAATCCAATTCCTGGACTTTAACGCGTATTTTGAATAAAAGAAATAATGTGAACCATTTTCGTTTTTTTTAAAGAACTGGTGGAACCGGTTTATTCCTTTTGGAACCGGTTCTGCAAATAGGTTAACAGAACCGGGTATATCCGGTTCTTCTGGAACCTGGTAGAACCGGCTGCATGCCCTACTGGCCACCTACTGAGCCCAAACTATCTAAGGGTTAAATTAATATCGTCTCTAAAAGAAAAAGAAGAAGAACCGTCAGAAGTCTTGGTAAATTATAGATATTTTGCGGGCAACCCGTATTACAAGCTTTTGCAGTAACATATTCACAGATACACCTACAACCGAGAAGCCGGCCACAGGCCACAGAACCAGCCGCACAATATCCGCGGTCAGTTGAACGCGCGATGTATTTCCTGTCACACACAATGTTTACAAGCTTGCATTTTATGACACCGATATGGAATATCTACGCTTTTTCGGAACATTGCCAGAATTCTGGTAAAAAAGCGGAATATTGTGTTTCAGCTACATGTGAATTACCCATACTGGAGCCGAGCCTTTTGGCCGCTACTGTAGGTACAATCCTCATGGGAACTACATTTATACAGCATGATCTGAATTTAGCTGGTGTTCAGGTGGATATTGTATGTGATCAGTGCTCTGGCATTGTAGGCAGGTGTCTGCTTATCAGGAGGATATGGCTTCTACATACAGACCATCAGGCAGACCTACAGAACATCACCTGCAACGATCTGCGTTTTGCAAATACTTGCATTGTGCGCACAGCTAAGGAGTGGATAGGTTTCTTCTAGGGTAGGGTAGGATTTAAAAATAAAAAAATACGATTCATACGTATTTATTTTGCTTTCTTTACGTTCGTATATCTAGTCATGCACGCCGGAATTTCTTTTTATCAGTTCTTAAAACTTCACCAATAAGATTTAGGATAGGGTATCTGTGGCTCAGTGAGCAAATTGTTAAACAGCCCGAAACGTAAATAATACCCTGAATATTTTCTATTTCTGGAACGAATCAAGAATACACAAAAGATTGAGAAGATTCAAGGTCTTTAAATCCAAAATAAATCTTCTATCAAAAACCTTTTATAGGATAAATATTAACAAAAAATAACCTGTTACAATAAAGCCGATGTCCCGGCAAATTCGACTTAAACAGTCTTGACATAAGATCGACTACGCTGATGTAACCACATCCGTGTTTGTCCCTCGCTATATAATATCATAACAGATGGTCACGACACCAAGCCTCGAACATTTTGATGGGAATCAAACGTTATTTGACAGAGGTTAAGGTTGATAATTATTTAATGGGGGACTTTGTGAGGCTTTTCCTTTTTTGAAATTTGTCGTATGGGACAGTTAGGTTCTTACAAAATATTTTGTTGGAATTAATTATTTAGGTTGTAATATTACACACCGTGACACCGTGTCTTTGTTTCTGGCAAGAACGGGGGTTGACTATTGGCAGAATTCGATTTATAGAGAATGAGAACTTGTTTAATGCGCAGAGACAACACGTAAAGACTAGATTACAAAGGCTGCTTATTTCTTAAGAAATTTCTACCAGCAGACCCGCGAAAAAGGAAAATGATACATAATTGTAGACAATAGTGTGTGAGAACAGGAAGAGAAGAAAAGAGAACGAATTAAACCAAGATAAACATCCTACACCTACATCCGGCACCTATACAAATAGTGTAAAGGTGGATATATACTTAAATAAATTCATAATTTCTAATGTAAGGAGAAAACAACTTGACCCCAAATAAATAGGGATAAGGTAATAATGATGTGTCTTCTTTCCCGCATCAAGATCAGCCTATACTGTCGCAGGTCTGCTAGCAGAAATTTCTTACAAACAAGGCTTTGTACGTTATTTTGTTATTCCTTTGTCAGTTGTTTGTATATTATTAGTTAATTATGTAGTTAGGACCTGCTTTTCACATTGATAACTGCTTCTAGTCCAAACATTATTAGATTTTACGTAACCATGTAAACGTTCAAAATAAGACCAAGGTAGTCGAGTTCGGGCTCTTTGTTGTGACTTGTGACCTTGCTCCCATATTCGTGGGTTCGATCGATTTGTATTTACGTCCTTCTATCTAATGTTGGTACGCCCGAGGGACGAATTAAACTTGAATAGTTGGGCTGCTTTGGCTGCCGGATCGGAGAAAACGTAAATTGCAAGTTGGCTAGTCCGCTAATATAAATGTAAAGTTTGGATGGATCACGCCAGAACAGGTGAACGGATCTGTATGAAATTTGACATAGAGATAGATTATAGTATGGAATTGCTATTCGAGACTATAATCTATCTCTGTGTGTGTCATTTTTATCCCGATTGGGATTATAAAACACATTTAACGCGTGCGAGGCCGCGGGCAGAAGCTAGCCTAAATTATTTAGTTAATAAGAAAAGGTTTAAAGTTATTACAGTTACATTTCAGTAATTACTTTCGAGTATTTCTATCATTTGATAAATTAAAGTTGGGGTTTTAGAACAAGACGGTTTTTGAGTAAAATATAATTAACTAATTTTACTTCATTATTTTTATCATAAAATGTCTACCAAAATTCGTTTGCATAAAACTAAAAATAATAAAAATCTCATTATCCAACAAAAGTTTCGCCTTAATTTGCCTACAAGTGTAAAACAACGAATTAAGTGTCTGACTACCCGCCACCACTAACAGAGCCTAATCTGAAAAGCGGGTAGTCGGAAATATTAAAATTTCTCGGGTCCAACAACAGAGGCCGAACAACACCGCCACACTATTGCCGGGAATTAAAACGGCGTTTGGTACAAGTTACGAGATTTTACGGTAACCAAAACTTTTCCTCAGCTATACAGGAAGGTCAAAAAGTCGTGGATCAAACGCAACTAGGGGTTAGATGGGGTCATCAGCTACAAAAAAATGTTCTACGGGAGGTCCTTAAGGTTGCGTTTGATCCACGACTTTTTGGCCACCTTTCAGTAGAACTAGTGGGAACAAACGTTTATTTTCTCTTGAAACTCTAACGAATTTGGTTCTTTGCCAGGTAGACATGGCTGTTAGGGGCGAATATTAAAATTTCATAACCAGCCTCGAGCCAAGCCAAACCGCTCTTTGCTCTATAGCCGGCAATTAAATGGTGACATTTTCAGAGTTTTAAGCTGCATTTTCACCTGCAACAAAACTTCTGTGATAAATGTTTGTCCGATAGTTTGTAAGTAAACATTGTTACTACATACATAGGTATGTAATTGTTGTTGAATCTGGCAGAAATTATTAGAGACGAAAATAACAGAAAGTAAGTAGAGGAAATGTTGGCGAGCGTTTTGGGGGCTTGTCTGTATTCACGGGCGATTTAAAATAAATAAGTAACAAGTGTGCTGGCTCAGCCTTAAATTTGAATAAATGACTTAAGTATTGATTTATCTTGTCTCGTCTTACATGTTGAAAAGGAAAGCCAATAATTAGGTATCTGTACTATGTCTGTTGTTTACTTAGTGCTTTTAATGCTCGACTCCTCAATTCCACCACTAGTAGATACGCTTCTATCGGCAATCTATTGAACACGTAATTATGACACGATATCTTGCGTAAACTCCCCGATTCAAACAGTGAAACGCCCATAACTTTTGAACGGCTGAACCGATTTTAATCAAACATAGCTAAGAACACTCTCGACAAAATGATCTTTCAAACAAAAAACTAAATCAAAATCAGTTTACCCGTTTGTACGCTACGATGCCACAGACAGACACACAGATACACAGCAACACACATCAAACTTGTAACACCCATGTTTTTCCGTCGGAGGTTAAAAACAAGACTAAATTGACAATATTGTATGACAAACTTTCAATTTAACATGTAAGCGTTCCAGTTTTTTCCGTATCCATATTTCGTACAGTACGACCGATGAGTCTTGGCCCGCGAAAATAGGCTTTACGAAATTTCACGCATGAATAGTAGTCACAGTGGATCTTTGTGTCTCTGAAGTTGGCTGCAAGACCCTGCGCATTTTTGTGTCAATGTTGAAGTAGAAGATATCATTGTATAACTGCCTCTTTCACTCGCTTACGTTTGTCGCATCTTCCTATCTCGCTTACTCTATGCAGTATACTCGATGACAAACTGTTTCTTGCGGAATGGTTTGCAGAACCTAACTTCAGTGACACAAAGATCCGCTGTGAGTACTGTACACTCGTGAAGAAAACAGCCATTTGGTTCGTAAAGTATATTCTGTGCAACCACTTGGCGCTAAAATCAGACGGACCACGACTCATCGGTCGTACTGTAGTTTCCAACCCAGTTTAATACACTTCAATCCTGTTAAAAATAATCACTTTATTGCCCTCTGGTTTAAACGTAACTTTATTGTTAAATAAATCGCTAACCGCTTACCTTTGTTCCCGTGGCTCAGAAAGCCATATTAAAGCCCATTAAGATTACTTTTCTCGTATTGTTTCCAAAGCAGTTGTTTTAATTCCACACCAACAATATTATTATGTGCCTTTAAGGCTTTATTTAATCCTTTCGGAATAAGCTATTAAGTTTATTAACAAACGAGCTTCTGCTCGCAGCTTTGCTTGTGTGCAGGTGTTTTATCTCAAGGGTACATAACGTCGTGATGAAAAATTATACCTACTTTGGCCTTTATTTATTTTTTTTGTTGACGGGGGGAAACCTTCAAAAGGCGTCTGGAATTTCGGGGAAAAAACCAGGGAGTGTGGGATTTTTACCTCACTAAAACCACCCCGGCGATCACCATCAGCACGTATAAGGGACCCCGTTACCTCTCAAAAGACCACCCCGGAACCCTCTCTGTGCAACGCCTGTTAGGGCACGTCCCTGGGGAGATTAATAATGCACCTCCCCTGAGCCTCGCTGTGCACGGCAGCACGTGACCACTGTGCCACCGTCTTTCCTGGAGTCACTTGGTGGGCGAGCAGAGTCCCCAATCTGGCCGCCCATGACCCCGGAGTCCCGCCTGCCTATGGAGCAGGCGGGGTTTCGGCGTTTTAGGCATCGAGGCGGTTGCCTCAACGACGCCTTCTTCTCCGAGTGGGATCGGCCCTCTCACGATCCCGCTCGGCAGCCTCCTTCTGTACCATCACGGTCTAATCCAGGACTTGATCTAGGTACCTGTCTGCTATATTTCATCTAAAGCTTTTTCACCGTTGTGACATGTTTTATTGACAAACATCCAAGCACACATACCTACTCTCTCATTTATAATATTGGGCACATGTTAGGTATATCATCATCATCAGCCTATTAATGTTCCCACTGCTGGGACACAGGCCTCCTCTCTGTGAGAGGGAATGAGCCGTAATCCACCACGCGGGCCCAGTGCGATTTAGTGGATATCATATGTCTTCGATTTTTTGGTTCTAGGACATGCCGGTTTCCTTACGATGTTTTCCTTCACCGTTTTGAGAGCAGTGGTGATGAAAATGAGAATGTTAGGCATATGTTACTGACTAATTGTTAATTGTGGAAATGAGTTCTACCGTAGGACATACGCGGGATAATAGGCCTGTGCATATGTATGTATAAGCCCATTTCCCATTCAAGTGCTTCTACAACCTTAATTAAAATCAAATGATCTGTAAAACAAAGGGTTATCCTAACTAATCAATATTCAACCGCATCTTACAAGTCTAATATAAAGTCCAACACCACAACCTTTGTGTACATAGGTCGGCTATCATTCTAAATAAGCAACCGCAAAACTGACGTGAACGCTTCCTCAGACAGGTGCGACGCGCCAATGTGACAACTGACAACGCTTTTTCATAGATTTTTTGCCTGTCTGTAGAGAAATAAAAAAAAAACTATGTGATAGCGACAGTACGACAACGATGCGATGAAAACTTTGTTTTAGAATGACGTATTCTTCACAGAACAGAAAAAACGCCGTGGTATTCTTGATATATATAGAGCAACTAGCTGACCCGGCAAACTTTGTTTTGCCATAAAAACACCAAACATTCATCTACCCTACCTACCCTACCTACCCTACTTACCCTAACTACCTACCCTACCCTACCCTACCCTACCTACCCTACCTACCCTACCTACCCTACCTACCCTACCTACCCTACCTACCCTACCTACCCTACCTACCCTACCTACCCTACCTACCCTACCTACCCTACCTACCCCACCTACCCTACCTACCCTACCTACCCTACCTACCCTACCCTAACTACCTACCCTACCCTACCCTACCTACCCTACCTACCCTACCTACCCTACCTACCCTACCTACCCTACCCTACCCTACCAACCCTACCTACCCTACCCTACCAACCCTACCTACCCTACCCTACCCTACCCTATATCTCAAGTTGGACCAGACTGCTCACGGTGTGCCAATTTAATTTAAATCGGTTATGTAGTTTAGGAATCCATCGCGGACAAACATCGTGACAGGAGATTTATATATATTAGATTTTAGAAAAATAATTTTGAAATCACAACAATGCGACGTTGCTTTATCGCAGAAAAAAAAAATATTGACACTTTGAAATACATGTTACAATCAAGTCATAATAAAATAGCACACAAATTTATAGTCACAGAATAAATATACAAACAGTATGGAAACCCAACAAACATTTTGGCGCTAAGGGCAACCTTTTTTAGCTCTTATAGTATTATAAATGATATATAAGAGCTCCGATAATAACATTCGATTCTACTATGGTGTTAAGGATAAATAATTAAACCTTCAAGAGGAATAACAGTTACAAAGAAAAATTGTATTACTTAAGGCGGTAGCATAGAGTTGGTAGGAACCATTATATAGCTCACTCTTATAACTATTAGAAGCGTAAAAAACTGTAAGCAATTATAAGGTGTCTACTAACACTTACTAACGACTCATGTCTTTAAACAGAGTTAGTTAGATGCTTCGTAACACCTTAAGGCTTAGTGTAATAGCTTTAAGAAGCGTAAAACACTATAAGTAATTGTAAGGTGTCTGCTAACACTTACTAACAGCTGAGGTCCTTAAAGAGAGTTAGAAAATACTTTCTACCACTTAACGAGTTCAATCGAACCCGAAGAGTTAGCAAGAAAGCTATTAGTATCATAATAGTGTTAATTATAAATCTTATAGAGCCGGATGCTGCAAGCATCGGAAACCACCTTTAAACCATTAATGTGTGTATAATGGGGTTACTCGGTCAACCTTAGGTAATACAGTGGTTTTAAAAATACTTCTATACGGCCATAAACAATATGTGTAAACATTATTACTCTTAATTATCACTTTAAGTTGAGTTATAGAATTTTATATCACCTAAATGCATCTTAATATAACCTAACCTCAAAAATTATGTTTTGTTACAATATAAGTTTACGCTGTGCAACGGGTTTATTCAGTAATATTTTGTAACCATGGAAAGTTAAAAAAAGAACCGGTGGAGTTAAGAGAAAAGCTTCCAAAGAATTCAAGAATAAAATTGGATCATCGCAAAACAACCACAATAAAATTTCATAAATTGAAGAAAAAAGGATGACATTGTGACAAGAGAAGAATTACTTGTAGTGGAGAAACAGTGTTTCGTAAATCAAAGTCCTACAATAGATTATGATGTAATTCCACGGAACCGTCCTCATATCAATATAAGATACAATTACAATCCCAGTGTCTTGGTACCGATATGTATCAAGCGCTACAAACACTAGCAACAAATATACAACAGGGTTCCGTACAACAGGCATATTATCGTCGAATGAAATTATATTATATCCTGAAGATGTAAAATGTAAATTAGTTTGTATTAACAACAGTGATTTTCTGTACTCCTTATCTCTTTTACATACAATGTAAAAATAAAACATATAATTCTTTTAAAAAATGTGGTTTTATTCAAAATATTTTTAGTATTAGTACTATTACAAAGGAAATAACATAATCAGTCAAAGTTTGAGCATAATTCTTCAACATTTCTAATTGTACTGAGCCCTTTTTGCATGATCATTTGTACCATATTCGGTTAAAAGCCCTTAAATCGAACTTGTTACGGTAAACAAGCGAGATGTTTATTTACAGCAAGGCCAAAATATGTTGGCGAGTCTTGTGTGTGACTGGAACTGGGCGCGGTGTCGAGTAGGTAGGCACCTCCACTAAGATATGGGAATAGTTACTGAAACAACAGATTTGTTTATTAATAATGTAAAAATACATACAAGTTAAGCTTCTAAAAGTTAGTTTACAAAAAACAAAAAAACAGTTTTGTATTATAGTAAAAGACAACTTTTAATTCAAAATATATTAGCTTAGGTTACGTTCGTACTGGCTTTTGTTTTCATAATTCTTATAAATAATAGAATATTGAATTCATTGATTTATTCAGTCAAGTACGTGGTATGTAAAGGTTTTTTTCAAACAATAAGAGAACCCTGAAAATGTTTAGCTTACAGGTTCACATAGAACCATTATGCAAACTGAACCTATAAAATTTTTGTCTTTTCTCTTTTAGAACCATATTGTAGAACTGCAAGTGGCATATAAGTCCTAACAATCGTTCTTTAAGCACTATGTTAGGGATAAAAGAGTTATCAGCATCCGTAAGTAATTTAGAATTGTCGCCATTAAATAAATAGTTAACCTATAAAAAATTTAAAAGAAAAATCTTTTTCTAGTCATTATTGTCCCACTTATTTATTATATTATTGTTAGTTTTCCATTAAAATATCTATTGACAGTACCAGGAACTATTATTCATAATAATTGAAATGAAAAAATAACTGAGGCAGTATATTTTTTTTACATATTATCATCAAATGCAGTTTATTTCCAAGGCGTTTCAAAATTGAGATGAAAACATACATATACTGTTACAGAAAACTTACCATGGCAGTGAATTTTAATAATTATAACACCATTGCAATAATCTAAAATATATTAATTGACTTACCTTTTAAACATAAAGTCGCTTTCAAACACTAAAGTATCACTGTATCGAGGATGAATAATGCTAAATATTTTAACACTATTGACGGTAAGAAATCACAAAAACTATGAAAAAAAAAACATATGTTGGCGCTTTGAGTGATGCTTATTGCTATTAAAAACCTACAATATATTCTTAAGGTATATATTGTGTGGAGGAAGCACTAATATGTTACTAAAAAAGTTATTAGGGTGGATTTCATAACTATATTAATACTTTAGCTTGCAGTTGTAACCTTTGTATAGCTTATAATACACTTAATGTGGTAAGCACTGCTTCAATAGCACTATTGTAGCTGTTTATTGTCACTCATTTATCACTACTCTATAACTATTAAGTCACTTTAAGCTCTAAAATCGTGGGCCCAAATCAGGGTTATAAGAAAGTTAAAACGCGCTATATCACCAAATGTTAGAGCCTTTATAGGACTATAGGTTCTTTAAATTCTCTTATATAGCTCATGTAGCACTTATTCTTATCACCTAAATGTTAGTTGGGAACTCATCGATGCGCATGTTTGTGTGAGTGTGCCGTTTCGAGCGTTTGTAGTTAGTTTCCATACTGTTTGTATATTTTTGTTGTGGTATAGTCACATATCTGATCTTAACCACCAAACTAGGCATGGACCTGTATTTTGGGGGTCCAGAAATTGTTCTATCTATAGGTACAGCAATATATTAACAATTACTTAGAAAACGCATTACACATTGTCGCCACGCATCAGAATCTGTTTCATCATCATCTTCCTGCCCTTATCCCATGTTACTTGGGGTCAACGCAACACGTTTGCTTCTTCCATACCGTCCTATCCCCCGTCATGTTATTACTGACTCCCTTTTCTTTCATATCACTCTTCACACAGTCCATCCATCTTTTCTTTGGCCTTCCTCTCTCTCTCCAACCATCCACATTTATATTCATAACTCTTTTAGTAATATGCGTCGTCTTTTAGTAATAAGCATCAGAATCTGTTTAGAGGAGCCTTAAAATACCCCAGTGACCTAAATCGTTTCTGATCTACTGACCGTCTCGAATCAAACCTTCAACGTAATTATTAGTCGCCTGTAGAATATTAACAAAGCCGTTAGAGGCTTATTGAATATTATAACGATTTAATAAAGCTGTTTAGGGAGGCTTACAATTTGGGGTATGCAATTAGAACGTAGCTGTGAGGAGCAGCTAACCCCCAGTATGGGTAAGATGGGCGCTTGTTAGACGCACATAATTGCTCCTGTAACGCTTGATATGGCAAATCTATTGGGATATCTTTGCTGCAATATAACTGTTTTGGTAATGTGTACTGTATTCTTATGTTAATTCAATTAAAATTAAAATAACCCCGATTTAAAAACCTCTAAAAAGCAAAAAAATAAGGTTCGTTCTCGCGTCGGGGAACCGCCAACGTTCACAGCAGTTTATTTTATTTACTTAGTGGTTCCCCGATTCGAGTACTAGGCTTATTTTTTGCTTTTTAGAGGTTTTTAAATCGGGGTTTGGAAAAAATGGAAAAAAATTAATTCGGGGGCTTTTTCCATTTTTCTTTTATGCTTTTTAAAATATATACAATAAACCTAGTAGTAGACACCCTTCAATCGACAATCTATCGGAACACGTAATTGTCACATGATATCTTGCGAAAAAACCTAGATTTAAAGAGTAACATGCGAATTACTTTTGAGCGGTCGAACCGATTTCAATCAAACAGCTAAGAATACTTTCGACAAAATCACCTTTCAAACAAAAAAAAACTAAATCAAAATCGGTTCATCCGTTTAGGAGCTATGATGCCACAGACAGACACACAAATACACAGCAACACACTCAAACTTATAACACTCCTCTTTTTCCGACGGGAAAAAACAAATCATTGCAACAAAAAAAAAATGTGTGGGTATGGGTATGGTGTTATGTATGGATATTAGCGGCACCAACGCCACCACTTACGAACTAATGACATGACGTCACACAAATTCTGCATCGCGCAAGCAGAGTTTTCGGCGCGATTTGAACACATACAACAGTACGACAATAACCGTTGGGCAATTGCCCGGAGGATCCTCCTTTTCTGTGGAGGTTTGTGGGACTTTAAACCCTGTTCCTTATACCTCCAACTATCACCCGTAATGTAACATGCACTTTTTCGTAAAAAAGCCATTTAATTGCTTTTTACAGCGTTTTCTCACAGAAGCTAAAGGGTGGAAAATCACCCACTATGGCAAAACCCCTGCATTTTCATACATGTTGATAACGAGGCTGTGTTCGACGAAGCGGTGGTTAAGTGTCCAGTGGTCAGGGTACTCAACTGCACGCTGCAGAAACACCTAGTGATTCTGTATGGTAAATAGAAGACCAAAACACAGATAGAATAGTACCTACAGTGCCTTGTGTAGTAGGCCTAGAAAAATTGTGAAAGAATTTTATCTAACAGAGCTAGCAACTGTATTTATCAGTAAGCATTTATTGCTGAAACTAAACATTATTCACTTTTATACATAATATGTGGTAGCTAACTGTTTTTAGCGTTTCTGTAAATAAGAGTCATTCGAAGGAAACCATAAATCCAAAGCCTCAGAAGCCGTGCATGTTGCTGAGAATAGGAGCAGGTGGAGAAACATCATCAAAGAGAAAGTTTTGAAACCATGATGTGGTCACGACCCCAAGCATTGGGGAATCCACGCGAGGAGGGAACAAGAGACTTTCGAAGGAAACCATCAATCAATCAAAATTTCTGTATTCAATTAGGCCATTAAGTGGTACTTTTGAACGTCAAAAATTTAAGTTTAAAGGTAATAATAATTGATTCTACCGTCCATTCGGAAATGTAGCTTGTTATATGGAAGAACGGACAAGAAACTCCACACTTACTCTTTTAAAAAAAGTGTTCATACATCACGGTTACTGTCTCGTTGATCTAAGATCGTGCTAGATAAGCAAACACGCTCAAACTACGCTCGTCTGTTTTATCGATTCTAGGAAGACAAATAGTTGATGGTATTAAAATGTAAACCACATTTCAATCCCCAGTAATAGTAAATCAATTTGTTTTTGGTCCGTAGCACCGATTTTGGTAAACTCAAATTACGTCATAATTTTCGTCAATTACATTTTCAGATTATAGCTGGATTTAAGTAGAATTAATGTCCATTAAAACGAATATTTCAATATCTATAGTTTTGTAAAGAAATAATTCCGTATAACTTATTAATATCTTCAAATGAATTTCTCTTTTGTAACAACGTTATCGATTTTTTATGGTCACACGCTGAGAATGCTATTATTGCTAAGTGAAATAAGCGAGTTATTGCAAAACTTATAAATGTGTTGTGGGGGTATTTAATTAATGTGTAGGTAGGCCATAAATTGTTAGAGAGTCCGTCTTATCGTCTCGTCACAGTGTCCAAAGTTACCAACTATCTTGTTAGCTCGAAGGAATGTTTTCAGCTTAACCCAGATACACCAAAACTGAATTTCTACAAGGAAAGTGTCCCACTGAAGTTCTCCGTAAAGCAAACTTGAAAGCACAAAGCGCTGAATTTCCCTCTCACCACTCACTTCAGCGCTTTCAATATCGTCTACGCCACTAGACGCTGGATTTGCATCTCAATTTAAAGCGCAGTTCTCGCTTCACGCTCATAGGCATGCGTAAAAAGAAAATTGGGGCAAACTTTCGTTCATAAATAATGTATGGTATTCTTATTTATTCCGTATTTACATGCGATAAAAGAGGTTTATAATATTTTGTTGAGGCTAATTTTCTGTTTTTATTGCTTATGAAATTTTTGGTTACGTAGATAGACATGGAAATGTTTAAGAAATATTTTTTTCTCAAACATGCTTGGAAATTTGAGCATTATTTAGACAACCTTCTTCGAGATAAATCAAAATTGCTGTATTGGCCAAATACATGCGAGCAGCGGCCGGCAAATGTTGTATGAAAATCCCATATCTATCGTGTTATTTAAAAATGGAACGATCTTTTACTCCGAAGCATGGCAACCAAGGAGGTAACTTATCAAAGGTTTTATTTATATTTCGAACAGGCTTGCAAATAGAATGCTGTTGTTCGTTATTGATTTTGACAAAATAAGTTCTAGGTACTACGTAGTTTTAATTTCCGCGCATTATTTGAGAAAAGTACTATACAAGCCTTGGCCACAACTAGGCATTGGTGTAAATGTGGGAAGAGGCGAAGCCGACGCACACATACGAAAGTTTATTTTACTGGCCGTTGCAGTAATGTACTATTAACTGCAGAACATTCTGAGGTTTTGTTAGGTAACCTAATTTATCTGTCGGAATAAATTACACATTTTAATAGCAAAATATCTACCAACGAATACAGTACTGAACATAACTTTCGGGATAACATTAGAATATGTTAATCAAAATATTTCCTAAGATACGAACCTAGTTTTCATCTATTTTTCCAAGTTCATATGTTTACGAGTGAACTTCGTTTCTTGGTCTGAAAACTTTCGTAGGATTTGGCAATATGGCCGCCAAAAGCAAATAATTTATTCAACTCGCTGTTTGTTTGTGAAATATTTTTGTGGTATTAATATTTATTATTTTGTGAAATCTTTTGTGATATTAATATTTATTATTTTGTGAAATCTTTTGTGATATTAATATTAATTATTTTGTTTCAGGTTTGAAAAGGACACAACTATGCGGAAAGGTAAGGATTTGTTTTGATATTCATTTGCAACATCTTTCCTTCTTCTCTTTTCGGGCAGAAGAGTCTATTAAAAAGACCGTATTAAAAAAAAAATATTATCATTTCTACTTTTTTTTAAGTACAGTCCGTGGAAAAATTACGACCAGCTTAAAATAAAATACATTAAATATTTTCTAGCTAATCCCTGAATAACGTCGACCTGGAGAATTTATATTGCAATTGGTTTCATTAGTTCTTCTTTAAATTAAATTAAACCTGTAGCTAGCGGATTATAGTGGACTCCGACAAATTTCATCAAGAGAAATTCTTAAGAATTTATTACATTTAATGAAGGCACTAATTTTTAAAGATGAACTCTTTTTTCTTGGAATAAAGTTTTAATTTGATTGACACAGTTTAGCCGGCTAGCGATTCTGTAAAAAACGGCTATAAAACCTTTTTACTGTACTAATGAGGCAAAACATTAGCATTCTCACGCTAAATTATAGTCACGGAACATTTGGTAGTGAACGAGTTGGTAGGTAAGTAATAAATACCGGGTATTTATTTACTCTGCAGGTATTTTATTTGCACTAAGTATCTAAATAGCAAGTTTTCGTGAAATAATATATAAAAGCTGCTGCTGCAATACGGAATGACTTTCCATATTTTTTTTTCAAAGTACGAGGTCTGGCATAATAATAACATTAAGTACGGGTATATACCTTCCATAAAACCGCGAATAAGAAATCAGCTACCCGTGCCCCTTACATTCTGTCGTTAATGCGAATATACTGCAAAGCACCTGTAGCCAAGTTGACAATCTACAATCGATAACGCTAGTAGAAAACGAATCAATGTATGGGAATGACACATCTGAACGTTAAGTTACGTGGTCAGACCATACAAATAGAAGGCGTTAACGATTGTAGAAAGAGATTCGATAACAAAAGTTTGTAACTTGGCTAGGGGTGTTATATTTCAGCGGCGATCGTTCCTATTCATGACTTCAGCCCCTGAAATATTGTCAACGAATTAAGTCGCTCTAAATTTACAAATTATAACAGAGAACATACACATTTACGTAAATAAAACACGGATATCGGTTATGAAAACCGATAAATTCGGTGTCTTGCTTAAAACTCTTCGTGTTTCGCCACTAATTATAATGTTCTGAATGTTACCCTAGAGGGGTACCCAACCCTTGTTCAAACGGTGGAACATGCAGAAAAGTACGCAACAAAGTTGTTGCGAAAGGGTTGCTCTCGTCATTATCTACGCACTATAATACTGTATATTGAGTTCTTTGACATATTGCAATTTAATCTTACTAGTTCATTATTATCTATACTAATATTATAAAGAGGAATGATTTGTATTTTTTTACCGACTTACCAAAAAAGGAGGAGGTTCTATGTTCGACTTTATGTTTTTTTTTTTTTTGCTTATTTTCACCGATATCTCCGTCAATTGTGGACCGATTTTGAAAATTCTTTTTTTGTTTGAAAGGGTATATTCCGAAATTGGTCCCATTTTCATTTGGTGAAGATCTGATGAAGAACTTCGGAGATATACAACAGAACTTTTCAATAAATAACGGCAAATCTCTCGGGATTGCTGCAATCGCATGTCTGTTTATTGTTTATACCATTTCATAACATAACATCACGCCAGTACGCTCGAAAAGGGTATGCAGATCTCTCATTTCACCGGTTATATTCAAGTTTCATGTTATTCGGGTAATCTATTCTGTCGTTATAGGTACTTACTTAATTACTTCCCTATTAGGTAGGCACAACAAAAAGTGAAAAATAAAAAACTTTTTTACAAAAAAATACTACCGATTTCCAAATAAGAAAACTAGAAAGTGAAAAATAACTTTATTTTTGGAAGTCGGTGTCCATAACTTAAAAATTTGGTACCTATCAAAGACAATAAAGTTATTTTTCACTTTCTAGTTTTCTTATTTGGAAGTCGGTAATATTTTTTTGTAAAAAAGTTTTTTATGTATGTAACGAATAAACTTAAAAACTACTGGACAAATTACAAAAATTCTTTCACCGTTGGGAAGCTACACTACCCCCGGGTGACATAGGCTACTTTTTATCCCTGTATTCCCACGGGGACGGAAACTACGCGGGTGAAACCACGGGGCGTCCGCTAGTTAATTACATTTGGATCTCTTTCTTACCCTTCGGGGTATGCAGATATGATTTTATGCTACGTATTTTCGAGAAATTATGATCTGAGATTAAACAAATAGGTCAAAAAAAGCCAGATAAATACTTTCTTGTTTGTGAGAATTACTGAGAATAATTCGTTTAAAATTTACCTAATAAGCAGGCATTTTCATGAAATAGCACCAACCAAGTCATATACCTCGCTAAAAGATAAAATTCCCATTAATTCTAACCCGCACCTAAAGCTGTTCCAAAAATCGTTTAAAATTAAATCAAAACACGTTTCAATTTACATAACTCAATAGCAGCCTTATTTCCTTCCCGGTTTTCTCAGGGAAACTCATAAAATTACACAGCGAAAACCAAACGGGGCATGCACAACAGGGTTGCCAACTCTGCCGCCTACGTTTTATAGTGTTGCCACCCATTGTGGCCACACGTCGACGAACGTACTACCACAAACATTGTTGTGGCGACAAACTTGTTTTACGACTGCAAGTGTGAGTACTTCGTACGCTAAAAATTTGATGGTGGTGAAAACAAGCTGAAATGCGGGAAATTGTGGTGTTGAAAACACGCAGAAATGCAGAGAATTAGTATTAAAAGACGTTAGAAATAGCGGTAATCGCATTTTTTCTGTATTCATTTAGGAGGAAATGTAAATAAAATATTAATCGTTCTAAAATGCTTTGAACCAACCGCACTAATTCAAGCTAGGTGACTTGCGAACGTTCGCTTCACTTCGCTACTCCCCAGGTAACTCACTAAGCTCAAGGAGCTAAGCAAGCCGACTGTCAGTGGGTTTTCAGCCTAATAGTATCTACGAGGAGCTCGTGGCTAAATAATAACAGCCGCACGGGTCGATCTTCAAGGTTAAGCAACGGTTGACGAGGTCGGTCTGTGGATGGGTGACCATTTCAACATACCGAGTTTCCTCCGTGCCTCGGCAATCATGTTAAGCCGTTGGTCCCGGCTGTCATTTGAAGATTTTTGACAGTCGTTACGGGTAGTCAGAAGCCTGAGATCTGACACCAGTCTTTCCAAGGGGTATCGTGTTACCCAGTTACTGGGTTGTGGAGGTCAGACAGGCAGTCGCTCCGTGCTCCATACTCAGCTGAATTTGGTAAGACTGGAAGCCGACCCCAACAATAATTGGGAAAAGGCTAGGCAGATGATGAGTATCTGGATAGTATCAAACCGATAGGACCATTGCTTTCTATCAATCAATCAATCAATCAATCATTTATTTTGTGAAACATAGGTATGATTACAGTTGGTATATTAAAATATGTGCACTATGTCTGCGTAAGCATAGATGCCAAAGCCACATCAGAGGGTCTAAACAACTGTCATACGATTTTAGCGACATTATCATCGATCGAGCCTCAGGTATTCATGCTTTTTTTCCCCCAATATCAACTATTGTGTGTGATCCACCGTAAGCTAGTTAGGGATTCCTTTGTATGTCGTTCATTATTTTTTCATATAATCGACAAATTCATCAGTCGCTAATGACGTAGGTACTTTAGTTAGAATGTACCTTTTTAATAGGGACGAGTACTAAGTTGTGTTCCTCCGGTCAAAAGGATTCATAACTCTAGATTCCGGATGCGCATCGCGACAATGCCAAAACGCGTTTTCATGCATAATTCTAGTTCGAAAAAACTTCTATGAAAATGCTCGTATTGTGTCGTCACGGCAAGTGACATTCCGCGTCGCAATTGGTAAAATGTCACGTGATCAAATCAAATCAAATCATCCGATGGATGCGGGACGTACAAGACCGGTCAATGTGGCGTGGCGACACTTGGGGGGGATCCTATGTCCAGCAGTGGACGTCTTTCGGCTGACATGATGATGATGTTATGGATATGCGGATCTGGATACGGATATAGAATTAATATTATACTGGTTTCAGATACGGTTACGGATATGAAATTATTTCAGTTTATCCGTTACTTTCGGATAGTTTCGGTTACGGATATTAGATTTTTATAACCAAACATGCAAGTGACCCGCGCGGCAGTGTCGTCTCGGCCAGGCAGCAAAACCTGTCGTAACGTGTCTCATTTAGATTCCACCCTTATCCGAAACTAACCGTAACTTTCATATCGGATTCAGTTTCGGCTATGCAGCTCCTTAACATCCATAGCTGAAACTGCCGTCTGTTTCACAAAATGACTGAAAAAGAAAAATCTAGTGAGACAATGTGAACAGCCAGAGTAGGTAAACTGACAACAATAGATTTTTCAGCGAAGTCTACTAACAAAACACTTAGCGAGTCTAGATAACCTTTTCCCCATAAACCAGGCGAGGGTAGTTGAGGACACAAAGGGTCTATCGACCTGCCTCTTTCGTAGCGTTGACCTTCACTTTACGACTTTTAAATGTCGACTCCCCTAGGGTTACCAGATATACTAAAAAGTTTTAACCAAAAGCCTGATGTTTTCTGAGAAAGAATTTGTGTGTGAGTTTTTGATTGTATGTTTTTTATTATTTTATTTAAATATAGGCTCGAGTTTGACCACTATCTTGCCTGATGAGAAGCGATGTTTGAGCCGTTTGGGGTTGTACCATTAGGTGCATGGGCTCCGAGCCGTCATCGAGTTTTTTGGGATATCAGCAAACATTTAGTCGACTCTTCACGTGACACGTGGCTTTGATCATCATCATCGTTTCAGGCAAAAGACGTCCACTGCTGGATATAGATCTCCGCCAAGCGTCGCCAGCCTTTACTTATCTTGTTTTATTATTGTTGCTACAAATAATAATACTACTAATTTGGTATTTTATTTATTAACCAAAGCTTAAAATACCTCATATTATGTCAGAACAAATACAACTGACGTCTGGTAACCCTAGACTCTCCTAGTTCACTCACGAAGTCACGACCTCGGAACGTATTCTGTCAATAAATTGTTATCGGGTCACATACTCTATTTAGTTTTTTGAAGTTCTTTGAACTGTTTTCATATTGGGTTGATTTATGGAGGTCTGAGGCCAGGATAAAAAAGAAAATTCAAATATATCCGTTCAAGCATTTATGCATGAAGTAACAAGCCTCTCTATAAACTTCCCCGTTTATAATATTAGTTTCGTATACGTAAGAGCTCTTTTCTATGGCCGGCCGTACAGTTCTGCGGGAACGTTTTTTTACTGTACCCGCAAAAATCTTTGGTTTGTTCACACACAGTAGCATCATGTTTTTGGCAACAAGCGGTTATTAGATTAGTCTTATAAGATAATTCCGACGTGATGGACGTGAACACGTTTATGATATTTGATATTATATCGATAATATCGCCGCTGCCGGCAGTGTAAACAAAACTGGCCAAGTGTGAGTCGGCCTCGCGCACGAAGGGTTCCGTGCCACTATCGCCAAAAACGGCAAAAAAAACATGTTTGTTGTATGGGAGCCCCCACTTAAATATTTATTTTATTCTGTTTTTAGTATTTGTTGTTATAGCGGCAACAGAAATACATCATCTGTGAAAATTTCAACTGTCTAGCTATCACGGCTCATGAGATACATCCTGGTGACAGACGGACAGACAGACGGATCGTGGAGTCTTAGTAATAGGGGCCCGTTTTTACCCTTTGAGTATGGAACCCTAAAAAGAAGTTTGGTTGGAAGTTTTTGGTTCACCCACTGCTAGAACAACGATCCGCACCCCATCCAGCCAGCCAAAAACAGTATGCAGGTAGTGTGAACACTTCGACGAATGACTCGTTGCGGTAGGTCAGTTACTTCACAGCTTGGCACATGATCGTGGCATGATGTCATGCATAAATGCAGCTTATATCATGATACAATGTATTGTCATGTCGAAGATTAGGTACTATAAATGATTGAATCGTCCATTTGCGGTCAACTCCACACACTCATTGTATGTTGAAGTTGGCTTACCGGATGCGCGAGCCACGAAACGGTACTGTTTTTACCCGACTGCCGAAGGAGGGTAATGTGTTTATCAGTCTATGTATGTATGTATGTAAGTATGTATGTATGTATGTTTGTTCCTATGTGGCGATCTAGACCCCAAACGCGTGGGCCGATTTTGATGGTTCTTACGTCAATCGATTCGTCTTAACCCCGCGAGTGTCACTGGCTACATTAAAATTGGAAAATAGAAAAATGGCGGTTCTTGGATGACATATTGTGGAGGGCCAAATTTTTTTTTTCTTCCAATCCTATCGTGTGGGGTATCAAAATAAAGGTTTTTAAGAGGTGATTTCAAAAATATATGACACTTATATGTTTAAATGTACCTAATTCGAAAAAAAAATAACTAAAAAGTTATAAATAAAAAAAGTTAATAAAAAAATTCAAAAAACCCGACTGCTTGAAAAGTGAAAGTCGGAGGATACATCTGGTTTTCGTCAGCCATCCTCCGACTGCACAGCATGATTTTCTCCTTGTTTAAGTCTTTTTAGTTCGCTTTTAAAGCAGTCGGGTTTTTAGATTTTTTGAATTAACTATTTTATTGTATGAGATTTACTACTGCGCAGCCATTGTAGCTTCAGGGCGGCCAAGAAGTTTGGCGAGGACTATACCTACCTACTAGAACATAGTAGTAAAGGGAACTTAATATGTCCATCTTCTACTTTTTGTTTTCGAGTCGATGAAAAAATCTTTAAATATTTTGGAACCAGTAGGCGGCAACGTCTATTTGAACACCACTAAAACTGCCTACAGATTATTGTGTCGTGTCGTGGCGCGGGATACATATCATACGAATCTGTTCAAGCTTACGTCATATCACAACGATTCTTGTAGTCATTTAAATTCGTCATAACTCATAAGGCGCCACACCACGCCATGCACGACACGTAAGTATGGTTTCACCTTTACGCTGCGGATGTGTCCGTATGAGCAAATGCCCCTCAACACACAAAGAGTATAATGTTGATAGATCAGTGTGCGCCGGTCGCGGACAATTAATTCTCTCATTTCAATAACCGTAAATTCATTTTAATAAAAGTAAAATTTAAATATCCTTATTTCATGCCACATAATTTATCTATACTTCATAAAAGATAGCTTGATCTCTGCGACAGCTGTCCAGTATCAATACAGTAACAACAGCGCTTGACAGGCTAGCAATAACGTATACGTCAGTTTGACATACGTCGCAGAGATCAAGCTATCTTTTGTGAAGTATAGTAGTAGACACGCTTCGATCAACAATCTATTATGACACAATATCTTGCGAAATCACCCCGATTCAAACAGTAAAACTCCCATAACTTTTGAACGCCTGAATCGATTTTCACCAAACAGCTAAGAACACTCTCGATAAAGTCACCTTTCAAACAAAACAAAACGAAATTAAAATCGGTTTATCCGTTTAGGAGCTATGTTGCCAAAGGCAGATACACAAATACACAAACACACAGGTACACACGTCAAACTTATAACAACCCTCTTTTTCCGTCGGGGGCTAAAATCATTCTATAACCATTGATCTAGTTAGAATCGCAGCGAATTAGCTACCTCACTAGACTTCGCTAAAAGCACATTTAATTATTTAATCAGCGATCAGCATTTCCTCTGCTAAAAGGTCTGAAAGATAAAAAAATATCTCGTGAAAGGTTCCAGTAATTCGGTAAGACATTTCCCGGTACGAACGTGTTATTAGTGTGTTACGTGTGTTTCGACACCTTACCTTGACACGTGCCCTTTGACCCATCTCTATTTGTAAGTAACTATTCAAGAACACATGTCATGCTTCCGGTGGGAATGGGAAGCTTTAGCTAAGGGAATATGTAATAGTGTCCTTCTAGGTAAAATTTAAGTAAACATGTTTATATTTACTTCGCCGTCAATATAAGTCTACATACACCTATGATATTTTTTTATTGTCATTAGGCTGTCTTCTGTAACTTTCATTGTAGTCAAGTGGCTAAGATCTCGCCTTTCGAGCTTGAGGTCGAGGGTTAAAATCAGGGCAAGTACCAATGTAAAGTTTTTAAGTTCTTAATTATGTACTTCCTAAGTTTATCTTGGACACCGCTGACGGTGAACGGTGAAGGAATACATCGGGGAGAAACCTAACCTTGTCTCTCTCTCTACCGCGCGCTCGAACTTCTACCACATCATCGCTTATCATCTGGTGAGATAATAATCAAACTCAATCTTATCCCACTCCACACAGACACAGAGGTCTGAAAATACAGTTCCAATTTCTAAAATAAAAATATTAGGTTCCGTGAATTGTAATCCTGAAGTTTCAACCTTGAAGGATACGAAGAAGAATTTACGATTCCAGGAATTCCATTTACACGGACGTTTTCCTGTTTTAAAGGAAAGTGTAGTAGCCTGCAGCAGTGTCCTTTTCGATTTGAGTGTTGACCCGTGTCTTGTTGTAGCGCCGAATGTTTCCGTTTGCCCTGAATTTCAGCAGCATTATATTCAAATCTCGTTGAAGGAACAATATTGTAAAACCAGGAAGAGAAAACAATCCACTTGATATGTGAGGACCCTCATTATTAAAACAAAGACCAAAGACGTCGCAGACAATGTCGTAGATTTAATTTCCATCCGCAGAATTTGGCTGACTTTGGATGCCCCTATTATATTCATTTTTGTTTCTGCGTCAGATGAATGAGCACTTGAGCGGCGCCCTCGTGCCTATTCTATAAATGGGATTTTAATTACCGCCTGAATTGGAGTGTTCCATTCTTTGCGAAATTCATTAAATATAAGGCAAGCCCCGTGAGAGACTTGCTAATTGGCGAACTGTGCTGACGTCTGGCCAAAAGGAATGTCACTCAGCCCACCGGCCCACCGGGCGCAGCCACTCTCCCTCATCAAAAATAAAACAAAATTATATCTTCCCTTCAACAATTTAAGTTTTAATTTCGATTAGAGGCACGACAAGTCTTAAAAGGGTTCGAATATTCCAAATTCAAATTACGTTTATTCCATTTGCTTTGAAACAAAAAATTCCGCTTCCCTTCAGAGATATTAAATATGAGTAAGTTGTGACTATACGTTAATATAATTAATTATATGAGACAAGGTTTATCTTGAGAAGGGACGAAGGGTAAATAAATCTTTCACCCGAACGTAAACATATGTTTATAGGGGATAAAACATAATTTAGGGGACGTGGATCTTGAAGAGGCATAGTCTGTAATCTTTATAATAACAAACAGACATCTGCGGACTGCGAAGGATCTCTATCATATTGAATTATTGTAGATTGCTCCTTAGAAATGCGGGACAAAGTCAACTTGATTGGATTGGAGCAAGCGTGTTCATATAAATACTACAACTTCTCTTTACTAAACACAACATTTCGCCTGTTTTACCCAAAGGGTTAGTCAGAGACCTACAGTACCTACATCGACATTTCGCCAGCTAAATTTTTAGGGTTCCGTACCCGAAGGGTCCAAACGGAGCCCTAGTGCTGTCACTCACGTGTTTTCAAATTATTCGGAATTAAATTTTGTGACACATGACGGCGGATGTGTCACAAAATTTAATTCCGAATAATTTTTTAACTTCCCATTGCCCTGTGAGCTTGAAATTTGGTGATAATATTTATGATTACGTATATTTTACCAACACATACCAATATATTGATAAATCAGAAATTTTCTTTGAAATGGCACCATTTTTAGGGTTCCGTACCCAAAGGGTAAAAACGGGACCCTATTACTGAGACTTTGCGGTCCGTCTGTCTGTCTGTCTGTCACCAGGCTGTATCTCATGAACCGTGATAGCTAGACAGTTAAAAAAGCTAATAGCTAAATATTTAAGTTGGGCTCCCATACAACAAACGTGATTTAATTGCCGTTTTTTGCGATAATGGTATGGAACCCTTCGTGCGCGGGTCCTACTCGCACTTGGCCGGTTTTTTTATAAGTCCCATGAAAGCGAGCCTATTTCCCATCAAACGGGCACGAATCCGGACACCGGGCTGCGACTCAAAAATTCCAGATGGAAAATCCTAATATCAGTTTGCCCGGCCCGGGAATCGTACCCAGGACCTAATTTATATATTTAAACTTCATGCACAAAGGTACAATGGTGGACTTAATGCCTTAGGCATTCTCTACCAGTCAATGAATTGTTCAGCAGTTATGCTTGCAGCAACTGGCTTATCCCAGTTGTAAACGACTCTTTGTGCCTATTGGCCTTGTTTGTTCTGACTCCTGCTTGATATGGAGGGAAGTGGAAATTCTGTTTTTGTTTTCCTACTCCTCCTTTATTCTTTTCTGATTAATTTCGTTGCGGGATCCAAGACTGTTAAATTCATTCTCCGGGACTTCATCGAGCTCCATTGCCTCGGCTCTTTTCTGGTGGTCGCCACTGTTGATTCTGGCTTTCAGGAGTTGGAGAGGTTTGGGAATAGTGTGGTGGGATTGTTCCAAAAAAAAAATAACGCTTGCAACCACTCCAGACTAACGAGGCAGTCTTAAAATATACAATTCCTTTAAAAATAACAACTGTGTTAGCACACGCTCCATCCGATAAATAATTACTCCGATTGCCCTTGCATTTTTTGCATCAGATAATATGCTTTCCTACAAAATACATTTTAATATTGTTCCACTGCGGATTCAATTTCTACCAACTACGAAAACTAGGTTGACAGCATTTCCGTGAATTGTAAAAGTAACTTTAACGCTTTTAATGTTTCTTTGTGAACATTTAGGTTATTATTTGCTGAATGCAATGTTTTATTTAGTCTATTATTAGGTAAGTTGAAAATGGGCGAATATTTGGACAATTGCAATAGGGTTGAGTTTGTTTCATAAAAAAAACTACATAATATTTCCTGGAAATACCAGTTCAATAAGTTTTTTTGCCTTCATGATAGCTACTACCTAGGGGTCTTTAAGTCAAGGGTGACTTCTAGGCAAGCATGGTTCACCGTCGACCACATAATCGCTGACCATCAGGTGAGATAGTGGTCAAACTGGAGCCTATCAAAAATAAAATATTGGTTTTGGACTACCAATCTACATAGAAGAAAACCGCCTCTTTTAAATATGTGTTTATCTTATTCCAAACAGAATTAAGGAAGTTATAACACAAGAACATTATAGTTCCATCTTCTCTCTAAATAAATAAACGCACTTGCATTGCAAGTAAAATATGCTAACTAGTCTTTATACTTTCAACATACAACCAGTGGCGTACCTACTGTAGGGCCAGGTGCGACAGTGCTCCGAGGCCCCCATGCCCAAGGGGCCCCTCGGGACTGCTGCGTTACACATATAACTTAGCATCAAGTAGCTTTGCTTTATTAAGCCTTTTAGTGGACAATAAAGACCTAGAAATATTGCACCTTTAAAGTATTTAGTTTAGTTTCAATATTGCCTCAATTTAATTTTTGCCCCAGGGCTCTTGGTAAAATAGCTACGCTACTGCACAGCTGCGGTCGACGTAAGCCGCTTTCCCTACATCATGTTAGAGCAACAAAAAAGGTTCTGCTACGACAGCCCATGTATCGTCCGCCGCAATAAAAACAGCCTGTATATAAACCCACCCTTAAGAAACACGTCGCCGGGGACACTGCCCTATTGGGAGTAGGGTTGTTATATTAAACATCTACTTTTAAATTAACTTTTTGGGTTTTTTGCCCTTTGTCTAGTGTAGAACCCATTTCACCTGATTTTTTTTAACTTTTTTTGTTCCGCTTTTCACGAGCTTTATTCTCGAAAAGTCTGTTAAATGAAAAAGCATAGTTCTATAGAAAAAATAAAACTATCACCACAACGATATAACGATGAAATTCTATTCTTTTCTTCCAATATTTGTGTTTCCGATGTGTTACACTGTCCGGCAAAGTATAACACAAGTAATGTGGCGAAAAAACGTCCAGCCGAATTAACTGCTCTGTCCGGCCTCTGATCTTTGATCTGGCAACCCTACAGGGGCCATAAAACACGCGGGAACTCGTTACGTTCATATGGGAGAATGTATTCCATAAAACTAGTGTATGCTGAGTTATTCAGCGCTGCAGAGAATGTGCCGTATGAATGTTTGCTGAATAGACATCTGTGCCAAAGTATTTTATTTTTATAAACTGCAAGCGTTTACTAAGGTAGCGATTTGGAGTGTGATGGTTGATGTTTGAAAGGGCTATGAGATTTTTATGAGGGGCATTTACTCTTGCTTTTCGGCTACTTACCTTATTCACATTATGTTGATCTGGTGTATATCAAATGGATTCGGAACAAAGTTAATAGATTTCGATTTACAATGTTTTTGCTACAAAAATGTAGATGTCAAAATTAAAGCACTGACACATTTTTTTTTACTTTAACAGTTGATGTCTGTAAATCTACTAGTATTTTTTTAGTCTTTAATTGAAATTGACTATGAAACGTCCTTCAGAAATTATACTCGTACCCTCCGCTCACGCAGTTTCAGTGGCCGCACCACTAATGTTCTATCGATCTGGTAGTTTGGCAGCGGTTACACTCCGTGCCATGCGAAACACGTCATTGGCCCGTGGCGTGGCCCCGATACCCCGGTGCCGTGGTCGTACACTAGTGATAAAACCCGACTGCTTCTACAAGCGATTAACATGAACTGCTACCAGAATGCGCTTGACTCGTTTTGTTATTGCAGAATTGAGCTAATCTACAGTATTTATGGCTGCAGTTTTGAAGTAGTATATTTGTGGTAATGGTAACTGTGTTTACGGATTGTGCATTTCTACTGCAACTTGATGTTCAGTTGTTTTTAACGGTTGGTGATTGTTTTTCTGGGAACGATGACGTGGAATCAATTGCGTTACTATTTGCGGTTAGTTTTTGCCCTCGATAGGGCCCAAGAACCCATAAGGTACACGGAAAACTATTAGATATTATGCTTCTGTTATGCTATTTGGCTTTTGAAAGAGGGTTTGAAATTCCATTGAACTCATATTTAATTCTTCGGAATTCACATTCTGTTATAGTTCTCGCCAAACTTCTTGGCCGCTCTGAAGTTGGCTACAATGGCTGCGCAGGAGTAAATCTCATACTAAAACAGCACCACGCCTTGTCTAGCCTAGCGCATCGGAAAGCCAACTACAGTGCGGCCATGATTTTTTCCGAGAACTATACTAGAAATCGACCTTAACTCCTGGATTTTACCACAAAACGAAACCATATTCTAGAATTCTGTACCTCGTCAATATTTCCGTTGGTACTCTATACTTGTCTATAACTACTCCACGTTTCTCAATATATCCCTGTTCGTGTTCCACCTAAGTAATGCCTACTGCCTAGTCTAAAATTTATAAGCAATAAACTTGGTTGTAAAGAGGTTACAGTTCTCAAAGAAATTGGAGAAGCAGGCCGCATTTGATTTACATAGATATGGCTGAGATAACGGTCAAATAACATTGGGATACAGTACGAGGGTTGGCACGGGACCAGAAATATATACTGCTGTTGCATTAAAAGTATTTTGTACTTACACAAATGTTTTACGAAGGTCGTGCTGAAAGCGGTTAAGTAAATTCATGATTTTGTCAAAGAATTCGCCCACCTTTTCTGGTTAAGAATTCGGTTGGGAATTCAATGCCAAGACGATGATAAATTCTTATCAAAGGATTATTTTTGTATGTCCTCGTAACATACAAAATAAAAACCTCTTTTAAAGAGTTTATATTAGGGCTCCTTGAAAAAAAATTGCAAGAATTTATTGTGGTTGTTTAGGATCGAACTTCAATATAAATCCAAGAACTACCTACTACAAATAAACAAGATTATAGGTAGTGATATTTCATATTATCATATACGTTTATTTTCTCGTCGGGTCCCAAAATAGTGTGGAGGTCAGTGGATGGCATTTATTTAAACTTTATTCGAATTCGTGATTCGAAATTCGAATTCAGTTCAAAACTCACTAAAACCAAATAAATGTAATTTGCTGCTAGCGTACAACAATTTTCAGTGCTAAAACTAACATAATTTAATTACTCACATTTTACATCAAAGTGGTCTGGACTCAGAACTATTCTAGAATGAATTTAGATTTTGGTATTAGGTACACAACTATTTTTAAATAAAAGGGATATTGAACTTTGACCTGGCAACTTGGTCTGTCTAGATACCTGCAACGCCATAAGTAATGACTTATTATGGCCCAATTTTGCCTTTTGCTTGGTTTTCTACACAAACGTCTTCCAGACAAAATCTGAAGGTATGTCAAAGCGAAACACTGATTAATCTAAATCTGAACATTGACCGGTGAAGTCTACATTTAACCTCCAGATTTTTTTTGCTTTGCTTATATAAGTATCCAAGCTTCTTTTGAACCATACACGTACGCACAGATATGGAATCCGATATAATGCCTCAAAATCCGATCATTCTTCTCCAGCCTTCTATTCTAGTTATGATAGTCTTGTTGCTAGGTATGTATGGCGCAATAAAGTTCCAGCAAAGCAAGATCGGAATGCTACAAGTATGACCGACCAGCTGCAGAAGTCTTTCGACATCAATGATATGACTTTTTCCGGGTCGACGTTAACTCCCCTACCACATCAAAAGGCAATAAAGTTCTATTAACTAACGTAGCGGCACCTCTTGCCGGTAGAGGCGGTGGCGGAGTGACGCCGGCGGTGCGGGCGACATGAGCGCGGCCCCGCCCCGAGCGGACGGCGCGGGCGACTCCACGCCCGGCTCCGACGTCGGTGAGCGGATCACGCGGCTCTTCCCCAAGTGCCGCCCCAAGAACATGCAGCACGCACACGACAGGTAAACTAAGGTGTATAACATGGTAGGTGTGGAGGAGACAGGTAGGTAGCTTCACGGAATTAGGGAGTGCAGAAGACTCAGAAAGAGAAACAACGTGTAATGATGCACTTCCAAATTCTGTGGTATGAATGAACAATCACTTTTTTGACACTGTTCCGCCTCAGTTCCGTTGGATGTCTTAAGTGGTAAAGGATTATGTTGAGTTGCAGCATTTGGCTAAAACATTGGAATTTCCGCCACAGGACAGTTACTGCACATCCAAATTCTGTTGTATACGTAATCGGTACTGGTTTATTTTCTGTCTTTTTTGTTTCACTTCTGTTCTCTATGATGTCATAAGTGGCAACGTATTCGGTCGAACGACAGCAGCATTAGGTTAGGCTTTTAGAACGAGCTGTGACAATATTACAAACAAAACAATGAAAGAGTCCCGATATACTATTATAGAGTTATTTCCAGCCAGGGTCATCCAACGACCATAAAGCAATTATTATGAACACAGAACCTATCAGCCACCCTTTTACAACTCAATTAAATTCAGATATTCATTAAGGGATAATTATAGCGTTTTACGTGCACAAACAGTCTGTGATTGCCGACATCTTACGTGGGCAAACACATTAAAATCCACAAACTCGATCCGAAGGGACGAAGGCTTTGCCATGTTGATTCAGCAACGTAATTAGCGCTTTATGTAGCGTTTTACAAGTGCTTTAAAAAGTTTCTGAAAGATAAAACTCATTGATTTGTTTTATGAAATTTTCTCACTGGACAACTGATGGAATTGGGTAGAATTAGGTACATTATACGTGTATTTTTTTCCTCTGTGAATTATTTTTGTCATATTCAGCTGATTGTAGTAAACAAATAGACTTTGCTGCCCCTCTATCTTCTTCTATAGTTTCATTCTCATGTATTTTGAGACCCTATCCAACTGCACGCTCTTCTCTTGTAGCTCTCTCATCTCTGTTTTCTTCTATTGGAATAATTTCAAAGCTTTTGCTAAGGTACTGAAGGTATACCTCAAACATTCCAGGTTGACCTCCAGCCTGGAGGGTCGCGACCGCGACGCCAACAACGTGAACAACGCCTCGTCTGATGAAGAGCGAGGCAACGAGAGCCAGCTAGTCATACTCAACTCCAAGGGAGGCACCTACAAACTTAGAGACTCCAGGTAATCTCCAAAACATAATACAAGCACAAAACAAATAATAAAAGAATAAAGCATCACCAAATGCTCCATTTTCCGGAAATCCTAATTTCTAAGTTGTTTTCCAAGTTTTTTGATAAGTCATCTCATCAGTACTATTGACTTGAGATTACAAGATAGCATTATTTCGTCTAAAACTTCTAAGACTGTACTGGCTGCGAGAAGCACTGAGGCCCTAGAAAAGTGACATTCTATTCAGTGGCGTAGCTACTCCTATAGGGGCCCAGTTTCAAAATTTGTTAGGGGCTCTTTGTACCGAAATGCAGAAAAGACGAAAAACGTTAATGTTTCTTACAAAATAAATATAATTGGAGACTGAATGCTTCACTTGGATAACTTAAACGGTTTTGAGGGACAAGGATAAAGCACGAGTGGTACGAGCTTAAAAACGAGAGAATCCTGAATGGGATAGGATAAGTTTTCATGCTTCAGTTTACGTAATGTAAGGATGCTATGAAGGCATATGGTTTCATCATAACAAATAAAATTTATTTAACCAAAATAAAATAAATCTAACCCGTTATCAAAAATAATTTGAGACTGTGATCTTGATTTGATGAACTTTTGATTCCATTGGTCGGGGCCCCTGTAGCTCGGGGACCGCGTTTCATCGATACGGCTGATACGGCGGTAGCTACGCCTCTGATTCTATCATCGAAAGCGTGGCGATAGCGATTGCCGAAAAGGCAAAATTGTATGGGATTGACAAGCGATATCGTAAAATCACGTGATCAATCCCTTACATTTTGACTATCGCCTTCGTTGACATCGAATGCCACTTGTCGAGAGCCTCTTGGACTGGTATATGTGGGGATGCTTATGGGAGATTATTGCCCAAATACATTTTTTTTTTATGTTGATCAGGGACTTGAACTAAAACATGTTGAGCCAGTAGTCTTGAAGTAAGCTGCTGACAGTGTTTTCTCGAGACTTATTCGTAACATCAATTACAGTTTTGATCATGATCTAGGCTGGTAAACTAACAAAGTGTGTTTTAACTAGCAGGATCTTCAGATGCAGCATGATCAGATAATGTTTGGAATTCAGGTCTTAGATCCTATATCTTATAGTTGGCAGGAGGTAGAATATGATGATGATGATTATGTAGGTGTGTTCGGGTCAAATCTTGCAACTGAATTTTAAAGCAGTTATCCTCCACGGAATAAGATGAAATTTTGTATACACGTTTAGTTTGGATGACAATGCATGCTAAGTGGCGTCATTCTAAATCCAATATGGCGGACGGCCCAAGATGGCGGACTAGTTATTTTTTGTGCCGTGCCATGATATGGGTATCAAATGAAAGGGTTTGCTGAGAAGAATATAAAAAAGCTTGTTAAAAAAAAAGTTTTTTAAATGAATAATTTTATTAACATAAAAAATATTTCTTCTGCTACCAGGATCATAGAGATCGCAGGAGGTCGGGAGCTGTACTCGCAGAGCCGGACGAAGGCGGTTCGCAAGCTGCGACACAACAACACACACAAACACAATCTGAGGAACAAAGTGCGATCCCTCACTAAGGACACCGTGGACTACGCCCCTGACAATCTTAGTAACGAGGTAATTTTTTATACTGTAAGGAAACTTTCTGATTGCGCGACGCAATTTATTGCATCGATATGCGATATCGTACAAGTATTTTCGAAGAAAATTTCAAGTGCAAATCGATCGAATTACATTGCATTGTGTCCACGTGAATTAGGGATGTTACGGAGGTTCGATCCCGATTCCGTAAAGTCGGAACTGCTGATTGTTTTTAAAGGAGGTCGATCCGCAGTGGCGCTTAGCGGCGGCGGCGGCCGCAGTTAATGCGTACAAACTTTTAAATTATAGATTTTAGAAATTTTGTTTACTAATTTATTTTTTAATGTCTAGTTATGTGTATTGTCTTTGAACTGAAATTTAAAAGGCTGATTAAGAATGTATGTATTAGTTTATTTATTTAACACTGCCAGCCAGATTGTAAGGGTCGAGTGTCCAATGCCGCACTGTTTTTTTTTTATTCGATTTTATAATCTTAAAAAATTAATCCTAGTGCCAACGTAAACACAAAAACTCAATCGCAGTGCCGGCGGAACATTGACTCATAGAAACTGTACTGAACCAAGAACCAAGCCCGCGCCAGTCGGCCCCTCGGGCTATACCCGCACCCCGCGCCATCGCGGCCTCTACAGTGAACTTGTTAAACTTGCTTTCTCTTAACACATCTTTCATTAGCCTCCGCCTCGGATTCCGATTTCGATAAACTAAATTTAAAACCTCCGATTCCGATATCATTAATTTCATAACATCCCTAATGAGAACGTACTTACAATTTCAGTTATTAAAATCGTTTATCGGTGTTATAAAAATCGAATCACTTAAAGCCATCAGGAAGGTCGCTTAGAACTTTTTAACTGACGCAAAAACGGAGGAAATTCTCAAATAGATCAAACGGATCGACTTGGACTTTATTGGACTCCTCCGTTTTTTGTGTGTCTGACCAAGCATAACTTTTTACAGAGTAGTCCGTCCGATTTAGATAAATCTGTTTTGTTATAATCTTTCGATTCTAGTGTCTGAATTGTTCTCATAAGCAGTCCGGGATCTAAATTTATGACCGGCAGATGTCGGCTTCAATTCAGAACTGCAATAAATTGCACCAAAATGAATCAGTGCATACGAACACAGTTCACTCACATACCGTAAAACATAAAATTCTCCGCCCCATAAACTGTGAGCTACACTAGCGTGTTGACAGTGACGTCATTCGCCCACGCCGCTTTTAAACCCGCTGTGTGTTGAGACTTTAAAGAAATAAGTAGATATAAATTGCCCTTTCACACGACTGTGTCGCCGGATTGTCGGCGCCGATGTGTCGCTGTGGACTGTGGCGGCGTGTGAGGGGTGTCGAGCAAATAATACTCGGGCGATTAGGAACGCAGAAAGATTCATATTACACCCTACGTCTGTCGTATGCACTTATGAATAATATATTACCTACGTGATTGATTATATTTTATTTTACTCTAGCAGGTTTTTAAGATTTAGTCTCAGAGGAAACAAAATTAAGGGTAGACTTATTGGCAATCTTTCGGGGGGTGCAAGTACTCATGAATATGAGCAGTTAACATTACGGAACCAATGCTGTTCAGTAGAAGTATGTTCGGAGAATTCTATAAAGCTTTTTTTTCATATTTCAGACTTGACCCCGATTTCTGAATTAAGAATTTGAAGTTATGTATTTATTATTATAGCCTGATGAATTGTAAAATTGTCGCTAAAGTATGATTTGAGATTTTTAGAAATTAACTCTGATAGTTAAAGTTAATAATCTACAATACTTTCGCTCCCTGAAAGATTGCCTATACATAAAAATTCACTGTGTTTAAAGAAAAATAATCCATTGCTGTGTCGTTCCGTGTGCGCTAGCCTTTATGATTATAGGATTATTTCAAAATCAGTGTATGTTTGTATTGCCGACGATACCAAGCTGGGGAGAACTGGGGAGAGTGAGTTTATTTGTATTGAGGGGGGTGTGTATACTAATCATAACATTATTATATTTATTTGACCAGCTAATCGTTTTATCAGACTTATCTCATCTCTGACAATAATACTATCGTTGATTATTATCTAGAAGAGTGACACCTAATAACTCTCAAACAGATAAAAATATTCTGCACAAAATTATCGTGTCATATACTGCAAATTGACTTTATTCTGAAGAAGTGGGTTTTTATCTCTGAACTGATGAAATCTTATAAAATATTAAATGTGCAGTGAAAAAAAAATGTTTTTGAACACAAGTGTATGACAAATGTCGTGTATTAGGACTTCAAAATGATTCCTGACATGCTATTGCCGTTACAATTAGGATATAACATGCTGGTAGGTTGAATCCTCTCACAGGAAGTTATTAAATATTGTGATAATAAAAATGAGAGAAATAGTCGTTTTTACCAAACCAAAAATGTATGCAGATACAATACATTGCAATCATTTCATCTAATCTTTCACATTTTCCAAGAGGTGGCAAACTAATAGTTGACCGCAGTACCAGAACTGCTGTAACCTTAACAATTCTGCTAATTTACCACAAGTGTAGCATAATTTTCAAGCGACTCGCATATTTTTCAAAGCACTTGTAATATCTTAATGTCATGTTTGTATCTACATATTATGTCGGTACATAATTATTGAGTGAATAGAAACATACCTTAAAGAATTTCTAATCTATGTACCCCTCAACCTGTTCCACACATCTGTCCTCTACCTTTGCCAGTATTTTCGCGGTAGGAATCAAGTTCATCTTTCCGTCGTTTTGGTTTCCGCGTTGTCATCTGACATTTAATGGGCTACAGCGCATCTGAGATACACCAGTTTTGACCGACCCAATCTCACTTAAGATTAGCGCCATTTTTTCTGCGTGCAGTATTGTGTTCCTAACACAGTCCGAAGTTAGAACTCAAATGAAACTGTAACTTACACTACATAACTGAAACTTTTTTTTTTACTGACCCCTCGCGTCGTGTTCCTCATTACTGAGGGTCGTTTTTTACCTGACTGCCGAAGGAGGGTAATGTTTATCAGTCTATGTATGTCTGATCGTTCCTATGTGGCGTTCTAGAGACGAAACGTTTTTACCGATTCTGATGATTCTTACTTCAATCGATTCGTCTTAACCTTGCGAGTGTCACTGGCTACATTAAAATTGGAAAACAGAAAAATGGCGGGTTTTGGGCGCCATATTGTGGAGGCCCGATTTATTTATTTTTCAAACCCATCGTGTGGTGTATCAAAATAAAGGGTTTTAAGAGATGATTGCAAAAATATAAAACAATTATATATTTTTGTGTAATGTACCTAATCCGAAAAAAATGGTAACTAAAAAGTTATAAATAAAAAAAGTTAATTAAAAAGATCAAAAAGCCCAACTGCTTAAGAAGCGAACTAAAAAGATATTAAAAAGAAGAAAATCATGCTTTAATTAACTTTTTTCTTACAAAATAAATTCTCATACCCAATAATTTTCTATTCCAGATATCCCTACACAGAATAAACAATGAGCCTAAGAAAATGATATCCCGCCACACCTCGCCGACGTACACGAATGGTGACCGTGACCTCATCCTCGAGCAGAGCGCGATGGGCATCCCCAAGAACAGCTCCCCCATTCTGGACCCTCACAAGACGACTGACGTCAGCACCAAGAGCAGCCCCATTGCTGTGGTGGCTGACGGGGAGGTCGTGGTGTTTGATGATAGTGATGATTGGAAAGGTAAAGTCTGTTCTTTTATTCTTTAAGGGTTTTTGGTTAAGTTGAAAGCAAGTTTGTTTCGTTGATTTTTACCGGCTTCAAAATGGAGGAGGTTCTTAATTCGATGGTTTTAGAGCGATATTCGCAAGGCTGCACTTTGAGTTTACTTTGGGGCCGATATTCGCAAGGCTGCACTTTGAGTTTACTTTGGGGCCGATTTTTCAATTGTCATATATTTTTTTACCTGTGGAATTAAAATGGTGGTTTGACAGTTTTATAAAATATGTCAAACAGATTTAATCATTTTTTAGCTAAAAATTATCTGATTTTTGAAACATTTGCCTTAAGTTAAATAAATGTTGAAGTTGAATATGAAACTTACGAAAATATTTTTTATATTAATGTAAGAGAATGTGATGAAGCGTTCCTATTCGTGTTACGCGAGTTGGAATATTAATATTATGGGTATAATGTTCATGAATTCGTATGAAACAAAGTGCTGTTTGAGAATCTTCCCGTAGTAAAGGGTATATGATATGCCCAAAAGTACTACTAACATGACGTCATCAACTACTAACAGCCTTTACTATTAAGTAGTAGTTACTAACGGCCATTCCTGTTAGTGTCTCGTTTTCCTATGCTGGTATATTGTGCTGAAACAAGCCTGCGTTCATCTTAACCTGTCTGTAAAATAACTACACGCTATAAATTGGCTTTAAATATAACGTGGTCGTACGCAGTGTATTAAAATTAAATGTAAATCGCTTTCAAAATTCGGCTGTGATATTCACAATTTTTATATGTATTAATTATAAATATTGTTTTGAATTTATTTTACGTCACTGTTCTTCGCTTATGCTTTCACCCTTTTAATAACACCTGTGTTTATTAATAATTTTGTGTGTTGTGAACTTTTGTTACCTGTCATTTGATTCTGCGTCTGTTTTAAATATCGCTTGCTCGTCATTTCAAAAGCATTTTCCCTTGTCTTCAAAGTTGACATTTGTTTGAAATATTCTAAGATGCGAAATTACTGTAACGCCGCATGTACAGCAACAGAAAAATCGGGCCTATGAAAGAATTCGTGTAGCACACCAATGCATCATGTATAGTCCCCAGCATGGCAGCATGTAACTTGGCAAGGTTTTGGCGTAGTGGGGGTAAGTTCGCGCACAGTACGTAAACTGGCCAACCACCGTAAAGAGCGAACGGAACGTGGACGCGACGCGATTGGTCAGTCGATCTTTGTGTCAACTGACCAACCAATCGCGCGCATAGAACGGTGCAAAACGTTCCCCGCGTCCCGCTTGGTAACCAAAGAGACCTAAAAAACGACTCTTGCCAAGTTACGTGCCGGCAACTATACCTACACGACAAGAATTTTGTCGGACCTAGGCACGAATCTTGTCTAACGCAGACAAGATTGTTTTCTTGCGCCATCGCAATGGCATGGCACAGATCGTCTGTAAAAAGAATCAATGGATCTCTTGCGTAGGCCCGGTGACTTCTCTTAGCTAGTACAAACAGCCTAAAAGCCTGTTTCACCACAGCCAGAAATTTGCTTAGAGACAGATAAATAAAAATATATGGATAACACTTGATTTGTTTTACAACTTGTTACCAAATAATTAAACTAAAACTTATTTGGAAATGGTGAAACAGAACCTAAAATTACAGCAGATATAGTCACATCGGATCATTGTGTCTCTGAAGTTGGCTCTGCGAACCATTGCGCAAAAAACAGTTGGTCATCGAGTATACTGCATAGAGTAAGCGAGATAGGACGACGCGACAAACGTAAGCGAGTGAAAGAGGCAGTTATACAATGCTTCAACACAATCAAATGCTTCGATGTTTCAATCTTCTACTTTAGCATTGACACAAAAATAGCAACTGCGAAGGTCTTGCAGCCAACTTCAGAGACACAAAGAACCGCTGTGACTATTATACGAAAATTTATTAGTTATCAAAAGTTTACAACACCACTTAACCTCCATCCTATCCAATAACCATTATTATTCATACAATATTGTTTTCTCTTTCTTTTATTTTCAGTGATATTGAATTCTGTGTCTCTAGGTTTGAGGACGGAACCAGAAGCTAGTGACGATGAGATTGATATCAGTGTTAAAAGAACTTTAGACAATATTAAAAACGGTGATAATAGTGATGTATTGAACTGTAAGAGTGAACTGAGTGACGGGAGTGAGTCTAGTCCCTCCCGGGAGGACGTGCGCCTGAGTGACGCGAGCCCCTCAGGCGTGTGGCTGTCAGGAGATGAGGACAAGTCCAGGGTCACCAGGGTCATCGGCGAGCTGCCGATAGCGGAGTATGAGGGCTCGCCGAGGAGGTACGGAGTGGGCACGCAGAAGCCTACGAGGTCGCCGCGGCCTGGGTTTCCTCAGGTGAGTTTATTGTTACGTCTTCTCTGCTAAAAGCTCTCTAAAAGCCTCACCCTAATCTGTCAAAATCAGTCGTTTTTCTACTTGATTTTAATCATTTGATTCTTTGAATCAAGCCTATTCAAAAACACCTAATTTTTGTGTCTCAAACAAAAATCGAACTTAAAACTAACATGATCCTATTCCGTTGTAAATAAAGTAAAAGATTTCAAAAACAAATTACAAACAAGCTCAACATCCAAAAGCAGTTCCTAGAATGCTTTTTACGAGACCCACAGGAAGAAATACGGCCTCGCCCAATCTTTTTCAATATTTATTTCCTTTGTTACACTCTCTAGTCCACACGCACCACAATACTCCAAAAAGGTAACACCATCTGACCTGTCTCTCATTCCTAATTCCAGAGGGTAGTAACAGAAAGCCGGGACATCAGCCCGCCGTCAGGCTCAGCAGCGTTTGACTACTTATACGAGTTCTCGGAGACCAGGAAGGTGCTCGAGGAGTTCTTCAGATGTCCCACGAACGCTGGCCAGCCGCAGATCAACAATCTCATCGCGAATGATGAGATTGTTAACTTTCAGGTAAGGAGAGATTTAGTTTGCTTGATTCTTTACTTTTTTGGGTCGCATTTTGTTTATTTTCCAGCGTTCATGGCTTTAAGGGTGTCACACAAATAAGGCCAATCGGAGTGGCCCAAGCGGAGTCCTTAATTCTAACAGGGCTTCTCCGCTTCTTCTTGTCAATAACTATACTATGATTTTTAATTTCGTGGACTAAACTGACAGCTGCTATTGACCTTATTTTTTTTAAATGTTGCAAGCGCGGAGCATAGTGTTGTAGGTAAGGCTCAAACATAAGTGATTCATCGAATCGATGTGACATGACTCCTGAATTTATTTTTACTAATTGGTGTAAATAAATGTTTTATAAATATAAACGTAATATATTTAAATATAACAGTATTCATACACATAGTACATGAACTTTTATTATGTTAAATATTAAATCAACAATAAAATAAATGCAATGGATAAAATTATATATATATAAATGAGTAGAAACTAAATATGGGCCGCTAGTTTCTAAACAAATAATTTTTTTCGATTAACTTTCGATCACTCAGGATAGTTAGGGTACGACATTATTTTAATGTAACGATAAAGTGACAACCCCCCAAATGTCAGTTTAGTCCACGAAATTAAAAATCACATTATAATAACAACAATAATCAAATATATTCTTTTAAATATTTTATTGTAAAATTTGCCCTATGTTATAAAATAAACTCATATTTTGTCCTCCCAAATATTAAAAACTGTTCATTGGTTAATTTTTCTCCGCTTCCTCTCAACGGAGTCGCAGCCTACGCTTCGCCTTATTCGTGTTGGCCTTAAAGCCATTTCTTTCTGTGGGTGTCTTCAAAGTTAGTCATAATTCAGCATACTTTTATAAGTCCTCTTTTTGTCATTTTGTGATACTATTTTCGTCTCTCAAATGCGGGTTTTAGTAATGTATCTCCCTGCTTCCAGGAACTAGACTATGAATTACGACGTCAACCCCAAGAATGTCCGTCAGAGAACGGGCTGGAGGGCGGCAGCGAGTCGGAGTGGCCGCACGTCACCGACACGCTTGACTCGCCGCATCAAGCGCACAACCACACCAACTTCTTAGGACTACAGGTATATATGTGATATACTATCTGTGACGTCACAAGGTAGACAACTCCAAGAGCGTAGGAAGAATAGTCAGGGCACATGCCACTCACTCAAATAATAAAACAATCGGCCAAGTGCGTGTCGGGTCACGCGCAGTAATAGGGTTCCGAAGTTGCATAATAATGCGGACTAAAAAGAGGGTTTTGTTGTTGTTACATGAACATTAGAACGGTTTCAGCGGCTCACAAAGTCTAAAAACGGGCCCACATAGGATTTTTTAATCTATATTCTCGCGTTTGACCACTGGTCTACGGTGAAGCACGCTTGCCTAGATGTAATCTATTCACTCTTGACTTAAACTAAATAAGGACTAACTGGTAACTGAAGAAGGAGTTATAAAATCCAACTTCGCAACCGAAGTTAGAAAAATATTATCTATTTGAGTACCACCGCGGGTGCAAATTACGAAAGGAGCCGATACGAGCGCGCGTTAGAGCCACGGGGAATGGTATAGTTCGTTACTGGATCCTTGCGTGCACGCTCCTTGTTTATTTATCTTACGGAATTTGAAAAAAATCGTATGTATTCATTCACCTCTAATACCGCAGATTAGAGGTGAATCCTCTAATCTGCGGTATTCACTATTTCATTCTGAAAAGTTTTACGCTACCCATTAGTGATGAAGTCTGGTCGAATATTGACTTTATAGAAGGATATCGACAAAAGAAAATAAGTATTTTGCTTGGAAATCGAATCTAATTTGACTTTACTTTTACGTTTTAATTACAAAACTCCGAAAATACTTCTGCACTAACACAAAATAGACTCCACCGCGCGCATGCGCCGTATGGACAACGTTCTGGTACTGCCAACGACTCCGGCCACTTCAATGCGTTATTCGAGCTTAAACATTATTAATTTAGAAATCATTATTATCAAG
The DNA here is from genome assembly GCA_945859665.1 of Anorthoa munda. Classification (NCBI taxonomy): domain Eukaryota; kingdom Metazoa; phylum Arthropoda; class Insecta; order Lepidoptera; family Noctuidae; genus Anorthoa; species Anorthoa munda. The sequence goes on along the minus strand of OX243900.1, from coordinate 4,875,957 downwards.
GATGTTGTGATTTTATTTTTGTATATTTTTACATGGTTCATAAGCATATATTTACTATCTGTTTTACACAGCTAACAACGTTATTTAAGTAATTTTTCAATGGCATTTGTACAAAAATTTTACTGTGTCAAATATATTTTATAAGTTGGTCGACCATTACTCGTAAACTTGTAAAGCCTGTTATGATTTCATTTTTGTATATTTTTACATGGTTCGTAAGCATTATATTTACTCTGTTTTACACAGCTATCAACTTTATTTTTGTAATTTTTCAATGGCATTTGTAAAAAAAAATTACTGTTCCAAGTACATTTTATAAGTTGGTCGACTATTACTCGTAAACTTGTAAAGCCTTGTTATTCGTGATAATTTTCCTTTTAATTTCGTTATATTTACTACAGCCGTGAATTTTTTCACATAGCCAAGAGCAACCATTTCGCTGGCAGGGGGCTATTTTTCACTTGACTCTAACATAAATTTGCAACATAAAGCTTAATTTTACGCAAACGAATCTCTGAATCGAAAAATGGTTGTTACAAACCCATAATATTTTTGAATGGCCTATCCAACGATACCCCACACCATGGGATAGATGAGAAAAAAAAAATACATCCCTACTTTACGTCTATGGCAGGTACCCGAAAAAAAATATTTTTCATAATTTTATGTTACCACTTTGTCGGAATTATTAATATGTATATCCATGCCAAATTATAGCTTTCTAGTACTTAGATTCCCTGAGCTACGCTGCGGACGGACAGACGGACAGAGCGAAACTATAAGGGTTCCTTGTTGACTTCGGAACCCTAAAAAACTGCATTTGAAATTGGAACGTTTAAGCCCAAATTTCATGTTCCCAGTAGCAGTATGTCAACTCGGGACGCTGTAAAAATGTGCATACATCTTGTCATGCATGTTAAGTCCATTTAATTGTATGTTTTATTAGTGTTGAATTTCTACACTTCAACTTCAGTGACCAAGAATGACTAAGCAAATAGTATAAAATTAAAAACTCATGAGCACTTTATGTAACGTATGTTGGGACGCCTTCAGGCTAGATGGAGCGAGGGTCTTCGCAGGATAAAATAATAATAATAATTAATGACGTGCGATCGAAGATTGCCTTGTACAGCTGTGAGTTGCTTTAGGCTGATGATGAGCGCTGATGGTGTATCATACGTAAAGTTTCAACCCTCCAATCTCCCCCCAGGTGCGCACGACGCAGCACCCCGGCACATACACGGCCCCCAACGTGCGCGAGCTGAGCGTGGGCGCGGCGTGGAGCGGCTCGGGCTCCCCGGCGGCGGCGCGAGCTGACGTGCCCTTCGCGCTGTCCACTGACTCCAGCGACAGCGGCAGTGAGGACAGGAGCCTGTCGCTCATGTTGATGGAGAATGAGCTGTCGGAGATGAAAGGTGATGGTACGCCTAGTCTTACACAGTATAGCAATGGTACAGAGAGTGCACATATGTTTGCACACACACTCGCGTATTATAAAATTTTGCGGTGGAGCGACCTATCAGATTTAGTTGTGTGACCCAGGTAGAATATTTTAAACCCATGACGCTGTCTTGATCTTACAATGACAATTGTAGATAAGCCAAGCGCATCTTGTAAAGTCTGTAAATATTATTCACTCGTATAAGCACGCTATTTACTTCACCTCACAAGATTATTCTCAAGGTAATGCAAGTGTATAAATAATTGTTTGAAAATACGCAATCTTGCGCCAAAATTAGCTTCACCCGCCCGGCTAATGCGGTTGGACCAAAAATTCTTTTTGCAGACACAATGGCATTATGTTTGGATACACTGACAGCTCCAAACAAGCTTAAATACTGGTGTTAACGTAAACATTTTGTTCCAGCAGTGGTGATGGACACAAACCGGGTGGTGGTGACGCATCTGCCGGTCGTCGAGGATGGGCTGTCGTCCGGACACGCGTCCGACACGGACAACAATAATCAGATGATACAGGTATGTTTAGTATGTATTCGTATTAGCCAATAAGCTTCTCGATTTGTTCTGCCTGTGGACCGAACCATAGAGCACAGCCTCAATTATGAAATCAAACGTGTCTGCGTTTACTCGATCTACCACTATCTACAGAAATCACGTATAATAGAAACTCACAGCTCTCTAGGCGGTCATTAATAGAAGTTGTGCGTTTAATGCATTTTCGGCACCACGGATTTCTTTACACGCTGCCAGCGATTCCGTGATCTGTTGCTACTACTTTCAAGTGTGACCAACCTACAAAAACACTAACTATACAACTTATAAATAGGGCGTGTGCGCTCTTTCAAGTTGAGGGGTGTGAGTTTATGCAACGATCATATAACGGCTATTAAAATACGAGTCACACGAGGCGGAGCCGAGTGTGATAATAGTATCACACGAGTGTTTACCTTAATAATGCCGTTGCATACGCTATTTTATCTTTACTCATACAGTTGAAATAAAACAAAAGTGGATACTGAAAAATATGTGGTATGGCGGGCAATTTAGATTCTCATTGACTGCGCACGCATCCAAAGACAATGACACTATTTTTCAACATTAAGTCAATGAGCACCAATAAATTAAAAAGTAAAAGTATGCTATAAAAATTAAAAAGTTATTTTATGATGCAGTTGTTTAAAATCGAAGGAAACTGTTGCATTGTAATGGATTTTTATTTTTTATTTCACCTATCCACGAAAAAATATACGTGTTTGTACAATATTTTTTGAACTCATATTTGGAACATTTCGTTGCGAGTGTAGATAAAGCATGTTTACTCGACTATCTCATTTATGTTGTCTTACCCTTTTATTAGGTACCTAATGTTATTACTTTTTTATGGTTCCGTACCCAAAGGATAAAAACGGGACCCTATTACTAAGACTCCGCGGTCCGTCAGTCTGTCTGTCTGTCACCAGGCTGTATCTCATGAATCGTGATAGCTAGACGGTTGAAATTTTCACAGATGATATATTTCTGTTGCCGCTATAACAAATACTAAAAACAGAATAAAATGAATATTTAAGTGGGGCTCCCATATAACAAACGTTTTTTTTTTTGCCGTTTTTTGCGATAATGGTACGGAACCCTTCGTGTGCGAGTCCGACTCGCACTTGGCTGGTTTTATAGTAGTTCCAAATACTAATGATGTTTCTTTTTTTCAGACGCATTCAGTAGTAATAAAAGAGATAGTGGAGAATGGAACAAGCACAGACCCTCATGTGTTATCTGATGCTGATCTACATTCACTGGATCCTTTAGGTGAGTTTATATTCAAAATTGTTTTTAAACTATAACATTATTCGGCATTATTTCCTGCATCAGTGTGTTCTGATTAACTGTCAATTGCAATATTAAAATAAAACAATAAGGAAAACAAGAATTGATTGTATGTAAAACATTAATTTTGTATGTTTCGTGCATATTTTATAGTTATTGTGCTCTGATTAAAGTTGAAAGTTTTTTTACTGTGAATATAATTGAAAAAAGTATTTGGTCTTTTAGCTGTTGAACAGAGTTGTTAGATACAATGCTATGTAAGGATTTTCCGTGTAACTTTTTCTTATATTTTGTAACAAATATAACCAGCATAGGGTGCTGGTTATATTTTTTGCCTATCTGTTTGACACCACGAAACACACGTTTCCCTTTCATTTTATAACTCAACAGTATTCATTGCGTGTTTTTGGAGTTGACGGATTTGACGAGTTGACGGATTTTTGTGCATATGAAGCAATGAATGAAAGGAAAGCGTACAGTGCGCTATTCTTTGAACTGCCACAATTAGAGTGCAGTTGCAGCTGTATGAGAGACCGAGAATCGATATGAATGGTATACGATTGGAGAGGTCTATGTGCTGTAGTGGATTTCTGTAGGCTGATGATGAGGAATGTGGAATGCTCAATGGGGCCGAAAAGTTTTGGAGCGTTGACTGCGTACCGCGGAAGACGCAGCGTTGTCAGGCCACTAGGTGGGTCAATAACCTGGTGAAGGCTGCGGGCATCTGCTGTATAATCCCCGGCACGTAAGTTGGCAAGAGTCGTTAGATGCGCAGAAGTCGTTTTTTAGGTCTCTTTGGTAGTGATGCGGGGTGCATCGAGCGCGCGATTGGTTGGTCAGTTGACACAAGAATCGACTGACTAATCGCGACGCGTTCACGTTCCGTTCGCACTATCTGGTAGTTGGTCAGTTTGTGCAATATGCCCACTACGCCAAAACCTTATACTTACATGCCGGGGACTATACGCGAGTCGTACAGGGTCAGTAGATGTAGCGACACTTGTGGGAGGACTATGTGCAGCAGCGTACGTCTATTGGCAGAAATCATGATGATGAATGCGACAACAATTTCAATGACCCCATTTATCTTTGTACCCAGTATGCAGTGAGTCGGCGCCTCCCCCGCCAGCGCCGGCGCCGCACAGACCGGCGTCCCCGGCGGCCGCACACGTAGCGCATGCGGTTCTCCCGGCGTTGCCGCTCACGCCGCATGCGCAGCACACGCCTCATCACCATCATGCGCATCACGACGATGTGTATCCTCGGTGAGTGACTACTATTGCTCCCTCTGACTAGCTTTTTTAGCGCCTAGGAATTATCAGCCGCCCTTACAGCCTGAAATGTATAAATCCTCGAGACAGTGAGGTCGCACCGCGAAATACGTAAAGCGCCCAAGAAAAAAATGAGTTTCAGAACGTAGCTAAGCTAGGCTGGCTGTTACAACAAGGCTTCCAAGCGCAACACACCGAATGGGAGTCTAAATGAAACGGTCAAGTTATTTATTTATCTTCGCTAGGCCAGCTCAAGGTCATACAACACCACTGATGTGCAGTCTGTACTTGACAGCTAACAAATTCTGAAGCGCCCGAGATACATTTGCATGCATCTATTTTCAATATAGGTCAAACAAAACAACGCCGCAATAACACACTGCGCTGGCGCATGTGAAGTGATTTTAAGAATTAAAATGACTCAAGCTATTCCTTTTTCAGTGGTCCTTATTCTCTTGAGAATAACTACATTTCCGACTAGTTTTTACTCGATCTATGTATCTACATTAAAAAAATATAACTAAAACATTAAACCGACTCCAAAACAAAACACTACAAAGCCAAAAATTACTTTCTTTATGGAAGAAAGACGGCGTCATTGGAGCCTATTTTTTCTTTTTTGATATGACACGTTTTGTCGGTTTTATTATTTTGTTAAAAAGAGTAATAAATAATTATTACCATGAAAATGCGCATTATTAAGGGTAACTCAATAACTATTCATTAGATCTTGATCAAAATTAAATTGGACCACTTGAGAAGCACCAACTTTCAAATAATAAAAGAATCATCAAAATCGGTTCATATAGTAAAAAGTTTTGAGGTAAGACAGATAAAAAAATACAGTCGGTTACAAAAGAAAACATAAACTTAGTTAATTTGATACCAAAATAACTCAATCACATATGTTTTACTCAACTATGTTATGAATTATTACTGTTATTTTAATAAAAAAAATCGTTTTTGTCAACAGTAAAAGGCCATCGTCAGCGCAAAGCACAGAATCAGTAGAAATTAAACCTGCGAGTGGCGATGAAGGTAAGAACTAAGATCACAATTTTGATCACAAACTTTTATGTTTATTAAATGAACAAAAGAAAAAGGTAAACAATAAATAAATTCCAAAAAAAAAACATGGTAATCTCCATTACTTTTTGTAATACATATACATAATGTTCTTTCTAGACGAGGCAGACACAGACCTTGAGACTGACAGACTCCTTGGCCAGCAGAGAACAGACGATCAAGGATTCTTCGATGATAAAGTAAGTCGAACCCAAATAAAAAATAACAAGTTAAGGCGAGTCAGCACTGTGGTACAGTTAAGGTTCAAAAGTGCATAAGGTTCAGAAGTTCAGTTCAGAGTGTGAACTCTACCAAAACAGCAGCGGCAATCTTTTTTAGGTAGAAAAATTTCAACTTTTCATGGTTAGTAGGTACCTATAATCTATATTTTAATTTCTATACAAAATGTTAAATCAGTTATGGACAATTTATATTCTTCTACAAAAGCTAGCCATTTGTGTTTTGGGAAAGTAAGACTGCACTTTCGATCCTTGACTGTACATTGTATTTTTAGGCAGTAGAATTTCAGCTTTTCGCGGTTAGTAGGTATAATCTATACTTTAATATGTAAACAAAATATTAAATCAGTTGTAGATAATTAAACTTCTTCAAAAACTAAACATTTGAGTTTTTGGAGAGTAAGACTGCACTTTTGACCCGTGACTGTACATTGTATCTGTTGGACTGGTGCAAGGTTACAGCAGAAATTGTTGATGAGATGCAGTGTCAAGTTGTCACGATGAAATAATACATTTTACCAGGACTGCTCAATATTTGCCTAGTATCGATAAGGGTTTAGAAATAGTCTAACCTATGTTTGTATCGGGCATTTTCTTCTCTTATTTTTTTGTCTTCACTCACGGTGAATTGATGAGCCAGTCAGATAGATAAGAAAACAGGACAGACGGGTACTGCCAGCAACAGAAATCTGTATATTGAGACAAAATTATGATATTTTTTATTGATGATTTAAATTATAAAGAATATTAACTAAACATTACAGAATCATTTCAATAAAAAAAAAACAATTCATTTCATTTTAAATTTTTAGCTCTTGTAATTCTCCTTGTACATGAATCCTGGCAGCAATGATGTTTATGATTGGAAGTGTGTTAAATTAAAAGAAGTAGTGTTAAAGTCAATTAACAATGCTACTTAGACTACAACGTACGTAGCCTACGTACCTGCTACGTACCTACTCAGAATAAAGTCATGCACCATAGAAAAAGAAAAATCTCAAAAAAGAATTCAGTAAAAATACTTTCCATACATTAAGTGACAAAGCCTTACAAAGAACCTTGACAGCTTATCAACGCCATATGCGTCTGCGCATAACTCTAACGGATGTTGTCTTAAAGTGTAATAAACAAGAACCAGTTCCTTTTATTCCAAATAAGGCCCGTGTCCTTCACCATAAATGAGTCAGAAACCTCTTCGCTTAACGTTTTCATGTAAAACAGGAACAATAGTACATCGCTTTGGTCTTATTTTGCATTTTAAATATTTGTAGCTACATTTAATGTAACCCCCTACGGAAAAAGAGGGGTATTATAAGTTTGACGTGTGTTGCTGTGTATCTGCGTGTCTGTCTGTGGCATCATAGCTCCTAAACGGATGAACCTAATTTGATTTAGATTTTTTTGTTTGAAAGGTGACTTTGTCGAGAGTGTTCTTAGCTTGATTAAAATCGGTTCAGCCATTCAAAAGTTATCCGCATTTTACTCTTTGAATCTGGATTTTTTAGCTAGATATCGTGTCATAATTACGTGTTTCGATAGATTGTCATTGAAGCGGGTCTACTACTAGGTATATTATATGTAGTTAAAAAAGCATGAAATAAAAATTAAATTAGAAATTTAAAAAACCCCGAGACAAAACCTCGGGTATATTAAATATTTTTAGGTAGTAAAGTTTTCTATTTAAAGATTCATTAATCGAGCGAGCACGAAGCGTCTCCGTTCCAGCTTGGACAAAAATGCTTTCGTACTTATCTATGTTCGGATGTCCGGCTGTTCTCCTCTACAGGTTGCATTTCTCAATGGATCGGAATTCTCGGTCGCAATTCTCGAAATTTTATGAGCAGTATCGATAATTTTATGGAAATTTGCGTTTTGAAATTGTGCGACGCAGACTCCGCCATTTTGAAAAAATCCGAAAACTGAATAGAAAAAAAAATAAAAAGACACTCGCGAGGTCTACAGCTCACAGAGCCACTGCCATTAGTACCTAATTAAAAATAGAAGATACGATAAATACTAAAATTTTAAATAAAACTTAGGTTGTTATTCAAAAAACAATTATTAAGAGCTTTAGAACATTAGTTATCCAAAACATTATATTATTAAATTTAGTAGATATGTATGTATTTATCATTTTATAAAAGGTAAAAGGGCCAGACAGGAGTTACCATGTTTTAAGTTTATTGTATCAGTATCACAATATTAGACATACTTTTCTATAACCACAGGTCACAGGTGGGTTATTTATGCGTAATTTATTCCTAACGTTGTAAGCAAAACCAGCCAAGTGCGAGTCGGACTCGCGCACGAAGGGTTCCGTACCATTATCGCAAAAAAGTCATGTTTGTTGTATGGGAGTCCCACTTAAATATTTATTTTAGTATTTGTTGTTATAGCGGCAACAGAAATACATCATCTGTGAAAATTACTACTGTCTAGCTATCAAGGTTCATGACATACAGCCTGGTGACAGACAGACAGACCGTGGAGTCTTAGTAATAGGGTCCCGTAAAACCCTTTGGGTACGGAACCCTAATTACCATGATATCGAGAATTACATAATAAATTAGGCACTTTAATCAAATACAATGTTATACCAGTGTCGGTATTCAAATAAAAATACCTAACCTGACTGCCAAACAAACAATATATTTATATACGATTGCGATTACTAAACTGCTATAAGGTAGGCAAGCCAAGACTCCGCCTACGTTAATGAGTGTGACGGCTAATATATCTAATTTGTTATTTAGGAACTTTATAACCTTAGGTAAAGCTTCATTGTATTGAAAACTAGCATTCCTTTTTGTAAGGGACGATTTTTCAATAATCAGTTAACTTTAAAATTAATTATAAAAGTATAAAAGCAGCTTTTCTATAGAAAATATTACAAATAGCATTTTATTTATTTATTTATTATATTCTATATAGTACACCACAAATAGTACATTACTGCAGCGGCCAGCAAAAGAGGAATTGATGGACGAACGTGTAAATGTGGGCCGAGGCAAAGCTGAGGCACACATACTTCCGTCCATCAATGCCTAGTTGTGGCCAAGGCTTGTATAGTACTTTTCTCAAATAATGCGCGGCAATTAAAACTAAATGTAGTAGATACCTCGAACTCATTTTGTCAAAATCAATAACAAACAACAATAATTGTGCCCGCGTTAAAGTGTTTTTTTGTTTTTTTTTTTTAATAAACAACGTTCTATTTGCAAGCCAGTTCGAAATTTAAATAAAACCTTTGATAAGTTACCTCCTTGGTTGCCATGTTTTGGAGTAAAAGATCGTCCCATTTTTAAATAACACGACATATCTGTCGTGTTACTATGTAATTTATTTGGCCGCTAGACACGATAGATATGGATTTTCATACAACTTTTGCTGGCTGCTGCTCGCATGTATATGGCCAGTACAGCAATTTCGATTTATCTCGAAAAAGATTGTCAAAATAATGCTCAAATTTCCAAGCATGTTTGAGAAAAATATATATACAGGACAAAAAATCATAAAAGCAAGTGTAAAATGGGCGGTCTAATCGCACATGAGCTTCAGGGTTTTATTATACAGATCTAAGTTGAAAATCAACCGTAACAGACAAAGCACAGACAAACCTACATTTAAACATGAAAAACAGCCAGCTCAACTGTCAAAAAACAAACAATCTATTACAATCCGGCCCACTGCAGCATGCACTAAGTACCAACCAACCTGCTTTTAATTAGGCAAACAAGCTGAGAATACCACTTACGTTAATGAGTATGACGTAATCATTAGCTAATAGAGGAACTCCAACCATAGGTAAAGATTATTCCATCAAAACTCATTATCCAAACTCGCGTTCTTTTTTAAAGACAGAATCCAAAGAGAAAAAGAAATTAAAAGAAAAATACCAGTATTACCAAACACACAAGCTACTTTATTCTAAATTCAAATATATAATTATGCAGCTTGCACTAAGTACCAACCAACCTGCTATTCAGGCAAGTCGAGAACACCGCCTACGGTAATGAATATGACGCAATCATCAGCTGTGAGTATAAACACAAACGGCGAGTCAGCGGCGCACGCGCACTGACCTTGTTCAACTATTATTCTTGGACTAAGATTAGATGAGAGAGAATGGAGATTGGTATTATGCCTATTTGGCGAGAGACTCTGAGAGGAAGATAAAGCTAAATAGGATTGTATTTTGTGATTACATTTGAAGTTTAATATGATATTGAGTTTTCTAATAAAATAAACAGAATTCAGAAATGTTCTAGTTATTTTTTTTATTTTTATGAAAAAGTAAAGGAGTTTGTTTTGCGCCAGGTATGACGCATACCATAAAAATTTCTAGAAAAAAGATCACACATAATTAAATCGTAGGGCGCACTATTTTACTCAAGTAGGTAAAATAAGTTATATGAATTAATAAAACATGTTCTTATCTATCCGTTAAGTAGTTAAGTACACAATAAATTATTATTGAATAACGTTTATCTTTATTTATCAAGCAATAAATTTTTATCATGTCCAGATAATTAATCGTTGTCAGTACACACGTCCGTAAACTCTAACACACCTTTTCCAATATGTTTTAGAAGACAAACCTTTTAGACTAAGTCCTCATACACAATAATTATCTTTCATGAATACCGATTTATTCAAACGTGTCAATCTGTCAATCTCACTGCTCTTTGTCCCTCCATCTGTTTACTTAGCATAACACGGTGGCAAGCCAGTATCAGCCCGTCTATGTATCCGAGTACAACGCGAACCAAACACAAGCGTTGCTTCGCCGTATCTTTATCGCATGGGAAATGACCAACTGCACTGATAACAGGATATCGAACGCTCAGTTAAACAAATTACGACGCGGAACATAGTCGTATCGTAAACATGAGTGAGGAGGAAAGACAACCTTGTCTAAAAGACGCTAAAGGCGAAATTGCCGTGGTTGATAGTGAAAGCAATGAAAATGAAGTGGATAATTTAAAAGAAATTAATTGTAAAGTGGAACTTTTGAGTGAAAAAGTGAAGTTAAATGATGAACATTTAGATGAATTAGAAGCTAATGATTTAGCGGATAGTGTCAGTGAAGTACCTTTAAATGAAAATACAGACGATGACATAGTGTCTAGTAGTAATAGAGTGCTTATTAACGAAACTAAAGAATTTGAAACTGTGACTAAAGTATATCTAAATCAAAATGCAAATAAAGACAACGAAATAGTGCCTAGTGTTAACGAAGTACATTTAAAAGAAAACGAAGAAACAAAAATTAGTGACAATGTAAACCCTAGTGAAATAGCCGTAGTAGATGAGGACTTAAGTGAAAAGGAAGTCCATATTAAAACAACTAGTTGTAATAATAGTGAGTCAAATGATGTTGGCGTTGAGTCAAAAGTGGATTTAAAGGAAGCGAGCGATGGATCAAGTACCGAGGATGCGAATGACGAAAAGGTTGGATTTGTATTAATAGTTGAATGAAAATGCATTTTATTTTTAGTTTGTTATTCATACATACAATGTTGCATAGAGCATTAACTATAACATTGAAATACCAGCCAAAGATAGAAGAAAAGATTTAGGTACATTGAACCTAGAAGAGCTGCGTGATAACTTCAGTGTTAAATATAACATATATATAACATCTATCTGTCTTAGTAAATGTTCTTATTGAAGAGAAATACAGATCCAGTGCAAAATAAAACAACCTTTTCGGAACGGTGGCGTTGGGAGTTCTTTGCGTAATTTCGAGCAAGTAACAATTACGTACACTTTCCCTTCGTGGCACGTTCACGACCGATAAGCATGCTATAACAATGTTTTATACCGAAACGAATGAAAAATAATAAAGGTAAACCTTATAACCAATTGTTTCATGTAATAAATAATATCATTCTCTAGCCAGGTCCATATCCATACTAATCTAATACCTTTAAACGGGCAATTCTTGTGTATATATATAATCCGAATCTCGGCAACGGCTCTAACGATTTTCATGAAATTTCGTATGCAAGGGATTTCGGGGGCGATAAATCGATCTAGCTAGGTTAAATTTTTAGAAAACATCGTTTTCTCTATTTTTTACCCGAGCAAAGCTCGGTTACCCAGGCACTATATTACAAATGCGAAAGTCTGTCTGTCTGCTACCTTTTCTGTCTTCGGCTCAAAGGTTTTTGATGAAACTTGACATAGGGGTAGATAAAGTCCTGGGTTAGGTCATAGGATACTTTTTATCCCGGTAGTGTATTGGATAATATAAACTATAATAAGGGCGAAGCCGCTTGAAAAAACTAGTAAATTATAAAGATCCATTTACATAAGATAGGTGCCTATATTTTATGGATCTATCTTATATAAACCGTCTAGTTCGTTTTGCCGTAAGCAAACATGAAGGTATTGAAAATTCATGTTAAAATATATTGTACTTTTACAATACATATATCATACCAAGAATGCCATGATGGTTTCAGTAAATTGGTATTTCCTAAATATCATTATTGTCTCTTTCGAGATACAATACAATGGCTTCGTTCGCGTGGTTTTAAGAATAAGACTGTTCTGAGAAAACCCGTACACACTACGTAAGTAAAAATATGTTTTTTACAAAAAAATACAACCGACTTCCAAATAAAAACACTACAAAGGGAAAAATAACAATTATATATATATTTAATAACAATATTCAATTTTCGTCCAGAACGGTGTTTCGGTGTTCCTGTTTTCGTTCCTTCGTTTTTTGATACCGACTTGAAGTTATTTTTCACTTTGTGGTGTTTTTATTGGAAGTCGGTTATATTTTTTTTGAAAAATGGTTTTTCCCTATTTAGTTGTGATAGTTAATGGGTAAGTTCTATAGTAAGGTATATATATATAATGAAAGAATAGATTACCCGAATAACATGAAACTTGAACAAAAACGATGGAATGAGACTGTACCAGGGTGAACTATACAAATCTGCGTACTCCTTTAAAGCGTACCGGCGTGGTTTTATGTTATGAAATGATGTAAACAGACACGCGATTGCAGCTATCCCGAGAGATTAGCCGTCATTTATTGAACAGGTCTGTTGTATATCTCCGAAGTTCTTCAGCAGATATTAATGGGATGAGACCACATGAAAAGCACCAGCTTTCAATTAAAAAAAGAATAATAAAAACTGGCCAAGTGCGAGTCGGACTCACGCACGAAGGGTTCCGTACCACTATCGCAAAAAACGGCAAAAAATCAAACTTGCTGTATGGGAGCCCCACTTAAATATTTAGTTTATTCTGTTTTTAGTATTTTTAGTTACAATTTTTTTATTTTTTTATTGTCTCTTCACAAATGTTGCAGGAAGGTACAATAAATGCTTAAACTAATACAAAAAAATTTAACATTTTTGAGAGACTGGTGCCCAAAGAAGGTATTGAATACCTGTGTTACGGGTTAATAACGGGTTAATATAGCGGCAGCAGAAATACATCATCTGTGATCATTTCAACTGTCTAGCTGTCACGGTTCTTGAGATACCGCCTGGTGACAGACAGACAGACAGACGGGCCGCGGAGTCTTAGTAATAGGGTCCCGTTTTTACCCTTTGGGAACGGAACCCTAAAAATTGGTTCATCTAGTAAAAAGTTCTGAGGAAAAAACATTTAAAAAAATAAAACCCTACAATCAATTGGAATTGGTTAAAAATACACAGGAACACAGACATAAATCTAACTAGATGATGCGAATGATGTACTTCGCAGGTCAGAAGGGAGAGCAATCCTCTTCTTCTCATTTAGCGTTATCGGCACCGGACATCAACCAAAATCTATCCTATATAAAAAAACCGTAATTGTGTCTCTATTGAGCTGTAAAATCTCTATATAAAAAGTTGGCCGAGACGGAAACATTTCCTTTCATCGGTAAGTAAATTTGTTCTTAAATTGTGTGTGAAAAAGTGTCACGTTTTGTTTTTATACAGATCGATCGAGGAACTTGTGTTATCTGTTTAGATTTATGTCTGTGGGGACAGTATTTTTTTTTTGAGTATAAGTATTTTTGTTCTTGCAATATCTTTTTATCTGAAAATCATAATAATAGCAGCTATTTTAGCATACATTTCGTTTCTAAAAATGTAAGTCATCCTTACCACTACCATGTTTTATAATGGTATATTGGCGATTTCTCCTAATGTTTAACGTTATACTTCTAATACGCATATTATACCATTTATACCTTAACATAACACACACGTAACCTCCTTACATAATATTGTATTGGAATTGTCGTTCAAACGTTGTAAAACAAAGATAAGCTATTTAAATCTATAGGTAGTCAGCAGGCTAGCAGCAATTGTATTAAATGAGTTCATCGTCGGTAGGTAATAGAAATAGGTTTATTTAAAAATACTTATTTGTATTTTAATGTGCAATTAGACAATCGGGTTTTATTGTAAAGTCAAGGGTCAAAAGAGCAGTCTTACTCTCCCAAAACTCAAATGGCTAGCCTTTGTAGAAGAAGTTAGATTATTCACAACTGATTTAATATGGTGTATAGAAATTAATTAGAGCACGGTGGCCCAGTGGTAACGGCCCCGACTTACGTGTCGTAGATCGTGGGTTCGCACCAAGGCAGGCGCTTTACTATTTGTGAATTATTTCATCACCACTGCTCTAAAAACGGTGAAGGAAAACATCGTGAAGAAACCGTCATGTCCTAGAACCAAAACTTTGAATACATGTGCATGTGCCCGCGTGGTGGTTTACGGCCCATTTCCTCTCACAGAGAGAGGAGGCCTGTGTCCCAGCAGTGGACACTTTAAAAGGATGATCATGATGATGATAGAAATTAAAGTATAGATTATAATCTATACTTCAATTTTACATTTCACGGTTACTAGGTATACCTAGTAACCGTGAAATGTTGTAATCTACAGCCTAAAAAAAAATTGCCACTGCTGTTTTGGTAGAAAGTGACTGCACTTTACATCCTTAACTGTACATTAATAAGGCTCATAGGTATACTTATGTGATCATCATTATCATCTGCCTGCCGTTGTCACTTGTTACTTGATGTCGGCGCAACAAATTTTTCTCCTCCATACCGTCCTGTGACCTGTCCCCTGTCACGCTATCACTGACTCCCTTTCTTGCATATCACTCCTCACATAGTCCACCCATCTTTTCTTTGGCCTCTATCTATGTGATATGTAGTTTAGATATACGGTCTCAATCGAGGTTATCATATCAATTAAAAACATTTGTTGTAGTTGCCTTCTACGACATCTGAAATTAGTACATTTCGAAGAAGGCGATTTTATTTTGTGTGCCACAACTTTTGTAATTATTTAGATTTTTCCTCCCCACATATGACTAAATATTTTCCTAAGAACCCAAAGCCGATTTACCTTAATCGCTTTCCTCATATTAAGTGAGACAACACAACTGATATTCTAAATACCTACCTGGCATATTCCTACACACTATTTGTTCCTAATCTATATTAGGAACATCGCTTAAAAACTCATTACTTGTGCAACATATTTAGTCTCTAGCGCATCTCAATAACAAGAGCTCGGGTCAAATCGTCTGACCTGAGTACGACGTACTTTATGTCAGAAGTATTTAGGTTGATGAGTTCTAAGTAACGGGTACTAAACTGATTTGTTTGAACATTTGAACAATGATGAATGGAATGTCTTTTGAAAGTCAACTGTGTATGTGAACTTGTGAAGTTACGATCAAAAGTAAGAAATGGTGTGATGAAATTCTTTGGTTAGGAATAAATCGTACAAATGATTCTCGTAAGTATGATACAACGCCAAAGATAGTTTAAAGGTCCCGGACGCACTAGGCGTAACTACGCGACGCGATGCGAGAAAATATATTTTATATGATATTGTATTAGATAAAGTGTCGCGTCGCGTAGTTCCGCTGACGCGTAGTTACGCCTAGTGCGGTCTGACCTTTAATGATAAATTTAAATCTAGCTCTATAAGTATGTAGAAATAACACAAAAGCTAAATGTGAGTGTCTTAGGTTGGTAGTACGGACTAGGTACACACCGTTAAATTTTGATCGTTACAATCCCGTGGAGGGTCTATATTAAACAGTATCGATCGGTATATGAAACAGTATCGATTTGTAAAGATAAAATAATTAAAAAAACACAAATATAATATATAAACCGACTTTTAAAGCAAAACACTAAAAAAGTTCAAAAATAACTTTCGTTTTGGAAGTCGGTGTCTTTGGTACCTCTTGTTTTATCATTTTGCAACACTGACTCCCGAAACGAAAGTTATTTTTGCACTTTTTTGTGTTTTGCTTCGGTAGTCGTTTTATGTTTACCCAGAAGCAGAACCTAGTTAAAGGAATTCCTCTACTGCTTTCAGCTTTCGCGGGAACGTCTAAATTTAAAAATCGTTTTCTTTCTTTCAGTTCTTTGTTCGTTTTTTTTGCGCCTAAAATCTACCATTCGGGTTTTTTTTTTACTTAACGTCACCATTTTATTAAACCTTATTTAAAAATCGTTTCCGTTCATTTTTTTTCGCCCAAAATTTTGTCAAACCGTGCTTTTTTTTAATTTAACGTCATCGTATCGCTTGTTTTAAGGCTGGCGAAAGCCGAAATCCCGCACGGTGATACAGCTTTTTAATTTTCTTAATTTTTCCTGTATAAAATCGAGTGACTTTTTAATTTGAAAATCTTTTACGTTCGTGTTTTTTTCGACCGAAGTTCTGTCAAACCGTGTTCCTTCTTGTTTGAAATTTAAAGTCACCGTATCGCTTGTCATAGGGCTGGCGAAAGCCGAAGTCCCGCACGGTGATGCCGGGTGGCAGCGTGGTGGCCACCCGCTCGCCGCACGCGCACGAGCCGCCCGACAACCGCGACGACGAGGCACTGCACAACGGAAAGGTTACTGCACGATTTTATTTAAAGAATTGACGTTTAATATGTTAAATTATACAGAGGTACCGGGCCTACGCATCGCGTAGTTTATAAGTTTTGTAATAAGCTATTAAGCCTCCGTAAGGTGTAGGTTTAGTCATAAACTTTGGATTTTATCACTATTTGCGGACTTACTGAGCCCTTATTCATAAAATATAGGTAGGTTAAGAAGGTAGGTATTAAATGCTAAGTTAAGTAAAACCCTCATAATTTAGGTAGGTAAATGAAACACGGCATCCGGTCGGTACGTTGCCTTTGGCGTTCACGTTCGTATTTCGCAAAACACACTGGTGTTAATCAGAATCGAATGACCGGTATCGCTATGATAATATACAGCGATCCTTATCTACTAAAAAAACCGGCCAAGTGCGAGTCGGACTCGCGCACGGAGGGTTCCGTACCATTAACGCAAAAAACAGCAAAAAAACACGTTTGTTGTATGGGAGCCCCACTTAAATATTTATTTAATTCTGTTTTTAATATTTGTTATTATAGCGGCAACAGAAATACATCATCTGTGATAATTTCACTGTCTAGCTATCACGGTTCATGAGACGGACCGCGGAATCTTAGTAATAGGGTCCCGTTTTTACCCTTTGGGTACGGAACCCTAAAAAGACATAAATACGTATAGAATTTCTAGGTCAAGATCTAAAAACGTTTTTCCTATTGACCTAAAAGTTATTTAGAAGTATTAAAAACCCATTCTTAAAAAAAAACTTTTCTCTGTTTCAGGACAAAGATGGGAAGAAAAAGAGCAAAAATAAAGAAGGTAAGTTTTATTAATACTGATTTATATAAAATAAAACGTTTGAATAAAGTCAACTAAATCGATTTCATCTTTTTTGTGCTGCTTTTGGATTTTGTCCATGGTGAGTTTTCAGAAGGTGATGAGAAACATTATTTTGTAGACATATCCTTTTTGTTTTTAAAGTAGTATTATATGCACGTAAGTTGGCAAGGTTTTGGCATGGTGGGGGGGGGGGGGGGGTAAGTTCGCACATATTCCGCGAACTGACCGCCAACCACCATATAGAGCGAACGGAACATGGACTCAACACGATTGGTCAGTCGATCCTTGTGTTAACTGACCAACCAATCGCGCGCTCGGAACGGTCCTAAACATTCCCCGCGCCCCGCTTCACTACCAACGATACCTAAAAAACGACTTCTGCGCATCTAAAGACTCTTGCCAACTTATGTGCCGGGGATTATACTCGCTGCCGGAGAGACTAATAGATACATAAGGCTGATGAGTCCATGAATCGCTTTAGTCAAAGTAATTTTAGCGCCACTACTTACTACTAATTTTGATAATCTTTGGTCATAATATTAGTGACACTGTAGCAAATCATTCTTATATTCAGTAGCAACTAATTCAAGCAATTTACTCAAATACCTTAATGCAGTAGAAAGTCAGTAGTTTTTGAGAAAATCACTCACATCCGTACAAAAAAAGGAACACCCTCTCACCCACTTCCACCCAAGAAGTTCAAACGCAGAACCTCCCATACACACCAAAAAAATAATGTGAACGGTAGAAGTGAAACCATCAAATTATATTCTATCTCATTCTCCCGCACGTTAAATCCTATTCATGTATGTGTTTGTCTCTTTTTAATATCGTTTTTTCGTTTCATCGAATTTCAAATCACAACTAAGCTACACAAGCTTCCACTTAAAAAAAAAAAAAATCTCTCCTAATTTGACAGAAATATTAGTTAAATCCAGCGCCATGTTTGATCCACAGACGTAACCCGTTCAGTGCTCATAGAAGGAGTACTGTTCCGCGCTCGGTACCTCGGCTCCACGCAGCTGGCATGCGAGGGTCAACCCACCAAGGCAACCAGGATGCTCCAGGCTGAAGAAGCCGTGTCCAGGATTAAGGTATTGTATAAACCTGGGTATTTTTTGGAAAGTCATCTTTGACCCTGATAACCCATTGTTACCCCTATTTAAGTAATCCATATTGTTCGACACTAATTTTATTTATTAATCATTATAAAAAATTGACAGATATCTATGTTTGAATCCCCTGAAAACCGTTGATTTTCAGTGTTTTAATAACTAAAAAATAATCCTAATTTTAGTTTAATGTACAATTTGTTTCTCAACCCTACAATAGGGTTGCCATTAACGAAAAAAGTCAGGGTTGCTAACTTCCGTGTTTAAACCATGCATTCTCATAAAGACACAGTTGAGCAACTTACCGTTTGCCCGTGTGAATCGGTATAATTGTAAAATGTTTGTATCTTATAATATGTAGATGTTAATTGAGAGCGAGCATGAAATTACTTGTCACTTTCTCTCCCACTCTGACTGTAGCACTCTTCTTGAGACTGGCAAGCTGTGGCCATGGTTATACAATGATTCGACTATTTTTATATTATTCGTCACCAAGACGTTTACGTCATTGCTTTTTATTAGTACGATAATTTTACAAAAAAACTTGTCCTCATGTAAAAATATCATACTCATAAAAATCATCATTTAATTTTATATCCAAGGTCGTTTTTCCATTGTATAATTTCAGCTCAAACATAAATACTGTTTACAACACTATTCTATCGACTTCCAACACCCTTAGTCGAGCTATACTATATCTTTCACATCCCTATTGAGCGCGTGAAGCGATACTGGCACGCAAATTCTTCCAACTACTTGCACGCAACTCTCCTGTTCTAAACTTTCACGGTCATTTGTAAATATGTAATTTCATGCTCATTAGGATTAGTGTATTGAGAATGCTAGTGGGATATCCTTCGTACCCTTTATATAAACGAACAAAACAATATTTAGATGCTAGAACGTTAACGGGACTTTGCCCTGTGTATGTTAATTTTCAACCGTATTGAGCCATCCACGACCTGTCCGCCAAACCGTTTGAGCTCTTATTGACTTGGCACTAGAGTATTTTTTTCAGTGTGATCCTCACCCCTCGACCCGACCCAAGAAGATTGTCGGATCCCGTATTGGCCGGCTAGCCTCCTCTGAAAATGTTTGTTTATCTGTCGCTTTCCGTTCCGCTTGTCGCTAATGCTTTGTATCATTTGAGTTGAGCCCCGTAGGGCACTGTAAGGTAAGCTCCGAGTATGCGATCATATTGTGCTGTGCTAGTCTTTTATCTTGGCATGTTCCGATTTCGGGCTATTTACGAGTTACGACCGTACTGACGCGGCAACACCGAATCATGTTTACGTTGGCTCCGAAAAAAAAAAGAAAATATTTCAAATATGGAATTTGGAACGTCAGCATGATTCGACAAACAATCGATTTGAAAAAAGTACGTCACTGACTGGTACGGAGGCTTTTTATCCATGCACTATTTCATAAACTGCACAATATAGCATGTAACATACCCGATTCACACCGGCTGAGGTGGCCTGACTACATGGGCACTACATCGCGGAAGGCTTAGCGCTACGCACACGAAACCCTACTCTAATTTTAAAGGTTAATATTCGTTAGGTCTGCTTTCATACTAACGACGATGGATCGCTCGCTTCTCACAATCATTGTGTGTTTGTATTCGAGTTGTTTTGCTTGCTTTGGCGCGAAATTTTTCATCATTTGCTACTGGTTCCGTTGAAGAATGCGTTTGGAAAGCAAGCCAAACAAAAATTTCGTGCTTACAATAAAATATCCGCTGCAAAAACATTTACTTACATTAAAATTAAACTTTATTTTCGAATAACTTAACGCTTGGATTGATAATAAGGAAGCAAATGCTTATTATTCCGATTAATTGACTCGATATCGCTCAAAGTTAGATTCATTATTTCAAAATCCTACTAAGCATATAACATAATTATGCAAACATGTATTATAAAAATACATCGCTATATTTAGATATCCGGTAGAGATAATATTACAGTTATAATTCTGGTACGAAATATCAATTAAAAACAGGATATGTTTATCATCGTCACTTCTTCAGTAGAGTACAAATAAAATGCCATATACAGGTAGGAAGGTAGCTAGCTAATCTGGTGGCAGTTACAATGCACAAGGAAAACCAAATACTAATTCGTAGTTTATCTAACTACAAATTCACAGGCATTGGTACAAATAATACGACAAATGAAGCTTAATGCGATCAGTATTTTGAGACCGCATTCAGATTGAATATTCCACAACAATATTGACAATGTTAAAGTTAAGTTTTATTAGTGAAATTCGTCCTTAGACAGTTCCCTAACTGACTCTCAATCAATGTGATAGACCACTGAGGCAAGAAATATAAAAAAAAGATCCGTATACAGTCTACGGTCAGTAGTGGCGACGCTTGGGGGAGATCTATGTCCAGCAGTGGACGTCTTTCGGCTGATATGATGATGATGATGATACAGTCTACGAGTTTAGATAATTAAAAGATATATTTAGAATCTGGGGGCATGGCAATTCATGCGCCACGTCGAGAAAACAAAGATTACTTTTAAGCAAACAAGATCGTAAACAGCAGCTAGTAAAAAGTAGAGTAACATAGGTATAAAACTAAAGAATCAAACAATTTAATAAATCAAAACAAATCGAATACAACACAATGCGCGAGAGAATACGAGGAGGTTAGCCGGTCTGGCTCATCTGCAGTGGGGCTGCGACGGGCCGTACTCCGGCGTGTACGCCGCCCCGGCCGCCGTGTTCCGCCTCTCGTTCCTGGGCTCGGTCGAGGTGGACGAGGACTCGCGCCGCCGCAAGAAGCGCCCCAAAAAGAACATGGTAGAGGAGGCCGTCACTAAGATCAAGGTGGTTTGGCTGACATATTTTGTTTAGGCTCTTTTCTGGAGATAGTAATTTGATCGTTAAGTCGAATGTTGTTGGTTTTTATTGGGTTTATCGGATGTAATAGACCTGTAGTGCCAATCTGTAAAAATCTCTGTGTCAAAATTTAGGTGAAGTGAACATGAAGAGTGATCTGTCAAACCATTCAATTATGGTGGAATGACAGTTGACTTGAAGAAAACTTCACTTAAGTATTAACGGAGAGTTGTTTACAGAATTGATCGGCTGGTTTCGATGTCAAGTTTTAAAGAAAAGGCTGGTAAACTATCCTTGTCGGGAATTCTCATCTATCTTTTTAAACTGATTCCGTCTACCGTTTAACACGGTGCTTTCGGTAGATGTGGGAGGAGTTTTGATGCCCGTCAGCAGGCAAATACTGACACGTGACAATACCTCTCCCGCCGTTACCTCAGACACCGTACCATTTGAGCAGGCTTATACCATACGACAATCTCAAAAGAAAAAATATTATCATATACTCGATATTGCTGCTTTTACATTGGAAAATTCAATAAAAATCAACAACATAAAGGGCTTAGGTTATTTTGAGAAAATGCCACGGAAAGCAAACCTTAGGTTTATTCAATCAGATTTTTCTGTGATATTGAAGAAATATCAATGTTGGTAACATCATGTGTTAGTGTTGATAGTAAAATAAAATCATTTCGGTTAGGTATGTGTGTTGATGTGATGTTTTATTGGCGTTTTGACATAGATTTTTTATTAGATATTCTTATTATTTTAGCAATTTTAAACTCCAATAAAACATCGTTATATTTAAGTGTTGCCACTTCATATACTAACATTATCGTATTTCCCTTTGCGCTGTCTTGGGTAATCAGGCTTTGGTAAGTGTCTAAATTCTAAATTAAATAAATTTAACATATTTCTATGCAGTGGCGGATTAAGAGCATTGTTATTATTATTTGATTACAACCTTCTATCTTTTTAATTTCATCTATTAGGCGTTTCCAAAAACACAAACATCGACAAAAAAAAGTTTCATGCTTTGACGCCTATTTTTCAAAAAGCAGTCGATGTTTCAATTTCTTAGAAAGAAACTGTTCTTAGATGTTACCAATGTCATGATGCTCATCAAATAATCCGCCACTGCTTGATTTAATAAAATACGACAGCGATTTAAGCATCGTCATATAATCACTGCATTAAATTCTGTTCCACTACCACAAATCATCCCTTCATAGAAGAACTACGTCATATCGACGTACCTTTACTACCTATACAAGTTTTTCCTCCATACAACTACGTCATTTCGACGTACTACCCAAATCTGTGTCTACTAAGTGACAAGCACTTTCTGACTACCCACAGGTTGTATTCAAAATTAAGACAAGCTTGAGCTAAACACCTAGAAAATTGAAGTTCGCTGTTTTAGGTTCAGAAACCATACAATCACTGTGTAAGCTTGCTTTGGTGTCATTGGCGCTGATTTTTTTAGACTGAGAATTATCGCTATCTTTATCTTTCAAATGGAATAGAGTAGAGATGCTAGACGAATAGAGCTGTCAAATAAATTATTATGAAGTAAAAATTGTTAAACAGAATTACTAACTATACTTCATAAAAGATAGCTTCATCTCTGCGACAGCTGTCAGTATCAATACGGTAACAATAGCGCTTGACAGGCTAACAATAAAGTATACGTCAGTTTGACATATGTCGCAGAGATCAAGTTATCTTTTATGAAGTATAATGCCTTTAGATTCGCTATAGTTTGTTTTATATAAAATTTGATAGTTCTAATCATCTTCAGAATCTTTCACTTGTCTGAACATGAGAGCAATAATTTAAGCCTAAACAAACAGTAGTGCTATTCTGTAAAAATATTACCTTGAAAACTTGGTGAAGTCATCATGAACTGAACTGTCAATCAATCCAATCAAGATGTGATGACAGTTTACTTCAAACTGTGAGTTTTCATAGTGAAATGTTTACAGAATAGACTCGCTGAATTAGCGACAGACTATGTTCATGCCAGTTGAACTATCAGAAGCTTAACTACATTCTGGAGATCAAGCCGGCCCGTATATACCAATATGACATTGAAAAATTTATCTTCCAGGCTCCCGAAGGTGAAAACCAGCCAAGTACTGAAGTCGATCTCTTTATATCCACGGAGAAAATTATGGTTTTAAACACGGAATTAAAGGAGATCATGATGGACCATGCGTTAAGGACTATTTCCTATATAGCTGATATAGGAGACTTGGTCGTTCTGATGGCTAGAAGAAGATTTGTGCCACATGAGAATGACTCTGACCAGCCCAAGCTGAATCGGACGCCGAAAATGATCTGCCATGTTTTCGAGAGTGAAGAGGTGAGTGTATCCTTAATCTGGTAGTTTTATTTTTATGACAATATCAAAGCTTTGACTGCGTTTCGTTTCAGTTCTATTGTTTCATACTTATTAGTATTTACTGCAAAAGGCCAACTTTTAATTCGACGAATAACTACTTTCTGAAGAATAAAATCCGGCCAAGTGCGAGTCGGACTCGCTCACGAAGGGTTCCGTTATCGCAAAAAATCACATTTGTTGTATGGGAGCCCCACTTAAATATTTATTTTATTCTGTTTTTAGTATTTGTTGTTATAGCGGCAACAGAAATACATCATCTTTGAAAATGTCAACTGTCTAGCTATCATGGTTCATGAGATACAGCCTGTTGACAGACGGACAGACAGACAGACGGACCGCGGAGTCTTAGTAATAGGGTCCCGTTCTTACCCTTTGGGTACGGAACCCTAAAAAGAAATGGCAATTTGATAGCTTTTGATTAGAAAATGATGTAGAACAGTAATTGGCGATTAGTGATTATTCAAAAATCAGTACTAACTTGACTATTTGACGGCTTTAGTATGGGCAGATTCAGTCATGAAATTATTCAAAGTCTATTTTATAACATACTATTAAATTAATGAGTATAAAGTTAAGACACAAGCCCGCGAAAACTGAGGTGTTTGAAGCCATGGTGAATGTTTAAAAGGCATAATTAGTTATCCCACATCTTGTAAAGAGTAACAAGATTCGCTCGTATTGAGCAGTATCCTAAACAAGTTTTTTAACTGAAAAGTGAATTGTATAGAACTTAAGTTGTTTAAATTTAAAAGTGTATCTGCAAAACTACGCAAAAATATGCAAATAACTATTTAATTCAACCAGTAATTATTCAAAATAGTGCATCAATTTTGCTGCAGATATAGTTTAATTGGCCATGACTGTACAACCCGTATGTACGGTAAGCTGCACGTCATTTGTAACACTTTGACTTTCAGATGGCCTAGCGTAGCACTGAGATTCAATGCATTACGAGGTCAGCTTAAACTGGTTTTTACCACTAACACGCGGCCTACTGCACTTATTAGCAAAGTGGACCTTAAACCGCGATAACTAAGATAAAACATACGTATAAAATAATCTGGTATGTAAACTAAGTCTAACCTCAAATTATACGTATCTCGACGAAATTAAATAAACATTGATAACGCTATTTTCTGCCGGTTTCATACAGTTACGAATTTACTAGCAAGAAGACTGTCATTATAAATATAGGGAATTTTTGAAGAAGTAAAAAAACCATCACCATTTTTGACTGAAGTAATTGGTGATTATACCTAATTGATTTTTTATTGCTAGCATTCAAATGTGTCAGTTTTCTTTCGATATAAATTTACTGTGTTATCTTTCAGTATTATTAATTTCCTAGTTTTGCGACCATGCGACATAATATTTACTCAAGATATTTTTTTTGTATCTATACTAACATATCTCATAAATAATATCTGTTAGAATTTGAATTATGTGTGACGTCATCAAATAACGAAATTGATTTTTTGAAGAAAATTGTTTGCATAATAAATATCTGTCACACATAATTTACATTCTAAAATATTATCATTTCAGTATGTTTGTTTAAAAAACCTTTTTACTGAGCCCGACCATTATATTTAAAAAGCAAAAATAAATAAAAATGTAATTGGTTTCAGGCCCAATTTATAGCCCAGTCCATAGGCCAAGCGTTCCAGGTGGCCTACATGGAGTTCCTCAAGGCCAATGGCATAGAGGACCACAGCTTTGTGAAGGAGATGGACTACCAAGAAGTACTAAACAGTCAGGAAATATTCGGAGACGAGCTACAGATGTTCGCAAAGAAGGAATTGCAGAAAGAGGTAAATATAAAAAAAAAATTAACAATTATGTTTCTTTTGACTCTGTGGACATGAAATTGTTAAGGCAGTTTGATTTTTAAACAATTGAATTCTTAACATGCTATTTTCAAAACTGTATTGTATAGATTTTTTAAGTTGCAACAAAATTACCAACTTATACAAAAAAACTGCTGCGTATTACAGTCAACCACAAGTTAGTAAGGTAGGTAGCTAATTCTTGTAGTACGAAAAGCGCTCTTAGTGCTATTTAAAGAGGAGCTATCTATGTAAAATTTTCATAACCGACCTGTCATTGACTGTAGCTCCACTGTCTTGATTTTAGTATAGCGTTAAGGTGCGGCCGTACTGCAGTTATTGCACATTTCATTTTCATTACATATTCGCGAGCTGGCGGATCAAAACCAGATGTATCCTCCGACTGCACAGCATGATTTTCTTCTTGTTTACGTCTTTTTAGTTTGCTTTTTAATCAGTCGGGTTTTTTGATTTTTTTAATTAACTTTTTTTATTTACAACTTTTTAGTTATTTTTTTTTAGAATTAGGTACATTTAAACATATAAGTATTATATATTTTTGAAATCGCCTCATAAAATCCTTTATTTTGATACCCCACACGACGGGTTTGGAACAAAAAAAAAAATTTTTCCCCCACAAAATGGCGCCCAAAATCCGCCATTTTTGTTTTTTTCAATTTTAATGTAGCCAGTGACACTCGCAGGATTAAGACGAATCGATTGACGTAAGAATCATCAAAATCGGCCAACGCGTTTAGTCTCTAGAACGCCACATAGGAACAAACATACATACATACATAGACTGATAAACACATTACCCTCCTTCGGCAGTCGGGTAAAAATATACAAACAGTATGGAAACTACCTACAAACGCTCGAAACGGCACACTCACACAAACATACGTGACCACTCGTCGCGTCGCGGTGCTCAGTACTGGCAGCACCGCAGAAGTGCCCAAGTGGTCTCGTCGGTGCGTATGTTCGTGTGAATGTACCGTTTCGAGCGTTTGTAGGTAGTTTCCATACTGTTTGTATATGTTAACTGCGACGAGACGAAACGTTGTTGTTCATTTGTCATAGTGTTAGATAATGTTAAGTAAAGTTTTTAAATAATTTATGACTGCAGTGTGGCCGCACATTTATATAAATATTGTCATCTCGAATGCATGCTGTAGTGTCATTGTTAGAACAAATTCTTCGGCGTAAAAATGGCACGTTGATCTATAGACGAAACTTGATGTGCCATATTTGCACCTGATTACTGCCATTTTCAATAATCTCGCTAAGTACAGTCAGGTAATTTTATCACAAAGTTTAAACTTTAATAAGGTTGAAATAATCTAACTATTCTCGGATTTTTTATTTCGTAGACTAAACTGACATTTGGGGGGTTGCCACTTTATCGTTAGGTACATAAAAAAATGTGGCGTTCTAAAATGTAACTATTTCACGGTAAAAAAAATATACATTTGTTAAGAAACTAGCGGCCCTTATTTAATTTCTACTTATTTGTGTCAGAGTTCATTCTGCTTATATCCTGTGTATATTAATACTGTTATATTTAAATATATATTTCGTTTATGTTCATAAAACATTTATTTACACCATTACCCATTTTCATAAAACATTTAGTAAAATTAAATTGAGGAGTCATGTCACATCGATTCGATGAATCACTTATGATTGGGCTAAGGCCCTAGAACAATATGCTCCGCGTCAGTTTAGTCTATGAAATTAAAAATCACAATATGGCAAAGATAAATAGACAAAGATTGAGGCTCTTTGTAAAGGGCCATCGCTACTGTGATGGCATTTCATAAGCAGCGTTAACTACTTACTCGTCATCAGGTTACTTGTCATATATTTTTTCCTAATAAAAAAATATTTTTTTAAACAAGCTTATAACTTACCGAAATTGTCGAAAAGCTTGACTACTTGATATTTCGGTAGCATATTTCAAACGCGTATTTTTTTTAAATGTAACTTTGTCTAGGCTTCAAAAGCCTCATGACGCGATGCAAATCATATTCAACCTTATTGTCATTAATAATCCATTCCTCTGAATGCACTACACTGAAACCCATCTATCATTACTCCTGTCATATCTAAGTAGTCGTTTGCATGCTCGCAGGTGGTGGTGCCGAAGACGAAGGGCGAGATCCTGGGCGTGGTGGTGGTGGAGTCGGGCTGGGGCTCCATGCTGCCCACCGTCGTCATCGCCAACCTCGCGCCCGCCGGGGCTGCGGCTAGGTGTGGGCAGCTTAACATAGGTAATGTACTCTTAATAATATCAGCCTGTTACTGCTCCACTGCACGGTCAAGGCGTCTTTATATACAGGGAAGGCATTAAACACCAACCTTGCTCAAGACGGGTGGGCACGGGGCCCCAGCGCTAAAAAAGAAAATTTGATTCAAATAAATATCACTAGATGGCGCGATATGCAACGATTTGTAATTGAATTGTGTGTAAATTTTACATTTTCTAGAATAATAGATCATAAAAATTGTATGTTCTTGTTTTAAAGCACAAAATTATTGAATATTGGGCTCTTAATTTACTTTTCAAAGATTATTTGGACGGATCATATAAAATTGATTCCAATAGATGGCGCGGTTTTAAATTTCTGAGGCATGTCACTAGATTTTTTTATTTATATTGTAACACATTTTGATACAATGAAACCGTAAAAACGTGCAAAAAGATACTATAAAACAAAAAGTCACTGTGTTTAAAAATCGAGTGAAAAAAATAGTCACGAACCTAGAAAACCCTTTTACTTGCAAGTCGCTGCTAACACCACCTATAGCCGTAGAACAGTACCGAACGCGATCTACATACTTATAAAAATAATCACTATAATGAGACGAAGAATGCTAATTACGTCGGCACGGTTTATTCGGATGAGGCGCCTAGTATTATATTATCTGTGCTACTATTGATTTTTTTTTTCACAATGCTGGACAGAGGCCTCCCCTGCATCCTTACTTAACTCTTGGCCCGTGACACTTCAAACCAGCCTCGCGGTGTGCATCTAGGACAGTGATGGGCAAAGTACGGCCCGCGGGCCAGCTGTGGCCCGCGAAAGCATTTCATGCGGCCCGCCGAAGAACCTTCGAAATGTTTAATTTAATAGTATATGGCCCGCGAAAATTATATTTTGACGGCCCAGAAGTATAAAGTAGATTCTACTTATTAGAATAATAGACGCATAGGTAAAGGAGCCAGCTAAATAAGCTGAAATGGCGAAAAAAATCAATCAGAAACCGACTTACTGATGAATACCTTTTAGAAAGAAAGAAAGAAAGAAAAAATATTTATTTGTGACCCGCACAGGAGACACGAGAAATAAGCATTTCGAGCTAGATTTTTGAGCTTTTCGCGCTGATGAAAGTTTCTTCGTCACAGCTCGAACCTGCATTCGAAAATATTATGGCAACTGAAAGCAATTTCATATGTCAAACACGCCTACCATGGCAGGGGCTTCGAATAAAATTAAAATTGTAATGTTTAACATTTGTGTAATTCCGTAATGTTTTTATATGATTAAAACCATTTTTCCTCTAATCAGGCTCTCCTCTGAAATTTCTTAAACTTTATGGCCACCATTAAGAAAGTTTGCCCACCACTGATCTAGGAAGTCTCGCTATCAATCTTCAGCCATCCATTACGTAGAGATTTTTTCCCGGTCAGCTACCCGCCAATTTTAGTTGAGCCTGACAACTATTTTACCTTGCTTTAAACAAGTTCTAGAACGCAGTAGCGTTGTTTTACAAATCACACGAAAGTTGCAGTATTACATCTTAAATTTTTACTACATACGTACTAACACATTTCTTTTTTTCTGCAGGAGATCAAATAATCGCAATAAACGGTGTAAGCTTAGTAGGCTTACCGCTATCAACCTGCCAGACGTACATAAAGAACTCGAAGAATCAGACCGTGGTCAAGCTGACCGTGGTCCCCTGCGCGCCCGTGGTCGAGGTCAAGATCAAGCGACCAGACACCAAGTACCAGCTGGGCTTCAGCGTGCAGAACGGAGTGGTGAGTGTAGCTACAGTTAATATATTAGTTACCTATCCATACTAAAAATGGTGAAGAAAAACATCGTGAGGAAACCAGCATGTCCTAGAAACAAACATTCGAAGACATGTGACATCCACCAACAAGGACTTTACCCGCGTGGTGGTTTAAGGTGAACGCGCACCTATACGCGCCGCAGTCATCGCATTTTCTCTTGGCCCCGCGCTATCAGCATCGTACGCGCCGAACACGTCGAATGGCCGAACGCGCCCCACTCACAGTGTGTCAAAATATTCATATAATAAGATATACAGAAATGAATATGATTATTAATTTCTGTATATCTTATTATATGAATATTTTCTGTATAGAACAAACGTACGTAGTGTACTATGGCACTTGATCCTGTTATAGTCGGTTGCCTAAGAAAATGTAAGAAAAAAAATGGGTTCATGACTTTAACTATAAAAGAGAACAGTTTGGAGAGTATCACACATTATTTCCTGACTTGAGATAATTTAAATTGAGATCCGTTGCCCCACTACAGACTCTCGAAAGCATTCATGTCTTATAAAAAAATGCTGGAAATTATAGCAAAAAAATATAGCTACCAGATTTATTAAATAGTAGCCGGAAAATAGCTTGATTTAGCTATAAAGTAGCAAAGTTGGCATCACTGTACGCATGATGTCTCCGCGCCGCCCGCACCGCACTCGCCGCAATCTGATGACGTCATCCGCACGCGCTGGTGGAATCCGTATACCTACAGCATTTTGCTTGCATGCGGCTCGTGCGGCGCATACATAGATAGGTGCGCGAGGCTGCATACGATTTCATATAAAGATTTATAAAATGCGGTGACTGCGGCGCGTGCGGCTCCTGCGGTGCGGCTAGATGCGCGTTTACCTTTACGGCCCATGCCCACAAAGAGGAGACCTGCGTCCCAGCAGTGGGAACATTAAAAACTTGACGATGGTGACGATAAACCATACTAACTATGCCATTCAAGTTATACAATAGCGGCCTTTTTCCTTATGCAGATGGCAATTTTTTATCAGTTCAGTACGTTATCAGCTATTTAAGAAAAAAAAAGTTTATAAAAAAATCAAAAAACCCGACTGCTTGAAAAGCAAACTAAAAAGACGTAAACAAGAAGAAAATCATGCTGTGCTGTCGGAGGATACATATTCGCGAGCTGGCAGACCAAAACCAGATGTATCCTCCGACTGCACAGCATGATTTTCTTCTTGTTTACGTCTTTTTAGTTTGCTTTTCAAGCAGTCGGGTTTTTTGACTCCTTCGGCAGTCGGGTAAAAAGATTTAGTCGGCGTACTATTAGGTACCTTTTTTGCCACTTTCGCAACCTCCCACACCCACACCGAGCGATAGTTCACTAATAAGTGATGATGATGATGATGCTAACTAGCCGGTTTCGGCCACAGCGACCGCAATCATTGGCTACTCAATGTGGTTGCGAGCTCAGATTTGCTGCTCTGTTATGTGCTCTCATGTGTCCTACCTCAATTACCTATTGTATTTTTATTCAGACGAAATAAAATAAATATTTCTAAAGTATCAAATTAGGTTATGCCAGTTATTTCATACTAGTTTTGGGGTAGCTATGCTGATATTTTTTAAATTTTCCGCGCTTTTTCAGTCTCTACTTTCGTTACCAGACTCTATGTCAATACAAGTGTAAAACTGCTTTATTGAAAAAGAGATGCTCCAGATATCTATCTATTTATATAATAAAAAAGTTAATAAAAAAGTTAATTCAAAAACTCAAAAAACCCGACTGCTTAAAAAGACGTAAACAAGAAAAATATCATGTTGTGCAGTCGGAGGATACATCTGGTTTTGGACAGCCAGCTCGCGACAATGTCTTTTTAAATTCGCTTAAGCAGCCGCGTTTTTTTTAATTTTTAGTACCTATTAACTTTTTTGATTGGTATAAAAGCTTGTATAAAAAAATATTTTTTTGAAATATGATAACCTGTTTTTACAAGCTTTTATTTACTTTACTGTCCCGATGTTTACTACCTAATTTAATTTTAATTAAATCTTGCAAGTTAAATTTGACACACTTCCCAGTGTCCGATTGAGCTGATATTTTGCACACATGTTTGTTTCACGTGACAATGCAATTTTTACTATAAATCAAGAAAAAAGATATATTCAGACTATTTAAATGTCCATATTTTGTTAGTATTACATTATCTTAAAGCTATGTACTATAAAAGCTTGTTAAAAAAAACTTTGTTTAATATGAAAGTTTGTATAATATGATTTTTAAACTGATTCTCATAACGTCTGAAATTTCATCAGATCATATTTAATTTGATTAAATATGTCTATTTGTAAATATCTCTAGAACTATAATTTTTAAATTAAGTGTAAAAACGTGATCTTATCGCATAATAAGGTTAATCCTCTCACATATTGGTCCCACTGCAGATCTGCAGCCTGCTGCGTGGCGGAATCGCAGAGCGCGGCGGCGTGCGTGTGGGGCACCGCATCATCGAGATCAACCAGCAGAGCGTGGTGGCCGTGCCGCACGAGCGCATCGTCAACCTGCTCGCCACCAGCGTCGGGGAGGTGAGGATACACTTCATAGTACTGCCCCTAGGAGCGCGGCGCGTGCGGTGGGGCACCGCATCATCGAGATCAACCAGCAGAGCGTGGTGGCCGTGCCGCACGAGCGCATCGTCAACCTGCTCGCCACCAGCGTCGGGGAGGTGAGGATACACTTCATAGTACTGCGCCTAGGAGCGCGGCGCGTGCGGTGGGGCACCGCATCATCGAGATCAACCAGCAGAGCGTGGTGGCCGTGCCGCACGAGCGCATCGTCAACCTGCTCGCCACCAGCGTCGGGGAGGTGAGGATACACTTCATAGTACTGCCCCTAGGAGCGCGGCGCGTGCGGTGGGGCACCGCATCATCGAGATCAACCAGCAGAGCGTGGTGGCCGTGCCGCACGAGCGCATCGTCAACCTGCTCGCCACCAGCGTCGGGGAGGTGAGGATACACTTCATAGTACTGCCCCTAGGAGCGCGGCGCGTGCGGTGGGGCACCGCATCATCGAGATCAACCAGCAGAGCGTGGTGGCCGTGCCGCACGAGCGCATCGTCAACCTGCTCGCCACCAGCGTCGGGGAGGTGAGGATACACTTCATAGTACTGCCCCTAGGAGCGCGGCGCGTGCGGTGGGGCACCGCATCATCGAGATCAACCAGCAGAGCGTGGTGGCCGTGCCGCACGAGCGCATCGTCAACCTGCTCGCCACCAGCGTCGGGGAGGTGAGGATACACTTCATAGTACTGCCCCTAGGAGCGCGGCGCGTGCGGTGGGGCACCGCATCATCGAGATCAACCAGCAGAGCGTGGTGGCCGTGCCGCACGAGCGCATCGTCAACCTGCTCGCCACCAGCGTCGGGGAGGTGAGGATACACTTCATAGTACTGCCCCTAGGAGCGCGGCGCGTGCGGTGGGGCACCGCATCATCGAGATCAACCAGCAGAGCGTGGTGGCCGTGCCGCACGAGCGCATCGTCAACCTGCTCGCCACCAGCGTCGGGGAGGTGAGGATACACTTCATAGTACTGCCCCTAGGAGCGCGGCGCGTGCGGTGGGGCACCGCATCATCGAGATCAACCAGCAGAGCGTGGTGGCCGTGCCGCACGAGCGCATCGTCAACCTGCTCGCCACCAGCGTCGGGGAGGTGAGGATACACTTCATAGTACTGCCCCTAGGAGCGCGGCGCGTGCGGTGGGGCACCGCATCATCGAGATCAACCAGCAGAGCGTGGTGGCCGTGCCGCACGAGCGCATCGTCAACCTGCTCGCCACCAGCGTCGGGGAGGTGAGGATACACTTCATAGTACTGCCCCTAGGAGCGCGGCGCGTGCGGTGGGGCACCGCATCATCGAGATCAACCAGCAGAGCGTGGTGGCCGTGCCGCACGAGCGCATCGTCAACCTGCTCGCCACCAGCGTCGGGGAGGTGAGGATACACTTCATAGTACTGCCCCTAGGAGCGCGGCGCGTGCGGTGGGGCACCGCATCATCGAGATCAACCAGCAGAGCGTGGTGGCCGTGCCGCACGAGCGCATCGTCAACCTGCTCGCCACCAGCGTCGGGGAGGTGAGGATACACTTCATAGTACTGCCCCTAGGAGCGCGGCGCGTGCGGTGGGGCACCGCATCATCGAGATCAACCAGCAGAGCGTGGTGGCCGTGCCGCACGAGCGCATCGTCAACCTGCTCGCCACCAGCGTCGGGGAGGTGAGGATACACTTCATAGTACTGCCCCTAGGAGCGCGGCGCGTGCGGTGGGGCACCGCATCATCGAGATCAACCAGCAGAGCGTGGTGGCCGTGCCGCACGAGCGCATCGTCAACCTGCTCGCCACCAGCGTCGGGGAGGTGAGGATACACTTCATAGTACTGCCCCTAGGAGCGCGGCGCGTGCGGTGGGGCACCGCATCATCGAGATCAACCAGCAGAGCGTGGTGGCCGTGCCGCACGAGCGCATCGTCAACCTGCTCGCCACCAGCGTCGGGGAGGTGAGGATACACTTCATAGTACTGCCCCTAGGAGCGCGGCGCGTGCGGTGGGGCACCGCATCATCGAGATCAACCAGCAGAGCGTGGTGGCCGTGCCGCACGAGCGCATCGTCAACCTGCTCGCCACCAGCGTCGGGGAGGTGAGGATACACTTCATAGTACTGCCCCTAGGAGCGCGGCGCGTGCGGTGGGGCACCGCATCATCGAGATCAACCAGCAGAGCGTGGTGGCCGTGCCGCACGAGCGCATCGTCAACCTGCTCGCCACCAGCGTCGGGGAGGTGAGGATACACTTCATAGTACTGCCCCTAGGAGCGCGGCGCGTGCGGTGGGGCACCGCATCATCGAGATCAACCAGCAGAGCGTGGTGGCCGTGCCGCACGAGCGCATCGTCAACCTGCTCGCCACCAGCGTCGGGGAGGTGAGGATACACTTCATAGTACTGCCCCTAGGAGCGCGGCGCGTGCGGTGGGGCACCGCATCATCGAGATCAACCAGCAGAGCGTGGTGGCCGTGCCGCACGAGCGCATCGTCAACCTGCTCGCCACCAGCGTCGGGGAGGTGAGGATACACTTCATAGTACTGCCCCTAGGAGCGCGGCGCGTGCGGTGGGGCACCGCATCATCGAGATCAACCAGCAGAGCGTGGTGGCCGTGCCGCACGAGCGCATCGTCAACCTGCTCGCCACCAGCGTCGGGGAGGTGAGGATACACTTCATAGTACTGCGCCTAGGAGCGCGGCGCGTGCGGTGGGGCACCGCATCATCGAGATCAACCAGCAGAGCGTGGTGGCCGTGCCGCACGAGCGCATCGTCAACCTGCTCGCCACCAGCGTCGGGGAGGTGAGGATACACTTCATAGTACTGCCCCTAGGAGCGCGGCGCGTGCGGTGGGGCACCGCATCATCGAGATCAACCAGCAGAGCGTGGTGGCCGTGCCGCACGAGCGCATCGTCAACCTGCTCGCCACCAGCGTCGGGGAGGTGAGGATACACTTCATAGTACTGCCCCTAGGAGCGCGGCGCGTGCGGTGGGGCACCGCATCATCGAGATCAACCAGCAGAGCGTGGTGGCCGTGCCGCACGAGCGCATCGTCAACCTGCTCGCCACCAGCGTCGGGGAGGTGAGGATACACTTCATAGTACTGCCCCTAGGAGCGCGGCGCGTGCGGTGGGGCACCGCATCATCGAGATCAACCAGCAGAGCGTGGTGGCCGTGCCGCACGAGCGCATCGTCAACCTGCTCGCCACCAGCGTCGGGGAGGTGAGGATACACTTCATAGTACTGCGCCTAGGAGCGCGGCGCGTGCGGTGGGGCACCGCATCATCGAGATCAACCAGCAGAGCGTGGTGGCCGTGCCGCACGAGCGCATCGTCAACCTGCTCGCCACCAGCGTCGGGGAGGTGAGGATACACTTCATAGTACTGCCCCTAGGAGCGCGGCGCGTGCGGTGGGGCACCGCATCATCGAGATCAACCAGCAGAGCGTGGTGGCCGTGCCGCACGAGCGCATCGTCAACCTGCTCGCCACCAGCGTCGGGGAGGTGAGGATACACTTCATAGTACTGCCCCTAGGAGCGCGGCGCGTGCGGTGGGGCACCGCATCATCGAGATCAACCAGCAGAGCGTGGTGGCCGTGCCGCACGAGCGCATCGTCAACCTGCTCGCCACCAGCGTCGGGGAGGTGAGGATACACTTCATAGTACTGCCCCTAGGAGCGCGGCGCGTGCGGTGGGGCACCGCATCATCGAGATCAACCAGCAGAGCGTGGTGGCCGTGCCGCACGAGCGCATCGTCAACCTGCTCGCCACCAGCGTCGGGGAGGTGAGGATACACTTCATAGTACTGCGCCTAGGAGCGCGGCGCGTGCGGTGGGGCACCGCATCATCGAGATCAACCAGCAGAGCGTGGTGGCCGTGCCGCACGAGCGCATCGTCAACCTGCTCGCCACCAGCGTCGGGGAGGTGAGGATACACTTCATAGTACTGCGCCTAGGAGCGCGGCGCGTGCGGTGGGGCACCGCATCATCGAGATCAACCAGCAGAGCGTGGTGGTTTTGACCCCATCAATCGACCAATCACATGCGAGATGAAAAACGCTACATGGATTTCCGTCCATCCAAGTCTGATATTAACTTTCCCAAAAAAAAGTTTGGTGTAAGAAACAGGCAATCTTAACACTACTTTATGACTTCCAGATCCTGATGAAAACAATGCCGACATCAATGTTCAGGCTGCTGACCGGCCAGGAGAACCCGGTGTTCATCTAACGCGCGCTTTGCCGCGTCTCAAGTGCCTGCTTACATATTACGATTCGCGCCCTCACTGCACGCCACCACGGCCCTAGCCTCGCCACGCTATCTTCTGCTGCCGTTTGTTACAATATAATATGAGTTCACGACTTCTTGACTGCTTGTATTTGTATAATTGCGCAACTTTGGGATCAAGCGTAGTTGCTCAACTTCAGTGTCAAACTCTGTTGTGCACCTTCCGGGTCCAAACTCTGTTGTGCAACTTCAGTGTCAAACTCTGTTGTGCAACTTCTGTGTCAAACTCAGCTGCGCAACTTCAGTTGCCTAAATACATTGTGTGCAACAGAGCATTGTTGCAACTTTAGAGTCATGCTCAGTTGCGCAAGTTTTGGAGTGACTTAGCCCAGTTGCGCGAATTAAATTGCCCCTGACAAACGTTTGGCGCGGTCAAGAAGTTCGCTTTGTACATAATTACATATTTTGTGTATATAGGTACATTAACAGTTGTCTTTAAGGGCTATTTTTCAATGATTAACCAATATGCATCTCTGACACTACCCATATACTGTTTCAATGGCAGTAAACTACGATTGTTAACTAATTTGGAGTTTTTTTACTTATAGTTCAAATCAATTTCGAACAGCTACTTATTGGCTATTTATTGAAAAATATAACCTTCCCTAAAGTAATTAATATTTATAACAAAACCCCTTAGATGTCCCATGTTACATAGATCTCCCCAAAAATTATATTGGATATTGTAACCAGGGCACTTACTCTGACTGGTCAAAACTATCATCGTGCCACTGTGAGAGCGAGACGGAGCTATACAAGATGAAGAGCACTATCACTTTTTCACAGCGAAATCATGATGGCGTTGACAAGTTATGGTAAGATCCCAGCTCTAAGACAATGTGTGTAACACCAATCTTCTTGCAAAATTGAAAAATACTATTATGGAAAATCTGTGTAGGTAGGTGAACTTGAGTTCTATGATCTGTACAGAAAGAAATATAAGGATATCAGCCATAGCTGGGGTGATCTGATAAGATGTCATACGGCCCTCAATATATTATATTTTGTTGTATTTCGACAAACAGAAATAACAAAAATTCAAGTAATTTTATGCAAAAGTTGACTTTTTTAAGATTTTCAACTTTATGCACTTAAGCACAGAGTTCTTAATTAATTTTTATTAAGTAATTCGTATTACTGCTTAACTCGTCTCATCGCCAAATAGGCGGTGAACAGATCTCTAAAAAAAATATTATTTTCTATCAAAATTTCGCCAATAACCCTAGTTTTATTAAGCTGTGTAATTTATTTCAAGTGCATTTATTAAAACATTCGGCAACTAGGTACAACTCTATACTTTAAAATCAAAGAAAGGACAAGAAAATAATACTACAAAGCGAGGGTAGGGCCCCAACTCAAGCTTAGCTGATAAAAATACTCAAAAAACATATGTGATGAGTTTTAATGCTTACAATGCTTTCGTGGCTAATAAGATAGAATAAGTTGTATTAACTCTCTATTACTAAACACCATGTATTTAAAATAACGTAAAAAAAACTCTTATTCATAAAAAAAGTATGAATATCGCTCGATATGGCACCCACTTCTTATTCTTGTAATCAGAAGTGGGATTAGATAATAGAACCTCTAAGTACATTAATGTTATGAATGAAGAATTTTTAAATGCCGTAATAGTAAATACATAGTGTTATTTTGTCATGACAATGTGTATACATACTCCACTTAATAATATATTTATAAATTGAATATCAGAACCCACTCATATCTGCTTAGAAACTTATATTAAATTAACAAAAATAATGCAGATAACTTTTTGTGATGTTTCGCGTTAGAACAAATTATTTGGAAATCAATGTTTTGTCATGATTTTTGCCATATCTTTTTTCACTTAAGAAATTGTGTTTCAGTGTCAAAATGTTATTTGATATGAAATGCGTTAATTTTAAGTGGAATGATAAGTTTTTAGAAGTTGATTTTTGTGGTTTTCTTATGTCTGCCATCACTTTTATAGTTTTAGACTGTTTCTTCACATACTGATAATATAACATAATGTTTTGTATGGTATCTCGAAAGTTCTCTGTGTTCTATATAAGTTATTATAGTGTGTGAAATAAATCAAATAGGTAGGTTTGGATGAATATGTGAGGAAACATTCATATTTATTTCTGTGTCGCCATTCATATTTGTTAGCAATCTAGCCATTCCATTATCATAATTTTAGTTCCTTGTATATTCTGACTTACGATCGTTAAGTTTCAATATTTTTTAACAATTTTTTTAATGAATAAAAGTGCACCATAGTTCAAATCATCTCATTCAGTTCAGAATCAACATGTATAGCTTAGAGAAGTGGGTCATAGGAAATAACTGAATTGTGGCTCTGGTGTTAGAGACTCTGCATCTATCATAGTGAACGCAGCTTATCATCCGAGCCACAGCTCAATTTCACAGACCCACAGTGATCAAATTGAAAAAAAAAAGAATTGATTAGTGGATATAGTAAATTAAAAAAGCATTATTTCGTGTAGCATCTCAAAAGATATATCATATTTTGTAAATTTTATAGTGTCGCTATAGCCATGTAACCTACATAATTATGTATGTCCTGTGTTCTTAGCTAAGCTTAGCGCTCTGAGAACGAGTAAACAATATTTATTTATGTATAAAAATATATATAATTTAACAGTTCTAATTGTAAACACTTTAGATATAAACACTTGAATAAACCGCTTCTGATTACGTACATTTATCCCCCAGTCTAATGTCCTCTCAATACGTCTTCTTGTTTCTCGTGTTTGGTTCGTTTGCTTTTATGGCCAGTGTTTTCAAAATACGGGTGTCTGAGTACATCGACATTATCCAGCCAATGAGATACCAGCATATATCTTGAAATGTTAAAATTCAAACAGTACCTATTGAAACATCCGTAACTTTTATCTACCTTCGTCGCTCAAAATATACCCAAAAAGTTTCCATTTTTTTACTCCTACGACCCC
Organism: Anorthoa munda; assembly: GCA_945859665.1. Taxonomy (NCBI): domain Eukaryota; kingdom Metazoa; phylum Arthropoda; class Insecta; order Lepidoptera; family Noctuidae; genus Anorthoa; species Anorthoa munda. The sequence continues at coordinate 4,836,343 of OX243900.1, read as the reverse complement.
TGGACACTGGCCACGCCCTTGTGAACTAAACTTAAATATAATAAGTACAGTCTGATGTAATTTTGTATTGCTAGCTGTTGTGAATAAGATTTATTTACATTGAGAAACACAGATAATAAATAGCCTTTTATTGTGAAAGCTGGTATAAGGTAGGTACACTGTAACATGTGAAATAACTATTGTTGTTCTCATTTCTAAGAGTATTATTCTAGTCTGCATTAAAGTTAAGAATAAACTGAACAAACTGATGTTGTGGTTTTATTGGCTGCTGGCCCGCAACTACGTCACCTCATGCAAGATAAGGCGAGGATAGTGTGATGAGGCAACCACACGAGGACCGCTTTAGTCCGTTAGGAACTAAGTGAGCTCTGGTCATCGATTCCGCCATGTTCTTCCGTCAAGACTCTTTCGACCTCAAGAGTCTCATCGCGACATTTCCTGCGACACGTTTTCTGGCAAAAAAACAAAGTTTTTTTCAAGTCGACGGTCCTGTGTACAAAGAGACAAGACATGACTGTATTGTCTTACGATTCAACATCACCAGAAAAGAACGAGTCGAGAGTCAGAAAGTGGCAGTAGACTAATATCTTTCCAAGGACGTATGGCCAGTGGAACAAACGAGTCGGTAACCGTTGCGAGGTGTGTGTCCCTTCCCCATTATACATACCGAAGACCTTCGGTCCATTTAGCGAGGAGGGGTGTTCTCCACGTGCAAGGATTTGGAGCGGATGTCTTATAAATAATTTCTTTGATATTATATTGGGTCGCTTTATCCCACGTAAGAATTGCCGCCAACGTTTAGATTCCAACACAAGTAACAAACCTAACCTTCTCTATTGGTTTATTTCAAATATGGAACGAATGATTCAGATTTTGAAAACTGATACCCTATTCGCCGTCCTTCCCGACCGAGGAAATGTAGAATAAATAAATTAGTTGTGCTATTCGACAATAGATGGCGGTAGTAGAAGACAGAGGCTGTAGCTATTGCTACATTCAGAACTTAAAAAACCATACAGACTGTTGCTCATAGAAAAAAATTACTCTAGCGAGCTGTTGCTACATTGAAAGGCTGGTTGAAGTTCTGCATTCTCAGTAGCAACCTAGTCATGATAATGCGCCATCTATCGATATCGAATGCGAAAGGGGGATATCTATCAGATATTAAAAAGGGGGCACTGCCGTGCCTATTGCGTAGGTTAGGTATGTTTGTATAAGATACAAAATCAGGAACATCTTTACATTATCTTATTGATAAAATTGGCCTTAAAGCTCTGCTGGACACGGTAATTGCCAGTTCAATTTCCACATTGTTTCTATCGGTTGGGGACGTCAAAACGCACTTTATCTCATCTATCCATGACTGCTGATTACCAGTGCCCACCTTCGGCTCCATCATCAGACCCTGTACCTATACCACCTAATGTCATAAGTAAAAAGTTATTTTCTAGACAAATGTACTGTGCCCTAACAAGATATGGCTGCAGTAACCTATTGAGGAGTTGGGTGGTCTGCAGGTGGTTGGGCCCTGTCAGCAGGATCAGGTCCAGCCACCACCAGCAACCACCTTTAGACCTTAAGTGCATTGTAATTAGGTGTATCTACCTACCAAATTTTAGTCTATTCGGCCTACAAGAACTGGTGCAAAATTAAAGTTGCAAATGTTGATCTAAACAAAACATACAAGCTATAAAAAAAGAATAAGCCAGCACAGTCATGTTAATCATTATAAAAATAAGTAGACGTCAGTTATTCGAGTTACAATGTAAGTAGAAAAATGTCTAGCAGGTTAAAATAGGTCAGCTAGCTGCCTGAAGTTAGCCAGCGCCGTCGAAGCCGGACTCAGAAGGGGCGAGAAACCACGGTCGATCATCGCGTGACAGCTAGTTCGAGCCAACTCGAACAGGCAGGCACACTATACCTGAAAATAATTTGGTTGAGGCCTTATTTAGACTTCACGCATAAAAGGTACAAAGGCGGACCACTTAGCGGTGGCAGAGGCGTTTCATGTGGAGCCAAGAAAGTAAATCTATTTGCCTAGCCTTCTCCCAAGTATAGTTCTCGCCAAAAGTCTTGGCCGCTCTGAAGATGGCTGCGCAGTAGTAAATCTCATACAAAAACAGCACCGATCCGTGCCTTGCGCTTCAGAAAGCCAACTTCAGGGCGGCCCGCAATAGTAAATCTCATACAAAAACAGCACCATTTCGTGCGTTGCGCATCGGAAAGCCAACTTCAGGGCGGCCAAGAAGTTTGGCGAGGAGTATAACCAGATACTTCTCTTGGCAACATGGGTGGTCAGACATTTTAGGTTTCTCATGGCCAGGAACTACTATCAAAGATATACAAATGACAGCCGTGACTCAAAACCATGTCAAGCAATGGTTTACTGTGAAGATTCTCCCATGCAGTTATTATTTGGCCACAAGCACCAGTCATTACTAATATCCAAATTTCTTTTTTTCTTTGAAAGAGTAGGTATGTTCCCGAATTGGTTCCATTCAAATTTGATGAAGATCTGATGAAGAAATTCGGAGATATACAACATAACTCTTCAATAAACAACAGCAATCAGCAATCACATGTCTGCTTATTGTTTATTCCATTTCATAACATAACATCACGCCGGTACACTCTAAAGGGATACGCAGATGTGTATAGTTATGTTCAAGTTTTATGTTATTTGGGTACCTAATATACCTATATTAAGGCATAACTTTGGGCATTATTAAAGAACTTGCTCATTTTCTTATATTCATTTTTTTACAAATAAATACAACTGACTTCCCAATAAACTACAAATGATGACTACTAATTGACAAATAACTTACATTTAGGAAATTGCACTTTGTAGTGTTTTTATTTGGAAGTTGGTTGTATTTTTTCTCAGTGGAAACCTGGTTATACTTGTGTCTTCCAACTACTTAAAAGATTTTTAACCATGGACAAACCAGTGTGACAGTAAGATTCTAATAAGTTGTAAATAATTTCTTGCTAATTACTGGGAAAATAGTTAACTAGCCTTTGTTGGTCCCCTCCCAACAAAGGCTTTGTCTTTTTAACAAATAGGAACTGCAGTCTATAGTGTGACCTTTCAGTCAGGTGTTCTGTTGCAAAACAATAAACAATATTCTGATAAATACAGAAGATAAGGCTGATAGCAAATGACGATAATAAACAAAGGTTTATTTTTCTACTGTCAGTTTTTTGCAATAATTCTAGTCTACTTTTTACATGTAGGTATCAGATGACTTTTAGATTTTAAATGTTTAAACTTGAAGAATTATTTCTGTGTGCTTAGATTTGTAAAAAGATCACACCAACTAGTCAAGCTTATGTTGAGTCACAAGACTGGGAAGACTGAAAATAAGTTTTTTATTTAGTAATTGACCATATTGGGCTTGGTTTTTACTATTACCTATATGGAAATTTAGTACATCTGTTATATTTGTCTTTAGTTACGCCTTGAACATGTATCCAGTTGTTACCGCTAGGTTATTTGGGAACACCAAATGTAAATTGTTTATGTTAGGCAGTCTGTTTAGGTAGGAAATTATATAAAATCTATCTGTATTTTCACAATGAATGAGGAAATATTTGTTCCATATTATTAGCCTATCTTTAGGGAAAAAATATTGCATGTAAATAGGTAAGTAACATACATGGACTTAGCAAAAGATCAATGAAAACATAACCTATAATAAAGTAGTGTAATCCATTAAACAAAAGTAATTGAAAATAAAATATTGGTTTAGCTTTTGTATATTATGTATTTTGAAGTTTTCTCACAAAGCCAAATTAAATTTACATAAATACAATTTAATGATAATTTTTATACAAGATGTAAATAGTACACAAAAGACTCAGTGAAATCATGCTGTATTTGCTTATCAAGTGAAAATTAAAACATCTAATGCATTCACTTTTGCTATGTAAAAAAAAGAATTAAATTAAACTTTCAGTATCACTAGGGATCAGGAAACTGATATAATCATTTTATTAAGCATAACATTTACACTCAAAGACGGTGTTCGCAAGACTCTTACAAAGATATTCAACTTTGTGACAGTAAACACTATCCATTGTATAAAATTAACCAAATTTGTAACCATGAAATATATACATTTAAGTCTCCAGGGTTTTCTTTTATTAGCTATTATAATGATAGTAAAAAAATATGCATACCTAATATTGTAACGAAGCTACATGTGAACGGGTAAACAAGGACCTGTGGGACTGTCGGACCGCTCCGAGACAATAAGGGCGAGGCTACGAAATGCAGGAGGATAACCTGAGCGATGAGCGCCCGCAGCGCCGCTCATCTATAATAAAATTTATCCACAATTGTCTCTTCACAAGTTACTCGGTCTAGGGTGTAAAACATAACTTGCACTCTTAAAATCATGATATATGTTAGTTCCGTCCTCGTGTGGCGCGCGTCGGGGAGGCACTGGTGAGTGAGTGCTGGGCGCACTGTTCAGTTGTCCATGGCGTATCTCCGCGTCCACTCCTTGGCGTTCCGGATCGCCTCACTCTCGTTCACCTTCCACAGCTCGGCCACGTCGTTGGCAAGCGGGTCGTCGGGGTTCGGCGCTGACAGTAGCGCCTGGATCGACAGCAGCACCGTGCGGATCTGGAGCGCGGGACTCCACTTGTCCTTCAGTATGTCTAAGCATATACGACCCAGCCGATCTATGTTCGGATGGTATATTTTCGTTATAAACCTAACCTTAGGCGCTGACATGGGATAGTCCTCTGGCAGAAATAACTCTAATTTGAATAGTCCTCCTTCGAACGGCGAGTCTTCTGGGCCAGTGACGATTACGTGAAAATACCGAGCATTCGTTTCGCTTGGCACCGCGCTGATTCCCGGCACCGGCTCTTGCATCAATCGCTGTGTCTCTTTGATTATTCTACGTGGTAGGGCTGCCATTTTAAATATGCGGTCTAGCGCAATTTGTCAAATGAAAGCAAGTAATCATATAATCGTACAAAATCTTTTACACTAAGTGTTCACGACGATTATCCAGGCACGTCTTTAGAATTAACGAATTAAAACAGCTTTTTAGCCATGATATTGCTAAAAACGCGACTACAAAAGCGAAGGTACTTCAATTTTTAAAGCATAGACAATATAGACTTCAGCACCAAAGAGAACACGTGCAATATAGAAACGGATGCGTTTCAAGTTACTTTGGCACGAAATCTGGAAAATACCGGTTTTAATTATATCAGCACTCATTTACTAAATCTATATTATTTAAATACTATTTTTGGAGAAAACATTTAATTTACGACAGTTACGGGACCGGATAAATTGATAATAGTTTGGCACTGACATTTCCATTAGATTTAGCAAGTGTGACTAGTGTGTAATCAGCTTAATTTGTAACAGTTCATGTGAATAGTTCTAGTGGTTTCCGCAAGATGTCAGTACCTGTTCAACTGTCTATGTTTGTCTCAAAAGCCTTAGTCTGAGTTGCCCCCGACTAAAAAAGAAAGGTGTTATATGTTAGACGTGTGCAACACACAGGTACTTACTTATTCTTCTCCAGATCTGCTTGTGGCGCTGATGAGCTCTATCCGCCACAACAATAACAAATTATAATCCCTAATTCCGGTTATACCGACTGTGTGGCTGTGATTTGTATGTATTTTAATGTTTTAACAATTTTAATATTTATATATTTTTATTATTTTGTTTGTTTCAGTCCCGTGATAATTTGCTTGGTTAGTCCAAGCAAATTATCAATTATTGTACCAAAAAGAACTGAGTTTATGTATACAGTTTCTCTTCTTATAATTTACCAATCTCAGACACAGCTGTATTCCAATTTACATAAGACACTGGCAGAAAAGTCGACGTCGGCTTTACTTGCCATATAAAAATATAGAATAGAACACACAGGTACCTGTGTATCTATCTGTGGCTTCATAGCTCCTAAACGGATGAACAGATTTTGATTTCGTTTTTTTACCCGACTGCCAAAGGAGGGTAATGTGTTTATCAGTCTATGTATGTATGTATGTATGTTTGTTCCTATGTGGCATTCTAGAGACCAAACGCGTTGGCCGGTTTTGATGATTCTTACGTCAATCGATTCGTCTTAATCCAGCGAGTGTCACTGGCTACATTAAAATTGAATAAAAACAAAAATGGCGGATTTTGGGCGCCATTTTGTGGGTTTTTTTTTTTTTTTTCTTCTCCCATCGTGTGGGTTATCAAAATAAAGGGTTTTAAGAGGCGATTTCAAACATATATAACACTTATATGTTTAAATGTAACTAATTCTAAAAAAAATAACTAAAAAGTTGTAAATAATTAAAAAAAACAAAAAACCCGACTGCTTAAAAAGCATACTAAAAAGACGTAAACAAGAAGAAAATCATGCTGTGCAGTCGGAGGATACATCTGGTTTTGGTCCGCCAGCTCGCGAATATGTATCCTCCGACTGCACAGCATGATTTTCTTCTTGTTTACGTCTTTTTAGTTTGTTTTTTAAGCAGTCGGGGATTTTGTTTCTTTTTTAGTATGCTTTTTAAGCAGTCGGGTTTTTGATTTTTTAAATTATTTTTTTAATTTACGACTTTTTGGTATTTTTTTCTAGAATTTGGTAATTTTTTTTGTATGAAAGGTGACTTTATCGAGTGTGTTCTTATCTATGTTTGGTGAAAATCAGTTTAGCCGTTCTAAAGTTATGGGCGTTTTGCTGTTTTTGTATCGGGGTATTTTTGCAAGATATCGTGTCATAATTACCTACGTGTTCAATAGATTGTCGATCGAAGTGTGTCTACTACTAGATAATTACTCATTATCTTTACTCATTTGTTATGATTTGCCTTCATAGAATTAATTCATTATAATTCTTTAATATTTTTTTTAGTACGTCAAGACGGTATTTAATAAACGGTGTGTCAACACGAAATGCCCGTGGACCCGTGGTCCTCTCATGCGCCAATGCGCCAATAGCGAGAGTCGAACGTCAGAGTGGTACCAATTGACTGACAGCAAATAATATTTTGACTTTGACCGTGTATTATCATCTTTTGACCTCTTGTGGTTTTTATATCTGGTTGTTTTATGTATCTTCTTATCATCGAATATTTAAGGAGTACAGTAGTAAGTTGGACAGCCAACCAAAAGAAATTTTGGTGGTCTCTGGCACTGAGTGGAACTGGAGAGGTCTTCGGTAGAATGAAACAATGTTGCTTGTTCGAATGACTGTCTGTAACTTATTTTATTATTCTATAACATCTATTTATATTTACATTCATAAGGGAGTACTAACAATGCTAAACTATTTACAAATTCTAACAACCAATAGGCATTCGCCAGAGGACACGGGCCCTGCGCGGGGCGCGGGCGCGGAACTCTGTGTTCGCAGTGCGAACTTCGCACACGTCGCGAAACTCGCGAAGGCATAAATATATGGGTCACTGCGCGCGCTTGGTCCTTTTCCCGGTGCGCTGCCGTTGTGTGTGGAGAGTCTGCGAGTGAAGAGTCGGGTCGCTGCGTGTCCACGTCTGTGCTGGCTTCGAAGAATCTTGAATGCCGCTGTGCATCTTCTACGTGTGCATTGCTCTTGCAAACAAACCGTTCTTTTCAGAGTGAACTGGTGCGCGCAGTGTTATTATTATAATGATAACAACGGCGCGTCACCACATCCTGTTTCTATTTCTCAGAGTTGACAAACGTGCGTCTTTTTCAAGACGGTTCAATGTTTCTTGCATGATATGTCATAAACGTGGTAATGTGGTGGTCTGGTAAAGGTTGTCCGGTAATGGTATTCTGGTAACAGTGTTCTGGTAATGGTTATGGAGGTACGGTAATTATTGTGACTAACTCTATGTCACTACAAAATTGAATCATATCACCAAAAGAACCCAAAGATCTCGTATTGGTTAGCTTCCATTGAATACAAAATAAGCCAGGGCCTAGTACTGAGTTTGGTGTAATATAAAATAAACAAGGCACATTGTACGTTTAGGTAGACACTATAACGTTGAAACATTTTTACCGTGTTACAAATTACAATAATTATCTTGCCTCACATCACGTTACAACTCTGTGAAGAGGGGGCGAACAATATCACTCAATTGTTTTCGCTCGGAACATGGAAAATGTGAGAAAGTATAATAATATTTTAGTTTCATATTTTTCTTCGCGCGTTCCTACCCATATTTCTATAACAGCTGTGTTCCGATTCCGACCCCGTGTTTGGAGAAACTATATTGTTCTTATTGTAATACCTTCATGTCGAATATAATATTCTAGGTCATTTGCTCTGGAATTCATTTAATCTTTTTTCTTGCTTTAGTATATTTATACTATACTTCATAAAAGATAGCTTTATCTCTGCGACATATGTCAAACTGACGTATACGTTATTGTTACGGTAAGTTAGCCTGACAAGCACTATTATTACTGTATTGATACTGACAGCTGTCGCACAGATCAAGCTATCTTTTATGAAGTATAGTACTATATTATCTGTGGTAGATGTAAAGTAGCAGATACATAGCCAGGTATAGGCCTCGCCCAGAGAGTTTGTATAGTAACTAGAGATAACGTATTTACGACGAAAAAGAAACTGTCAATTCTCTCGTTCTTGCTTATAGAAAAACTCTATGAAAAAAAAAGAGACAAACATAGACAAACGCAACCATCCTGAACGTCAAAGAGATAACTTTTTAGTCACTGTTGTAACCCATCGGTTAGCAGCTCTAATTAAAGTGTTTCGCTGTTTTCACACCTTTGTTTCGTTTATATCAGGAAGAATTTTGTTGTTTAATTATCTGCATGAACCATGTCGTGTGTGGCTATCAGTTGCATGAGTAGAATGAGTGTATTAACAGAAAATAATCAAAGGATATCTTTCCACAGGTGAGTTATCGACTAGCATACTGAAATTATTTTGCAGGGAATACATTTCATAGGCTGTCGGGAATAAAGGAATCTTAGTTCTAAATATGTCGAGCACGTATAGTATTATTTAAACCATTCTATGTAATGAAATAATTAACTTTTATGCATTCGCTAATAGAGCTATGACAGTTTACGTACTTACGTTCTGATGTTAGAGATGTGACAAAAGTCACAAGAAAGATTTATCGATACTGTATTTTTATTTTACTTACTTTAATGTATTTCTTAAAGTTTATTTGCTATTTGTTATTATTAATCTAATATTGATTGTGCACAGGTTTCCTAAGAGTACTTATTTAAGAAATAAGTGGATCAAGAATATAAAACATGCTAACTGGACACCTTCACCATATTCTCGCTTGTGTTCACATTTTATTGAATCGCTATCGCTATCCCTCGACCCATCTATGGATAAAGATTTCATCATGTTTATTTTCGCAGTTTAATTTTTCAAATTGAATAATTATATGTGAACCATTTTATTATTATTTATTTAGTTACTTTTATACTGATACATACTCGTCTGTAAACTTTATTTTCAGTCTTGCACAAAAACTAGCTTATTATATATCAGTATATTGATCAGTACCTGTTTGTACATATAGTCGTACGAGTGTACCAAAAACTGTCACTTTGATCTCTTGTGATCGTTTTTGCACAAGGTATGAATAAACATTATTATATAAAAGTGAATGTGTCCTCGTACAAAGAGTGAACTTATCAGTCATTGTAAGAGTACAATTGTACTCTTACTTTATAAATAATTATAAAGATTCCTTTAAAAAAACGTAGATAAAATTAGCCGCAGTCAGGGACGATTCTTACAGATATTTGGCCAAATTTGTAGAAAATCCTCCTAAACTAAACTCGATAATATCGATATGACAGTGGCACAGATCTAGTTCTGATATATGTCTATAGATAAGTATCTATAGCATCTTCGGTCACACTGGCACAAAGGATGGCATAGACAAAAGTATATCTATCTCTTTTTGCTTAAGACGTTACCTGTTAGTGCGAAAGAGAATACCGATATTGAAATTGCGTCTTAAATATGTTACCTCTATTCTAATACAAACTCTCTGGCCTCGCCAAACTTCTTGGCCACCTTGAAGTTGGCTTCAATGGCTGCGCAGTAGTAAATCTCATACAAAAACAGCACCGTTTCGTGCCTTGCGCATCAGAAAGCCAACTTCTGGGCGGCCTAGAAGTTTGGCGAGCACTATACCAATCAAAATTTTTATGTCTCGTAATTTTCGGTTACCTAATAGTACAACATTTTCCAGTCTTAAGATTTAAATGTAGGACTTAAAATCTTCCATTGTTTGATTTTGACTAACTGCAGGATAGACGAATGCTGAATACAGTAGGTGACTGCCTCGTTGGTATTTTTTCTCGTAGGCACAATATATGATCATGCAGACCAGGGTTCGATGCCCAAAATGGGCAAAGATTTTTTGTTATTTTTTTGTGCTAGAACGTGACTCGATTCTTTATTAAATTTTTGTCTTGGTAGGTAACTAGATCGTCTACCTATATCTTTATTCAATGCGTTGGATTATAATTGTACCTACCTAAATTCGCAAGACAAATAAAACAATATTTATTTTATGAACCACCCCGCCAATATTCATTATCCTGGCAGTTCTCCGGATTTCTTCAGACATTTATTCATTCGGTCACCTCCAACTTTGTGAACAAGAATTTCAATAATTGATTCTACGAGCTAACTTACTTTAGGAATTTGTTCCTCAAATATTTGTTGTTTTTGCAGACGAACCAATCAATCAACAAGGTTTTTTGTAAGGCCTGGCTTAGGAGCGTATTATGTTACTGTCACCTTTCCAGACATTCAGGTCACCTTTTCTATTCTACGCTACTAAAGTAGAAGTTAAAAAACGTCCAATTATAAACATGGCCTATTGAATACTATAATTTAAGGGACCATCGACATTAATCAAGGGTCTTCATAACCACACACTCGCCTGAAGAAACGCAGAAGCTGCTAGCGAAGCTGTAATACCAAGCAGCGGCAGACCTAAGCAGTACCTGAGGGACTACTCCTCTTCAGCTAGTGTGCTGAAAAATACGTTACCTAAACAAAACTTCCATGACTGCCATCACAGTCTTCCAAATGACATTAGGACTGCGTGGTGCCTGAGGTAAAAGCCTACGAGATTTCAGCCGTGGATTCAATAGGTATTTCGGCAAAGTATTCTTTCGTTTTCCATAAGGAATTTCTTAATAGTAGCCCGGAGTTTGGAAGTCGATGGTGTGACATCCCCATGCCTTGGAAAGCCGCTGGTCCTGTGCCTGATCTCTCCCCGGACGTGTCGGATAGCCGTGTCATCCAACTGTTAGAGTAAAGGAATAGAACACCTATGTTTGTGGACTGGAATAGAGTCTGGCAAACGAAAGTAGAGACTGAAAAAGCGCGGCAAATTTAAAAAAAATATCAGCATAGCAACCCTAAAACTAGTATGAAATACCTGGAATCTTAGATAAAGTAGGTATAGATTAAGCCTTAAAATGACCTTGATTGATAGAGCGAGATGGCTAATTGGCAGCTCCATGTAAATGATAAGGACAAAAGATTATTTTTTGTCTTTGTCACCGTGGCCGGTTTCTGTCGTTTGTCAAACTCTAATACAATGGCAGGTTTGACAAACAAACTCGGTTTTGTTTGATTTTCTATGATTTCGTGGTATTATGTGTTAATTGAGACAAGGAATTTGGGTTATTTATAGATAATAAGTGTTAGTACGATGGTGGGTTGTAGTGTTCTTGTTCTTGTTGTAACACCAGAACTAACTATTGCTGTCTCATGTGCGGCCACGCCAGTGCTTAATCTATACCTACTTTATCTAAGCCTGGAATAAACTAATTTGATACTTTAGAATTATTTATTTTACTTCGTCTGAATAAAAATACTATAGGTACTTTAGGTAGGTAATACTCTAGTTATTATGTAACAATCTGAATAAAAAAAATAACAGTATTCTATAATAATTATGGATTATTCATACCACACGTAAATAATTTTGTTTTTGTTTGAATTCGGCATCTTTCTCCTGTTCTTTTTCTTGATATTTAGACATCATGCAAAACAACATCTCCCATAATCCACTTTTAATTGTTTTATTAATTTTTTACGTAATATATGCTACTATCAAGACTATAAGAAATCAGGTTGTCATTAGTATAGCATTGCTATACAAAAAGTTTGCAAATAATTCGAGTGTCTACTTTCGTTTGCCAGACTCTATTTCCTGCGTACTTGCCTAATTTCCAATTAATATTAGCTACCGTAGCCGGAATGCGATCGGGAGCCACTTTTTAATCAGAGAGTCCAACATAACCCCCCCCCCTTTTCAAGGCAAATTAATAATTAAGTTTTACATCTAAAGTATTTAATAACAGTATCACACAAAGCCCTCGCAGTATAAAGCCGATCCCGAACAGGCTTATGTTCCAATCTGAATGTCTGTCAGTAGCACAGGGCTATTATAGGACATTAATAGCCAATCGGGGTTGTCGTCAATGTGTGATTGACGCCAACTGATGAGGTAGGGAAGCAATTTACCTGGTTATTATGAAGCTCATGGACTTGAAGGGTGTTGATAGAACTATGGTGAACATAGGTTGCTCCTTAAGGAGAGGTTTCTGGTAAATAGGTAAGCGGGTATGTTAGAATCTTATAAGAAATGCTGAGATCGACATTTTAGGATAATCATCTTGTTATTTACTTATTTATGAACACGTCTTATTATAATAAAGAAACAAGAAGAAGAAACAGAAAAATAAGTTTAAATGAGAATGCTAATATTGTAAGTGTCGTAATCAAACCGATTTGAGGCAAAGTAGGTACAAAGTACAATGTGTATTGATAAGAAAATGACAACGATAAGTTTATTCAACAAAAAACCGTTTCATCGGCGTATAATGTTGGCGCCATTTTTTTTCTTGTTCGGTATTTTTGTAACAAAATTGTGTGAGAGTGAAAGAGAGAGATAATACGAGGTGCGAGTGAAAGCGGGTATAAACGGGTATCTTATTTCGGTGTCTTATTCACCAGCTCCGGTAGCCGTGATCGTCTAGTGGTTAGGACCCTACGTTGTGGCCGTAGTAACCCAGGTTCGAATCCTGGTCACGGCAGTGATACACTGTCGCGGCGGAGCATATCTTTTTGCTTTTATATTTTTTGTTTTTGTTTCTTGTGTGAATTCGTTGTTATTTTTTAGTTTTATTGAGGAAAAATGTAGACATTTATTGTTAAATATTGGATGACGTAAATTACTATTAGAAGTACATGCAGAATAAATCAAAATACATAGCGTCGTTGTTAGTCCAATTCCGCGTAACTAACATTATTAAATACTGCGTATGTACAAAAAAAGCAAAAATGAGATTTCGCGGTTTTAGATAACTGATTGTGATTGGCGTCGGCCGTCGACGCGTAAGACAATTTTTTGAATCGACCAATAGGAAGACGAGTAGGTATATCAAAAATAACAATACCGCGGATCTTTCGACGAACAAGTAATATCCGCGCTAATTTGTATTAGTGTGTGCAGTGTCTATGTGACGCTCCGGGATAAAATTGTTTTAGTATATAATTACTGGATTAAGATTATTTTTAATGTAAGTATGATACACGTATACTACACTTTATTATAAATAAATTTGTGATGTTTTTATTCTGAAATTTTGGGATTTTGAGTATAGTACATTAGATTAAGGAGAACGAAATCGGTCCTATACTCAAGTTCGTTCAAAGTTCCGCCGATTAGTTTTTTGGTCCTCCTGTAAAATCAGCGAGAGTGTACATACGCTGTATTTAACAATATTAGTTACGCGGAATTGGACTATCAACGACGATAGGTAATCAGTGCGTAATGCTTTGGGTTATCGCTTATCTAATCTTTTTTTTTGCCGTGATTTTAATTGTCTTCATCTTCATCTTCGTCGCAGGACAGTCGTTCAAATTTGTTTGAACCAAAAATTTGCCACTTCCACGGCAGACATGACAGAGGGCATGGTTAGTAACTCGGCGCCACATACAAACTCTGCTGCTTGCTCTGTCGAGGTAGCCACATTTTGAGAGGTTGGCGTTACATCTTCTTACTTGGGTTCTGAGGCGGTTCAGGGACTTCCAGGTAGACCACAGTAGGTTAGACCCTACGGGAAGATGCTCGCTTGGTGGTAAATCAAATCAAATCGCCGCAAAGTTGCCTGCTTGTCGGTCTTCTACAGACTGTACTTCGGTGAGTGTGCTCAAGAACTCCACGACCTCATCCCACCAGCCCCCTTCTACCATCGGACATCTAGACGCACTGCAAGTTACCATCCTTACCTTGTTGCCATTCCACCAATTCGCACTAAGCGCTTCCAGACATCCTTCATAATGCGCACAGCGAATGAATGGAACTCACTACCTGCGTCCGTGCTTCCGAGCGCCTTCAACTCGAATCTCTTCAAAGTTAGAGTGAACAGGCTTCTTCTGGGTAAGCTCACTCCATCGTCGACTCTGTCTCTGTCACCTCTGACCTAGACTAGAGTCAAGAGCAAACCCATCACAAATAAAAAAATAAAAAAACTGAATGGGTGGGGGAAAAGTGTCCTGCCACAGTTTGCTGCGAGCCCCAGTTGCCAGGTCTCCTGTCAGAGGAACTACCGATTTCTACCGGAAAAAATTAGAAAAATTAATAACATAAAATTTAATAGAACTTTAAACAATTGGTTTTGTGACAGATGTTTTTTAGGGTTCCGTATCCAAAGGGTAAAAACGGGACCCTATTACAAGACTCGATTCGTCTGTCTGTCTCTCCGTCTGTTACCAGGCTGTATCTCATGAACAGTCATGGCTAGGCAGTTGAAATTTTCACAGATGATGTATTTCTGTTGCCGCTATAACAACAAATAAAAACAGAATACAATAAATATTTAAGTGGGGCTCCCATACAACAAACGTGATTTTTTTGGCTTTTTTTGCGATAATGGTGCGAGTCCGACTCACACTTGGCCGATTTTTTATTCAATAGATGATTGTTTAAATTTTATACAGACATGATTTTGTTATTAACTAACGAAAACTTTAGATTCCAATTATTGACATTATTTATAAATCTAATAAATAAATTGTTGAACTGTCTTAACTGTGACATAATCTAATAATTTAATTTAATATAATTAGAAAAAAAGAAAGTAAAACGTTTATTTGCGCCAGTTAATATAATGTGCCTAATTAATATAAATGGAGCAAGACTGTTAATTTTATTATGATTATAATGTGTATGACTAATGATCAATGACATTGATGTAATTTCATGAAATTATTATGCATGTACCTACTTAAAATATTTGCACGACTGATAAGCCGAATACAGTGAAACAAAAATTATTTTACAATGTTATTATGTACCTATATTCTTGCAAATGAATAAATTTCATTTCAGGAAGCTGTGTCTGCTTTTCAGCAGTTGTGCACCGAATAGTGGTTGCCTTGTGTCCTGTTTCTGGATTGCACTCGCAACTTCCCTTCGGACGAGTGGAGGTGCTATCCCGGCTGTGGGTGCCACACTGGACAAGCATATTGGCCTGCAGAGAAGCTGAGTGCTAGGCCAGTAGTCCGGAGAACGTGAAGCCGCCTAGAATTGATTTTATGCGCCTGAGTAAGTTCTTGCGGGTCCCGATTTTTTCTTGATTTGTATACAGTGGATCTTAAATGTCAGTGCTCTGTCACAAAGTACGTAAGCGGCGGCGCACCGCAGACAGAGAGGCCACTCTGAACAAAGCGTCATTTTGCACACACATAATGACATTGCGATTTTACAGGGAATAATGGGCAATATTGGACCGAGCTCAGACGGGGCTGTCATGAATGCTTTGTGCGGGCATTGTCACGTCATTCATACATAAAGTACTGTAACGAGGTTGCATTGGCTGGGTTACCTTTATTAACGGTTTAAGTTATCCAGCTCACAAATATGTTTCCTCCGATTGCACGGCATAATTTTCTTCTAGTTTTTGTACATCTTTTTAGTTCGCTTCCTAAGCAGTCGGGTTTTTTTTTATTGCCTTTTTTTCACATTTTTATTTTTGTCGAGCTTGGTGCTTTTCACAATTTAATGTTTTTAGTGAGATCATTATAACACAACTTTTACGTCTTGTTAACCTCCAATCTTCGTCGTATGTGGCGTCGTGATATTTAATGGATATTTGATGCTCTGTCTACATGCATATAAAAAAAATAAAAAAAGGAAACTTATGTTTAGACGAATCGATCTATTTATGTTTGTAACTTATACAACCTACTCTTATTTTAATTCGGAATCATTATAGTAGCAACCCTAGTGAATCTATCAAGTTTAGCTGTAAATTTTTGAAACGGCGAGCCTTCTGTATACTTACTATTTTGTGGCTCTGTCAAGGGTAACACCCAAGTATAATATAGGTCGGATTACTGCAGTGAAACTGTAGATATGTGGCCACAGATTTCCCGAAAATGTATTAAATACAAAAATAATAATATTTGGCGGTAGGTAATGAGTAGGGGTTGGACTTTGGTAATTGGTTCGAAGTATCAAATGGTCACATGACCGATCAGTGTGGCGACGCTTGGAGGAGGCCTATTCTTTCGGCTATGGTGATGAGGGAGGTGATGTGGAAGGAATATCATATCTTACCAATATTATAAATGTGAAAGTTTGGATGGATGGATGGATGTTTATTTATTATTAGGTAAATCACGTCAGAACGACTGAACGGATCGGGATGAAATTTGGCACAGAGATAGATTATAGTCTTGAATAGCACATAAGCATTTGCATCCGGTTTATTGCTCCCTTAGGATAAGAAAAACTTTTCACGCAGGCGAATCTACTAATATTTTTGGGTTCTGTAGTAACACTGTGCCATAATAAAATGTTTTGTTTTAAATGCAATAAAATAAACTAAGTTCGCTTATTTGTGTATCGCAGCGAATGTGTGAACTAAAATCGTCATTGTTAAATGCCGTGCTTATTATGTCACGATTACCAGGATTTCAAAGGGGAATAAATATAATGACCACCAAAAAAAACTTTGTGACGATAACCCCTATCACCTAAAATATATACTAATCAGCAAAAAAAAGAAACCTAAACCAAATTTAGTAAATTGATCACCAAATTTCATAAGTGCTAAAACCGTAAGATATCAAATCTAGTGATTTGGTCAATGAATCAGTCCAAGAGCGAGCGAAGCGAGCTCGGGAGCTAAGGGCACCCCGACACGGACAGGTTAGGTTCGAAGGAGATGACGGGAGCTGAAGTGAGCGAGCAAAGCGAGCGAACTCAGCTCCCGTCATCACCTTCGTGTTAGTTTACTTTAGACCCTGTATTCAGAAATAGGAGCCCCGCCCAGCGGGGCTCCGTCGACTCTGTTGCGATTCTAAATTTAATTTTGGTGATCATTTACTATTTTTGTCAGTATATTACTAGATTTGGTGGTTTGTTAAACATAAGCCATTTCAAAGCGGTAGGTATCTATTATCCAGTCTATATTAGTTCCCGCTGTGCAATTGATGTAAATATAAGTAGGTTCTCGACCTATACCGATCTTTGATAATTAGTTAAAAGCTCGTATTAATCATTGTCCCAAACGAGCTTGGGGTGGACATTCTCTCACTAATAACTTATAATAATCCAATCAATTCCAACATTTCCAACTAAAATTAAATTAAATGGCAATATTCATCTAGCTTCGGCTATTAGCCTAATTAATGTAGCCAATCAAATAGCCGGCATTTATGCAAGACAAGGCATTTAAAGTAGTACAGTTCTCGCCAAACTTCTTGGCCGCCCTGAAGTTGGCTACAATGGCTGCGCAGTAGTAAATCTCATACAACAACATAAAATTACAAATTTTAAAAATCTACGATTTTGTTTTTATTTCATGCATTTTAAACTACATATAATATACCTAGTAGCAGACACGCTTCAATCGACAATCTATCGAAACACGTAATAATGACACGATGTCTTGGGAAATAATCGAATAAAATGCGAATAACTTTTGAACGGCTATACCGATTTTATTAAAACATAGCTAAGAACACTCTCGACAAAGTGACCTTTCAAAAAAAAAAAACTAAATCAAAATCGGTTCATCCGTTTAGGCGCTATGATGCCACAGATAGACACACAGATACAGCAACACACGTCAAACTTATAACACCCCTCTTTTCCGGTCGGGGGTTAAAAACAGCTGCTGCTGTCGCAGAGATCAAGCTATTTTTTATGAAGTATAGTACTATATTATCTGTGGTAGATGTAAAGTAGCAGGCAGATAGCCAGGTATAGGCCTCGCCAAACTTCTTGTCTACCATGAAGTAGGCTACAATGGCTGCGCAGTAGTAAATCTCAGAACAGCATCAAAACAGCACCGATTCGTGCCTTGCGCATCGGAAAGGCAACTTCAGGACGGCCCAGAAGTTTGATAAGATAAGATATTTATTTTTGTAAAACATGAGTGTACAATAGAATTGCATGGTCTTAAAATAACATTTGGTAATAGGATCTACATGTTTGCCTTTCAGGGCGTACAAAATATTGTATTTGGTCATATTAACCGTTTCAATTTGTATAATTAACAAGTACACGTATTATTTAACGGCTTATGTTTAACTTACCACCAGATATAGTAACATATAACAGACAAAAATAGTAAATGATCACCAAAATTAAACCCGCATCTTATTGTAAAATTATAACCAAAGTTTTAACATCTCGCTATCCTGTTTAGGCAAAATGACTCCAAATAAATCATTGTTAACCCAAAAGTAGTAAATGATCACCAAAAGTAGTAAATGATCACCAAAATTAAACCAATGACCAAAAAG
Organism: Anorthoa munda; assembly: GCA_945859665.1. NCBI lineage: Eukaryota > Metazoa > Arthropoda > Insecta > Lepidoptera > Noctuidae > Anorthoa > Anorthoa munda. The sequence goes on along the minus strand of OX243900.1, from coordinate 4,817,540 downwards.
ATTATAAAATTTCTGGGAGCAACTTGGAAGTAGCGCTCGCCGGCCGCTGCCGCGGCACCGCTCGCTTTGCTCGCTCGGCTCGCGCGCGGTTGGTCACAGTTCTAACCTAACCTAACCTATTTTACAACATTAAATAGCGCAATAATTTGCTATTAAAATTTGGTGATCAATTTACTAAATTTGGTGATCATTTACTATTTTTGTCAGTATATTACTAGATTTGGTGGTTAGGGGTTATCGTCACAAAGTTTTTTTTGGTGGTCATTATATTTATTCCCTTATTTAACCTGCTGTCATTCAGTTGGTTATATTAAATCTATAGAACAGTTGGTTATATTAAATTTGGCGAGCACTATAGTTTAATTTATCAGTGATTCGCATACAATTCCCATTTATGGGCGGGAAATGGTTTTAGAGATTTGCTATTAGTAGCTTCTTCCCGTGGCCGTGGCATTGCTCCCACCATTCCCCTATGTTATGCATTTTCGGGTTTAGGTGTGCATAAGGCACTCGGCGATCGGTAGTCTGGCTTTACTAATATTTTTTATAGTCATTCCTTTCATACTTGGGCTTAGTGCGAGTTTTTACTCACGCTCATTCACGTTAACGTAAGCGTCAACTTGTATTGAAACTGTATAAGCGCCGTCTGGTGACAGTGTTGACAGAAACTGTCAATCCAGCTTTCGGTATCAGAAGAGGCCTTTGCACTGCACTCATGCAGTAGGTAACAGGCTGGTACTATTTTATTTTAATACTAGCTCCTGCCAGCGGCTTCACCCGCATGAATGTCGAAAATTATCCCGAGAGAACATATTCCCGGGAACAATAATTATGCTATGAGCTATTCCAGACTATAATCAATCTCTGTGCCAAATCTCTTCAAGAACCGTTTAGTAGTTTTTGCGTAAAAGAGTAACAAACATACAAACACACTTAGCAAACTTTCGCATATAATACGGGGGTCACACTGAAAGTTTTTAGAAAATAAAAAACGGGATGATGTAGAAACCTGTTAATATTTTTATTGATTTTTAAAGTAGTCTCCGTTCCTTTCTAAGCATCGTCGCAAGCCAGCTTTCATCACTTGTGACGATTTTGAAGTATTCAACTCTTAGATAAAGTACCTTTAGATTAAGCCTTAAAATGAGCTTGATTGATAGAGCGAGATGGCTAATTGGCAGCTTCATGTAAATATAAAAGAACAAAAGATATTTTTTTTCTTTAAGTCAATTTAAAAGTTTAGTAGCAAAGAGTTTTCATACATAGAATAAAATGGGATAGATTTTATACTAGGAAAAATGAATGATTCCGTACGTTTTAGCATTAAACTCTCAAAAGTCTTAAATGGTTGTTTAATATATTTAATTACCAGTTTTAATTTATTTATTTTCACATCAACATTTGTCTAAAATCGAATAGGCTGTATAGACTGTTTTCGTTGTAATAAATGTCCAGTTGCTAAAACGCGCCTATAGTTATAAGTCAATTTAAAAAAGTTTAGTAGCAAGGAGTTTTCATACATAGAATAAAATGGAATAGATTTTATACGAGGAAAAATGAATGATTCCGTACGTTTTAGCATTTGATTCTCAAAAGTCTTTTAAATGGTTGTTTAATATATTTAATTACCAGATTCAATTTAATTATTTTCACATCAACATTTGTCAAAAATCGAATAGGCTGTGTAGGCTGTTTTCGTTGTAAAAAAATATGTCTAGTTGCAAAAACGCGCGAAAATTTTATTTTTTTGTGGATTAACAAATCTAATTCTTTGATTTGTTTTTACTATTTCCCACAACTGTATTGAAAAATATCGTGTGATACACGGGCGTGTAGGTTATTGCAATAACCTACTTTCCACCCTTGTATCACAATGTACTATTTTAATTTTTGTAGCACACTTTTACTTTTTAATTTATTGACGCTTATGGGCTCATTGAAGTACTGTCATTGTCTAAGGAGGCGCGCGCTGCGCACTCATGTGCAATAAGAATCTAAATTGCCCGCCGTACCAAATATTTTCTCCGTTTCCACTTTTTTTTTTATTGCAACTGTATGAGTGAAGATAAAGTAGTGTATGCAATGGCTTATAATTAGGTATTAAAACACTCGCGTAATATTATCCTACGCTCGTGTTTTAATAACCCCTTTTATATGACCATTGCATAAACTACTATTTTCATCGGCTGCTTTTCTTACTGGCTAATTCTAAAACTTTCAGTGTGACCCACGTATTAGTGTGACGCGACTATATAGGTAGTAGTAGCATGTACTATCCTAATATAACTACCTCCGTAGCTATTATTTATTACTCTGTCAAGAAAGTACCAAAGAGGAGATCAATAATACATAAAATTGTTAGTTCTTCATCCAAATTTATTTTATCACCTTCAAAGTAGGCTCCTTCAGAAACGTTAAACGCTTTTTCCGAAATCGAGTTCAGTTCTCGACGCGAAATTTAACTTTATATCTTCTACCGAATGAAAACGGGTGCCACGAAGTGGTAATTTAAGTATGAAAAAGAAAGAATTCGGCTGGAGCCATATTTGATGAATATGGTTAAGGTTTGGGGTTTGGTATTAGTTGAGTTTTTGGTCAAAAATTCGTTCAAAATGATGGTCTTGCGTGAAGGTACATTATTGTGGCGTAAAATCCAAGAATTTTATTTCCACAAATTTGGCCCTGATCGTCTAATTTGCTCTCTTAAACGCCGCATAATGCTCAAATAATATTCTTTATTTACCGTTTGACCTCCCGACAAGAATTCCGAGTGCACAACACCGCGATAGTCAAAGAAAACAGTCAATGTGACTTTGACTTTTGATCGACTTTGGCGTGGTTTTAACGGTTTCGGTTCAGCTGGCAGGCGCCACTCCGAAGCTTGTTGACTAGTTTGCATGACATACTCGTAAAAAGCCACATCTCATCAACCAGTAACAATGCGTTTCATAAATGTTAGGTCGGAATTGAGTTGTTCTAGCAATGTCCACAGTTACTTTTATTCGATTGAGTTTTTGGAGAAAATTCAGGTCTTTTGGACTAGCCGAGCGGCAATATGTTTCGTACCCAAGTGGTTATTTAAAATTATACAGACCGACTCGTGAGACATAGAAAGTTCGGTTCCCTCTCAAACTTGAATGAGGATTTTCAGTCACTATATATTTCCTTCACTTTTGCGATGTTAACATCAGTTGCAGACGTTGATGGCCTACCAGAGCGAGGCAAATCTTCCATCACATGTCGAGCTTTTAAACGTTTTGATAAAGTTGTTTCACTGTAAGCCTTCTTTAACATTTTCAGTGATTCCGAACACGAAGTTCCATTGGCGATGCAAAATTTAAGACAAACTCTTTGTTCGATGTTTTTGTCCATTATGAAATACGCACTAGATATGATATAGCTAAAACAGCATTGTATTTAATCTACATAACAGATGTAACTCAAACTCCGCGCCAAAATGGAAAACAGTTGTGCCAATCTAACAACATCAAAAAAAAAACAAAAAAAAAATTTGGAACCATAAACAAATCATCCATTCCCGAAACTTTTTTGACTGAATGTATCTATAAAACGTTACATAGACGGATTTTATAGGGTAAAAGATTAAATATGTATGTGGGATAAAAAGGAGCGTCCTAAGCAAACCGATTTAGACGTAATCCTTTTTAATTTGATACGATGAAAGAGTGGTCGAAAGATTGAATAAAACGTAGCTCTCCAGAATGTTATTAAATTCATATTACCCACATTTTTTGTAGGGAAAATAAGATCTATGGCATCTATCCGGATGCCACCCTTTATATTATCTCACATAAACTAGGTCAGTTATCCAGTCTTAACTTAGATTCCTGTAGTCGCCAAGACACCATGGTTTTTAGTGCGTTTTTCTCTTAAAGCTGTTTGTTATAGTCATCGTGAGCCAAGTCATTGCAGATTTCTGGTTCTGCATCTTGGTTATTCATTTTATATCGTACATCATATAACATGAAATTGCGGCTATATGCCTTGAAAATTTACGACGAGGTGCACAATATAGTACATTGTGATACAAGGGTGCAATAACCTACACGCCCGTGTATCACACGATATTTTTCAATACAGTTGTGGTAAATAGTAAAAACAAATCAAAGAATTAGATTTGTTAATTCACAAAAAAATAAATTTTTCGCGCGTTTTTGCAACTGGACATTTTTTTTTACAACGAAAACAGTCATAAAAAAAAAGACCAGTAAATGTCAGAAAATGTTCAGTAAATGTTGATGTGCAAATAATTACATTAAAACTGGTAATTAAATATATTAAACAACCATTTAAAAGACTTTTGAGAGTTCAATGCTAAAACGTACGGCATCATTAATTTTTCCTCGTTCCCATTTTATTATATGTATGAAAACTCTTTGCTACCAAACTTTTTAAATTGACTTATAAATTTAAAACTAAACTGCAAAACTAATGATCGAGCTCGTAAACAAAAGTCACGACCGCGTAACAGAAAGATGTCTATGCATAAGATTTAATTTTCGAATCATAATTATAGCCTCTGAAAGTAGGCCATGTTTAACAACTGTATTGAAATAGTACATTGTGATACAAGGGTGGAAAGTAGGTTGCAATAACCTACACGCCCGTGTATCACACGATATTTTTCAATACAGTTGTGGGAAATAGTAAAAACAAATCAAAGAATTAGATTTGTTAATTCACAAAAAAATAAAATTTTCGTGCGTTTTTGCAACTGGACATATTTTTTTTTACAACGTTATCAGCCTACACAGCCTATTCGATTTTTGACAAATGTTGATGTGAAAATAATTAAATTGAAACTGGTAATTAAATATATAAACAACCATTTAAAAGAGTTTTGAGAATTAAATGCTAAAACGTACGGAATCATTCATTTCTCCTCGTATAAAATCTATTCCATTTTATTCTATGTATGAAAACTCCTTGCTACTAAACTTTTTTAAATTGACTTATAACTAAAGGCGCGTTTTTGCAACTGGACATTTTTTTACAACGAAAACAGTCTATACAGCCTATTCGATTTTAGACAAATGTTGATGTGACAATAATTAAATTAAAACTGGTAATTAAATATATTAAACAACCATTTAAAAGACTTTTGAGAGTTCAATGCTAAAAAGCAATGCACGGAATCATTCATTTTTCCTCGTATAAAATCTATCCCATTTTATTCTATGTATGAAAACTCTTTCCTACTAAACTTTTTAAATTGACTTATAAATTTAAAACTAAACTGCAAAACTAATGATCGAGCTCGTAAACAAAAGTCACGACCGCGTAACAAAAAGATGCCTATGCATAAGATTTAATTTTCGAATCATAATTATAGCCTCTGAAAGTACGCCATGTTTAACAACTGTATTGAAAAATTAATTACAGTGCATGCCACGAAAAATAAGAGTTGACCGCGCCTCCCGCGCTCTGTCCGGGTGGAACCTTCCCAAAAACGACTTTACGTATTGCATATTACGCTCTGAAAAGGAAAGGTTTTTTTTTTAAATTGATTGTAAAGTTGAGTCATGGATTGTTTTTTTTTTTATTGATTGTAAAAAATGAACTAAAGCGGAAGAATCGAGATAAAACTTCACTATTGGACGCAGTAGATGAACTTCAACTCAAAGGAGGATGTTTGTACTCTTTCCAAATTAGTTTCACAATACCGAAAAAGTTGAAAGAAATGATTCTAATTCTTTGAAGGAATCGACTTGTTTGCTTTGCAGAATTTACTTACGCAATTAGAGACTGGCGTCTCTGCCCGCACTTAGACCTCATACCTCTAATGAAAGCTATAATCGTCTGACGTGGCACGCACTGTACTCTTTATTTGGCCAGTTACGCATCAACTGGGTATCAATTGTCAAATCGAGTCCGGATTTTTGTCCTGTTAGGCAGCCAATAATACTTTGCCTGACCCGAGTATCGAACCCAGGATCACCAAGATGTTATTTCATCATCATCATTACAGCCGAAAGACGTCCACAGCTGAACCTAGGCCTCCCCGGAGCGTCACCACATTCCACATCACATCGTCACACTCCACGTCACGTTGCTACACTCCACCGCACGTCGCCACACTCCACATCACGTCACGTCGTGGTCCCGTGCGTCTCGCATACATAGGATTCCCGCCAGCATAAAAAAATAACAACTTTATTATTAAGAGTGAATTCATCTCAAACTCAATAACAAGCTTAACACTTAAAATTCAAAACGAAAAGATAACCAAACAATATAAATTATTCATAAGAAAAACTTCACAACTTCTGAATATATTTATTAAAATCAAACTCTGATATGGAAGGTGGATAGAAAGTCGGGGGCCCTGACAACGACGTGTTCGAAGTCCATAAAGGAAAGTCGCCCGTCTCCATCGACATCGGCTTCGTCTAGCACGCTGGCGACGATTTCTTCTCTCTCTTGGGGGTGGAGTTCTCCTTTCGTGAGGAGTCTGGTGGCTTCAAGAAGGTCGTCTCGGCCGATGTACATATCGTCGTCTAGGTCGTAGATGCGGAAGGCGTACCTGAGGAAATGTTGGTTGGAGGTTAATTTAGTTTTAGGGCTACTTACTTAGTGAAGAGCAGTGTTGTTGGCCCAGTGTAAACGGCCCCGACTTACGTGTCCACCAGGCAGGCAGGCGCTTTACTATGTAAATAATTTCATCACCACTGCTCTAAAAACGGTGAAGGGAAACAACGTGAGGAAACCGGCATATCCTAGATCCAAAAATTCGAAGTCATGTGACATCACCAGGGCACCCGCACTGGTTCCGCGTGGTGGATTAAGGCCCATTCCCTCTCATGACTTACTCGACTGCAGCCTACAGCCAATCACAGCAGATAACGCGTGCTTGACAATTTGTCACATTAAACCTGCGATAATTTAGAGCTAAGAAACTCGAGGTTAGTCAAATATACGGTATGGGAGACCTTGATCTTCGAGGATACTGATGGTAACCTACATGAATACGGCAGTCGCTAAGTAATGACAGGTTTCAAAATGTTGCTGGAAAATATTTATAGAATTAAATTGGAGATATTGAAGGTGATTTTTTACGACTATTTTAAAGGTTATTACGGAAGTAAGTCGTCCTGCAAAAGTTCGTTATATTAAACGAGTCGAAACCAATTAAAAACCACGTAAACTAGAAAAAATATTGTACTATATTACTGAAACCTTAACTACTTCGTGATAAGCTTTAAAAACGCAGGTACTAAAACAATGGAATTTTCACACACGTATGACGTAGATTAGTACCCATTAATTTAATGAATAAATTAGCCTCGTTATTCTACGCGCCATTTTGTATGGTGCCATTTATTTGTAACAGAATATCATGAGAAAATTATCTTCAAAACTTTTCTCAATACTAATGTTTGGTTCGCGTGAGCTATTCATAAAACATTAAGATGTATATTTCTTTTATGCATAATTGTTGGAAATAACCTACATAAAAAGAATCCGAACAATGCTAAATTTAATTTTGGCACAACTTTGAAAGGAAACCCACGTAATATGGTAAAAAAGTAAAGAAAACATACCTACCTTTGTTTACAGAACTTTTATTTTATGCAATAACAAAATTCTTTGTATGAAAAATACGTAGGTATATATTGTTTGATCGTTCAGAAATTTTTGCCCATTGTTTTTATTAAAAATAATGGAATTCTCGACTGTAATTTTTTAAATTCGTTTTTAAATATATACGTCCTTATTTATATAAATTTCTACGCTGTTTAGCGTGCTTGGTACATTCTATTATCAAATTTTTATAAGAGAATTTAAATAAAAAATATGCGTATTAGTTGTCTTACAGCTCAGAGATATCATTTTGAAAGCGAAAATTGTGATATCGTGAAAAAATTATATTCCCTAAAAAAATACCTACCTGGAAGAAAAAGTACCTATTCGTACGTTATACTTTGTTTATTTCTAAATATTTTTCTCGTGATTAACTGGTCGGGGCGTAGTCAGGACAAATAGGGCAATTGCCCCATTCGCCCCACCTTGTCTGCCTCGCCCCGTCTCATCTTGTTAGCGATCATATTTATTAGCTTAATAAGTATTTATGTTTCTTTGTATAAAAATAACTGACGGCTTATTATTTTTAGACACCTAGAATTTATTTGTACCATCCAAGGTCTAGTTTTTATTTGGATTAGATATAAGGTTTCGTCTTATTATTGTTGTAGAAATGTAGTTACCGATGTTGTTAAAAGCTTGAATTTACACATAGTGATTAAAATAATAAAAGTAATAAATTGTCTTTTTTTATTTTCGATAGGCTTACGCTTCACTACTATCTCACCTGATGGTAAGCGATGATGTGGTCGACGATGAAGCGCACTTGCCTAGAAAAAACCACCGGATGTCCACCATGTACCGATGGAGCATCGCCGTACGCCTTGTTGTCCGATGATGGAACGGGCTAGGAGGAATTATTTCATGCAATTCCAACGCACACTCCCCGAAATGTAACCGATAAAAAACCGACAGGCTGGCAACTCGGCGTCGATGTTCAAGGCTCTGGAGCCTAGATTCGACCAGTACTTCATCGTCGATGAGCCTCTTGGCCCGTTTTCAATCGACTCAAGTGCATCCAGCTGGTACTAGGCAGATCCGTCCCAGAGATGAAAGCACTATGCATGATCGAACTTGGGCTTGTCTTTTGAAACCATCATCTAAAAAACCGGCCAAGTGCGAGTCGGACTCGCACAAGCAGGGTTCCGTACCATTATCGCAAAACACTGCAAAAAATCACGTTTGTTGTATGGGAGCCCCCCTTAAATTATTTTATTTTAATTTAATAATTATTATTTTTTGAAGAGAATATACAACTAAATACTCTGTGAATATTTCAAGCGTCTACCTTCTGCCGTTATTAATATCGAGCAAAAAACGGCAAATATATCACGTTTGTTGTATGGGAGCCCCTCTTAAATATTAATTTTATACTGTTTTTAGTATTTGTTGTTATGGCGGCAACAGGAATACATCATCTGTGAAAATTTCAACTGTCTAACTATCACGGTTCATGAGTTACAGCCTGGTGACAGACAGACAGACAGACAGACAGACAGACAGACAGACAGACAGACAGACAGACGGACAGCGAAGTCTCAGTAATAGGGTCCCGTTTTTACCCCTTGGGTACGGAACCCTAAAAAGCCAGTTGGAGAGCAGCTGTATTTAAGTAATTCAGTGACCAAAAAGACCCAATGACTATAATGACTTGTATTATCATAAAAAAGGAGGAAGCAAATAAATTGGTGATTTCAGTTAGCAGTTATTTTGCTGTCAAGTCTATCTTTATACTTTTATTATGCGTACAGCTAAGGAGTGGAACTCCCTGCCGGAGTCTGTGTTTCCCAATAGCTACAATCTAGGGGTCTTTAAGTTAAGAGTGAATAGGTTACTTCTAGGCAAGCGCGATCCATCGTCGACCACATCATCGCTTACCATCAGGTGAGATGGTGGTCAAGCGCGAACCTATATAAATTAAAAAAAAAAAAAAAAATCTTGCCGTAAAGGATTTTTCTTACATGAAGAAAAATCCTTTACGTGTTTTTTTATCCAATTGTACTTCAATTAATATAATTGATTCTATCTTTTTTAATGCACCTGCCATGTTATCGCTCCACCACACTTGGTTGACTGGTAGAGAATGCGTCAGGCATTAAGTCCGCCTCATCATATCAGCCGAAAGACGTCCACTGCTGGACATAGGCCTCCCCCAAGCGTAGCCACTTTGACCGGTCCCGTGCGTCTCGCAACCAGCGGATCCCCACAACCTTCACCAGGTCGTCGGTCCACCTGGTGGGAGGCCTTCCAACGCAACGTCTTCCGGTTCGCGGTCACCACTCCAGAACTTTTCTGCCCCATCGGCCATCCGTTCTGCGAGCAATGTGCCCTGCCCACTGCCACTTAAGTTTGGCAATTCTTCGGGCTAAGTCGGTTACCCTGGTTCTCTTACGGATCTCTACATTTCTGATTCGATCACGCAAGGAAACGCCGAGCATAGCCCTTTCCATTGCCCTTTGAGTGTCTCCATTGCCAGTTAAGTCCGCCTATGTACCTGTATGTTGCATGAAGTTTTAATAAATAAATAATAAGTACCATATTCGTACATTTCTTTAAAATCTTACCAAGCCTTTATATCTCTAGGTGCTGCCTCGCTGAAGACTGACATCATGTCGAGAAAGTCTTCGAACGTGAGGTTGCCGGAGCCGTCGTGTGAGAACACTTGACATATTCGACGTTTAAACGGATTCTCCTGGAACAGAAACAGAGTCATGCTCACCATCACCTGCGTAGCCTTTTCCAAACTATGTACCTTGGGGTTAGCTTCAGTCCAACCGTACGAAGCTGGATACTTTATTTTGGATATTTTACCTTCCACAACTTAGTTATTAAGTAACGTCGTTTGGTAAGACTGGTTTACAGACTTTCGGGATTCGGACTACCCGTAACGAAAGTTAAAAATAAACAAGTGGCAGCCGCGACCAACTGCTTAGCGAGCATTCCATACCACGAAGAGGTCTTGATACGTAATGGATATAAGGCGCAGATACCCCTCAGTAGCTAATTTTATAATGAGAATCACGTCTAAACGGCTAGTCGTAATTTTTTTGAAAAAATATTTGTTACATTAGACCATTTTCTCAATAATTCGACCTAAGAAAATTTTGAGATTTAATTAAATTGTGTAATTAATTTATAAAGTTATGTCTAATACGGACAAAAACAAGACAATCGCACCAAAACCGCCGGGCGTATTTTAATTAAATTGTCACTATATCATAGACAATTTAATTATCTACATTTTGATCTAAGGCATTTTTTGTCATAAAATAATAAGGATAGTACAAAAACTACAGAATTTTGGGTCGCACGGGTGTGAAACGAGTGCGTGTTTTATTCCCTCAAGGTCGTTGGCGACTGTCCTCTGTCTCGTCTTATGCTTGAAGACCGTCCAAGCCAAGAGCCAAGAGCAAAGTCATACAGATAAAAGCTGAAGAAAAATTGAATTTCGAATAATTTCTTAGAAAATTCAACATTAACAAATGGATGAAAATTTTAAGAAAATCAATCAATTAGATTAAGTCCAAATAATATCATCCTAAATTCTACGTATCAATCAATTTGCTGTCGAATTTACTTTTACAGATGTGAGGTTATTTGTCTGACTTCGATAAAGTTTTTCTTTGAATTCTTAAATTTTTCTTTCACAAATTCTTTCTTATGACGTGCGTAAATTTTACGTTTCTTACGTAATAAAGTTGTGGTTACCGTGAATCAAGTTACAAAGTTACACGTGCCGTAAGAAAATTGATTGCGTAATGAACGGTAAAAGTTGTAACTTCAGCCCGAAGCTGTTTTTGTTTACAAATTCATATGATGATTATTATTATTCACTAGCATCTGCCAGCGGCTTCACCTGTTTGTAAACTGTTTTCGTATCCCAAAGAAACATCATACCAGGATGAAATATCTATGTGATATTCCAGACTATAATCTATCCCTTTGTCGAATTTCATCCAGATCCGTTCAGCCATTTTGGCCCGATTGAATAACAAACATACATCCATACATCCAAACTTTCGAATTTATAATTTTAGTACTTAAGATTGTCCTCGTTTATCCTCGCACTGGAACACCTTGCAGCAAATTACACCAATGGTAAACAATTAAATTGAAACACTTTATTTATAATTCAAATAATATGTACAACTGACTATTCCTAATCTTATGACTAATAACAAAACAAACTTATACATACAAAAGAGAGAGGGAAAAGGGCTCACAGCGCATCAAAAAATTCGTCCACATCGATGTCAATGGGAAACGTGCCCAGAACGCTGGCAGCATTGCCACGTTGAATGGCAATGCTGATTCTCTGGCTGAAGAAAAGGCCAGCCCTCTGGTCACGCGAACAGTCGACTAACCGTTTACTTATGTCTCGAAACACTCGATGAGCACTCGGACCCCATGGACCTAATGTCTCAACCCCAAACGGCTCAAACATATAACTGCCAATAAGGTTGTTATATTTGCGCCGTTTGAGGTTTTCTGCACCAGCAGCAGCTGCCCCAGGACAGCACGCCGTGCTAAGAAGAGGGATGGCGCAAGGGTATCGACACATGTTGCATCCCACACCAAAGGCCTACCCAACTTCCAAGGCATTATGGACATCCCATCTGATCTCTTCCCATCGTCGCGTGCCAAGCCATTGGGTTCTAAAACAGCTGCCACCCCGGCGGTGACAAGAGCAACAATTAAATTAATTAATAATTACCAATGATAAACTAACTATAAGTCCAGTTCCTCACGAAGTTTTCCTTCACCGTTTTTGGCGATGTCCGAACTTAGAAAGTACATATGTATTGAAAAAGTCACAAACCACGATCTCAAGCACCAGAGGCGAGGTCTCAACCTGCAGCCATCGCACAAAAACATCACGTCATTCATCTCGCATGTGATTGGTCGATTTGGTCGGTTGGATACAGTTTGACTTCTTTGCGCACTTACGCAATACGTCTGTTGGTCTCACTGGAGGTAACTCTTTACTTTGGGCTAGCCTAGCATTGTACGTGATGTAATATAATAGATACTACACACACCAGTTTTTACTGAGACTCTACTTCATACACTTGTCTAGAGTAGAGTCAGAGCCCTTTGGATGTCAGCGATGGCGGTGGTTGAAATGCCACAATGTTGACATTTCAATAGCGCTTCACAATCCCATACATGCATGCTATTTTTGCAGTCACTTATAGCGCAACGCTTTCGTTGAGTCGACGACAGTCGCCAACGACCTTGAGGAAACAAAACGCGCACTCGTTTCACACCCTCGCGACCCAAAATTCTGTAGTTTTTTGTACTTTCTTTATTATTCGGTGACTTTAAAAAAAAGCCTCAGCATTTAGAGTAAAACAAACAATTTAAAAATACAATAAGTACGTAATTAAAAAAAGTACGATTTACTGATGACCGAGACCAAAAATGGTTTTAATTGTTTTGTTATACAAATTTTGACGAAGCTGAAAAAATTAATTTTACAAATGTCAGTCAAAGTTTCTCCTAGGTCAAATTTCGTTATGTAGGTATACATTCAATGTCTTTCGATGAAGGACTACTGTGGACGCCCTCTGTTGTCCCAGCTAGCCTAAGGTACATACTGTACATAACATACCTACGCATTTTAGTAAGTTATAGGCACTTTAGTAGTGTTAACACGTGCAGAAATTGATACTGTCCTTCTAATCCAATTACTTAGATTAGGTTTTTTTGGATGATATACCACCGCCCCACCCTCAGTCCAATTGGATTGTTTCAACCCACAGAATCTGGTTACCAAAATAAACTAGCCTACGTGCTATTAAAGTAGTTAATAAATAGTTTAAAGCAGTGGTGGGCAAATTGTCTTAATGGGGGGCCAGAAATATTAAGGAATTTCAGAGGAGGGCCAGAATTTGTTTTTTGAACATATTTCTTTGACCACCTTTTTTCTGTGTCATTCATCAAAGCATATTTGGTTTTAGCATGCTTGGTGCTAAAATAGTGAGCGAGGTTAAAACCTTTAAATACCGCCACTGCTTCTTCATTATGTATAATGAATGCGTCTAATATTCTACTAAGTAGAATCTACTTTATACTTCTGGTCCGTCAAAATATAATTATCCCGGTCCATATAATTATCATGTCGAAGGGCCATCGGCGGGCCGGATTAAATGCTTTTGCGGGCCGGAGCTGGCCCGCGGGCCGTACTTTGCCCATCACTGGTTTAAAGCCTAGCCTCATTCAGCGCTTGTTATGGGCTGGGCGGCTTTTGAACATATTGATAATAACTGTCTTGGAGGTCTCGCTGTAACGAGTCTTAGAAACTCCGATTCTTTGTCTAACCTTAAGGTTGCACTAGTCGGTCATTCTTCGATACAAAAGTAGTATGGCGATTACTCCACTGTTTGACGATGTACGTTCAAAATAAAAAAAATATATCAATTTGTCTCATCATTATCTAGCCTTGCATAGAAACAAAAAAGTAAAATCAATATATATTTGAAAGTTATGAGCGTCGAAAGTTCCATATTTCAACACTAATTTTAACGCATCTTTGGTCGGAAATAAATGCCATAAGCAGAAGGAAAATTGCAAAACAGCCACCATACAGGGTTTTTAGTTTCATTCATTTTCATTAGTAGTTCAACAAGGCAAATAATTTGAATTTGAAAATATACATTTAGTCGTTTTTTCATGATATCCATACTCCCAAAGGTCTGTTTATGTAATTTGGCGTGCTCGTTTTCGTCCTAATTCATATTTCGCTACAAATTTTCAAAAGTGCTAATTTGTACGCGAACTAGCGTCTTACTGCTCATCACAGCATCTATCTCTTTCGCACGTGTTGTCGGATGAGATAGCATGCATTTTAACCCCGCGCACAAAATAGTTCGTGCCCTCGACTAGGGCAACCTTATCATTGACATGGGACATGGGTAATATCTACCGATAGAAAAGTTAATGGCAGTTGATTACATAATCAAATTACTGTAAAAGAACTAAGACGTATCAAATGATTGGAACATCGTCACAACTCACACAACCTTGGCCAGGTCATCGTTCCACCTTGTGAGGGGAAAACTTTTAACTGCAACCCTTCATTACGAAGCTGCTGAGTGAGTGATGACGTATCTAGCTAGAACCATGTCAAACACCGATTTAAATTTTAAATTTAAAGTATAAAAATGTTTATGTAGACATCGTTACGAACACACACGTCAAAGTCAAACCAAATGAAAACTTAATAAAATCCGGTTTATCCGTTTAGGAGCTATGATGCCACATACAGACACACAGATACACAGACACACAGATAAACAGCAATAAACGTCAAACTTATAACATCCCTCTATATCCGTCGGGGATTACAAAAGACGATGATCGTATAGACTCCATTGTCTCCGACTCCCATTAGATCCATTGTGCGTGGAGGTCTTAGCTAGCATAGCCAGCCAAGTTTCACCCAGAACCACAAAGACTTCATGGGGAAACCACTAGCTTCGCGAAACTACCTCTCTATTGGAAGGATTTGTGTGAAGATAGCATAAAGAGGTCTTACTTTTAGTTCTGGTAACTTTTCTATCTCCTCCAAAGGCACGACTATGGTGTGTGGCTGGTTCTCTGTCATTCTCTTAGGTACTAAGGCAGGATTCACTTCTCTGAAGCGTTTGAATACTCTGGAAATTGAAACAAAAGAGATATAAATTATAAAGTCTAAGACGAGGGAGCATTATGAAAGTAAAAAATGGAAAAACATTTTATTTTTAAAACAAGCTTTATGTAATATCACTTGTCAATGCACATCCAATGAGCCCAAACACGATGGTGCTATCTTTTCTAATTTATTATTAGCTAACGCCGCCTTCCAGTTCCAAGATACCCAGTTATTGGCACTTCAAGGAGTGACCTAGAAAATCATATTGAAATGCACTAGTATACAAAAATTTAAATGACATCGAAGCCAATATTCTAATCTTTATTCTAAGAGTTGTGTTTGTGTTCTTTATGCTATATAGTAATTATACATATCATCATCATCATATCAGCCGAAAGACGTCCACTGCTGGACATAGGCCTCCCCCAAGAGTCGCCACATTGACCGGTCCCGTGCGTCCCGCAACCAGCGGATTCCCGCAACCTTATTATACATATATTTTCACTAAATTATAAAAAAGCTATCTAAAATCCTATTACTGGCATAGAAATTGAAAACATTGCGTAATCTATGGTTTTCTTATTTTTAGCCTATAAACTCAGAAGTACCAATAACTGGAGGGGTGCCAGCGTGCAGTGTGGTTTACCCTAGGTACCATATATTATTTCAAAGTGTCCGAAGATTCATAAGTACCTACGCCAAGTTTCAGTTTAAGCGGCCTTGAAAATGGATTACTAGTTGCCGGACACACATTAAAAGTAAGTAAGCAAGTTAATTTTATTTTTTTTAAATATCAATAAAATATATAAAGGACCACATTTTGTATCTATATTTCGAATTCAAAATGTATCAAAACTATTAAATGTAATTACTAGACTCTTACCCTCTTAATAATAAACGCGGAATAAAGTTATACCAGGAATAACAAAGGAATAACCATACATTTTCATAGGTTTATACTTGGTATAACTTTATTCCGCGTTTATTAGTATGAGGGTTAATGTCTAATTCTGTTTCTGTGTTCTTATGGTATGATGATAAATCATATTGCAAAAGTTAATTCAAAAAATTAAAAAACCCGACTGCTTAAGAAAGAAAATCATAATATGCACCATATTATGATTTTCTTTCTTAAGCAGTTGGGGGATACATATTCGCGCATTAGGTGCATTTAAATATATAAGTGATATATATTTTTGAAATCACCTCTTAAACTTCTTTATTTTGATACCCCACACGATGGGATTGAAGGAAAAGAAATTGTGCCTCTACAATATGGCGCCCAAAATTCGCCATTTGTCTATTTTCCAATTTTAATGTAGCCAGTGACACTCGCAAGGTTAGGACGAATCAATTAACTTAAGAATCACCAAAATCGGCCAACGCTTTTGGGCTCTAGAACGTCACATAGGAACAAACGTACATACACACATAGACTGATAAACACATTACTCTCCTTCGGCAGTCGGGTAAAAATAAGAAAGATTGTCCTTTATAAGAGTTTTCTGTAGAAGATTGTTTCATGTAGCTCTTTTGTAACTCGGTTGAAGGCTGAAAATTGTGATGCTGAAATTAAAGGTTTTTAGGTGTCTAGCCTTATTTATTAAATATATTTTTTACAGAACAACCATTGGTCTTTTGAAAGAATTTTAAATAAAACTTCTGACAAAATAAATCTTTGTCAATGTCGCAATTTTTACCAAAAATTTTGCACCCTCATTTCTTATTTGTAAAGGGAACAGCGTGGTTTTTATGTCAACTCTCTGAAATGAGAAATGTCCTCATTTGTCTTTTTTTCGTACAACGAAACGTAATGTAGCGAGAAAATATGGAATGGCTTGGAGTGGTACAAAATCACATTTTTCATGGAATATTAAGTACGCAAACTTCGAGGCTCTCGATAAAAGCGACTCTGCTTTAAAAGTGAAATTTTTTAGCTCTTTGTAAGGGTGAATTTCACAAATGAAACTAACTGTGAGTGTATGATGCTAGGGCTTCGAGAAAGTTGGAACGTTTGTCAAAATAAATTCAATATTACGAGATACGAGTAAATAACAGTCTATTTAACTGTGTTGAGTTGTGTGTTCAATTTCAGTTTTTTCAGTTTTAGACTATATATACTTCATAAAAGATAGCTTGATCTTTGCGACAGCTGTCAGTATCAATACAGGCGCTTGACAGGCTAACAATAACGTATACGTCAGTTTGACATATGTCACAGAGATCAAGCTATCTTTTGTATGAAGTATAGAGGCGGCATTTTCAAAACTTGCCATACAAACCAGACGTGTCACCGATTACTTACACTACGAGTTATATGAAGTATAGAATATTTCCGAGACAGAAATTATGCACTTTACACAATTTCGGCGTCACGTCACGTCATATCACGCCAGTTAAGCCAAATTAGTGTTAAGGGTACACTAGTCGACAGCACGAACTATTCTGTGCGCGGGGTTAAAATGCGTGCTATATCAACCGACAACACGTGTGGACAACAGATAGATGCTGTTATGAGCAGTAAGAAGCTAGTACGCGTACGAATTAGCACTTTTGCAAATTTGTAGCAAAATAGATAATGATTTAGAACGAAAACGAGCGCGCGAAATTTTATAAACAGACCTTTGGGAGTCTAGATATCATGAAAAAACGACTGAATGTATCTGTTCAAAATAAAATTATTTGCATTGCTGAACTACTAATCTATCCCTGTATGGAGGCCGTTTTTCAATTTTCTTTCTTCTTATGGTACTTATTTGCGCCCAAAGATGCGTTAAAATTAGTGTTGAAATATGCAACTTTCGAAGCTCATAACTTTCAAGTAAATATTTTTTTTACTTTTTTGCTTCCATACAGGGCTAGATAATGAAGAGACAAATTGATATCATTGTTTATTTTGAACGTACATCATCAAACAGTGGAGTTAAAGCCAGACTACGTTTGTATGGAAGAATTTTCGACTAGTGTACCCTTAAGTGTAGCAACTTATTGCTTAGTTTATAAATTTTATTTTTATTGTTAAGATTAGTCTATTGCCGGAAGAGCCTGTATGTTTGAAAGATCTCAGTGTTTACTAGTTGTTGTCTTACGGGTCACAGCAATGAGGAATAATACCGCACTGTAGAACAGTACCAACTAGCACAGGAGGTATTATGTGACTGATATTGGCGGCCTTCCCTTTGATTCAATAATAAACAAACAAATAGTGATTGTTTAAATGCAAAATTTTAGTACTATCTTCTGTAATATTGGTAATATATTGTTAGTCGTTTTTGTACCGTTCTGTTCTGTCTGTCGGTCTGCTGCCGTTTGTCACAAACCACCAATTAAATAATTATAAATTTGAAGACGAGTACATATAAATTATCAAACCCTTCTTTATCAAACCCTTCTTATACGTTCTTAACACAAAATACTCAATTCAGAAAAAAGAACCCATAAAGATAAAATTCGATTTCAATTTCATTATTGACCCTGTCGAGTGATATCTTTATTTCATGTCTAAATTCCACGCTACACTCGTATGTAACTGGACACACTGTCAGTTCAGCCAGTCTTGAAAATAGATTGTCCTTGACTTTTGTGAAGGGCAAAAGTAAATAAAATACCAGTAGACGGCTGTACCTAACAATATTCTTAGTTAATTAAAAATAAGTAGGTAGTCATTACTGGTATTGATCAGAATGGTTATTGTGTCTGATAATTCGTATTTTAGAATGTTCTGTAAATTCCATAATATATTAAGTTGTTTTAAAATTGTTTCTGTTTTAGCCTCCTGATACACAGGATTTTCACATAGCTCAGACATTTCTGCTAATAGGGTATACAAATTATAATTTTATTTAGTCCATCGAGACTATCAAATATTGGACAAATATTTTTTGCTTTATCAAGTCAATAAAAATTGACAAGGATAAAGTACATCTAAGTTCAGGGGTCCCACTTATGACGTCATTTTTGAGTAAAAAGTGTACTAAAACGTGTCGTCTAACGATAATTCAATGCACAACGTGACAAAAGAAAAAGAAATACTTACCAATAGGTATGTTTTATTCATCATCTCTATTTTTTCCAATAAATAATTCTGCTTCTACATATAACATTTGTTTGTCTTTTATTTTATAAAAATCTTTGTATCAAACAAACCTTCGCGAGCATTGCTCCTTGACTCGACATTCTTCAAAAGCCTTTACATGTACGGTGTACCTAATGTTGTCATTGTTTGCAAGTATGTATCACAACCTACACATGGAAACAGCACAGAATTTTTAGGAAAAAAACCTTCTGAAACAAAGGATTTTCTTAGTGTCAACATTGCTGAATTTGCTAACTGAAAAATCTACTGTATAATGTGTATGTGTGTCTTTTTCTCTATCCACAATGCAAACAGCTATTGTACCATTCAAAATGTTGCTGCCATTGCCATCTGACCCGACATTCCTCAAAAGCCTTTGTTTGTAACATTGTCATTGTTTGCAAGGATGATTCACACACTATACATTATTTGATAATTTTTTTATTAAATGTAGCACATCATTTTTAGGGGAAAGCCCCCTGAATAACTTTGTTTTCTAAATCGGACCTAGCTGCTTTTATTGTTTATTATTTAAATGCCAAAACGAACGCACGGAATTTCTGCAGCCATTAACCTCAAACTCGACAGTTTTCAAAAGACTTTTTTGTTACATTGTCATTCTTTGCAAGGATGAATCACAACGAACACATTATCAATAAAATACACGTGCTTGAACTTTGACACTCAAAACAGCAAGGTTAATGGCATTGCAAGCAGCCAAACAAATCTGAAACATTTGGTCGAGCAAGGTCAGCTTTGCAATGACTTTTAATAATACGAAATAAAGCGGAAAACCCGTAATTTCAAACGCTATTTTCTTTTAAGATTTCCGTGCAAACTAGTAGTTATATTGCTTTTGTTACGTGATAGTACCCATTATACTTAAGTGTTTATTAAATCGGTTAAGTTGTGGCTAAAAATGTGGCACACTTTACGGTTTACGCCATATATGCTAGGTGACGCAAGAGCTTATAGTTTTATCCGCATTAGGGGAGATTTGTATCGGCACAAAATTTTACATGTCGACAAGCTTCTGCAAGGGGCTTCGCTTGAATATAAGGCCCGGTATGAACCAAAACGGAGAGGAGAGGAGACGAGAGGAGATGTGTTTTGAATAACCAATCAGATTTCGTTATTTCCGCATCTCCTCTCCGCTTAGCTTCGGTGGAAATGGATCAAGCGGAGAGGAGAGATGTCTCATTTTTCTATAGAATTTTGTGCCACGAGCGAGCAAGTGGCGCGGTAGAGCGGAGATGTGTTCAGTGGGGTGTTCGGGCGGGTGGCGCCCGCACTCGCACACCCTTTTCCTCGCTGCCTACAACTACGCACAACTCACATCTCCTCTCCGCTACGCATCTCCTTTCCGCTTTGTTGAAAAAAACCTGCCAGCTTCACAGCACATCTCGTCTCCTATCCTCTCCGTTTTTATGGATATCGGGCCTATTTCGAAAATTATTTCACAAGAATTAAGCAAGTTAGGGCGGGTAGCTAAGTTGCCTGGAAGAGATCGCGGATCGCGATAAGGCCGGCTGTTGTATGTTTGTTTTTGTTATAAGATGTCTTTTTTAATTATTTTTATCTTGGTTTACAATAAACTATATATAAATAAATAGCGGGATAAAATGTGTCCTATGCCATGGCCATGGCAAAACTAAACGTAACGTGCTTTAGAAGGTGGTACATATTGTAAGTGGTTTGATGGTAATATCATATTTTCATGAGTAAACATGTGTTGCCATGTTATGGGTCTGTGGTGGGAGGGATTGAGGAACATGTCTTGAATAAAGTCTATAACTTTTCTCACCACCACGACTTTAACTTGTCCCCAAAGGTTTAGGTTAACGACAGATAGATTGTGTGAAACATGATATGGCTACAAAAGGACGTGATTAGGAGAAAAAACAATGGCAAAGAGATGGAGAAACAAATGGAGAGTATTTAGGAAAACATGCTGCGCCAAACCGAAATAAATTGTTAAAAGATAGCAAAGAGATGGAGTGACAAATGGAGAGTATTTAAGAAAACATGCTGCGCCAAACCAAAATAAATTGTTAAAAGGCCAGAAGGAAGATGATGATTAGATATAGATAGTTCAACTCATCTGTGCGCACGGTTCCATGTGTGCGTGCGCTTGTAATTATACAGCTTAATACGTGTTGCTCGGACGACGACTGTCGCGTCACTGCAACACAAATTAAAGCTGTATAATTACAACGCACGCACAGATGAGTTGAACTATCTATAAAACAATGATGTTAATGACTCGAAAACAATGGCATTAATGTTCTCATTACTTTCAAAGTCTCTACAAAAGTAAACAAACCTAAAAATAATATTCGAAATTCAAACGATTGCAATCACAGACTGAATACTAACTAAGCGGGATTATGTTCTGTGTTTGTCCCTAACAACCTTAAGCTGGACAGCACTGAATAGTTTTTTTTTTTAAACTGGCAGTTCTATTTTTTCGTTTAGTTTAGTCGAGGTCTATTTAATTTTATTATGAGTAGAAAGAATATTCTGTTTCATACACTTCATTACATTTTCAGAAGCTTTTGTCTGCTTAATACGTCCATTGCTGTGCCACAGGCGTCTTCTCTGCGAGTAAATGTGGGCCATAATTCATTACGTGGGCACTGTGCAGGGTGGGTGTCATATATTTTGAATATAATAATAATAATATACTGTACTGCTGGACACGGCTCGTATTGTTAGGAGGTTCCTCTCTCTGGAGCCCTGACCGCCGGTAGTTTGGACCCTGTTCCCGATACCGGTGGGCCTCTATTTTTTATATTTTTAAATGTTTTTTCTTTTTTGTAATTTATATTATAAAAATATTTAAAAATGTAAATAATAAGAAATGTATTGAATAAAGGAGATAATAATATATTTATTTCGGACAACAAAATGATCCATAATGATAAAAATAACATAATTAATGGGTGTTAGTAACAATATAAAAACTTATAACCTACGTTAGTACTTATATACTAGGATGTGTTTTAGGATAAAGTGGTTTTCTCATGATGTTTTCCTTTGCAATAAATTGCAAAAAGTTAGGGATGCCAGCTGAGTTCCAACTCACGACCTATGACTTTTGGATACTCCTCCAAAATGAATTGGATGTTTATTAGTAGATTGTTGCATCGAGTGTTATGTTGGTGCGCGAGCGCACGCGAGGGCACTAAATTAACACGAGTATATTAATTACACACTTTTGCAAGGTGCTTAATCTACTTTTCTTACAACTACCAATCTACCTACCGTGATAAAATATACCTACTCAAAATAAAATCTCAAGTTAATGAAAACAAAGATATCCCGAGACTTTTGCGGTAAAAGGTTAATAACAATTTCATTTGAAGCTGTTTTTATACTTTCTGGAGTTGAATTCATATTGCTATCGCTGTCTATTTCTATTTATTTAAACTTTTCTTGCTAAATATGAAGTATCAAAGTTTTATAATGCTAGAAAATGCGCGCCATTTGATCTAATGCATACATTTTATACTTAACTTAATGGAAGTCATTAAACCTCTATGGTAAATTTATATCAAAAACAGTGCATTAATGAAAAACTGTGCCACAATGAGATTGCAGATAAAATTTTTGCAATTTTTTTGTTCTAAGCAATAAATACATCCTTTGTGATCGGTTTTGTAGTGTTTAATGATAACATGACTACTTAGTAGAAAGAAAAAAATATTTTCTCACAGAAAAAAATATGGCTAGAATTTCTTCATAACTGAAATAGCATAATTATGTAAATAAAAGTAATTTGCAAACAAAACTTTCCAAAAGGGTGTTGCATATTGATATTTTGTCTCCGAGCGCGCACACCGCCAGTACTGCGTTAATTTGGGGAATATATACGCCTTAAACAGCAATTAACTATTGCATAACTACTACTTAATCCAATGTTACTACTACTAATAAAGCTACTGAATAAAAGCGATTAATTAATCAGCACGTGACGAAGCCATGGGTTTCATGTTTCATGGAGTATGGCAGTGCGTCACAACATAAGCCTCTTAGCTATTTCTGTCTGCCTGGTACTTACCCTCTCGGTTTTGATACAATTCGGCCATTCGCATTTATTTATTGTATATTTTTGGCTTCTGTACTTAATTGGGCATAGACAAGACTGTTTATTTTAGGGTTTGATAAAAAAATGAGGCTAAGGAGTTTGGATATCCCCATCATTTTGTATAACGCCATCTATCGAATATGGAGTTCTACTGTCCGAGTATCGAATCGCGTGTGTTGTGATATTTTACTTCTTGAACACTTTAAATTCATCTAACTTTTGATAGGGTGAATTGATTGCGATGAAACAAAAACGAAGTAATACTACAAGTTACGCACAAATTTTATTTATACAAGTTATCTACATTGGTTTCGTACATTTTACGTGATGCGTGCACAACTAAACAGATAAACAGACAAAAAAACCAAAAAAATGCTGGAAATGGGTTCTGTTGGAAGGAAAACCTTTGACACCATGGAATATTTTTTATGAAATATTTTCGATGTAGAAAAACGACTTTTGTGCAGGTTTATTATATGTATTGGTATTGATGATATGGATATTGATTTGTGATACATACATCGAAATTACTCTTTTAATACCTGTATAACCACTATATCCCATTTTATCATAAATACATGATAAAGAATCAAATAATTAGATGATCTTGAAAAAAAGTTGGTAGAATTATTTGAAAATGTTAAGTACCTAACAGTTTACATGAACTTGTTGATTCGAACTACAAAATATGTAGGTACCTTGATATAAATAATGCAATGCACAGACGAGTTATACCTAGGTACCATTTATTAATTAAGTAATTGGATCTACCTATTTTTAATATGTATCTGACTCAAGGTGGCTAAATTGAATTTAATTTGTTCAGAAAATCAATAAAAATGTGTTACTGAATGTCACTAACATGGCATTTTAGGGACTGTTTTCAGCGAGCACCCTGCTCTCTTTATAACTTGGGATTCTAAGATATATTAACACCATCTATTAACACTTTAGTTATAGTTGATTCCAGTACACAAAAGCAATGTTGCTATAGGTCTTGTAGCTATGGTTCAGTCTCTCTCTCTCTTGCACTGGAATCATGTCGTATTAATACGTTATAACACCACCTGTAATAATATGGATTTGCTCTGGATCTTAAAAGCTGGGAGTCACGGCTAGAGGGCGCCTTTGCTAAACAATGAGACGATGCACCCTAACAGTAACCAACAATATGACATCCAAGCAAAGGATTAGAGACTTTTTTAGTTAATAATTTCAGCTCTGAGTAAAACTCGATCAATGTGTTTAGTTTTCTCATTATATTGGGTTCTTAAATGTTTAAATTTTTGTGACTTTTGGGTTTTATACAACCAAGATGACATAAAATCGCAAAAAATAATAATATTATTAAAATCCTTGCATTGGTATTTAAACTTATTAAGTACATTTTCTTACCTAAGTATTTCTTTCCTTGTAAAAAATGTACAGTCCTGTTTAAAAAACAAATAATAAATTTACGGTTATCAACCATTAGTAAATTACTTAAAAACTAAAAAAAACTTTGAACTTGTGAACACAAACCAAACACAGCATGAAATAAACACAAAAATCAAAAGTCACAATCACAACTTCGCGCCAAAAAGTTTGAAAAAGAACTTCTAAAACCAGGCAACTCGAACCAAACTGGCCACAAACAAACCGTTTACCTGATAATCCTCTAGCTGTTGTTCCGTGAAAGTAACAACTTTGTTCCCCATACCGAAAAAAAATCCACTCGCGGTAAAAATATCGGTAAAAATCCGGTAAAAGGCCGGTAAAAGCTGCCTGTTGCCGCGACAGCGACAAAACACTGGCTGTAAGCCACGATTGGGATTAGGGTGTGACGGCACAGAGTAGGGGGAGGACAGAGCCTTTGTGTCAAGGACAGGGTCGTTTGTACATGCGTAAACTTAGGCTGTGTGTCTGTAGTTGTTATTTTTGATTTGATTTATTGGTCGGGTTGCTGAACTGAGCGTAAACATGCGTAATGCTGAAAGGGTAAACAAGAATATTTATACGAAATGATCTCATCGGCTGGACTAGACATGAGGGTCTAGACAAGTGACAGTAATATTAAGGAAACGTCTCGATATCGATTGTAAAAACATCAAAAATGTATAGAACTGACAAACGGTTTTGGAAATGTCACTTAATAAATGCTATAAATTTTGGCATTTTGACCA
Source organism: Anorthoa munda (assembly GCA_945859665.1). NCBI lineage: Eukaryota > Metazoa > Arthropoda > Insecta > Lepidoptera > Noctuidae > Anorthoa > Anorthoa munda. The sequence goes on along the minus strand of OX243900.1, from coordinate 4,791,981 downwards.
TCGCCGTCACTGATATCCAATGACACTTGTAGAGCCTTTTATGTACTTATCCAAAACAGATAACTATTTTTATTATAAACGGGAAAGTTTGTAAGGATGAATGGCAGTGTGTTACTCTTTCACGTAAAAACTACAGAACTAATTCTGATGAAACTTTAAGCTAATAAAGGTACAGCATTACACATAGGAGCAGTGGTGGCCCAGTGGTATCGGCCGCGACTTACAAGTTGTAGGTCGTGGGTTCGGGCCCAGGCAGGCGCTTTACTTTGTGTAAATTATTTCATCATCACTGCTCTCAAAACGGTGAAGGAAAACATCGAGAGGAAACCGGCATGTCCTAGAACCAAAAATTCGAAGACATGTGACATCCACCAACCCGCACTGGGCCCGCGTGGTGGATTACGGCTCATTCACTCTCACAGAGAGGAGGCCTGTGTCCCAGCAGTGGGAACATTAATAGGCTGATGATGTGATGTGATGATGTGATTACACAAGGGCGGATCCAGGTTTTTTTTCTGGGAGGGGCACAAGGGAAAAAAAATCAACAATAAGTTCTGTCAGAAATAAACTTGAAGTATCATACTTCATGTTTATTTCTACAAGTTCAAGTATGTACAGGAAGGGTTAAGAAAGACAAGAGTTTCACTCATGTTCTTTCTGTTCATCATCATCATATCAGGCGAAAGATTTCCACTGCTGGATATAGGCCTCCCCCAAGCATCGCCACATTGATCGGTCCCGTGCGTCCCGCATCCAGCGGATGCCCGCAACCTTCACCAGGTTTTTGGTCCACCTGGTTCCAACGCAATGTCTTCCGGTTCGCGGTCACCACTCCAAAACTTTTCTGTCCCATCGGCCATCTGTTCTGCGAGCAATGTGGCCTGCCCACTGCCACTTAAGTGTGGCAATTCTGTGGGATTTGTCGGTAACCCTGGTTCTCTTGCATATCTCTATATTTCTGATTCAATCACACAAGGACGGTTACCTATCATAAGTTCGAACAACATTTGACCGAATTTCATTTAACCTAAAACTTTTCAACTATTATCCTTTCGTTTTTTTTACTTAATCGAAGTTACGTCTACCACTGTCTCAGTTGACCTATTATCAATTCGATTTTTTTCGTTACTCCACCGTTTTACATGGTCGAAAATCTTTTTACCGAAGTTACACTTAGCCGAAATAACATTTGTCCGAAATATTTATATTTAAACGCATATCAAAATAATAAGTGAGAGAGAAACAGTGGGCGAATACAAATATTTAAAACAGCGACCTGGAAAAAAAATGCCGACGGAGCCCCGCTATGCGGGGTTCCTATTTCTGTCTGCAGGGTCTAAAGTAACCTAAAAGTCATACTTCATTCATTATTTTAAAGTGTTTCTATCCCACGATATGAAGAATTTACGAACATATATGGTTAAACTGGTTACCTATCATAAGTTCGAAAAACATTTGACCGAATTTCATTTCATGACGGTTCCTTGTCAATATATTTATGAAAACATCATGTACGTAAGAAAAAATTTACATCTTTTTAGTAAAAACGGCGACAGACATAATTACGTTACTAGAAATAGGGACCAATTAGTTCAACCAGGTTTCAGACTGGCTAAAGTAGCCTCATCTTTCATGGGGTACTGTACAAAATGTTACAATAAAATTCCTCCCCACATTCTTGAACTGAATGAGACGAAGTTTAAAACCTGTATAAAACGCACACTATGTAGGCTGGCATATTATAAGTTGGGGGATTACATCACTGATAAAAATGCTTGGCTCAATGCTAGTCCTGCTCCACAATCCACAACCACTAGGGCGCAATAACAAGTGATATGCAGAACATTATTGTTTTGAAGAACATTATTGTTGGACCTGCTGAAGACTGTATGAATTATTAATTTGCATTGTATAAACTCAATTTCCTTAGTATTGTATAACTGCACAGCACGTGTGTGAGTACTATGTACCCAACTGTAAATCTACCATTTACTGTACCTATGCGTCGTTCGTTGACTTGTGTGTGCCCTGGCCGTTGAGTGTGTCATGCTCTCTCAAATGTCTCTCTGATGGTGGCGCGTGTGTTGGATCATCCGGTTCCCTTCATGATGGTTGAGCTGGGTGGTGCCAATTCATGCGTCATGTTCGTGAACGGACGCCGTCAGTTGGGATTGGTCATAACTTGACTGCTTCGGATGTTAATTTTTTTCTAGTATCTATTATATAACTGCGCAGTACATGTGTGAGTACTTCTAATACTTTGTCTGTAGGTGGTATAGTGGGTAGTGCTATTCTGGGTGCATTGTCCTCACATGTATGAATTTAATAATGTATGTTCCTAAATATTGTAAAAAAAACATTTTTTTTTAAAAGAGTAAGTATGGAGTTTCTTGTGCATTCTTCTCCATAACAAGCTACTTTCCGAATGCACGGTAGAATCATTTCAATGTAACGTTCAAAAGTGCCGCTTGGTGGCCTAGTTGAAATAAAATATCTTTGTCTTGTCTAAAACTTTTCAACTATTATCGTTTCGTTTTTTTTTAATTCATCGAAGTCACGTCTGCCACTGTCTCAGTTGACCTATTATCAATTCGTTTTTTTTTTTTCGTTACTCCGATGTTTCACTTGGTCGAAAAGCTTTTACCCGAAGTTACACTTAGCCGAAATAACATTTGATGGAAATATTTATTTTTAAACGCACATCAAAATACTAAGTGAGAGAGAAACAGTGGGCGAATACAAATGTTTAAAACAGCTACTTGGAAAATAAAATTGTTTCTATCTGCGGGGCCTAAAGTAACCTAACACGAAGGAGATGACGGGAGCTGAGTTCGCTCGCTTACTTCAGCTCCCGTCATCCCCTTCGAACCTAATCTATCCGTGTCGGGGTGCCCTAAATTCCCGAGCTCGCTTCGCTCGCTCTTGGACAAATTCTTTGATATAATTAATTAATAAAAAAAATGTCTAATGCATGACAGCTCCTCCTGTGCAGTGTCACCACCGCACTGGAGGATGACTAGTTTCTTTCTGTTATCTTACTCATATATTTTAACAACTCTGTAATTTGATTTGCTTCTAAGTATGTACTGTGATGGAATCTCCACAGTACACAAAATACCGTCTGGGGGGGGCACGTGCCCCCGTGCCCCCCCCCCCCTAAATCCGCCCTTGTGATTACACATAGGTATGCTATAAATATAAAGATATTGTGCAATTTGTGCAAAATGGGGATGAAGGGGGGGAAGTACCAATTCCACGTGGGTGGAGCCGCTAGTGGCAGTAAGTTATCCTATAAAGATGATTCTCATTGGATTATAGAAATTCAATAGCACAAATCAATTGCTTGAAAAATATTATTCAATACCCAGAGGCTGCTCGAGAGTTTGCTACTTCATATCTCTCGAATCTTTCTCTTTTTACCCTACTGCCGAAGGAGGGTAATGTGTTTATCAGTCTATGTATGTTTGTACCTATGTGGCGTTCTGGAGACCAAAAGCGTTGGCCGATTTTAATGATTCTTACGTCAATCGATTAGTCTTAACCCTGCAAGTGTCACTTGGAATATAGAAAAATGGCGGCTTTCGGCGCCATATTGTGGGCGACAAAAACTTTTTTCTTCCAAACCCATCGTGTGGGATATCCAAATAAAGGGTTTTAAGTAGTGTTTTCTATAGATAATATATATATAACACTAATATAACACTTATATGTTTAAATATAACTAATTAAAAAAAAAAGTTAATCAAAAAGTTATAAATAATAAATGTTAATAAAAAAAAACAAAAACCCAACTGCTTAAAAAGCGAAGTAAAAAGACGTAAACAAGAAGAAAATCATGCTGTGCAATCGGAGGATACATCTGGTTTTGGTCAGCCAACTCGCGAATATGTATCCTCCGACCGAAAAAATGGCCTTTTTTTTCTTCTTGTTTACGCCTTTTTAGTTCGCTTTTTAAGCAGTCGGGTTTAATGATTATTTTAATTAACTTTTTTAACATCATTTTTTTTTGTCACTAGTTTGTATTAACTTATTTACGGCTGTCATATATACTATACCGAACTTTACCTCAAGATACATAGAAAAAAAAATGCATAATAAATAAAAAAAAAAAACATTATACAAATACAAAATACAAAATACAAAAATACGATTATTTCTCTATGTTGTGGTACTCGTAGCCTCTGTCCACGCACTACTCTGTGGTAAATATAGCAAAAGTTAGGCGAGCCGCCTATTAGTCGCCGCGCCCCGGCCTCGTCTGACATCCATGCTGATTGCTCTATTTTATATTCATACCAATAGGAATCATTGTAAACTTTGTCCTACTTATTGGAGTCTGTTCGTGTTTTGTTTCGCCAATTACGAGGTTTGTTCTACATTCAAGTATGCGAATTGGAACGTAGTTCGATTGTTGTGATTCTTATTTTAAATTATGTTTGTGGTTGTTTTAGAGGGAGATGTATAAATGATTACAGGATGAAGTGGTAAGATTCATAATTTAGGTACCTTTTTAAAATTATTATTACAACTAAAACTAATGGTCAAACAAACCTAGCTGACAATAATTCTATTTAATTTTAGAACACCAATAAGGACAGGCGATACACTACACTACTAATAAATAGAACAAATTGATCCACAAAAAAAAAACATTGAATTCAAATTCTTATTTTTACGTAAGATTATATCAGAGAAGCCAAATATTTTTATGGAGGGAAGCAAAATGATTTTGGTCCGATACAAGATATTGGAGGAAAAATACTAGTCTTTTTTTCATAAATAAGATTACAATATCTCGTCTTGAGATACGATATGATATTACTATGACAATTTTATTTGAGACCGGATCCTTGGTAGTATTTCTAACAAGTAATAATACGAGAAAAGTTTGTGTTAATTACTGATTTTTTGGGAGCATTATAGGTACTACTGTCCCAGAGTTAATTGAAATTCTAGTGAAATGTTTATTAGAAAATTTTCGTCGACTTGTCTAATTACATTATTTCTAACTTACTTTACACAGTTTAACTTTAATTCAGATAAGTACTTTTCTCAAATAATGTGTAGTACCTAGAATTCATTTTGTCAAATACAATTGTTTTTAGAAAGTCAATGATCAACAACGAATAACAATAATTTTTCCCGCGTTAATCAGTTCATTTGTTTTTTTTTCAATTAACAGCTTTCTATTTGCAAGCTAGTTCGAAATTTAAATAAAACCTTTTATAAGTTACTTCCTTGGTTGCCATGTTTAGGAGTAAAAGATCGTTCCATTTTTAAATTACACGAGAGATATGAGTTTACTATGTAATTTATTTAGTCGCTAAACCACGACACATATGGATTTTCATACAATTTTTGCCGGTCGCTGCTCGCATGTATTTGGCCAGTACCGTAAGTCCATCAATGCCTAGTTGTGGCCAAGGCTTGTATAGTACTTTTCTCAAATAATGCGTGGAAATTAAAACTAAGTAGTACCTAGAAATCATTTTGTAAAATACGATTACTTTTCAAAATCAATGACGCATTCAAGTGTTCATTTTTTGTTTTTTTCAATGAACAGCTTTCTATTTTTAAGCCAGTTCGAAATTTAAATAGAACCTTTAATAAGGTACCTCCTTGGTTGCCAAGCTTCGAAGTAAAAGATCGTTCAATTTTAAAATTACACGACAGATATGAGTTTACTATGTAATTTATTTGGCCGCTAAACACGACAGATATAGATTTTCATACAACTTTTTCCGGCCGCTACTCGCATGTATTTGGCCAGTAATTTCGATTTATCTCGAAGAAGGTTGGCAAAATAATACTCAAATTTGCAAGCATGTTTGAGAAAAATACTTATTTGTGGCAGTTTTTATATTTCGGGATTCATCTATTCAGGAGGAAAGATTTTTTTTGCTTGTTTGTTTGTACCGAATAGGCTCCTAAACTACTGAACCGATTTAAAATATTCTCAAAAGCCATGACCACTATGTCATCGGCAAATCGAAGGTGAGTGATGTACTCGCCATTAACGTTGATGCCAAGCGACAATGCCCGGCTGAAGAACTATAGGCCCAACTCACTTCTTAGCCATGTCTACAACTTGTTTTCAAGAGTCATCACGAATCGTCTCGCGCGCAGGTTAGTCGATTTCCAGCCTCCCGAACAAGCCGGATTCCGAAAAGGCTTTAGCACCGTACACTACATACTTACGCTGCGGCAGGTCATACAGAAGACCGAAGAGTATAATAAGAATAAGAATAAGAGTATACCTGTTTAGCGTTTGTGGACTACGAGAAAGCCTTCGATTCGATCGAGACTTGAGCTGTATTGCAGTCTCTCCAACGGTACCAGATCGACTACCGGTACATTGAGGTGTTGAAGTGTTTGTACAAAAACCCCACCATGTCAGTCCGTCTTCAGGATCAGACCTCGAAACCAATCCTTCTCCAGCGCGGAATGAGACAGGGAGACGTCATTTCTACGAAACTGTTCACTGTTGCGCTGGAGGATGTCTAAAAGCTTCTGGATTAGAATTCCACCCCTAAGGGCGTGAAATAGGGGATGAAAGTTTGTATGAAAATCCGTCAGTTTTAGAGTCAGGGACTGAAGGTTAAAAAATAATTTACACGTGTCTCAGCGATTTTGGAGATCCCATTAGGGGGGAAAAGGGGGATAAAGTCATGGGAATAATGAAATGGTCTAAACTTGAAATTTTGCACATAGATACTTTATACTGTGCAGGTATCCATTAAGAAAGGATTTTTGTGAATTCCACCCCTAAGGGGGTGAAATAGGGAATGAAAGTTTGTATGAAAGTCGGTCAGTTTTGAAGGTAGGATCTTCGAATTTTGGGTTTGGGCTGAAGATTAAAATCTAACGCAAATTAAGGTCTTTTAGGGAATTCCGTCCTTGGGGGGGCGGATCATGGGGGATGAAATGTTGTGTACAAAAGTCCTTCTTTTACAAAGGAAAAATTTAAAAAAATACTATCAATACTTTAAAGTCTGTTGGTTACTATAAAATGGCTCATCACATAAATATAGGAATTAAATAGGGACGGGAAAATCTGCTTCGCCATGACAATTAATAAGGCTCAAGGACAAACTTTGAAGTATGCTGGTGTAGATTTGAGGGAGAATTGCTTTTTCCATGGACAGTTTTATGTAGCGTGTTCACGTGTTAGCTCATCAAATAGTCCGGTGATATTAGCGTCAACATCCAAAATGGTTTAAAATGTTGTTTATAAGGAAATACTTTAATTTAATTACTTACTTATGCTTATGATTACTTATTATTAGTCATGGATAAACACAGAAATAGTGAAGGGATAGGGACGGGACAAGGATAGAGCGTATTGATGATAAAGTAGGTAAGTATAAGTCTGTCCTAAGAAACACTTTCGCATTACATTTTTTTTTTTAATTTTTCTCTACATATTGTTAAAATATGATAAGGAAAAGCAAGTAGTCTACGCGTGCGAAGCAGCGGGCAAAAGCTAGTCACTTATAAAAAACAGATCTATTATAGTTCACGCCAGATTTATTGGCCGCCCTGAAGTTGGCTACAATGGCTGCGCAGTACAGTACAAAACAGCACCGATCCGTGCCTTGCGCATCGGAAAGCCAACTTCAGGGCGGCCAAGTAGTTTGGCGTGAACTTACTAATATTTTCACCCCCTGAAATATTATCAATGAATTTTAAGTCACCCTGTATAACCTTGCTTTTAGAAATCATGATATAAGGATGAAAAAAAAAACGATATTAAAAACAACTTCTTTATAATCCCACAAAGTTCTTAGCTACGCCCATCCCCCACACTCGTCGAGACACTCCCTCTCTGACACGAAGTTATTGAAGACAGCTGGCGATGCAACCTCGTGGCAGTGAGCTGACCATCTGATCTCGAAGCAGCTCTTAGTGTGCCAGTTGTAGACGTACCTGAAAAGATGTAGGACCTCTTTGTAATTAAAATTTTAAGAGTTGTTTGAACAATAACTGTAAGTCGTTAAGATAAGACTGCCTCGTGGCTCGAGTTATTGCAAACGCTCTGGTGGGCAGAGTTATTTTTTTTTTTTTATTTGTCATTTAGTATGGTCCGTGGTCAGGCTTAAGTGGCAGTGGGCAGGGCACATTGCTCCCCCCCCCGGTGGGTTTCCGCATTGTCGAGGCGGGGGGGCTCAGTAACCGTGGCTTGGTCACCCACGGTGAAGCGAAGAGGAACCCGAGGAGGGGCCGCTCGTCAGGGCTTTTGCCGATAAGCCGACGACGTAGCGGCCAACATGTAGGTTGCGGTGCTGCCTGGGCAACATCGCAACTGAGGCGGGCCGTCATGTCGTATGGGGTCTCCCAAACCCATACGATATTACGGCTGAGGGTTGGAGGCCGCGGCGGTAGAGGAGTGCCGGTATTGCGGTGCGCTCTCTCCCTACCTTCCGCGGCCTGGACGGGGGCGCCACCGATGGCGGACGCGGTGCGGCCGCAGGGAAGGAGGAGTGTCGGTATAGCGTTGGACGCTCTCCCTATCCCCTGCGGCCGAAACATGGTAGGTTGCGGGGCCATTGACCTTGACCCGTCACAAGGGGACCAAGGGTGCCATACACGGGGCACCCATGTACTGGTTTGATCCCTGGGGTGGTCACGGCGCACAGTGCGTTCTGGTGCGCCGGTGATGGGGGGTAATCCCCAGAGGAGGGTCCGGTGACGGACAGCCGCGGCGGGTTCGCGGTGAGTGCTAACGCGTACCCGTATGTTCCCGTCATAAGCGGCACAGGACACTGTGGAGTTTTAGTGGGTTAGAGTCCCACATAACTGCGCTATCTCCTCGTGGTAGCGCAGTATGCATGAGCATTTTACCAAGCAAAAAAAAAAAAGGCACGTTGCTCGCAGAACGGATGGCCAATGGGGCAGAAAAGTTCTGGAGTGGCGACCACGAACCGGAAGACGTTGCGTTGGAAGGCTTCCCACCAGGTAGACCGATGGCCTGCTGAAGGTTGCGGGGATCCGCTGGATGCGGGATGCACGGGACTGGTCAATGTGGGGAGGCCTATGTCCAGCAGTGGATGTCTTTCGGCTGATATGATGATGATGATTGTGATCCATTGGCGTTAAAACATAACTGCTGAAACGTGGGTGTAGGTACGAGTACTTACCTACAGAGGTAGGTATGTATGCCTTTAAGTTAATTTTAATTTATCTAATCTAGGCAATGTAATGTATTAAATTCTAACCCAACTAACATTTAGGTGATAAGAATAAGTGCTACATGAGCTATATAAGAGAATTTAAAGAACCTAAAGTCCTATAAAGGCTCTAACATTTGGTGATATAGCGCGTTTTAACTTTCTTATAACCCTGATTTGGGCCCACGATTTTAGAGCTTAAAGTGACTTAATAGTTATAGAGTAGTGAGAAATGAGTGACAATAAAGAGCTACAATAGTGCTATTGAAGCAGTGCTTACCACACTAAGTGTATTATAAGCTATACAAAGGTTACAACTGCAAGCTAAAGTATTAATATAGTTATGAAATCCACCCTATATTATATTACACCCTATATTAGTGCTTCCTCGACACAATATATACCTTAAGAATATATTGTAGGTTTTTAATAGCAATAAGCATCACTCAAAGCGCCAACATATGTATCTTTTTTCATAATTTTTGTGATTTGTTACCGTCAATAGTGCTAAAATATTTCGCATTATTCATCCTCGATACAGTGATACTTTAGTGTTTGAAAGTGACTTTATGTTTATGAGGTAAGTCAATTAATGTATTTTAGATTATTGCAATGGTGTTATAATTATTAAAACTCACTGCCATGGTAAGTTTTCTGTAACAGTATGTGTATGTTTTCATCTCAATTTTGAAGCGCCTTAGAAATAAACTGCATTTGATGATAATATGTAGAAAAAATATACTGCCTCAGTTATTTTTTCATTTCAATTATTATGAATAATAGTTCCTGGTACTGTCAATAGATATTTTAATGGAAAACTAACAATAATATAATAAATAAGTGGGACAATAATGACTAGAAAAAGTTTTTTCTTTTAAATTTTTTATAGGTTAACTATTTATTTAATGGCGACAATTCTAAATTACTTACGGATGCTGATAACTCTTTTATCCCTAACATAGTGCTTAAAGAACGATTGTTAGAACTTATATGCCACTTGCAGTTCTACAATATGGTTCTGAAAGTGAAAAGACAAAATTTTTATAGGTTCAGTTTGCATAATGGTTCTATGTGAGCCTGTAAGCTGAACATTTTCAGGGTTCTCTTATTATTTGAAAAAAACCTTTACATACCACGTACTTGACTGATTGAATCAAAATTTATAATAATTATGAAAACAAAAGCCAGTACGAACGTAACCTAAGCTAATATATTTTGAATTAAAAATTGTCTTTTACTATAATACAAAACTGTTTTTTTTTGTTTTTTGTAAACTAACTTTTAGAAGCTTAACTTGTATGTATTTTTACATTATTAATAAACAAATCTGTTGTTTCAGTAACTATTCCCATATCTTAGTGGAGGTGCCTACCTACTCGACACCGCGCCCAGTTCCAGTCACACACAAGACTCGCTAACATATTTCGGCCTTGCTGTAAATAATCTCATCTCGCTTGTTCACCGTAACAAGTTCGATTTAAGGGCTTTTAACCGAATATGGTACAAATGATCATGCAAAAAGGGCTCAGTACAATTAGAAATATTGAAGAATTATGCTCAAACTTTGACTGATTATGTTATTTCCTTTGTAATACTACTAATACTAAATATATTTTGAATAAAACCACATTTTTTAAAAGAATAATATGTTTTATTTTTACACTGTATGTAAAAGAGATAAGAAGTGCAGAAAATCACTGTTGTTAATACAAACTAATTTGCATTTTACATCTTCAGGATATAATATAATTTCTTTCGACGATAATATGCCTGTTGTACGGAACCCTGTTGTATATTTGTTGCTAGCGTTCGTAGCGCTTGATACATATCGGTACCAAGGTCACTGAGATTGTAATTGTATCTCATATTGATATGAGGACGGTTCCGTGGAATTACATCATAATCTATTGTAGGACTTTGATTTACGAAACACTGTTTCTCCACTAGAAGTAATTCTTCTCTTGTCACAATGTCATCGTTTTTTTCTTCAATTAATGAAATTTCATTGTGGTAGTTTTGGGATGATGAACTTTCCATGGTTGCATGGTAGAAACAAAAATATTACCGAATAAACCCGTTGCACAGCGTAAACTTATATTGTAACAAAACATAATTTTTGATGTTAGGTTATATTAAGATGCATTTAGGTGATTTAAAATTCTATAACTCAACTTAAAGTGATAATTAAGAGTAACAATGTTTGCACATATTGTTTATGGCCGTATAGAAGTATTTTTAAAACCACTGTATTACCTAAGGTTGACCGAGTAACCGCATTATACAATCATTAATGGTTTAAAGGTGGTTTCCGATTCTTGCAGCATCCAGCTCTATAAGATTTATAATTAACACTATTATGATACTAATAGCTTTCTTGCTAACTCTTCGGGTTCGATTGAACTCGTTAAGTGGTACAAAGTATTTTCTAACTCTCTTTAAGGACCTCAACTGTTAGTAAGTGTTAGCAGACACCTTACAATTACTTATAGTGTTTTACGCTTCTTAAAGCTATTACAGTAAACCTTAAGGTGTTACGAAGCATCTAACTAACTCTGTTTAAAGACATGAGCCGTTAGTAAGTGTTAGTAGACACCTTATAACTGCTATCAGTTTTTTACGCTTCTAATAGTTATAAGAGTGAGCTATATAATGGTTCCTACCAACTCTATGCTACCACCTTAAGTAATAAATTTTTTCTTTGTAACTGTTATTCCTCTTGAAGGTTTAATTATTTATCCTTAACACCATAGTAGAATCGAATGTTATTATCGGAGCTCTTATATATCATTTATAATACTAATAAGAGTTAAAAAAGGTTGCCCTTAGCGCCAAAATGTTTGTTGGGAATAATTCAAATTTATGCAATGTCAAATTTTTATTTATTTAATGTTTATCTTTTTTATTTTTTTATCTTTGTTTTCATTTTAAGGATATCAATTTCCCGTTTTAATCTTGTTTTATACCTGCTAATGTGTCATATTATTATTTTTTTATATTTTCTGTCTATCATGCTCCTTTTGTGTATTATTCCCTGTTTTTGGAGAGGTCTGCTCTTGTGATACAGGACTTCCTAGTACAAGAGCCAGGGCTGCACTGATATTTGTAAAATAAAGTGTGTGTTCATAAATAAATAAATAAATTAAGACAAAAGGATTTATGAGATCACTTGCAGTGCTAATAGCTAGCTAATTGGCCATTTAAAGTCTAAAAACCTTGTGTGCTAGAAAGGGGGTCTATGCCAATTAAACATTCACTTTCTAATTCGTCTTTTTCAGATGTTCAGAATTTTTATGTCCCATGAAAATGTCAGCCAAAACACAAGTGAGAGGGTGAAACCACCAATAAGCTTCCATATTCAATGCAATATTCATTCACTTACACTAGGCTAGATCAAATAAACAAACACCTATAAGTACACTGGACTGTTTGGAACAATTGAAAAGCAAACGACGCGTTCTGTTGTCACTGTTGACAGGAAATACTATATGTATATTGGTATACAGGATCTGCAATACGGTGGTAATATTTCAAATGCAAATATTCACTACATCGAGTTCTCTATTGCTGCGTTTAGTTAGACGAGTACGCTTGCTAGCAAGATTTAACTGAAAAGAAAGCAAGAGCGAAACTAAAAAACTTTTAAAAAAATACAAAACATTTTAACAAAATATAAAACCGACCAAGATCCAAAACAAAACGAAAAATAACTTTGTTTTCGGAAGTCGATTTCTTTGGTACCAGTTTTTTCGTTTTTGACTTCCGAATAGAAAGTTATTTTTCGCTTTGTAGTGTTTTATTTGGATCTCGGCCGGTTTAATTGTTTTGTTATTTCTTTTTCTCTTTTTTGTTTTGATACTTACCTTATATTACCATAAAATTAAGCATTATTAAGGATAACTCAAAAACTGATCGGCAGATTTTGTTATTATTTAAATAGGATCACATGAGAAGTACCAGATTTTAAATAAAAAATCGGTGGTGATCACGGACAGACAGACAAGAGTGTGATCTTATAAGGGTTCCTTTTTTACCTTTTGAGGTACGGAACCCTAAAAAGGAATAAACAAAATTGGTAAAAAAATACTGTTGAATTGAGAACTCCTCCTTTTTGAAGTCGGTTAAAAAGAAATTGTTGTAGTCGTTCTTATTGTTGTTGTAGTCATTATCTTTCATTATTTCCTTTTTTACACTTGCTAAATAAACCACACTAGACCACAACTAGCAAGATTTAATTGTAATAGGTTACTAGCTCCAGTCGCTCCAAATCTTGGTTTATTTTGACACTTATGTTTAAAAAAGTTTAGGTAAATGTTTCGTTTCCAAAAACGATATTTTCTTAGTAGAATAGAGCTAACATTTATGGGCTGTAGTGAATACCTAGTTTCATGAATAATCTGTTACAAAAACTGAACATGACATTTTGCTTTCGCGAAATACTGTAATGCGACGCGGAACACTGTTTACGACAAAGGATTACTTTGACTGGCATAAGGTTAAAATGGATGGCGTTCTCGCGTCAACGGGGCTTTACCAAAATTGGTGTCACAATTTATCACTAGAGTTTGTCAACTATGTATCTCTTCATATCTCTTTTAAAATTAAAACAGTTGTTGTTTGGCTGATATATTAAGGGAGCCCTAGTCGGTCATTCTTCGTTCACAAACGTATTATGGCGATTACTCCACTGTTTGACGGTATACGTTCAAAATTAAAATATATCAATTTGTCTCATTATTATATTGTTACGCTGTTATATGGAAATAACAAGTAAAAAAAATGAAAGTTATGAGCATCGAAAGTTCCATATTCCAACAATAATTTTATCGTATCTTTGGGCGGAAAAATAAATACCATTAGAAGAAGGAAAATTATAAAACAGGCACCAAACAAAGATAGATTAGTAGTTCAAAAAAGGAAATAATTTTATTATGAACAGATACATTCAGTAGTTATTTCATGATATCCATATTCCCAAAGGTCTATTTATAAAAACATGCATTTTAAAATTGCGCATGTATGCGTCACACAACGTTAGCAGTGTGTATTCGTGCGCGCACTAGATTATTAAGATACACACATACACAGCGACAGCGACTACCCGTCCCGCACGTGTTTTCAGTATTTTTAAACCCCGCCCACAAAATAGTTCGTGCCGCCGACTAGGACACCCTTAAACTGAGTTTTAACACCAAGCTACTTATGCAACTCATCCGTTTAGTCTATTATGGTAGATAATCAGCTATCTTATTCTTAGGCTAGTAACTGGTACGATGTAAACGCTCCTTACCTGATCTGGTGTGGCCATCTATATCGCACACTGTACTCTATCAGACAATGCTTTTCCTTCGGAGTTTCTTGACAGAGTCTGTAGTCCACTGCAGAGCAGAAATATAGATTAGTGTTAGGAGGAAGTGTATCTTATAAATATGTCGGGTTTCGTCAATAGTACGGACGTCAAAACAATTCGCAATCACGCCACCTGTCGGCAAATCAAGAACAACTACGCTTTGGCGCGGTTTATCTAACCACTTGCGTGGTGGGTATAGCAGAATAGAGCAGTTGAGTACTGACAGCCTCAGGGCTAAGACGTCGTAGAATCAGTGTCGATCCGTAATATTAGTAAGCAAGATTGTAACTGTAAGTTGTGACTATTTGAATAAAACCAGTGTATCGAATAATTTGTGTGATTTCATTTTCACGATTCTACCCAACTACCTGCCCACACACGATGTCTTAACCTAAGACACCGTGTGTGGGCACACGACATCCTGACTTCCCGATGGTTTGCATCTATCGGCCAGTCTTGATGCGACAAATATATATGTCACCGGACTTTTGAAAGCACCGTAATTTTCTAATTAATTTTACGAGATTGTAAATTCTCGATATATAAACAGATAATTTTAAATAGAATGAATCCCATCGAAATTCGATAGTTTAAAATATGCCCGTGCCTTAATGAGAAGAAAAAGTTAACAATATCACGCGATTTATTACAAACTTACGGTGTTTGCAATATTCCGGTGACATACATATATTGTGCCTTTAAGGCTCGGATTGGAGGAAGTGGAGATATTTATGGTTTTGTCAGGCTGGTTTGTCGTTAATGTTAAGATGTAAAATAGGAGATAAATCTTATAACCCTAGTAATAAAATAAAAATATGTTGACAAGACTAGGACGTCACAATGAATAAGGATCACAGTATTAACATCGTATGTTATTCAATCAATCTGCCTAGCCTTTTTCCCAATTATTGTTGGGGTCGGCTTCCAGTCTTACCGGATTTAGCTGAGTACCAGTGTTTTACATGCAGCGACGGCCTATCAGATCTCCACAACCCAGTAACCGTCTCTGTACGTTTGTGTGCATAAAGTATTAAATAAATAAATAAATAACTGGGTAACACGATACCCCTTGGCACGGGGTCTCATTGCTAAGAAAGAAAATTTGGTTAAAATAAATCTCACTAGATGGCGCGATATGCACCTCGGTATCCACCTATCTGTAATTGAATGTGCGTAAAATTAACATTTTCTGGAATTGAACACAAAAATTGCATGTTCTTGTTTAATCAACTCTCCTAAGTACAAAATTATGGAATATTGGGCTCTTAATTCACATTTCAAAGATTATTAGACGGATCATTTAAAATGTATGCCAATAGATGGCGCATTTTTAAATTTCTGAGGCATTCCACTCGATTGTTAAAGTTTGCAATTTAACACATTTTGGTGCAAAAAAACTGTAATAACGTGCAAATAAATACTAGAAAACAAACCTTCACTGTATTTAAAGAAAAAAAACATTCACGAACCTAGTAAACCCTTTTACTTGCAAGTCGCTGCTAACACCATCTATCTATCACCGTGAAACAGAACCGAATGCGTTCGATGTACAAAAAATTGCAAGAATAAGCAGTCGAAAAACACTAGTTACGTCGGCACGGTTTCTTTGTATGGGATGAGGTATCTGTATGCTAGTATTATATTATCTGTGCCCTTGGCAAGACTGGTGTCAGATCTCAAGCTTCTAACTACCCGTAACGACTGTCAAAGATCTTCAAATGACAGCCGGGACCAACGGCTTCTTAACGTGCTTTCCGAGGCACGGAGGAAACTCGGTATGTTTGAAATGGTCACCCATCCACGGACCGACCTCGTCAAGCGTTGCTTAACCTAGAAGATCGACCCGTGCGGCTGTTATTATTTAGCCACGAGCTCCATCGTATGTTATTGTGATAATGAAAATAGTATAACCACGTATAACAAAGCTGAACTCATAAATTCAAGATATTTATTGCGTTTTGTTAGTGTGGCTATTTATTACTAGAGCTGCCCAAAACATTAATAATAATTTACTTGTGGTGTTTCTTCACTGTGAAAGCCACTTCTATCTTGGCAAAGCCTGTTTATTTCTTCGTGATTTAAAATTTGTTTTCTATAATATCATTGTCTGAAATAATGGGTCTTATCTACAAAAATCTCTGAACTGTTCAGCAACTGATTAGCTGATTCTTTATTCAAAAATATAAAATTTGAATTTAGAACTTTAGGGATTTTTATGAATAAAGGAAAAATATTAATGATTCTGATTGAAATGGATCGTAAAATTCGAAAAACGAATGACGGAGAGAACATTTATAAAAGAGTTCGGTACTCATTTGAATTTGGTAACTCTTTGTTATTTATGTTTATATTAATAATAATCATTGCTTATATTACTCGTCAAATTGAAACATTATCCCAGGGCCAAATAAAATTGTTATCATTAAATTCTCGTATAGGGCTGAATCGGTTTATTTTTCCCTTTCATATGTTTTTCAAAGCAAACCCGGAAGCCTCAGGCTAAAAAAAAGAGGCAGCTCTTAAAAAACTCTCAGCAATAAAAATATACCTTCATTTAACAAAATAAATTGAGCTTATTGGGCACAGTTAAAATAAACGAAGCAGGCTTGTAAAACAAGCAATTCGTTTCATGTAGTTTTCCATAAAATGTTATAAAAACTAACGTGTTCCTTACCATTAGGTACGTATATACCTTTTGAAACCAACACGGAAATATTACCGCGTTTGAGGTGCAAACTGCAAAGAACGGCGAGTTTTTCTATGAACTCTGGTCAAAGGGAATTTTTTTTCGAACCAAAGGTATTTTTTGTAGAGTTTCAAACAAATAGTTAAAATGGAAGAGTTAGTTATATACCTACAGACATAAATGCATATACACATTTAGGTATATTTGACATAAATATTTAGAGTATAGATAAAAAAAACTGATATTGTATTCAGGTCAAATCCGTTTCTTTAAATTTGGTAAAAAGTCAAGTCTCTGCAAGTAATTGAAAATTTCTCCACTTGGGTGATATAAGTTTGACATTTGTTGCTGTGTATCTGTGTGTCAGTGTATTTGTGTTCCTGTCTGAGGCATCCTAGCTCCTAAAGCAATGTATTTATAAATAAATTAAAACAATTCTTAATTAATAAAAGCTATTACACTATTGACGAATATCTGACGGATAAATTTAATAATTAATAAAAATAACTTATAACTCGTTAAGTAAATGACATTAATAATTATTTAACTCAAAATATAATATGGACATGTTAAGTATTAGTTTTATTAAAAATAAAATAAGTTAGATAACCTATAGAATTAATTGACTCAAAATATAATATGGACATCGATATTAGATATTAAGTATTATTTTTATTAAAATTAATATAATTGTTAATTCGATAAGTAAAATAATATAAATGATTAATTGACTTAAAATATAACATGGATATATTGAATATTAATTATATTAAATAGAAACTATAAATAAACTAACTGTAATACAAAAATTTAAGCAAATAAATTATTAAGCAATAATTATTCATAATTTAACATGAACATAGAAAGGCACACACATATTAGTAGATTTAACCAAATAAATGCAGATAGATAGGAAACGAATAACTGAAATTTTAATTATAAAGGAAAATATTAAGCGCTATTCCTCTCTCCTAGACACTAACTGTAACTATACTGTGATTTTTAATTTCGTGGACTAAACTGACAGCTGCTATTGACCTTATTTTTTAAAAATGTTGCAAGCGCGGAGCCTATGTTTTAGGTAAGGCTCAATCATAAGTGATTCATCGAATCGATGTGACATGACTCCTGAATTTATTTTTACTAATTGGTGTAAATAAATGTTTTATGAATATAAACGTAATATATTTAAATATAACAGTATTCATACACATAGTACATGAACTTTTATTGTGTTAAATATGAAATCGACAATAAAATAAATGCAATCGATAAAATTAAGTCTGACATAAATGAGTAGAATCTAAATATGGGCCGCTAGTTTCTAAACAAATTATTTTTATACGCCGTGAAATAGTTTCATTTTCGATCGACTTCGATTTTCGATTAACTTTCGATCATTCAGGATAGTTAGGGTACGACACTATTTTAATGTAACGATAAAGTGACAACCCCCCAAATGTCAGTTTAGTCCACGAAATAAAAAATCACATTATAGAATGTAGCTGTGCCCGATAGGGACCATAATTGTTTCTGTAACTAATATTTACCAACTGTATGTACATTATGGATGCAATAGATTTTATTTGAATTTTTTGTTTGACTCACTGTGAAAAGTGTCTTCGCCGAGAGTGTTCTTAGTTATGTTTGATGAATATCAGTTCAGCCGTTCAAAAGTAAATCAGTTCAGCCGTTCAAAAGTTATATGCATTTTACTCATTGAATCGGGGTTCTTTTACAAGATATCTTGTCATAATTACGTGTTTCAATAGATTGTCGATCGAAACGTGTCTACTAAACGTCTATATATTATAATTGTTGTGTAAAAAGCATGACATTTCAATTTAATTAAAATTTAAAAAACCTCTGATACAAAATTTCTAAAGAGCAATAAAATAAACCAGTAAATAAAATAATTTTAATAATAAATACTTAATTTGGCGGACCCCCGACGCAAGTCAGAGGTTTTTTTTTACTTTTTAGGGATTTTGAGTCGGAAGTATTTTTCTAAAATCTTCTTCGGAATAAGTCATTATAAAGGTTTCCCTCTTTTCCTTCAGAACCCTAAAAACATCCGCATACGTTTCCCAACTGCCGTAGATGTTGATAAATTGTTATGAGTCACGGTGACGCGGTAAGTTCAAGGTTTCGCCATTCAGCCTTCAGGGAGGGCGAGGGAGCATGGAGGGTAAATGATTCAGATCTTTTCAGGCTGTAACTATGGGCAGATGAGATTATGATAAAGTGTTTTATCATCTCAAGGGATCATTATGTGCTATTCCAGACTATATATACTCTATCTCTGTGCCAAATTAAGTCCAGATGCGTTCAGCCGTTTTAGCGTGATTGAGTAACAAACATACTCACATCCATCCAAACTTTCGCATTTATAATACTAGCTTCTGCCAGCGGCTTCGCCCGCGTTAAAAGTGTAGTCTGGAATACCAGACTACAATCTATCACTGTGCCAAATTTCATCCAGATCCGTTCAGCCATTCTAGCTTGATTCACAGACACTTTTTTTAAATCGATCAGATTGCCGACAATTTTGAGAATATGATAAAATATGTATAATTTGAACGTTTAAATACCCTTTTTTATTAATATAGATAATGTTTTTTGCGTTATAAATTGTGCGAGGCACAGCGTGCTGCATGCAAGTATAATCGAAGAAAAGGGAGACGTCGAGGAGAAAGCTGGAGGCGCACGAAGAAAACTGAAGACGTACGAGCGGGCGCTAACTAGACACATACATTACCTACGCCAGTAGCCGCAATTGTATGTTTACACTGAGCATCAGCTGAATTGTTGTTATTTTAGTTTCGTCATATTTTACGAAATTGAATGACTGTAAATTTAATTAATCAAACTCCGTTCCAACTATAAGATACCTTACTCTTTTTTATCCATGGAAATAAAACATTTAAGAGGTTCATTTTACCTCTTAAAATATTATTTTAGATTAAAACGATCAAAGGTTATATTGACGTAACGATCAAGATTGAAAGATGAATTATAAGCATGATTTGGAATTTCTTATGGATGCAAAAAACACGAAAAGTGCGAAATAGATACACGCAGATACATTCAACAAGACCCTCAGACCAAATAAAAACATCTGAGACAAGACCTTGCATTCTCTGATCTCCTTGGTACCTACAGAGTACAGATATTACAATGAATAATATTGATTAAGTATTACGAATCGTGTATACTCACATGCATAGATATGAAACAGCGCTGATAACAGGGCTAAGACCACGATCTTCCACATTTTATTGATAAGAGGTTATCTATAATTTATATTTATTTATTTATATTATTACACTTGGCGCTTGATCGAAGCACGCAGTTTCGATTGTTTATATACAAAGCGGTATAGCGAATTAAATTATATTATGTTTTGAATTAATGAGAAGTGGCGGTGGACGTATATTTGTGGCCCAATATGTGAGATCAAGCGATTTTAAAACATGATTTTCTTTTTACTTGCTTAGCTAGTGATTGTTGTGTTTTGATTAAAAATTTTGAACAGAGAAATGTTTTGCCAATGTGTCTTTGCGAGTGTACATCACTCGCAAAGACACATTGGCTACAGAATTTATAAAAAAATTAGCGACCCGCACCGGCTTCTCACGGGTGCAATGTGTGTCAATATTACGTACAGCGTATCCAACGTATTTAATTGGATAAGGAATAATACTGTATTGTTTAAAATAGCTTGGCAAATAACCCATCGTTTTTTTGTAATATGTAAAAGATGAAAATGGTTACTGTTGGTTATCCTTAGGAGATAAACATAATATACCATCGCAAACATTTTATCGATCTTCTTAAGATATACAACCAGTTTTTCCAGGTTGTCTGGCTGTCTCCGGGCGATGTGACCAAAGTAACTTAGGACTCGTTGGTAGCAGATTGTAGAGAGTCTGGTTTTGATGTTCAACTGGTCGATAATGGACTTATTCGTGCGCTTGGCTGTCCATGGTATGCGCATCATTCTTCTCTAGCACCACATTTCAAAAGCCTCTATCTTTTTCCGATCTACCGTGCGAATTGCCCAGTATTCCGAGCCGTAAAGAAATATCGAGAATACCAGAGTATTCACGAGTCTCTTCTTTGTGTTATTGGAGACATTTCTGTTCTGCCATATCCTCGACATTTTGCTCATAGCAGCCTTGGCCATCTGCGTACGCCTCCGAATCTCCCCGTCGCAGCCTACCTGATCACTGATCATGGAGCCCAGGTATACAAATTCACTCACAAACTCCTGATCCACAAGTTCTCCAGTGCGTGCGATTAGTCCAGCTCGGTCGATGATCATCACTTTGGTCTTTGACTTGTTAATCGACAATCCTACCATCTCGCTTTGACGCTCCACTCTAGCAAATAGTTCCGCGAGTTCGCGCTCTGAGGATGCAAACAAAGTGTCATCTGCGTACCGGAGATTGCTGATTTTGTTGCCACCTACCGCGATGCCTCCCTCCCACTCTTCTAAGGCTCTCCTCATTATGTATTCGCCATATATGTTGAAAAGAAGGGGGGACAGAATACATCCTTGCCGTTCTCGTTTTTCTGGCTTAAAATGTCCCGACACCACATTATTGACTCTAATCATCGACTCTCCATCCTCGTACAGATTTGCAATCAGTGCTGTCAAGTGCGAGGGTACTTCCATTTCCTTGAGTATTCTCTACAGGCAGTCCCACCTCACACAATCAAACGCCTTGGAGTAGTCTATAAAGCACAAGAGCATTGGAACATTAAACTCGCGGCTCTTCTCTATCATTTGCCTCATATTCACTATTTGCTCTCTTGTGCCTCGACCCTTTACAAAACCAGCCTGCTCACTTGGTACTTGTGTATGTAGAGCATTATCTTGCTAGCGTGGGATATGAGTGCGATCCTCCGGTAGTGCCCACAATTCCTTGTTGACCCTTTCTTGTGCAGTGGTATCAAGAGAGACTCCTTCCAGTTCTTAAGCCATTTACCCGTTCTCCATAGCTGGTTACATAAATCCCGTAAAAGCCAACACCTCTGTCTCCAAGACTTTTGAGCTCTTCGGCAAAGATGCTGTCTTCTCTAGCTGATTCAGCTGGTTGGCTTCAGCTTTTTCAGCGCACTTTCCACTTCGGATTCCAGGATCTCTGGCTCTAAGAAAAGGTTTTCAAATTGGGTTACCGGCTCATCAGATTTCCCCGTATACTTATATAGGCTCTCGCAGTACAACCGCCATCTCTCCAGGTCTTAGGCCTGAACTCCCGGGTAATACTCTTCAATTTTAGAAATACGACATAATTATGTTAAATAGTCTAATTTATTTCCAAACTTCACATAGTATTTACTAGTAGAGAATGCATTGTGGCATTAAGTCTGGTATGTGATTTATTTAAGTAATATATATACTATCAGGGTTGTGCAGTATTTGAATTACTTGTAATTAAAATACGTAATTGAAATACATTTTTAAATACGTAATCATTTATTTTGGAGCAAAAACACGATTTACAAATTTAGTGTACGGAAATGAATGCATAAGTTACATTATACGTATTTAGTATTTATAATTCAATTACTTCTTAAAAATGTAATTGTAAATGTTATTTCAAATATCTGACGCTAAGGTATTTTGTAGTTAGTATTTCAAATATTTATGGCTGGGTGCGGGGTGCGTTCTGCAGAAAATAGTGCTCGATAGCTATCGTAAGCAAGACAGCGACCGCGTATGTCAAATTGTCAAGTGTTGTAAATTGTCATTTTCATTTCAAACGGTTATCTTCACGAAACTATTGTGTATTAAATAAGTTTGTTAGTACGAAAGTCACGATGGTTGATCGACTGTATTTTGTATTTTAAATTAGAATAGTTAAAATACAGTATTTTAGATTTCAAATACACGACTTAAAAATGTTAAATAAATGCGAGGTAGTATTTTGTATTTTATCTTTGTCAATTTTTATTTATTTGATAAAGAAATAAATAGGGGTTCAATATAATTTGATAATCTCAATGACAGACTTAATAAAATTATCATTTTTCTACCCAGGAAACATCCCTATGCTACAGTGATTGATGTTATGAACCCGAAATGTGCCTCGTTCGTCAAAACGAGATACATTTCCTTGAAGCTGCTGTACCTCTAGTTGCTTAAGAATATATATCTCGTTTGCTGTACGGTCTTCCATTCTAAAGTACCTGTAGCTTATTGCATTTCAACCGTCGTACAGCTCCAGACGGTACATAGCGGCAACCCCGCAATATCTCGCATATCTTGACTCCGACCTCCAACTAGACTGCGTTTTCATAAACCTGCCACGTTGCCAACTACCGCAAATCTCTCTTCAGAAATGTGATATAAGTTTGTGAATGTTTGAAACTGAATTAAATTTAATACTACTGACTATGCTAGTTCTGAATTCTGACTGTTATGAATGTCTGTTGTTGACAAGGTTTTTGTTAATGTTTATTAATACTTGGGCACAGATAATATAATACTAATACTTGCAGATGCCTCATCCCACCTAAAGAAACCGTGCCGACGTAACTAGCGTTTTTCTTCTGATTATACTGATTATTTTTATAAGTACTTAGATCGCGTTCCGTTCCTTACCACGGCTATAGATGGCGTTAGCAGCGTCTTGCAAGTAAAATGGTTTTCTCGGTTCGTGACTATTATTTTATTTAAATACAGTGACGATTTGTTATATAATATTTTTTGCACTATTTTACAGTTTCTTTGTACCAAAATGTGTTACAATACAAATTTAAAAAATCGAGTGGCATGCTTCAGAAATTTAAAACCGCGCCATCTATTGGAATCAATTTTAAAAGATCCGTTCAAATAATCATTGAAATGTGGATCAAGAGTCCAATATTCCATAATTTTGTGCTTAGGAGAGTTGATGTTAAAAGAACATGCAATTTGTATGATCATTTCTAGAAAATGTTAATTTTACACACAATTCAATAACAAATCAATGCATATCGCGCCATCTAGTGACATTTATGTAAACAAAATTTTCTTTGTTAGCGCTGGGACCCCGTGGCTTGGGGCAATAATGGCCGAATTTCAAAACAGACATTAGTCAAGTACGCAGGATATACTATAGCGCATAAGTTTGTGCGCAAACACAGCTGCACTTTTTGATCCTTTGCTCTCCTAGTCCGATTGGATGGCTATCCATCACGAACGGGGAGAGACCAAACGGGTATATGTGCTTTCAGAGGCACGGGGATATCACACCACCAACTTCAAAACTCCAGGCTGTTACTCTAGTGGAAACATTAAATAAGAATTTTTGCCCGACCTGTAAATCGAACCCAGAACCCCACGCTAGGTAGTCGCAATTTATTCTGGTGCGCCGGTGATGGGGGGTACACCGCAGAGTATGTATGATCCGGTGACGGACAGCCGCGGCGAGCTTGCGGTGAGTGCTAACGCGTGCTCGTGTTCCCGTCATAAGCGGCACTGGAGGATATCGTGGAGTTTGAGTGGGTTGGAGTCCCACATATCTGCGTAACCTCCCCGTGGTAGCGCAGTATGCATGAGCATTTCTCCACGCTAAAAAAAAGTAGTCGTTTGAAACCACGAGACTGAAAAGAACAAGCCAGGGTATATTTTGGAATACAACGCTGCGCTCCAACATGGGCATAATAGACGTGGGCAAAAGGCTGGCAGGCTCAAATGGGATTAGGTGGGTTAGTCGCATGCAATTTGACCGCTGGGCAGGACCACACAGTGGGTTCCTGAAGATAGAAAGCTCCGTCGAGGCCGGCCCAGAAAGAGGTGGCGAGATGATTTGGACGCGTACCATGAGGTCTAGTTCGAGACGGCGCGGGCAAAGAAAGTCTGGAACGACTTGGGGCAGGCCTTTAACCAGCAGTGAGACAGCAATAGGGAGCGAAAAAAGAATGGGAGAAAAATACAAAGAGACGAAAAATACAAAGAGACGAAGTCTTGGCTAGTTGACTTTTACATTGTGTTCACTACATAGTATAAAAGTCAATTAATATTAATTGTTGAAACAAAATTTTTCTTTTATACCACACACTAATTCGATGAGTCAAGTCTGTGTTATCGTTACGTTATTGACTTTTTTGTTGAATTATTCTCAGTTATATATGTATCACTGAAATTACATTAGACTTGGGTAAAACAACTAAATCTGGGTAAAATATAGTTTTGTGTTTTGGTACAATTTGGAACAGCGCAATTTAGCTGCAAACTGCCAACTGTGGTGACTGATGTTCTCAACACGCTAATTGTGTCTGCTTTGACACCACGAAGCACATTCCTTCCCTTTCGTTTTGTATTCAACAGTATTCATTGTGTATTTTATGCTGTCGAGTAGACGGATTTTTGAATATTATGAAGCAAGGAAAGCGTACCGTGTGATATTCTTTGAACTTACAAAATAAGCTGCTCTTGCTCAAATCTATTGTATTTATGTTCTACTTTCAGCGCTTAAGGGTTTCATAACTAGTTAGACTATGTCGCAAATTGTTGGAAATAATATCATTCATGGAAATAACGTTGGTAGGCCTCCCACCAGGTGGACCGATGACCTGGTGAAGGTTGCGGGGATCCGCTGGTTGCGAGACGCACGGGACCGGTCAATGTAGCGACGCTTGGGGTAGGCCTATGTCCAGCAGTGGACGTCTTTCAGCTGATATGATGATGATGATGATGAGGAAATAACACGCAATTTTCAAAATAACGATAGCAAAAACGATAAAATAACTGAGTCGGTAGAGATACCTATTTTATCATAGTTACGTGCAGCATATGCGCTATCAGCCTCTAAATTTCCGACAGCTGCGACACAGGTCTCCTCTATGGGAGAGGGACTGGGCTGTAATTCACCACACGGGTCTAAGCGGATTGGTGAATGTTACATGTCTTCAATTTTTATGGTTCTAGGACAAATTGAATACTTCACTTAGCAACTACACTTACAACCAAACATTATTCATAACTTTCCCATCCACCGAAACCGCAGAATCGTCCAAATTAATCAAACAGAGATCCCTTAGTGTAAAATGTATGAACAATATCCAGTGCAAACTGGTTAGAAGTGGTTAGTCTGTTTATTTTCCAAACTCGTAAGTCGGGGAGACACTTCGAGACTTCGTGACCAAGCGTACCAAGTTATTCGGAACGTCCTGTTTGAGTTCTAGTGGCAATATAGTAGCTGTTGGTGGCACTTTATAGTCCATTAAAGGACTTGTTGGTAGTTTGATGAAAACGCAATTATGTGAAGGTGTTGATGAATGCTGAAGTGTGTCCGATGTGGGTTAGTAGGTTTTGAATTAGATTGTTGGATCCTTGAGTTGTATTTGATTAGGGTAAAGTATTGTTTCAATTATGTTTATTTATTTATTTATTTATTTATTTATGTACACACAAAACACTTTACAGAGAAAATAAAGAATACAGATAGAAGAGCACAAAGGTACTGCTTATTTCAATAGAAATTTCTTCCAGCAGACCTGCGACAGGAAAGTTGGATGATAGACGAAGACACAGTGTGTAGAAAGAAGTAAGGAAACCTAAAATAGACTATAATAACTTAACTAATTATATATAAATTACACATACATTAACTAAATATAAGTATAGAAGATAAAGAAAAATATATATACATACATATAATATACAAAATTATAATATATTAAAGTATTAAGTATATTAAGTATAGAAGATAAAGAAAAATATATATACATACATATAATATACAAAATTATAATAATGTTATTTCTACTCCTTAATTAACATTTATGGTAAGGATTTCTGTGCTTGATGCCATTTGAAACTTGAGGCAATTGTTCGGCAGAAGATTAATGCCTCGTACAGAAGGGAACTTTTAGAAACTTTACTTCAAACTTCAGTTTGAAAGCAAACTAGTTTCTAACCTCTCAACTGGCAAGCGTCTCGATTGGGTCACAGCATAATATCGCAAGTCTGGTGGCCGTTCCAATCGGGACGATCGCCTTTCCGCGCCAAATATCGGTGAATTTATCTATCTATCTTTTTGCATCTATTTCAATATATATATTAAAGATAAGGCCAGCAAACTAACAACGATTTACATAATTGGTTGATATTGATAGCCAAAGAGCGTCATTGTGGAACTAAACTCACTGCCGTGTGTTTCGCACGCAGGTAGCTCCTTTTGAGGGGATTATGAGCTTAATTTAATAATCGCAGTTTCCAACCTCCACACTACTCCTATTTCTATATGATAAAATACCACTTGACCCCTAAAACCGTTGACCTGCGATGATACGATTCCTGGTGTTCATACCAGCTTTTGGCAACCCTACTCACAGTCCAGTAAGGTCAGCAAACTAAACACAACACTGAACAAGTTGTAGACTTGTAGGTAGTGGTATCATCCTTTTTGTAACCGTTCCAATTCAGTTTGCGAGTAGAAACCTGTTCCGAATACTAAGTATTTTGCCAAGTAATCACAATAATAGAATATTTACAGTGACGTTTATTCGATTTTCGAATACGTGTTCGCTTTTGTTTCAGTTGTGTGATTCTCTTAGATGTAGAACGTGGGTTGTATAAATGGGGATGTCATTGGTTTTACGTGGAATAATGTACTGTATTATTAATAATACTTACTTACAGCTAGTTTGATGTCGTGGTGGTCCAGTGGCTAAGACCTCCCCTCTCGTGCTTGGGTTCAAATCCGGACAAGTACCAATGTGACTTTTAGAAATTCTTATGTAATTTCTTAGTTTATCTAGGACATCAGCTCATCATTGACAACGGTGAAGGGAAACATCCTGAGGAAACCTGGTCTTATACTGCCAGTGGCTACGCCCGCGTGAATGTAGAAAATGATCCCGGGGGATCATATGCCCGGGATAAAACGTATCCTATGTGCTATTCCTGACTATAATCTATCTCTGTGCCAAATTTCATCCAGATCCGTCCAGCCGTTTGAGCGTGAAATATACATATACATACACACATACACTCACTCACAAACTTTCGCTTTTATAATATTAGTGTGATGTGATATAAGTTTTAAATCGCCAACCCTTCTTGAGCAAGCGTGGTGATCAATGTTCGGCCCTTCTCTGTATGAGAAGAGGCCTTTGCCCTGCATTGGGGCAGTTACAGGCTGGTTTCAAACGATGTTATAATAGTCATACTAGGTACGCATAGTTTTTTTCTCATCAATGTTTGGGTCGACGCGACGGCAACGTTCAGTCTGGTAAGATAAGGTGTACAGTCTAAAACTGTACATATTTTGCTGACGCGGTGCCGTGCACCATACGTGCGTCATTCCAATAATATTATAAATACACATGAAACACTTTAAATCAATGAGTACGATAACTGCTACGCGGTGACTAACATTAGAGAAAGGAATCGTCAACAGTATTACTTGTAAACACAAAAATACGTAATAAATCTAACGAAAACTGAGTGATCTTTTCTCTTCGTGCTTCAACCTCAACAACAACAACTCTGCAAGTGTACGAACCGTACATTTTTTGGTCCTTCGAGCCGGATGTTTGGTGCCACTGTGCCTCTTTACGGTAGCGAATCGGTTTAGCTGGTCTCCCAGAAGCGGGTCGCCCCAGCTAGATTGAGAAGTCGCATAATATCGTGACAGAGGTGCAAGGGTGCTGAGTTCCACTGACCATTTCAAATCAAGTAAGTCAACGATTTCAAGATTTGAAACGGAGAAGACTACAAGCAACGCAGTAGCCTTCGCAATACAACGCAACGCTCTCCTGCCACAGTCAACGACGTGTCAGCAAGCATCAACATGGATATGCTAGAATTGCAGTCAACGTGCTTCGATAACATCAAAGCATTATGTGTCAACTATCGCAAGGATTCATCATCACGAAAATCTGTGGAATACCTGAAGAAACGCTTGTCGTCGCTAGAAAACCAATGGCAAGACTTCGAAGGCAGGCATGCCCAACTGTTGCTCGAACTAGAAGATAAGAACATAGCATATTTCAAGGACGACATCTACGAAAAAACTAAAGAAATGTTCTTATCAACTAAAACAGACATAACTAGCAAACTGACGACTTTGAACAAACAAAACGTGAAGTTCGACCTAGGTGGGACTTCAGAAGATGACGACAGCAACATACAACTCTTGCTTAACAAGCAAGAATGCAATTTCAACGCGATTCACCGTGTCATCTCCAAGATTGACTTAATCACTATATCGGAAAGATGGGAACTGGAAGACCACTTCGCAACCTTGAAATCGAAATGGGAACCCATCGATAAACTTCATTGGGAAATAGACTTTCAACTGAAAGGATCCAACGAACATTACTACAAAATGTTCACGGATATTGAACAACAATATGATGAGCTAAAGAGGAAAATCCATGCCA
The DNA here is from genome assembly GCA_945859665.1 of Anorthoa munda. Taxonomy (NCBI): domain Eukaryota; kingdom Metazoa; phylum Arthropoda; class Insecta; order Lepidoptera; family Noctuidae; genus Anorthoa; species Anorthoa munda. The sequence goes on along the minus strand of OX243900.1, from coordinate 4,762,400 downwards.
AAATCTGGTCCACCGTCCACTACCAGAAATCGACACCTAAGATCGAAATCCCTGAGTTCTCCGGCAACTACAGTCAGTGGATCTCCTTCAAAGACCTATTTCTGGAAGCTATTCACAAAAACCCTATGATCAACAACGCGCAGAAAATGCAACACTTAAAGACCAAGCTGCGAGGAGAAGCTGAACGCTTAGTGCAGCATCTGACCATTAGCACTGAAAACTATAACTCATGCTGGGATATATTAATTCAGCGCTACGACAATCGTCGCCTCCAGTTTACTTCATTTATGAACAACATGCTAAATCTGCCGATCATACAACATGCAGACTCATACAATTTGAAGAAGATGCATGACGTCATTACCGAATGCCTGAACGGCATCTCTAACATCGGTATTGATACTTCAACTTGGGACCCGATCATTGTGCACATCATGTCACAAAAACTGGACTCCAGTACTTTGAGTGACTACATGAAAGAACTTCAAGATCACAGAGAACTACAGAACCTCCACGACTTCCTGTATTTCCTCGAAACACAGTTCATGGCATACGAAACGATGAAATCAGCTAAAAGGGCGAACCCTACAGCCACAGAAAAATCATCCAACTGGAAAACATTCAACAAGCAAACCCAGATGAAGAAACATAACTATAACTTCAATCAAAATAAAACAAACAACTATCATGCTATTTACGGTAAATGCCCATTCTGCAACGGAAGTCACGTTCTGCGCCAATGTGACAAATTCCTACAAATGGACTTTGGCAAGCGAAATGACACCGTGTCGAAACTGCAGCTGTGCAAAAACTGTTTATTCAGCCACGGAAATGACGAGTGCAAATCCACGAAAATGTGCAAAGAATGTAACTTGAAACACAACACACTATTGCACAATCCGGACAACCAAACCATAACGTCAGCGACTAGAAAAAACAATGTTGAACAACGCCCTTCATCTCAACAACCAACATCTAACCATTTGTCTAAAGACAACATGGAGGTTCTACTGACTACGGTCCAGCTGAGAATAAAATCTGCAGATGGGATTTATGTAACACTACGTGCGTTGCTCGATCAAGGCTCACAGGTGAACTTGATAACAGAAAACGCTGCACAAATATTACGTCTTCCTCGGCGCGGGATCAACGCATCAGTATCGGGAATCGGCTCTGTTTCCAGAGAATGCAGGGGAAAACTGAAACTTACCTGTCAATCGATTCACTCCGATTATAACTTTGAAACTCAAGCACTTATTATGACGAAGCTAACAAACAACCTGCCTATGAAAACGTTCGAGAAAGGTGCATGGAGTCACTTGAAAAACTTGAAACTTGCAGATCCTGACTTCAACGTATCTCGGCAAATCGACCTATTACTAGGAGCCGACGTATACTCCGAAATTATCCTAGGAGGTGTATTGAAAGGCAATAACAGCTCCCCAGTTGCACAACAAACGCAAATTGGGTGGATTTTATGCGGAAAGATGAAACAAACGTTTAACTGCCACGTTACTGTAGTCAACTTAGAGGATTTAACAAAATTTTGGGAGAATGAAGAAATTCAAAAAACTAAAGATATCCCCAAAGATGACCAGTGTGAACAATTTTATAACGAAACTGTAAGAAGATCATTTGACGGAAAGTACATCGTCAAAATGCCTCTAGTTCCAGACTACAAAGAGAAACTAGGCAAGTCTAGAACAATTGCGGTTTCGCAGTTTCTACAGTTGGAAAAACGGCTAGAGAAGAACGAAAAGCTTTCCTCCATGTACAAAAAATTCATGGAAGAGTACGCGGATCTGGGTCACATGAAATTAGCACCTCAGATACCTACTGACGTCTACTTCTTACCGCACCACGGGGTCTTGAGAGAAAACTCGACAACAACAAAGTTGAGGGTCGTATTTAACGCCTCTCAAAAAACTACGACTGGCGTCAGCCTGAACAACGTCATGGAAAAAGGCGCCAACTTACAAAAGGACATTCAGGCCCTTATACTGAAATGGCGAACGTATAAATACGCATTTACGGCTGACATTGAAAAGATGTACCGCTGCATTTGGATTTCAAAAGAACAACAACATCTACAGAGAATTGTATGGCGGGACTCACGAGATCAACATCTTCGCGATTACCAGCTCTGCACAGTAACCTACGGGACCAAATGCGCACCATGGCTAGCTATGCGAACATTGAAGCAACTAGCCATTGACGACGGTCACAAACATCCGGCAGCTGCCAAGACACTCATAGAAGAATGCTACGTAGATGACGTCATTAGCGGCCATAACAACCTCACAGAAGCGAAAAAACTGCAAAACTCCTTGATCCAACTGTTAAAAGGAGGAGGCATGAATTTACGGAAGTGGACAGCCAATGACCGCGCTATACTGGAAGACTTACGCAAGGATCAAATTTCAACTCAAACCATGTTTGATTTTAAAGGGGAAGAATCAAGCAAAACGTTAGGCCTCGGTTGGAATCCAAACAGCGACAACTTCCACTTTAACTGGCCTGTGGAAAACTCCAAACAACTAACAAAGAGATCTTTACTCTCAGCCATATCAAGATTTTACGACCCATTGGGTTGGCTCTCCCCAGTAACGGTCTAGGCCAAACTACTATTCCAGAAAGTCTGGATGAGTAAACTTAGCTGGGATGACATAGTGCCCAGCAACATTGAATCTGAGTGGCTGAACCTAAAAACAGAACTGCCGTTCATTAATAAAATAACGATAAATAGATGGATTGGCGACACACAACAATGTGTCGAATTGCTAGGCTTCTGCGACGCAAGTGTAAAGGCGTACGCTTGCGTTATTTACAGCAAGGCGTTCAACGAACATGGCCAACCCATCGTAACTCTACTTGCTGCTCGAACAAGGGTGGCTCCACTGACTCAGAAAACAACACTACCAAGACTGGAACTGTGTGGTGCTCAGCTACTAGCTGACTTGATGGAGAAAACCAAGGAAACATTCTGTGGATATAACATATCAACACGGGCTTGGTCGGATTCTCAAGTGGTCCTCGCGTGGATTCAAGGCGAAACATCAAGATGGGAAACTTACGTAGCCAACAGAGTTACAAAGATCAAAAACGTCATTCCTGCAGCTCAGTGGCATTATGTCAAATCAGAGCAAAATCCAGCAGACTGCGCCTCAAGAGGTCTTTTGCCAAGCAAACTAGTAAACTTCAACCTGTGGTGGCAAGGCCCAGAGTTCTTAACAAAACAAGATCCGCCGGCAGATATGCCTTGCACTTTCCAAACGAATTTTGGCGGCTTAAACCACGCTAAAATCACGCAAGAAAATATCGATCATAATATAATTATCAATTTATTGAGCAAATGCAGCTCATTGACACAAGCAAACAGGGTCATCGCATGGATATTACGCTTCATTACAAATGTGCGCAATAGGACGAAATCGGAAACTACGTACCTAACAACAAGTGAACTAAGCGCAGCGCGCATTAGTATCATTATTCAAGCGCAGCGATTGCAGTTCAATTCTGAATACAAACAAATCGTTAACAACGAAACAGTATCAAAGAAAAGCGCAATTTGCAAATTGAATCCTTATGTAAACAAAGCGGGCATCATCTGTGTCGGAGGTCGTCTTAAACACTCAAGATTAACTGGGGATATGAAGAATCCAATAATCGTACCACATAAAGGTAGATTTACACAACTTCTTATAGAACAAGCACATTCAGCCACATTACATGGAGGAGCTCGGCTAACGCTGACTTATATTAGACAGCGTTACTGGATCGTTGGCGGCAACCGGGCTGTCAAGAACCAACTTCGAAGATGTGTACGCTGCCATCGCTTCAACAAGACAGATAGCTATCAACTGATGGGTGACCTACCACCGCAAAGGATCACTCCGTGCCGCCCTTTCACGCACACAGGAGTAGACTTTACCGGTCATGTGGATGTTAAACACAACAAGGGTAGAGGCGTAAAAACTTCAAAGGGATACATAGCCATATTTATATGTATGGCGACGAAAGCTGTTCATATTGAACTCGTATCAGACCTTAGCACAGAAACGTTTATGGCGGCCTTCCAAAGACTATGTGCGAGACGCGGCACCCCGAAACACATGTACTCTGACTGTGGTACAAACTTTATCGGCGCTGCAAAGGTGCTTCGTCAGGAATTCGAAGAGTTCAAACAACTACTGAAACCAGATGTTTTCAACGAACTGGCCAAATTGGAGGTGGAGTGGCATTTCAACGCCCCCGCCTGGCCAACTGCTGGCGGTCTGTGGGAAGCTGCCGTCAAGTCTATGAAGCACCATCTGCGACGAGTACTGGGGGACCAAAAACTAACGTACGAGGAGTTCATAACGATTTTAGCAAAAATAGAAGCCTGCATGAATTCAAGACCTCTGTGCCCGCTAACTGAAGATCCAGAAGAGTTCTACAACTGCCTAACGCCTGGACATTTCCTTACAGGAAGCCCAATATTGTCCATGCCACTCTCGGATTACAGTGACGTAAAAAACATTGATTTACGCCGTAGATGGCAGCTTACCGAGCATATGTTTCAACAATATTGGAAAAGCTGGTCAAACGATTACCTTACCACTCTACAAACACGTAGTAAGTGGAACAAGCCTTCTAGAAACGTTAAAGAAGGCGATGTAGTACTGGTGAAAGAAAACAATCTACCGCCGGGAAAATGGGCCCTAGGTCGGATTCTGGAAACACATCCAGGATCTGATGGATATGTTCGAGTAACTACTGTTAAAACTCAAGCAGGAATCATAAAGCGCCCAATAACAAAACTGTCGCCATTACCATTGAACTCTGAAACTGAGGAAACCAAAGAAAACGAAATGAAAAATAAGCCTCCACAGAAATCGAAAAACGAACGGCGGAAGAAGTCAAAGAATCTTATCTCAACGTTACTAATAACAATGTTATCATTGTTTACATTTGTAACGGGATCTTATACCGCCACCGATGGCACGCGCGGAGCGCCGGCGGCGACCGCTCAGATTACAAGTCTGGAACGCGAGCGGCCCATATACTATGACACCGTCGGCAAAATGCAAGTAGTGCACGATGAATGGATACTAATGATGTACTACAACCTAACAAACTATTGGGATGGGACTCGTCGTACTCAAACTTACTTCGAGAATATTCACAACTTATGCCAAAAAACGAATCTACAACACTGCAGATCAACCATGGAACAATTAAATCATGAACTAGAACTTCTAAACTACTACAACTCTATACTTATAAATCCCCACAAACACCTGAGCAACAGGAAGAAACGGGGTCTAGTCGACGGAGTCGGCTACATAGCTAACAGTCTGTTTGGGATATTGGACCAACAATTCGCTAAGAAATATCAAAACGATATTCAATCTCTGCAAACCAATGAGAACTACTTACTTGAGTTATTAAAAAATCAAACAACGATTGTGGAGCTTGAGAATCAAGTATTGAAACAAACTGAAGACAATATTCAGCGTCAATTCAACTCCATTGATAACTTTATCAATCAAACCAATAAAAATATAGCATCCATCGAAACGGAAATGGAAATACTTTCGGCTACTACCTACCTCAACTCTGCTTCGTTAACGACGTACCTATTGATCAACAGCTTGAGGACGTTCCAGGAGATGCTGTTTAATACTCTAACTAACGTCTACCAAGGTCATGTAGATGTCCATCTGATAAGTCCGGTGCGTCTGATTCAAAAATTAACGGAAATATCCGGAAGCCTTCCGAAATCTTTATCGCTACCAGTTGAGAACTACAAAGAAAACATTAAAGATATCTACAAGCTGATCAATGTGAAAGCACGAGTTACTGAAAATTACTTTCTTTTCGAAGCACATATTCCACTTGTAGCTAACGAAGATTTCGTAATATACCAAGCGATACCTTTACCGGTTAACAATGCTAAGGAAACTACATATGTGCAGTTATCAAACGAGTACATCGCTGTCAACTTCAAGAAGAACATTTACGTGTCTATGTCCAAAGATGACTTGAAACACTGCATGCAACAAAAATCGCAGAATTTCTTATGCAAGAAAAACCTGCCATCATTTGACCTACACAGCAAAAACGCTCCTTGTGAGGCAAAACTGCTATCGCATCAAAACAATGAACCTTGTGACGTCGAACGCGCGTCATGCAAAGACACTTGGATAGAGTTACAAACTCAAAACAGCTGGCTGGCGATTTGCTGCGAAACGTGTGCATTACGAATCATATGTAGCAACGACGTCACATCACAAACCATTGCATTATCGAGCATAGTGACATTATCTCAGGGATGCGTACTGCAATCCAACGACTTAACCATCTACGCTCAACGCCGATACAGCAGTCATATGAAGATGGATTATGAGTTTACAGCTCCAACATTTGATACATCTATTAACAAGATAGTGAACTTAACATATCGTTATGCTCCAAATATCCTTCAGTCAAAGGCTACGGATCAGGAAATTGTAACAATTGATCAGAAAATTGCAACTCAACGGCAAAATGAAGCTTCACTACCAACACTAACAAGTCACGACATTCATCAATATGCCATAAGTTACTCTTTGCTGGCGATCGCCATCATAGTCGTACTTGTCGTGGTTGGGAGAAATCGTTGTCCACACTATTGCACACACAACGCTAAGAACAAAACTTCGAGTCAACCTGAAGATATTGAACTTCAAGTTTTCCGCAAAACAGAGTGCCAGCAGCATGAAACCGTCGCAGCACAAACAACAAAGGACTTGCGGCGGGAGCCTCAACCTGGGAACAGGAACATCGCCTTTCTATTTGATTGATTAATTACTTAACTAACTTTGTGATGACTTTTCCTTTCTCTTCTCGTTGGTTTCTTCTTTTTGGGTTGCCAAGATGTACAGTCTAAAACTGTACATATTTTGCTGACGCGGTGCCGTGCACCATACGTGCGTCATTCCAATAATATTATAAATACACATGAAACACTTTAAATCAATGAGTACGATAACTGCTACGCGGTGACTAACATTAGAGAAAGGAATCGTCAACAGTATTACTTGTAAACACAAAAATACGTAATAAATCTAACGAAAACTGAGTGATCTTTTCTCTTCGTGCTTCAACCTCAACAACAACAACTCTGCAAGTGTACGAACCGTACATAAGGAATGATCGATATTAAGAAAACATCGACGTCGACATCAATGTTGACATCGATCCTAAGAGAGAGATCCTAAGTATCGTTACACGATATTTATCGAAAGAAAAACATCGATGTTTTAGGTGGCGAAATAAACAGTCTATTAGTTTATTTAATAAAATTATTTATTACATCATGCATAAACTAATATTTACAATCCCTGTATTTTTTGGGTACTCTGCAAAAAGTATTAACTTTGAATTACGATGTGTCGATGTGTTCCCGCTAAACATTAATGTTTATCATCGACGAATATCGATCATCCGTAGGTGAGATGCCCCTACTTACCAGTTGGAGCGACTTCTTATCTGAAGTGCAAAACCCCGCAGCCTAGTAACAAGATTCTCCTAGATGAGTAATAATCGTAGATAACGCCTGTATCACACCTGTATTCCCCGAACGATTACGCAGTACCTAGTACCTACACCCAAATTTCGCCAGTTATGTGCATACTAGTGTGAACATTTCGCCAGTTCTATGCGTACTAGTGTGTACATTTCGCCATTTATGTGCGTACTAGTGTGTACATTTCGCAAGTTATGGGCGTACTAGTGTGTACATTTCGTCAGTTATGTGCGTACTAGTGTGTACATTTCGCCTGTTATGTGCGTACTAATATGGACATTTCGCCAGTTATGTGTGTACTAGTGTGAACATTTCAACTGTTATTGCCACCAACTGGGCACAAGTCTAGACTGACAGAGAGATAGGGCTGTTACTGATAAATTTCTGGTGGAAAAACCCGATAACACTTAGCTCGATCCGGGAATAAAACCCAGTAACTCATGTTCAGCAGTAGCCAACCACTAGACCAACAAGACATTAGTAACATTGCTCAATCTGAAAGAGTTTTTAAGAGGAAATATTACACACTTAGCAAATGTTCAACCAAGCAGCATTGCTCGTGTGTTCATAATTTGCATCGTCGCCGTCGCGTCGGTGAGATTACGGGCGCATGTTGTACTTTAAAACTGCAAAGGAAAATTCATTCTGCAAAGCACGTACGTACGTTGGTGGTACACAAGCTATCGGACAATGTTGCCGACAAAGAATGTTGTTCGTCGACCTTTCTTTAGTGCAGTCTGAGCCGAAGTACACTCGTCCACAAAGGCATTATATCAGAAATACCTAGGTATGTATTCCTCTACGATTATCAACCTATATGCGTGGTAGCGGAACCACTTTGGCGCACTTAGACTCCTATTTGGTCCATTGTGCGTAGGAGTTCTGGCTAACATAGCTAGCCTAGCTCCACCCAAAAGCACAAAAACTTCCTGGGAGCTTCATAGGCTTCATGGAGAGAAGCCTCACTACACTTGTATCCGTACTTTGCCTTGTGGTTATGACCTTATTCCTTAGTGCTTATACAGCATTAATAACTCACCCCTCTAACCTCAGTTTACGATTAATATAATCCGGTTCTCTTCGACACCCACCTCGGATTTGACTAGCAATTTTCATATGGCTTCAAATCACTTAATCTGACACCTCTTAAAATTCTGCCCACGTTACGAAATCCTCCTCAAAGCCAATTAAGAAACTAGTTATAACCAATTAGAACTATAAACAGTGGAACAGTGATTTAGAACAGCTGTTCTGAACTGAGGGAAGTAATCACTGTTCTAATTAAAGGTTCCTGTTTTCATTCGATTAAACTTATAATTGAGATGCAAGTTGGAGTTCTGGTTGCTGTGAAAATACTGTTTTAAACTATGGTTTAAGTAATACTGATTGGTGATTGAATAGTCTGATTCGTTCGATATATTTTTCTTAATTCTAATTTAATCTTTGTTTCAGGATTTGTGAACTTATTTTTGAAATTAGTGGCTTAGTGGCAAAGTTCAAAGTAGTTATAAAACTCGACTACTGAACGAGCACGCTCTAAAGTATGAAACAAGAAAATATCCTAATAAATTTACCGTGATCGTATGCCACCTACCGTAACATAACAATGCTTTCTGCTAAGTAGCATACGACGATAAGGGTTCAGGGTTCAGGGTTTGTCTCTAGATATCGCCAATGCCTTCAACACCCTGCCCTGGAGTTGCATCAGGGAAGCACTCCGGTATCACCGGATGCCGCCCTACCTCTGTCGCGTGGTCGAGGCCTATTTGACGGACAGGGCCGTCATCTACCCCGGTCACCAGGGAGAGTGGAACCGGCGAGAGATGTCGTGCGGTGTCCCACAGGGATCGGTCTTGGGGCCGCATCTGTGGGACATCGGTTACGACTGGGTGCTGCGCGCCAACCTCCCTAGCGGCGTCAGCGTAATTTGCTACGCTGACGACACGCTGGTCCTGGCGCAGGGGAGGTCGCACCAGGCGGCGGCTGAACTAATGACACGCGGGGTTGCGATAGTCGTCGAGAGGATCCGGCAATTGGGACTCGAGGTGGCCCTGCACAAGTCCGAGGCCATGTGTTTTCATGGTCCTCGGAACGCGCCACCGCCGGGTACCCAAATAACGGTAGGAGGGGTTCACATCGGCGTCGGGTTGACGATGAAGTACCTGGGACTCGTCCTCGACAGCCGGTGGAATTTCGTGGAGCATTTCCGACGTTTGGCGCCCAGACTGGAGCGGGCTGGGGCTGCTCTCAAGCGACTCCTGCCCAATCTAGGGGGTCCGAACGCCTCCTGCCGGAGGCTCTACGCGGGGGTCGTGCGGTCCATGGCCCTTTACGGCGCACCGGTGTGGGCGGGTTCCATGAGGCGGAGACCAGCCCGCTCGCTGAACGCGTCCCAAAGGGTCATGGCCATCCGGCTGGTCCGGGGATACCGCACGGTCTCCGGTGAGGCGGCGAGCCTCCTTGCCGGATTGCTGCCATGGGATCTAGAGGCAAAAGTCCTCGCGCACATTTGGGAGTGGCGCGAGGAGGCGAAACGCCGGGGCACAACTCCGCTGCCGCGACAAATCGCGGCTTGGCGGACAGAGCTCCGGCAGGATCTCATGGCGACATGGAGAGAGCGACTGTCGCAACCCAGTGCTGGGCACGCCACAATTGCGGCGATAAGGCCCCTCTTTGAGGAGTGGCTTGAGAGGCGCCACGGCGTCCTCACCTTCCGCCTGACGCAGGTCCTCACCGGACATGGCTGTTTCGGGAGGTTCCTGTTCCGGATAAGGCGGGAGGAAACGCCCGGGTGTCACCATTGTGTGGATCGCCCGGAGGACACGGTGGAGCATACGGTGGAGGTCTGCCCCGCTTGGGCGGAGCACCGCCGTGTCCTCGTGGAGGCGATCAGCGGTGGCGACCTCTCGCGGCCGGCCCTGGTGCAGGCCATGGTACGGAGCGAGAGGGCATGGGAAGCTGTCTCCTCCTTCTGCGAAGCAGTTATGCTCGCAAAGGAGGAGGCGGAACGCGTGAGGGAGACGCAAAGGAGGCGCCCTCATGCCCCTAACCACCGCAGGAGACGACCCGGGCGTCGGGAGTCGCAAGCCGATTCCCGGCCACCGTAGGCGCGGGCTTGCGGACGGCAAGTAATGGGTAGCTCGCCGTCCGATAAGGATAAGGCCCGAGTCGACGGCGCGTAGTGTTCCACGCGCGCCTCAAAGAGATGTCAGCAAAATTGACGGGGCCCGAGAGGGCCGATGTCTGTCTGGGTCGCGGATAAATTTGAAAGAGTGTTACCGCGGCCCTGGCACAAACAACTGAAGGAACACGGGTGGGTTTTAGTCAGTAAAAGTCTGACACGCCCTCCCGCTTCACCCAGAGCGGGAGAAGTCATTGGATGATTTCCCACCCAAAAAAAAAAAAAAAAAAGGGTTCAATTTACGGGAATATTATTAGAGCGTGCTCTTTCAGTAGTCGGGTTTTAGCTTTCGAACTTATTTTTAATTTTAAATATTTTAGGGTTTTTGCAGAGCTTGCGGGAACAAATGAACATAAATGCATACATACATACTTACATACCGATCAACAAACATTTTGCGACACCGTAGTTGGGTAAAATATTAGTTTTCATAACTTTGGCGAGACATATCCCGTCTCGCAAACGGTACGCTTGACAAAAATATGATGTACCAAACCCTACCTTTATTTTAAAATCCCTGTTCAATGATATGACACATGATGAGGTGGGCGAAATTTTTATTTCGCCCACCTCATCATTGACTTCGTGTCCCTAAAGGGCGCCATATTCAATTTAATGTAACTTCACATAGCCTATAACCAGCGGGCAAACACAAGACGCTCTCAACAACACCACATTTGTCAAATTATGATAAGTAGTTTAGAAGTTATGAGGGAAAAGATGAACAAACATATATACACACATACCGGTCAAAAACCTCCGTTTTGCTTTGCCATAGTAGGGTAAAACACCATAGAATTCTTGGGGCGGTAACACACTACATCCGATCCTAGTTTGTGAAATTTCGGTTTCGAAGTAGTCGTAGTACATCTTGTAGGGAAGCTTACGCACTACATCCGAACTCTATCCGTCATAGTCTGTCATAATTCAGAACATTTTGAACACGGAACTCAAATCACGGATCACGGACACGGACCTGTAGTCCGTAACCGCTCTTAGTGTACAATATTCATAATGAAACATTTTGGGTTTTCCTTGGAATTTATTAAAATAATATAATATTGGTAGAAAAGAGTAACTTACCAGAATCGTGTTATCACTCTGTTTAAAATAGATTTACGAAAGCCAAAAAGATATGCTCCGCCGCGACAGTGCATCACTGCCGTGACCAGGATTCGAACCTGGGTTACTACGGCCACAACGTAGGGTCCTAACCACTAGACGATCACGGCTACCGGAGCTGGTGACTGTGATGCCGAATTTTAAGACTACCTCGTTTAAACTGGAGTACTTTCACTTATAATTTACTACGGTTTGCGCAAGCGACGAAATGCAACAACTCGCGCATATACAGACACGCAAATCTGGCTACATTCGCTGACCGTTGACCGTTGGTTTACTAACAGTTGTCATTGATTGCTTGTAAACAAATAAAGGAATTAATCAAGTTGATCAATTTCACACCCACATAACTTAAGTGATGTCTTGGTGTGAATCAAGGGATAATCACAGCGTTCGCTGTAATATTGAAAATACTGACTTACTGAGATGTTTATTTTTACTTTGTATGATTTCTAAATATAATAAAACTAGCTGACCCCCGTAGTTTCGGTCCCGTTTGTGCCTATTTTACTCGGGATTAATGTAGCTTTCCATAGGTGAAAGAATTTATCTATTCGGTACAAACAAACAAACAAAAAAATCTTTCCTCTATGATTAGATTATTCATTAAAAATCTTTTTTTAAAACAAGATTTTTTCGTATTTTTCTCAGTAAACCTTTTCATGTATGATATCCATATCATGGCAGTGCACTAACAATAACTAGTCCGCCAACTTGGGACGTCCGCCATATTGGATTTAAAATGACGTCACTAATTGATGTTAATAATGTATTGTTATCCAAACTAAACGTGTATGCAAAATTTAATCTTAATCGGTGGAGGATAACTGCTTTAAAATTCACTTGTAAGATTTGACCCGAACACACATATGTACATACATACATTGCAAGTTAAATAAAAGCTTGTAAAAACAAAAGGAAACCTGATGACATCGGTAACTCGTGGTCAGCGGGATTATCAAAATGTCGATCAGTGTGTATTTCATTAGCGAATTTTCTTCCTAATGACTTGTTTCTTTTTGTTGCTTTGTGCATTTTAATTTTGTTTAATATATAATAATAATAATAATTTATAATAATTTATTTCTTTATTTTCTCATATTCACAAACACAGTACAAAGTCATTGTAACACTTAATAGAGACTGGTGTCTGCTGTAGGTAAAACCTGTATTACAGATCACCAGGCTTACCCTCCATCGGACAACTCACTTATGACTAATGACAGTATTAAAATAACATACAGTTCGTACACAATAAAACATAAAACAAAAGTGAAACAAAATGGAAAATTAAAACTAAAACAATTGTGGTGGCAAAAGTGACTTAATATGAATTTGTATGATTTTGGGGGAAGAGTATGTGTAGATGTGTGCGTGTGAGAGTGAGAGAGTGTGTGTGAGTGAGAGTGAGAGAGTGTGTGTGAGTGAGAGTGAGAGAGTGTGTGAGAGTGAGAGAGAGTGTGTGAGTGAGAGTGAGAGAGTGTGTGTGGGTGAGAGTGTGGGTGATGGTGTGATGGGCAAGTGTTAAATTTTATATCGTTCCATGCCATGTTAACGTTACCCTAATGGTTTCAATAAACGTTCGGTTGCATTGTAATCAATGCCTTGTAGCCACGAGCAAACTTTTTCCTTGCATTCTGTTCTAGAAAGAGGATAAATTAAAAGCTGCTTGTTAATTTTGATAATTATGTATGAATCGTAGTTAAATTATTAATATTTTATGTTGTTTATTATTTTTGACTCTCTGCATGTGTTGGGCCAAGATGCAATTACCTAATTAATATATAAGTAAGTATGAGCAAAAAATATGCTCCACCGCGACAGTGTATCACTGCCGTGACCAGGATTCGAACCTGGGTTACTACGGCCACAACGTAGGGTCCTAACCACTAGACGATCACGGCTACCGGAGCTGGTGGCAATATCTCTCAATTTCTCAGTTGCATTCTCTCCATACCGGATGATATAAGATTGATTATTTAAAAAGTCGTGATAAAAAGTGAATGGTAATAAAAAAACAAGTATTTTGCTTTTGGCGGGCTTATAATGAAATGTAGGGCAGTTTATTGCTCGAGGCAGTTGTACGAGTAATGTAGCATGTAATTGTATACAAAACAAGAGCAATGAGTAGAACAAACAAGGTCTTTGTCAGCCGGAGGGTTTTAGACTTTAGAGAGTCGCTACAAGAAGCAAAATTAGAATTTATATTGTTTGTTTCATTAAGTAATTGTTTTGAAAATAAAATCTTTTTTACAAAAAAATATTACCGACTTCCAAATAAGAAAACTAGAAAGTGAAAAATAACTTTATTTTTGGAAGTCGGTGTCTTTGATAGGTACTAAATTTTTAAGTTATAGACACCGACTTCCAAAAATAAAGTTATTTTTCACTTTCTAGTTTTCTTATTTGGAAGTCGGTAGTATTTTTTTGTAAAAAAGATTTTATTTTTCACTTTTTAGTTGTACCTACCTAATAGGGCAGTAGTTAAGTAAATACCAATAACGATGGAATAGATTATCCGAATAACACCGAAACTTGAATATAACCGGTGAAATGAGAGATCTGCATACCCCTTTCGAGCGTACTGGCGTGATGTTATGTTATGAAATGGTATAAACAATAAACAGACATGCGATTGCAGCAATCCCGAGAGACTTGCCGTTATTTATTGAAGAGTTCTGTTGTATATCTCCAAAGTTCGTCATCAGATCTTCACCAAATTTAAATGGGACCAATTTCGGAATATACTCTTTCAAACAAAAAAATAATTTTCAAAATCGGTTCACAATTGACGGAGATATCGGTAAAGAAAAAATAAAAAAATAAACCATACATAATGTCGAACATAGAACCTCCTACTTTTTTGGTAGGTCGGTTAAAAATAAACATGACTTTTCTTTGTGTTTGTATCTTTATCGGATCTACCCATGGTAAAATGTCGAGCGTATTGTAGGCTCTTGTTTCTTTCTTATAGTTAAACTCCTAAATATTCTTATTTAATAGATTTGTCGTAGGCCAATCGTTGAACTGGGACGATCGAGTCTGCCTGGGCACATCATGCATTTCTTGATTTGCCAGTCTAATACTCGCCATATAATTCGAAGATTAACGACTATGAGATATGCCCAACAATGCTTGGATAAATAGAGTCTGTAGGAGAACCAAAGTACATGCAAATAAAATAAAAACTGGCCAAGTGCGAGTCGGACTCGCGCTCGTAGGGTTCCGTACCATTATCGCAAAAAACGGCAAAACAATCACGTTTGTTGTATGGGAGCCCCACTTAATTATATATTTTATGTTTCTGTTTTTAGTATTTGTTGTTATAGTGGCAACAGAAATACATCATCTGTGAAAATTTCAACTCTATCACGGTTCAGGAGATACAGCCTGATGACAGACGGACAGACGGCTCGTGGAGTCTTAGTAATAGGGTCCCGATTTTCCCTTTGGGTACGGAACCCTAAAAAAGCAATTACTAGTAATACTGTAGGTACAGTGCGTGCCACGAAAGATGAGACTAAACCGCGCCTCCCGCGCTCTGTCCGCCGCCCCGATAATCGCCCGGTCTCTTCCCGCATTCAGACCTCATACCGCTAAAGAGACCTATAAATCGTCTACTGCGCAACTCAAACCACGTCGTGTGGCAAGTCTCATCTTTCGTGGCACGCATTTGCATACAGAGTATATAATAAATGCAGAATTCATGTATTACACTTCGTATGTAGGTAAAGCATAACTGTGTCTCAGCAAAGTACTGCTTTCTTCTTTTTCCTGCCCGTAACCCATGTTACTTTGGGTCGGCGCAACACGTTTCCTTCTTCCACACCGTCCTGTCCCCCGTCACGCCATCACTGACTCCCTTTTCTTTCATGTCACTCCTCACAGAGTCCATCCATATTTATTTTGGCCTTCTCCTCCCACTACATCCATCCAGCAAAGTTCTGCATACAATATAAACTATATTGATTTGCTTTCCTGCGAATATTCTGCTTAGGTAATGGTTCTTTGGGAGAAATAGGTCACAGTATACATTAATAATGAACAATTTATGTATATTGTGATTGTCGAACCGTGTAATGTGTGTAGCATGTGGCTCAATTTTACGCAAGCCTTGTACCTAACGTCTTATGAAAATTGAGAGAGTTCTATTTCAGTTTTTGTGTATTTTTTCACGAAGGGCAAGCTGTATCTAGGTCAGATAGGTGCTAATTTTTTCATGAAGGGCAAGCTGTATCTAGGTCAGATAGGTGACTATTTTTTCACGAACGGCAAGCTGTGTCTAGGTCTGATAGGTGCCTATTTTATCACGAACGACAAGCTGTCTTCTTCTTTTCGTGTGAGGTGTGGCCACCTCTGGTGTCAGAGTTAATTAAGCCGCCTCTGGGAACCCCACAGGCCTCTGACTTGGCTGTTTCAGACTTACATTAAGTATATAAGTCCAGGTTTCCTCACGATGTTTTCCTTCACCGTTGCCTGTGATGTCCAAGATAAACTTAGAAAGTACATATGAATTTGAAAAAGTCACATTGGTACTTGCCCGGATTTGAACCCACGACCTCAAGCACGGCAGGCGAGGTCTTAGCCACTGGGCCACCACGACAAGCTGTATCTAGGTCAGATAGGTGCCTTCTTTTTTACGAAGGGCAAGCTGTATCTAGGTCAGATATTTGCTTTTTTTTTCACGAAAGGTAAGCTGTATCTAGGTCAGATAGGTGCCTATTTTTTCACGAAGGGCAAGCTGTATCTAGGTCAGATAGGCGCCTATTTTTTCACGAAGGGCAAGCTGTATCTACGTCAGATAGGCACCTATTTTTTCACGAAGGGCAAACTGTATCTAGGTCAGATAGGTGCCTATTTTTTCATTAAGGGCAAGCTTTTTTCTGGTCAGATAGGTGTTAATTTTTTCATGAACTGTATCTAGGTCAGATAGGTGCCTTCTTTTTTACGAAGGGCAAGCTGTACCTAGGTCAGATAGGCGCCTATTTTTTCACGACGGGCCATCTGTATCTACGTCATATAGGTGCCTATTTTTTCACGAAGGGCAAACTGTATCTAGGTCAGATAGGTGCCTATTTTTTCATGAAGGACAAGCTCTTTCCTGGTCAGATAGGTGCCTATTTTTTCACGAAAGGCAAGCTGTATCTAGATCAGTGGGTGCCTATTTTTTCACGAAGGGCAAGCTGTATCTAGGTCAGATAGGTGCCTATTTTTTCATGAAGGTCAAGCTTTTTCCTGGTCAAATAAGTGCAAATTTTTTCATGAAGGGCAAGCTGTATCTAGGTCAGATAGGTGACTATTTTTTCACAAAGGGCAAGCTGTATCTAGGTCAGATAGGTGCCTTCTATTTTACGAAGGGCAAGCTGTATCTAGGTCAGATAGGTGCCTATTTTTCACGAAAGGCGAGCTGTATCTAGGTCAGATAGGTGCCTATTTTTTCACGAAGGGCAAGCTGTATCTAGGTCAGATAGGAGCCTATTTTCTTGTGCATTTTATCATCATTGTCATGACGCGTGTTCCCGACTACGTTGGGGTAACGCAGCTTTAAGTGAAATTGAATGCAACTGAAACCATAAATATTTTACAAGGAAAGTCTATTAATTATGTACCTAAGTAACATTGTGTACTTTGCCGTGACATTACAGACGTCTTGAGGCTGAAGTGGCAGTGGTGGCCCAGTGGTATCGGCCGCAACTTACAAGATGTAGGTCGTGGGTTCGAACCCAGGCAGGCGCTTAACTTTGTGTAAATTATTACATCACCACTGCTCTCATAAAGGTGAAGGAAAACATAGTGAGGTTCTAGAATCAAAAATTCGAAGACATGTGACATCCACCAACTCGCAACTCGCGTGGTGGATTACGGCCCATCCCCTCTCACAGAGAGGAGGCCTGTGTCCCAGCAGTGGGAAGATTAATAGGCCGATGATGATGATGACAGGCGTCTTTACGGCTACTTTTAAGAACTCTATCTGCAACCCATCTTCTTAAAATGCATTGATTTTAAAGTTACCAAATTCTTATCTTCTCATTCTTCCATATTCAAATTCAAACCATTATAAATTCGACTCGATACTCCAGTATCTTTTAATACAGGGTTTACATATCATTATAACTTCGCTGCAGAGTTTGAAACTTCTATATTTTACATGAACATGGAAATTATATGTAGATCGTCTTATTTTTACAATAAAACAACCATGTCTTATTAAATATTCATGAAATGAAAACGGAATGACGTGTCATGTTATATTTTTATTTTTTAGGTTTCCGTACCCGAACTTAGAGCATACAATACCCAAAGGGTAAAAACGGGACCCTAGTATTAATACTCCGTCCGCCTGTCTGCCTGTCTGTCACCAGGCTGTATCTCATGAACCGTGATAGCTAGACAGTTGAAATTTTCGCAGATGAAGTACCCAAAGAGTAAAAACGGGACCCTAGTACTAAGACTCCGTCCGTCTGTCTGTCTCTCTGTCACCAGGCTGTATCTCATGAACCGTGATAGCTAGACAGTTGAAATTTTCGCAGATGAAGTGCCCAAAGGGTAAAAACGGAACCATAGTACTAAGACTCCGTCCGTCTGTCTGTCTGTCACCAGGCTGTAACAAATATTGAAAACAGAATAAAATAATATTTAAGCGGGGCTCCCATACAAAAACGTGTTTTTTTTTTGCCGTTTTTACGATAATGCTACGGAACCCTTCGTGCGCGAGGGCATCATTTGGCCATTTTTTGATGAAATAATATTAAATGATGAAAACGTTTTGATATCTCATTTAAAAACCTCTTGACATAGAGTTCAAAAGCAAAAAAAATAACAATATTGGTTTAATACAAATTTTATTATTTAAAATATCAGACTGACAAAAAAGCAAACAGTTAAACATTGCGGTGATAATCTCAATATTGGAAGACCATCCACGCTATCCTTACTTACAACAATTATATTTTAGTATGCCAAATACACACATATTAACAGAAAAACAAAAGAAATTACTCCGCCGCGACAGTGTATCACTGCCGTGACCAGGATTCGAACCTGGGTTACTACGGCCACAACGTAGGGTCCTAACCACTAGACGATCACGGCTACAGGAGCTGGTGAACGAGATATCGAAATAAGCGACCAGTTTGCGTCGAAAGCGGAGCACTTTCACAATCGTTGTGGTTCATTGCGCGAAGTAATCATTATTTACGTCGGTTTTGCAATACTTGAGGTATTATTAAATCGCTTATTACGATATGGCATAAAAATCTGCCAAATGCGAGTTGGACTCGCGCACGAAGTATTCCGTACCCATTATAGCTAAAAACGGCAAAAAAATCACGTTTGTTGTATGGGAGCCCCATTTAATTATTTATTTTGTTCTGTTTTTTGTATTTGTTGTTATAGCGGCAACAGAAATACATCATCTGTGAAAATTTCAACTGTCTAGCTATAACGGTTCATGAGTTACAGCCTGGTGACAGACAGACAGACAGACAGACGGACCGCGGAGTCTTAGTAATAGGGTCCCGTTTTTACCCTTTGGGTGCGGAACCCTAAAAACTGAATGGATCTTTGATAGCATGGTCGTGAACGCAGCCGCTGAGAGTGGCCAGAACCACTCTCAGCGGCTTCGAATCCGTTTTTGGGTTTTCTTTGAGCAATTTATCTGTGCTTGGAGATATGGCAAGATCGCCTTAAACGGCTAGGAAAATGTGGGCGGTAGGTATTAAGAATAAATCTCTGCCAAACCCGTCGAGGTATATGGTCGTAATGTTTAATGACGAATGAATTTCGAATTACTGAAAACAAATAAGAAAAATATAATGTTTTATTTATAAATAGAAGATTTTGGCTATTGTATAATCCAGTTACGTGATTTAATTTATGAACCTGACTGTAAGCTGCGTGGAGCTGCGGTTCTCACGAACTGGGCTTTACTGAGTTTTAATACTGTTTGAGTAGTGAATTTAACACCTATTGTATGTATGCCTACTTACCTGATATCTGCAAAACTACGTCCAAGTTCGTATTTCCCTACCTATGATTACTTTACTGTTTTCTTCTTCTTTTTCGTGTGAGGATGTGGCCACCCCTGGTATCAGAGTTAATTAAGCCACCTCTGGGAACCCCACAGGCCTCTGACTTGGCTATTTCAGACTTACATTAACTATGTAAGTCCAGGTTTCCTCACGAAGTCCCCTACACAATTGCCGTCATGTCCAAGATCGAAATAGCCACTGGGACACAACGACATATGTGAACTTTACTGCTGACAAAATAATTACAAATTAAGAAATTACTGCCTTGGAATTCAACGCACAAGAATATTATTTTTTTATATTCTACTAGCTGTTCCCCGCGGCTTCGCTCCCGTGGGCCACCTCACAGGACCCGTTTTCGGGATTAAAAATTAGCCTATGTCACTCAGGAATAATTCAGCTTTCTATTGGTGAAATATTTTTTTAAATCGGTCCAGTAGTTTCGAAGCCTATTCGGTACAAACAAACAAACAAAAAAATCTTTCCTCTTTTTAATATTACTAGCTGAAGCCCGCGACTTCTCTCCCGTGGGCCAACCCACAGGACCCGTTTTCGGGATTAAAAAATAGCCTATGTCACTCAGGAATAATGTAGCTTTCTATTGGTGAAAGAATTTTTCAAATCGGTCCAGTAGTTTCGGAGCCTATTCGGTACAAACAAACAAATAAACAAAAAAAATCTTTCCTCTTTATAATATTAGTATAGATTAATTAATTAATATTAGTATAGATAGTATAGACAGGCCACTTGACCAGTGTCTCATCTATGCTAAGCGAAAATGTGGTCGGCGAATTGTATTGTATTGTCTGAAACTTGAAATAGAATACAACTACAAACCCCCGACACGTTTCGACAGCCACTGTTGGAGACGGCATTGTTAAAACTTTCCACAAAACTGAAATAGACTAAACCACAGACCACCGAAAACAAAAACTTTCCAGAAAAATCAAGCGTCTCCGTTTACTCATTTGACCCGTGACAATTTTGACAATGGTTAAGACCGTCGTACATGTGCTCAGCACACATTACGAGGTCACGAATATTATTAGAAACGGCGTGTAACTAATTAAGATATTTTTCTTCGAACGAATTCAACTAACACCCAACATTTAGGTCACTGGCGTCTTTCATACTACAAAAGATGTTTTTGTTCCCACAAATACTTTTATTTGCTTAGTGAATCGAGGTCAAGTCTGACCTAGAAAACAGTAGAGAAGTAGGAACAGGTAAAGTAAAGTTCCTAAAGAACAGGATTAGCGGTTACTTCAACTGTTGAGCACAAACTGAGGGAAACTACTAAGATAATGCTATAATAATTGAGGTATATTCTTGAAGTAAATATTTCGATGTAAAAATTGCGAAGACTTTCTCTTTTCGGATAATTTTCTTGGAAATGATTTCTTTAAGTTATGTTCAGATATAGTGTAAGAGTAAAGCGCAAAATCATGCTGATTTTGTATAGCATTATTTGAATTTCAATCTATAGATTCCAGAAGACAGATGCGATACGAAAATGCAACAACGATAGTATGAATTTCTACGAAAACGCGTTGTCGTACTGTTCCGTCGCGACTGTCTGCTGGAGGGAGTGAATTTACTGATTTTTAATAATTTATCGATTATATTGGTTAGTGTTATTTTTGCTTTGCTTTTTTATTGACCGAGCGGAGCGCGATGCGTCTTCGTTTCAGCTTAGGCAAATGCTTTCGTATGTCCGCCGGATGTCTGGCTGTTCTCCTCTACAGCAGCCAAATTGCGTAAGTGCGCAAAGAAGTTAAACTCTATCCAAGCGACCAAATCGGCCAATCACACATAACGGTCGCGTCAATCATCTCGCATGTGATTGGTCGATTTGGTCGGTTGGATAGAGTTTAACTTCTTTGCGCACTTACGCAATACGGCTGCAGGTCACATTTCTAAATCGATTCTCTTGAAATTTTGTGAGCAGGTTCGATAATTATATGGTTTTATTTTTGTCAATACAGTTTCTTAAAAAACAAAAAAAACAAAAAAACTGATTTGACGAAAAAATATAAATACAGCTCACAGGGCCACTAGTAAGACATATTTGCGTACAATATTATTGTCTCTGTGTTTCCCACTCCATGTATTCAGATTACTAACAGATGTTTTCATCTTACATCAAAACGAAAATCCATCTATAACCAACAATATATTCTAAATCATTTGAATTAAATGCCTGTGTTCCCAAGTAGGTCATACGGTTAGCATTACCGCTTACTTAGCGCGTCATTCGAGAAGTTATCGAACGATTTCGTTTGTCGAAGGTTCGCCCGTCGAAGGACACAGTTCAATGACTCGGCCCTTATTGCGGAATTGGGTATCATGTATGTATTATGTTCTTTTGGGGCTAATGGCATTGGCGTAAATGAGGAGTTTTTGTTGGTATGTGTATGTATGTAGGGTTTATTTGAACTGGGCGATTGGATTTTGGCAAGCTATACCAAACTTGGTTTTAGCATCAGGAGTCGCCATTTCATCAACATTCTTAATTAAAAAAAAAACCGGTCAAGTGTGAGTCGGAATCGCGCACGAAGGGTTCCGTACCATTATCGCAAAAAACGGCAAAAAAACACGTTTGTTGTATGGGAGCCCCATTTAAATATTTATTTTATTCTGTTTTTAATATTTGTTGTTATAGCGGCAACAGAAATACATCATCTGTGAAAATTTCAACTTATTTACTAACACGGTTCATGAGATACAGCTTGGTGACAGACAGACAGACAGACAGTAAATCTTAGTAATAGGGTCCCGTTTTTACCCTTTACGTACGGAACCCTAAAAACGGATTTAAAGCCGTCATGAATACACTTTATCGGGTATCGGGTTTATTTATTTTTATTTTTTTATTATTGTTTGTGTTTTTCTTATCTCGTGTCTCCTGTGCGGGTCACAAATAAAAATGATTTCTTTCTTTCTTTCTTTCTTTCTTATCGTGATCCTCAACATATTTTATTATTGAAAAAAATAAAATCTTTTTTTTTTATTGATCCGGTCCTTAAGAGATATTAGGATAAGAGCATTGGCGGCTTTAGCCATGAAAAAAGAAAACAATTACCTCTAGTTAGTTAACTGCTGCAATGACAACGACGTACTTCATCTTTATAAAAGTCTTAGGATGATTTGATAATTCGATTTTTTGCGAAATCCCTAGGGACATTGCGAAAACACGGCTAATTAGACAATGGTGAAAACATTTCTGTATCTTTTTTGTTTTTTTTTTTTTTATTAAATTGAAAAGGCTTTGTCGCACATGCGATTATGTCGCCCTAGTTAGCTTAGTAAAATATTTGTGAAATTTAACTTAATCTAAGTATAGCTAATTTGTAAGGTTCCCCAGCTGCGTCGGAAATTGGCACAGCTAGAACACTATTACAGTAACCTACGTCTCTAAATCTACTTTCCCAAAAATTCAAATTATCAAATTGTCCTACGACATAATATATATAAAACTAAGTCGGGTTAGTTATACCATTTATAACTCGAGAACGGCTGGACCGATTCACATATGTTTTAAATTGGTTCGATTAAGTACTCCCGAATAACAGAATATATATAGTTGACGGGATCGAAGCCGTGGGCACAGCTGGTTGTATCCTTGAGACCTTGCTTTGTGTGTTCGGCAACTAGTAATCCATTTTTCAAGCATTTCCTGACATCCGCTTAAACTGAAACTTGGCGCAGTTATGAGACTTTGGAAACATTGAATTAATATGGTATTGTGGAGCTGGCCTCATGATGGAGCTGGAAGGTGGCCATAGCATCTCCTCAACCAGACAAAATAGCACCACCGTGTTTGGGCTCATTGGATGTGTATTGACAAGTGATATTACATTTCGTACTTTTAGCTCATTTAGAGCTCGTTTTAAAAAGATTTTTACTTTTATTTAGCTATTTATTTTTGTTTATAATAATAACATAGGTAATTTTCGTAAATATTAAGTTCGGACATCTTACTATATTAATAATATAAAGCGAAAGTTTGGATGTATGTATTTTTGTCAATCACTCCTAAACGGCTGAACGGATCGGGTTGAAATTTGCCAAACAGATAGTTTATAGTCTGGAATAGTACATAGGCTACTTTGTATCCACGTAATATGTTCCCATGAGATTATATCCGACTTTGACGCGGGCGAAGTCGCTGGCAGAAGCTAGTGTACCCATAAGGAAATGGTCGCAAACATGCTAAATGTCACGTGTGCCATGTGTGATAACTACAACAAAGCAACAGTAACACGCGTAGCACATACACAGCTACGGCGTAGTAGCGTGTCTACGATTCTACCAAGATGAGTTTACGTGCTACGAAAATCCATAAGGCACGGTAGCACGTAGCGCGGTCATTGTGCTTTTGTTGAGAGCATGTAGGGCTGGAACATGCATACATGAAAATAGATAAATGCAGAAGAAATGCGTTCTTTGCGAATTATGTGTGGTGAAATTGAATGATAGATTGAGGAATGATGTAATAAGACAACGTTGTGGTTTAGATGACGAAAAAATAAAAAATAAATAAATACAAAAAAATTATGATAGAAGTAATGACAAAAATTTTAAAGAGCATGCTATGTTGAAACTTGAAAGGAAGAATAAAAGGCGACTAACAAAAGGCTTCAAATTTACAAGGCTAACGTGAGTGGACTGGTAACGCCAGGGGAGACTTTCTGGAAAGACATAACTACTCGGATCTTATAGGTGAAGTTCTTCAGAAAGGCCATAAGCACAAAACTAATAACTGGCGAGTGTGTATGACTAGATGTATGAACGTAAATGAAGCAAAATTTGTATGTAAGGATCGTAGAAGTCTGTAGTGTGTTGAGCTATCTAAATTAATTCATGTTTCATTGTACTGTCTTTCATTCATTCAATCATTTAATAGTCGGTGTGCCGAACACACGCTGCTTTTTGAATGTTTGATAAAGGTAAATCACTTTTCTTCTGAAAAGTACACATGTTGTTATAACATGAGATTCAATGGGAATAGCAAATGGGACCCATCGCTAATACCTAAAAAATGGGATCTAAAAGTGGGATCCAACGAAAATAAATCAAATTCTACAAGCAAAAAGTTTTAAAACTGTAACCGGAAAATGTTCTTTTTAGCTTTTTTACCCGGGCCAAATATCGATTGACACCTTATTCATCAAAATCGAATAACACAAAACACTTCCTTTTGGCTCCGCCGTAGTCGGGTAAAAATAGAAATAGATAGTAACAAAACCTTGCATCAAAGCTGTAAGTGTTTTAGAGAAGTATGTTTGTTTGTTAGTTTCTGCGCTATGAAATTTCACTTTATTTCAAGTCACCTCGAGAAAACTTCTAACTTATTTGTCGCAACTTAGAGCATTGGCTGAGATTATAACGCAGAGAAGGTCAGTCGTTATATATTAAACCTCCGATAATAACCTCGATTTAATAGTGTCTAAATCGAAGCCAGAGTCGGAATTGAACTTCAGACGAAAGAGGATCAATTTTAAGTAGAAAATAATATTTAGATCCTCAGGCTTTTTGGTGCAGCGACAATCTTCACAGGCTAGCAGCAAGATGTGAGTTGCTGAGAGTTGAGATAAATGGCGTGCGATTGGAGAGACCTAGGTCCGGTAAGCATCCCCACCGAGAGTCTCCACGTCTCAATGATCTTGGGACTTCGCCGGTAAAGTTGACTAAGATGAGATAAGTGTCTGTCATGAGAGACCTGACTAAGAGAGACACACGGAGGGGTCGCTCCTGATCGATCTACGGTCGTCGATTGACAAAGGATGCGACCATGCCGCAACGGTGCAAGGGCACCAATGCGGCGAGTATATTGCTCCTCGAGGGGATTCCTTCTAGGAGAGATCTTTCGACGGGTTCTCTGAGTCGGGTTGGCCAGACAGCGAACAGAGGCATGTTTAAGAGGAAATAGGGGCAGAGAGCACCGACTGAAATTCCTTGGTAAAAAGTCATAATTCGAGGTTTGGTCCTCCAATATTTACCAATTTAAAAGATATTATATAAATTGAAAGTGAAAGATATATACTACGCTCCTAAGTTTTCTTTTTTGATGATACATAATCTTTAGAAGCACTAGAATCCCCAAAATTAGTGTACAAATTTGACAAATATAAATGAAAAAAAGAAAACTTAGGGCCATAGTATATATCTTACTTTTCCACTCTATGGAATATCTTTTAAATTGGTCCAATATTGGAGAAGGAAATAGACGAGAGCGAAACCTCGAATTATGACTTATTATAATGAAAAAAATAAAATCATTTATTTCTACAACTTATATAAAGCAACACACGGAGGGCAAATTCAGCAAATTCAGTTGGCGCTCTCTGCTCATATTTCCTCTTAATGCCGTCGTCGGGGGATTGACTTACCCGCCTGGCCCAGAGGAAGGACACCTCTAAGATAAAAGTCACTTAATCCTAAGCTTGAGGCGAGAGGATGAATGGCTGGAGTGACTGCATCGTTAGCACTTCACCTGTAGAGCACCTGCCGTACTCTGCACCGGCAGAAGCTAGTGAATAAATAAATATCCAGCAGCTATAAGCTGATGATGAATATATTTTGATGTTATGAACTCCATGATCCAATAATCTAATCAACAATATAGTGCGATAAGACCGTCCATTGTACACTTGTATATTTGTACATTTTGTACTGTATGTTTTTGTGGTGTACAATAAAGTATGTAATAAATAAATATTCTCCTTTTTCCCCTTAACAATATGATCCAATTTACCAATACGTGGAAAGCATGCGTGATTAATTCCTTAATTAAATTAATAGTAACGTAAATGAAGGTTCGTTTGCAGCCGTCACGTTGTTCATAATCCAATTAAACTCAATGCGCTTGAGAGTTAAATTAATTGATTTCTGCAATAACACAAACAATTAATATTTTGAAGCAAAAGGCTGATGCATTTTATTTTATCGTTGGATAATAACAAGGCGGGACTTTTTATTGTTATTTTATTTAAATAAAAGATTTTTTGTTATTAATTTAAATAATGAATGCATGTTTAAATGATTGTAAAGGTTCATAATTTAAAACATGTATATTGAAACCAACATACGATGTGATTTAATTTTGCGTCGTAATTTCCAATGGCAAGCTAGTACAGAATTCCTTCATTAGAAAATAACTCTTAATGTACTGAATACCAACAGTGTAACTTTGCACTTCACTAATCCCTTTTCTAAGTTTAGTAAAAAAGTCCAAAGTTTTAATTGTACAAACAGTCAATTCACACTGGCCGTACGAACCACAAAAAACTTCCATTCTGTTTCATTTGAATTTCGAAAAAGATGTCCATTCCATTTCGATGTCGTTTGAAACGTAATGGCTGGATTTTTTCTGCGATACCAATATGACGTCACACAACGGTTCGTTGATGATGTTTGCTAACTTTACGTCATACATTGCAAAGTTATTTTGGGGCTAGGAAGCATGACGTTAGTATTAGTAGTGTCCACATTGACCATGTTTGTGAGCTGCTATTGATTTGATGGCAATGTTTGTGCATCTTGTATAGCCAATACTGGACAAAGACGTTCATCTATTAATTAATTTGATTATTTATGAAATTGAAACGTTGCAATTGATGTGTTTGTACTAGTACAACCCGCAAAAGTTAACTTGAGACATCGCTCGGATGACGTAAGCCCGCGATATGGTATTGACTGCAAAAAAGTATCATTTATCGTTTTTTTTATCGTTGATTTGCTTGGAGGAGATAAATAAAATAAAAATGAATCTCTATCTCTCTTTAATCTATCTCTTATAAACTTTTTATTTAAACACTAGTTAGCTGTTCCCCGCGGCTTCGCTCCCGTGGGCCACCCCACAGGACCCGATTTCGAGCTTAAAAAATAGCTTATGTTACTCAGGAATAACGTAGCTTTCTATTGGTGAAAGAATTTTTTAAATCGGTCCAGTAGTTTCGGAGCCGATTCGGTACAAACAAACAAACAAAAAACCTCAACTCCTCTATATAATATTAAATAGCATAGATATAGATTTAAAAGCAGTCGGATCGGGTGGAGAGCGCGCATATCGCTTGAGTCTAAAGTTAACTTTTGCTGGTTATAAATGTGAACTCCTGATGACTGAGTGAATGTTGTCGATTGAAACTGTAACCACCAACACGATAACAAAATCAGCCATCAGTCCAAAGATTTAATTGATTTGTTATTTACCTTTCGTCTATTTGTTCCCCAGTGATGTATGATAACAGAAGCAATCTCGAGTTTTTTACGCCAATCAAAATTATTTATGAAGTTATAGGTACTACGACTATCAATAATTTTATTCAGCACCCAAATCTTGCGTCTGTTGACACTGAGATAGTATTGGTTCTTATTTTTTTGCCTAGAACAGGGATGGCGAACCTTTATTAGAAAACGTGCCATTTAAATTATATATTTTTTTATGTGACCAAGAAGTGTCACCAAAGAATTTTGTCTTTGTCTTAATTGACAAAAAATAAAACTGTAAATGCTATGAATTAATCAATTCTTTATTTGCACCAAGAAATTCTTACAGCAATCATATTATTTATTTACAGTTTTATGTTGTATTTACATAAAAGTAGGAGTTCGTGTCATTTCTGCCGTTACAAATTACCTATACTCCACTTGCGATAACATAAGACGTTTAAATTAGCCCATTGTACAGCCCGTTCAACCGATTTTGAATTCTATTGCGTTGGTGATATGACAAATGGTAGCTGTAGTAAACAGTTGGTTTTGGTAACAGGTTTATGCCTTTTATGTCATCCTTATGTTTACGGAATAGAACACAAAATTGAACGGACTGTGAAAAGATTTGGAAACATGTCCAATGTTATTTCAAATGGAGTTTAGATGCTAAATAACCTCTATTTAGCGTGCCCAAAATATTTTGTCGTGTGCCACCAAAGGCACGCGTGCCAATAGGTTCGCCATCCCTGGCCTAGAATGTTCCACTGCTGTGCATAGACACTCATTTCTTGCGCCACCCCGTATCTGCCGTCGAGGTGCGTGTTCAGGTCATCCCGCCACTGCTTTCGGGGTCGGCCTCGGTGACTCCGTCTGTCCTCCGGCACCCATTATAATGAGATATTTGGTAATTTTGGCCTGGTAGCCTCATTTTAATTCCTCGCTTTTATTAAGATAAGTTTGGTTAAATAGCTACTGTACAAGGAAACTTAAAATTTTCATGATAGCGATTTTTATATTATTACATTGATGCTAGCATTAATGCCAGTGATGCAGTAATGGTGGACTTGCCCGAGGAGTGCAATAGTGTCTTTAAACAAGCAAAACACCAAATATGTATGAAGATATTGCAACAGAACATAAGGAGTTTGAATCAAAATTTTGATGACATGCTAGTTATCCTGGAAAGATTAAGCGCTGATATAGATTTGATTATACTTACCGAGTGTTGGCTGTCAAAAGTCTCAAATATTCCACAAATAAATAATTACCAATCCTACTTAACATCAAACAATATAAATCAAAACGATGGAGTAGTATTATTAGAACATTCAGTGTAAAGTTGAAGAACCAAAGCTGAATGATGCCAGTGGTCTACTGATGACTAGGGGTCAAGATCTTGCTGTGCTTTGCATATATAGACCACCGTCGTTCACAAACGTAGATTGGTTTCTTGAATCTCTAGATAACATACTTACAGAACTGAAACTGTTCAAAAATATCATAATTGCAGGAGATATTAATGTGGACATTACACCAGACAATAATGATAAAAGATCAGATGATTGCCTCCTTTTATTAGCCTCGCATGGATTAGCACCTACACATATATTACCAACTCACACTAAAACATGCTTGGATCACAGTTTTGCTAAAACTCTGCTTCCTATTAAAACTATTGTTTGTGAAATAAGTGTCACGGATCACTCAACTGTAATACTAGCAATGTATGAAAGACAAAATAAATACCAGCATATTTCTCAAACGTGTACCAAAATTGACTTCGAAGCCGTTGTGAATGAACTGAGCATTTTGGACTGGGAACCTATTCTATTCGACAAAAACCCTGAAGAAGCTACGAATGTGTTTATACACATCGTGACTCAATCAGTAAACAAACATACCTCTATAAAACCTGTGACACGAAGAAAAAGAACAATTAAGCCCTGGATAACACCAGGCTTAATGCGCTGCATGAGAAATCGAGACCGACTTAATAAAAAGTTAAAAAAAGACCGCGAAAATAGCATTCTACAAATAACTTACAAACGATATAGAAACACATGTAATAAACTACTAAAAAAATTAAAAAGATTATACTTTAGATCAGAAATGTCACAAAATAAAAGTAATATTAAAAAACAATGGGATATTATTAAAAAACTAAATAACTGCGAAAATAGACATGTAAATCTTCTGAATTATTAAAGTTAAAAATTAATCCGTTGGACTCGCTTAATGAGGTTAACAAATATTTCGCTAATGTCGGAAAAACGCTTGCTACAGATATTTTAAGTAGAACAAACAGTAATGAAAGTGACCTTATTGACAGTTTAGGAATGTTACAAACATCCTCCAATTTCTTCGTTTTACTTCCAGTAGACGAATTGGAGGTCCTAAGATTGATTGGCTCATTAAAAAGTACTTCTTCTAGTGGCTGAGATGGTATTACTTCCAACCTTCTGAAAGTAGCAGCGCCCGTTTTAGCCTTGCCGATCACAATTATTTGTAATCTCTGTTTTACCTTTGGGGAGTTCCCCAAAGCCTTAAAAAAATCAATTTTAGTACCGTTGCATAAGAGTGGGGACAGAGATGTAGTGTCGAACTATAGACCAATATCTTTGCTACCTTCTCTTTCAAAAATAATAGAAAAAGCTTTAAATAATAGACTTAAACAGTATTTAGAAAAGTATAACCTATTATCTCGGCATCAATTTGGGTTTAGACAAAACAAATCTACAGATGATGCCATGCAACAACTTATGGCAGAAGTAGTAAATAGTATCGATAAAAACAAAAAATGTCTGAGTATATTTCTTGATTTGGCTAAAGCCTTTGACACTGTATCTGTTCTCATACTGTTAAAAAAGGCAGAATGCAAGGGTATAAGGGGTTTGGCGTTGCAATTGATTGCTGACTACCTATCCAATAGAAAACAAATAGTCAGGGTTGATAGTTACTCAAGTTCGGAAGAATCTATTGAATATGGTGTACCACAGGGCAGCATCCTGGGCCCACCTTGTTCTTTATTTATATTGACGATTTATTAAGTTTAAGGCTACAAAACGGAAAAATAATTGCTTTTGCAGACGATACGGTCATTACTTTTACTGGCAGAGACTGGAACGAAGCAAACAATAATGCTGAAAAGGGGTTCAATGTCGATACTAAGTGGCTAGATAACAACCTATTAACTCTCAACCAATCTAAAACAAAAGTAATTACCTACTACATAAACGCAATTTCCAGACCACCTCCTGAAATTAAACTGTAAGAGCCCACACATGCAACTCCATTCAAAATTGTGACTGTTATTGTCTTGACGTAGCTTCATCGGTCAGTTATCTGGGGATCCAAATAGATGAACAACTAAATTGGAAAAGTCAAATCTCACTCCTATCGAAGCGCGTAAGAAAATTGCTGTACCTTTTCAGAAACCTACGATATGCATGACTCAAAGCTACTCACCACCACCTATTAAGCGTTATGCCAATCAGTGATGGTATATGGGATATCCACCTGGGGAGGATGTGCTAAGACACATCTTATCAAAGCTGAAAGAGCGCAACGGGCAATTTTAAAAACCATATTATTTAAAAAATATAGATTTCTGACCGATAAACTGTACAAATTAACCGCGGTTCTCAGCGTTCGTCAACTGTACATCGAGAAGATCTTACGTACTCAACATATCAAACGACCGGATTTTCCAGACACGGTACGAAGAGCTGACAAGGTATATAAACAACCTAGTTGTAAAACAAAATTTGCTCAACGATTTCTTTTCTTCCTAGCTCCGTATATTTATAATAAGTTTAATGTGTGTGAGTGTTCTTGCCCCGAGTCTCTTTCTGATTTATATTAATGACCTGTGTCAGCAAGTACTAACAAACGGTAAAATCTTCTCCTATGCCGATGACGCAGCATTGATATTTCATGGAGGGACTTGGGAAGAGGCAAAACAACATGCTGAAATGGGCCTCCATAAAATTAAATTTTGGCTAGAAGCAAATCTGCTAACCCTAAACCTGACGAAAACAACCTTTGTGCAGTTCACCTTTGCTAAAACCAAACCACCTGAAGTATTGATTAAAGTCCACTCGTGCAACTTTCCAGGTAATACCGAGCACTGCTCATGCCTGTCCCTAAAAGAGTCTTCTTCCACCAAATACCTGGGAGTACTTTTGGATAATAAATTAAACTGGCGCCTTCACATAGACCTAATTACATCACGCACAAGAAAGCTAATCTGGGCATTCAAAAAGTTAAGACACGTTGCTGATCTAGGGCTGCTTAGGACGGTGTACTATGCACTAGCACAGTCGGTGCTGGGTTACTGTAACACGGTTTGGGGTGGAGCATGTAAGTCTTACATGATTGACTTGGAAAGAGCCCAAAGGTCACTCCTCAAAGTCATGACCTTTAAACCATACCGTTTCCCAACAGTGACTCTGTACCAAAACTGTAAGGTTCTAACCGTGAGACAATTATACCTACTGAACCTCCTTATACAACAGCACCGTGTTACTCCTTACAATGAGCATGCAACAAGCAGACGTACGATTCGCGATGTCTGTCAATCTACCAAATGCAACACTACATCGGCAAGGCGGCAGCACATGTTTTTGAGCAGAAAAATCTACAATAAAGTAAACACGTTTTTAAACATTAACCCCCTAACAAATAACAAATTTAAACAGAAAATAAAAAGTTGGCTTCAAACACTGGACTACGAGCGGACTGAAAAAGTCCTGCAGTAACACTATTTAGATTACTACCCACTTCCAACCTAAAACACAAACACACATACGCACACTCACAGACCACACAAAGCCTTAAGGATTTTAAATAAAATTTTAATTTTACTCTAGTTTTACGTAATTTTGAATTAATTTGATTTTAATTTTGAGTGTGTATGATTTTATTTAACATTATTGTAATTTTTAAATGATTTTTTATTCCCTTTTGACTTTATTTTATATTGATTTTAATTTTATTTTACTCTATTTAATTGTAATTATGAAAATATTTTATTAATTGTACTCTGATTTCATTTAATTCTACCTTATTTGATTGTAATTTTGAATTTATTATTTAGATTTAATTGTAGTTTGGCATTTATTTTGAATTTATTTTACTCTGATTTTATTATTATTTTACTTTATTTTATTTTAATTTAAGTTAATTACATATTTTACCTAATTTTATTCTTATTTAATTTTAATTGTAAGTTATTTTAATCTTATTTAGAGCATGTTTTGAATATTTTTATTTGATTTTCAATTGTAATGTAAACAAGTGTCAACAAGGGGAGAAGGCACTGGCTTCTGTAACACAGGTTTTTACCTAGCTCAGAAGTCAGGGTTACAATTATATTGTTCTAAATACTTATTGCTCAATAAAAATATTTGATATTTGAATGTAATCCTACGGTTTCGGAATTATAGTTCACACATATTCAGAAATATTTTACGAAAACACCTACTATCCTTGAATTATAATAGTACTGAAGACACTTTTAAAATACCTACATAGCAAGCCTTCATACATTACATAATATACATTACACAGAATAATAAATACACTACATACATTACTTACACTACATAAACTACATTCATTACATACGTTCTGGTACCTTCTAATACACACACTCACATACACACCAGTTAAGCCAAATTAGTGTTAAGTGTAGCAACTTATTGCTTAGTTTATAAGTTTTATTATTATTGTTAAGATTTTGGTTTTGTTTTCTTTTTTATTATTATTTCACTGTCTGAAGAGCCTATGTTTAAAAGATCTCAGTGTTGACTAGTTTGTTGTCTTTTGGGTCACAGTAATGAGGCATAATACCCCACTGTAATACAGTACCAACTAGCACAGGGGGTATTGTGACTGATACTGGCAGACTTATTATTTTGTAATTTATTATGCTTAAGATCTCTACTTGCGATAACCTGTTAAGTGTTGTAGAAATAAATAAATAAATAAAATAAATAAACCTATAAGTGCCTAGAAGTTGTAGCTATCAGGAAACACGGTAAACATGCATTTTCCTGCAGTATGTCAATGCAACTGCACTGCACCTAATTTACTTGTAAATAGATTATAATGTATCTTAAGTGTTGTATTAATTTTAATTTATTTATTAAGATACCTACTGTTAAATTTAGTTTAAGTAAGTATATTTAATAAATAATAATTATTATTGATATTATTATTATTGATAATTATATTATAATCGTTTACACATGGTCCCTATGTTTGCGAACATTCCATTAAAGAGGAGTCTTTAATGTTTTGGTGATTAAATATTTTCCATTCTTATTTGGACCATGATCATAGTAGCCATAATAAGACAGTTGTTTCATCTTAGGGATCTACTTATTTTGGTGGTGAACATGGAGCTTGTTTCCACGGAAACGTTATTTTTAATGAGGATTTAATGTCGACGTTATATGCCCATCTTAATTAGGATAAACTTCGTTATGGGAAAGTTAAGTTTTATGGAAAAGTGCTTTGTATGATGTGTTTCAAAACAAGATAAAATTACAAATTTAAAAGACCCCTGATTTTAATTTTTATTTCATGCTTTTTAAACTACATATAATATACCTAGTAGTAGACACGCTTCAATCAACAATCTATGGAAACACGTAATATTGGCACGATATTTTGAGGAAAAAACCAGATTCAGAAAGTAAAATGCGAATAACTTTTGAACGGCTAAACCGATTTTATTCAAACATAGCTAAGAACACTCTCGACAAAGTCACCTTTCAAAAAAAAAAATCAAAATCGGTACATCCGTTCGTGAGGTACGATGCCACAGACAGACACACACACAGACACGTCAAACTTATAACACCCCGTCGTTTTTGCGTCTGGGGTTAAAAATACCCAAAAAGTATCCAGCTTCGTACGGTTAGACTAAAGCCGACCCCAACATACATACATAGTTTGGAAAAGCCTACTCAGATGATGATGAGTATGACTTTGTTTCTGTTCCAGGAGAACAAACAAAAAAAAAACTTAATCAAAATCGTTTCATCCGTTTAGGCGCTATGATGCCACACAGATACACAGCAACATACGTCAAACTTATAACACCTCTCTTTTTCCGTCGGGTGTTATAAGTTTGACTGGGTAACTTAGCTGTCTCGGCCTGTTATATTATTATTTTTTTTAATTGTTTGTTACTCTGGACGCTTTTACGTACACGTCTTTTTACATCGTTCTCACATATATGTATTTTTTCAACAAGAATGATGTAACTAAAAACTTGTAATTAAAATTGATGGAAAAGAGTATCCTGGGAGTTTCTTGCAAATTATTCTCCATTGAGACCTACAGACGCTTGCGAATTTGCAACTAGAGTTATCTTTTTTTTTGTTTGACTATTTAAAAGTACCTGTATGGTTTATTTGAAATAAACAATTTGATTTTTATTTTGTATTTCTGTTGCCGCTATAACAAAAAATACTAAAAACAGTATATAATAAATATTTATGTAGGGCTCCCATGCAACAAACGTGATTTTTGTGCCGTTTTTTTGCGATAATGGTATGCAACCCTTCGTGCGCGAGTCCGACTCGTACTTGGCCGGTTTTTTAAATAATGTGACCATCGCGGTCCGTAAGGTTTAAAGCCATATATCCCACCCCCGTGGGTTTTACATCATCACGTGCATTTACTTTAAAATTGAAATAATAAACTAAAATATGTAAATATACATCAAGATCAATCAAGATATTGATGAGACGATTTTTCCGTTGTCGAACCGATGACAATTAAAGACAACGAGCGTGATAAATGATTAAATTACGTACTGAAGTAACATAATAAATTACATTGTACTGTTTACTTAAGGTTCACAAAAGATAGGTCGCAGTCCGCCATTTGGTGACCCCTGGTCCAGTGGACGCAAGTTACTGCTGAGGGTCCTAGGTTCAATTCCTTGTTCGGGCAAAGTGATATTAGGTTTTTCCATCTGAAATTTATTAGGAGCAAGCTTGATGGCAATATACAAACAACAATATAATAAACATTTCTGGCGAAATGTGGGCTACAATTAGTCCTCTGCTTAACCTTTTGGGGAAACAGGCATGATTTTTTTAGTTTTTTTTTTTTACTCTTTGCCCCCCACTAGGAATTTCTTCCTGTATCGTGGGTGCGTTTACAAACATATAAACTCACATACACAAACACCCAGAGCCGAAACAATTATCTGTAGGTCATACAAATATTTGTTCCGTGCGGGAATCGAACCCGCGACACGCAGCGCAGCAGTCAATCGCTCAACCACTGCGCCAACCGTGTGCCCTATGTTAACCATGATGTTATGTCATGTTAACTAATGGTAAGTTTCTTTCTTCTCTCTAGTATAAATTAGGGATGTTACGGAAGTGATGATATCGGAACCAACGTCGGAATCGGAGGCGGAGGCTAAAGATGTGTTAGGAGAAAGCAGGTTTAATAAAATAAAATAATTCATTGTTAATCAGCCTTTTTACAAGCTTTTTTTAACTTGCAATGTATATATGTATGTTTGTATGTATGTATGTATGTATGTAAGTGTTCGGGTCAAATCTTGCAACTGAATTTTAAAGCAGTTATCCTCAACCGAGTAAGATGAAATTTTGTATACACGTTTGGTTTGGATGACAATGCATGGTAGCTTGTTTAAAAAAAGTTTTTTTTTAATTGTAAAATCTTATAAATTTCAGCTCAAACATACAAAACACCTAACTAGGTGTTGAAAAAAAAAACAAACCAATTTTCTAAAATCACAATCAGTAGGTATCATATAAGTAAGTTTGAACGCGTTGTCTACGGCCCTCCGATAACCTACGATTTAAAAGTTTCGGAACCGAAATCGAAATCAAGGTTTAAAAACAATCGGAAGTTCCAACTTTTCGGAATCTGAATCGAACCTCCCTAACATACCTAATACCTTTACACATATTTAT
The DNA here is from genome assembly GCA_945859665.1 of Anorthoa munda. Taxonomy (NCBI): domain Eukaryota; kingdom Metazoa; phylum Arthropoda; class Insecta; order Lepidoptera; family Noctuidae; genus Anorthoa; species Anorthoa munda. The sequence goes on along the minus strand of OX243900.1, from coordinate 4,725,335 downwards.
GTAATCTGAAATCCAGTTGAGTGCAATCCTATAAACCTGATTCCCAGTTAAATGTAAAGAAAGCAATAATCCAGAGAAAGCAAAATTCAATTCTTTCAAGTATCTATGTATAAAAAGGATGCAATCCCGATATTGTTGTTCAAGATCAACATGCAAATGGATTGCCTTGCATTGAGAATTCAATTCAGTTCGACTCAAAGACCGACCATTTCAATTTGTTCGTGTAAAAACTTTCAATGGCTATGGTTTTTTTTTCTTTTCAATCCACGATCTAGTGTCCAATCTATACCCATTGAAACTGGAACTTTTTTGATTGCTGCGGGAATTATAGAATACTGCAGTTTCTGACAATAATACAATTTCGTCTTCTTGGTGCTGGCCCGACAACAACTCTTATTTTTCTTGTCCCAAAACTTAGCTACTTCCACGGCAAAGTCCTTGAAACACATCACAACCCAAGTTGGAAGATATAATTCCAACCTCGCTAAGTGGGACTACCACGACGGAACAGCAGCAGGGTTTGGATAAATTTGAAAGGTCGCTGATAAATTTGAAAGAGAGTTACCGCAGCCCTGGCACAAGCAAATGAAGGAACGCGAGGGGTTTTTCCAATGAGTTCTCCCGCTTCACCCAGAGCGGGAGAAGTCATTGGATTATTTCCCATAACAAAAACAAAAGCAGCGTGTGGATATGGACCCGGGTCGTAAGCCATGCTCCATCTCCTGTCCTGTCCCCAAAATACGCAGCCAAAGTGACCTAAATATGCGCTGCCACCAACGATGCCGTGGAACACACACATTGAAGAAACTTTGCATTGTATAAAATCAATCTCTTTAGCATTATATAATTTCATGCATTAATAGTTTCAACATGAATGATGTAACTATTTTATAAATATTTACTGATTTAAAAGAATGTCAGTGGAGTTTCTTGCTTCTTCTCCATAAAGATTACGGTTAGAAACGCGGAACTAGTGAAACCATCTTACTGCCAGTCAGTCAACACCTTTACAATTTAAACGTTATTTGAAGTTGCAGTTAGTTTAAATAAATGCTTTGAGTTAAGTTAAGTTGGAACACATTTTTGTTTTGTATCAGGTAGTTTTTAAGAAAACGATGGAAGGAAAGACAGAATATTGGTTTATTTATTAATACTTCATGCAACATAAAAGGTATAGACTGACTTAATGGCTGAGGCATTCGCTACCAGTCAACAAAGGTCAGGAGATTGGTTCTCGCCAGTAAGCCAAATTCAAAACTTTTCTGTATATATAGCCTATAGGTCACCCAAAGGCCAATGAAGAGGGCTATGCTTGGAATTTCCTTGCGAGATCGAATCAGAAATGTAGATATCCGCAAGAGTACCAGAGTCACTGACATAGCTCGAAGAATTGCCAAACTTAAGTGGCAGTGCACTGGACACATTGCTCGCAGAACGAACGGCCGATGGGGCAGAAAAGTTCTGGAGTGGCGACCGCGAACCGAAGACGTTGCGTTGGAAAGCCTCCCACTAGGTGGACCGATGACCTGGTGAAGGTTGCGGGGATCCACTGGATGTGAGACGCACGGGACCGGTCGATGTGGTGAAGCTTGGGGGAGGACTATTTCCAGCAGTGGACGTCTTTCGGCTGATATGATGGTGATTATGACTGTCTATACAGAGTAAAGTCACAAGAATACTGAGGCCTTACTATGGCATGTCAATGCCATCATAATAATTCCGATGCAAAAAAGTGATAGTTTTATTCTTCCTGTATAGCTCCATCTCTTTCTCATCGGAACAATTATGTCTGTAACATGTCAGAGGACCCTTGAATCATCGTCATCCGTGAGAACAATTAATTTCACCGTGGTTAACATAATGCGGGCATATACAATAAAAAAAAAGATGCCAACGAATTGAGAACCTGTTGCTTTTTTGCAGTCGGTTTAAAATAGATTCCAGTTTTACAATTATTATTTTTTATTAATTTATTGGAAACATAAGTTTGCGAGTACGTGTTAAGTTCCAGTAGATAATTAACTTACTATTGATTCATAGAACTTTACATCACATCACATTATCAGCCTATTAATGTTCCCACTGCTGGGAGACAGTCCTCCTCTCTGTGAGGGGGAATGGGCCGTAATCCACCACGCGGGCCCAGTGCGGGTTGGTGGATGTCACATGTCTTCGAATTTTTGGTTGTAGGACATGCCGGTTTCCTCACGATGTTTTCCTTCACCGTCCATAGAACTTACCCTCTTTCATTTCCTTTAATACATATACTTAGGTACTCGCCGTAATAGTCGACACTGGCTGTAGAGTAAGGAAGATGGTTGCCAGTGTTGAGTATAAGAGGAAATACAGCGCAAAGGAGACACACACGCCTGCACACAGGCACTGTCTGTACCTAGATTTTCAAAATTGACCTACCAGTGACTAGTCCAGGTACAGGAGCTTATTTTTATTTATTATGGCTTTGCTCTTGACTCTAGTCTAGGTCAGAGGTGACGGAGACAAAGTGGATGGAGATGGAGTGAGCTTACCCAGAAGAAGCCTGTTCACTCTAACTTTGAAGTGATTCGGGTTGTATGCGTTTGGAAACACAGACGCAGGTAGTGAGTTCCACTCTTTTGCTGTGCGCATTATGAAGGATGTTTGGACGGATGTTTGCTGCGCTGACTTGTAAACAGTGTACTGTGATGTGTTCCCGTTTAAATTATTACGAAAAATACTAAAATCAATAGTTGGACCTTATAAAGTGTATAGAAGTGAATCTGGACATTCAAGCTCGCTGTGACAGTGTTGTTGGATTTTTTATTTTGTGTTTATAACTAAACAAAAACAAAAAATTAAAAACTATCATATCTTTGTCTGCCTAAGAATTTTATTAAGTGCAATAGTGATAAAAACCTGGATAATCTGGATAATCATTCAACATTCTGCATTTACAAGAGTGATTCTCGTATTCAAGATCCGTTTTTTATTTGAATCACGAAGCTAATGTTGTGATCACAGCACCATCTAGCGTGAGTCTCTGAAATTATATCACATTAAGTATTGTCTCACTTAAAATAGTGTTACCTCCACAAATAAATAATTAACTCTGTTGATTGATACGAAACAGCGACATCTATTAGCGTGGAATACAGTAACAACACCAACACGGTCGTAAATTTCGACTGCTCAAATACTGTACGTGTGGCGCATCGGTTCTACACTCACCTTCAACATTTAATCAGTACAGCCCGAGTTCGAATCTGACTCAAACTGATATCTGTTTTTGTGACCTCTATTTAGAATACCAAATATTTATACCATGGAGTATTTGGAAAACGTAACTTTCCGTCGTAACCGCACTAGATCAGAGCCAAACATTGATGACAGTGATATGATTTCACAAACAATGGATTGTACTACCTCAAATAGTATGCCAGACATGTCCGAGAACGAAGACGATCAAATGTCAATTTTAAAAGATGAGATCGAAAAACTAACGGCTCAATTAAATAGTGCACACACTGAAATTGAACTACTATCGTTAGAAAATAAAAATTTGAAGCGGACTAACGAAGATTTAGTGAAGAAAAATGATATTTATAAGAAGATTAATTACAGTCCAGCAAAACAGAAAAAACAAACACCAAAGAAAAATACAAATAATTTCACAAAAACAAAACAAACACAAACTGAAGAAATCATGCAAACAGACTGTACACCTTCTACACAAGGGACGTCGAAAAACAAAAGAGAAGATATCAACTTATGTCTCTCAAGCACTTCTCAAGAAAGAATATCGCATACAGATCAAACTGACTTATCTTCGAAACACAAAATATGTCTACTTAGTAATGAAACTTCCAACAGAATATACAAAATCACACAGAGAACTCAATTATGTAATTTTGAAATATGCCACTATCGCAAGCCTAACTGTAGTATAAATCATTTACTTGAAAATATTGACGAAAAAGTACGAAACTTTACCTACTGCGACTACTGTATTATTTATATAGGCGAAGTACATTTTAGAAAAACGCATAATTATATTGAACTTGTGTCGTTTGTACGCGAAAAACTAGTTGCTTTAAAACATACAAACTTTATAATATGTCTACCGACATTTAAATATATGGTTAACAATAATATTATGTATAATAGCCGAATTGATACTTTCAACAATTTACTTTATATGGATGTGGAAACATATAATTACGCATATATTTTGGACTCGAATTTAAATCTCCCGTATACTTCCGACACATACAGCCCTCGTTATGGCACTCTAAACAATAAAGGCTTATATACTATAATATTAGATCTCCAAGATCTCGTCCTAGACATAAGTGCCCTGAACTCTGCACCCTTAGAGGTTGACTGTCCTCAGGAGAATCAAATGAGTGCTGTGCGGGACCCGCAAACACCAGATGGCTCTCAGTTTTTTCTATAACTGTCTCAATATTCTCCATCAAAATATAGCCGGTCTAGTGAACAAATCTGACACATTTTTAGTTAAGTTAGAAGAACTATACAATAAGGGAACTATTGTTGACGTTATCTGCATTACAGAACATTTTATGGAATCAGGTAATGAAGATTTAATGCATTTACCCAACTTCTATCTGGCTGCTTATTACTCAAGAAATTCGAAACGGGGAGGTACATGCATCTTTGTCAGAGCAGGACTGCAATATCGAGTACTAATTGACGTAGCTAAACAATCGATTTCAGGACAATTTGAATGTTGCGCTGTCGAACTTACAGCTTCTAACACTATTATTATTTGTATATACAGGGTACCTAAACATAACTACACAGTATTTTATGAAAAATTAGACAACATACTCAAAAAGCTTTGCTCCGGAGCAAAAAACATTATTCTTGCAGGAGATTTTAACATCGATGTTTTAAAGAGAAATAAAATTACAATGGAATTTGAGTATTTTCTCTTACAATATAATTTAAAACTAGCGCTGTACAAGCCCACAAGACTCAGTAGTAATACCTGCATCGATAATTTTGCACATAGTTACCAAAGGGGCTGCAAGGCCGAAATCATAGATTTAGCTCTCTCGGATCATACATCTCAAACTTTGAAAGTGCCCATAAAAAAGTCTTGCAAATTACATTTCTGGAAATGCAAAAGAAAAGATTATTCTGCAGAAAATCTTATTAAATTTAAAAATCTCCTAGGTTGTTTATCTTTCGTAGAAGTTTTTACGGCTAAAGACGCAAACATATCTTTTGAAGCCTTCATGGAAGATTTTATATTATTATATAAATTATGTTTTCCAGAAAAGATAATAACTGTTAAATTAAACAGGAAAACCAAGTGGATATCTCGAGGGATAAAGATATGCAGCCAGAAACAAAGGGAGTTACTTTGGAAATATCGATTTGACCCTAGCCTTAAAAATAAAAATAATCTAAGGAAATATTCTAATGTCTATAAAAAAATTATAAAGTTGACTCAGAAAGCCCAAAACAATTATTTTATAAGCTCATCCAAAAATAAATCTAAAGCCGCTTGGCAGGTTATTAATAAATCTAAAATATGCTTACCACAGGAACAAATTATGACTATAAACAGAGACAATTTGACTTTTACACGCCCCATTGACATCGCCAATGAATTTAATAATTACTATATTGACACAATTGAAAATAATATAAATTCTGATAAGACTAGTGGTAATTTTTTTGAAAATCATTCGTCACAATCTTTGTTTATGACACCGGTCTCAGATAATGACATTATAAGAATTATATCTGATCTTAAAAATACGAATACTGTTGGTTATGATGGCGTTTGTACTAAGGTCCTAAAGTATGTAAAGGAAGATATAGCACAGCCATTAGCTCACATTATTAATCTTTGTATTGTAGATGGCATATTTCCCAACAGATTAAAAAAAGTTATTATCAAACCTTTATTTAAAAAAGGGGACAAAACGGATATGAAAAACTACAGACCTATTGCAAAAATCTCCGTCTTTTCAAAAATTTTTGAGAAAGTTATATACAAATCCATATACACATATTTTGAAAAATATAACCTATTTTGCAATGAACAAAAAGGCTTTCGCAAAAATATAAATATTAACATGGCACTTTTTGATTTAATTAATAACATTATGCCATCAGTTGACAAAAATAATCCAATCTGTACTATATTTACTGATATGACGAAAGCCTTTGACTATGTTGACCATAAGATACTGCTACAAAAGTTACATGGCTACGGTGTAAGGGGAAATATCCTAAAATTGATAAAATCATATTTATCTGATAGAGTTCAATGCACCGAAGTCACTAGATTATGTCCTAAAACCAAATTAGAAACCGTACACCTATCAAAACAAAAATGCATAAAGTATGGCGTGCCCCAGGGCGGTGTGCTGGCATCACCTCTTTTTTTGATTTACATCAATGATCTCCCAAAAACAATCCAGCACAAGATGGTTCTTTTCGCAGACGACAGCACAGCCATAATTGAATGCAATGACATAAATAACTATGAAAATGACATTAATGAATCTCTAACTAAAATAATAAACTGGCTCAATGATAACAATTTGAAAATTAATTTAAGTAAAACCAACATCATGCAATACCATCAACGTCGTGAGAATGCTGACATTAATATAATTTATAAAGACATTAAAATACAGGAAGTTGATAATGCTAAATTTTTGGGAATCACTATTGATAATAAATTGACTTGGAACAATCATACTGACATAATATGTAAACGATTAAGTAAATCTGCCTATGCGCTATTCCAACTCTCAAAAAAGGTTAATATTGAGACATTACTGACAGCATACCATGGACTTGTGGCTTCTGTTTTACGGTACGGTGTTATTTTCTGGGGGCAGTCAGCTAATAGGGAGTCTGTATTTAAGATGCAGAAACGCTGCGTAAGGTCTATGTGTGGTCTAAAAACGACGGATAGCTGTATTCCATACTTCAAAAGACTAAAAATATTGACACTGCCAGCAATGTACATAATGGAAACTGCATTGTTTGTGAAAAAAAACCCACATTTATTTGTAAGCCTATCTGCAGTCAGAAGGAATCCAATGCGTTCTCAATATCGTAACAAACTTTGCAATGTTAAATGTAAAACAGCCTTAATGAGTAAAAGCTTTTTCAACAACGCCCCAAAAATATATAATATAATACCCGATGCCATTAAAAACATGCCATTATTAAAATTCAAAAAAGCACTTAATAGCTTACTTATTGATAAATGTTACTATACAATGGAGGAATTTCTGAATGATGAATCATTGAAAACCATATAAAATGTTTGTTATTGTAATGCGTCAGTATAAATAAATGTTCTTAATAATATTATAACAGAAATAAAATACTGAGTTTTGTTTGGATTAATAATGTTGACATTTAATAATTTTGACATCTCATAATCTTTGACATGGTAATTTTTTGACATTTTAAATTAAGTATATTGATTTACGTACTTACTTGGTTTTGTTTCTTTTTACTCTCTGACTTTTTATTGTTAATTTAATTATTGGTTCTGCTAATTTAATACGCATGATCTTACGACAATGTTTTTTTTCTTATTTTTTCTCTAGACATTTGATTTGTTAATCTCCAGGTAGATACCTACACCTAATATTTGTACGCCTCTTGGCATGACATAGCGCTCTATTTTCATTTTAAACGCAACATCTGTATTTTATTACCTATGTGAACAAATAAATATGATTTGATTTGATTTGATTTGATTTGAAGCGCTTGGTGCGAATTGGCGGAATGGCAACAAGGAGAGGATGATAACTTGCAGTGTGTCTAGATATCCGATGGTAGAAGGGGGCCGGTGGGATGAGGTCGTGGAGTTCCTGAGCACACTCGCCAAAGTATAGTCTCGCCCTCGTGAAAGCCGATAATTATCCCGAGGGAAAATATTCCCGGGATAAAAATCGGGTATATGTGCTATTTCCAGACTATAATCTATCTCCATGCCAAATTTCATCCAGATGCTTTGAGCCATTCTGGCGTGATTGAGTAACAAATATACATCCGAACTTTCGCATTTATAATATTACTAGATTTTGCCAGCGGCTTCGCTCTCTTGAAAATAGAATATTATCCCTAAAGAAAATATTCCCGGAATTAAAAGAATCCTATGTGCTATTCCTGACTATAATCTATCTCTGTGACAAATTTCATCCAGATCCGTCTAGCCGTTTGAGTGTGAAGAAGTAACAAACATACAAACACACACACACACACACACTCACAAACTTTCGCCTTTATAATATTAGTGTGAAGAGTGATAAAAGTAAGATAAATGTGTGTGAGGGCACATAGAGAGACTTGAGTTGTGTACAGCCTTAGATTTGCATCCTATTTCAGTTGTTTGCAGTCAGTTTATGTGCAAAGCATGTCAAGTCCTATAGAGCCTATTAATATAAAAAAAAAAAAAAAAAAAAAAGTCAAGTTGACTGTAGCAATCTTAGGAATTTCGCCTGTATTGCGGGTGCGTTTACAATTCTGCTGTCAGTTGAAAATCTTTGCCACATCAACCTGAGCATCTGCCATAATTCGGTCTCAGCACCACACTAAAGAAGAAAATGCCTAATGCATTAAGTCCGACTTCGTTCATTGTTTATTTTTATTTGTACATGAAGTTTCAACAAATAAATATTATGGAGATTAAGTTGCAGATCGCTGTGTCTTGAAATTAGAGTGCTGGATAGAAGATGTGTACATCTGCTTATAAAGAAACCATGAGTCTGTGAGGTCTCCTTACCTATTTAGGGGCAACCTTCTTGCCTATTTTAAAACTGGCAACAGTTAACTATTTAGTTTTGGAAGGTGATTGAATTTAGAACGCTAGGCAAATATTTGTATTTGAAGATGTTTTTGTTTAGCTTTGCTTGTCAGTTCTGTAAAAGCCGCCTTTGGTCAGGCACGTTGTTGAATCAATACAAGTTAAAAGTAATTTTTGCTTATTATTTGAGCTCCTAGAGCTATCCCTTCACAGTACCTACCTCGCCTGTAAGAAATGTAATGATGGGCTAACTTGTATAACCACCATCATCAATTTAGGAACTTGGAGCACGTATTTTTGTTGGTCTTAAGTTAAAGTTCATTATGATGTCGCATACGGGTCCACAAACCACTAACCAGCAACCCTCTGTAACCCAAACCTCTAACTGTTTACATGTTAAGGCCCCATCCCACAAAACGGTTGACATTGGACCCGTTCGCGCGAAATTCAACATACAAGTTCAGTTATATGTCCCAGCGGGGTACTCCCGGGTCGTGGGAGGGGCTCGATGCTGAAACTTTGTAATGGGACTGTAGTGAGCTTTTAATAGGACTTGAAGTGTGGTTTGGAATGTTTTGTTGATGCTAATTTGTAGCTTCCTGTAGAACATTTGCTTATTATATTGGGTAGATGGTGGACCTCCATTACAGATGGTTATTGTCTTCACTATGTTGAAGTTTGAAGTCTGCCTGATAAATTACAGCCATTTTTGACGACGAAGCTTCATAAGGGTTTTACTAGTCCCCTAAATCACGTCAACTGTAAATCTAAAAAGTATCAAAACACTTTATTGCCTTATAAGAACTTGCACGGCACATAAACAAGAGATCTGTCCCAAGGATAAATCACAGCCATTCCGCCGACGATACGGCACGTCAACAATCATTTACGTCCACAATAAAACGACTATAAGTGTTTCATACACTTTATTGCTTCACGGATATTATTCTCCATAAAATGTCAAACAACCACGTTTATAACGACGAAACGAGCGGCGTCCCGGGCCGGGGCGCCTTACACTATACGAGGCACTGAGAAACAGGAATCACAGATTGACAGAGCTTAGAAGATAGACGGACATCAATAGAGGAAGCTTGAGGGGGGAGGGCGGGGCGAGGGCGCGGGGCGGGCCAGGCGCGGGTGGAAAGCGCCCAGGGCCGCCTCGTTGGTGGACGACGGGCGCTCCTCACGCACGCGCAGCTGCGGTAGCCGCCACGCCGCGCACGCCGATGTAAGCGCGTGACGGTTCAGCACCCAATACGCTACGGCGTTCAGCGCAGAGTGTGCATACCCAAGCAGCAGCGCGAAGTGCGCCAGTAGAAACGGCACGTGCAAGCCAAACGCGCTCGCTATCACTATAGCGGCGTGCGGACACCAGCACACGGCGAATATCGCCGCGATGCCCATGAGGACGTTGCCGAGCCGCCGTCGGGACCTCAGCGTCGAGGTCTGAGGCTGTGGTCCAAGGAGGCTCGGTTGGAGCTTCTTTCTTCTGACGTCACCAACGTCGACGGCATCGCGGCGTTCTCTTGGGCCTACGCCGGCGACGATGATGACGTGCGTGGGTCTCCTCATGAGGGGCACGGGGAGGGGCAGCTCGCCATGGGCTGCCCTCGCGGTGAGGGAGAGGGCTGTGAGCTTCACCCGCACTGCCCAGTGACACTTGGCAACGACCATAACAGGGAAGCAGTAGGTCAGTAGCGCGTGCGCCGCGGCCAGTGGCGGACACGAAACGCATGTTGTTGTGAATGCTGCTGCACCTGAGGGAGATAAAAGATTATTAGCATATTTAAAAAGCCTTCAGCTCACTCTAATATACAAAATATCATAAACGATTCTGCTTGAGATAAGGTGTTCGTCGGTGGTAATCGGAGATAAGACTACCAGGTAACGATTACAGGATTTACACGTTAATACATATTAAACAAGATTGACATAAAACAATATTGTATGAAAAGGGGAAGATACATTTGCCTAATGAACAAGAAGCGGATAAAGACATAAAAGGATTGTCTATTTAGGGGCCCGCATTCATGAATTTCAAATAAAGGTAGTAAAACATCGTAATAAAAATATTTACTGCAGGATTACAACAGCCCTTTCGTTGATTTTAGGAAGCCATTTTGAATGGTGTAATTTACAGACACGACCGTCAAATTGCTTTTTTTATGGCTGTGTTACGATTTATAGTCTTCCTTTTGGTGCATTGGTTGACTATTTTTATTAGACCTGATATCTTCATTATTTAGATGATAGACTACCACAGCTGGACTGGACATAAGACTAACTTAAGGAAATTATTAATTTATTCACATATGTACATTATTAACAAACTAATATTAGAACTAAAGTAAAAAAAACTAATATGTACAATTACGGGGCGTCAAAAAATTCGTCCACATCGCTGTCAACAGGAAAAGTGCCCAGAAGGCTGGCAGCATTGCCACGTTGGATGGCAATGCTGATTCTATGGCCAAAAAATAGGCCAGCCCTCTGGTCACGTGAAGAGACGACCAAAGCAAGCATCGTCACAATAAACGGGCTTGTGTTTCTCGAATCCAATGGAATCCCGAGACCATAACCAGGTCTTCGGTAGACCTTGAGGGATGCCTTTACGCGGTTACCATTTCTAAACATCCCATCAGCACTTCACTCTGACATTTAACTCGCCAGTAATATCTCGGTAATAATTGTTCTTCTGACAGAATTTCGCACATGGAGTCCAATCTGAGCGAATACTAAACATTGATGCAGGTGATCTAATAGTGCATGATTGTAATAGTCTAGTCAACAAGTTCTTTTTTGTTCAACCGTTTTCAACAGTCTCGAAATAATATTAGCCACTCAGTAAGTGCCTGAATTTTTTCTCTTCTTAATTTTCATAATTAATATGTTGAAATATATTTTATTGTTAAAGTGTCCGGAGTGGCCTTGGCTTGCGCAAGCCAGAGTAGGTTATTTTTTAGGGTTCCGTTCCAAAGGGTAGAAACGGGACCCTATTACTGAGACTTCGCGGTCCGTCTGTCTGTCTGTCACCAGGCTGAATCTCATGAATCGTGATAGTTAGACAGTTGAAATTTTCACAGATGATGTATTTCTGTTGCCGCTATAACAAGAAATACTAAAAACAGAATAAAATAAATATTTAAGTGGGGCTCCCATACAACAAACGTGATTTTTTTGACGTTTTTGTGATAATGGTACGGAACCCTTCGTGCGCAAGTTCGACTCGCACTTGACCGGTTTTTTATATTCTATAGGCTCGCTCTTGACCACTATATCACCTGATGGTAAGCTATGATGTTTTGTGGTCGACGGTGAAACACGCTTGTCTAGAAATAACCTATTCACTCTTAACTTAAAGACCCTCAGATTGTAGCTGTCGGGCAACACAGACTCCGCAAGGGAATTCCACTTCTTAGATGTACGCATAATAAAAGTGTTCCCAAAACGTTTTGTGCGTAAGAGAGAGGGATGTCCACCATGTATCGATGGCGCATCGCCGTACGTCTGATAATCAGATGATTAAACGAGCTATGTGGAATACCAGTTTGATACTCGTTTCCGGTCGTATTTTCACCCCTCTAGGAAAATTAAAAATTTGCCCTACAGTTCCGGGAATTAGAACTTTCTTTTAGAACATTTTCTCCTCCGAATCGAATGACACCTTGTCCAAATTTTTCCGAGACAGCTGAAAAAAGTTGAACAAAAAAGCACTTGTTGACTAGACAAAGGGGTGTTTATTTTCTCTCAATCTCATATTCCGATGTAATGGCAATTCGACACAACTGGAGACAGAACAAGCGCGATTAAGCGTGAATAAAAACTCGCACTAAGGCTTCAGGCTGCAACTGCGAGTTTCGTAACGGAAATCCCCAAGAATTTCGTAATATAAAGTGACTTGGTAATCCGCTGGTTGTAGCGACGCTTGGGGAAGCCTTATGTCCAACAGTGGGCGTCGGATGAAATGATGACGGTGATAAAGTGACTTACTAAGTAACAGCGCTATAACCCACACGGCCACGACTGCTAAAAGCGGTCGAGCACAAAGTGACGTGCCGCCGCGTCGTACCGCGCCGCATCTGTCTGCAGCGATCGCTACCAGGGATAGCGTGCTGGCTGCCACTGGAAATGACTGTGAACAAATCAGAAATCATTTAATGAAATTATGTTAGAAATCAGCACTTTTTGAAAATCAGAAGTTTTGATAGACAGCCTCCAAAATGCTCAAAACCACCAAAACTTCCTAGACGTCGTTATTAATTAAATTTCCTTATTATCCTTAGCTCATCGAAAGCATTAAATTGTTTTGGCTCTGAATAATTAATCTTTATGAAACTATCAATCAATTCAGTACGGGACAGTCTATTGCCACGAATATAAGCTATGCTTTTATATTATACCGTTTTTTTTAGAGCATGCAAGATTCCAGATATGTATATTCGTATGCGAAACTCCATGGACACTCTTTTCCATAAGTTTTAATTACAATTATTTGTCTAGTTCGAAAAATACATATGTGAGAACGATGTAAAAAGACGTGCACATAAAAGCTTCTAGAGTAAAACAAACAAATTCAAAAAAACAATAAGTACGTAATTAAAAGCAGGGGAGGCAGTTAAGTTATGACCAATCCCAACTGATGGCGCCCGTTTACGAACATGACGCATGGATTGGCACCACTCTGCTCAACCATCATGAAGGGAACCAAATGATCCAATACATGTGCCATCATCAGAGAGACATTAAAAAGAGCATGACAACTCTCAAGACTCAACTGCCAGGGCAAACACAAGTCAACTAACGACATATAGGTACAGTAAATGGTAGATTTACAGTTATTACGTAGTACTCACACGTGTGCTGTGCAGTGATAACAAACTTATCACCACGTACGACAATGGGTCTTAAAACTGCCGAAATGTAGCTATACTATCTGTATCCCTGTCTAACCACTTCCGTTGTGTTTCTTGAAAGCGGCATCATCATCTTCATCTTTCAGCCGAAAGCCATTCACTGCTGAAGTGCTGAACACATAGGCATATCTATTATCAGATTAAAACAAAATTACCTCAATATAATAAGTGACCTGGCAGGGCAGCTCGTCGACCCTGGCTGCTCGGGTGGCTGCTAGCGGCGCGCTGGCTGCACAGACGAGAAAGTCAGCTGCACAGGCACTTAGCATCTGTGGCGTCCGCAGTCGTGAGGCCCCGCCTGATGCTAGTGCTGCCATCAAGCTTACATTGCCTGTGGGTGTAGAAATAAAAAATGATCAGCTAACAAAATCATTATTTTTTATTTGTATAAGTAACTAATGTCATGTGTACATCAGCAAGTCATGCTGTACTACACGTAGAGCGCCACGAGCGCTGCAAGCCTCGTCTCCTCCGCCGCATCGCTGGTGTTGTGTACATTAACAAGTCGTGGTGTACTACACACAGTCACTTGTAATAGCTACGACAGGCACAAGCAACTATAGCGCTGTGAGCGTCGTCTGCTCCGTCGCATCCCTTGTGTTGTGTACATCAGAAAGTCCTGCTGTACTGTACTACACACACTCACCTATAATGCCTATGACAGACACGAGCACGTAGAGCGCAACGAGCGGAATGAACGCTGCGAGCGTCGTCTCTTCCGCCGCATCGCTTGTGTTGTGCACAACAGCAAGTCCTGCTGTATTGTACTACACACACTCACCTATAATACCTATGACAGACACGAGCACGTAGAGCGCAACGAGCGCTGCGAGCGTCGTCTCCTCCGCCGCATCCCGCTCCGCATCGCTTGTGTTACTGTACATCACGCAGCATCCTTGAGAACTGTAACAATACAATAAAAGATACTTATTTACTTCTTTTAAAAAAACGTTGCCCCACACTAGGAATTTCTTCCTGTATCGTGGGTACGTTTACAAACATATAAACTCACATACACAAACACCCAGAGCTGAAACAACTATCTGTAGGTCATACAAATATTTGTTCCGTGCGGGAATCGAACCCGCGACACGCAGATCAGCAGTCAATCGCTCAACCACTGCGCCAACCGTGCGCCCGATACTTTAAAAACTAGTATATTTTTAAACGTTTTTCTCAGGTTTGAGAGAAAACATAACATTCACTTTGTTGGTAAAACGTGTCACAATTAATTGGTAACAACAACATAAACTATATTTTTTTTCTAAATTCTGTTCGATTTTTTCAGCCGAGAGGAAAGATCTTTTTTCAAAAATATTCCGTTGGGATTTATAAAGTTAAGTGGGAGTAAAATGTGAGGAAAATGTTTCGTCAACATGGTACTCGTAGGTATTAAATATTTTATTACGGTCGTATATACGAGTTACGTAACATCCGTTGTCACTTTATGCAAAATACATAATATTCTTTGAAACGAAATATCTCAACATGGCGGTACAGTACCAAACCTCATCTTTTTCACTTAAATATATTTGTTTCATTTTAGCCCACTCGTATTGCCCTTTCCTTTAAAACTCTTGGTAGGAATTATGAGTATTAATAATATTATACAATTCCCGGTAAAAAAGATTGAGGATCACTATAGATTTTGGATTAACACATAGAAAGAAGAAAGAAAATAAATTTATTTGGCACAGGCTAAAAGATACACAACATAATATTATACATCAGATAAAATACAAATAAAATAAAAATAAATAAGGTCTGACGTAGGAAATCAGCAGGAGAGTGTGCCTCACGGCAGCGCCAAAAAGGCCCAGTTCAGCAAAAATGCCAGACACTGCCTGACGCTGGTTTTCAACAGGACCTGATGTTTGAGGTGACGGATATAAATCTGTTTTATACTGCAAAGTGACGTGTGTACATAAATAGTGTGAAATGACTAGGTACCATTGCAAGAATAAATACTAATTATGAGGAGGGTTTTTGGCGGGATTTTTTCGGGTGAAGTTCAGCGGCTGTTAATTTTATTTGCAGATTGATTCCTAGTGGTTATTGTGATATAAAATTGGTGTAGTTTTGTGTCTCAACTGTCTATGCAAATGGACAATATGTGGAAATCATTGACAGAAGTGATCTCGGGATAGTGGAGCGGAGAATTTTATTGTAGTATTGACTACCTCCGCAAAGCTTACTGGGAAGCCTGACTCGATACAATTTGCTGCCAAATACTCCAAAAAACATTAGAATATGTTACATCCGCATTCTAATGCATACTTAAGTATAAAATACTAACTGATGACTAGGCAGCATGGTCTCAGACCTTAGCCTGTTCCGCTAGGAACAAACATAAAAAAAAAAACTAATTATGAGGGTAGATAAATACATCGAAATTTACTAAATCTATGTCATTAACTCTGTAATAATTTGATCTTTCCTATAAACAATAGGAATCAGTACCATTACTACTACTACTGACTGTACTGTCTTTCCTTTTATTTTTAAAATCCATCCAAAGGTTTTCTTGAAAAGATCGCTTTTAGCGATAAGGCCGCCCATTGTGTCACCCAGTGTAATGTTTTCTTTTTCTGCACTTTCTGTAACTTATATGGTGTACATAATAAAGAGTATTCTATTCTATTCAATCACCATAACTGCCTTACCTAGGTAAGTTATCTTACTAGGTAGGTAGCTATCTGTTAATTGATCTAGGTTATTTACCACTTCCATGTCTACAAATAGGTTAGTGCCTATAAAAACGTGGCTCTAACTAGCCCACCCCACGAAAGCAGAATATAAAAGGATGAATAAAGACATCCCTGTGCCCTTTATTACAATTGAATGGTGCGTCTAGACCGCTGTGAACCGTTTTTAATTCTACTCATTTTGATCTATCTGTATATGCTTATGTAGTTTTGAATGTTGAGCTTTATTCAGCCAATGCTTAGTCAGAAACAAGTTTTGTTTATTTAACTTATTTATTTTATACTCGCTTTCTTCGTGTTCTGCTCAGCAAACTCTTTTATTTCATACCTATATCATGTGCAGTGCACAAAAAATAACTAGTCCGCTATCTTGGGCCGTCCGCCATATTGGATTTAGAATGACGTCATTTAGCTAACCATGATTTGCTATCCAATCTTAACATGTATGCACAATTTTATCTTAATCGGTGGCGGATAACTGCTAACACACATACATACATTGCAAGTTAAATAAAAGCTTGTAAAATAAGGAATAAATCTTCGGAGGCTGTTTCTTGATAGCTTTGACCTGGCTGTCTTTAAATTATGAGTGAAAAGTATACATCTAGGCAAGCGTGCTCTATCGTTGACCAATTCATCTTATACCATAAGCAGCCTAAAAAATCGACCAATCACGTAGACCGAAAATCCACATCGCGTCTTTCGCCTCGCATGTGATTAGTTGATTGTTCATACTCTTGGCCCTTTACCTTACCAAATTTACTTAAGCAATATGGCTGCAGGTCTCTCGCCTTGACAAACGCGATGCTATCAATAATAAAAATCCTGAAAGTTGCCCAAACTGTATTATTAACTTTGGCAACAGATCAGATCTTACATCTATTTTCCTTGTTTTTTAGGGTTTTGTACCTCGAAAGGACAAAACGGAACCATTATAGGATCACTTTGTTGTCCGTCCATCCAGTCTGTCAAGACCCATTTTTCTCAGGAACGAGTGGAGGTATCAAGCTGAAATTTATATCAAATACTCAAAAGAAACAGCAATTTAAGGCGCATATTTTCAAGCTCGCACTACTCGCAAGGGAATCAAAACCTAAAGGGTACTTCCAGTCGATCTAGAATCTTGAAATTTGACATGAAGCAATGTTTTATAGCACATATAAAGGAAAAATTACGAAAACCTTAAATTTTTAGTTACATCACCTATATTATTTTATTAGGTTACCTACAGGTTTGTACGGAACCCTCGGAGCGCGAGTCCAACTCGCACTTGGCCGGTTTTATCTATATTCAGAACAACAGTCTTAATCGAATATTTCCGTCTCTATATATCTCAAACGCTTTTCTCATGAATTCTTTCAAGAAAACAAACTTTCTCCTGTCTTGTCATTACTATTCACCCTGCACGATATCTGTCACTTGCCTGCCTGAAACTGGGTCTGTTATAACAACAGGGTAATGTCAGAGGAATGTTTTATATTCAAGATGAGTTCAGTTCTGTTAGAACATGTGATACAATCTTAATGAGTAGGTTGTTTTAATTTTATATTTGTTAGGTAAAATGTTAATTTTTGTAAAATATTTCTCCCATGAGGGCAGTATATACTGTGTTTGTGTAACTTTTATTAAAAAAACTGGTGACCCGCGAAGGGTTCGCCCGTGACAAATTATACACAAAAACCGTTTGGTGAACATCCGTTCAGCAGTTTCTGAGATTATTTATTTTATAATACGTAGTGATATATCTAGCGTTGTCGGAATGACACCAAATAAATCTCATTATAATTTTGCCTTTATGCCAATTACTTGAAGTTGGTGGTTGGTTGGTTGGTTCTTCTTCCTCAAGTCTTTATTAACTATGATATAAGAAGTCACCCACATAGAGGTACAAACTTTCACACAGACCATCCATCGTTTCTTGGTATTTCAATAAGTACGGTTGGCGTAGTGGTTGAGCGATCGACTGCTGCGCTGCGTGTCGCGGGTTCGATTCCCTCACGGTACAAATATTTGTATGGCCTACAGATAGTTGTTCCGGATCTGAGTGTCTTGTGTATGTGAGTTTAATGTCTAGCTATCACGGTTCATGAGACACAGCCTGGTGACTGACAGATGGACCGTGGAGTCTTAGTAATAGGGTCCCGTTTTTGATTCAGCAAACGTTCTCCTAATACCGTTTCGTCATTGGACTGCCGACAGGATGATTCATTTATTTCCTTTTCACCAGCAGAGTATTTCTTTTACCCTTTACGTACGGAACCCTAAAAATCACAGTTTAGGTCTAATTCGTTTTGTTCGGATTTTCATGCAAAAAGCAATTTTGCCGCCGCTGCTGCCCTCTGAATAGCCTGAAATGATAAAGGCGACGGCCCACTATGCCCTAGGTTGCTGGTTCAAATCCCAGCTATGGATAGGTAAGTTTTTTGTTTTCGTTTCATTAGTAATTTTTGATTTTATTATAATCTTATGTGTATTTTGCATTTGGTTTTTTATAAGTCAAAAACTGTTTTCTCTATTTACACCCGAGCAGAGCTCGGTCTCAAAGGTACTTATTATTGGGTACCAGGTGGGAATGTCTCAGTAGCAGTCTGGACTTGTGCCCTGTTGATGGCAATGGACTCGACCTCTATTGCGAGTTGAAACATAACTGGCGGAATGTGGGTATACCTACAGTAGGTGCATCATCATCATCAGCCTATAGCAGTCCACTGCTGGACATAGGCCTCTCCAATAGCACGCCATTTGCTTCGATTTTCTGCAACTCTCATCTAGCTGCGACCAGCCACCCTGCAAAGATCGTCGCTTCACCTAGCCTGAGGGCGTCCTACCTTACGTTTACCAGTTCGCGGTCTCTACTCAAGAATACGTCTACCTCAACGGCTTGATTCTACGGCTAATATGGCCGGCCCATTGCCACTTCAGCTTGCTTATTCTCTGAGCTATGTCGACAACTTTTGTTCTCTGCCGGATCACAGTAGGTACACTTCTACCTAACCTTTCAGGGCATACAAGCATATACAATAAATTATGTACAGTATATACGATATCTTCGTCAGTTTTCAAATTCTTTTGTTTACCAAGTCAGGACACATAACACCTTTTGAAGCAGACTGCTGCATAGAAAATCATATTTTATCACATGATAACAAAGATAAAAATAGCGTACCAATATCTAGTTGACATCAGACTAAAACCGGACTGCCGGACAACCTTTGGCTTTTGTGTAAATGTTCAATGAAATAATAACAAGTGTTAACATTATGAAATTGTTTAATTCAAATAATTTACATGACATATTTCATTTTATTTTTCGGTTCCGTATCCTAAATATTTTCCACAAAATGAATCCTTTAAGGGTCACTTACACCACCCTGGTATAACTAACCTTGAGTTAGTAGCTAACTCGGCGTATTATGTATGACATATTTCTTATTTAACCCCGTGTTAACTAATAAGACTTTGGAGCAAGTGGACCTTATAGGGTTTACTTAATCTAATTCGATTATGTGACTATCAGCTGAACTAATTACCTACAAATAAATTATGTTACCTAAACCTACTACACTAAAATACAGAAATAATAGATATATTTTTAATAAGCTATCTAGGACATAGGCATGCATAATCAGTTTTAGGAATAACATAACTTAATAACTAGAAATAAAAATATTTCTATTATTAACAAAACAATATCCAAATATGATGAATCTTTGGTGGGTTGTTCTACGTACGGCCGCGAAGGTTCCTGGCCCAATTTGTTTTTATAAACACGCTTTATTTTACGTGGCATTGCAACGCTTGACGCTTTAAGGTACGTCTAGCAATAAATAAAGATGAAATGTACAATGCCAATCACTTTAAAAGATATTAATGTATAAAATAATCCTGTATTACGACAGCCTGCTACTGGTTAACAGCTAGCATAGGCCCAATTTTTTGATCCGTAGTTAACTCAAACAATGCTTAAATATGCTAAACAATGGTTTAAAATTTCGGTAAAACGCGTTTATTAATCAATAGTCTAACAAATGGTAAAATAATTCATTCTCCAACTTATTTGACCATTTGTGAGGCTCACCATTGATGTAAAAACGTATTTTTTCGAAATTTAAAACCATTAGTTAGCAAATTTAACCAATGGTTAAACAACTACGCATCAAAAAACCGGGTCTTAAGCAACCGTTTCCTGCGTATTGCTATCGCGTTCCACACGTCTTGCCGTGGACTGTCGTTTTAGTTTCTTACCATAATTGCGCCACATATTTCGATTGCTTTTTACACCAACTAAAAAAAATGGCACTACTATTGGTTGAACGTAATACGTGATTATACTTACAATAAATTGCGCATTTGGTGAAGGAAGAAAAACCATCATGATTATGTTAAACAGCAATGAAAAGTCACCCAATAAGAATATTAAAGTGGCTACGTATAAGCGACGAAATTTGTTAGTTGCGGTTGATGCGCTTCCCATGAAACTGTGAAAGAGTGAATGTATAGTTATAATATAGAGTAAAATGTTGAGTAGCAATGGTAACAATAAAATAACAGCCCTAACGATACCATTAGTAGTACCATTACTACGTGTTGTAAAAACTGCAATGAAGGCAATTAATAAAGACAGGCCCCAACCAAAGAGGCCACTTTTTAAACGTTTCCATTGGGAATGCCCGTTAAAAACTTTAACAATGTCCACGTAAAAAACATGGCTAACAACAACCAACCAGTGGGACCTTGCTGATAGAAAATAGAACATTGCATAGATTCTTATTGTACCTAACTTAATTTCATTTTCTCTTAAGGAACGATTGCCGATAGTGCGGTCGTAACCATAGTAAACCCTCAAGTCCTCAAGTAAAACGAATGCAAACAGTGCCATCATCAAGTTAATGCACGCGTAGTTCCTGTAACTGCGAAATTTTTCGAAGACGCACCATGACGTCACTCCGTATATTAAGCCAGGGGTTGTCACCGTGTAAAAAATACATTGTCCAGCTAACAGTAGACTGTTGTTTAATTCTTCCATGGTGAATGTCACTGTCACTGTTAAAATTGATGCACTTTTGTTTGACGTATGAGTATTTGTGAACTGCTTGACACTAAGCACTAACACGCACTTAACACAACTCAATAATAAAGCTTCGAAAACTGTCGATGAAACAATCGTTTTAACCAAAACGAATAAACTCGATTGTAACTGCTTCGTTAACTGCTGAGCGTAAGGTCTCTTGTTCGATTCGCAGTGTTAAGAGTCAATGAGACAGCCCCGTGCCTCAGAAAGCTGTGAAGCCGTTGGTCCTGCGGCTGTCGTCCAATCTGACTATGCGAGTGCACAGTTTGTCCTACACCGATGCCAAGTCTCCGCTTATATTGTCCGCCGATTTATTTTAAGATTATTATTTTTCATTCCTAACTTGTTTTGTCATATTATTATCTCAGGTATTAATATTATTCTAGTTATGGTAACTATTTTACATAAACATCGCCTTTTTTGCGTAGAAATAAAGACTGTTTTCGCATTTGAAATGCGACACACAGTATTCTCCGTAGGTATTAGAAGCTAGGTCGCGCAGACCAATATATCAACTGATGATCAAGTTATGTAAAATACACCCATCCTTGACCTTTTCACATTCAAAACACCGTATTCGATAGACCACAAGTCCACAATATATAAAAAAAGCTTAAGATCACAAACTGTGATCAGTTGATCACGCACTGAATCATTCTTTCAACTATCTATATAAAAAGATTAATCCAGACTTACTCACTAACTTACTCATCAACGCCTAGGGTACGTCCTTGGACATCTCTCCTCCTCGCGTCATGTTCCTCATTACTGAAGATCGTGATTCCCATGACGTGACCACCCCACCGCATCTCGAAAGCGTCAATGCGATCACGGTCGGCCTTCCTTAACGTCCATATTTTCGAGCCGTAACTAAAGATTGTCCATACCGATGTGTCGCCTGATATCTTTTTCACAAGATCAAGAACCAGTGTTGCTGATGATACGAGGGCCGTTTGATAAGTCCGTGACTTTTTTATTTTCTCGCGCAGTAACTTTTATGGCATTACTACTTCTGTCAAGTACCATCTATTAATAGGCTACTGTAAAATTATGAGCAAGCTACGTTATTAGGTTTGTGTTTGCCAGCCATTTAAAGCTGGCAACCGCGGGCATTTTCACGAAAATGGGAAAATATGAATTTCGTGTGCTGATTAAGCATTATTTTTTTTGGAAAAAATCATCACCGAAACCAAGGAAAGGCTTGATAAACATTACGGGGACTCTGCACCATCAATTGCACTGATTAAGAAGTGGTTTACTTAGTTCCGTTGTGGTCGTACCAGCACAAATGACGCGGAACGTTCAGGTCGCTCAAAAGACGTTGTCACGCCAGAAATCCAGGGAATGATATTGAACTATAAGAGAATGAAAGTACGTGGGGTGGCTGAGGCTGCAGGCATTTTAACTGAGCGGGTACGTCACATTTTACTTGAATATATGGACACGAAAATAGCTATCCGCGCAATGGGTGCCGCGATTGTTCACACTCAACCATAAGCGCATCCGTGTGACAACTTCGAAGGATTGTTTGGGGATGTTTACCGATTATCGAGTCCTACCCCTCTCTTCGAACTTCAGATAAACTTACGATACTCCATCGTAACCCCCTCAATTCTTCCTCGAGTTCGATAATCTTCTCGTTGGTCCTGAGTGTATGCGTGTTAAATGTTGCCAGGACCAGTCGTCGGTTTGTATTCTGGTAGCCGGTTCCCGTCTGGGGATTTCGCATCCTTTACCACGCCGTAACTTCGACCGCTACCGTAGTCGAGAATAGACGGGCTGCCGGGCACTAGGGGCCATTTCCCTTGTTGCGCTATTCATCGGTTTGGGTGGGGTTTGCCGTAATCGCCACGCTTGACAGGCGGGTTAGCGATTGCAGTTTGTTATGAAGCGCACAGAGAACGCTGCTGCCCATTCTCTGGTATGTGCCTTAGTCGCCTCTTACGACAGCCACGGTCAGATATGGCATGGCGAAATTCTTAATGTCCGGCACCATACGGTGATTCAAATCGACTACCTTTAAAAGGGTAAAACAATCACCAGCGAATATTATTCAGAGCTTTTGGACAGATTCGATATTGAATTAAAGCAAAAGCGACCGCATTTGGTGAAGAAAAAGTGCTTTTCCATCTAGACAATGCACGGGTGCATACGTGTGTAGTCACCATGGCAAACATCCATAAATTAGGCTACGAACTGCTACCTCGTGCAGCATATCATCAGATTTGCCCCCCTGTGACTATTTCCTGTTTCCAAACCTGAAAAAATAGTTGGGTAGAAAAAGATTTGGCTCTAATGAAAAGGTCATCACTGAAACAAACGCCTATTTGGAGGGCCTTTATAAAACCTATAATTTGAAAGGGATATTTTTTTTTAGTGGTGGATTAAATGAATTGAGCTAAAGAAAAAATTTTTTTGCCTAATTACATTTTATTTCCCAACACAGTCTGTGTTGGGAAATAAAATGTAATTAGGCAAAAAAAAATTTTTTTATATGTCTCACCCACTTATCAAACTGCCCTCGTAGCACCTAGAATGAGCCTCGAAGTCATCCACCTTTTCGAGGGATACTATGAGGGGCACTTATGATATGGAGAGAATTGTGTGATCTACCACCATCATTTTTGGTAGATTTTGAGGCCCAACTCCAAGCTGATCCTTTCCATACTGTTCAGGAGCTCCACCATATCAGCTTCATTTGCGGCCAAAAGCGTCGTGTCGTTATTTTAAGCACACCAAAATTAACATAAAAATCAATAAAATAAAAATTTACATTCTAGAAACCATACAATGTTTTAAATAACAGGAATGCTTGACATTTGTTTATGAATATTAAACATCTTTCCACCTTCAGTTTAACCTCATCAGGTTATCTAATATTATGAAACCAGCAATATTTGTATTTATATTATATAATCACGTCTCGGAAATGGCTCTAAGGTTTCTATAAACTTTCCAATATAGGAGTTTTCAAGAGCGAAAAATTGATCTAACTAGGTCAAATTTGTCAAATTCGTTTTCTCCGTACTTTATGCAAAAAAAAGGCCAAGTGCGTGTCGGGCCACGCGCAGTACAAGGGTTCCGTATTTGCACAATAATGCAGACAAAGAAGAAGGCTTTTTGTTGTTACTTGAATATTGAAACGGTTTCAGCGGCTCATGTCTAAAAACGGGCCCACATTGTACGATGATAGGTAACTGAAGAAGGAGTTATAAAATTAAACTTCACACGTGAAGTTAGAAAAAATATTATCAAGTATTTGAGTACCACCGCATGTAGCAAGCGTTTGTAATAAAGATTGATAACCAGCATCACGTAATTCATAATTTGACTGCTGCAGTATTGCCGTTTCCGAGATAATCTTTGCTAAAATCCCCAAATATTAGGTATGCAAGGGCTGTTAGGCGATAAAAAATTACGTACGAAACCAACTGCGACACTGTTTGGGAATTTGCATGATCTATACAAGGGTACTATCTTCACATTGTTTACTTCGACAGATACTGCTTTACTATGTTCACCTCCAGCAGTGTCAGTTTTCGCGGTTTGAGTCGCGTAAAATGAATTTATGCTGCATTCGGTTTCATTCTAAAGTCCTGTTTGTGCCACACGCCGACGCAAAATGAGTTGTCTGCTGGCTCACACACATTATTGTAACAGAATTTCGCTCGAGGGAGGGCAGGGGAGCGAGGCAAGCGTCAGCGCTCCGTTCAAACGTAGAATAGCAACTGAAATTACGACCGTCCGTCTGGCAGCCTAACCGAATTTCAGTTGAACGTAAATTCCGCGACTCATTTTACGCAACTCACAACTCACAAAATTACATTCGTTTGGCTTCATCCTAAAACACCGACTAAGTATAAATTTAACAAAACAATGAGAAGAGAAAACTACATAAATATAATTGCAAAGTTATTATTTTACAAACCGAAAACAAATATCTTTGTATGAGTATTTTCAAACAACCTTCTCAACTACTCGTACAAAAAGTAAAATGAAATTATTAAATGATAGGAACAAACAACCAACGTATATAAGCTGCAACAAATAATCTGTATAAAGGACATCAATTGCGAAAGGAGCCGATACTACCGCGCGTTATAGCCACGGGGAATGGTTTATTTCTCTTTCGGAATTTTAAAACATTTTGAATGTTTTCATTAGGTACTTCATTCTCGAAAGTTTTTCGCTACTGAATTAGTGATGTAGTTGGGTCGGATATTGACTTTATAGATGGATATCGCTAAAGGAAAATAAGTAATTTAATATTTATATACAATATTATAAAGAGGCCTTCAGTTAGTATAGGTACTTAAATTAGTTCATAATTTAAAATTGATTTGATTTATAAAATATATATGTCGGATCTTGTCATGATTTGTTTACTTAAAATGATACACAAGTACCTTTGTTTGGTACTGGGTAGAGTCTAGTGTTTCGTATGGTGTCGATATTGTTCATTGGAGAGCGACAGTGATCGTTCGGACATGGCCGTGACAACATACTGGCCTATAAACTGCCTGTGTTTCCTTTTAAGCCCAGAGTAGTACTTAGTACCATAATGATAGTAATTGACTCTGTAACGTAAACGTAACGTAAATTAAAACTGTGTGGAAATTAGAGGAGATATTTCTCTAGTTTACCCGTATCCCAAATTCTGCGCCCACGACTATAATCTAACACCGGTATGTCACTAAGTAGATCAAATCATGATCCTATATACCTGGATTCTGACATATATATATAGACGGAATGGAAGAAGAAAACGTGTTGCGCCGACCCCAAGTAATATGGGATATAGGTGTACCTACTATCAAAAAAAAATACACTTACTCTTTTACTTATTCTTTCGAATTAAGTAATCGGGTATCTATCGATATCGATAAAGTAATTAAAAATGCAATGTGTTATACGGCACTGATGTGGCCTTGATAAAAATCGACCTATGAATGTCAACATTACGACAAACGCAATTAAGTCTATAATTGTGACCACTGAGAATACCGCCATCTATGGCCGAGTAGCGGAATTTGCAAAAAGTAAAAATAAAAAAATCTCATGATTGTATTTTACCACTTTATCGAATTGATTAATATGTATATCCATGCCAAATTATAGCTTTCTAGTACTTAGAGTCTCTGAGCTAAGCTGCGGACGGACAGACGGACATAGCGAAACTATAAGGGTTCCTTGTTGACTACGTAACCCTAAAAAGTGACATTTTATCAGCGAAATGATTGTCAAAAATTAATAAGATGAGGAATGCACTACCGA
This sequence comes from Anorthoa munda, assembly GCA_945859665.1. Classification (NCBI taxonomy): domain Eukaryota; kingdom Metazoa; phylum Arthropoda; class Insecta; order Lepidoptera; family Noctuidae; genus Anorthoa; species Anorthoa munda. The sequence goes on along the minus strand of OX243900.1, from coordinate 4,698,584 downwards.
AATTACATGCAGTAAATCGCAAACATTTTGACTTCTCGAAAATCAATATCGGTGATATACGCTGCTGCTCGTCTCTCGCTGGTCGAGGGTTCAAATCCGGGCAAGTACCAGTGTGACTTTTTCAAATTCGTATGTATTTTCTAAGTTTATCTTAGACATCACAGGCTACGGTGAAGGTTAACATCATGAGGGAACCTAGACTTATACAGTTAATGTAAGTCTGAAACAGCCAAGTCCAAGCCAAGTGGCCTGTGGGGTTTCCAGAGACGGCTTAATTAACTCTGACACCAGTGGTGGTCACATCCTCACACGACTAGAAGAAAATAATGCTACTTTTCCAGAACTTTAAAGTCAATTACGAAGCAACCGGTAGTTTCCAACAAGTTAGTATTTTAATTGCTCTCCGAGTTCTATTGACGTCATATGGGCTACCCCACGTAGTCAGACACAATTATAATATTGCAGGATTCAATCAAGCGCTACGTTTAAATGTTTATCTACACTCTCAACGTAATGTTCCAAATATGAATTCAAAAATATTTTATAAACAAATAATTTTTTTCGTGAATAGGTAAAATTAAAAAAAAAGAGTTACAGTGCAACATTATCCTTCGATTTTCAAACAACTGCAGTATAAAATAACTATTTAATTTTTATAGTACTATTTTACTTTTTAATTTTTTGGTGCGTATGGGCACATTCACTTAATGTAGAAAAATAGTGTCATTGTCTATGGATGCGTGCGCTGCGCAGTCATGCGGAACGAGAATATAAATTGCCCGCCATACCACATATTTTTTCCGTTACCACTTTTGTTTTATTTCAACTGTATGAGTGAAGATAAAATAGTGTATGCAATGGCATATATGTAATTAGGTATTTAAACACTCGTGTTTTAATAACCCCTATAATATATCCGTTGTATAAACCATTCAGGTATTTCTATTAGTGGTTGTCACCTGTGTATGCTTGGGTCAAAATATACGCTTAATAGTACATTACAGCAGCGGCCAGCAAAATAGGCATTGATGGACGAACGTGTAAATGTGGGCCGAGGCGAAGCCGAGGCACACATACGTAAGTCCATCAATGCCTAGTTGTGGCCAAGGCTTGTATAGTACTTTTCTCAAATAATGCGCGGAAATTAAAACTAAGTAGTACCTAGAACTCATTTTGTCAAAATCAATGACGAACAACAATAATTGTTCCCGCGTTAAAGTGTTCCTTTGTTTTTTTTTCAATAAACAGCGTTCTATTTGCAAGCCAGTTCGATATTTAAATAAAACCTTTGATAAGTTACCTCCTTGGTTGCCATGTTTCGGAGTAAAACATCGTTCCATTTTTAAACTACACGACAGATATGAGTTTACTATGGAATTTATTTGGCCGCTAGACACGACAGATATGGATTTTCATACAACTTTTGCCGGCCGCTGCGCGCATGTATTTGACCAGTACAGCAATTTCGATTTATCTCGAAGAAGGTTGTCAAAATAATGATCACATTTCCAAGCATGTTTGAGAAAATGTATTTTTTCTGAACATGTTCTATAAAACGTAATCAAGATGGCTGGTTCTATTTTATTCTGGTTTGATATTAATAGACATCATAGAAACTTAAAAATAAAATTACAAAAAATATTGCTCCGCCGCGACAGTGATATCACTGCCGTGACCAGGATTCGAACCTGGGTTACTACGGCCACAACGTAGGGTCCTAACCACTAGACGATCACGGCTACCGGAGCTGTTGGTAACACCACTCAATATCTCGATGTATTTGCTTCTTAAAAATAACTCTATAAAATTAGAAAGTTTGTTTATAAAGTTATTTTTATAACGATCTCTTTGCTTCTCAATTCCGTCGGGTTATGCAAAGTGGAGCACTTTCTCTGCCGACGTCAGTGTACCGCGTAATTGCTGTCGTAATTAAGTTAACAAATAATTATGTACTAAGTTTGTACTCCAATGGTGTTCCACGTAAATTTATATTGTTGGCGAAATTGATAAGATGCGATATACATATATATATATGATCCTACCTTTATTTGTTTTTCAGTTCTGTTTCGCCAATTTTTCTCACTTATCTAGATTCACAGATAATATAATACTAGCATACAGATGCCTTATCCCATACAGAGAAACCGTGCCGACGTAACTGTCGTTTTCCGCCTGATAATACTGATTATTTTTAAAACTACATCGACCGCGTTCGGTTCCGTTCCACGGCTATAGATGGTGTTAGCAGTGACTTGTAAGTAAAAGGGTTTACTAGGTTCGTGACTGTAGTTTTGTTGAAATTCAGTGAAGATTTGTTTTATAATATTTTTAAGTATGTTTTTAAAGTTTCATTGTACCAAAATGTGCTACAATACAAATTTAAAAAATCGAGTGACATGCCTCAGAAATTTAAATCATCGCGCCATCTATTGGAATCAATTTTAAATGATCCGTTTAAACAATCTTTGAAATCGCGGCCCAATATTTCATAAATTAAGGCTGGCTTAGGAGAACGGAACAATGCATAGTTCCTGATTTATAAGAGAAGTGATAGTGAAGCTGCAGTAAAAGCTAGCATTATTATAAAGTTTTTAACAATTAAATTGTACCTACACAATTTAATCTTAATATTGATAAAAAAAAATATTAATCTTTTTACATTATTTGCTTCATGATTGTTGTGTTTCATTATTATTTGCTGTGGTGAAATTACCTAATAACGCACGAATTTAATTATTATATAATTATTATTACGATAACATTTTTCTTAAATGTATCATCTACCTATTATATGACATTTTAAATTTAATTCTTCCAGTGACTTTATTGATAGCTTCATTTGCTATGTTTCATTGTTATTTCCCACGCGGTGAAATTAACAAAACAAAATAGAATGAGTTGTTAAATATAAATTATTTTTTGCAAGTAAATGTGTGTAGTATAAAGCTTGTGATTTGCATGCCTCAATGTGGAATATGTTTGGACGGTGCTATAGTTTTAACAACTTTATGTAATTACCCATATTATCAAATAAATGATTATGAATTATAATGCATTTAACATACTTGTCGAAGGTATTGTTTGTTATGTCACACGCGTCTTGTCCTTTTATCGCTAAGAATTCACTGAGCTAACAAATAACAAGAGAGCTCATAAGGAAAATCCCGATTTCTTTGCTCGTGGTCTGGGACTACAAATAACCACTCGCATCTGAGTTGACATAAGGTCGTAATGCCAACATTAGATGCCCATGTATGTCAGCATTGTCACGATTTATGTTCGTAGTGCCTGGATTTTCGCCTAAATCGCTGTTTACATCAATGTCATGTCATCTTGCTGATAAAGTTATTGATGTCAGTGGAAATTTAATTTGTTGGCAATCTCTCGGAGGGGGTTTATCCCCCTCCGAGAGATTGCCCATGAACATGAAAACTGTCAACAGTGTCAGATTTCATGCTTGAGCAGCTTGAAGTATAGTTACAGCACTGATAACAACATTTGTGCCACATGTTAAATTTAATCTTGTTATACTTTTTTTACCTTTGTATATTACCGATTGTTTTGTGAATGTGTGAACATTGAAGGCCTTCTAGATTTCTAGATGCTTGTTAACATTTGTTAAGTTTTAATCTCGTTTATATAATCTTTTTTTTTAGTTTCTTACGACTTATTGTCGGGCTTACGTTGTCCCCCCATATCTGAGTACTAATGCTGTAACATGGAAATATTGTAAAACCAAACCATTTAAAAAAAAAGTAACCGTGGAGTTTCTTGCCGATTCTTCTCCATAGGAAACGACTAATCCGAACCGTGCACCTTTTGTCGACGTTTTTATAAGTGCCCATGTAGGCCTATGTGAACTAAAAAAAAAAATGTTTTGATTTTGTTCACATAGGGAAACAAGAACAACAACCAAGCCTGAAATCGCAAAAAAATCTATTTTCTGTTCCACAAATTTTGTCAACAACTTCAAATCTAACGGTTGTATTATTTATATTGCCATTGAATAAGGTAATATTTATAAGTAGAACCTACTTTCACACCCTGAATGTTTGCCGATAAATAAAAATCAGTGTAACAATTCATCACTCGGCACGCTTGTACGCGATGTTCCTGTGATTGACACCTGGCTAAGGTGTTGGGGGTATCCTTATTTCGCCAGTTATGTTATAAGGGGAGCTTTATACTATGTACTATTCTGAACTCCGAACTTCATAATATTAAACTAATACTTTTCCCGAACTGGGGAATCGCAACCAACCTAGCTGAAAACACACTTACCACACAGTTTATAATGGGTACAATTTAAATGCTCACCAAAATATTGTTTTGACCCTAAGACTAAGTACCAAGTACAAATAAGCCAAACCCAACCCATAAAACCCACCCAAACCTACTCTATTCCAAGGTGCCTAAAATACAACGTTACAAGTACCAAAAATACAACGTTACAAGTACCAAAAATACAACGTTACAAGTACCAAAATAAATATACACTCATCACAATAATTGTACGTTATGTATTTATATTCTTTTTGCTTACCGAAATGGATAAATATTCACCAAATATTGTTTTACTGAAACAGTACCATTAATACCGAAAATTACAGTTCTAAATTTGATTACACTACAGCTTAGTGTAATCAAATTGTTCAACCTGAATCTAAAATATATTGTTGTCAAACTAAGATTACAGTTGTTTCCCTTTATTTATTCACTATAGGGGGACTTAATAGAACCATAAAAGACGAAAACACACTTGCAGGAGCTTCATTGTCACGTTTCCTGGTGGTAGCGAAAGATATGGTGAAAGAGTGGTCGCACATTTATGTGATAAATAATAAATTCATTTCCCAACAACCCGCCATTACTCTCAAACAATAGACTGAAGCATACCAATGAGCTAAATTGCCTAAAAAACTTCTCGTCAAACAGACAACTGAATCAGCCATACTACAGGATTCCAGCCGGTGAAAAATTCCGCCGGAATTACACCGCCGAAATTAAGCTGCAGGTCGCGAAGCCGTTCTAACTGCATATCATGCATACGTGTCTTCTACATTACGTTATGGCAAAATGTTTTGGAGAAATTCATCAGATAGGGAGCTAGTTTTTAAGGCACAAAAAAAGTGTTTAAGAGCAGTATGCCAAATAAAAACTACTGTTAGTTGAAGACCACTCTGTATTGAGTAAAAATTATGTCATTTCCTTCTCTATATGTATTTGAAAGAACAATGTTCGTTAAAAACACTTCAAAGTATTTGAAACCCTGACACTAGTAAACGTCACCAGGACAATATTTACGTTATGCCTTATAAAACAGCATTATACGCAAAAACCTTGCTCCAAAAATTTATAATAAGATACCCACGACTATAAGAGGTGGGAATGATATTAACAAATTCAAAAGAATGCTAAAAGATTTTATGGTTATAAAGCTTACTATTCCATTCGTGAATTCTTAACAGACAATTCAAATATAATAATTGTACCTATATGAGTATATTGTATATTTTTTGTGTGAGTCAAATGTCCGATTTAGTTATGCTCAATTCGATTTAATTAATCTAATTATTGGTATCTAATTTAATTTTAATAATAAAATACAATGCATAAAAAAATATATTTTAAAATTAGAATTATAAATGTATCCAAAATGTGTATGCCTATTAGGTTAAAATCAAAATCATTTTTTTTTTATTTTACGTAGGCCTACATGGGCTCTTATAAAACATCGACAAAAGGCGCACGGTTCGGGTTGGTCGTTTCCTATGGAGAAGAACCGGCAAGAAACTCCATGATTACTCTTTTAAAAATATGGTTTGTTTTCACAATATTTTTCATGTTACAGCATTACTTAGATATGGGGGGACAACGTAGGCCCGACAATAAGACGTTAGAAACTAAAAATAAAAAGTAAATCGAGATAAAAAGTTATCAAAGGATATCAAGCATCTAGAAATCTAGAAGGCCTACAATGTTCACACATTCACAAAACAATCGGTAAAAGCATCTATACAAAGGTAAAAAAAATAAAATAAATGTTTGTTAAACATAGCGATCCTGACATTAGAATTAGATCTTATTATATTGTACCTATGTTTTTACAAAAAAATAATTTAAATTTGAGAACATGAATTAATGTAAAACTTTCGATATCTACTGGGAAAGTTTCGACGATTTTAAGCAACAGTTTTTCATTGAATGGGCAGTAATGACACCAATCAACAGTGATGATTGGCTAATCGTTAGATGTAACTGTCCTATTCTTGAAATAGTGTATCTGTAAACATTTGCTGGGTTTAGCAATTAGGATGAAGTACGTTGTGGAACCGCAGAGCAGCAGAGCAGTGGTGGCCCAGTGGTATCGGCCGCGACTTGCAAGTTGTAGGTCGTGGGTTCGAGCCAAAGGCAGGCGCTTTACTTTGTGTAAATTATTTTCATCACCACTGCTCTCAAAACGGTGAAGGAAAATATACCAAATAGAACCAAAAATTCGAAGACATGTGACATCTACCAACCCGCACTGGGCCCGCGTGGTGGATTACGGCCCATTCCCTCTCACAGAGAGGAGGCCTGTGTCCCAGCAGTGGGAACATTAATAGGCTGATGATGTGATGTGATGATGTGACGTGGAACCACCTCTTGAAGCCAGGAATATCCCTGTTACTGAGAAGAGAAAGAGAGGGCAGCCAGCTAAAACTAAAAAAGCTCTGTTGTTTTTTTGTTTCTTTTGGTAGTTTTTTTGAAATTTTCCGTGATTATAAATATTGTATTCCTTAAAGTGCCATTGATAAATCTTAAGTACAAATTAATCTTATAAGTACCTAAAAATATAATAAAACGTAACTTGATTTTACTTTAGATTTTTTATTTTCCAAATAATGATTCATTTTATTATCTACCTTAGTCATGTGGTGCAGTAATATTGAGAATGTAAATATTTATTTGGTTATGTTACCATATTTTAATCAAATTCATAAATCAATAAACAAAGTAGTGTTCAAGTAGTGTTTGGGATGCACAATATTATATTTGGTATTAAAAAAATATTAAGATCGACCGTTAGCTTTTTTGCCTCAGCAAAAATTATTAAATTGAAAGTTCTAAATATAATATTGATAACATCTGTTTAGCGATAATATAAAATACATGGTCTGAAATTAACTTTGGTAAGTTTATATATTTTTATGGCATAGAATAAAAAGGAAAATAGCTTAATTTCTACAATACTTCAAGAAATACAATTTGTTGAGCATTTATCCATTGTGACAGGTATTTCGACTTCTGGTAAGCGTTTAAACACAAGGTGCCTTATTACAAAAAGTGGTTTTACTAAAAACCCAGGTTTAAACCTCTATAATGTATGGTAAAACCAAGGTTTAAACCTGGGTTTTGGTTAAACCGCATTTTGTAATAAGGCACAAGCCGTTTATAATTAGACAGCTAATATGGGTCCACTGCAGGATAAAGCCCTCTTTTGAGGCAGAAAAAGCGAGCATTAACTACCTCAATTACCATTTACCTTAACAAACACTAACTCATCGTTAAAATCGATGTGTCCATCAGGGCTATTTTGCTTGTCCATTTGCGTAACACATTGAAAATGGATTACGATCGGACTGGCCGCTTCAGTACTTAATTATTCGAAAACGGAATTTATCAATTGAATGATTTTGTATCGGAAACGTTCATCTTGTTTTAATTACGGCACGCGCGGACTTTTATTCAGCTCTTGATTTTAATTTTTACAGAGTTTTTACGTTTTCAGTTGTCGTGATGGCTGTGATAAGGTTTATTTGTATAAATTACGAGCCATGGGTAAATTGATTTTATTCAGACTATGTTGACACTGGACAGCAAGACTCACGGTGACTACTGAAACGATGTAATTGATTATCTTTACGCACATATCTCGATATGCTTCCGTGCACATATGACGTAGAATCGCAGCCTTAGCTTAGGTTGAAAAGCTCGAACAATAGTGATAAGTTGTGTATTTCAGTTATATTAAACGAATATGCGAGGAAGGGTAACGAAGCTCTAGCTATGGAGATAAAATGATTGCTTAGATTTACGCACATCCCTCGCTATACTTCCTCTATATGGTATTCGCTTTATGGTAGAAATGCAGCTATAGCATAGGTTTGCAAAGCTCAAACAAAAGTAAAAAGTTTGTGTTTTTCCACTGAAATGAATCGGATGTGCTTTTTATATCGCAAACATTTTGACTTCTCGACAATCGATATCGGTGATATACGCTGCTGCTAGTCTCTCGCTGGTCTTTTTTTATTTTTTTTTATTTTGTCAATAGGCTCGCGCTTGACCACTATCTCACCTGATGGTAAGCGATGATGTGGTCGACGGAGAATCACGCTTGCCTAGAAAACACCTATTCACTCTTGACTTAAAGACCCCTAGATTGTAGCTGTCGGGAAACCCAGACTCCGGCAGGGAATACCACTCCTTAGCTGTACGCATAATAAAAGTGTTCCCAAAACGTTTTTGTGTGTATGGGTGGGATGTCCACCAAAAATGCTTTCGTTGAAACCCTTCCCATGTTTTCCCTGTTTTTTCACATAGTGGGGAAAAAATCTAAGTATTATCTTGTCTGTTAGGTTATTGAAAAGCATTCATTGGGTACTACCATTTATGCCAACTGTATTGGGTCGAGATAGATTTAAATCCTTTTTCCACCTGTTTTGGGTAGAAATTTATTTGAAACACTGATGTTGGGTTTGCTTTTCAATCCAATCGGGTTCAGGATACAGCTGAAAGCTAGAACTTTATACATCGCAATTGCCAATCTTACACAATCCGGTTACTGGGTACAAGTAGATTAAAACTTAATAGCGGCTATGATGTAGGCTTTGCACTGCGTGAGACCCCACTCCTCACCCCCGCTATCAAATGAATTTGCTATTGCACAGCGAATAGCTTCGTGTAATAAGTCCTCAATAAGTTTAAATCAAACTATATCTAACACGATACTGGACCGTTGGTAAGACTGGTCATCACACTAACGTATTACACTCTTACTAATAAACACAGAATAAAGTTATACCAAGTATAAACCTATGACAATGTATGGTTATTTCTATGTTATACCTGGTATAACTTTATTAGTAAGGTCCGTGTTTATTAGTAAGAGGGTTAGTGTCCTTACCAGTTACACAAGTACTCGTTGTCCGATGCAATAATATGGAACAATTCAATTCCTATTTCACTATGTTGTTTTAGATGTAAAAGTACAACAGTGTAACGTTGCTTGTGTAACGTTGGGCGCACGGTTGGCGCAGTGGTTGAGCGATTGACTGCTGCGCTGCGTGTCGCGGGTTCGATTCCCGCACGGAACAAATATTTGTATGACCTACAGATAATTGTTTCGGCTCTGGGTGTTTGTGTACGTGAGTTTATATGTTTGTAAACGCACCCACGATACAGGAAGAAATTCCTAGTGTGGGGCAAAGTTTAAAAAAAAAAAAATAGAATTTTTAAATGCAGCTAGAGACTAAATCTTTGATGTTGCAGTCGTTTTCTAGTCTCACCGGATACGACGGTACACCAGAATCTGATTTCTACAATCCAGTAACTGGGTAATATGATATCCCGACATCATATCTTTACATATAATAAATCTGTTGAAAGGTCGTTTTTGTAAATCGAAAATATTTCCAAAAAAAAAAGTTAAGGTTTATCCACACATATCAGGGCCGTGCCAGGGACGTGGACGGACCGTAACCCGTCAGGTGCTCAGAAAAATATCGGTGGGTACATTTTATGCACTGACGTGTGTGAACGAGTTCATATAAAATGTACGTACCGATATTTTTTTGAGCTGACGGGGCACGGTCTGTCCACGTCCCGTGCACGTCCCGGGCACGGCCCTGATATGTGTGGATAGACCTTTAGGGTGTTACAGGATAACCAGCAGAACCAATTGCCAGCATTTTTTGTTTATCTTTTTGTCTTTTTATCTGTTTAGTTGTGCACGCATCACGTGAAATGTACGAAACTAATGTAGATAACTTTTATACATAAAAACTGTGCGTAACTTGAAGTATTATTTAGTTTATGTTTCATCCTGATAGGTTCACTCTATCAAAAGTTGAAGTAAGAGATTTGTGCGAAGGCGTGAACGAGGGATGTGTACAAGAATTGATGATACGGTTGGCGCAGTGGTTGAGCGATCGGCTGCTGCACTGCGTGTCGCGGGTTCGATTCCCGCACGGTTTAAATATTTGTATTGCCTATAGGTTATTGTTCCGGTCTGATTGTTTGTGTATGTGAGTTTGTATGTTTGTAAATGCACCCACGATACAGGAAAAATGCCTAACGTGGGGCAACGTTATTCAAAAAAAGAAACATACCACGCTCAGCTGAAAAGACTCCACGAACTATCCTCGCAACACTCAGCTCACACCGTTTCATAGCTTCGCTACGCATCTTCGCACCGTGCAACCTCCAAATTGCGCGAATTTGTTACACGTTATTAAAAAATACCTTCAGAAAGTACCAAACATAATTAACAAGTGTTTCTCATCCTTAAATTTTAATTTATACGGCCCTTAACAAAATGCAAAATTTTATTAGCGTATTTAAAGGAATTTGTTTGTGAATAATTAAGAACAAATTAAAAGTAAATTAAATGAACAACAACGAAGAGACGAATTTAATTGGACTCGCTCATTAATATTTTGATGAGTGTATTGCTAATTAGTTTGAAAATTAATGAATTTGTCCCCTTTGTTGATTAACAATCGGGGTAATGATGATTTTGGTATTAAAAGGGCTGATTGAACATGATCTTCCTTACAATTTATTTTAGGGGTTTTCTTTCTTTTGTCGGGATGTTTTTAAGTATTATAATTGTATACCATGAGCTCTTAGAGCAGGCTTGTTTCCATTGTGTGTAAGAGACAGATGTTTATGACTTGAGGTATCCCACCTACCCTACCTACTAATTTGTTTTTTTTTTTGGTCTATGTCCATCTTCGAATTATTGCGTTTCTAATGAAACCGGTTAAGGGCGCATCGGTTGGATGGTTTCAAAGATTTTAACGGACCTAGGTAATTTTTTTTTCTGTGTTTTATATATAAGGATAAATTATTTGATCCAAATTGCTTTAATGTGGTTTATATACAAGATATAGATTATATACAAGAGCTATACCTTATATACAAGAGATAATGTCGCGGACTTTTTTTAGATCTACTAAAAAGTAGTTCGATAGCGCTTTTGTTCCAACTTACTTTACAATTATCAATATTTAAGGCTATCCAAGAACTTTAGCGTAATACTATTCCTTTCTCGTGAATGTGGCTATCATATACAATTATATTTTTTCAAAACCGACTGGTATTTCCAGAGATTAGCGCGCACAAAAAAACAATCAAACTTATCCGCTCGATTATATTAGTGTAGATTAGCGACCCGCCCGTGCCGCGGGTTCGTACGGGACAAATATGCAAAAAAACCTTCCTCTTGTATCGCTTTTTAGGGTTCCGTACCCAAAGGGTAAAACGGGACCCTATTACTGAGACTTCGCTGTCCGTCTGTCTGTCTGTCTGTCTGTCACCAGGCTGTATCTCATGAACCGTGATAGTTAGACAGTTGAAATTTTCACAGATGATGTATTTCTTTTGCCGCTATAACAACAAATACTAAAAATAGAATAAAATAAATATTTAAGTGGGGCTCCCATACAACAAACGTGATTTTTTTGCCGTTTTTTGAAATAATGGTACGGAACCCTTCGTGCGCGAGTCCGACTCGCACTTGGCTGGTTTTTTATATTAGTGAAAACCTTATCAAAATCCGTTGGGTGGTTAGGAAGATGTAAGCGGAGGAATAGAAATGGCGTCGACAGACGCGGACAGCGACTTTGTTTTGTATTATTTAGAGAAAATATGTGTGAACTCAACAGTGCGCTTCTGTATTAGCTGTAGGCTGTAGGCAGAGATGTCTCAGACATCTCGCAATATCATTTCAGTCAACAGTATGTCCCTTTTTAACAATTGATGGATATCATGATACGTAGTGGTACCTACGTACCAAAATTACGAAAGAGTCTTCTCTAACTTCGTATACATAAGAGTAATATATTCTAAACCGAGAATGCCTGCATTGATCGGTAAACCCCATCAATAAACCACGAAGGTGGTTAATAAATAACCCTTACCTACACTTAATAAGGTGAAGCAAAATATTTATCAGCCCGAGGCAGGTAAATGAGTGTGCCACGGAAGACAAATTAGCATCGAGGAATAAACAAATACCGACGCATTGAACTGTGGTTTTGAGGGAAATTGGGAATTGTTGGTAAACTGAGAAAAGCATGAATATGGATTTATTGTTTTTTTCTTGAAAGTTGGAAGGAAAGAGATACAGGAGACGTAACCGTATACAATCTTCTAGTAAAGCAGCACGGCTTTACACGCATTGCGATTACTTGCCTTTTTTCCGCTTACTGAATCTAACTAACAGGCACTGCGGATAAACACGCATTGCGATTATTAGCCGCACGGATTTTGGTCGCGCGAATTTTTTCCGCGTACTGAATCTAACTAACACGCAATGCGGATAAAATCCGCGCGATTTTTGTATCTTTCTACCTGTTCATAGAGATGAAAATATTCGCGCGAATTTAATCCACGCCGCTGGATTCTGTGGCAAAATACGGCTTTCTTGCGGTATTATTTCCGCTTGAGTTTTTACCAATTCCATAGGTCGTAGAATAGGCGGGGAAAATTCGTGCGAATAAAAACAGCAGTGCGTGCTAGGCTTACGGTCACGCTCTACATCCGATCCGTGTCCGTGAAATTTCGGTTCCGAAGTAGCCGAGTTCCGAAGTTCCGAAGTTGTAGTTTCAGTTCTTGTAAGGAAGCTTACGCACTACATCCGAACTCTATCCGTCATATTCTGTGATAATTCAGAACATTTTGAACTCGGAACTCAAATCACGGACACGGATCACGGACACGAACTTGTAGTGCGTAACCGCCCTTTTTAATAAAAATATCTGAAGTTGTTAGCAACTCCTTAACAGAGTTTTGGCGGGAACGTGGTGGCGTCTATGTTGCTTCTCTGTTTTATTTCCCTAAAATTGTATTAAATTGAATATTAATAGTGTAAATGTGGTGTTTTTATTCTAATAATATTAGTGAACGTGCACGAGTGTGGGCATGTAAAACACAGCGGTAGAACATGCGTTTGTTCATGTTTTCGACAAAACTCCGTGGAAGCTCCCAGTAAAGTTTTACTGGGGCCTAACTTGGACATTGGATAAAATCTAAAAGGAACTAGAACTTCTAAACGTGGCTAAATGCACAAACCGTGCGAAGCAAAAAGAAAAAAAAAGAACTGCTTATCAGATTCTAAATTCAAATTCTCTATACTAAATTTTGAATATAGATATTGCTAACCGGCCTAAGATCGTCACAAATGAAGAGGAATCGTCATGAAATTAAATCGAAAAAATCACGATGCCTCAGCTTTAAGGAAACGACTGAACGAGGAGTGTTTAGAAAGGTTATTTACCATTTCATTTTGTTGACTAATAGATGAGTCCACGACACTGCTCCCTCATGCCAAAACCTAGCCAGATTAAGGAAAGGCATAAATCGACACTAACGGAAAGACAGGCAACAGATGTTGCGTTTAATTATTATGTTAGATCTATGTTTATCACACTAATCACACTATATATATAATATTATTATAAAGGCGGAAGTTTGTGAGTGTGTATGTTTGTTTCTTCTTCACGCTCAAACGGCTGGACGGATTTAGATAAAATTTAGCACAGAGATAGATTATAGTCAGGCATAGCAGATAGAATACTTTTTATCCCGGTAATATGTTCCCTCGGGATAATTTTCAACTTACACGGGGCGAAGCCGCTGGCAGAAGCTAGTTGGAAATATAAACGTAAAGATACTTCTACAAGAAATATTCAAGACAATATTTTGAAGCTCGAAATCGTATAGCCCGAAAATTTGTAAAATAAGATACAAGAAAATATTCTATCGAGCTTTATTTTTCGTAACATCCACAGAATTGTCTCCGTCTAGCAAAATATTGATGCCTATTTCCAAATTTACATAATCCGAAGCAAGAACTCTAGCAATATTTCGCACTCGCGTAAACGCAGAGCTTTTCTTGATACCAGTCGTAAATTGTGGCAACCCTTGATCGTTGTTGGGTTACCATGTCATCGTGATATATTTTGCAACAACGGTATTAAAATTATAGCGTTCGTTTTGGGATAAATTTCAACGAACAATGGCGAAATCTTAGCTGGCTTAAATTTGATCGTCTGAAAGTGAGTTATATACACAATAAATTCCATTAATAACAATTACTGGTTCACCATGGATAATAAAAACATTATAAATGAAAGTAATTTGATATTTTCGTTAATTTTCATTAGCTTAGTGTTGCCATTTTGACAAGTATTAACTGTAGTAAGTATAATTATAATTATTGTATTTGTTATTTTATTATAATTAAACGGATCAAATTAATTAACAATACAGTTTATGTCTTAGCGTAGATGTTCTTGCAGGTAGGTAAGAATACTGTAGTGTAGTAGAAATAAATGAATTACTTTAGTAAGAACAATAAATGAATTAATAATAGGCAAAAATCAAAAATGTAGCTTGGTTGTTGAAGACGGACGACCTTTTGATACACGTCAACAAAGTCGCTTAATAATTAAATATACTCTTTCCAAAGAGAATATTTTACGTTTCATGCTGAAGTAACTAGATAAAGGCAATACTAATGCGATATTGCCCTTTAACTTCCTGGAAATAGAATAATATTACCTATTAAACACATTATTAAAGATTACCCAGACATAACCTACAAAAGTTCATGACGGAATATCTATTATTCTCGACATTGTCGAACAAAAATTTTGCACAAACTAATTCAGAAGATGACCCTGACTTATACCAGATATTTTTCATTTAAATTCGTAGCAATTTAATCAAAGCTAAAACAATGTATGGGCTTCTGCCATTGATTTTAAGGTTATGTTTGTGTAACATTTTGATACCAATGACAACGTTTTAGGTTATAATTCAATTCAATTCAATTTATTTTATTTCAAGTAACACAGACTCATAACAAAATAACAATAAAAGCAGCATACGCAGTCACATTAATTAAATTCAAATAAATACAAAACAATTAAAATTTGATTCATTAAAAATAAATTAAATTAGATAAAAAATTGTCATTAAAATTAAAATTATACAATAAAATAAAACATAACAATTAAAGTTTCCTAACCGGCATTGGAACCGCAACATGCTTGCTACAGCCATGCCAGACATAAGGGCAGTCCAGTCTGTCAGCGATCATTGCCAGGATGGTATTGATAATGCGTTTTATTTTGCACAGTTCCAAGGTCCACCACAAAAAGCAAGGAAATGAATATTATTCTACTTAGAAGCAAGCAATATTTGTAAGATACAATGAAATCTTACTACATTTTATCATCTCGTTCCTTAATTGCAGCAAAGCGTTTTGGCAAGTCGTACGTAGCATTGCAACAACTAGACCGTTTGGCGTCTGCTTGCTAGAGAATTCATTTGGCAGCAGTGTTTAATGGCTAAACCTTAAAATGGCGCTGTTTAATATATTACTGTCTACAATGTTTATGATTGAGTCACCTGCAGGGAATCTGTCTGGTGGATGCTATTTTTACCCGACTGCCGAAGGAGGGTAATGTGTTTATCAGTCTATGTATGTATGTATGTTTGTTCCTATGTGGCGTTCTAGAAACCAAACGCTTTGACCGATTTTGATGATTCTTACGTCAATCGATTCGTCTTAACCCTGCGAGTGTCAGTGGCTACATTAAAACTGGAAAATAATGAAATGGTGAATTTTGGGCGACATTTTGTTGAGGCAATTTTTTTTTTTGTATTTATACATCTGGTTTTGGTCCGCCAGCTCCCGAATATCAGTAAAAGGGAAAGTCCTCCAACTGCACAGCATGATTTTCTTCTTGTTTACGTCTTTTTAGTTCGCTTTTCAAGCAGTCGGGTATTTTGATTTTTTTAATAAATTTTTTTCATTAGGTATTTATTTCATTTCTAACTTCTGCCAGCGGCTTGGCCCACGTGAAAAGTATTTTTTTTTTATCCCAAGGCAACATTATACCGGGATGAAAAGTAGCCTATGTGCTATCGCAGTCTATAATATTTGTCTGTGCCAAATTACATCCAGATCCGTTCAGCCGTTCTAGCATGATTGGGTAACAAACATGAATCCACGCACACATCCATCCAAATATTCACAATAAAAATAATAGTAAGATGTTATCGAGTGGCAGAAAAAACTGACGGGTGGTGGACCATCTTCACCTATACCAGAACTTAACATGTGCGTTTTCATATAAAACATACACATATAAGTCAAGATTGCACTAAATAGTAACCCTCTTACAAATAAACGCGGTATAAAGTTATACCAAGTATAAACCTATGAAAATGTATGGTTATACCTTTGTTATACCTGGTATAACTTTATACCGCGTTTATTTGTAAGAGGGTAAGCGTCTAACCCTCTTACAAATAAACGCGGTATAAAGTTATACCAAGTATAAACCTATGAAAATGTATGGTTATACCTTTGTTATACCTGGTATAACTTTATTCCGCGTTTATTTGTAAGAGGGTTAAGGTTAAACTAGGAATTTATTCCTTTATAGACTTAATTTTACATTATATGAAAAACTCGACTGTCAGCTTGCGGCTGCCAGTTTAGTCGTAAACAGACGGCAGCATTAATATTTAAAATTGATTGTAAACTCGCAAAAGTGTAAGCAACGAGAACATTTTTCATATTGTAATGTTGTCAACAAGCAACAGCACCTACAAGGGGAGGTCCAAAAGTTCGCGGAATGATTGCCTTAAAATACGAAAACATTTACTTTTTAAGGAATTTTCCTTAAAAAGTAAATGTTTTCGTAGTATGCCGCGAATTTTTGAAATAGTTTTTTTAAAATCTAATAGTTAGAATATTGAGAGCAGTGGTGGCCCAGTGTGTAACGGGATATTTTCTTGGGAACAATAAAGCACCATATACTGAGAACGATGTTTATTAAATGTAACCCTTGAACACGTTACCAAAGTAAATAAATTTAAAAAAGGGTCGCTGGTTGCAGTTGGCTGGTCAACTTTTCTCCGTATCAAAATATTTCACAACTAATTTATAGTGGAGGGTGGAAGAACAAAAAAAATAAAAATAAAACGGTAGGGTCAGAAAGCCCGTCTCCTGAACCGTCGCGTAGCCAGCCAACTCCACACTGCGACAGCCTGCCTCGAGCAGATAGCCTCAGCCAGGCAATCAGCCCCAACCAGACAATCAGCCCCAACCAGACAATCCGCCCCAACCAGACACCTCCTGAAGTTACAGAATAAAAACTTCTTAGCACAAAAACTCAAATTAAACACAAAGGGTTTTGAGTATATAGAACAGACAGGTCGCTAAAACACTGAAAGCAACATCCTATACACCGGGCTTTACATAGGCGAACACAATGGGTGAGCCGTCCGGCACTCTTCATGATTAAACACACAGAATTTAGGGTTAGACGGAGCAGGCAACTCGCTACACATGGAAGGTATTATCTCACACACAGGCTTTACATAAGTGAACACAATGGATGAGCTGTCCCGCACTCTTCATGATTAAACACACAGATTTTATTGTTATACAGATCAGACAAATCGTTGGAATACGGGAATTATTATCTTAAATACCGGGCTTTACATAGGCTAACATAATGGATGGCCCTTCTGAGTATATGGAAATCATGCCTATGGTGTATGTAAATATGTATAATTGTATGGAGCCTGTCAACAAACACCCACAAAGGATAGGCCAGCCCAAATAATATAAATGTAACGGCCGCCCTAAGAAACCGAATACCAACTGACAGAGCCTTTAGGAAGTCAAACACGTACCTTTCGGAGGAAGTAAACCCGTAGGGTAGATAGGTCGGCCCAATTTCGACCCCACGCCACGTTGTTCTGAAAGAAACCAGCAAGTCAGCACACAGAACTCACAACGAAATACGATGGGGTCAATCCCCTGAGCAAGGCGACTTACCGTGAGGGATTATGAGCCCGACGTGAGTACACGTGGACAACGGGGCCAGTACCTGACCGAATCCCCATTGCCAAAGGAAGAAGCCCACGCCCAGGTCACACAGCAGCAACAAACAGCACCCAGGTCGCCGGCACACGGAACACGTGGACCAAGCGACACTGACCACACCAATCACCAGCACACAAGCAGCTTTTGGTCGCCGGGACGCACTCACGCGTCCCAAAGCAAAACCGGCCACTCTCTCAGCAACCACTTCAACCTACAGGTTCCTGGTTAGGGCTTCGGCCCAACCAGCACGTTAGCAGGCGGGTGACCGAAGATCCGGTCGCCACGCCGCCTCGCAGAAAAAGAAAAAAAGATCACCGCACGCACAAATCAAAACGTCAAATCACCCAGTGCCGTTCGGATACAAATCGCACAAAAATCAAATCACTTTGATTTTAACTACCCCACGAAACAATTTCAATCCTTGAAGAAATGACAAGGAAAAATCACCCTTCCGTAAAATACACCATCCCAGGTTCAAATCACATCCGTCAAATTATTCAAGTTCAATTTATAACTAAATTCTATAAAAACACAAATACTAAATGACATATCCGAACGCATACGCCGCCCTAATTCGACACTCGACACTTCAGAACGTTCCAAGCCGAAACTTCTAAATAAAATAAATGTAATCGCCTAACTGACATAAATCTGGACAACAATCTCTCGTAATCCCAAAACAAATCTCGAATTGAACTCAATCGCTGACTAATAAAATGATTTTAAAGTGCTTCCAGCTAACTATTTGCGCGTTTCCGAACGCAAACGTCGAACGCCCAAATGACAGCTGGCAGTCCGTCAAAACAAACAAATAATATCTAGTAAATAAAACTTCGGTGGACGAATATCAAGTGATTTTAAGTTATTTTAGTGAAATGAATGTATTTATAGGGAACTCGACGTCCCAGGGTGCGGTTCCAAAGTGGTTCCACCACCCAGCGGCAGTTTTAAGGCGAATGAGCAATACAAATACGGCGGAAAGGGGTAACTAATTTTCTTTTGACAAAACTTTTATCTACCACAAAAAAAAGTGTTACAAGTGGTATCGTCCGCCGGTGGAGTTGTAGGTCGTGGGTTCAAGCCCAAACAGGCGCTTTACTTTGTGTAAATTATTTCATCACCACTGCTCTCAAAACGGTGAAGGAAAACATCGTGAGGAAACCGGCAAGTCCTAGAACCAAAAATTCGAATACATGTGACATCCACCAACCCGCACTGGGCCCGCGTGGTGGATTACGGCCCATTCCCTTTCACAGAGAGGAGGCCTGTGTCCCAGCAGTGGGAACAATTAATAGGCTGATGATGTGTGATGTGTGTGTTAGAATATTATGTTTGGTCGACAAAGTCGCAGTACTTCCCTGGATGAGCTTCTTCTCAAATAGCTCTACACAAGCAGCACAAAACATTAATCGACTGTGTCCAGACTATAAGATTCTGTTTCAGTTTTAATTTAAGACCCACTGGTGATGAAACAAATAATATTCTACACTTTCTTAGAACATAGGAAACGTTTCCACGAAGTCTCATCTAGTGATGTCACGCGATTCGAAAGTGTCCGAAGTGATATCAACCCTCGGTCGTTTTGTAGGGTCACCAAAATACTTGATGGAATAAATAACTTTAGTTTTCCTTTAAAAGACAAAAACGTTCATGACCAAGGTTTTAGGACATTAAGACCTAGAGAATTTTGTAACTTTCACGCATCGTGTCATTATTGGGGTCTTATATTTTCAAAATATATGTCTTAAGTAGTTACGGACAACCGCGGATTAGTAGTATTATTTGCACTGTGATAAATCGCGCTTACTGCTACGACGCGACGCGGCGACGTAAGGACGCTGTCAAGTTTTTGGCGGGAACGTGATGGCGTCTATGTTGCTTCTCTGTTTTATTTTCCTAAAATTGTGTTGAATTGAATATTAATAGTGTAAAAATGGTGGTTTTTTATTCAAATAATATTTGTGAACGTGCACGAGTGTGGGCAAGTAAAACACAGCGGTAGAATATGAGTTGTAATTGTTGTCGACAAAAGTCCGTAGAAGCTTCCAATAAAGTCCGTAGAAGTTACCGCCATTTTATTGGGGCCTAGTAACTAGGACATTGGACTAAAAACTAAAGAAACTAGAACTACTATTCTAAACGTGACACTGGCTAAATGCACAAACCGTGCGAAGCCAAAATATAAAAAAGAAAGCTGTCAATGTCAAAATGTTTCCACTGACGTAACATAAACTAGATTAACCGTATAGTTCGGACGGGGTACATTTTGGGGCTTGACAAGCATACCTCCGCTGGCTCAGCCGCGGTTCATTTTGGACCCCAGATTTACGTCATACGACATCCTAATTAATAACTTAATTATTGATTAAGATACCTAACGAATCTTATGTGGGGGCTTTAATTAAAATAGTTGGATAAAAAGCTTACATGTTAGCGCAAATATTTTTTTTAGATTAAGTGCGCAAGTTTATTAATTTACATTTGTTAAAAACAAGTGTAATAATACGATAATCGCCATTTTGATGACAGTGGTGGTCGAAGCTAAAAAACATAAAAATGCAGATTTTGGACACCCAAACTCCACGACAGGGGTAAAGGTTTGCTAATTGTTAAATTATTGGTCGAATTCATCCATATTTCAAAATAAATAATTAGTGGTAATGAAGTTATTTGTTATTCAAAGTCGAAGTTAGGCGCCAATCGTGTTTGTTTACATTTTTATTTTACACAAATATCACCCTTCCACATGTAAAATAAATTACAAATATGACAATTATGTCTCTAAATATAATAAACAACAAGAAGAAGCCCTGATTTTAACGTAATTAACAAACACCAGTCCAATAATAAGTAAAATTCATTACCACTACTTTATTTTTGTTAAATTTCCAATTCGTCAAGTAGATTTTTTTTTTTAATGTACTAGTTGTGTGGCAAAACGATTTTAGCAATCGATTTTATTTATGCTATCCACTCGATTAATGAGCGATTATCCCAAATCGATTCTTAAAAAATAGAAAAATCCTGTTTTAGGCATAAAATACAATTAGTACTTAAATTATTACTATTATTATTTCTTAAAGTAATCTTAATAGATTTTTGGACATTATTTGACTACAACCAACTAAACAATTTCATCGAACCGTGGATAATTTCGCGCCGAATTATCTATCCGATTCAAAATTCAAATTCGGAATGCGTTCGCTATTCAAAACTATTTTGTATAAAAATAATAATGATTGAGTCTTTATGTTTGATAGTCTCAGAAGTATACAGAGTGCCTAGTATATTTTTATGTAAGTTTGTAACGCAAGTGTAGATAAATTTAGTTTCGGGGAACCAACGATTTTGTGATTATTCGTTATATTGCAATGAGTGTCGTACTGGCCCAGTGGCTAAAGGCCTCGCCTTGCCTGAGGTCATGGGTTCAAATCTGGACAAATACCAATGATTTCCATTTTCAAATTCATTAATGTACTTTCTAAGTATATTTTAGAAATCATTGACAACGGTGAATGAAAACATCATGAAGAAACCTGGTCTTATAGTCTCAAATCGACAACCCGCATTGAGCAAGCGTAGTGATGAATGTTCGTGCCTTCTCTGTATGAGAAGAGGCCTTTGCCTTGCAGTGGGACAATTATAGGCTGGTATTATTATTATAATTATATATTGAATAATGAGTTGAGAGTATGGTATGGTTAGGTTTTGAATTCGGTCGAGTTTGTTGTAATGTTATGAAAATTGGTTATTCTATACATACTTTTAAAATTTTATTTTTATTCATTTTAAGAACATAAGTTTGGTTTGTATTTACATCTGCATTCCCCGAAAACTATTAATATCAATAACCTTGTGCGTATCTTCTTGCGCGGTTCCTTTCCAAGCGAGTTATGGCATGGTTGTCAACCAACTAAGCTGAAAATCATCTAGAAGCATGAAATTTGGCAGAAAGGTTCCTCAAGTGACGTAATTGTGCAGTAAGAAAGGATTTTTGGAAATTGCATCCCTAAGGGGGTAAAAAGGGGTTTAAAATTTTGTATGAAAAATCTAATTCCTTCGGCCATAATTCTTATTCTAAGTAAACAATATAGGTTGCCATTATTAGTTTTTCGAAACTCCCAAATGACGATTTAGGGGATGTTGAAGTTTGTATGGAAGAATCTGATTTCTTGGGTCAATCCACATGAAACTTGGCACAAATACCAACCTAAATAAACAATAAAGGATTTCATTATTAGTTTTTCGAAACTACCCCCAAAAGATGATTTAGGGAGTGTTAAATTATTTTTGAAATATCGTATATTTAAAAAATAATTTAACACCCCATAAATCACATATTAAATATTTCTTTGGTTAATAAATTTGAAAATTGACATAAATGCCCATCCTAAGCGAACCATAAAGGTTTTCATTATTAGTTTTACTTATCTAGTCCCAAAATGCGATTTTTGGGGAGTTAAAGTGCTTTGAAGAATTTTATTTCCCGGGTTAATAAATTTGAAATTTGGCACAAATACCAACCTAAGGAAACAATAAAGGTGGTCATTATACATTTTTCGAAACTAACTCAAGCTAAGAATCTTACTGGACAGGGTTTCGTTTTTGACGTGGTTTTCTAGGGAAGCACTAAGGCACGATTTTGCGGCAATTCAACCTTTAAGGAAGTGAAAAGGGTAAAAATTAGTTTGTATGTAAAATCAAATTCTTTGGGGATAAAGTTGATGATCAAAATTTACATAAAACATTTTGAAAACTCCCTCCCAGATTGGGTTTAGGGGTGTTAAAGTTTTTTTTGAGGCAACTCACTGCGCAATCTGACTAACATAAAATGATAAATAAAAAAATTTAATTCAAAAAATCTAAAAACCCGACTGCTTTGCAGTCGGAGCATACATCTGGTTTTCGTCAGCTAGCTCGCGAATATGTATCCTCCGACTGCACAGCAAGATTTTCTCCTTGTTTAAGTCTTTTTATTTCGCTTTTAAAGCAGTCGGGTTTTTAGATTTTTTGAATTAACTTTTTTTATTTATAACTTTTTAGTTATCTGTTTTTAAGATTTAGGTACATTTAAACATAATATGTGCTTTATATTTTCGAAATCACCTCTTAAAGCCCTTTATTTTGATACCCCACACGATGGGTTTGGAAGAAAAAAAAATTATCCTCCGCAATATGGCGCCCAAAATCTGCCATTTTTCTATTTTCCAATTTTAATGTAGCCAGTGACACTCGCGGGGTTAAGACGAATCGATTGACGTATGAATCATCAAAATCGGCCAACACGTTTGGTCTCTAGAACGCCACATAGGAACAAACAAACATACATACATACATACTTACATACATACATACATACATACATAGACTGATAAACACATTACCCTCCTTCGGCAGTCGGGTAAAAAGAGAAGAAAGGAGTGAATAGCATATTTAGGTTGTTCAAAATTAGACCCTCAACGGGGCAAAAAGGGTTGATAAGTTTTTAGGGGAGGATTTTACTTTGTGGCGATAACCTAAAATGTATTATTGTTTAAGTCAAATAACGAATCGTCCCAATCCAATAAACCCACCAACCCCAAACCCAAATCCACGATACCCAGTTTTTAATAGTTTTAATAATATCTTATTTTTGGTTGCCTTTACTAACTGCATATAAGAAAATCATTTATAGGATAAACGAAATCACGCGAACATAGTCGCGGGCGGAGTGCTAGTCATACATAAACATACTCATATTTATACTGGTCATTCTGTATAAAACCGTCTGAAATGATCAATGTAAAACTCTCTTTTATATTAAAATGTGCCCGAGAATATTTTGAATACCACCTGCATTCCAAATTTGAATTTTGAATTCTTTTACGTTCGGCGAATTCGGCGCGAAATTAGCCACGAATCCTATTTTTTTTCAATTTACTCTTCTGATAATATTATGAAAGCATTTGTGTATAGTTATTACTATATATTATTACTATAAGTTGTTATTTTATTTTGTGCCTATAAACTAATTTTAATTTTAAAACAATACATTTTTGAAAATCCCTTTTTTATTTAAATGAATAATTTTAAATAATCGAAATACACTTAATCGATTAGGCTGAATGCAGTTTTAATCGATTATGAGACGCGTGAATGGACAGCAAAAAAAAAAACAACACCAAAGAAATGTCATGTTGCAAGGTTGCATCAAAATTTTAAGCAATTTTTTTCCAGATTTTGGCTTGTTTTTTTATGAATTTTTGTATGACAAATTAGGAACTTATGGACGCAAATAAAATGAGTATATCTTTGTGTTGTCCTTTTGCATCTTTTCAGCAAGGGAAAAGGTTGTTTATGTACATATTTTGAGCAAATCTAAATTGTCTACCGTTTGGAAAGGTGTAGTAATTCGTATTTTGTACACATTTTGCAGTAGACTGACGCGGTTTAACCGAGCGCAACATGTAAATAAAGATATTTTTTTCAAATTTACTGTGTAAGATAGCTGCGTAAACTTATTTTTCTGAATAAATTCGAATGTTGAAAGTTCAAGTAAATTCCTGAATTTCATGACGTAATTTGCAACAACCTGTCGACTCAGCTGGTGTGTCATGTGTCAAAATCTTGTCGAGCAGAGTGGTTAATGAACACTCGAAAAAGGACACGTACTATGCAAATTCCAGAAACTTTTTACAGGCGTTAGCAAGTTGTAAGTAGGTATCTACTTCTATAAACTGAAGTAACTATATCAGTTTCTCATTTGCAAGACAGGGCCTTACTTTAAATTGCTAACTTACTAGTCTAGGGGCTCCAAAAAACCAGACATCGTGATATTACACACGGCCGTGTAGCCACCCTAGCCGAGAGTGACGTCACGAAAGTCGTAAAACTAAGAATTCTTGTGTTTTTCCAGGAATATCTAGAGTTCTTTGGTAAATGTTTGTAGTATGATTGTGTTATGCGAATAAAGCTTCTGATCTAAGAATATTTTTGTTTTACAAAAATAATGAGTTGTCGTCTGATCATGAGACTGATCATCAAAAATGACGACGCGGTTAAATATTTCGAATACAAAATATCAGAGGGGCAATTCTCGTACTTAAAAATGTTCAATCTCAAGTTACAATCTTATCTAGGCGACTATCTATGTCAAAAACTTTTCCAAATGTAGGGCGGAGAAGTTTTGAACAGATTGAGAATGGGAAAGTTCTCTACAAAATTAGCCAGTTGTTCCTCTGATCATAAAAATAACACTGGCAAATGGCAATCACAAAATTTACGACATGAATAGATTATAAATTCAAAATCCCAGTGACCTATATAATTATTGTCTGTATAGATAGATTCCAAATTCAAACTTTTCATAGAGTAGTTCTAATCCAAAAAGTATTAAACCAAACGATCCTACAAATCCTATGAAGTTGAAACCGTCCGTTCAAAAACCTTTAAAAATCCATGGACTTCCAAATAAAAACTTCAATTTCGGAAGTCGGTGTTCCTGTTTATATGGTAAGTTTTTTATTTGGAAGTCGGTTGGATTTTTGTTTTTTAAGTTTTTTTATTTTCACTTATTAGTGGCTACATAATGGACCAGTTCTATAGGTTAGGTATCTATAATGCCCAAAGTGATGCCAGAATAGATTAACCCAATAATATGAAACTTCTAACAAAACCGGTGGAATGAGAGGTTGAACGGTTGACAGGGTGAACTGTTTACACCTACGTACCCCTTTAGAGCGTACCAGTGTGATGGTTATATTATGAAATGGTGTAAACAATAAACAGACATGCGATTGCAGCTATCCCGAGTGATTTGCCGTCATTTATTGAAGCGTTCTGATGTATGTCTCCGAAGTTCTGCATCAGATCTTGATGAAATTTAACACAAATAAAAAAAAATCCAATTGGTAACCTCGATAAGTTAGATCAACCATCTTATAGACTAGCTAAAGTTCACTCATCTTTCATGGGGTACTGTGTTAAATTCTATAACAAAATACCTTGTGATATCACAAAAACTTAATGAAAGTAAATTTAAAACTTTAGTTAAAGGCACACTTTGTAAACAAGCATATTACAAATTAGTTGATTATATTCAAGATAAGAATGCATGAAGGAAACATGCTGCTCCTGCTGCTTAGGGCAATCTTTAATGTAGACAAAATCAAATTTGCTAATTTATATTCCTATTCATAGTTATTGTATTCTTATTTTATTTTTATTCGTTTTTCAGAATTTGACTCACACACTGTTCCGTTGTTGTTGAATTAGGTATTTTACCTATGTTTGCAATATTTGTAAATATGTGAGAACCGTGTTCCTAATTATGAAATTAATGAATTTACCTGTTAATGCTTTTATATATACCTGTACGTAGTAGTATTGTGTAGTGCTATTTTTGGGTGCATCGTCCTCACATATATGAATGTATTTTTATGTAAATATTGTAAAAGACCTATTTTAAAAAGAGTAAGTATGGAGTTTCTTGTGCGTTCTTCTCCATAACAAGTTACTTTTCCGAATGCACGGTAGAATCAATTTTTATTACATGTAAATTTTTAATTTTAAATTGTTTGACGTTCAAAAGTGCTGCTTATTGGCCTAGTTGAAATAAATATATTTGACTTCGACTTCCTCCGTTTTGGGAAGTCGGTTAAAAATAGAATTTGATGATGATATCAAACTATGAAAAGAAACTCGTTCAACTCGACAATCCTTGTAATTGATTTATGAGAAATGTTGCCTGAAATTAGCGATAAAGTTAAATGGGAAACTTTTGATTGATGTCTCGGCCCGCTTCAGTTCAAATTAAAACCAATAGACTTGACATTATTTGAATAAAGTTCGTAAAATATGAATTAATATTTGAGTTGTTAATAAGTTTTTCTTTGTGTTGGATTAAGAAGGCTGATGAGAAAACTACGATGGTATTAATTTCTGCCTACTAATTAGTTTTTTGGCGAGATGGGCAGACGACAATGTTGCCATCGCGGGCAGAACATGGATGAGGCCTGTGCTCCTGCGTGGGGATTGGCTCAAAAAAAAAAGAGAGGCCTATGCGGTGGACGAAATCGGGCTGCGGATGATGACGAGGATGTTATGGCACGCGTATGTGTGTTTATTTGTCTTCTTAACTCCTGAAGCGCTCAATTAATAGGTGTATTTATTTTATTTAATGTAACAAATATTAACATATATACAAATGAATAATAATGAAAAAACAAGCCAATATACAAATACAAAGGGGAGAGGGAAAAGGAATCATTGTGCATCAAAAAAATCGTCCGTCGAAAAAGTTTTTTGTTATTCGGGTAAACTATTCTGGCATAACTTTGGGCTTTATATCTAAGATTTTATAAGTACACAAAAATAGTCGGTGTCAAAAAACGTAGAAACATAAACAGGAATTTCGACTTCCGAAATTGAAGTAATTTTTCACTTTGTAGGTTTTTAGGGTTCCGTACCGGGGAAAAAAAGGTAATAACGGGACCCTATTACCAAGATTCCGCGGTCCGTCTGTCTGTCTGTCCGTCTGTCAACAGGCTGTATCTCATTAACCGTGATAGCTAGACAGTTGAAATTTTCTTGCGATAATGGTACGGAACCCTTCATGCTCGAGTCCAACTCGCACTTAGCCGGTTTTTAATTTTTTATTTGCAAGTCGGTCGTATTTTTTTTGTGAAAAATTATTTCATAACTGTTTTCAATGAAATTGAATATAATTTTTTATTTTTATAGACATCTATGAAACCACTGCTGTATGAAATATTCGATCACTCCGTGAAATACAGCGTAGTTAATTAATACAGTTACAATGGAAAACTGAAAATACTGCCAAATTCGAGGACGATATCTGATTTTGTGTAAAGTGAGAATGTTGCACCGCTGCCTAACCCTCTGGGGATTACAGGCGTGATGCTAAATGTTGTAAAGATAGGTACCAATGTTCGGTATTTCTTCACACTTTTTAGAACATCCTAAGGGCGGTTACGCACAAAACTTCCGTGTCCGTGATTTGAGTTCCGAGTTCAAAATGTTCTGAATTATCACAGATGATGACGGATAGAGTTCGGATGTAGTGCGTAAGCTTCCCTACAAGAAGTACTACGGCTACTTCGGAACTGAAATTTCACGGACACGGATCGGATGTAGTGCGTAAGCGCCCTTCCACTTTATTTCCGTCTTCAAATTTATAACATCAAAATATGGAAATAAATATCGGGAACGCAATAAACAAAGGAAACACACAATACCACAAACCTAGATTCAGATCAAACACACCACAGACTATAAAGTTCTGTATTCACGACCTCATAAATATTGATACCTACAAATAATCTGCTATTCTAACACGATTACCTGAGAGACAACTACAGGAAGATACAAAATTAATGGCGGCTTGGAACACGAGGCGAGTTGCTACGCAGAAACAAAGTGAGAGTGGGGTATTATTCAGTAAAATAAGTATTTTAGAACCGCCATTAAGTTTGAATCTTGCTGTTCTCAGTTCTTGTGTTACTGATTGAATCGATGACTCTATTATTTCTGTGTTGCGTTAAGAATAGGCAATAAGATAATGTGCTTGAGCATAGATAATTGGAATATTCAAATGAACTAAGACGTTTTGGGTTCGAGTTCTAATCTACAAGATCAGAACTCGAACCTAAAACGTCGTATGATGTGAAGCCTTTTAAATATTTAGTTGAAATGAGGTCTTAAATGAATACATAATACATAGATCATTATCTGCCTAGCCTTTTTCCCGATTATTGTTGGGGTCGGCTTCCAGTCTTACCGGATTCAGCTGAGTACCAGTGTTTTACATGGAGCGACTGCCTATCAGACCTCCACAACCCAGTAACTGGGTAACACGATACCCCTTGGCAAGACTGGTGTCAGATCTCAGGCTTCTGACTACCCGTAACGACTGTCAAAGTTCTTCAAATGACAGCCGGGACCAACAGCTTAACGTGCTTTCTGAGGCACGGAGGAAACTCGGTATGTTGAAATGGTCACCCATCCACGGACTGACCTCGTCAAGCGTTGCTTAACCTTGAAGATCGACCCGTGCGGCTGTTATTATTTAGCCACTCCTCAATACATAATACATAGATGCTAACGACTATCTAATTAGAAATTGATCTTAATTCAGCTTTAATTTACATATGTTTATTTGTTTTTGCTCCATTGGTATAATTGCTGCAAGGCGTCCCAGTGCGAGGGTAAACAAATAAACAAAAAAAAAGTAAATTTAAAAAATCAAAAGACCCGACTGCTTAAAGGCGAACTAAAAAGACGTAAACAAGAAGAAAATCATGCTGTGCAGTCGGAGGATACATATTCGCGAACTGGCTGACCAAAACCAGATGTATCCTCCGACTGCACAGCATGATTTTCTTCTTGTTTACGTCTTTTTAGTTCGCCTTTTAAGCAGTCGCATCTTTTGATTTTTTTAATTTACTTTTTTTATTTATAACTTTTTAGTTATTTTTTTTAGATTTCGGTACATTTAAACATATAAGTGTTATATATTTTTGAAATCACCTCTTAAAACCCTTAATTTTGATACCCCACACGATGGGTTTGGAAATTAAAAAAAATATTGTCCCCCACAACAAAATCCGCCATTTTCTATTTTCCAATTTTAATGTAGTCAGTGACACTCGCAGGATTAAGACGAATCGATTGACGTATGAATCATCAAAATCGGCCAACGCGTTTGGTCTCTGGAACGCCACATAGGAACATACATACATACATACATACATACATACATACTTACATACATACATACATAGACTGATAAACACATTACCCTCCTTCGGCAGTCGGGTAATAACGCTTCTTTTTTCCTTGACATTGTTTTTTGTTGTTAATTATCACTGTTACACAGTGTAGCTATCTGTCAAGAACCTGTAACTGATAATAATTTTTGAATCGGATCTACATTTCTAAAGATTATTCCTTAGGTACACAAAGAAACAATTGTACTTACCTCATTTTAATATAAGTTTAAAATGTAACCGACTGCAGTATTGCGATCTAAAATGGCTGATATAACATTTGCGAGCGGTATTAGGTATGTGCTACTAGTCAAAAACAAAAGAAACACGAAACATCTCCAAGAAGTTTGCCTGCAATGTTGCTGTATCAACAATTTTGTAACAACTCTTAACATGGTTACGTAACAAAAGTTGTAACAACGTTTCGTGACGGCTAGCAACGGGGTATGCTACAACAAAAGTTGAAAAATTGTCTTGATGTTATTTTCAGACACGTAGCTAGAAAACGTCTTGCGCTCTAGTAGGTAAAGCTAAGGATATATGCTTGTGTAACAGCCATATGTGTAATAGCTTGCACGCTTACACCTAGTGAAATACACCCACGATATCACCAATTCACCAATCATAATGTGCTTAATTAAGTTTTTATAATTGCTTTTAGCAGAAGAATCGAAGTCATCCAAAAGGCAATGAAATGGGCTATGCTTGAAAAAACCTCTCGACGCCTCTCGTGATCTATGTAATAGGACAAAGTTGGCCGACATAGGACGACGAATTGTCAAACTGAAGTGGCTGCCATGACTCACGCACAATGGTCCATCTAAAAGGACTAAGTGCAGAAACCAAATCCTTTAACATAGAACTTACTGTAACTATTGAAATATGTAAATAATATAGCACTAAGAAACCGATCACATGATGGAGTCGGAAATGGTCATAGTAACTCCTCAACCAGACAAGACAGCACCATCGTGTTTCCTTGGATGTGTATTGACAAGTGCTATTAGCTTTAGTACAATTCTGTTCAAAAATATTTGTTACTTATCTATATATATATATATATATATACAAACAAGCAAGCTTTGTCCTGAATGACTGAATGACTGACTGACGGATTAACGCACAGCCTAAATCGCTGATCTTAGAGACTTGAAACTTGGAGGGTGTGTTCTTTCTATGACGTAGGCATCCGGTAAGAAAGGATTTTCCGAAATTCTACCCCTAAGCGGTTGAAAAAGGGGGGCAAAGTTTGTATGGGACAATGTGATTCCTTCGGCCAAAATTCTTGATACTTGGTACAAATAGTAATCAAAGTAAATTGTAAAGGTTGTCATTATTAGTATTTGAAACTACCCCCAATTAATGATTTAGGGGGTGTTGAAGTTTGTAAGCAAGAATCTGATTTCTTGGGTCAATAAACTTGAAACTTGGCACAAATACTATCCTAAATGAATAATAAAGGTTGCTTTTTTTTAAACTACCCCTGAAAGACGATTTAGGGGTGTTAAAGTTTTTTTGAAGAATCTTATTACTTCAGTTAATAAACTTGACTTAAATAAATAGTAAAGGTTTTCATTAAGTATTAGTTTTTCAAAACTAAAAAGAAAAAAGGAAAGATTATTTAGGGGTTGATATTTTTTTGATAAATCCTATTTCTTGGGTTAATAAACATGGAACTTGACAAATACCAACCTCAATAAACAATATAGGGGTAAAATCACGCGAACGAAGTCGCGGGCTAAGTGCTAGTTACTTATAACAGGCATACCTACCTACTGGAGAAAAGTCTTGTATTCAAGTTTGAAGGTACACGTATGCATAGTTTTGCATCAAGTTTATGTTACTAAACTTCAAGTAGAGTTGGGAACAAAACTAATAGGAACTGAAGACGTATTACTTAGCCTTGTCTATAAAGTTTTGTTTGTGGAGCAATGTTTAGTTTACAGGTTGCAGCGGAATTTTGCATACACTGGTGTGTTCATTGATGATACTGTTTGTTTGTTGTTAGGGTAAGTTGTACGGTGCGGGCGTAGGAGTATAAGTTTTGTTCTCGTTTTCTTATGGAAAAGAAGAAAGAATATAGGAAAAATATTTAATTGCCACAAAACGACATACAAACACTACATTACAAGAACAAGAAAAGTGATAGCAGATTTTGAAAACGAAACCCTTAACAATAGAGTTACAAAAAAAATAATATGAAAAAGCCTAAATTCTACCATAAATACATAGACATAGCAACGATAGTGTTATTAGTTCTTAAATTATGTTAGAAGCTATATTGTTTCTATGGCAATACAGCTGAGTTACGCGATTTATCCAGTGCAAAACTGACACACGCGGCGTTTCCTTCTTACCTGACTACGGCGAAGCTAAATGAAGGGTTATGATTTTAGCAGTCAGTATTTGTATTTACGTATGTTCCTCCGTAGAGCCTAAACTATTCATCCGATTTTGATGACTAAGGTGTCAATCGATTTGTTATTGTAGCCCGGATAACATTTTCCATTTTTTTTTTCCTTATTAGTTCCCGATTTTGACATACGCGGTGTTAGAACTTAAGTGACGATATATGTAGATTTTTACTTTTACATGTGGTTTAAATCACAGTCACTCCGCGTTAAAAAGTCCGCGTCCATGGTCTCTCGTGCGGAATAGAACATTGCAGCACGTCGCTACACTTCAAGGTCTGCGATCAATCTGTTTTGTTGGGATCGGCTTCCAATCTTAGCAGATGCAGCTGAATTTCAGTATTTTTTATGGGCCGACTGCTTCTTTGCGTAATCTCCGTAGCTGGTCTAGTAACTGGGTAACACGATACCCCTTGGCAAGACTGGTGTCAAATGTTCGCGCTTTTGTTTTTGAAAGCAAATTATCAATATTCCCAAGCCATGTTCATAATTATCCTGTTCTAATATAAGATTGCTTCATAACAACAATTTTCAGTGCCTATAACGGTGGAGCGTGGTTTAACCCGAACAACGCCTAACGTTTGACAGTAATATTAAATATTAAACTGGCAGTGAAGCTCGCGTGAAACTATAAAAAAACTCACGGGAATGTACACGAATGTAAACAGTATCCAATGTCCTAAACCAGGTCATGGTCTACCAGTGAGCCTGATTTCCTTATAAGATGTAGTGTAATAATAATAATAATAATAAAAAAAAAAATAATAATAATAAAATCGTTTATTTCTCACCACAAACAAAGTACAAAACAAAAGATATTTTAAATTGTAGATTACAAATTTGGTTGTGGATCGCTGGTGCCTGTGGTAGGTAAATAAAACCTGTGTTACAGGTCACCAGGCCTCCACCTCAAATCGCTTTTTATAAGCCATTACAATTGCACATAAAAGTAGCATAGACGAGTATACAATGACAAGATTAGAGATCAGTAAACGGTTGGTGAGTAAGCTAAGGTTACAATATTTAAATGAGTGTGTAAGTGTGGTGTTGGGGGTGTATTGTGTGTATGTGTATGTGGTGTGTATGCGTGTGTGGTGTGTATGTGGGTGTGGGGTGTATGTGGGTGACTGTGCTTGCGTGTGCAATAACATAGCGTAAGATTTCTATATTAACGATTTAATAATTCAAGAGAAGGGAGAGATTACTGGAGGACCTCCAAGAGGCCTTCTGTTTCTGAGTAGGATTGTGAAAGAAGCCAATTTTGTAGCGTGGTTTTGTATAATCGATGATTCAAGTTATGTATGGATAACAATTTATGGAGTTTGTTATATAAGTATGGCCCAAGGAAGACAAAGAATCTGCGGCTAAAGGATGTTTTTATTGCGGTAGATGTCGCTACAAGGCGGTTACGAGGAGTGGAATCCGGGTCGAAGGGTGTTAGAGAATGTTGTTTCAGCGCAGTAACTAGTATAAATAGTTGCCTAACAGTGGGAACTTGACAGTACTCGTATAATTCTTTTGTAGGAAAGAGACGGGACTTAAAACAGCACACCTTAAGCACGGCCCTTTGCGCACGCTCAACCTTTATCAGGTTGGACTTGGCTGCACCACCCCACGTGATTGAGCAGTAGCTCAAGATGGACTGGCATAATGCTAGATACACCATTTTCATAACATCTGCGTCAGCTGATTGACGCAATTGTTTAAAAATGTAGATGAGTTTTCTCACCCTCCCTGATAACTGTTCAATATGCTCTTTAAATGTTAGGTTACTGTCTATCAGTATCCCTAGGTATTTAACTGCTGTGACATGTTTAAGCACAATAGCACCTGACACATTATCACATGCACAGTCATTAGCAAGATAAAAGGGTTTCGCCAATATCTGCAAAGAGGGGTCTAAAGAATTCGATGGATTCCGAATAGAAAAATTCATAAGTTTAGTTTTAGTTGTATTCAAGGTAAGTAAATTGTTATTTAGCCATTCTCTAACTGCATCAAACCCAATCTGAGCAAGGCGATAGGTGTCCAGCCAGGAGTTGGATGAAAAAATAAGTGCTGTATCGTCAGCATATGAAAATATGTTACCACCTTGGAGAGTAAGGTTGCAGAGGTCATTTATAAAGACCAGAAACAAGGTAGGGCCAAGGATACTTCCTTGAGGCACTCCGCAATCTATTGGTAAATCAGAGCTCATACAAGACCCAATTTTAACACTTTGGGTTCTTTTTGTTAAATAACTCCGAAACAGGGACAGCTGCACCCCTCTTACTCCCAGAGACTCGAGCTTGTGAATGAGCATGGAAATGGAGACCGTGTCGAAGGCTTTCGCGAGGTCTAGAAACAGCGCAACGCACTTTTGCTTTTTATCAAGTTTCTTGACTACCAGATCAGCTAGATTATGTACAGCATCATCTGTTGACAATTTTCTTCTAAAGCCAAATTGATTAGGTGATAGCAAGTTGTGTGATTCCAGATAAGTAACAAGCCTAGAGTTAATAATTTTTTCAAGTATCTTTGACATCGCGGGCAGAACAGAGATAGGCCGGTAGTCCTCGACACGTCCTCGATCGCCCGACTTAAAAATTGGGTGCAGTAGTGCCTTTTTGAACAGGTCAGGGAAGATACCTGTGTTTAAAGTTAAGTTACAGAGATATGTGAGGGGAGGGACAATAATTTGTTTGTGCCTCTTAAGAAATTCAGAAGAAATGCCGTCCCAACCAACCGCTGAACTGTTTTTGAGAGAAGTTATTAGATGTTCCACCTCTGACTCATCGGTATTTAATAGCACAAAGGATTTAGATTGAGAGCAGGAGCATGACGAAGGAGAAGGAGGTCGAGGGTTCTTGATAATTTTTTCAGCCAAATCACTACCTACTCTCACGAAGTACGAATTAACCTTATTTATGGCAGATTGCTTATCACTGGAGGATTCCAGAAGTTCATATGCGGACGATTGAGACCTAGTTAAGTTAGTGACATTCTGGATAACGTTCCATACTTGTTTTGAGTTCCTACCAGCTTTTTTAAATTCTAATTTTTCATAACCAGTTTTAGCCTTTCGCAACAGGTTAGTACAATAGTTCCTGTACCTTCTATAGGAGACATTGAGAATTTCATCTGTCGGGTTGATCTTATGTTTTCTATATAGATTGTCTCTATGACGCATACACTTCAACAGTCCTGAAGTTATCCAGGGTTTGATAGGTCTGCGTCGTCGAGACAGAGTTAATGTTGTGGTATTTTTAGCTAATGCAGACATGATTGGTTCGATCAAGTATTTAGTAGCCAAGTTAGGGTCCTTAGCGGTGTAAACAGGCTCAAAATTTATGTTCTCCATATCACTTGCAAGCTCATCATCATTGACCCTGACAAAAGAAGGCTGTTTCGTTTTGTCAGGTTTCCTCTTACAGAGGGCGAGCATAACTGCATAGTGATCGGTGATGGTGGACTCTATTATGAGAATTTTTGACGAAACCGAAGTTTTCAGGTTAGCGTGATCCAGGCAAGTGGAGCCATGGGTGGGGTATGTGTGACCCGTAAAGAGTCCGTGGTGTGCTAGAAGATCTAGATAGTCTAAAGAATGTTTAGATTGACAACCGTGAGCAATATCAATATTAATATCTCCCATGAGGACAATGTTCCTGTAGGATTTGAGTTCGTTAAGGATATTGTCCAGCGATTCTATAAATGTTGAAGGATCAGAAAAGGCATATGGTCTGTAAATAGCAACAATTGCTACGTAGGTACCTATAGTAACAACTAGACAATTAGCTTCAGAAATAACTGGCTCTCTTACTTTTATATTAGATAAACTCGTTTTAGCATATACGATCACACCATCATTTTGGTTGTAATTATTTAAAGTTTTATAAGAGTTGTAGCCATCAATAGTGGGAATTATGAGATTACACGAAAGCCAGCACTCGGATAATATAATTACATCACTAGGTATGTTAATTCGTTCCAGTAAAGTTAAAAACCCAGAGAAATTGGCATGAGTACTGCGAATGTTTTGTAGTAATACGGTAAGGTTAGTATTTGGTACGGGTAATAAAGAGGTGCAGGCGTCAGGGTCACAGGTTTGCGCGTCACAGAAGGAGGTGCCATCCAAGTTGGTAAGGAAATCATTTATTGCTGCGAATTATATATCTTGTATTTCTCGGGGCACAAACCATGGTAATAAGGCGGGAGTGACTTGATCCACACCCGAAAAAATATTTCAAGAGTTAATGTTTTAACAAAAAAAATATTAATTGTATACATATTTGGTAATAATATACGGGCTATTTCAAAGTTATTTTTATAGTACGCTAACAACAGTTTTGTAATGTAGTCTGTGTAGTTGTAAGTAAAGTTTGATTTTAATAATACGAGTATCTGATAGTATAATGCAAAATGTATAGTGATATGGAATTGAATATGGAAGGTGTACGTGTGTTTACATGAGATATTATGATCATCTGAGGGTAGGCTTAAGAAATTAAATAGTTGTACGGATAAGATAAAGCATGAGACACACTCAGCTAAGTGTGAATTTGTGACACAGTTTACAAAATTAACATTGGGGAAGTACAGTAGTGAAATAGTATTTAGTCACATTTTATTGAGAGCCAATAAGTCCGCCTCATTTTTAATCTCCACGCGCTTACCTCCATCATCTTTACGCATGTAAATTCTGCCTCTATTAGCCCAGCAATATTTATACTTCAGATTCTTGGCTGAATCACGGGCCATGGCAAACAGTTTTCGGTCCTTGTTTGTTAGGCTCTCAGTTATATAAATAGGTATAGAAGGTCCCGGTACACCAATAGTAGACGTAGAGAGCTTATTGTCTACATGGTTTCTATTATACAACTTCACATTGTTTAAGATCTTGTTTTTAGTCAGCACTGAAGTAAACTCCGTTATAACTGTGGATCCACCTGTTTTGTTTGCGATTCTATAAATGTCCTTTATGTCTGCAGGTATAATATGAGTTTCGAAAGCATCACAAGTTTTTTTAACGAGTCCACACAGATCCTGTTGTGTCTCCTTCTCAATCTGAGCCGGTAAGTTACGGAACTCGATGACTGAGAACTTAAGCCTTTTTTGTAGTTGTAATGTATTAAGTGTATACAACTTTTATTGTAGAAGAAGGTTAATTATCCACAAGTAGTTTAATCTACACTTTAGATTCTATGCTATGGATGAGATCAGTCGTGGTGAACCATTGACCCTTTTCTTTAAAGAAATTCTAGTTTTGTAAGTGTGCGACTGTACTTTTGATCCTTTCACATTTAATATTAGAAGATAATATGAATATAATATATTTTTGTTGAGTTTGAATGTTGTTTTTTTGTATCTGTTAGTAAGTGCGTTGACTCTATTATAACTATAATTAAATTTAGATTAAGTAACGTATTACTGATTCGGATAATTTCGATAGGCTTGGGTAATTATTAAAAAGGTTTCTTGAGAATTAAACGAAATAAAAATAAATAATCGTGGCTAGATTTAGCAGTTTGACATTACTGTGTATGGCATTATATCATAATTTAATTACAGTAAAAACATTTTCTTAATATCGCTTGGTAAACTTCGTGTTTCGTCACTCGTCGGATTTCTATCAGTTGTCCTTTGCACTTCGTACAGACCGGACGCTCACAATCAGCTTGGAACTATATAAAGTTATTAATACTCTTTTAACATAATGTAATTTATTTTAAAAATGGGAGGAAAGCTGCTAAAGCTGTTACTTTCACAACTCTATATATTTCACAGAGAAATCAAAACAAAACAACAATAAATTGCTTAGTTCTGAATTCAAATTATTATACACGATAAATCTAATAATTGATGGACATGGAAATTAGCATTCGTTTGTATTCGGCAATGCGATGATTGCCGAGCGACATTTAGAAAATAGTTGAGTTGTACGCAGGCTACAAATGTCAATATTAAACCTGCTTAAATATTATAAGCTAACTTTTAAAAAGGCACGCTTTTTCGTACAAAATCATTCCACGGGGCAGCTTAATTTTCAGCTTAAATAATTGCAGCTGTACTGGAAACCAAATATTAATATTTAAAAGGAAGTGCTTGTGTCAGACAGAACGAGGCATATATGAATAAAGATGAGAATATGCAATGAAGTGGAATAAGATTAATTAAAAGTCATGATGCGATGCAACTGACTTATAATTAAATATATGGTATATTAGATATCTGTGCTGCTGTAGTGCACGTTATAAGAAAATGTATTGATGTTATTTGACGAACACGCCGTAAGTACGGCCTTGAGCTTACCTGAGGGCAAAAGAGGCTGCCGAGGACGACCTCCTTTGACATGGTGGAACAGTATGACGCAGCTCAACAAGAAGGTGAAATTACCTGACCCGACAACCCTCGACAGAACGACATTCTGCCGTGAAATAAGGAGAGCCAACCCCAAATAAAGTGGGAAAAGGCAAGGAAGAAGAAGAAGAATTGATGTTATTTGAAAAACTATTGTCACCATTTTGATGTATAAAAAGTGGTGACGACATTGGCTGGCTATATGACAAAAACATACGAAAATAAGGAGACCGTACCTCATCGTACTTTCTAAGATAAATTAATCAAGCAAATACATAAAAATAAACTTATACTTTGCTGCACTTTATGTAGTGTTTAATTCATTTTGCATCTTTAAATCAATTTCGTTCTCTAAAATATTTTCGCAGTGTTACTCTGTCATCTATTATATAATTTACAATGCAAAGAAAATTTAATGGATCCCGTAAAAGATAATGTCGATTGCTGCCACTTGCAGTGTTCACGAAAGAATGGCAATTACCAATTGACTTTATTGTCACATCAAAGAGTAATGTGGCACTGAAACAAATAAATAAATAACAATTTAATCGATTAATTGAATGCTGATCCAATTAAAACTGTCACTCTATTTCCTCTTTGTAACAAAATCAATAGCAAATTTTAAATTATGCTTTTGGGATAACAAATTCGAATGGTTAACCATAGACGCAACTAATGTAAACCTACCTTATTAGTCTAGAGTTTTTGTGTTCTGGGCTGGAAGTATTTTGTCAAACACAAAATAGTTCATAAATTCAACAAAGCACGGATTGTCGCGTCGTTGGCAGCATCTAGAGATTAGTCGTAATAAAAGTCGTGGTGCCGAATTTGCATCGAGCGCAACACCACAGATTAGAGAAGCAAAGAAAAGAGGAAAAAAAAAGTCACAATTACGATGACGAGCCGCTTGCCAAGCCATTAGTTTCACGTGTGTCGTAGTGTGAGTAAACGAAGACAACGCTTGTATGTTAAGTATAGACAATGCCAACTCTAGCAACGTCTGAGCTGTATCCGTGCATAGATTCAAATTACAGTAACAATGCATTCGAAATTCGAATAAATTACTCATTAAAACAATACCACGTGTATCACCATCGCCACTGTGTATATAGCAGCTGCCCACTACCGGCCACTGCCCGCCATGCATTTGGCGAATGGTGAATTCTCTCTGTGTTTACATTATACACGCCTCACGTTATTATGCGGCCAAATACTGCGTAATTAGCACAGGAATAATGAGCTATTTTAAGGTAATAGCAGTTTCAATACTGATTACATGCACATTATATGTGTATTTCATTGGCTAAAAGCTCCTTTATTGAAAGCATTTCCCGAGGTAGTGGACCGGCCATTTTGGTCGGAGGGCCGATAACTGCTGAAGTCGATTAGTCCTTGGGAGAAGAATTTTAGGAGAAAAAACTAGATGGAGTATAAAAAGAATGAGAATATTTTATTTTCCAGTAGCATGTTGAGGCGCTAAATACACCGAAGAGCTTAATTATAAAAATTGTCACCCTTTTAAACGAGATAGCGTGACAATCAAATCCCACATATTGTCAACTGATTTGCCGGGTTTTGGCATTAAAATAAGCTATTCGAATTATTAATAAAAACCGTTAA
This sequence comes from Anorthoa munda, assembly GCA_945859665.1. Taxonomy (NCBI): domain Eukaryota; kingdom Metazoa; phylum Arthropoda; class Insecta; order Lepidoptera; family Noctuidae; genus Anorthoa; species Anorthoa munda. The sequence continues at coordinate 4,658,280 of OX243900.1, read as the reverse complement.
AAAACACAGCATCACAAGGAAATGAACATGTGACGTGTAATTGGAAAGTCATTTGGATTTTTAATTAAGAGAAAAAGGAATCTGAAAAATTGGCCAGAGGTATTATAGGAATGACTTTTCAACTAAAACAAAAAATCTAAATTAACCACAACACAGTGTTATGAACTACGACATTTCTGAACATTTCATGGTCGGAACTGCAAAGTCGTTCCAGTTAAGAGTAAAATGGATCGGAAAATCTCAACTTAGGGTACAGTTGTTCTATCTCACGACCACGAATTGGTCTTAGTCGTTTACTGTGTAATGCGCATGCACATTGCTTCTGTGTGCGTAAGCTCGGGAGCGCTCAGTATCGCCTGAGCACAAAGAAAAATGTGCTTGTGCATCTATAAACACGACTAAGATCAACCCGCCGTCGTGAGATAGAACAACTGTACCAAGCGCATCAAAGGAATGATGCCCCGGACAGTTAACATAATTTTCCCTTTAGCTTTCAAACCACAGCTCCAGTAAGGATCTATCCGCAACCTTCATGCAAGATGGATGGTTCAAAATAGGCTGAACGGAAGTGAATTGAAATCTGGCACGTCTACAGAAAAATCCACTTCTTTGTCACGGGACAAAAAGCGATCCCTGATCGGAAAACTGGTGAATAGACGACAAAGCCTACTCATATTCGGGTCATTTCACAAGCAGTAATGGAGGAGACTTTACCTTTATGCGTTACAGTAGAATTTTTAATCAGGCATCATGTTTTTTATCAGTCTATGTATGTATGTTTGTTCCTATGTGGCGTTCTAGAGACCAAACGCGTTGGCCAATTTTGATGATTCTTACGTCAATCGATTCGTCTAAACCCTGTGAGTGTCAATGGCTACAATAAAATTTAAAAATAGAAAAATGGCGGTATTTGGGTGGGGGCCCAAATTATTCTTCCAAGCCCATCGTGTGGGATATCAAAATAAAGTGGAAAATTAAAAAAAAATACAAAATTACTGAAAAGTTATAAATAAAAAAAGTTAATTAAAGAATCAAAAAGCCCGACTGTTTAAGAAGTGGATCAGTCGACATTGACAGTCGGAGGATACATATTCGCCAGCTCGCTGACCAAAACCAGATGTATCCTCCGACTGCATGACTTTTTTCTTGTTTTCGTTCATTAATTCGCTTCATAAGCAGTCGGGGTTTTTGATGTTTTGAATTAACTTTTTTTATTTTAAGTTCGCATATTAATACAATAACACATATTCAATAAGTTCATTATCAGTGGCTTCGACCTAACGCGTGAAAGTTGAAAATTAACCTGCGGTATACATAACCTGTAATATTCTATCGAACTAAAAATAATTATCCTAGTTCAGGCTATAGTCTACCCGTGTACCATCGAAATCAATGTTGCTGTTTAGGTATAATTGATTATATAAGAGATTGAAGATAAGAGATACAGATTAGTAGGATTTTACGACCAAAATACTCAGCTAAATTACAGGGTACTATTATTTTGGGCGCACGGTTGGCGCAGTGGTTGAGCGATTGACTGCTGCGCTGCGTGTCGCGGGTTCGATTCCCGCACGGAACTAATATTTGAATGACCTACATGAGTTTATATGTTTGTAAACGCACCCACGATACAGGAAGAAATGCCTAGAGTGGAGCAACGTTTTCTAAAAAAAATAAAAAAATGTTTTACGACAGTACTGAGTATCCGTTGATCGGACATAGGGTCCACTCAGAACACACCAAACGTTTTTGCTCTCTGTAAGCTAGTTTGGATATCACGGGCTTATGTGCATAGTTATATTGGCTAACTATGAAATACGGTGTTAGATTGGTATGTATTTCACTCACTGAGGTTTTGAGCTACGCTTTCACAAATGAGTCATGTATTTCGATGTTTTGACAGACATGTTTTGAGCTTTGATATTTTCAAGGGGATCGTAGGTACGAGTATTGCGCAGTTACTGGGCTTTGGAAGTCAGATATTCGCGTCAAGAAAAATACTGGGCATTCGAATGAAAGCCGATCATAAAATCTTACTGATGATCTGACTCCTATCATACAGGTCCGCCTAATTCGGGAGTCAGAGGCTTCAATAACTGCTGTAAAAGATTATGTCAATAAAGATTATTTGTTATGACATAGTTGAGTTAGGCACAGGCAACTTCATTGACGAGTTATTAGAAATAAAGAAAGCATTCACATACAGTTTCACGTTGAAATACGGTGTATTTTCTCACGTACGAAAATACATTTACATTTTCGCTCTAACGACACGTGTACCTTCTTTGGTACCCTTCAACTCCAGATCCAATTCAGCTGAGCTATTGGAGCGTGGCCTATTCAAATCTGTTACATTACCTCTCGCACAGCTCCTTTTGTACGAAAGAGTCGTCGCTCAGGGGAATAGGTGATCAATATATTCAGTGGATATTCTTATAGTTTCGTGTTCTTGGTGCGTAGATGTTCAACTCTTTTTTGGGAATCCATACTAATAAAGTAACTCTGTCCGTCTGTCTGTTACCTTTTCACGCCTAAACCACTAAACAGAATTCAATGAAATTTGGTAAGGAAATAGATGGCATCCTGAGGAAGGACATAGGCTACTTTCTGTATGAAAAAAAAATAGTTTGGGTGGGTAGAGTAGGTAGGTAGATATGTAAGGAAGGGTAGTGTAGGAAGGTTGGTAGGTGGGGTAGGTGGGTAGGTACGTAGAGTAGGGTAGGGTAGGTAGGTAGGTAGTGTAGTTGGGTAGGGTAGGCAGGTAGATAGGGTAGGTAGGTAGGTAGCCGGTGTCACCACTGCGTCGACTGCCGGGAGGACACGGCGCGGCATACGCTGGCAGAGTGTGCCGCTTGGGAGGAGCCACGCCGTGCCCTCATATCTGAAGTAGGCAGTGACCTGTCGCTGCCGGCCGTAGTCGAGTCTATGGTCGGCAGCGAGGAGTCCTGGGACGCGGTGGTATCCTTCTGCGAAACAGTCGTCTCGCAGAAGGAGGCCGCGGAGAGGGTGAGGGAGATTTCATCCGCTAACCCGATCCGCAGCAGGCGCGCCGGGCGTCGGTGGAGGGCGGACAACGCCCTCTTCCAGCCCCCCTAAATGGGTCCAGGGGCGACGGACTCGGGGACGTCCGTCGCCCCCCACACATCAGAACCCGAGGTGGTGGCGCGTAGTGTTCCACGCGCGCCCCTCTTAGAAGACGTGGGGAGAGTCCAACACCTCACTCCCCCCCCAACCCGAGGTCGTGGCCCGCAGAGGCGGACCGGCACTAGCTGGGGGTTGCGGAAGTATCGTTGTTCCCGCGACCCCCAGCGTAGGTGTGAGATGGAACACCGGGGTGGTTTTTAGTCAGTACGAGTCTGACAGACCCCTCCGCCCTGGACATCCAATGAGGATTTTCAACCTCGGAAAAAAAAAAAAAAAACAAAAAAAAAAAAGGTAGGTAGCCAGTTGACAGGAGCGAAGCCGCGGGGGACTGCTAGTTGTTCATAATGTTAGTTCTTGAAACGAAGGCTACCTGTCGCAAAATTAACGTAACAAATTGTTAAACCTGGGTTTTCGCCGCACCACCGCTTACGTACTTTGTGGTTATGAATGGAAAGAATTTATCAATAGCCAATCGCATCACTTGACTCGCGTTTAATTTGGCAAGTCAATAATCTCGTTCCAGAAATCAGGAGTCACTCTTTTGTCTTACTGTTGGTTTATGTAAGTAAATAATAAAATTAACTATGTAATTACAAACTTGTTGTTATCTAGGCAAAAAAAAATCTTGAGGCGTAGAATAGAATACAATAATTATTTATTTGCTGTTGTGTGTTTGTTGGTGTTGTTGTGTTGTGTTGTTCTTATTGTTTGAATTAAAAAAAACAACTACCGAAGCCTAGCTTTGAAGAAGCATAGTGTCAGTCCGCATAAAGCAAGCCCCTAAGTTCAAAATGATCTAAAACACTAAAGGTCGTGTGTTAATAAACGAAGACCTTCCTTAAGAAAGTCCGTCAAAAGACGAGAAAAGCCCAAGGATAAAGAACAAGATTAATAACACCTGTATTACACAAAATTCGCGTCTCCAAGGCCACTAAACACAATTTATCACTGGTAGCGACCCAGAGACCATGCTCGGGAGATCTCGGCTGTCATCCTGAATATTCTCGAGTAGGGATGTATGAGAAGAGAGGTCACTTAACGGAAGCAGATACGGAGGTGAAGGGGCAGAGCTTGACCTCGAAGACAGAGGCGGGCAAAGTTTATCGTAGTTGACAAAAAATATCTATTTAGTCTATTTATAGTTTTTTCTATTGCTACGTAAACAAATAAAAAACCGACAAAGTGCGAGTCGGACTCGCGCACGAAGGTTTCCGTACCAGTATCGCAAAAAACCGTAAAAAAATCACGTTTGTTGTATGGGAGCCCCACTTAAATATTTATTTTATTCTGTTTTTAGTATTTGTTGTTATAGCGGCAACAGATATACAACATCTGTGAAAATTTCAGCTGTCTAGCTATTCATGAGATACAGCCTGGTGACAGACGGACAGACAGACAGGCGGATCGCGAAGTCTTAGTAATAGGGTCCCGTTTTTACCATTTGGGTACGGAACCCTAAAAATTACGACGATACAGTGCGTTGAAATATCGTGTGACGTCACGGTGTGCTACACTTTATACTGACAAAGTGACGTCACAAGTCCCCACTCCTGAGCTTTGATGCGTTCTATCTTTGTCAATTTTTATTTATTCGATAAAGCAAAAATTACGGCAATATTTATTTGATAAAAATATTTTAAAATGTCACAGACGGAGTAAATAGAATTATAATTTTTCTACCCAGGAAACATATATGTAGGGAAGACAGTGTAATTGTCAGGAAAAGCCATTATTGCATGGGTTCTTTCGGGCTAGATGTTAAACAAACATGTAGGCTCACAATGTAATTGATAACGTAATGTATTGGCGAATAACTTAAACGACATTCCACTATAACACGAACAATCAGTAACTCTCACTGTATTTCTCCTTAGGTTTTTATCACGAATTCACAACTCAAACCAACCCGCCATATTCTCACTCGATCTCTTTTGTCATGATGTCATCTCCTCTTGTTCGCGCCAAAAACTACTGCTTAGTGTTACGTCAAGTTGACATCTGTCAAAGTCATTTTAAACCATAGCTCTTTTCAGAACGAAATCTTAGAAATGCCGACATATATATTAGATTTAGGCGTATGCGTTGTATTGCGGAGATGCAATTGCTTGCGGAAGTTCCATACTTGTACAGGCGGACGTCTATGCTCGCGTAATATGATTCGCATTGCCGCAGAGGTTTAATTAATGTTTGTTTAACACTTCACATAAATGAGCATGTGCGGCTTGAAGGACCAACGTTGACGCTTTACATTTGCTGATCCTTTGTGCGGGTTAAAGGAATGAGGTTTATTAATGTTAAGCCTTTTGTCGTATTAAAAATTAACGCAGGTAATTGAATAAGGAACCGCAGATCTACAGCGGCCGGGTTCTTAAATTCCAGCCAAACAAGACAAAATATTTAAGAAAATTTATTTTATTATTGAAATTATGCATCGGACGTGTATTTTCTTGGCCTAAAGGGTTAAGCAGAGGTGAACCAATAGTTATTATTAAAATTCATTGTTATAAATTCATCATCATCATATCAGCCGAAAGACGTCCACTGCTGGACATAGGCCTCCCCCAAGCCACAATGACCGGTCCCGTGCATCTCGCTTTCAACGGATCCCTGTAACCTTCACCAGGTCATTGGTCCAACTGGTGGGAGGCCACTCCAGAACCTTTCTGCCCCATCGGCCATCCTTTCTGCGAGCAATGTACCCTGCCCACTGCCACTTATGTTTGGCAATACTTCGGGCTATGTCGGTAACCCTGGTTCTCTTGCGGATCTCTACATTTTTGATTCAAGCACACAAGGAAACGCCGACCATAGCCCTCTCCATTGCCCTTTTGGGTGACTGTAAGCTCTCTGATGAGGCCCATTGTGAGCGACCACGTTACAGGGTATATTGTTATAAATGTTTTTTTTTTTTTGTAATTTTACATTTATGGGTGTCAAATGCCTAGATATAAACGATTTATATTTATTTATTTATTACACGAAATATTGCAGTAAATAATCTGTTAACTATCGAAAATCTTCAATAGTATCTACATCCATATAACGCCAATTTCATGTTTAGGTCCCATATAATTATGAGGCGAGCCGATTGCTAAAAACTGGCTAAGTGAGAGTCGGGTCACGCTCGAGGTGTTCCGTACCATTATCGCAAAAAACGGCATAAAATCAAGTATGTTGTATGGGAGCCCCGATTAAATATTTAGTATGTGTTGTTATAGCGGCAACAAATACATCTTCTGTGAAAATTTTAACTGTCTAGCTATCACGGATCATAAGATACAGCCTGGTGATAGGCAGACAGACGTACAGTGGAGTCTTATTAATAGGGTCCCGTTTTTACACTCTGGGTACGGAACCCTAAAAACAGGGCCTAAATCCTGACTTTAGGCTGCACATTTCAGATACAAAAAGCCCAAAAAAAATCGTAAAATCACCACAAAGCAACTTCAACAATAACGTCTTTTGAAAAAAAAAGCTGATATACAATACAAAGCAGAATAACATTTTGTGTCAGTAAAAAAATGTACAAAGTAGAAACAGCTTTTGGTATCGAACTAACATCAAACAGGAGTGTTCTGATTGAACTGTCACTCACAACCTCAGAACAGTGTTAGTTTGATTGCCAGGATTTTGATTGCAAGTGGCACTTTGTGATTTGTGTTTGTGATAGAAAATTGACGTTTGGCTGGCAGTATTAGAGTGGTAATAAGTGATATCTGGAGTAGGGATCAAGATACAGGGAGAAGTTTTATTGGCAATTGGTTTTTTCTACTTAAAGGTGTCTTATTATTTAGGTTTAGAACATGTAAGTAGGTATATTATTTATTTAGAGTATTTTTGAGTTTTGCAAAGCCAAATCACATTTTTTTATTCTGCTTAATGTTTGTTGTTTTACATGTATCTAGATAATGCATCAGTTACAAGAGAGGACTCTAGATAACGTAATAACGATAACATATTTGATTTTGGCAATTTATTATTCACTTAAGTACAGGTACAAGTATGTGCTATGTGTGTGTAGTTATGTTAGCTGACGAAACATATACATAGGTTTATGATTCGAAATTTGAGAGACTCAGTAATGAGGGAACAAATGAACATAAATGCATACATGCATACATAGTTACGTACATACACACCAATCAACAAACACTGGGACGCTGGGAAAAAAAATTGTTTTCATGACTTTGACGGTCTTTATCTCGCAATCGGTAGGCTGGATGATACACGGCATGATGTACCAAATCCTACCTTCATTTTAAAAGCGAACTATTCATCGATATCCACGACGGGGTGGGATGAAAAAAAATTTTTTCTTTGCTTCGGGCCCCCTAGAGGGCGCCATATTCATTCAATTTGACGTCACATAGCCTATAATCAGCGGACAAACAAGACGCTTTCATCGACACCTTATTTGTCAAATTATGATAAATAGTTTAGAAGTTATGAGGGAACAGATGAACATACATACACACACATACCGGTCAAAAACATAACCCTCCCTTTTGCTTCGCTATAGTCAGGTAAAAATAAAGCGAAGACTTGGTAGTATACTAATAATATAAATGCGAATGTAACACTCCGCAGTCTGTCTGTTTATTATCTTTTCGCGGCGGCTTAACGACCAAACAGTTTTTATTTTATTTTAGCATACTCGCGCACGGATATGGATGAAAATTGGCACACGGGTTCTAGATTAAGGCTTAGGGTATTTATATCCCGGAGGTATGTTCCCTTGGGCTAATTTTCGAATTTCACGAGAGAAAAGGTGCTGGCAGAAGCTAGATTCAAAATAACTACCATTTTCTCCATCTGATGTCTATGAACTCGAACAAAATTAAAGTTTTCACATGTACCATGAAATTGGACGTGAATAACTTTGAAATTTTATTGAAAGAATATTTCCCATATCTCTTTCATTATTCGCTTAGCTAAGCAAACTATTGTGAACTCGACGTACAAAGCAAAAACCAATTTATTACAGGTACACTGAAACTTCGCAAAAGCTATAAAATTTTAATCTTATTTGAGCGACTTTCTCGCATTCAATATAAATTGTGTATCTTAAGTTTAGAAGCTAATTCCAATATAAAACTTTTGAAGATAAGTGCAAAATTTATATTCTTTAAAGATAAATACTATCTAAGTTTTTTGTTGAGGATTACTTAGGAAAGTAAGATGATAAATGTTGTTGTTGTGTTGAGATAAAATATACCTTAAAAAAATTCAACTTATATTAAAATTGAGGAGGCAATAACTAGTGATTGGAAAGTTTCATCAACCTGCATTTTAATTAAGTATTAAAATGAATATTTCCTTTTGTATAAAATGGCCAAACGTATCTATATCGTAATTATTTAAGTGAAAAGCCGGAAAACTTCTAAAGTGTCTCCTGTTTGTGGGTTGCAGCTGAACATCAGAGCAGAGGCTCCTAGACAAGGTGTTTATTATTAATGAAGGCATGGTGAAAATGCTAAAATATAAGGGATTGGTCACGTGACATTACGAAATTCCCATACTATGTTTGACTTTTTTTCCAATCGCTATTGTGGTCGTCATTGTGTGGGATATCAAAATTAAGGTTTTTAAGAGGACATTACAAACCTAAGTAACACTTATATGTTTAAAAGTATCTCAAAAATAAAATTATAACTTAAAAGTTATAAATAAAAAAAGTCAAAATCCCGACTGCTTAAGAAGTGAACTAAAAATACGTAAACAAAAAGAAAATCATGCTGTGTAGTCGGAGGACACATAAAGATTTGGTCAGCCAGCTTGCGATTATGTATTCTCCGATTGCATAGCATGATTGTCTTCTTGTTTACGTCACTTTAGTTCACTTCATAAGTAGACGGAATATTTTTATTTTTTTGTTTACTAATATTATTATGCCAATAAACACTTTTCATTATCATTATTGTTAAAGGAAAATATAAACTGATTGCCAAATTAACATCTATAAAACCAATACATATAAATCATCGCTTTATTTTAACAACATAATCTATAAACGTCTACAAAATATGAGGAAATATGCTCAGCACACATGGTTGCCAGATGTTTTGGATCCACCTGCATTTTATAACGATTGTTGCGTAAGAAAACATTCTTGTTCTTTAAATATAATAGCTGTTATAAAAATGCTGATGAAACTGGGCTAGTGGCGTGAAGAATCTTAGATTATTGCGAAGGAAAATATTGCAGTCCCAAAAAAGAGGTATATCTATGTTACTTATAGGAGTGAACAAGCCGTGTATCAATGGGGCTTTCCATCAATCAGTACTTATCTAACAGAAAAAACTTTCACCCCCAGTTTAACCACTTAAAGGGTTGAATTTTTAAAACACTTTCAAGTAATTGTCCACGTAGTTTATAGAGCTCTTGTAAATGCTGCTAGACACAGCTTTAAGATGCGCTTTGTTTCACAATGTATGAAAGAATGAGTGACTGAATTGAGTAATGAATTTATCTTTATTAAGTTAATAAAAAGCTTTTGATTTAAACGAGATCATTCTAACGTTACGATAAAGTGAAGCAAATTCATATAGGTACTTACGTAATCTTTGAAATACAAAAAAAGGCCCGTTTTGACAGCTATAAAAATACTTAATAATAATTAAACTTGATGCTTGCGAATGATACTCGTTGTCATAGTGTATCGGTAACATAGTATTTAATTAGGCTTATGAATTAGATTTTTAAATTTTTACGTACAAAGTTATCGCGGCAAGTAAAATGAGAAACGTCAATGGGATTCTTAGATTGAGACGACTATAATAATAATATAATGATTAATTAATTTATCCTCTGACAACCCTACGACGCGTAGCAGCCGGTCCATCATTTCGAAGCACCGAAGGCTTTTATGAGCTAGAGTATTAATAAATGATTCTGTTGGGCTGTTTTGACGATTACAAGAGCTTGATGTGTACTGGTATTAAGATAGTGAAGAACTTAGGACCTGTTCATATTCATTATTGAATTGAGTGAAATAATAGTTTATTTTGTTGTAGATTAGTCCAAGGGAATGGAGAGGTAGACAAAGATGGAAGTAATGTTGTGGGTCGGTACGACTTTTATTTTTTTCCTACTCCTCCATTTTTCTTTTCTGATTAATTTCGTTGCGGGATCCAAGACAGTTAAATTCATTCTCCGGGACTTCGTCGAGCTTCATTGCCTCGGCAATCTGGTGCCGCTGTTGATTTTGGCTTTCAGGAGTTGCAGTGGTTTGGGAATAGTGCGGTGGGTTTGTCCCACAAAAAAAAATAGGCTTAAAGATATAGGTATTTTTTTAAAATACTCTTGCTCTTAAAATTCCTGTGACTTGTCACTCGCTTCATATTACATGGGACTGGAGTATGCTCCAATGTGCGTGTGGCGCAATGTGCGTGTACCTACTGTGTTGACTTCTGCCTTGACCTTTGGGTAACAAAACAATAAACAATATTTATTTGTTCAAGACTTAAACACACAACAACACACCGACTTTTACACTGGCGATGGTGTTTTGTAGTTTAGTGTAGGTATGCTAGTATTATATTATCTGTGGTGTAGGCAATGTTATTTTTGTCTGATGATGGAACGGGCTAGGAGGAATTATTTCATGCAATTCCAAAACCCACTCCCCGAAAAGCAACCGATAAAACGACAGGCTGGCAACTCGGCGCCTGTGTTAAAGGCTCTGGGCCTGGACTCGAGCATTACCTCATTGCCGATGAGCCTCTTGGACCATTTTTCGATCGACTCAAGTGCATCCAGCTGGAACCTACTTGGCAGATCCGTCCCAGAGATGAGAGCAGTACTCCATGCATGATCGATCTTGCACTTGATACAAGTTGAACAACTGTTCTGGCGTGTAGTATCGTCTCACCTTCGCGAGGATCTTCAACTTTTTGGCAGCGAGCTGAGCTCTTGCCTCAATGAATGGACCATTGAGTGTCGATGTCGACGTAACGATTTATTTTCGTTGGATCCCACTTTTAGATCCCATTTTTTAGGTATTGGCGATGGGTCCCATTTACTATTCCCATTGAATCCCATGTTATAACAATATGTGTACTTTTTAGAAGAAAAGTGATTTACCTTTATCAAACATTTAAAAAGCAGCGTGTTTTCGGCACACCGAACTTTAAATGATTGAATGAATGAAAGACAGAACAATGAAACATAAATTAATTCATGCTTTATTTGCACACATAAAAGGTAACCACAGACCACATACATACGCGGCAGGTTATACAGAAGACCGAAGAGTACAACCTGCCTCTCTGTTTAGCGTTTGTGGACTACGAGAAAGCCTTCGATTCGATCGAGACTTAGGCTGTACTGCAGTCTCTCCAACGGTGCCACATTGATTACCGGTACATCGAAGTGTTGAAGTGTTTATACAAAAACGCCACCATGTCAATTCGACTTCAGGATCAGGCCTCGGAACCCGTCCTTCTGCAGCGAGGTGTAAGACAGGCAGATGTCATATCTTCGAAACTGTTTACCGCTGCACTGGAGGATGTCTTCAAGGTTCTGGACTGGAAAGGGCTAGGCATCAACGTTAATGGCGAGTACATCACACACTTTCGGTTTGCCGACGATATAGTGGTTATAGCTGACACCGTGGAAGACCTCAGTACAATGCTCGATGATCTCATTAGAGCTTCCGAAAGAAGGTAAAAAAAACCAAGGTGATGTTGAATGCCCATGTTACACCCACTCCTATCAAGGTCGGAGACTCTACACTCGAAGTTGTGGGCGACTATGTCTACCTGGGACAAACGATTCAATTGGGTAGGGTCAACATCTAGAAAGAGGTCAACCGTCAAATCCGACTCGGCTGGGCAGCGTTCGGGAAGTTGCGCGGTATCTTCTCGTCCAACTTACCACAGTGTCTCAAAACGAAACTCTATGACCAGTGTGTGTTGACATATGGCTCTGAAACGTGGTCGCTTACAATGGGCCTTATCAGAAAGCTTACAGTCACTCAAACGGCAATGGAGAGGGCTATACTCGGAGTTTCTTTGCGTGATCGAATCAGAAATGTAGAGATCCGCAAGAGAACCAGGTTTACCGACATAGCCCGAAGAATTGCCAAACTTAAGAGGCAGTGGGCAGAGCACATTGCTCGCAGAACGGATAGCAGATGGGGCAGAAAGGTTCTGGTGTGGCGACCGCGAACCGGAAGACGTTGCGTTGCAAGGCCTCCCACCAGGTGGACTGATGACCTGGTGAAGGTTGCGGGTATCCGCTGGTTGCGAGACGCACGGGACTGGTCTATGTGGCAACGCTTGGGGGAGGAGCTAGATCGATTTATCCGTTGAGGTGTCCTGGTCCAACTATAATGTCTAACTAGTTGGACTACGGGACTTCGGTAGGGGCAGTTGTCCAACTAATGATTGGACAACTGCCCCTACCGAAGACCCGTGGTCCAATTGATTTATTTTAATTATTTATATTAATATTCATCATCAGCCTTTTAATGTTTCTACTGCTGAAACATAGACCTCCTCTCTGTGAGAGAGAAAGGGCCGCAGCCCGTAATCTACCACGCGGGCCCAGTGCGGGTTGGCGGATGTTACAATGTCTTCGAATTTTTGGTTCTAGGACATGCCGGTTTCCTCACGATATCTACTTCTTTTTTCTTTTTTTTATATTACAGTATTTACTTGTTCTTGATAGTGATTTTGATAATGATTTTTCTTAAATGTATAATTATAATTCAATAACATTAAGATTTTCATTAACATTATATTTGTATGTTTTATTTAGTTGTTAATGTCCCACTGCTGGGCAAAGGCCTCCCCCATATCTTTCCAAGTGCTCTTTTCGAGCGACACTTCAATTTTAGTTATTTATATAATAATATTAATTAATATTTATTTTATTATTTATCGGTCCAGGCGTCTTTGAGTAATCGGGTAAAATATTTTTTTTTTTAAGTTTCCGACGAATTGAGAACCTCCTCCTTTTTTGAAGTCTGTTAATAAAGTATAATCTCATTTTATTTAAACAATTTTGTTGTTGAAAGTACCCACATTCAGATGTTTTTAAGCATTTAGGATTCAACGGAAATAGTTTTTGGGATTCAACGACAATAAAACGTATTTCACTTGCATTTTTAAAATTTGGGATCCAACGGAAATACATAATAATGTTTTGTGGGATCCAACGCCAAAAATATTAAAATGGGATTCAAAAGTGGGATCCATCGAAAATAAATCGACGTAACGCTAAGAAGCTCAAGATGGTCCGTTATGTATTACAATTTGACTGGCTGAAATTCTTGAGGCAATGAGTGGTGGTTGTTTTTTTTTACCCAACTGCTGAAGGTGTTAATGTGTTTATCAGTCTATGTATGTATATATGTATGTATGTATGTATGTTTGTTCCTATGTGGCGTTCCAGAGACCAAACGCATTGGCCGATTTTGATGATTCTTACGTCAATCGATTCGTCTTAACCTTGCGAGTGTCACTGGCTACATTAAAATTGGAAAACAGAAAAATGGCGGATTTTGGGCCCCATATTTTGGAGTCCTAATTTTTTTTTCTCTTCCAAACCCATCGTGTCGGCTATCAAAATAAAGGGTTTTAAGAGGTGATTTCATCTCATCATTATTGTTTAAAAATAATTAAAAAGTTATAAATAAAAAAAGTTAATTCAAAAATCAAAAAACCCGACTGCTTAAAAAGCGAACTAAAAAGACGTAAACAAGAAGAAAATCATGCTGAGCAGTCGGAGGATACATCTGGGTTTGTTCAGCCAGCTCGCGAATATGTATCCTCCGACTGCACAGCATGATTTTCTTCTTGTTTACGTCTTTTTAGTTCGCTTTTTAAGCAGTCGGGTTTTTTGAATTAACTTTTGTATGCCAAAGATAAATAAATCCATTTCGATTCAGAATCCATTAGAGCTCTTGATTCCGCGATTTTACTTTGCCGGAAAACCCTGGTAACTTGTTTAATCTCTGATCCCGAATGCTTTCGAATCCCTTTTTCACTCCGCGTTGCCCACTAAGTTATATTGTGTTCTAACAAAATTCAAAACAATATTTTTCCCTGGTTTATTTGTGGCCAGTTAACTAAAGCAAACTTTGAGAAATGTTACTCACAAACCTTTCTAATAAACATTCGACATTAAACCTTTCTCCGTCGTGATAAGGTTTATCCATTAAGCATTTAACGCTCATCCCTTCTGCGTTTGTTAAGTTGTAAATCACTTTCGGAGGCAATTTTGGTCCACCCCTGTACCTTGTATTGTGAGAAACGGCGTCTGCTTAGCTACTTACAACCCTCTTTTAAAAATATACCACAAGGAATTCTCAACCTTATCTCTTCCATGATAAGATTCCAAGCCAGTTCAGCATTGAGTGTACAATTTATCTTAAAAGTTAATGGTATTACTTCGAAACAACCCGAAACAGTTTCGTAGATGTTTGAACATTTTTTATTGCCAAATATAAGGTGTTAATATTTTTGAAGGCAATTCGCACTAAATCTTCGAACGAAAAGTGAAGGTTTATGAAATAGCTATTGTTCAAATCAAAGTACTACCAAACTTTTTTATTTGTAAAAAAAGCAGAAGAAAGAATATAATAGAAAACATTTAAAAGCTTTTTAGGGTTCCGTACCGTACCTAAAGAGTGAAAACAGGACCCTATTACTAAGAGTCCACGGTCCGTCTGTCTGTCTGTCTGTTACCGGGCTGTATTTCATGAACCGTGATAGCTAGATAGTTAAAATTCACAGATGATGTAATTCTGTTGCCGCTGTAACAACAAATACTAAAAGCAGAATAAAATAAATATTTAAGTAGAGCTCCCATACAACAAACGTGATTTTTTTGCCGTTTTTTGCGATATTGGAACGGAACCCTTCGTGCACGAGTCCGACTCGCACTTGGCCGGTTTTTTAATCTACCGATGGACGTTACACTGTCGTTTCCCAACCGTTTTTCACTGTGTTCACCTTAGTACGTTGTCACCTCTCTTGTCATATTAACTTTTGATCAACCAATAACATCGGAGAACCCATATTCTTAATGGTTTTCCGGAAAAGAAGCTTTGACCCTACTCATAATCATTCAAACAAGTCAAGAATTTCATCTAGCCAAGGTAAATCACCATTGACATTCTTTTGGCGATAACGGTTGTATACAAGTCAAATTTAAAATTAAAAGAACCCCCGACACATTTTTATTTCATGCTACAAAATTTTATAGTACACGCTTCGATCGACAATCTATTGAACACGTAATTATTACACGATATCTTGAGAAAACACCCCGATTTAAATAGTAATATATCCATAATTTTTGAACGGCTAAACCGATTTTCATCAAGCATAGTTAAGAACAATCTGAAAAAAAGTAACCTTTCAAAACAAATAACGAAATCAAAATCAGTTCATCCGTTTAGAAGCTATGATGACACAGACAGATACACATATTCACAAACAAACAAATACACAGGTACACAGTACACACGTAAAACTTATAACACCCCTCATTTACTGTCGTGTGTTAAAAAAGTACAAAATGTGTTAGAATGAGTTATTGTGCTATTGAACGTACGTGTCACGTGTTCAATTCCTTAAAAAAATTCGATTAATTGTTATCGAATGTGTAAACCTAGAAAACAGGAATCGAATAACAATACACATATTAATATTTTCTGCAGGGACTACAGCCCAAAACCAGTAAGCAACACGTGACTCCATTCAAATGAAGCCATATTGTTTCACGTTCGAAATTGGAACGGACACGTTCACTGGCGGTTTGTGAATGGAACGACGAATAATAAACGTATTTGAGAATCTGTTGCCTTCTACTGTAGTGTATCCTGAGAATCACTTCAGACTAACGAGGCTGTTCTAGTATGCTCTATAGCTGAGTATCACTTCTGTTAGAACAGGTATTATAATTAATGCCGGAGATCTAATGGAAGGAATCACAATATGCTTGGAATACCAATATGACCACCACAAAATTATCAAGAGATCAAATAAATTAGCTTATCATACAAATTTCAAACCATTACTGAATATGAACTGACAAAAGATAGAATTATAGAATATTATTTCTGGCAAACAAAAGGCATTAACGCCTACACACGGTGTTAAACGCTCGCTACTGATGGCATTCGGGATGGTTTGCAAATCTCTAGAAGATTTTGCAGTGTTCCTTAGTTAGTCAAAGACATTAACTACTAAACAATGAAATTAAATGAAATCGTTAATTTGCTAAATGTAGGTATACAGAGCAGTGGTGGCCCAGTGGTATCGGCCGCGACTTACAAGTTATAGGTCGTGGGTTCGAGCCCAGGCAGGCGCTTTACTTTGTGTAAATTATTTCATCACCACTGCTCTCAAAACGGTGAAGGAAAACATCGTGAGGAAACCGGCATGTCCAAGAACCAAAAATTCGAAGACATGTGACAATTTTAGCCACCTACCCGCACTGGGCCCGCGTGGTGGATTACGGCCCATTCCTGGAGGCCTGTGCCCCAGCAGTGGGCACATTAATAGGCTGATGATGTGATGATAATGTGAGATGTTCAGATTAGATGTTCTTTTAGTAGATAGTCCCTATAAAATTTCTCTTACGGCATGCAAATTTTTATTCTTTTAATTTAATATACAGAAACCCCAATTTTATAAATTATCAACATTTCAAAGGAAAACAATACTTTCATATAGGTGCGATGATGAAGTGTCCACCGATTTTGCTCATGTGGAGTGGTTAGAGGTCATCACAAATCGAGTTAAGTGTATGAGTACGGATTTTGGCGGACTTTCCGCCTTTAACTTTAAAACTGAAGGATGTTTACAATGTTATAAATTGTGTTAAAAAAAAAGGGAATAAATATAATGACCACCAAAAAAAACTTTGTGACGATAACCCCTAACCACCAAATCTAGTAATATACTGACAAAAATAGTAAATGATCACCAAATTTAGTAAATTGATCACCAAATTTCATAAGTGCTAAAACCGTAAGATATCAAATCTAGTGATTTGGTCAATGAATCAGTCCAAGAGCGAGCGAAGCGAGCTCGGGAGCTAAGGGCACCCCGACACGGACAGGTTAGGTTCGAAGGAGATGACGGGAGCTGAAGTGAGCGAGCAAAGCGAGCGAACTCAGCTCCCGTCATCACCTTCGTGTTAGGTTACTTTAGACCCTGTATTCAGAAATAGGAGCCCCGCCCAGCGGGGCTCCGTCGACTCTGTTGCGATTCTAAATTTAATTTTGGTGATCATTTACTATTTTTGGTGATCATTTACTATTTTTGTCAGTATATTACTAGATTTGGTGGTTTGTTAAACATAAGCCAAAAAAAAATAGCTACTACATTGAAAAGACATGTGCCACGATGTTTGCCATCTTATCAACGGGGCAAACATTCGTTGACTCCTATTCCTGAGTCTATTAGCTGAAAGAAATTAATTAAGAAAGAGATACAACCATTAAACCTTCATTCTTCTCTCTCTATCACTCTATAGTTACCCCGGCCTATTGTCCATCGTCTTTGATTACAGGCCGACCTATTTCTAGCAACAATTGTTAGATACTTCACTCAGAAGTATAACATTCACTATACAAGGGTTTGAATAGACCCGACCCTCTCCCGACTCACAAGTGTTTTCACCTCACGCAATGAGTGACGTCATGGGTATTGTTGTTTGGTCCTTAAGGCTGTGTGTACTTGCCCTTATTAAGGGCAGAGAATATTGGCTACTGACAAGTGAAGAACGTTCTCCACAAACGCAATTAAGAACAAAATAATAGGAAGGTATTATTTTGTTTCGTAATTCAAAATATAGTCTCTACTCTGTCGATATAATCACCGTAAAAACTTAGATGAAATAATCTTGAAGTTAATTATTTCAACTTTAGTGCTACTTATGCCTAACTTCAAAACCTAAATGTAAAGGAATTTTAATCCTCCCGCCAACCACTCATCCCAGACACGGTGGGATGAGGCACTCTGCAGAGCAGTTCAGGAGCACCAAATTGCCACAGCTGCCACTCCTGCCGAGCGTGCGCGCCTGCTGGATGTGGGTGAGTGGGACTCGGGCCTCTGGCTTCACCCACTACCGTCGTCGAACATAGGCACCTTGTTGGACGACACTACTTTCCGCCTCACTGCTGCCTACCTCTTGTTCTGTTGTTCTCTTTATCGTTGCCAATGTGGCGAAATTGTTAAAAGCCTCGGTCACCACGCTCTGTCATGAAGCCGAAGTTTGGGTCGCATAGCGCGGCACGGAAACATAAACGACATCATCCGACGTGCTCTCGTCACCAATGGCATTCCGGCCGTTTTAGAATGATCATCTCATGGCCTGGCATGCGACGATGGCAAAATACCGGACGGGATGTCTTTGTTTCCGTGGAATATTGGTACGCATTTATTGTGGGACGCTACGTGAGTCGATATTCTTGCGCCATCCCATCTTCCTATCTCGTCATGCTCTGCTGGCACTGCGGCTGCAGAGAGCCTCAAACAGCGGCAATGTACTACCTCATCGGTAGTAATATTTTCGAGCCGTTTAGGGTTGAAACTCTTAGTCCGTGTGGTCCGAGTACTCACGCTTTGTTTAAAGATCTTTCCAAACGCCTAGTTGACACTTCGCGTGACCCAAGGGCTGGCTTTTACTTTGGTATGTGGTGTATGGCAATTCTTATCCCCTGATAAGAATTGCCATACAACGTGGCAATGCTGCCAGTCTTTTGGACACAATACCAGTGGACAACGATGGGGAGGAGTTTTTCAACGTCATATTTTAGATTATTTTTAGGCTTATTTAGTTAGTAGTTTTTGATTTAAGTATATTTGTATGTGGGTATAGTATTTTAAAAACTGTATATGTTTTATCTATGTAAATAAAGGTAATGTAAAATGAGCTTGGAGGTGAACTGTTAATACCTAGTAGGTATTAAATGATTGACTTGAAGCTCCAGAATAGACTGGCAGATGCATGGGATTGACAGCTCTCGTCACCAAACTTTTCGGGATGAGAATTTGCCTGGGGCCGATTAATGAAAAATATTTATCGTCACCTACGGACGATTATTGGAAAGTGTTTACCGTCGCCTACGGACGATTATTGGAAAGTGTTTACCGTCACCTACGGACGATTATTGGAAAGTGTTTACCGTCGCCTACGGACGATTATTGGAAAGTGTTTACCGTCACCTACGGACGATTATTGGAAAGTGTTTACCGTCGCCTACGGACGATTATTGGAAAGTGTTCACCGTCGCCTACGGACGATTAATGGAAAGTGTTTACCGTTGCCTACGGGCAATTATTGGAAAGTGTTCACCGCCGCCTACGGACGATCATTGGAAAGTGTTCACCGTCGCCTACGGACGATTATTGGAAAGTGTGCACTGTCACCTACGGACGATTATTACTATCAATTAAACCAAAACTGCAGATATACCTATTCAATACATATGTAGTACACACATTATTTAAATTTTAGCTACAATTTCATTTTAGAATTCCAAACAAAGCTAATACCACGTTCAAAACCGTAATGCCTAACATTATAACTAACGCGACCTCAGACCTTTATACATAATGTTTGTGTGGTAATTCAAAATTACGGTTGAACGAAACCGGAAAATGTTTAAAGCCCTCATAAATACCGACACTTTGCGGTTTTAAAACTCAATTTTACCACGAATTTTACATAGTTTCAGCTAATCTATTTGTTTTGGTTGCAGGTCGTTTTTAGTATTACTATACTGGCCTGTAATTTAAGCATGATGATTATGATGAAGGCCAATCGGATGCTACTAACTAACATTTTTTTTACACAAAGAAGCAGCCTCGAACAATATGCTTTCACACTGCATGTAGGCCATGCAGCTGCAAGTATTTTCCTTATTAGATAGTTTATCGGCATCATCGTCAGCCTATTAATGTTCCCACTGTTGGGAAACAGGCCTCCTCTCTGTGAGGGGGAATGGGCCTATAATCCACCACGCGGGCCCAGTGCGGGTTGGTGGTTAAAATTGTCACATGTCTTTGAATTTTTGGTTCTAAGACATCGATCTTTCCTTCACCGTTTTGAGAGCAGTGGTGATGAAATAATTTACACAAAGTAAAGCGCCTGCCTGGGTTCGAACCCACGACCAACAACTTGTAAGTCGCGGCCGATACCACTAGGCCACCACTGCTCTCTGCACTTAGATAGTTATTTCATCTTTATTTATCGCATTCAGGATTTCAAAGTATTGTTTGGCAGGGTAGCGCCTCACTGTTATATTACTAACGCAAGTACTGACAGATTTTCGTGATCGTTTGGCATAAAAATCTGCCTCGTTACTCTACAGTTTGCTGCATACAAACCAGACACGATTCGTTTCAAGTATCACACTAATAAAATGCCGAGCAATGAAAAAGTTCCACCCACAAAATGCCGACAAACACCTTATTTTAATTTTTTCACAATTAATTTAAAATTTGAACACAATATTTAGGTTTTAAGATGGTAATATTCTGATGCGCTGTTAAATGTACTTCAATATTGCAGACGGCATCATTAAGCTGGCCTTTCCCGTTTAGGAGTAATTTGGTGCAACTGGAACTTTTTCATTGCACGTTAGTGTATTACAAAAGCGAAAGTTTGTGAGTGTGTGTGTGTGTGTGTGTTTTTATGTTTGTTACTTCTTCACGCTCAAAAAGCTGTATGAAATTTGGCACAGTGATAGATTATAGCTAGGAATAGCACGTAGGATACTTTTTATCCCGCGAATATGTTCCCTCGGGATAATTTTCGACTTGCACGCGATCGAAGCCGCTGGCAGAAGCTAGTATACTAATAAAGGCCAAGTTATTTTGTTACTAACGCAGTGTACCACTTAAATATAGTCTGATTAAATAAAGTTTCTTACTATTTACCGAATTACCGTAAATCAACTTAAACATTGAAAGCATCTAAGTAATTCGCTCCGCAATCTTTAACTTTTCTAACACGACTAAATAGTTCTTTGGCTGTTCCAATCCAATTTGGGATGAAATTCATTTACAAAGAAACTAATCTTGCGAAAAAACTTAGGTATTGGGCAAAGTCGATTAATTAGAGGGATTTCATTAGTCCATTTTCATTAGAAGGTAGCAGAGGTAAGAATTACTGTCTCAGTAGGCAGCACAGACATACATCTAACTAGAAAACGCAAGTCCCTCGCATCTGTATGAAAACCAAGCGTGCCATTTTTACCCGACTGCCGAAGGAGGGTAATGTGTTTATCAGTCTATGTATGTATGTATGTTTGTTCCTATGTGGCGTTCCAGAGACCAAACGCGTTGGCCGATTTTGATGATTCATACGTCAATCGATTCGTCTTAACCCTGCAAGTGTCACCAATGTTTGTAGCCAGTGGGCTACATTAAAATAGAAAAATACATCTGGTTTTGGTCAGCCAGTTCGCGAATACGTATTCTCCGACTACACAGCATGGTTTTCTTCTTGTTTACGGCTTTTTAGTTCGCTTTTTAAGCAGTCGGGTATTTTGATTTTTTTAATTAACTTTTTCACAATGAATTTAAAAACTAATTTACTTACCAATGAAAGAAAACATTTCCAATGCCTCGGCCAACTTTTTCTATACATTCTTTATAGCTCAATATGGCATAAAACGGCATTCTAGATTTCGGTGGATTTCCGGTGCCGATAATGCTAAATGAAAAGCTGTTACGATCATTGATCGTAACTTTACATACAGTACATACAGTCGCGTCATCTAGTTAGATTTGTGTCTGGGGTATGCAGTTTCTTACCGATTAGTTCAAGTATTCCATAGAGTCCTTCTGACATTGAGCTATATTTAGTTTAAAATGGTGGCTCTACTTATTCTTCAACTTGTATCCACCCAACGGTGAGTAATGTCTCCACTTTACCCAGGTATTGGCCTTGACGAATTAACTCCAAAAATATAGATACTATACTCATACACATTCATAGACCCCTTGTACCAGAAATAACTCAATTCATTTAATGATAATCGATTTTGAAACATCGATAATTCAATCGTTTGAAGTCGATAGTGACAGAATATTGTTTAAATAAACGCTTAGCACAAAATGTATTCTAGGAGCGGCTTAATAAGCGTGCAAGAGAGCAGACCTACATACAGCAAAGGTTGGATACGGGTTATTGAAGAAGTTAAGGTAACATGTGTTTTTTTTTTAAGGTAATGCTACATGTATCCGACTCGGCTGGGCAGCGTTCGTGAAATACGTGGTATCTGCTCATCCAACTGTGTCTCCCAACAAAAGTCTATGACCAGTCTGTGTTGCTAGTGATCATCTATGGGACCGAGGCCTGGTCGCTTAAAATGGGCCTTATCAGGAAGCTTAAAGTCACCCAAAGGGCAAAGGGGGGAGGGCTATGCTCGGAGTTTCCTTGCGTGATCACGTCAGAAATGATGATATCCGCAGGAGAACCTAAGTTACCGACATAGCCCGAAGAATTGCCAAACTTAAGTGGCATTGAGCAGGGCACATTGCTCCCAGAACGGATGGCCGATGGGGCCGAAAAGTTCTGGAATGGCGACTGTGAACCGGAAGACGATACATTGGAAGGCCTCCCACTAGATGGACCGATGACCTGGTTAAGGTTGCGGGAAGGCGGATGCCAGACGCACGGGATCGGTTAATGTGGCGACGCCTGGGGGAGGCCTATGTCCAGCAGTGGACGTCTTTCGGCTGAATTGATGATGATGATGTATTATTTTCAAAATTTTCGTTAAACAAAACAAACAAACTCCTCCTTTTCGACAAATCATCAATTGTCACATACGCTGCCCAACAGGTAATTCAAGATATAGAGTTTCACGTGAGCCCTTCCATGTAAGAAGGCCCTAAATATAAAGCCTGGACAACGTAGCCGGACCGCGAAGGTTCAAACGTACAACTTTTGTTGTGTACAAGTTTCTTAATGATGCCCCAGGGACATAGACGAAGGTGGGTTCCCGAAAACATGAAATTAGACTTACTATTATTAATTTAGAGTAAGAATTTATTTTGCCTGGAGCTTTGGTCCTTGTATTTTTATTATTGAAAATCGACTTAGGTCTTTGTTATTATAAGAACAGGGATGTTTCCTGGGAAGAAAAATGATAATTTTTAAGACTATTTAGTCCGTCAGTGAGATTATCAAATAATATTGGACTCGTATTTTTTGCTTTAACAAAATTTGTTTTTATATTCATTGGGAAAAAATGGCACGCTTGGTTTTCATACAGATGCGAGGGACTTGCGTTTTCTAGTTAGATGTATGTCTGTGCTGCCTACTGAGGCAGTAGTTCTTGCCTCTGCTACCTTCTAATGAAAATGGACTAATGAAATCTCTCTAATTAATCGACTTTGCCCAATACCTAAGTTTTTTCGCAAGATTAGTTTCTTTGTAAATGAATTTCATCCCAAATTGGATTGGAACAGCCAAATAACTATTTAGTCGTGTTAGAAAAGTTAAAGATTGCGGAGCGAATTACTTAAATGCTTTCAATGTTTAAGTTGATTTACGGTAATTCGGTGAATAGTAACAAACTTTATTTAATCAGACTTAGTAACAAAATAACTTGGCCTTTATTAGTATACTAGCTTCTGCTAGCGGCTTCGATCGCGTGCAAGTCGAAAATTATCCCGAGGGAACATATTCGCGGGATAAAAAGTATCCTACGTGCTATTCCTGGATATAATCTATCACTGTGCCAAATTTCATACAGCCGTTGGAGCGTGAAGAAGTAACAAACATAAAAACACACTCACAAAATTTCGCTTTTGTAATATTAGTGTGATAGTTGAAACAGACCGTGTCTGGTTTGTATGCGGCAAACTGTAGAGTAACGAGGCAGATTTTTATGCCAAACGACCACGAAAATCTGTCAGTACTTGCGTTAGTAATATAACAGTGAGGCGCTACCCTGCTAAACAATACTTTGAAACCCTGAATGCGATAGATAAAGATGGAATAATTATCTAAATGCAGAAAGCAGTGGTATCGACCGCGACTTACAAGTTGTGGGTCATGGGTTCGAACCCAGGCAGGCGCTTTACTTTGTGTAAATTATTTCATCACCACTTCTCTCAAAACGGTGAAGGAAAACATCGGGAGGAAACGAACGAACGAAGGATGTCTTAGAACCAAAAAATTCAAAGATATGTGACAATTTTAACCACCAACCCGCACTGGGCCCGCGTGGTGGATTATAGGCCCATTCCCCCTCACAAAGAGAAGGCCTGTTTCCCAACAGTGGGAACATTAATAGGCTGACGATGATGCCGATAAACAATCTAATAAGGAACATACTTGCAGCTGCATGGCCTACATGCAGTGTGAAAGCATATTGTTCGAGGCTGCTTCTTTGTGTAAAAAAATGTTAGTTTGTAGCATCCGATTGGCCTTCATCATCATTTCTGACGTCCTAGCTATGCTAAAATTACAGGCCAGTATAGTAATACTAAAAAACAACAGCAACCAAACAAATAGATTAGCTGAAACTATGTAAAATTCGTAGTAAAATCAAGTTTAAAAACCGCAAAGTGTCGGTATTTATGAGTCTTTTAAACCTCGTCCGGTTTGGTTCAACCGTAATTTTGTGTGGACAAACATAATGTATAAAGGTCTGAGATCGCGTTAGTTATAATGTTAGGCAATATGGTTTTCAACGTGCTATTAGCTTTGCTCGGGATTCTAAAATGAAATTGTAGCTACCAAGGGCGTCGCCAAGGAGGGGCAGGGGGGGGCAGCTGCCCCCCCCCTAGAGATTCAAAAAATGTTGCCAAACGTAAAGCAACCACAGTCCTAAGTCTTTGACTTGACTTTCTTGATTGATCATTCCCGTACGTCGCGAATGAATATATATAAAACAAACCCAACAGATCGAACCGTTGTTGATATCCTAAAATAGGCAAAAACCTTCTTTCCCGACACGGAAAAGCGTTGAAAATTTTGATCGCTCTTCCGTGCACAACGTGTACGGTAGAGTTGCGTAGCTTTACATATTGGACTCTGAATAGTACTAGCCAAACTTCTGGGCCACCCTGAAGTTCGCTTTCCGATGCGCAAGGCACGGATCGGTGCTGTTTTTGTGTGATTTACTACTGCGCAGACATTGCAGCCAACTTCGGGACAGCCAAGAAGTTTGGCGAGAACTATACCGATATTATTACAATCGCTGTAGATGTAAGGCTCGTACTACAAGTGAAAAGCTTCATTTGCTCTCGACTTTACCTACAATTCATACTTTTCTCATTCTCCATATCAACTTGCCCCCCCCTAGGCCATCGGCTGGCGACGCCCTTGGTAGCTACAATTTAAATATTGTATGTACCACATATGTATTGAAAAAGTAATCTGCAGTTTTGATTTAATTGATAGCAATAATCTTCCGGAGGCGATGGTAAACACTTTCTATTAATTGGCCGCAGGTAAAATCTTATTCCGATATGTTTGGTGACGTGAGCTGTCAATCCCAAGCACCTGTCAGTCTATTCTGTGAGCTTTTTATCCGATTGCCGAAGGAAGATAATGTTTATGTATGTTCCTGTGTGGCGTTCTAGAGACCAAACGCGTTGGCCGATTTTGATGATTCATACATCAATCGATTTATTTTAGCCCTGCAAGTGTCACTGACTGCATTAAGAATAGAAAAACGGCGGCTTTTGGGCGCCATATTGTGGCGGACAATTTTTTTTTCTTCCAAACCCAGCGTATGGGGTATCAAAATCAAGAGGCGATTTTAAAAATGTATAACACTTATATGCTTAAATGTAACTAAATATTAAAAAAAATAACTAAAAAGTATTAAATATAAAAAATAATCTTCTTGTTTACGTCTTTTTAGTTCGCTTTTTAAGCAAGCAAGCAAATAAATTATTCAAAAAATCAAAAATGACGATGAACGATTTTTGATTTTTTGGATAATTTATTTTTAGTTTAGTTTCGACGGGCTGTTTCCGCAACTCCACGTCCAGCGCATATTTAGCGTATGGGTGGGATTCGATTACTTCATTCGATCCACCCCAGCTCCTCGATTAAGGCCAGCAGCGCCCTGGTGCTGCCGACTATCTCCTGCAGGCCACTGGGTCACCGAAGTTCTGTGAGCTTGAAGTCATCTTGCATCATCGCGTGCCAGGCCATGAGGTTCTTAAACGGTCGGATCACCTTCGGTGACGAAAGCACGTCGGATGAAGTCGTTTATGTTTCCGTGCCGCACTTCGGCTGCATGACAGAGCGTGGTGACCGAGGCTGTTGACAACTTCGCCACAGTGGCAACGATAAAGAGAACAATAGGGAGTGCCAAGAGGTAGGACAGCAGTGAGGTGGAAAGTAGTGTCGTCCAACAAGGTCCGTCCACGCCCGCCCGTCGCTTTTTCCTAATGTTTGTGTTTTAGCTGGGAAGAATGACATTACAGATTCCATCAACCTAAACAATCAATAAAAGTGAATGTTTTGATGTTTGATGCCAAACCCAACCAATACCATTACCACAACAAAAGATCTGTATCTAAACCAATTCTTTACTAAGATGAAATCCCTTCCGATTGTAAGCCAACCAGGATATCATCTAATTACTTAACACGTAATAATCCTGATTACAAAGGCTCCACTCCGTGCACCGGAGGAGCACTCGGCACGTTCTCACGATTAGATAAACATCGAACGTCGTGACGAGGCAGGAATTAAGATCGGAGTACTTCCTCGATCAGGTACAGGCATGGCAGGCAGGCAGGCAATGAAGCAGTTTTGACCAGAATCAAGGTATTTTCGGTTTTTTATCGGTTACATTTCGGCGAGTGTGCGATGGAATTGCATGACCTAATTCCTCCTAGCCCGTTTCATCTTCGGACTTCATGGTGGACATCCCACCCATTCGCACAAAACTTTTTGGGAACACTTTTATTGTGCGTACAGCTAAGGAGTGGAGTCTGTGTTTCCCGACAGCTACAATCTAGGGGTCTTTAAGTCAAGAGTGAATAGGTTTTTTCTAGGCAAGCGTGCTACATCGTCGACCACATCATCGCTTACCATCAGGTGAGATAGTGGTCAAGCGCAAGCCTACCAACAATAAAAAAAAAAAACAAAAAAGGGGTCTTTAATTCAAGAGCGAATAAGTTTTTTCTAGACAAGCGTGATTCACCGTCGACCACATCATCGCTTACCATCAGGTGAGATAGTGGTCAAGCGCAAGCCTACCAAAAAAAAAAAAAAAGGGGTCTTTAATTCAAGAGCGAATAAGTTTTTTCTAGACAAGCGTGATTCACCGTCGACCACATCATCGCTTACCATCAGGTGAGATAGTGGTCAAGCGCAAGCCTTTTTTTTGGGACAAACCCACCGCACTATTCCCAAACCACTGCAACTCCTGAAAGCCAGAATCAACAGTGGCGACCACCAGAAAAGCGCCGAGGCAATGAAGCTCGACGAAGTCCCGGAGAATGAATTTAACTGTCTTGGATCCCGCAACGAAATTAATCAGAAAAGAATAACGGAGGAGTAGGAAAAAACATAAATTTCCACTTCCCTCCATATCAAGCAGGAGACAGAACAAACAAGGCCACTAGGCACAAAGGGTCGTTTACAACTGGGATAAGCCCAGTTGCCTAGCACCACGGATAAAAATAAGAATTAATAATTAATGGGTCCTAACATTGTGAGCTGCTATGTTTGATTCCAATAATAGGTATGGCAAAAACACTTGAACGCACGGAAATTTGTTCTAGTTTCCACAAGGTCCGTATAGTAAACAACTCCTGAGGTAGCCTCTACATTATTCAACATAATATTACGTTCATTCTGCCAAAGAATACACTCCCATAAGATATGATGTGCAGATTGTACATATTCGCAGTCAGATGTAGAACACTGACATAAAGGCGAGGCAACGAGCTTGAAGGAAAACAATTTACTTTTAAAGTTACCATGCCCTGTCAGAAATTGGGCAACACAGTGATCCACCTCCAGCCACGTCCTGGCCAGCCGAACGCGAACGGATGGAAAGAATTGGTGGAGATGCGCAAGCCTATAGTGTATTTAAAAAATAAAGAGAGTACGACAAGAGTGGCTATTGCTTACCAAAAGATGTAACGTTGGGAGGACACAAAGAGGACCGATAACCAGCAGGAATCTATTAAAAGCTATTCCTATGCTCCAAAAATACTTGACGTTCTTCGATACTCGTAAACATTTTTTTTTATCTTTTTTTTTCTTGCTTTCTTTTCTGCCATCAGTCTTCATTGGCTATAATCAGATGTGTTCCTGGGTCAATATCTTGTAGAGTGCTTCCTCCAGCGAGGATAGCTACTCTTCTGTACAGAATAGCTACCATCTATTGTGTAGCTTCATGATATTATGCCTTTTTAGACGGTTGGAGTAATTTTGGTACATCAGTTGGACTGCTAGTTCATTTGGGTGACGAGACAGTCGCTGTTTATATTTCTCCGCAGTCGATCGAATTTCTTCTTTAACTGTGTTCATTTGTAATTGTTGGTGTATTTCGTTATTTGTGATGAACCAATGAGCGTTGCTTATCGTTCGAAGTATGATATTCTGCAGACGCTGAAGCATCGAGATGTTTGAGTCACTAGCACTACCCCACAATTGTATGCCGTACATCCAGACAGGTTTGAGGACAGTCTTGTACATAAGTAGTTTATTGTCTGTGGATAATTTACTGTTTCGACCAAGCAGCCAGTGTAGGAGTCTATATCGAATGTTGAGTTCCTCTCGTTTAGCCTTGATATGATTTTTCCATGTTAAGCGGCGGTCCTAATGCATACCAAGGTACCTGACGTTGTCCTCATGCGGTAAGGTGGTGCCTCCTAGTTGTACAGGTGGGCAGTTACCCCTTCTCAGTGTGAAGGTGACTTGCACAGACTTAGATGTGCTGGCTTTGATTTTCCATGTCTGAAGCCACTTATTGATCTTGTGAAGTCCCTGCTGTAAGGTATCTGATGCGACAGCTGGATCATTGTTACACGCCAGAATGGCGGTGTCGTCAGCGTACGTAGCTGTAGTTAAGCCGGATAGTGTTGGAAGGTCGGCCGTATAAAGGGTATACAGTATGGGTCCCAAGATGGATCCCTGTGGTACGCCCGCTCTTATGTCGTAAAAGTCAGAAGTCGAACTCGTAAACATAACAACCAAATAGAATTTTCGAGACAGGTACAATATCTAAGAAAAAAATATAATATTTCATTACTTGTAACATCAATTTAAATTAATGCGAAGCGTCAACATAATTTTATATTTTCACGAAAATAATATTTTCTCATTCCCAGTAGACTTAAGAATACGTCCCTGTAGAACTCGTTGTAATATTCATGTCATTCAGATACGTGATGGGTTGATGGATAAGCTCAGTATAATAACGTATTACATTGTCAGTGCTATGTTTATTTTGTATCGAAGACTTCGAAAATCACTTTGTTTTTCTATTATCACCAGAATATGATTTTCTATACAAATTATTGGGCGGATATCAATTTTTTCAAGTCTAAAACAGTACAGTTGGCGCAACTGTATTAATATTATTGCTAGAGTTTTATTGATAAATACATCTTTTATTCGTTAAGAATTAATTTAGTTATTTTTAACATCAAATAGTATTTAAAAGTTGTTAAATATTCGAATGTCAAATTACGTCACATCTAATGACGGTTGTCGTTTGGAGGGGTGAATGTTATGACGCGAGGCGTGTTGAGTGAGTTGGGCAGGTTGGGCAGTCTAGTCGGGACGAGCGTGAAAGATGATTGTGTTGTTTTTAGTTGATGGTAATTTAGTGTGAACTGGAAAATAAAAAATTGTTCAAAGTCCAAATTGTGTGGTATTTCTGAATTACTAACGACATGTGAGTTTTATTTATTCTTGAATATTTTTCTACCCACTGTCCTTGGTCTCAACGGCTTCCTTTGTACTAGCTCTGTTGTCTGTCTAGTGATTTATTAAATTGTTGTGGATAATTTATTAAATTATTGTGGTAATTAATCTTGAGAAATATACAGGGCGAGTCATTCAAATGGGCGTGGATGCCCAAAACAAAGTCAAAGTCAAATGTATTTATTTCAACTAGGCCATTATGCGGCACTTTTGAACGTTAAAATTTACATGTAATAAAAAATTGATTCAACCTTCTGAAGATATAGGTGCTCCAGAGCCTTGAACATCGTCGCCGAGTTGCCAGTTTGTCGGTTTTTTATCGATTAAATATCGGGGAGTGTGCGATGGAATTGGTTTGTTGAACCAACTTTTTTTTTGTAATAAATGGAAAGATCATATATAAGTTTTCTTACAAAACTATTTTTAGTTTTTTTTTTTTCATTGTAATTACAAAGTAAAATCCAATAGAAAATATTTTTTTGAATCCAGTACCGAAAACACCCCGAAAGTTTTCCGAACAAAGCCGAGCCCGTGTGACGTCACAAAGTTCATTTCTACTCATTGTGGCACATAGCTTATACAGTGTTTTGACTTATAACCAATTACATCTTGTTATTATTGTCAATATATTGATGAATATCGAATACATTGATCATAAATATCGAACCTTAAAAGTTATCGTGCTTGCTTCGCATCATTATGTACGAATATTACAAATAACTCCCCATTATTATGTGATTCGCGCAATACCCAACCTAGCAAACTGTACTAAAGTTTTGAGAAATGTTCTATGTCTAACTAGATTCCAATTAGAATATGTTAATTATGTTGTTATCTTGTTCTAATTTAGTATTAGATTCTGATTAATTTCTTAATTTGATCATTAAAGATTGAGAAAAGTAAATTTTTAAAGGAACTTTCGAGCAAAGTTGACATTTTTGTATAATTACGTAACTTGAAAACATGATTTTTTGTTTATGGAGATATATTCATTATTTTAATTTTAAATGACGGATATAGGCGTAAAACTAATATTTCTGTTTGAATTGTGAAAATCGGTCGACGCGTTTAAGGGCGCGGCGAAGCATGAATTGTCCATACAAACGTAATACCTAAATCATTTGTAAGTTGAGCATATTTCCACCAAATTATGCTAATATTCGGATTCAGACAGTATTTATCTAGGTTCCTACGTCTTTTTTTTTTCAAAATACTTACCTAAAATGAAGTTTAAGCGAATTCCATTTCGTACATTTTTACAGCGTAAAAGACATGTTTTCTTATTGATTTTTCTATCTTAAAAAAAACAATATCTATAAAATTGTCAACGCTATAACATAGCTCATATTATCAAGAAACAAATTATCGAAAAAAAAATAAAAAAACATTAAGTTTTCATTCATCATTTTTGGTATTACGGAACACATAAAAATAATCATACATTTTCAATAGCTAGTATTGCTGTCGCGTCGAGCACGTCATGTCAATGTGTGTGTAGTCGTGCTTCATACGGTTGAGTAGGTATCGCTCGTACGGCTTTTGTTCGGGGCACTTCGGGGTTGTTTACTGTTTGTTGTATTGTATATTTTTTTACCCGACTGCCGAAGGAGGGTAATGTGTTTATCAGTCTATTTATGTATGTATGTATGTATGTATGTATGTTTGTTCCTATGTGGCGTTCTAGAAACCAAACGCGTGGGGCGATTTTGGCGAGTGTCACTGGCTACATAAAAATTGGCAAATAGGAAAATAGCGGTTCTTGGGCGCCATATTGTGGGGGCCCAAACTTTTTTTTCTTCCACACCTATCGTGTGGGGTATCAAAATAAAGGATTTTAAGAGGTAGTTTCAAAAATATATAACACTTATATGTTTAAATGTACCTGATTCGAAAAAAAAAACAAAAAACCCGCCCCCTATTCTCAATCTCATATTTTTTTGTTTTTCTCTTCTTTTAATTAGACTTTTTTCCCGACTGCCGAAGGAGGGTAATGTGTTTATCAGTCTATGTATGTATGTATGTATGTATGTATGTATGTTTGTTCCTATGTGGCGTTCCAGAGACCAAACGCGTTGACCGATTTTGATGATTCATACGTCAATCGATTCGTCTTAACCTTGCGAGTGTCATAGGCTACATTAAAATTGGAAAATAGAAAAATGGCGGCTTTTGGGCGCCATATTGTGGGTGGCCAATTTTATTTTTTCTTCCAAACCCATCGTGTGGGGTATCAAAATAAAGGGTTTCAAGAGGTGATTTCAAAAATATATTACACTTATATATTTAAATGTACCTAATTCGAAAAAAATTACACTAAAATTACACATTGACTAAAAAGTTACAAATAAAAAAGTTAATTAAAAAATCAAAATACCCGACTGCTTGAAAAGCGAACTAAAAAGACGTAAACAAGGAGAAAATCATGCTGTGCAGTCGGAGGATACGTCTGGTTTTGGTCAGCCAGCTCGCGAAGATGCTTTTCAAGCAGTCGGGATTTTTGATTTTTTTAATTAACTTTTTTTTTTTGGTTTGTTGTCAGTGTTAGACGATTACTTTACTGTGCTGCTCGTGCGTATTTATTTATTTTCTAAGTACTTATTGTAATATTTCTGACACTATTGACCTAAGCTATGAACTTGGATTTAGATTTGCCTTGTGATTTGAACTTTGATATTGAGTAATCTACTTTCTTACGAACTTTGCGTTGTTTACGGACTTTATATTTTACGATTTGGTTTGGTTGCCGACATGGACTCCGAGCGTTGGGATGTTTCTCACAGTAAGTACTTATATCCCAATGATATAATACAATAAGTTACTATTTTTACCAAATACAAGGACAATTGCAAATAACAAACCGCAAATACTGTATTTTTATAATATGGACGCCTAAAGGACTGGCATATGAAAAAATTGAAAAAGACAACGAATTTTGGAATTCAATAATCTTAAAATTAGAAGAGTTTTATTTTAAATGTATATTGCCTGAATTAATAGATCCCCGTTTACCTAGAAATTTGCCTATCAGAGACAGAATATAAACTTTTTTCTTTCTTAACCTACGTAATGTACAATTATTACAATGTACAATTGTACATATAAACTAAAAAGCGTGCGTAAAAATGTTTTCTGATTATTATTATTGTATTTTTGTATTTCGTTCAGTCGATAATATTTATGGTCAACCTACACGACTTTATCACGTTTTGATTTATATTTTTTAAATAGATGAATGATGATCTATAAATTAAAACATAACTAAATAAATGTTTATACGAAATTCTTGTTTTTATTTTTAATATTCTTAGATCAGAGCGCTGTTATTTGTCTGTACCTACTTATGCGTAAATAGGCATAAATTATTGGAATATTTGTCTTGTACTAATACTTTGCCTAAGTAACATTTGTATTATTTTACTTGCATTCATTATTTATTATAACAATACATATTTGAGGTTTCGTAAAAGGCAAAGTTACCTACATAAATAAGACAAAAGAACGCCGGCGCAGACGCGCAGTTCGCGTTGGCCGGCTTGCCGTCTTTCGAGTCGTTATGAATGGAAGCCTATCTACTCGCACACACACGGCTGCGCACGGCGCACCGCGTGTGTGTGCAAAGCGAGATAGCAATACTCTGAACGAATTCTTCACTCGTCTCGAATTGCATTTGCGAGCTCCGTTCGCCGCGCTCTTAAGAGATAATTGAAAATGTACCGAATTAATATTTTCACGTTTTTGTTCTACAAAGTTTTTTAGTGTTTGTAATTATATTATATAAATATTTGTGTTTAATATTATAAAGGGATATGCAAATAATAAAAAATACCGAAAATTTTAAGGATGTTATGCAAAAAATAAATAAAAATAAAGGCTCCACAGATTTCGGGTTGTGGTACCTATGAAGTTTTTTGATATCTAAAGTCGAAGTTGCGCGCCAATCGTGTGTGTTAGCTTTTTATTTTACACGAATATCACCTACCCATATGTAACAACAATTACATTATGACAATTATGTTTCTAAATGTAATGTGTACAATGGACAACAATGACAAACACCGGTCGCGGTCCACCATCACGTAATATTCATTACGACTACTTTACTTATGCTCAATTTTTCCAAACCGTCCATCAGATGGATATCTTTTCGAAATTTGCCTTTATGAATCCTTTATCACACATGTCTAAATAAAATTTGCTGTTATAAATAATATTTTTGCATTAATTTTCGGATATTTTTAGTCAATTTACGTGACACTGTACTATGGTGAAATTCCTTGAACGTTATGACGTCACCAACATGGCGACCAATCATGGCCCGTTAGTAGACAGGTGGTTCTTTTTTAAATTTTATCGATTTTCAATTGCTTATAATAAAATTGAAAAAAAATATTTAACAGATTTTTGCAACGACAATATAATTTATGATATGTAAAGTTCCAAAATAAATTTTAAAAATCGTATTTTTTTTTAAATTCAACAACTCAATTGCATGATCTAATTCCGCCCAGCCCGTTTCATCATCGGACTACCAGACGTACGGCGATGCGCCATCGGTACATGGTGGACATCCCACCCATACCCACTAAAAGTATTGAGAATACTTTCATTATGCGTACAGCTAAGGAGTGGAATTCCCTACCGGAGTCTGTGTTTCCTGATAGCTACAATCTAGGGGTCTTTAAGTCAAGAGTGAATAGGTTACTTCTAGGCAACCGTGCTCCATCGTCGACCATATCATCGCTTACCATCAGGTGAGATGTTGGTCAAGCGCGAGCCTATAATAGACAAAAAAGAATAGCGAAAAATACTCAAAAGCGTCTCGGGCCCGATTTTGTTGAAAACTAAAAACATTTTTGAAAACTCGATATTCGTAGCCAAGAATCGAAACCCTGTAGATTTTAGAAAAAAAAACACTTGATGTAATATTACACCATACGATAGTATCATTCATCATCATCATCATCAGCCTATAGCTGTCCACTGTTGGACATATGCCTCTCCAATTGCACGCCATTTGGTTCGATTTTCGGCAACTGTCATCCAGCTGCTACCAGCCACCCTGCGAAGGTCGTTGCCCCACCTAGTCTGTGGGCGCCCTACCTAACGTTTACCAGTTCGCGGCCTCCACTCAAGAACACGTTTACTCCAACGGTCATCAGTTCTAGTATCATTATCAAGGATTAAATTGTAGGAAGTACTATATATAACATACGGCTAACGAAAGGAAAGAAAACAACAACAAAACCGCAACAAAATTGCAACAATTACACTTTATTTAGAGCTCCGGGTCATTCTATGATTTTGTGTATTAAACGTTGATATTCGCCAGCGTATTAAATTAATAAAATATTAATATTGTCCCATTTCCCGGCTCACCGAAAAAAACGATACAACAAAATAAATAAAAAAGCCAGCATGACATTGGAACCCAAATTGATTATCCCAAAATCATATCACAGGGAGAGGAAATGAAGCGACAGACGTAACGAAATCGATCGGTCGTAGGTAACGTGACCTCTTGTCAAATTGTGGGTCATACGAAGTGTTGGAACGGTAGATTATAAGGTTGCACAGAAATAGTTTTTGTCTTTGTCTCCTACTAGGCCATATCTTCGTAGTGGGAGCAAAAAAATAAATTTTATGGATCAATTTAAGGAATTAATAGTAATTTAGATAAAATCCCTTCTCATCCATTTTTTACATTTAAATATTTAATTGGTTTTATAATCTTACTAGCTTTCCGCCCGCAGCTTCGCCTGCATGGACTAGACGTTATTGGCTGTTTCGTTTTTCCAGTGATGGCGGGATATTGCAAATTATTATCCAAACATAGTTTTCCACCCGCGTCTTTGTTCGCGTAGAGCACACAATTTGCTCAACATTATTATTTTATCGAATTATAAAAATTACGTGTAAATTGATATAAAATGAGCATAAACTGCAGTGCCTTCCTGTTCTAATAGCTAGAGACTTTCATTCCGGATGTCTCATGGGATCGAGTTCCACGGGGAGATACAAACAATGGAAGACCACTTTGCTTTCAATTTCTGAATCCTACTTCCTACACGATAGAAAATTAATACAAGGTGGTGCAATAGTACATTACTGCAGCGGCCAGCAAAAGAGGCATTGATGGACGAACGTGTAAATGTGGACCGAGGCGAAGCCGAGGCACACATACGTAAGTCGTAAAACGTTCCATTTTTAAATTACACGATAGATATGAGTTTACTATGTAATTTATTTGGCAGCTAGACACGACAGATATGGATTTTCATACAACTTTGCCGGTCGCTGCTCGCATGTATATGGCCAGTACAGTAATTGCGATTTATCTCGAAGAAGGTTGTCAAAATAATGCTCAAATTTCCAAGCATATTTGAGTAAAAGTTATAAAAACACTACGTACGTATTAAATACTTTGATTCTGCTTATGGATAATATTTATTTGGTGTCTTATTTTTTTTTCCATTTAGTCGAGAAAATGATACGGCTAAATGGCCGTCGCTTCGCCAGAATTGATAAACATTCGGGCCCGTTTATGGCATTTGCCATCACTCTTGCCAGAACTTACGGCGGTTATTATCTTTGAGGGCTTCTAGAGTCCTGAGACTTGTTGACATAGACTCGTGACTTTAAAAAACCCAGAAAGAAGTCTGGAACAGTTAAATTAGGCGATCTTACTGGCCTCTGCAAGTCCGGGTAATGCTGCCCTCAGAATTTCGGTTGCGGCTCGTGCAGTAAGCGCCGTTGCATTATCCGGTTGGAACCATTATATACTCTAGTTAAAATTTATTCCTTTTAAGGATAGAGAAATATGTGGATGGCTCTGTTACCTCATGGATCACAGTAGTGGTTTGGCGGCCCGATGACGTCTCCAGCGTAAAAGCACACCATGCAGTGCGGGTGTAATGATTCTGTCTGGATTATACGCGGATTTTCGGTGCCACAGAGGTGCATTTTGCTTATTCACAGATTCACAGAGCTTGCTCATGATGATTTTCGTTTAAAAGTTGTCTTCCTCGTTGTCGTGATTTAGAATGGATTGACGTACGTTACACCCGCTTGGAGGATTCCAGCTATATTTTGTATCTGTTTACTTTACAAATGTCGAAGCAGGATTGATATTTTCCGCCATTTGCAAAAATTAAAGCATCTTCCGTTAGTGATTAGTTTTGCGCCATCCTGTACAGTCTATATATGGGTACTCCAATTAGCTTACACTAACAAATTTGTAATCAAGAAGTTAGAATTTAATAAACCACCTCTTTATAGGTATATCACATTGGTATTTTTTCTGTCTGGTGTCAAAATTACTAGGCTGCTAGTGCTGACTCTGGGACACGCAATGTAATTTAAATCTAACGGAGCCATGGAGAGGCCTATTCTCGGAGTTCCGCAAGAGAGTCAAGGTTACCGACATAGCCCGAAGAATTGCCAAACATAAGTGGCAGTGGGCACATTGCTCGCAGAACGGATGGCTGTTGGGACCGAAAAGATCTAGAGTGGCGGCCGCGTACCGGAAGACGCAGCGTTGGAAGGCTTCCCTCTAGCCGGTAGAGCGAAGACCTGGTCAAGGCTGCGGGTGAACGGGATGAACCGATTTTAATCAAACATAGCTAAGAACACTCACGATAAAGACACATTTAAAAAAAAATCGATGTCAAAATTGGTTCATCCGCTTAGGAGCTATGGTGCCAAAGACAGATACACAAATACACAGGTACACGTTAAACTCATAAGACCCCTCTTTTTTCCGTCAGGGGTTAAAAATACGCAAGGAGCATACATTTCATACAGGTGGTACATGCTCCATGTTTCCAATATCGTGTGTTTTATATGCCAATCGCATCAGTACGTGCGTTTATTGTCTTTTGTTTTACGACTCCGAACACAAATGGATATATTATGTTCTGTCATGTTGACACAGTTCAATAATATTGGTACATCCCCCATTATGAGCCATTATGAACCAAGAACCAAGACCAGCCAAGCGAATGCTGTACGCCAAGACGAGCCACCAAAAAATTAATTTATGCATGTATTTTCAGAGATACTCTGTTGGTATCATCCTTCTGCCCTCATCCCAATTTAAATGGTCTCGGCACAGCATGTCTTCTTTTTCCATGCATATCATTTTGGTCTCACCTCAATAGTCACCTACTTTTTACTATACCTGGGGACACGGAAGTGCCCCCCCCAAGATGAGCCAAGCGAAGTGTAAGGGCACTACATACCTTTTCTCAAAGCGCTTCTTAGTTTTTTTTAAACCTTATAACTTGGGTTTAGAATACACCAAATAAACAAAATTATAGAGATATGATGTCAATAATAGATTTATTAAACATATAAAGTTTCAATTACACAGCTCTTATGCTTTAGATTTTATTGATATCTAAAAAGCCCGATTTCGTCACTGATTGACACACTCACTAGTGAGTTATAGAGTCTCATCAGTGGATGATCATCAAAATTCTTAGAGTACTTCCTGAAGTCCTAAAAAGCTGTTTGGTATGTGAGCTAGTATTATTTCGCAAACAACATAAAAATTGGCACTTTTACCCCCAACCCCTAAAACAAGGGGATGGAAGTTTGTATGATAATCTCGCAAATTTTGATGCTACAGGTCTGGCAATTGATATAGGGACTCCTTGTTATAAATAATAAAATACATATTTAAGGATTTTGAAGGAAAAAAAAAGGATGGAAAAAATTAACATAATAAAGAAATTAATTTACAAAAAGTAGTGAAATTCTACCAAAAACATTTTCATGTAAAATGTTGCCAAGACGAGACCTTAGGGCTCGCACTGTCAAATACAATAGTTCTTGTAGTAACAAAACATGGCGTCGAGGAGTTGCGGTGCAACGTGCGTTACTTCTAGTACGAAACGTTAGCGAAACGGCCAAGCCACATATTTTCACAAAGATGTAGAGTTAGATCTGACGAGTAGTTTATGAGTTATCCTACTACTTATTATAAAGGCGTGAAAAGAAACCATCACCACTTTACGAGTACAGCAGGAAAAATAAGAAAAATTACAAGATTTTATTTTACCACTTTGTAGGCGTGCTTTGTATATCCATGCCAGATTATATCTTTCTAGTACTAACTAAGAGTCTCTGAACTAAGCTGCGGAGGGACGGATGGGCGGACGGATGGACGGATAGACGGACATGGCGAAACTATGGGTTCCTTGTTGACTACGAAACCCTAAAAATAATCATATAAATCGGTTCACCTAGTAAAAAGTTCAGAGAAATAGAGATAGGGGGCATCTAATAAGAACCCCCGTCTTTTTGGTCTCGGGTTTTTTTATTTTACACTGTAGTGACTCTTGTCATCATCTGCCTAGCCTTTAGCAACTATATTGGGGTCGGCTTCCAGTCTTACCGGATTCAGCTGAGTACCAGTGTTTTACATGGAGCGACTGCCTATCTGACCTCCACAACCCAGTAACTGGGTAACACGATACCCCTTGGCAAGACTGGTCAGATCTCAGGCTTCTGACTACCCGTAACGACTGTCAAAGATCTTCAAATGACAGCCGAGACCAATGGCTTAACGTGCTTTCCGAGACACGGCGGAAACTCGGTATGTTGAAATGGTCACCCATCCACGGACCGACCTCATCAAGCGTTGCTTAACCTTGAAGATCGACAATTGCGGCTGTTATTATTTAGACTGTAGTGTCTCTTGTGCGGGTCACAAAAAATATTTTTCTTTCTTTCATTCTCACAAATTTTCACGTTTATTATACGAGTGGTAGGTATGCGACCATTGTGAACGTACATATTCGTATAGTTTTAATTAAAGTAACGGCAGGTTTGCATGTCTACACAACGAGTGATAAAATACCTGACATGTTAGGTGTCTGTCCCATTAATATAATAGCTACGTATGCGATGAAAAGCTGATTTATGTGTCTGATTTCTACACGAACAACATATTTAGTTCCATGGTTAATTCTTGTTTTTAACCGACTGCCCACCAAGGAGGAGGTTCTTTATTCTGATGTTTATATTGTGTATATTTTATGTATTTTCAGACATAACTCCGTCATATATAAACGGATTAGCAAAATTCTTTTTTTGGTCGAAAGAATTTGGTAAGGATCTGATAAAGAACTTCGGAAATATAATATACAACAGAATTCTTTAATAAATGGCGGCAATTCTCTCGGGATTGCTGTAATCGCATGTTTGTTAATTGTTTACACCATTTCATAATATAACATCACGCCAGTATACTCTAAACGGGTACGCAGATGTGTACAGTTCACCCTGGTAAACTCTCATTCCACCGGATATGTTCAAGTTAGGTACATTACACTCTCATTTCACTGGTTATGATCAAGTTACATGTTATTTGGGTAATCTATTCTGGCATCACTGTGGGCATTATAGTTACCTTACTAAAGAACTTGTTCATTATGTATGTACCACGAATAATTAAAAAAATCAAAAAACCCGACTGCTTAAAAAGCAAACTAAAAAGACGTAAACAAGAAGAAAATCATGCTGTGCAGTAGGAGGATACATATTCGCGAGCTGGCGGACCAAAACCAGATGTATCCTCCGACTGCACAGCATGATTTTCTTCTTGTTTACGTCTTTTTAGTTTGCTTTTTAAGCAGCCGGGTTTTTTGATTTTTTTATTTACAACTTTTTAGTTATTTTTTTTTAGAATTAGGTACATTTAAACATATAAGTGTTATATATTTTTGAAATCGCCTCTTAAAATCCTTTATTTTGATAACCTTCACGATGGGTTTGGAAGAAAAAGATTTTTTTTCCCCACAAAATGGCGCCCAAAATCCGCCATTTTTGACGCCGAACCGACGAATAGATTGATGTAAGAATCATCAAAATCGGCCAACGCGTTTGGTCTCTAGAATGCCACATAGGAACAAACATACATACATACATACATAGACTGATAAACACATTACCCTCCTTCGGCAGTTGGGTAAAAAGTGAAAAATAATTTTACAAAAAAATACAACCGACTTCCAATTGTTGCTTTTGTTCAGACTTGAGTCTGGGTAGGTACTATATGCATTAAAGATTAGGTTAAACACAATAATACTGAAAAGGCACTGACAGGCGTCTTGCTTAGCGCCTTGAGCGTAGCGAGGCATTGGCGATAGCGAGGTGAAAAACTGAAACGAAGGTTTTAAAATGTTAACAACGGGCCACAGCTAGCGATGGGCGTTGAATAAACGAACTAATTAATTCGACCGTCGACGTACAATGAACGATTCGACGGTTCACCGATAATCAACGAACTAGTTAAATTCGTAGACGGCTAAACTGAGACTCGACTATGTTCATGTCGACTTGTAACGCGACGACCGACGCGAGAACTTATTGGGTAGTACAAGTTCATACGTCCGAAAAAATAACAACAACGGACAAACATCGAGAAAATTTATTTGAACTATAACTCTAGAAACAAAGAGTTGATATTTCTATGGGCCGAATGTCAATTTGGAGTAAAAATGCATTGTGTTAAGAAGACAAGGACGCCAATAGTTTCATGTGTGCAAAAGAATAAAGCGATTGACCGATCGAACGATACGAGGTAAACCGGTTTGTACTTGTTTACGTTCAATCAGAAATTTGAAAGTTGTTGTCGAGCCGTCCGTCCGTAGACGCCGCGCGTCGCGTCGTCGCAAAGTTTATAAAGAACGTCTACTTAACAAGTTTACTTAAACAGCCGCGCCACGTGCGCAGCCGTAAGCTCCGGTCCCTGGTCTCTTCTGTCAACATGCATATTCTTCAGCTTGACGCCACTCATCATGCTCCCCACTGTAACCCTTCACTTCTAGACCTTATTCTGGTTTCTGACCCAAGCAAAGTGGCCACTCACGGGCAACTTTCTGCCTCCTTTTCTTACCATGACCTTATTTTTCTTTCTTACAAAATTCGCCCTCCAAAACGTAAATCTAAATTTCTCTTCCTTCGCAGTTTCAAGAACATTGACCTGGATCGCTTGGGAGAAGATGCGAGCAATATTGATTGGTCTCCTGTTTATGGAAGCAATGATTTGGACACTAAGGTAGCGGAGTTTAACAAGATAGTGTTGCAACTCTTTGATGAACATGCGCCGCTCAGAACGGTCAGAGTGAAGCATTTTCCAGCTCCCTGGTTGAGTGACAGCATCAAAGGCGCGATGTCGAAAAGGGATAAGGCTAAAAGGCGGTACAAAAAGGATCCTACTGATGGGAACTGGTCTATATACAAGAAGCTGCGCAATCGTTGCGGTCGTATGTGTAGGGATGCTAAAAGGCGCCACATCCACAACTCTGTTCAAAATTTCAACACAGCACAAGTATGGCAATTTCTAAAAACCCTTGGTATCGGTAAAGCTGTTGATGACAGCAAGCCTGATATTGACCTTAACGCAATTAATTTTCATTTTTCTAAATCACCTGTCATTCTTGACGACAACGTTAAAGCTTCCACTTTGAACAATCTCTCTAAGCTTCCTCTGCCGATGTGTACTTCTTTCACTTTTCAACCAGTTACAGAAGGGGATATAAAGCGGGCGGTCAAATCTATAACCACGAAGGCGGTGGGTGATGACGGTCTGCAACTCCAGATGCTCCTTCCTATACTGAATGAACTCGCTCCTGTCATCCTTCACACTATCAACTACTCCCTCTTTTCTGGCTGCTTCCCTTCCGCGTGGAAGAAAGCTCATGTTCTGCCTTTACCCAAAGTCCCTAAACCCTCGTCAGTTACCCAGTTCCGTCCAATCTCCATACTTCCAATCCTATCTAAAGTCCTAGAAAGTGTTGTTAATAATCAGCTGTCTCAATAACTTTCCTCTAATAGCCTGCTAAGTCCTTATCAATCTGGATTCCGTCCTGGCCACAGCACTGTATCGGCCTTAGTTAAAATAACTGACGACATCCGACTGGCCATGGAAAATAGGTCCCTTACAGTTTGGTTTTACTGGACTTTAGCAGTGCATTTAATTCAGTTGATTTTGACATCCTCTTAGGTATCTTATCCTCTTTAAATATGTCTCCTTCTGTGATTGCGTGGTTTAATTCTTATCTTCGGGGCCGCTCGCAGTCGGTCCGCTCAGAGGAGGTTTCCTCTGACTGGTGCGATCTCGCTGCGGGTGTTCCTCAGGGTGGCGTCCTTTCTCCTCTTCTTTTCTCGGTTTTTATAAACGCTATCACTAAGGTCTTATCTTCACACTTTCATCTCTATGCAGACGACCTACAGCTTTATCGCCACTTTAAAATCGAAGAGCTTACTGAAACTATCGAGGCCATCAATAATGATCTTGGAAACATCTGTCAGTGGGCTAAAAGTTTTGGACTCTTAGTGAACCCAGCAAAATCACAAGCTCTCATTATTGGTGGCAGATACTACATCAATCTGTTGAGTGGCCAGTCTCTCCCCTCTGTTTTGTACGATGCCGTCACCATAGCCTATTCCAAAAAAGTTAAAAACTTAGGGGTTTTCCTTGACTGCCACTTATCTTGGAATGTTCACATTGCAGAGGTAAGCAGGAGGGTGTTTTGCTCGTTTCGGTCTCTGAAGCGTCTCCAGAAGTTCCTGCCTTTTCCGACAAAAGTTACTCTTGCTCAGTCTCTCCTTCTTCCTCTCCTTGACTACGCTGATGTCTGCTTTCTTGATGCTACTGAAGAACTTCTTGATAAGCTCGAACGTCTACAGAATTTGTGCATCCGTTTCATTTTTGGCCTCCGAAAGTACGACCATGTGTCGGAATTTCGGAAGCGGTTGAAATGGCTGCCTATTCGACAGCGCCGAGATGCTCACATTCTTTCATTACTCTTTTCTGTTCTTCATAATCCTAACGCTCCTCTGTATCTTCAGGAACGCTTTGAGTATCTTGTTCCAAGAGGAAAACCTTGTCGTCTGTCATCATCTCTTCTCCTTCGTTTTCCTCCCCACTCTTCAAGTCGCTACGGTGGATCTTTTACTGTTCGCGCTGTCCGCCTCTGGAATGCTCTTCCACACTCTATACGGGATAGCCCTTCGTTGGAGGTTTTCAAGAGAAGAATTAAGGAATATTTCCTATCAACATGACACATTAAATTTATGTATTCACAATTGTAATATTTTAGTTTTGTAATTATAGTATGCTGTATGTATTATGTTTATACATTGTGTATTGCACACGTATTTGTTTAGTTTATTAGTGAGTAAGTATTTAAAATTGTTTTATATTTTTAATAAGTTTTTGTTGTGCACATGGATGTACTATCCTCATATTATGCATATTTCTTTACGCAACTGAGGTTTGCTGTCAGAGAACCCAACTATGGGTTAAGCTCGCCTTTGTACATGAACTTTCTTTTGTATTTGTATGTTTTTATGTTTTGTGTACAATAAAGAATAAGAATAAGAATAAGAAAGTTTACTTTATGAACTAGTCCATAAATTCAACTAGTTGATCGACTCGTCGATCAACGGAAATGGACGGTCTAGTTTCGTTAACGAAAATTACGTCGA
The DNA here is from genome assembly GCA_945859665.1 of Anorthoa munda. Classification (NCBI taxonomy): domain Eukaryota; kingdom Metazoa; phylum Arthropoda; class Insecta; order Lepidoptera; family Noctuidae; genus Anorthoa; species Anorthoa munda. The sequence goes on along the minus strand of OX243900.1, from coordinate 4,613,757 downwards.
CGACCCATCTCTAGCCGCAGCACAGACATAAATCTAACTAGATAACGCAAGTCCCTCCATCTGTATGAAAACCAAGCGTGCCACTTTTTCACACACAATTTAAAACAAATTTACTTACCAATGAAAGAAAACATTTCTAATGCCTCGGCTAACTTTTTCTGTACGGCATTTACAGCTCAATATGGCATAATTAGGCATTTTTCTAGATTTCGGTGAATTTCCGGTGCCGATAATGCTAAATGAAAATCTCAAAGTACGATCATTGATCATATATTTACGTGTCATCTAGTTAGATTTATATCTGTGTGCAGCAGTGATTTGCGCTACATGACTCGTGAAGTGCGTGCGCAGTGTGTTTTCGGCCTCAAATTTTTTAGCAAAACTGTTTGTTATTATCTTATTCAATCAATGCCAAAAGCAATCCTTCCCTATCAGTAAATAATAAATTTATAACTGAATATTATAAATCCAAAAGTAACTACGTCTCTCTGTTACATTTCACGTCTAAATCATAGAAAAAAAATTGATGAAACTTGGAAAACCGGTAGACTATGACCTAGATACTTTTCATTGAAGTAGAACTCGTAAGTACCCTTGAGATTTTTCACAGGTGCGAAGTCGCAGCCAGAAACTAGTTCCCTATATGTTAACTTAATAAATTCCCAGACCGTATTAATTACAGCCTGCAATTGCCGGCTCTGCCAGATTATCTCACGAAGCGTTGATTTAACTATCAGTTGGTATCTACTTGGTATCGGTATCGTATCGGTAGTAACAGTTACCGATACGGTATCGACTGCGATTGCACTGCAGATGCTCAATTTGGGACTTGATTGCGGCCGAAATTGATTCCAAATTACGATTGCGTGATTGATAACTGTACTTTAGTGTGGAGTCAATTGGGAAGATGGCAGGATTGATTCTGTAAGATGGGAGATGTATGCTGGGATGGGTATAATCCTGAGTGATTTGTCTCTGTTTATTGAAGATTTCTGTTGTTTATCTCCAAAGTTCTTCATCAGATCTTGATCAACTTTAAATGGGACCACAAGAGAAGCACCCAAAAAAATATCAAAGTCGGATCACCTAGTAAAAAGTTTTGTGGTAACAAACATAAAAATACAGTTTTTGAATTGAGAACCTGTTCCTTTTTGAAGTCGGTTAAAAAGTAACCTACTGTCAGCAATTTTTGACATTCAACGCGGGAGAATTCGCTGCCAAAAGCTAGTTGTTACTATCATTATAATCATACTGGGAGGTGCGGGGAAAGCGATCTATCTTCGAGCTTAAGCTGCACTTGGGATCAATCCTTAGATAGATGACCGTCCTTCGATACATGTATAGTTCTTGTGTGCAACTAAAAGCAAGTTAACCCATCGATCATTGTAATCCTCCAATTTGCCATTCTTATTAGAATAATTAAATAATAAGAAATAATAATAATTCATTTTTTAATTTTGCTGTATTAATTTAGTTTATTAATTCGGTTTCACGACATTGATCCAATTATTGGTAAGAACTTATCAACTTATAATTTTAGAGATGGCACACTCGTGAAGGAGACGCAACGGAGACGCCCTCACGCCCCAAGCCACCGCAGGAGACGCCCTGTGCGACGGGAGTTGCAAGCCGATTCACGGCCATCGAAGGCGCGGTCTTGCGGACTTCGAGTAATGGGTAGCTCGTCGTCCGATAAGGACCAGACCCGAGTCGGCGGCGCGTAATGTTCCACGCGCATCTCAAATAGATGTCAGCAAAAACTGACGGGGTCCACTAGGGCTGATGCCTGTCGCGGTCGTCTGGGTCGCGGCTAAATTTGAAAGAGAGTTACCGCGGCCCTGACACAAGCAACTGAAGGAACACGGGTGGGTTTTAGTCAGTAAAAGTCGAAAAACTAAATATATATATATAGGCTTTATTTTTTTTAAACTTGACCGTAAATATTTTCCTAAAATAAAGGTGGGTGGGGAAATAAAGGTACCGTCAGCCTGACAGTGATAGTCCCGTCAAAACTGGTCCGGCCGTTTCGGAGAATAATCGGTATCAAAACTTAAAAAAAATGTGTTTTTGTTAAAAGTACCGCATATACTTTCATATGCATTTAGTAAACAGCTGTTATTTTGACATTACAAACAAACACATCAATTTTATTGATTTGAATAGATTAACAAGTTTATTCGGCAAACGATAGAAATTTATCGTAAGCTTATCGCAGTCTACGATACGGACTGCCGATACCGAAATCTGCCAGCTTAGACAAAACCTAGAGAGCTGCAATGCAGATGTTCTAAATTGAGTCAATTTGGAGTGGGATGAATAGGAGATTAGATTCGAATATTAGTAGCGAGCATTGTGGTTGGTTAAGATCTATTTAGCTAAACTAAATAGTCTGTTAAATGAAGATTCTTGAGAAAAGTATTCAATCCAGCTAAGTGGTTGTTCTATTCGAATATTTTAAATTTGAATGGTGTCGAGTAGGGAAAATCCGTGATGAAATAAAACAAATGAATTGTGCAACCTGGCCAAATGGAATATCATAGACACATCCAAAACACAGTGTCAGTGTGGGGCCCCTTCGCAAGACATGGCCCACCTCCTTGTCTGCCCTTCATGCCCGACCGCCTGCACCTTGCGGGATTTGAACGTAGCAAATGAAAGAGCTGTCCGAGTAGCTACATACTGGTTGGACAAAATCTGAAGGTTGTAGAGTTTGAGTTAATCGACACGAAAGAAGAAGAATTGTGCTTTCGGATTGAGCCGGTTATTTGTTTATTATTATCTTTATAGTACACCACAAAATATGAAAATACATACAAGATAAACGTTTATAAAAAACCGGCCAAGTGCGAGTCGGACTCGCGCACGAAGGGTTCCGTACCATTATCATCTTTCACGTTTGTTGTATGGGAGCCCCACTTAAATATTTATTTTATTCTGTTTTTAGTATTATAGCGGCAACAGAAATACATCTTCTGTGAAAATTTCAACTTTCTAGCTATCACGGTTCATGAGATACAGCCTGGTGACAGACAGACAGACGGATCCTGGAGTCTTAGTAACAGGGTCTCGTTTTTTACCCTTTGGGAACGGAATCCTAAAACGTGTAGAAAGGCGGTATTTCGAATATTGTAAAGATTGAAATGAATTTTTCAGAATACTTCCTTCCGTAAATCAACGTTCATTTTCTACAGAGTTCAAAATAAAAGCGTGTTTCATAGAAACGTATGTTTAATAGTATACTACCCAAGTAAAATTGAAAAATATTCGTGGTTATTCTGATTTACGTAAAGAAAGCTTTCCAATATTCCACAACTGACTTCCTATTATTATTTTTCTCTTACACAATATGTAGAGCCGCAGGCAGAATAGCCATCGCCGATGTAATAAAAATATAAATGTGCCGTGTCTATGTTTTCTTTACGTATTATGGTTCCGTAACAGAATAGAAAAATCATAATGTTTCATTCAATCTCTCGTTATTCAGCCTATCTTTACTTAGTCGTGGATATGGCACTTAAGGTTGCCCAAGTCGGCGGCACGAACTATTTTGTGGTCGGGGTTAAAATGCAATGTATCTTATCCGAAAACACGTACAAAAGGGAAAAACGCTGTTATGAGCAGTAAGAAGCTAGTGCGCGTACGAATACACACTCATGGTATAAAAATAATAAATGGATGATGATTTAGAACGAAAAGGAGTGCGTGAAATTTTATTAACAGACCTTTGGGAGTCCATGATACCCATGTATCATGAAAAAACTACTGAATGCGCACTATGCGCGAACTTAGCCCCACTACGCCAAATCCTTGCCAAGTTACATGCCGAGGATTATACTCGACTCAAACTCAAAATTGGCCACACCTAACAATCAACTGCCAACCAATCACAACTCTCGAGTTTGGCATACGATTCTTTAACTTGACATGTTTGTACTCAATAGAGCAAGAGCCCAGACGTTACCGAACTATTTCTACACAAAATGCGTGGTAGGTGTTGAATGAAAATGAAACTCCAAGTGAGCAAGTACGAGTACGTACCAAGCACATGCTCTCTCTCTCTCTCTTCAGTCGGTCCCTCATTACTGAGGATCGTGGTCACTGGACCCCTTTAAGCTGACTATCTGCCTCCATCGACTCCGGTCCAAAGTTGCCATCACCACCTGCTGGAATTTGCTGGAGGACGTAGCTTCCCTCACTTGGTCAGACCATCGTGTTGGCGACCGGCCTCGTGCTCTCTTTCCTTCGATATTGCCAACAATGACCAGCTTTTCAAGGCTGCTATCTCCTCTTCGCATTATGTAGCCAAAGTAAGTCAAAATACGCTGTAAGCAAACCGTAGACAATCGGGTCTTGATATTGAGTTGTGAAAGGATAGACACATTCGTGCGTTTGGCTGTCCATGGGATTCGGAGCATCCGCCTCTAGCACCACATTTCGAATGCGTCTATCCTCTGTCTTTCTCTTGCTCGGATTGTCCACGTCTCAACTCCATAGAGGAAAATTGGGAAAACCAGTGCTCTGACCAAACGCGCTTTGGTTTTGAAATTTACACCACGATTTTTCCAGATGTTCTGGACACAACAACACACAACACCAACACACAACACCAACACCAACACTACTCAATTCTACTGATTTTGTGTTAAAAAAGTTCGGTAACGTTTAGGGCATCTAGGAACTTGAATTTGAGCACGTTAATGTCAAAAAAACACAAGCCAACCAATCAAAACTGCACATAGCCAGTTTGAGTTGAGTTGAGCATCTGCAATACTGGTCTAAGTACCCTCATATCAATAACTTTAAAATGCATGCCCTACCGAAATGTCACAAGGTCATTCTCAAACATTTTGACCTTTCTTTTTTCCTGTTAGAATGCACGCCCAGAGCCCAAGGACACGAGTACCATACATTTGGGGACGATCTAAAAGAAGAAAGGTATACAACTAAAAATCATAAATAAAGCATACACGGGCAAAGTCATACTAGATGCATGAATGTTCATCGTACCTACTAGTTCCATGAATATGGACTAATGAAACACTAATCGAGTTAAAAACGAGTCGACTGGAAGTATTGGAACTAATCGAGTATCAAGCTTGGATGCTACCTGTAATATATTTGTGTCATCACATCTGTTACTTCTGTTAGGTACTAGAGTATGACCGTAGTTCATCTTCTGGCATAATCCGAAGCCGAAGCTGATTAATCGACTATCGCTGCAACCTTCAGCCGACGCCGATGGTTGAATAACCCTAATAAATTCAGTTCAAGGTTGGCAACTCTTTTTTATTTTGCTTTTATTTGCCTATTTTCTGGCGATAGTGACTGGCCGGCACAAGGCGTTTTTTCTGTTCTGTGGGCACAACGAACTATGTACCCCCACCTGTTACGTCTTCAGTTCATTAAATTTCGGCAATTGCTAGAAAAAACTTCGGTTCATTTTGGCTGAATGCGAAAGTTTGGTCGAAGGTGGTATTTTGGCCGAAGTCTTCCGAAGCTGATGCCGAAGCTGAAGGTTCGGTTAGATACTATCTCTTTCGTAAAACGGTTTTTAGGCTGGTAATCAAATGCAGAACTTTTCGTAATAAAATTTTCTATAGAGGATTGTTTCTTTCTTACTGTTACTCTAGTTACATTAATTAAAGGTATTCTGGTAGTTCGCGGGGCTATTGCCTATAAGCGATTTAAGTATATCTAATTATTAGGCTAAAACACATAAAAACTAGGAAGACAGCTAACTAGGTTATTATTATAATATTATTCAATTTGAAAAACGGTATGCTTGGAAAGCCTTAAAAGTTGAACGTATTTGCATTAGAAACACAGGTAGACTATGACCTAGATACCTGTAGCTACGCTCCCGTGGGACAATTTCAACTTTTAGGCAAAGGGCGAAGCCGCTGGCAAAAACTAGTGAGTATAAAATAAACTAAAGTAACCGCCAGATAACATAAAAATAATAGTCATTGATCCGAAAAAAACATATTTTCATGTTACTTAAAGTACAGCTTAAGTAACTTAAAAACATGATTTATTGTTTAAACAGATATTTTGAAAATTTTGATCACAAATGAAAGGTATAGGTTAGAACATTTTATCCGTTTAAATCATGTAAATCGGTTGACGCATTTATGAGTTATTAACTCATTACTGTGTGTGGTGGCCCAGTGGTATCGGCCGCGACTTACAAGTTGTAGGTCGTGGGTTCGAACCCAGGCAGGCGCTTTACTTTGTGTAAATTATTTCATCACCACTGCTCTCAAAAACGGTGAAGGAAAACATCGTGAGGAAACATGTTCTAGAACCAAAAATTCGAAGACATGTGACATCCACCAAACCGCACAGGGCCCGCGTGGTAGTTTATGGCCCATCCCTTCTCACAGAGAGGAGGTCTGTGTCCCGGCAATGGGAATATTAATAGGCTGATGATGTGATGTGATGTGAAGTGAAAGGGTCACGGACGCCTTAACGCGGATACGTTTGTTTTGATCGTGTTAGCGACAATACCTTTACATTTTTTTCTTTTTTTTTCGCGTTTGCCGATCATAGTGAACAGACGTATCGAACAATTATTAAAATAAACAAATAATCACTTGCGAAATCGCGACCTAGTTTTACGAATAACGCAAACTGTGCTATTCATTAGGTATGTGTAAAGTGTGCAAATGTGAAAATGACCCGAGATTGATGATTTAGAAGAAGAAAAACAAGATCCAATCACAATGGAAGGTAGTCCATTCAACCGGAGCAGCAAGTCTGCTCGCTCCCCGCCCTCTACACCCGTACCAGCAGCCGCAGCCACCCCCGAAGCCGTTCCTGCCTCTCAGGAGCCTCGCCAAAAAACAAAAGATGCCCTTGAAATGATCTCGACGCCAGAAATTCAGAACTGGATGGTGACCATCGAGCAGAGCCTGAAGGAGGTGTGCACTATTGTGGCCGACGGTAAGATGAATACGGAACAGAAGCTTCGTATTAATGCCTTATGCCGTAAAGTATGTCACGGCACATCGCAAATGGCCGTACACTACCAGTCCATCAAGGCGACGGCTCTCCAATATCACCACGCTGTGCAAAGCCTTGAGAACCAACTCGACCTATCGAAGCAACTAGAGAACCTTAAGCAGAGTATTGGAGAATTTATGAGACCTGCTCAGGGAACTTCTTTTGCGGACATGGTAAAAAAAGGAGCCAGCAATTTTATACAGCCAATAAATTTAAGTTCTGTGGCCATCTATCCGAATGACAAATTGAAGACCAGCGATGAAACAAAATCTCTTGTCCAAAAAATTATACATCCTGAACAGATGAAGCTCCACGTGAGAGGCCTGCGCAAGACGAGGAACGGAGGTGTTATCATCAGCACTGAGACGAAGGACGACATTGAGAAGCTGAGACAATCGGTGCAGCTAACGAAGTCGGGCCTAATACTCGATGAGCCTTATAAAAGGAAGCCTAGGGTGGTTATTATAGGAGTGCCGTCATCCATGCCAGAAAAAGAGGTTTTTAATTGTGTATACCATCAAAACCTTGCCGAGAAACTTCAGGACAGCAGCCTTGAGACGTTTTTGACCTCAATTAAGTTGAGCCACAAGTCAGGTAAGAAGGACGCTGAGACCTGTAATTATGTGGTAGAAGTGTCTGCAGAAATACGCAAAGCCCTGATGTCAAAAGACCGAGTGTTTGTGAATTGGTCATCATGCCCTGTTAGAGATTTTACTCTGGTCACACGATGTTATAAGTGCCAGCAGTATGGACATGCTGCCAAGTCATGTCGGCAGGCATCCTACACCTGTGGACACTGTGGCGATCAAGGTCACTCCATAAAGGAATGTCTAAAGAAGGCAGAGGATCCAAAATGCGCTACTTGCTTGCATTTCAAAAAGCCCGACAAACACAACACAGGTTCTGCTGACTGCCCCGCAAAAATAATGGCTGAAAAGAAATACATCAATTCCATTGATTATGGAGGCGCCTAAGAGCGCCGTAAATTGGATATTTTTCGGACCTTTTTAGTTTCATTGTTTATTTTTCTTTCTTTTTACGGTTATTATTTAAGTTTTTATTTTTATTTTGTAACTCTACTGTCATAAATATGATAAATAATTTAATTGATGATTTAGATAATTTCTCTGTGTCTGAGTCTAAGGTTTGTGAAGCTGAAAACTGCAAACAATATCTATCCGGCTACAAAAGTCCGTTAACCATACTAACACAAAATATTCGCAGTATTTTTAAGAATTTTGATAGCTTTAGTACATTTCAGCAACGGCTAAACATAAATTGTGACATTATTGTTTTAACAGAATGCTGGCTTGCCAAGCAATATAACATACCAGTAATGCCGGGCTATAATATGTATAGAAGTAATATAAATTATAATCAAAACGATGGAGTGATAGTTTATGCAAGGAATCATCTGAATGTCTCTGTTGAGGAACCAAATATGCACGACTGTAACAGATTGTTAATTAAAATAGAGTCTGAATTTGCTATACTAGCGCTATATCGACCGCCCTCTTTTAAAAATACCACCAATTTTACTGACTCTCTGAACGACACCTTGCAAACTCTGTCATCCTTCAAAAACACTATTTTAATTGGCGATATTAATATAAATATTCTTTCAGGTAGTACTAATGCACCTGCTCAGGACTATCTCAATTTATGCGCCTTTCATGGCCTGCTCCCCGCACACAGCTTTCCTACACATCACAGCGGATCTTGTTTGGACCATATCATGCTTAAATCGATTTTTCCCTCACTTGCACTTGTTGTTAATTCAACAATAACCGATCATAATGCTGCCCTACTAACCCTCAATTGTGAATTACCTAAATTAAATACTCGAACAATTTCTAAATTGAATATAAATAAACTTGAAGAAGATTTACGCGTCATCGATTTTGAGCCAGTATACAATTCCGCTGACCCGCAGTTTTGTATGTCGTATGTAATAGAAAATGTTAGACATGCAATTCAGAAAAACACAGTTTTATCACAGTTGAACAAAAAAAATCACAACTTAAAACCGTGGATCACGCCAGGGCTTATTCGCTGTATGAAACATAGAGATAAACTGCATTTGAAAGCAAAATCTAATCCAGATAATTTAATATTTCAAGTGTCGTACAAAAGATACAGGAATTTTTGCAATGATCTACTGAGAAAAGTTAAATGCAACTACGATAAAATTGAACTGGAAAAGGCTGGCACAAATAGTAAAAAAGTCTGGAAATATATTAAAAATGTAACTTATGCATCAAAACAAAATGAGTCATCATCAGGTTTATTACAAGCACATTCGTCACACTTGACATCTGCTAACACAGCGAATAATTTCTTTGTTAATGTTGGAAAGTGTCTATCAGAACAAGTTCGGGGTCAATCACATTATCTAACAGGCATTCCTTTTATGTGTAGCACCACTTTAACTTCCTTTGGGCTGCTGGATACGGATGAAAATGAGGTAGAAAGCATAATAATGACTTTGAAGGACGACTGTGCAGTTGGTTGGGATAACATATCCAATAGAATTATTAAGCAATTCAGGCATATTTTAGTACCACCACTAACTTACATTTTCCGCATTTGTTTATCTTCAGGTATTTTTCCCGATTGCCTAAAAAAAGCAGTAGTTCTCCCTATCTATAAATCAGGCAGTAAAGAGCAAGTGACAAATTATAGACCTATTTCTTTACTGCCTTGTATGTCTAAAATATTAGAAAAAATTATCAATAAAAGATTGTTCAAATATCTGGAGGATAAATCAATTTTATCCGAGCGCCAGTTTGGATTTAGGCCTAAAGTCTCAACCGCCGATGCCGTACATCAACTGACTGACTATCTAGCAAAGGAACTTGACAAGGGTAACCACACAGTAGGAATTTTCCTGGACCTCGCCAAAGCTTTTGACACAGTTTCCATTCCCATCCTGTTGCGCAAGCTTGAGACCATTGGTGTAAGAGGAACTCAGCTGAAACTCTTTAAAAGTTATTTGGAGGACCGTACCCAATGCGTAAAAATTGGCAATGTGCTCAGCGCTGATAAAAAAAACACGTCTTTTGGTGTTCCCCAAGGAAGTGTTTTAGGGCCTACTCTGTTTTTGATATACATAAATGACCTTTGTAATCTAAAGCTAGAACACGGCATAATTGTATCTTACGCTGACGACACTGCTCTACTTTTTTCAGCAGACTCAGAAAATGAAGTGTACAAGCTTGCGCAACACGGATTTAATATTGTAAATAATTGGCTTCAACATAACTCATTAACACTAAATGCGGATAAGACTAATTACATTAGGTTTTCGATGCGCAAACAGACAACTAATATTGCCCCAACGGTGTATGCTCATTGTTGTACGGACCCTACCGATAGACAGTGTGGGTGTCCCAATATCAAAATGGCTAATAAAATAAAATACCTAGGTATCATTATTGATGAAACACTTTCCTTTAAGCAGCACATAGAAGCTTTAAATAATAGAATTCGAAAGCTAATATTCGTGTTCAAAAAGCTACGATATATTGCAGACCCACTACTAATTAGGCAAGTTTACTTTGCTCTATGTCAATCAATTTTGACTTACTGCATTACTTCATGGGGTGGGGTGGGTAAAACTTTGTTACTACCCATCGAGAGAGCGCAGAGAGCGATCCTCAAGGTATCTACTTTCCGACCGTTCCTATTTCCCACTAACCTCCTCTATAAATCTTGTGAAGTACTAACAGTTCGACAATTATTCATAATGAGCATCGTATTAAAACAACACGCAGCCCTTCCCTATCGCAATGAATATACTAAAAAAAGACGGAAAGATGTAGTTTGCCTTCAAAAAAGTACAAAACATGCATTCACAGACAAATTTTATGTGTTCCTCGGACCACTACTCTACAATAGACTAAACGTAACAACAAACATTTATTCCCTAAATTATTGTAACTGTAAGAAAATTCTCAAAGAAACTCTACAAAGTATGTCCTACGAAGACACAGAGAGGTTATTACTTGTACTAAAATAGATATTGTTCGTATTTTATGTATGGTGATATTTTAGTATATAAGATGTTAGAAAATTAGAATTTTATTATATTATTTACACTCTTAAAAATTTACCTAAGACTATCTCATATTTGATTTACAGTGATTATTTAGGAAAAATATGTACCTCTTTTCGCCTGAAACACAGGTTTACCTAGTTCAGGCACATAACACGTGTGAACTTGACATAGATTTAAGCAAAAATTGTACTTATTGTTTTACCTAATGATTTTTAAATAAACTTTATTATTTATTTGTTTCGTATCATTTTGAAATTTTGGAATAAATTGGTAGACAGGTGTCTTGATCATGTATTACTACCATGCCAAAAAAACGAGAATAAATAGCATATTTGTTGTTACTACTCGTATATGTGTCTCAAACTAGCAACCTCATTTGTGAGACTTCTGAAACAAACATAATTAATTAAACTGTCGCGTAGATGAGTATAATAGCTACTTGGTATTACAGCAGAGTTCTCCCGACTGTGGTTTTGTGGTACTATCAACCATATTAAATTAAATTGTACATAAATATACATACATATAGATTGGTTTATTACAAAAATCCGTTCATAACATGCTTTTTTTTAACTCGTAATACAAGTAAGCATATTTCAAAGAGGCTATATACAATTAGGTACAAAAAAATTGTATTCGTATATTGAATGAGTTAACAATTATTTTCATAATGAAAACGCTCGCTCGTATAAACACTTACTTGATTACTATTATTTGCTATACCTACTTAATTGGATTACTCTATGATAGTTAATTATTTTTGGTCGCTGTAATGCGGGGTAATCCATTTCACTCATATAATTATGAGCTTAGCACACAAAAATAGAAATAATTCTTCTATTCCAACCAAAATAATTACTAGTATCTAGATCAAAACAGAAAAGCTAGCCGAACAATACATTATCCAACAAATACTGAACAACAAAAACTTATCTAAGAACTCTCCTTAAGGTTACACTAGTCGATCATTCTTCCATACAAACTTAGTCTGGCGATTACTCCACTGTTTGACGATGTACGTTCAAAATAAAAATTGATATCAATTTGTTTCTTTGTTATCTAGCCCTGTATGGAAAAATAAAGAAAAATAAAATGAAAGTTATGAGCATCGAAAGCTCCATATTTCAACACTAACTTTAACGCATCTTTAGGCGGAAATAAATGCTATAAAAAGAAGGAAAATTGCAAAATAGCCACCATACAGGGATAGATTAGTAGTTCAATAATGCAAATAATTTTATTTTGAAAATATACATTTAGTAGTTTTTTCATAATATCTAGACTCCCAAAGGTCTGTTTATAAAATCATCATCTATTTCGCCACAAACTTCAAAAGTGCTAATTCGTATGCGAATTAGCTTCTTACTGCTCATCACAGCATCTATCTCTTTCGCACGTGTGGTCGGATGAGATAGCATGCATTTTAATCTCGCGCACAAAATAGTTCGTGCCGTCGACTAGGGGAACCTTAAAGAAATTAACAACACTTTGCCAAACCTCCATCTTTCAAAGCTAACAAAGACAATTCAAGTGAGATTGAGAAAATTTTGCTCTGCCAGCGATCGTCAATTTGAGCACGGGTTTACAAAACCTTTCAAGCCTGATCAAGACACGTTCTGGTTCCCTAAATAAACGGCAAGCTTTGCCGAGTCACTTCATACACGTAAATGTTCCAGTAAATAAGGATTTACCACACCTGCCATTAGGATTTGGCAGATTATTCCCTATTAACTTCACCAGGCACTTTGCTTGCGTGAGATGAGTTTGGTTTTAGCTTTAAGTGGATGGAAGGTACCTTCCTCGTACAAAAACTTCTCGTGTAACATGGTTACCTGTTTGTCGAAAAGCTACTTAAATCTAGAAAGTATAGCTATGCAAATAGAATCGATGGCATTTTGCTCGGCAATACGTCTGAGCAGTCTGAACATCATTATACATAGGTTCTTAAGTAGTGACAGAAACCTGACAGATTATTTGTTAAATATGTCATCGAGTAAACATAATGTGTATCGAGTAAACTAAAGTAGAACGATTTCATATGGGGCGAAAGTTGAAAAAGTGTCCAGCTATTGTACTAAACAATAGTTCCAAAATGGCGCTAACGTCGGCAAAGGGTGTAGTATGAATGTAGCAAATTGTTAACTTTTTTAAACATTTGCACAATAATGGGGAAAATTTGCGTGGTGAAAAGTTAAGAATAAACAAAATGATAGGATTTTTTTTTTTTGTAGTTTTTACTATATGAACAATTGTTTTCTTTTTTATTTGTGTAGTCAATCAACACGTAAAAAATAAATGTTTATAATACATTTACAGCCACCCCAATTATGTCCATTTTCACGGACACTTTTTCATATACAGAGATCGTTCTCATTTACTCTACCCTCCATGCGTAGGTGGAGTGAGCTTGAAGTGAACAACTGTCATACCACCATGATTAGTTTGACAGCTTACATCATGTTCGCTCCACCTGACAGAATAGCGCTACAAATCATAGCATTGATACTCCATCTCCTTTTACCAATAGTTTTACCATTGAACATCTTTATAATATATAAAACAAAGTCGTGTTAGTTACACCATTTATAACTCGAGAACGGCTGGATCGATTTTCATGATCTTTGATTTATTGGATTCATCTCCGCCCCGAATAGCAGAATAACTATTAAAATATCGGAGATATCAAGGAAAAACCAAATTATGAAGAAAATTCATTTTCCCATAGGTTTTGCGAACACAGCGCCATCTCTGATACATGACGTGAATAAAACACGGACCAAAATTAACAAAGCGTTGTATACTGGTTCCGGTAATGCTAGTAGATGGCGTTGTCGATTATTCTAAAATTTAAAACAAAGTCGGTCATTTGTTTGAGGTGGTACGAAGTTCGCCGGGACAGCTTTTATCTTTATAAATGCTAAAACATGAACTATTTTCTAACAAACTCAAACACGTAGATCTATATGTGAATATTAAACATGACTAACAAGGATTCACTCAACGTTAGCCGACATTGTACCTACCCCTTGTGATTATGAATATATTATTATTGAATATTTAACACGCCGCCTTTGAGGATTAACCGAAGATTTTCATATGTGAATATGGAACATGAGTTTATTATGATTTGGGGTGTTAATATACGTTTAATTTATGCAAATCCGGGCTGTGTTAGAAGTGTTTAATCGATGTCACTTACATACTTAGTTACATTCATTTGAACTTTGGCAGATTCTCATCACGCAGTACACCAATTAAACTGAAAGTGGTATTTTGGACCCATTAAAATAATTACTCCTGTCTCAAAACTTTGAAGTTTCCTTTTGAGCAGACTCCACGCATATACGTTTAGTTTGGATGACAATGCGGGGTTAATTAGTGACGTCATTTTAAATCCAATATTGCGGACGACTCAAGATGGTGGACTAGTTATTTTTTGTGCACTGCCATGATATGGGTATCAATTTAAAGGGTTTGCTGAGAAGATTACGAAAAAAGCTTGTTTTTATAAAAACTATTTTTTTATATTAAATTATTTGAAGTAAGTACAGCTGACTGTCATATGGGATCAACAGCCACTGGTAGTGTAGTAACTTAAAATTAAATTTAAGTTTTTTTTTAGTTTTTAAAGGGAGTCAGCTAATTGATAGGGCAGAATGGAGGAAGAAAACGTGTTGCGCCGACCCCCAGTAACACGGGACAGGGGTAGGAAGAAGATGAGGATATTGTCATCAATATCCATCACGTCTGCAGAGTTCCTATCTAATTTAATTTGATTCTCTGTTCTCCCTCAATAATTACTTCGGTACTAATCAGATTATCTATCTAGGTCTATTGTTTAGATAATCTTATTGCGCCAGCCACCACCAGCTGGGCCTAATCCAATCATAGAGCGATCTATCAAAATACGGCTTGGTACCATCTAATTAACTGAGAGCCTCTTCTGAATTCGCAATGAAAATAGCCTTATTTAGGTCTTCGTTTTATCTTTTCGTATTTTTTTAAGGGTAAAAGAGGATTGTTAGATTGTTCTAAGATACTTGTGCTTAGACGTGCCAAATGTTTAATTAATAAAATAGTTGATATATTTTCATTTTCATTAAGAGTTTATACGTATCATTTGACACTGCTACTTAATTATTTATTTAAACTTTCGCGCCAAGGTACAGTGGCGGAACTAATGCCTTAGGCATTCTCAACCAAGTGTTAGCTGTCAAAAAGAAAAACATAATAAGATGCTTAAAATACACACATACATAATATTCATATAGGTATACAGGTACTAATTAATTCTCACACCAACACAGCCGTGACGGATATTAGTTTCGTGTGGTATATCTATCCCGTTTTCAGCGTTCCTAAAGAGCTAGCTGCTTGTTGTATGTACATTATTAGGTCAACTTTGTCTGTCTTCCATTAGTGGCTTAAAACAAAAGACTTCAAAAATTATGCAATTCACCTTAAAATAAAATAAAAAGTGTAAAAAATATGCTCCGCCGCGACAGTGTAATCACTGCCGTGACCAGGATTCGAACCTGGGTTACTACGGCCACAACGTAGGGTCCTAACCACTAGACGATCACGGCTACCGGAGCTGGTGACTGTGCTGCCCAAATATAAGACTTTATCTCGTTTAAACTGGAGTACTTTCACTTACAATTTGTCACAGTTTTCGCAAGAGACAAAATGCCGATACAGTTGGGAAATAGTGCCGCATTTTTATTGTAAAGAGATATGATTTTTCGGCTCCGGTAGCCGTGATCGTCTAGTGGTTAGGACCCTACGTTGTGGCCGTAGTAACCCAGGTTCGAATCCTGGTCACGGCAGTGATACACTGTCGCGGTGGAGCTATTCTTTTGCGATTTTTGGCTATTTATCGATATTCAATAACACAGCTTTTCCCTATAAACCTATTTATGCTGAAAATAGCCTTCCATTTTCTTTTTGAGCCGGAAAAAACACCAATTCCAAGCGATTTTTTTATTGAAAGGCTCCCATTTGACGATCAACTTTCTAATTGGTGTACGATAATTATAATGGTCGGCGATGAAGCAGGCTTGCCTAGAATTAATCTATAGAAAATGCTTGTAATCTTTGCGAAATTTACCAAAATGGTTTACGATTTCAGTTTTATGTATATTAACAAAGTTACTTATTACCCGTACAACGTCCTTGTATTATTGTTAAACGTTTAAAACAGAATTTCCACTAACTCAGTTGTGAAAAACAATGGCCAACTTCAACCAACAAGTGGGGGCTGGGAGACGAACTTTAAAGCGCTTGTCTTTTATGTCATACCGGAATACACACCGGGCTTTATCACTGTAAAAGGTGCTTTGAAATTCAGCTGTTGAAAAGATTTTTCAGGTTTGAATTAATGAAAATGTAGATCAGTTTTTTTGGAAGTTGAAAATATGCGGGTATGTGTTTTTTTAGCAAATTAACTGACATTTACACTTGTAACTGATTGTCTAAAATATTTGTGGAAAACCTAAAATGAACATAAAGATGAAATTCAGCATTCAATTAATAAAAGTTGTTATCATTCTCATGTATTTCAATATCAGAATAAGAGTTTTAATATACAGTGGGAGAATATTGCTAAAATAATTAACAGAATTGAATTTCGAGTAAGTATCTAAATCAAAACTTGAGCACCATTTCAAAACTCAACTATCAATATGTAAAACAATAGGTTTAAACTCTGCAACTGGACAATAATGCTGGTAAAATGAATTATCAGAACTGAAGTTCTGACAAATTGAAAGCTCCCGATCCATGCAAAATTGAACCCTTGATACTAGTAAGTATATCTCAAAGAGGCTATATAAAATTAGAAACAAAAAAATCTTTCCAAAAGCGGAGACATCAAACTGTCATCTTAACAAAGATTTTGTAGAAGGAATCCTGAAAAAATAAGGAAACGATTGTACGTTTACTTGTTTTTTCAGGGTACCTTTTACAATTATAAGAATTAACAATTATTATCATAATGAAAACGTTCGCCCGTATAAACTTTAACTTGATTTGATATAAACATAAATTTAAGTCGGATTACTCTGTGACAGTTAATTATTTTTGGTCGCTTTAATGCGGGGTAATCCACAAAATATATTAAGACATCAGTTTACTTATGAGCTTAGCACACAAAAATAGAAACAATTCTTCTATTCCAACAAAAAGAATTACTAGTATCTAGATCAAAACAGAAAACCTAGCCGAACAATACATTATCCAACAAATACTGAACAATAAAATCTTATCAAAGAACTCTCCATAAAGAAATGAACAACACTTTGCCAAACCTCCATTTTTCAAAGCTTACAAAGACAATTCAAGTGAGATTGAGAAAATTTAGCTCTTCAAGCGATCGTCAATTTGAGCACGGGTTTACAAAACCTTTCAAGCTTGATCAAGACACGTTTCGGTTCTCTAAATAAACGGCAAGCTTTGCCGAGTCACTTCATACACGTAAATGTTCCAGTAAATAAGGATTTACCACACCTGCCATTAGGATTTGGCAGATTATTCCCTATTAACTTCGCCAGTCACATTGCGTGAGATGAATTTGGTTCAAGCTTTAAGTGTATGGAAAGTGCCTTCCTCGTACTAAACCTGTTTGCCATAAAGCTACTTTAATCTAGAAAGTTTAGCTATGTAAATGGAAACAAAAAGCAGACACAAAACAGTGTTTTTTTGAGGAATTGATGGCATTTTGCTCGACAGTACATCTAAGTTGGTTTAACAGTAAACATCATTATACATAGGTTCTTATGTAATGACAGACACCTGACAGATTATTTTTGAAACATGTCACCGTGTAAACGTATGTATAAGGAGGGTAGAGTAAAGTAGAACGATTTCATACGGGGCGAAAGTTGAAAAAACGGCCAAGTGCGAGTCGGACTCGCACACGAAGGGTTCCGTACCATTATCGCAAAACACTGCATAAAAATCACGTTTGTTGTATGGGAGCCCACCTTAATTTATTTTATTTTAATTTATTAATTATTATTTTTGAAGTAAGTATACAACTAAACATTCTGTGAATATTTCAAGCGTCTACCTGTTGCCGTTATTAATATCGAGCAAAAAACGACAAAAATATCACGTTTGTTGTATGGGAGCCCCCTTTAGTATTTACTTTATACTGTTTTTAGTATTTGTTGTTATAGCGGCAACAGAAATACATCATCTGTGAAAATTTTAACTGCCTAGCTATCACGGTTCATGAGATACAGCCTGGAGACAGACGGACAGACAGACAGACAGACAGACAGACAGACGGATCGTGAAGTCTTAGTAATAGGGTCCCGTTTTTACCCTTTGGGTACGGAACCCTAAAAAGGGTCCTATAAGTACTAAATAATAGTGCCAAAATGGCGCTAGCGTCGGCGAAAGGTGTAGTATGATCGTAGCAATTTGTTAACTTTTCAAAACATATGAACAATAATGGGGAAAATTTGCGTGGTGAAAAGTTGTCCAAGGGGATACCCCCTTGGATATATAGATATTGAAAAATAAAGAAAATGATTCGGCTCAGTCTCCGTCCTATTTCCAGCCAACAGTATGTATAATATTTAGTTATGAAATATTTACTTTATGAACGATTGTTTATTTTTTTTTAAATTTGTAATCAATCAACACGTACAAATCATATGTTTATAATAAATACATTTACAGACACCGGCTAGATTGCAAAATTTACCCGGAGGCTACTGTAGCGCCACCCCTATTAAGTCCATTTTCACGGACACTTTTTCATATACAGATATCGTTCTCGTTTACTCTACCCTCCATACGTAGGTGGAGTGAGCTTGAAGTGAACAACTGTCATACCACCATGATTGGATAGTTTGACAGCTTACTTCATGTTCGCTCCACCTGACAGAATAGCGCTACAAATCATAGTATTGATACTCATCTCCTTTTACCAAAAGTTTTACCATTGAACATCTTTATAATATTAATATCTAAACATATAAAAGAAGAAAGTGACTGACTGACTCACTCACTGACCATCAACGCACAGGCCAAACGGCTGAAGCTTCAATCATGAAACAAAAAATTGAAAATTCCACCTCTAAGGGCGTGAAATAGGGGATGAAAGTTTGTATGAAAATCCGTCAGTTTTAAAGGCAGGCTCTTCATATTTAGGGTTTAGGCTGAAGATTAAAAATAATTTACACATATCCCAGCGATTTTGAAGATTTCACCCCCATGAGGGTGAAATCGTCTAGAGACTTGAAATTTTGCAAATAGATACTTTATACTGAGCAGGCATCCACTAAGGGAGGATTTTTGTGAATTCTACTCCTAAGAAGGTGAAATAGGGGATGAAAGTTTGTATGAAAATCGGTCAGTTTTGAAGTTAGGATCATCGGATTTTGGGTTTGGGCTGAAGATTCAAATCTAACGCAAATTAAGGTTTTTTGGGAATTCCGTGCTTGGGGATTAAATGTCGTGTACAAACGTCCTTCTTTTACAAAGGAAAAATGATTAAAAATACTTTCAAGTCTTTAAAGTCTGTTGGTAACTAAAAAATGGCTCAACGCATAAATATAGGAATTAAATAGGGACGGGAAAGTTTGCTTCGCCATGACAATTAATAAGGCTCAAGGACAAACTCTGAAGTATGCTGGTGTAGATTTGAGGGAGAATTGGTTTTGCCATGGACAGTTCTATGTAGCGTGTTCACGTGTTAGCTCATCAAATAGTCTGGTGATATTGGTGTCAACATCCAAAATGGTTGAAAAGTCTGTCCTAAGAAACACTTTCACCATACATTATTTTTATCATCATTATTTTTTACATTTTCTCTACATACTGTTAAAATATGGTGAGGTCAAGCATGTAGCCTACGCGTGTGAAGCCGCGGGCAAAAGCTAGTAATAAAGGGTCTTTCAACAAGGACGGGTCGATGTTAAAATTGAATAAAACAAGATGTGTGTGAGATATTAACAAAATTTATTTTTTATTTAAAAGGCCCATTTATGCCAATTATGGATGGAATATGACATAGTTCAAATGTCCGCCGCGGCTTCGTATGGTGGCACGAATCCGAGAGGTCCAATTTTTAATGACTCTTTTTACACATTTATTTGAACTTTGGCAGATTCTCATCACACAGTACACCAATTAAACTGAAATTGGTATTTTGGTCCCATTAAAATAATTACTCCTGTCTCAAAACTTTGAAGTTTCTATTTGAGCTAGACTCCACGAACGTTTTGTGATATTAATAGACGTCAAAAAAATAAATGAACTCTTTATTACAAGCTTTTAATTAACTTGTAATGTATGTAAGTGTGTTCGGGACCAAATCTTGCAACTTAATTTTAATGCAGTTATCCTCCACCGATTAAGATTAAATTTTGCATGCGAGGTTAAAGTGACATCATTTTAAATCGAATATGGCGGATGACCCAACATGGTGGACTAGTTATTTTTTGTGCACTGCCATGATATGGGTATCAATTTAAAGGGTTTGCTGAGAAGATTACGAAAAAAGCTTGTTTTTATAAAAACTATTTTTTAATTATTAAATTATTTGAAGTAAGTACAGCTGACTGTCGTATGGGATCAACGGCCACTGGTAGTGTAGTAACTACCTCAAATCTACTATTATCTTAAATTATTAGTCTCTCTGATGGTGGCGCGTGTGTTCGATCATCCGGTTCCCTTCATGATGGTTGAGCTGGGTGGTGCCAATTCATGCGTCATGTTCGTGAACGGACGCCGTCAGTTGGGAAAGGTCATAACTTGACTGCTTCGGATGTTAATGTTTTTCTAGTATCTATTATATAACGGGAAATTATAAGTCTAGCCACAAAATTATTTATTGGACACGTGATTAAACTTCTAATTTTATAACTAAGCAACGGGAAAATGACATAGCCTCTAATAAACTAATTCGTCTTTTTTGCAACGCCAACTAAATATTCTACAGAAAGCGTCAAGTAAAGATCATCAATTATTGTGACTTGTCCTTCTTATTTATACATTGCCACGTAATTTACTAACTCGGCCACGGATTTTATATCTTGTCACCATTTTACGTTTTACAGCTTCAACGCAATATCCTCAAAAAAATATAATTCAAGCTTCTATCGAAGAAAGAAAGAAAGCATAATTTATTATAACTTAGCATGTAAAACAATACATCATATTCTTTTATCGTGAAAATAGCCACTGCATGATTTGGCGCGAGTACGCGAGACGACAGCGACCGGCCATTTGCACCAATCAGAGAGCGCCATTCGATTCATGTGACGACGAGTTGAGTTGATCACATGTAATTGTTTATTGTCGTTCGTGCGTTCGTATTGCAATTGTTTTCGCTGTAATTAAATTAAAGTTTTCGATGAGTAATAATTAGTTATGACGTTTAAAAGTGAAAATGAAGTACCACTGTACTGTTCTGACGAGGAATTTTAAATAATATATTATATTTAAAATAATAAATGACGGTCAATGAATAAGTCCAAGAGCGAGCGTAGCGAGCTCGGGAGCTTAGGGCACCCCGACACGGACAGGTTAGGTTCGAAGGAGATGACGGGAGCTGAAGTGAGCGAGCAAAGCGAGCGAACTCAGCTCCCGTCATCTCCTTCGTGTTAGGTTACTTTAAACCCTGCATACAGAAATAGGAGCCCCGCGCAGCGGGGCTCCGTCGACTCTGTCGCATAAATACTAATCCAACTTGCACCTATTCTATATTAAAACCAAAAAATATAGTCTTTTATTTTGTCTCTCCTCAATAGCTTCTGGTAATATTAGTGGCCAATATACTATTTGATGAAATGTTTTTGCAATTTTTTTACGATCAATTAATATGGGATGAGTTACATTTTAAACGTACTGAGTTAAAAAATTAGAAGCTAAATAAATATATTTTTTGATGTCATTTAATAGTATTTTAGAAATTTACTGTTAGAATGCATGTTAAAAATTTTACACGTAAGTTACATTTTAAACGTACTGAGTTAAAAAATTAGAAGCTAAATAAATATATTTTTTGATGTCATTTAATAGTATTTTAGAAATTTACTGTTAGAATGCATGTTAAAAATTTTGATGCTAAAAAATAACCATCATGCTGAGTTGTATTTAGAGTGGTTTACATAGAAGATAACTAGTGGCTAACATAGTATTATTTAGATGCTCGTTAATTGTGGCTGACTTAGTAATTTAGAAGGCAACATACATTTTTGGGGGCGAATAATGATATTAAAAAGAAGCCTGTTTAATTAGCACCCTTATATAACTGCACAGTACATGTGTGAGTACTTCTAATACTTTATATCTGTAGGTGGTATAGTGGGTACTCTTCTGGGTGCATTGTCCTCACATGTATGAATTTAATAATGTATGTACCTATGTTCCTAAATATTGTAAAAAAAAATGTATTTTTTTTAACGATTGTGTATGGAGTTTCTTGTGCATTCTTCTCCATAACAAGCTACTTTCCGAATGCACGGTAGAATCATTTTGATTTAACGTTCGAAAGTGCCGCTTGGTGGCCTAGTTGAAATAAAATATCTTTGTCTTTGTCTTATAATTTAAGTTTTTTTTTAGTTTTTAAAGGAAGTCAGCTGATTGATAGGGCAGAATGGAGGAAGAAAACGTGTTGCGCCGACCCCCAGAAACACGGGACAGGGTTAGGAAGAAGATGAGGATATTGTCATCAATATCCATCACGTCTGCAGAGTTCCTATCTAATTTAATTTGATTCTCTGTTCTCCCTCAATAATTATTTCGGTACTAATCAGATTATCTATCTAGGTCTATTGTTTAGATAATCTTATTGCGCCAGCCACCACCAGCTGGGCCTAATCCAATCATAGAGCGATCTATCAAATTACGGCTTGTTACCATCTAATTAACTGAGAGCCTCTTCTGAATTCGCAATGAAAATAGCCTTATTTATGTTTTCGTTTTATCTTTTCGTATTTGTTTAAGGGTAAAAGAGGATTGTTAGATTGTTCTGAGACACTTGTGCTTAGACGTGCCAAATGTTTAACTAATAAAATAGTTGATATATTTTCATTTTCATTAAGAGTTTATGCGTATCATTTGACACTGCTACTTAATTATTTATTTAAACTTTTGCGCCAAGGTACAGTGGTGGAACTAATGCCTTAGGCATTCTCAACCAAGTGTTAGCTGTCAAAAAATAAATATAATAAGATGCTTAAAATACACATATACATAATATTCATATAGGTATACAGGTACTAATTAATTCTCACACCAACATAGCCGTGACGGATATTAGTTTCGTGTGGTATATTTATCCCGTTTTCAGCGTTCCTAAAGAGCTAGCTGCTTGTTGTATGTACATTATTAGGTCAGCTTTGTCTGTCTTCCAGTTGTGGCTTAAAACAAAAGACTTCAAAAATGTTGCAATTCACCTTAAAATAAAATAAAAAGTGTAAAATATATGCTCCGCCGCGACAGTGTATCACTGCCGTGACCAGGATTCGAACCTGGGTTACTACGGCCACAACGTAGGGTCCTAACCACTAGACGATCACGGCTACCGGAGCTGGTGACTGTGGTACCGAAATATAAGACTTTATCTCGTTTAAACTGGAGTACTTTCACTTACAATTTGTCACAAATTTCGCAAGAGACAAAACGTCGATACAGTTGGGAAATAATGCCGCATTTTTATGTAAAGTGATCTGATTTTTCGGTACCACAGTCACCAGCTCCGGTAGCCGTGATCGTCTAGTGGTTAGGACCCTACGTTGTGGCCGTAGTAACCCAGGTTCGAATCCTGGTCACGGCAGTGATACACTGTCGCGGCGGAGCTATTCTTTTGCGATTTTTGGTTATTTATCGATATTCAATAACACAGCTTTTTCTATAAACCTATTTATGCTGCAAATAGCCTTCCATTTTCTTTTTGAGCCGGAAAAAACACCGATTCCAAGCGATTTTTTAATTGAAAGGCTCCCATTTGACGATCAAATTTCTAATTTGTATACAATAATTATAATGGTCGGAGATGAAGCAGGCTTGCCTGAAATTAACCTATAGAAAATGCTTGTAATCTTTGCGAAATTTACCAAAATGGTTTATTATTTCAGTTTTCTGTATAATAACAAAGTTACTTATTACCCGTACAACGTCCTTGTATTATTGTTTAACGTTGAAAACAGAATTTCCACTAACTCAGTTGTGAAAAACAATGGCCAACTTCAACCAACAAGTGGGGGCTGGGAGACGAACTTTAAAGCGCTTGTCTTTTATGTCATACCGGAATACACACCGGGCTTTATCAATGTAAAAGGTGCTTTGAAATTCAGCTGTTGAAAATATTTTTCATGTTTGAATTAATGAAAATGTATATCAGTTTTTTTTGAAGTTGGAAATATGCGGGTATGTGTTTTTTTAGCAAATTAACTGACATTTACAGCCGTAACTGATTGTCTAAAATATTTGTGGAAAACCTAAAATGAACATAAAGATGAAATTAAGCATACAATTAATAAAAGCTGTTATCATTCTCATGTATTTCAATATCAGAATATGAGTTTAATATACAGTGGGAGAATATTGCTAAAATAACTAACAGAATTAAAATTCGAATAAGTATCTAAATCAAAACTTGAGCACCATTTAAATCATCATCTATTAATAGGTTTAAACTCTGCAGCTGGACAATAATGCTGGTAAAATGAATTATCAGAAATGAAGTTCTGACAAATTTAAAGCTCCCGATCCATGCAAAATTAAACACTTGATACCAGTAAGCATATCTCAAAGAGGCTATATAAAATTAGAAACAAAAAAATCTTTCCAAAAGCGGAGACATCAAACTGTCATCTTAACGAAGATTTTGTAGAAGGAATCCTGAAAAATTTTAAAACGATTTTACGTTTACTTGTTTTTTCAGGGTTCCTTCTACAAAATATTTACAGTTGAATGAATTAATAATTATTTTCACAATGAAAACGCAGCCCGTATAAACTTTTACTTGATTTGATATAAACATCTATTTAAGTCGGATTACTCTGTGACAGTT
The DNA here is from genome assembly GCA_945859665.1 of Anorthoa munda. Lineage (NCBI taxonomy): Eukaryota > Metazoa > Arthropoda > Insecta > Lepidoptera > Noctuidae > Anorthoa > Anorthoa munda. The sequence continues at coordinate 4,588,669 of OX243900.1, read as the reverse complement.
AATTATTTTTGGTCGCTTTAATGCGGGGTAATCCGCAAAATATATTTAGACATCAGTTTACTTATGAGCTTAGCACACAAAAATAGAAACAATTCTTCTACTCCAACAAAACGAATTACTAGCCAGATCAAAACAGAAAACCTAGCCGAACAATACATTATCCAACAAATACTGAACAACAAAGTCTCATCAAAGAACTCTCCATAAAGAAATGAACAACACTTTGCCAAACCTCCATTTTTCAAAGCTTACAAAGACAATTCAAGTGAGATTGAGAAAATTTAGCTCTTCAAGCGATCGTCAATTTGAGCACGGGTTTACAAAACCTTTCAAGTCTGATCAAGACACGTTTCGGTTCCCTAAATAAACGGCAAGCTTTGCCGAGTCACTTCATACACGTAAATGTTCCAGTAAATAAGGATTTACCACACCTGCCATTAGGATTTGGCAGATTATTCCCTATTAACTTCGCCAGTCACATTGCGTGAGATGAATTTGGTTCAAGCTTTAAGTGTATGGAAAGTGCCTTCCTCGTACTAAACCTGTTTGCCATAAAGTTACTTTAATCTAGAAAGTTTAGCTATGTAAATGGAAACAAAAAAGCAGACACAAAACAGTGATTTTTTGAGGAATTGATGGCATTTCGCTCGACAACACGTCTCAGTTGGTTTAACACTAAACATCTTTATACATAGGTTCTTATGTAATGACAGACACCTGACAGATTATTTTTTACACATGTCACCGTATAAACGTATGTATAAGGAGGGTAGAGTAAAGTAGAACGATTTCATACTGGGCGAAAGTTGAAAAAGTGTCCTATAGGTACTAAATAATTGTACCAAAATGGCGCTATCGTCGGTGGTGGGTATTTGTTGGGTTATTGGACGACTCGCCCGAATTTAACTCGCCCGAATCGGGCGAATCGACCACTATTAAAAATATTCATTTTTCTGTGTCGTTTCGCCCGAAGTTAATTTTAGAGAACAAAAAATAAAAAAGTACAGTCGTGCTCACCCGGAAATAATATGAAAAATTAATCGAAGTTGAAAAATAAAGAAAATGATTCAGCTCAGTCTCCGTCTTATATCCAGCCAACAGTATGTATAATATTTATTTATGAAATATTTACTTCATGAACAATTGTTTATTTTTTAAATTTGTAGTCAATCAACGCGTAAAAAATATATGTTTATATAAATTTACAGACACCGGCGAGATTGCAATATTTACCCGGAGCTAGTGTAGTGCCATATTAGGTCCATTTTCACGGACACTTTTTCATACACAGATATCGTTCTCGTTTACTCTACCCTCGTACCCTCCATACGTAGGTAACAACTGTCATACCACTATGATTGGATAGTTTGACAGCTTACATCATGTTCGCTCCACCTGACAGAATAGCACTACAAATCATAGGATTGATACTCCATCTCCTTGTACCTATAGTTTTACTATTGAAAATCTTTATATATAAAACAAAGTCGTGTTAGTTACACCATTTATAACTCGAGAACGGCTGGATCGATTTTCATGATCTTTGATTTGTTTGATTTATGTCCGCCTCGAAAAGCAGAATAACTATTAAAATATCGTAGATAATACGGAAAAACTAAATTATGGAGAAAATTCATTTTACCGTATGTTTTGCGAATACAGCGCCATCTCTGATACATCATCATCATATCAGCCGAAAGACGTCCACTGCTGGACATAGGCCTCCCCCAAGCGTCGCCACATTGACCGGTCCCGTGCGTCTCGCAACCAGCGGATCCCCGCAACCTTCACCAGGTCATCGGTCCACCTAGTGGGAGGCCTTCCAACGTAACGTCTTCCAGTTCGCGGTCGCCACTCCAGAACCTTTCTGCCCCATCGGCCATCCGTTCTGCGAGCAATGTGCCCTGCCCACTGCCACTTGAGTTTGGCAATTCTTCGGGCTATGTCGGTAACCCTGGTTCTCTTGCGGATCTCTACATTTCTGATTCGATCACGCAAGGAAACTCCGAGCATAGCCCTCTCCATTGCCCTTTGAATGACGGTAAGCTTTCTGATGAGGCCCATTGTAAGCGACCACGTCTCAGAGCCATATGTCATCACTGGCAACATACACTGGTCATAGACTTTCGTCTTGAGACACTGTGGTAAGTTGGACGAGAAGATACCGCGCAACTTCCCGAACGCTGCCCAGCCGAGTCGGATTCGACGGTTACGGTGACTCTGATACAAGACGTAAACAAAACACGGACCAAAATTAACAAAGCGTTGTGTGTGTTGTGATTCCGGTAATGCCAGTAGATGGCGTTGTCGGTTATTCTAAAAATTTAAAACAAAGTCGGTCATTTGTTTGAGGTGGTACGAAGTTCGCTGGGACAGCTTTTATCTTTATAAATGCTAAAACATGACCTATTTTCTAACAAACTCAAACACGTAGATCTATATGTGAATATTAAACATGACTAACAAGGATTCACTCAACGTTAGCCGACATTGTACCCTTGTGATTATGAATATATTATTATTGAATATTTAACACGCCGCCTTTGAGGATTAACCGAAGATTTTCATATGTGAATATGGAACATGAGTTTATTATGATTTGGGGTGTTAATATACATTTAATTTATGCAAATCCGGGATGTGTTAGAAGTGTTTAATCGATGTCACTTACATACTTAGTTACTTTGGCAGATTCTCATCACGCAGTACACCAATTAAACTGAAAGTGGTATTTTGGACCCATTAAAATAATTACTCCTATCTCAAAACTTTGAAGTTGCCTTTTGAGCAGACTCCACGCATACACGTTTAGTTTGGATGACAATGCGGGGTTAATTAGTGACGTCATTTTAAATCCAATATTGCGGACGACCCAAGATGGTGGACTAGTTATTATTTGTGCACTGCCATGATATGGGTATCAAATAAAAGGGTTTGCTGAGAAGAATACGAAAAAAACTTGTTTTAAAAAAAATCAATTTATTAATTATTAATTTATTTGAAGTAAGTACAGCTTACTGTCGTATGGGATCAACGGCCACTGGTAGTGTAGTAACTACCTTAAATCAACTACTATCTTAAATTATTAAGATTTTTTTTAGTTTTTAAAGGGAGTCAGCTGATTGTAAGGGCAGAATCATCATCTGCCTAGCCTTTTCCCAACTATATTGGGGTCGGCTTCCAGTCTTACCGGATTCAGCTGAGTACCAGTGTTTTACATGGAGCGACTGCCTAACTGACCTCCACAACCCAGTAACTGGGTAACACGGTACACCTTGGCAAGACTGGTGTCAGATCTCAGGCTTCTGACTACCCGTAACGACTGTCAAAGATCTCCAAATGACAGCCGGGACCAACGGCTTAACGTGCTTTCCGAGGCACGGAGGAAACTCGGTATGTTGAAATTGTCACCCATCCAAGGACCGACCTCGTCAAGCGTTGCTTAACCTTGAAGATCGACCCGTGCGGCTGTTATTATTAAGCCACGAGCTCCTCATTCGGGCATTGTAAGGGCAGAATGGAGGAAGAAAACGTCAACCCCCAGAAACACGGGACAGGGTTAGGAAGAAGATGATGATATTGTCATCAATATCCATCACGTCTGCAGAGTTCCTATCTAATTTAATTTGATTCTCTGTTCTCCCTCAATAATTACTTCGATACTAATCAGATTATCTATCTAGGTCTATTGTTTAGATAATGTTATTGCGCCAGCCACCACCAGCTGGGCTTAATCCAATCATAGAGCGATCTATCAAATTACGGCTTGTTACCATCTAATTAACTGACAGCCTCTTCTGAATTCGCAATGAAAATAGCCTTATTTAGATCTTCGTTTTATCTTTTCGTATTTGATTAAGGGTAAAAGAAGATTGTTAGATTGTTCTGAGACACTTGTGCTTAGACGTGCCAAATGTTTAATTAATAAAATAGTTGATATATTTTCATTTTCATTAAGAGTTTATGCGTATCATTTGACACTGCTACTTAATTATTTATTTAAAATTTCGCGCCAAGGTACAGTGGCGGAACTAATGCCTTAGGCATTCTCAACCAAGTGTATCTAGTAATGAGATAACATGGCATGGCAAAAATATAATAAGTAAAAGTAAGCCTAAAATACACACATACATAAAAATAATATTCATATAGGTATACAGGTACTAATTAATTCTCACACCAACACAGCCGTGACGGATATTAGTTCCGTGTGGTTTATCTATCCCGTTTTCAGCGTTCCTGAAGAGCTAGCTGCTTGTTGTATGTACATTATTAGGTCAGCTTTGTCTGTCTTCCAGTTGTGGCTGGCTTAAAGCAATAGACTTCAAAAATGTTGCAATTCACCTTAAAATAAAATAAAAAGTGTAAAAAATATGCTCCGCCGCGACAGTGTATCACTGCCGTGACCAGGATTCGAACCTGGGTTACTACGGCCACAACGTAGGGTCCTAACCACTAGACGATCACGGCTACCGGAGCTGGTGACTGTAGTACCCAAATATAAGACTTTATCTCGTTTAAACTGAAGTACTTTCACTTACAATTTGTCACAGTTTTCGCAAGAGACAACACGTCGATATAGTTGGGAAATAGTGCCGCATTTTTATGTAAAGAGATCTGATTTTTCGGTACCACAGTCACCAGCTCCGGTAGCCGTGATCGTCTAGTGGTTAGGACCCTACGTTGTGGCCGTAGTAACCCAGGTTCGAATCCTGGTCACGGCAGTGATACACTGTCGCGGCGGAGCAAATCTTTTGCTATTTTTAGCTGTTTATCGATATTCAATAACACAGCTTTTTCTATAAACCTATTTATGGTGAAAATAGACTTTGATTTTATTTATGAGCCTAAAAAAATACCGATTGCAAGCGATTTTTTTATTGAAAATTGGTTAACAATTATAATGGTCAGCGATGAAGCAGGCTTGCCTAGAATTAATCTATAGAAAATGCAGAATACCAGAAGACTTCTAGCCTGGCGAAAATATACCAAAATGGGATACCATTTCTGTCTTCTGTATAATAACAAAGTTACTTATTACCTTCACAAATTCCTTGTATTCTTGTTGAACGTTCAACACAGAATTTCCACTAACTCAGTTGTGAAAAACAATGGCCAACTTCAACCAACAAGTGGGGGCTGGGAGACGAACTTTTAAGCGCTTGTCTTTTGTGTCATACCGGAATACACACCGGGCTTTATCAATGTTAAAGGTGCTTTGAAATTCAGCTGTTGAAAAGATTTTTCAGGGTTGAATTAATGACAATGTGGGTTAGTTTTTTTCGAAGTTGGAAATATGCGGGTATGTGTTTTTACCCGACTGCCGAAGGAGGGTAATGTGTTTATCAGTCTATGTATGTATGTTTGTTCCTACGTGGCGTTCCCAAACGCGTGGGCCGTGGCTACATTAAAATTGGTAAATAGGAAAATGGTGGTTTCCGGGCGGCATATTGTGAGGGCCCAATTCTAAATAGCAAATGTCTCACATCAGTTGCCGTGACTGATTGTCTATAATATATTATACTATATTTTTTTTTTTGTGAATATCCTAAAATGAACATAAAGATGAAATTCAGCATTTAATTAATAAAAGTTGTGATCATGCACACGTATTTCAAAATCAGAATAAGTTTTTTGCTATGCAGTGGGAGAGTATTGCAAAAATAATTAACAGAATTAAAGTTCGAATAAAATCTAAATAAAAACTTGAGCACCATTTAAAACACAACTTTTATGTAAAACAAGTCCCAACTCAACTTGTCCCGAAAGCTCCCGATCCATGCAAAATAAAGCCCAATTAGAGCCGAGCTCTATCACAAACTACAGAAAATAGATGTAAATTATACTCCACAGAATTTTCAGTAGAACACGGTTTTGAAAAACAATAGACAACTGCGAACAGATGTAGGTCCAACTCCAGACCGGTAGTGTTTTGTTTCAATGCAGTTTCGAAGTGAATATCTGTGTGCCACGCTGGTGTGAACCGTTTTGTTAAAGCGTCTATATTTTTCCTGTTTATAAAGCTTTATTATTGAGTTAATACACTTAACTATTACTGCTCTTTCCATGATAATTCTGTAAACTTGCTGTACCCAGTGCTAACAGGCACAGATAATATAATACTAGCATACAGATGCATCATCCCATACAAAGAAACCTTGCCGACGTAACCAGTTGTTTTCGCCTGATTAGGCTTATTATTTTTATAAGCACTTTGATCGCGTTCGGTTCCGTTCTTCGGCTATAGATGGTGTTAGCAGCGACTTGCAAAATGGTTTTCTCGATTCGTGACAATTCTTTTCTTTAAATACAGTGACGATTTGTTTTATAGTTTTTTTTGCACGTTTTTTCATTTTCATTGTACCAAAATGTGTTACAATACAAATTTAAAAATCGAGTAGATGACTCAGAAATTTTAAACCACGCCATCTATTGCAATCAATTTCAAATTATCCGTTTAAATAATCTTTGAAATGTGAAAGCCATATTCCGTAAATTTGTATGTAAGAGAGTTATTTAAACAAGAACACTAGGGCCATGGGGTCCGAGTGCACATCTTTTATTTCGGGATATCGCCAAGCTGTTGGTTGACTCTTCACGTGACCAGAGGGCTGGCCTTTTTTTTGGCCAAAGAATCAGCATAGCCATCCAAAGTGGCAATGCTGCCAGCCTTCTGGGTACTTTGCCTGTTGACAGCGATGTGGACGAATTTTTTGACGCCCCGTAATTGTACATATTAGTTTTTCTTATTTTAGTTCTAATATTAGTTTGTTAATAATGTACATAATTATGTAAATAAATAATTCAAGCTGCAATACGATATCAGCAATGAAATCCTATAGGGATATAAAAAAAAAAAAACATGAACATACAATTTTTATGTTCAATTCTAGAAAATGTTTAATACAAATAGATGCATATCGTGTCATGTAGTGACATTTATTTGAACCAAATTTTCTTTGTTAGCGCTGGAACACCGTACTACTCATCATTGCCATGGATTATAGGTGACTAATCTACCTGTTGGTGTTAAAGGTGACTAAGTTTTAAAACAAAACACTTAAGACACCTTACAGTGAAAAATTCAGACAAAATAGCAAAAGATTCGCTCCGCCGCGACAGTGTATCACTGCCGTGACCAGGATTCGAACCTGGGTTACTACGGCCACAACGTAGGGTCCTAACCACTAGACGATCACGGCTACCGGAGCTGGTGATTGTGAAGCCAAAATTTCCGATCGCTTTTAACAAAATGCATTGAAATGAGTCCACTCTCACTGTCGATATAACTTGATTTTGTGCAAGACCTTTTTTTTATTTATTTGCGGTAAAGGCCTTTTTTGCAGGCAAAACTTCAATTCAAAGTGGTTTTGTTGGCGCTTTTATGAACTAAAAATACGGCGTCGACTGTTTGACCATTCCTAACTCAAATGCTGTACATATTTTGATTAAAATTTCTCCTGATTTGTAAAAGCTACTGTTATTTCTGAAATTTATTATCTGGTTTTCTTATTTGTATATTGAAAACATTCCTTTGGCGTTTTCTTTATTATGTCGGATTCTCAAACTAATCAGCGAAAAAATAATTGCTCCGCCGCGACAGAGTAAGCACTGCCGTGACCAGGATTCGAACCTGGGTTACTACGGCCACAACGTAGGGTCCTAACCACTAGACGATCACGGCTGCCGTAGCTGGTGAAAGTTTCAACAAAATATCTATTCACAATGTTTATACTGTGACAATCAAAAGTGCATTTTTATTTTATTTGGAACCGATTGCCGTAACGGCTGACTGGGTTTTATTTGAGCTAATTGTTATTTGGGTTCCGTGCAATTTGAACCCTTTAAAAATAATAATTATTTCAAGAATAATTTTGCTGTTCAAAGAAGTAGGACTTTACCAGGTGCAGTTGTATACCAGTAACACAAATCCCCATGACAGGACTAATTATATGTTTTGGAAGGGTATCGATATTTAATGAATTGCCAGTCAGACATACACGGATCAGACTTAAAAACAAAATATAATCTACAAGCAACTCCAGTAATTTATCCCCATCATAAATGAAGCAAAAATAAATAACGACAACATAAGGAACCCAGCTCAATAAAAGTAAAACAACACCATAAATGCCACGACTCGATTGATTGGAAAACTTTTGACTTAATTAATCATAGTTGTTTGCCAATCAGTGAACGAATGAAAAGCTTTGCTCGTTCCCTGTAGACTAGACGACCCGGTAAATATTGGACTTTTGTTTTTTAACATCGTCATCGAGTTGCCAGCTTGACGGTTTTTTATCGGTTACATTTCGGCGAGTGTGCGACGAAATTGCATGATCAAATTCCGCCTAGCCCGTTTCATCATCGCACTACCAGACGTACGGCGATGCGCCATCGGTACATGGTGGACATCCCACCCATACGCACTAAACGTTTTCAGAATACTTTTATTATGCGTACAGCTAAGGAGTGGAATTCCCTGCTGGAGTCTGTGTTTCCCGATAGCTACAATCTAGGAGTCTTTAAGTCAAGAGTGAATAGGTTACTTCTAGGCAAGCGTGCTTCACCGTTGACCACATCATCGCTTACCAGGTGAGATAGTGGTCAAGCGCGAGCCTATAATAAATAATAAAATAAAAACTGGTTTTCCTTAAGACTATAGACAAAGTCAAAGAGTCATGCACTACCAAAATGGCACATTAAACATAATTATATTTGTACTTAACAATCTATATCATATAAATAATGTTATTTGTCCAGCTAGTGCCATTGTTGATCCTTTTTAGGGTTTCGTACCCAAAGGGTAAAAACGGGACCCTATTACTGAGACTCCGCGGTCCGTCTGTCTGTCTGTCACCAGGCTGTATCTCATGAACCGTGATAGCTACGCAGTTGAAATTTTCACAGATGATGTATTCCTGTTGCTGCTATAACAACAAATACTAAAAAGAGAATAAAATAAATATTTAAGTTGGGCTCCCATACAACAAACGTGATTTCTTGCCGTTTTTTTGCGATAATGGTACGGAACCCTTCGTGCGCGAGTCCGACTCGCACTTGGCCGGTTTTTGATAGATTATTTCTCTTATAGTGACGATTTCAATCTTAATGGAGTTGGCTACGAGTTTGGTGCCATCAGTAATGAAATTTCAGTGTCTAATTAACACTGCCGAGGAGATTATCGTTTTTTCATTGTAAAAAAAGATATCTTTTAATTGTGGTGGGGGCAGTTACTGGCTAGAGTAATTTTAGACTTACTCAGGCATAACTTTCATTGTTAAACTTGCTATTGATATAATTTATGATAATTAAGTGCTTAACTAATTGTATACGACTTTCAGGAACCTACTGCAAACAGATTCAATGAACTGCATTTTAATATAAACTCCCAGCAGTTTTAGTCATGACGTTTGTAACTTAAAGTTCGTTAATTAGGTGCTAAAAGTAAGTTACTTCTGACACAAGATTTCGCTCATGAAAAGTTATTTTAATTAGAACAACTTGGTGTGGGAGCCGAATCTGAAACAAACTTACCAACGTTTAATTTGTAAAGTTAGGAGATTTCTTACATGTAAAGTCGTAAAATATTCCTGTAAATAATACAATTTTTGGAGTTTTTGGAACAATGATAATCATCGAACTATTAACACTTTTAAAATAACATAATCCTACTCCCTATAATATTATACAGGTGAAAGTTTGTTAAAGACTAACAAAATCTATTTACAAGGAAGACGTGACTGGAAACGCCGCCGCAAGTCATATACATCTGTCCCTGTAACACACTCAAAATAATCTTACTCTAAGGCCGCTGCCTCGAATCTTGCGGGCAGCGGGGCGGCGGCGGCGGCGGCGCGGGCGCGGCAAGATCTAATGCATACAATCAAATGGACCGGCCCTCGAAAACAGCGGCGCGGGAGCAGCGCGGGCGCGGGCAACGAGCGGTGTGCGCCAGTCAAGCGGTGACCGCCCGCGCGTTGTGCAATTTATTTTCGTGACGTGTCGAAATGTCCACGGACGTGCTAGAGCAAATTATTTCAGCAATTTATGAGAGGACACCGATATGGAACAGCAAAGATGTGAACCATAAAAATAGATGAGTAATTAACCAGTTTAATGAACAAATCGCTCTGATAGTTTCAAGAATATAGTCAAAAGTTTCTACACACATTCTGGTGTAGTTGTAGAATTTGTCAGGACATTGTCTCTGTTCTTCATAATTTCGATAACACTCGCCTTTTCTTTTCCTTGCCCTATAGTAGGGATTCACTTCTTCTTTTGGCCACAATAAATCGAGTGTTAGGAATAAATTTGAATCAAAATAATGTTGTCACCGTTGTTCAGACATTTCGTTCGCGAATAAAAACAAATATCTCGACGACAGAACCACGAACACAACACTACACCGCTATAGTGCCGCGCGATCTGCCCGCTGGTTTCGAGAACGGGTCTGCGTTGCCCGCGCCGCTCCCGCCGCCGCCGCCGCCCCGCTGCCCGCAAGATTCGAGGCAGCGGCCTAAGAGCTTATGGTCACACTAGAAGGACATACATGGACTTTTTATTTATTTAGGATCACTTAAAAGTTATATAACAATAAAAAACTTAAACAGGAAATATAATAATTGGTTAAAATTTTCCTGTTATGCAAAAAGAAACCGGCGTGCGTGCGAAAGCGAAAGGAGTATCTAACAATGTTAGCAGATGGCGTTCTGTCATTTCTGCCTACCCCCATGGTGGAAAAGCCTAGTTTATGTATGTATATATTATGGTATGTATGAAAGTTTGTTAAGTTTGTGTTTCAATCATGGCTAAACGGATTTATGTAGATAACATTTTGCACACTATATTGTATTGTAATTAACATAGTTAATTTACATAGTTTATAACATGTATTAACACATTGGACTGATGTATCCTAAAAAAATAGGTTTTATAATCCATTGGGATAATAAAACACTTTTCACGCGAGCAACACACTAGCAACACAAACAAAACACAGCTTTGCCTCAAAGTATTGTACTTTTTTCTTCTTTATTAAGTGTCTCTGCGCTGCCACCGAAAACGCCGTGGAAGTGGATGAATTGTGGGCATTAAAAAAATAATGTAGGTACCTGGTCGTGCCAGTGATACGAAGAAGGAGAACACAACAATCAGATCAGAATTGTATCTTGTCGCATAAACCTGACTTCTGACCACATAATCAGGTCACTCGTTCAACAAGTAAAATCGAATGAAAGAATCATCGCGAAATCAATTAAGCCCTAACTCAATACATGTGCGGTGAGCCTGAAGGGTTAACCTAAGGACGGGTAAGGTAACATTTGATGCCACCTACCGTCTTCATCTTCATGCAAAAGGTACAGTTGACAAAAGAGGTTGGAATACAGCCAAACTATTCTCCTGTTCACAAAACAGTCTAAACACATTTTTATTTTGTGCGTAAGAGTATCATCTTAGGTGTTAGACATCAACTTTCAATGCCAATAATACATACATAAAACAAATTATTATAAAAACAAAATCCGACTGCCAAACAATAATTAACTGTAAAAAGGAAAACAAGTACTAGATATAATTTATACATTAAATATTATGAGATGCCAGCGGTGACAAACGGCATATGGTCGGTTTTTCTATAATTTTTGTTTGTCCCCGCCTGCAGATTATTAGTATGATTATAAGTTGGGTGTCATCACCGAGGCTGGTCTAAGAAACGCTAGAGCATCAATTTGGACTCGTTACTGATAGTTTGCCAGATGAGGCAGACTCCAGATGGCAGATTCTTTTTTCCGGTGAAGGCCATAGATAAAGAGTAAAATATGGGCATGATCTTTGCCCAACAGTGGAATAATATACGGATTGATTAACAAAACTTTAGCCGTAGCCTCACCATGAATGATGAATAAAAGAGACTTGACTACATAGTACCCTCAGAACATTGTTTAAAATTAGTTGTAAGTTGCCTGCATACCAATCTCTTCGTTGACTGTACCTTTACTTTCTCGGTACCTGTAGGATGTAGGTGCTTAGTGACCGGATAACGAAGGGTTAAATAATAGATTTGACGGGTCATGTGATAAGACCTACCTTTGGCTTTTCGGAAAGGTCGTATCATATGACGATAAGAGATCGGTGGCGTTTTACTGAGATATTGGTAACGTTAGTATAAGATGACAGGCGTTCCAAGAAAAAATATAATAGGATGTCATGATTCCTCATTCTTTATTGTCAAAACACAAAATAGAGCTTTGCGTAAAGCAGGTAAAAATTGTCTTTGATGCCTGTTATTTGATTTGTTTGAATGTGTTAGTAATATATGTTAAATGAGACTTTATTATTATAGTTTAAACTGTGTTTATGCCTTAGTAGTAGTATTAGTTGTAGTTAGTGTAAGCGATCGTTTTACACTTAAAATTTGTAACTTGTTCTGTGCAAATAAACAACTATTCTATCACATATGAGCTTGTATCTTTTAAATTGGTATCTAATTGAAATTTTGCTGAACTTATTTAGGCAAGTACTATAGCGCAGACAATTAAACAAAATTCAACATACAAGAGAAAAAATGAGTTATTATCCCTCTTGTATGTTTAATTTTGAATTTGCACTACGAGATCTGTATTTTCTTATGATATGAAAACATTTGCGCAAGTTTGACCTGCGTTTAGCGCAGTTTTTTTTTGTGGCACAGAATACAAAAGAACCGGCCAAGTGCGAGTCGGACTCGCGCACTTAGGGTTCCGTACCATTATTGCGAAAAACGGCAAAAAAATCACGTTTGTTGTATGGGAGCCCCACCTAAATATTTATTTTATTCTATTTTTAGTATTTGTTGTTATAGTGGCAACAGAAATACATTAACTGTGAAAATTTCAGCTGTCTAGCCATCATGGTTCATGATATACAGCCTGGTGACAGACGGACAGACAGACAGACAGACGGATCGCGGAGTCTTAGTAATAGGGTCCCGTTTTTACCCTTTGGGTACGGAACCCTAAAAACAAAATTACAACCAGCACAAGACCGCTCAAGGATTGACATTAATGTTAGAGGCACTACCCCTGATGCCAACTATTTCCACTCTATTGTTCTTCAGGCATTGTTCTAAAATGGCTCTCCAGAAAAACAAAGGAAAGCCACAAGCTGCTGTGTCGGTTTTTATAAAGCTGTATTTAAATAAAGTATATTTTTTATTAACAAATATCAAGAAAAATGTACAAAACCAACTCATATTATTTTTAATAATAAAAAAGAAATAAAAAAAAACACAATTAGCCTCTTTGCCATGCAAAAGGAATGCTCCGCCGCGACAGTGTATCACTGCCGTGACCAGGATTCGAACCTGGGTTACTACGGCCACAACGTAGGGTCCTAACCACTAGACGATCACGGCTACCGGAGCTGGTGACTGTAGTACCGAAATACAACACTGCATTGCGTTCAAACTGGATTACTTTCACTTAGGTATAATTTGTTACGGCGTGGTATGCGCAAGATTCGTTACAAGTATGAAGCAATCACTTAACATAGAGCCGAACTGACATTGATATAGAGTTTTTAATATTTCGCTTTTTAATCTCAATCTTCTAATAAGCAGGGGTTGCCGAATTTGCAGTGCATAGACCGGCCTTGTTTGTTGAAGGACTGATGATTCCTTGAGATTTTTCCAATTATCTGTTTAATAACATACAGACAATCGGAACTATGTCACAACCGCGAAATTGGACTATTTGCGTTATTATAGGGCTCTGTATTTTTTCTTACGTAATTTATCTTTAAGCTACCAACTAACACTGGGACTAAAAATTTTCTTTTCAGTCTAATTTAATTTCTTTTAAAGCTTTCGAGCTCATCTTCACAAATGTTTAAAACTTGTCTCCTCATCATCATCATCATTTCAGCCGAAAGATGTCCACTGTTGGACATAGGCCTCCCCCAGGCGTCGCAACCTTGACCGGTCCCGTGCGTCCCGCATCCAGCGCCTTCCCGCAACCTTAACCAGGTCATCGCCACCTGGTGGGAGGCCTTCTAACGTATCGTCTTCTGGTTCGCGGTCGCCACTCCAGAACTTTGCAGCCCCATCGGCCATCCGTTCTACGAGTATTGTGCCCACTCCCATTTAAGTTTGTTTTCCCATAAATCTTCGGGCTATGTCTTTCTAACTTGTATTGTAACATTAGAAATATATTATGTATGACCTAAGTCCCTAATGTAAACTTAAGCTCTCATAAACAACTTGCCCCTTATATTAGTCGCAATGCCTCTGGCAACACAAAGTAAAATAAGAAAAGAGATTTTTCAGCCAAAAAAGTCGGCTCTTCATAAAAGTTTAAATATGAATTCACAGTAGATTAGTTGTTTATTTATTCTGAACAAAAACAACAAGTGAAATGTAAATTTTGGGTAGGTATGCAGATTATGGCGGCCGTTGTAAAGGCTGTTTCACATTTTGAATAAAAGGAAACAATAAAATCCACTCAATTGTTTTAGAGCATCAGTGTTGCTACGGCCCACAGTCCTACGACGAATACATATAGTATTCGTAGTGTACATATATATTATATATATACTGTATCCAATATATCTAAATCTGAACTCCTAACGAATTTGGATGGTTTTAATGAAATTTTGCACACTGTGACCCAACTTGAGAGATTGGTTAGTTTTACACACATTATTTTTTTATTATCTGTGCAAAGCCGGGACGAGCCGCTAGTTTACTGTAATTATCTAGAAAATATTTAAATTAAACACAATATTTCAAACGAATGCAGTCCAATTAAAGCGAAGGAAGTTGGTACGGACATCTCAATTTCCTTTTCGCTTGAGATTTTAAACGAACGATATATAATTTCGGCTGAATGGAAAATCCACAGTAGTAATGCTCCTTTCAGCGATTTTAAGCATTTTACAGGAAAATGCAATATATTTGATGACAGAATTCGCTTTCATTATATACAAGACAAAGTTCAAATTCCATTGCAACACATAGTTCAAATTCCATTTAACACAAATAAAAATACACAAAGCTGAAGTCGATACTTGAGTTGGTGGCTATGGATTCAAATTATCTCGTGGCGATGGATTTAAGTATAGAGTGCAACAATGATCTTCGTATTGACAAAACAATATGGCGGCGGAGTTAGTTCCGATTTTGGTCACCATAAAATCAGTTCCCAAGTTCTGGAGTGGCAACCGCGAACCGGAAGAAGTTGCTTTGGAAGGTCTCCCACTAGGTGGTCGACGACCTGGTCAAGGCCGCGGGAGTCCGGTGGTAGCTAGACGCACAGGACCGACCGGTGTGGCGACACTCGGGGAGGGCCTATGTCCAGCAGTGGACGTCTTTAGTCTGAACTGATGATGATGATGAATTTGGTCATACATAAGTCATACAAACATGGATATACAACAAATATGCAAGGGACAGAATACAGAAGACCCAGAGGACTATGGAAAGGAGTATCCTGAATATTAGGCTGAAGGACAAACAAAGGTCAGAAAAGATAAGAAAAAAATCCAAGGTTATAGATGCTCTCCAGCATATGAAACGACTGAAGTGGAAGTGGGCAGGTCACGTGGCAAGATTGACAAATGAAAGGTGAACAGAACTAGTCACAAATTGGCTAGGCCCAAGAGGCAAGACAGCCAGACGAGGCAAGCGAGCCGAGAACGTTGGATAGATGAGATAAAAAGAAATGCTGGAGAAAACTGGGAAAAACTAGCAAAGACAAGAAAAACCTGGAAATTGTTGGAGGAGGCCTATACCCGCCAGGGGCCTTAACTATAAAAATAAAATGTATGTAAATTTCCTAACCCAATTTTACCTAATCTACCTATCTCATCATATTATCTTATTACCTAATCTTAAGAAACTCTATGTATGTTAAGGAAATAAAATGGTTTAATAATAATAATAATAAGTCATACTATACAGAAGTGAATTTGCCACGTGGTCGCCAATTTTCTAAAATATGCCATTTCTTGTACTACGGTGAACGCATATAAGCAATAGTTCGGACTGCAACATGCCGAAACGTTTTGAGTCGCTCCGTTTCAATGTGTCCAACCCCTAACAACGAGCAGTCCCACGGGCCACAGATAACGTAGGATTATTTGATCTCTTTATACATTAGCTTCTCAAATTTTTACAAAGCGCTCCAAGCTTTCATTTACAAAGTCTGTAGTCACATTAAAAATATTTTATAAGCTCGCTCTTGTTTCTTTTGTACAAATAAGCTCGCTGATTAAACATTCTGTTTGAGAGGTATTTTTTCTGTAAAAAAAAACCAAGGCCAGAGGTTTTCCACGTAAACATCGAATTGAAAAGATAATCATGAATATCTGAAAAGGAAAAGTCGGTAGCAGAATGAAAGCTCCAAAATTCGGCGGACAAACTTTGCGCAGATGGTCACAAAAAAACAAGCTGAATCGTGGCTATGTGACGTTGGTTATCTCGACCTAAAGTTGGCTGTTGTATGTCAAAGTCAGGCAAGGGTAAAGACATAGATAATACCATGTCTTGTTCTTGTACTTGTGAATACTAAGAATAAGTGAAGTGACGTCATTCCACGCTGTTTATGTTGGGACTGATTGAATAACGCTTACTAATCCTGTATACGAAATGGAGTTTGTTGATTTATTAACTTTTCGTAGCTTGGTGATCAGTGTGCACTGATTTGATATGGCAAGATAAGGTCTAAGATCTGGAAAGTTTTACTACTGGGACATAAACAATCTTTACAAGAGTTTTAGATTGGAGTGAAATGAGTGACAAGGTAGACCAATGACCTAGAGAAGGCCTCGGGAAACTGCTGGATGCGAGAGGCGCTGGACCGACCGATACTGGTTTTTTGATGACGACGAAGGAACATTTGTATGAAGAAACATTCAAAACAATTTAAATATATAACACATCCTCAAACTTAAAATAAAATATTCCACACAATCGCAACGATTAATCGTAATATGAATAGCCAGCCTTACAGGAACCGCCGTAACATCCGCCCATTCATATTAATATCCGTGTGTAAACACACAGAAAGGCATTAGGAACAGAACGCCACCGTTTAAATGTCATCAAATTTTATGACTACCTGTTATTACGCGTTCGTTATTGTGAGATTATGGCTACTGCAGCGGCTATTTTGCTGTTAAGAAGTTTAAGTTTGTATTAGCTACTTATGTAGATTAGGGTTACAATTGAGTAACGGTGAGTTTCAATAGTGGTTTATGTTAACCCTTCTTTTACGAGATATTAATTTACTAATGCAAACTGATAAAACGTACCATGATGTCGCACCGTTCATCGCATCAGTGACCTCGCGTTTTCATAGAAATTGTTAAAAAAATAAATCTAAAGTCAGATGAAATAAAATATAGAAACGTCGCGTTACGTCTGTGACCTTTACACGAGCTGGAATTTCACTAAAAATAAAATCCTGAAATACTACGGCTCTAGAACGAACCAAGTACTTATTTCGTTTTAAGATATAACTAAAACTTCAAAAGATTTCATAAAAAAGAGACATAAACCGTGACTAATAAACATAAATCTTAAAAAGAATGAGTGTTTAACGAGATTACGTTAAATGGATTAATAAAAATAGTTTAAATAACGTTAGAAAGAATGTATAAAGCAACATTGTGTATCGGATACCTAATAAAATATCTAAAATAGATATTTAAGATTCTAGATATTTTAAATTTTTATTCTCAAAATCTTTGAGTATGCGTTCCCGCCCACCTAAATTCCATCGTATGTTTCAGCTTTTTATAAGATAAGTCGACACGACACTTTATTGCGAATATTACCATAAACAATATTACGTTTTAATTTCCTAGCGATCTCACGAATTTGATACCTGTCAACCTGTCAACGATATCACTCAGTAAGCATATTTTACAGAAAATTAGCGTTGAATGATCTCTAGACAAAGAGACATTCTTTTAGCGACAACGTTTGCCAAAGTCTAGAATTTTTAGGATTGACCACATAATACTCCAGGCACTTGTCGTACCGCAGGCGAAGAAGCGATTAGCTATCGAATATTTTCTCGCAGAAGAAACGAACAATAGATACAGATCCCGTGTCAATAAAAGGACACATAAAAATATTAGTAGTTCACACTCTCTCATCACAAGTCTGTCGCAGCGACAAGAACTATCAAAGATAATACTCGCTCAACGATACTCGCTTGGCGGTCAGAGGCCTAAGTGCGAGTTTTTACTCACGCGCAATCGTAACGCGATCGCGCATGAGTAAAAACTCGCACTAAAACCGTAAACGTCAATTTGTATTGAAATTGGATAAGCGCCGTCTGGAGACTTTTTTATACATTTTGACATAAAAGATCGTTTACGTTATCACGAGTGAGTACTTTATAATCGGAATAAGCACACTGAACTCACGCCAAGTGACCAGTCAATCAAACGCTTGCAGGACTGACCGCCCGAGCGAGTGGTGCCCGTGCGAGTAATCGCCCGTCGCACAAAAACACTCGCTTACAGCTGAGCGGTAAAACTATCGCAACTACACGCTTCTCGCTGCTCGCCAACTCGTAAGTAGGTTCTAGCACTACTCGGTGTTCGCTGTTCGTCGGCGGTGAGACAAGTGCCTCAGTAGAGCACGGCAATCCCGTATATTTTGAACTTTTTACAAGCTTTTTTATTTTATTATTGACTTGTAATCTATGACGATGTATCTTCCAATGTTCAGGTCAAATCTTGCAACTGAATTTTAAAGCAGTTATCCTCAACCGAATAGGATTAAATTTTGCATACATGTTTGGTTTGGATGACAAGATAAGCTAAAATTATTGCTCATAAAGTTTTTTAAATAAAAACAAAAAAATACAATTTATATCACAGATAGAATGTGACTTTGTCTAGTATATAACATGGAAAAAGCCAATATAATATTATAAAACAAGTAAAATTGATTGTTTGTAGGTAAGAGGTAATCTCAGGAGGCCCAAATACGAAGAAACTGTTGCTTAGTTACTTTGGTTATCCCGGAAAAATGCACGATTCCTCAGGGATACAGCCCAATGTTTTATTTTTTTGTGAATAGAACGCGAGCTTGGTCCGGTTATGACCGTTTGATGTTACTAGGTACCTATTTAGACTGAAATATTGTAGGTATAAGACAGAAAACTACTACGTACTTTATTATTCCCTGCAGTGGAAAATCAAGATTGTTGTAGTGTTAATTTTTTATTACTTCAATGTCATGTCTGAAAATATTTGTACATATAGAACGATCAGCTGTTTTGTCACCTTATTTCAATATAATTCTTCACAACGTAAACATCAAATATTATTATTTACTAGTTTTTTCCAACAAATATCAATATACATATTATACCTGTAATAATAAATGTGTAGAAAAGTCGTTTTTGTACATCGAAAATGTATAAAAAAAATTGCCAGGCTGTTAAAAGATAACCAACAGAACCCAATACCAGCGCCATTATTGTTTGTTTGTCTATTTAGTTGTGCACGCATCACGTAAGATGCACGAAACCAATGTAGATAACTTTTATACATACAAATTGTGCGTAACTTGAAGTATCACTTAGTTTTTGTTTAATCGCAATCGGTACAATCTATCAAAAGTTAGACGAATTTAAAGTATTCAAGAAGTAAAATATCACAACACACGCAATTCAGATACTCGGACAGTTGAACTCCATATTCGATAGATGGCGTTGTGCATTTGTTGTCATTTTCTGAATGGCGGTGTTGAGATTCTGCGCGGAAGAATTAACGTAGAAAAAAGATTGGTAGAAAGGTAGGAATGAAAGTAGAATAGGGTAGACAGTTGACGGGAGCGAAGCCGCGGGCACAGCTATACTTCACAAAAGATAGCTTGATCTCTGCGACAGCTGTCAGTATCAATACAGTAACAATAGCGCTTGACAGGCTAACAATAACGCCACCGTTTAAATGTCATCAAATGTTATGACTACCTGTTATTACGCGTTCGTTATTGTGAGATTATGGCTACTGCAGCGGCTATTATGCTGTTGAGGAGTTTAAGTTTGTATTACCTACTTTTTTAGATTAGGGTTACAATTGAGTAACGGTGAGTTTCAATAGTGGTTTATGTTAACTCTTCTTTTAGAGATATTTATTTACTAATGCAAGTAGATGAAACGTACCATGATGTCGCACCGTTCGTCGCAGTGACCTCGCGTTTTCATAGAAATTGTTAAAAAAAATATCTAAGGGCAGATGAAATAAATTATAGAAACGTCGCGTTGCGTCTGTGACCTTTACACGAGCTGGAATTTCACTAAAAATAAAATCCTGAAATACTACGGCTCTAGAACGAACCAAGTACTTATTTCGTTTTAAGATATAACTAAAACTTCAAAAGATTTCATAAAAAAGAGACATAAACCGTGACTAATAAACATAAATCTGAAAAAGAATGAGTGTTTAACGAGATTACGTTAAATGGATCAATAAAAATAGTTTAAATAACGTTAGAAAGAATGTATAAAGCAACATTGTGTATCGGATACCTAATAAAATATCTAAAATAGATATTTAAGATTCTAGATACAATATAATGTTTATTCTCAAAATCTTTGAGTATGCGTTCCCGCCCACCTGAATTCCATCGTATGTTTCAGCATTTTATAAGATAAGTCGACACGACACTTTATTGCGAATATTACCATAAACAATATTACGTTTTAATTTCCTAGCGATCTCACGAATTTGATACCTGTCAACGATATCACTCAGTAAGCATATTTTACAGAAAATTAGCGTTGAATGATCTTTAGACAAAGAGACATTCTTTCAGCGACAACGTTTGCCAAAGTCTAGAATTTTTAGGATTGACCACATAGTACTCCAGGCACTTGTCGTACCGCAGGCGAAGAAGCGATTAGCTATCGAATATTTTCTCGCAGAAGAAACGAACAACAGATACAGATCCCGTGTCAATAAAAGGACACATAAAAATATTAGTAGTTCACACTCTCTCATCACAAGTCTGTCGCAGCGACAAGAACTATCAAAGATAATACTCGCTCAACGATACTCGCTTGGCGGTCAGAGGCCTAAGTGCGAGTTTTTACTCACGCGCAATCGTAACGCGATCGCGCATGAGTAAAAACTCGCACTAAAACCGTAAACGTCAATTTGTATTGAAATTGGATAAGCGCCGTCTGGAGACTTTTTTATACATTTTGACATAAAAGATCGTTTTCGTTATCACGAGTGAGTACTTTATAATCGGAATAAGCACACTGAACTCACGCCAAGTGACCAGTCAATCAAACGCTTGCAGGACTGACCGCCCGAGCGAGTGGTGCCCGTGCGAGTAATCGCCCGTCGCACAAAAACACTCGCTTACAGCTGAGCGGTAAAACTATCGCAACTACACGCTTCTCGCTGCTCGCCAACTCGTAAGTAGGTTCTAGCACTACTCGGTGTTCGCTGTTCGTCGGCGGTGAGACAAGTGCCTCAGTAGAGCACGGCAATCCCGTATATTTTGAACTTTTTACAAGCTTTTTTATTTTATTATTGACTTGTAATCTATGACGATGTATCTTCCAATGTTCAGGTCAAATCTTGCAACTGAATTTTAAAGCAGTTATCCTCAACCGAATAGGATTAAATTTTGCATACATGTTTGGTTTGGATGACAAGAATAGCTAAAATTATTGCTCAAAAAGTTTTTTAAATAAAAACAAAAAAATACAATTTATATCACAGATAGAATGTGACTTTGTCTAGTATATAACATGGAAAAAGCCAATATAATATTATAAAACAAGTAAAATTGATTGTTTGTAGGTAAGAGGTAATCTCAGGAGGCCCAAATACGAAGAAACTGTTGCTTAGTTACTTTGGTTATCCCGGAAAAATGCACGATTCCTCAGGGATACAGCCCAATGTTTTATTTTTTTGTGAATAGAACGCGAGCTTGGTCCGGTTATGACCGTTTGATGTTACTAGGTACCTATTTAGACTGAAATATTGTAGGTATAAGACAGAAAACTACTACGTACTTTATTATTCCCTGCAGTGGAAAATCAAGATTGTTGTAGTGTTAATTTTTTATTACTTCAATGTCATGTCTGAAAATATTTGTACATATAGAACGATCAGCTGTTTTGTCACCTTATTTCAATATAATTCTTCACAACGTAAACATCAAATATTATTATTTACTAGTTTTTTCCAACAAATCATATCAATATACATATTATACCTGTAATAATAAATGTGTAGAAAAGTCGTTTTTGTACATCGAAAATGTATAAAAAAAATTGCCAGGCTGTTAAAAGATAACCAACAGAACCCAATACCAGCGCCATTATTGTTTGTTTGTCTATTTAGTTGTGCACGCATCACGTAAGATGCACGAAACCAATGTAGATAACTTTTATACATACAAATTGTGCGTAACTTGAAGTATTACTTAGTTTCTGTATATTATAATTATTAATATGACAATTTTTTTATATGTTTTGTTATCTGACATTCTAGAATGGTAATTTTGATTTGCATTATTTTATTGACATTTGCACATGTTTTATTATTTTTTTTGAATTCTATAATAATTATTTCAACTGTATTTTAATCAATATTTGCATGCCATTGCCCAAGGCAAACATGACGTTCCATGATACTTTTTATTTTAACATCTCTTCATGCTGGCAATTTGTTATGTATGTATGATACTCATGTTTGAGCGAATAAACAATGATTTGATTTGATTTGATTTGATTCTGTTTCATCGCAATCGGTACAATCTATCAAAAGTTAGACTAATTTAAAGTATTCAAGAAGTAAAATATCACAACACACGCAATTCAGATACTCGGACAGTTGAACTCCATATTCGATAGATGGCGTAGTGCATTTGTTGTCATTTTCTGAATGGCGGTGTTGAGATTCTGCGCGGAAGAATTAACGTAGAAAAAAGATTGGTAGGAAGGTAGGAATGAAAGACAGTTGAGGGGAGCGAAGCCGCGGGCAAAGCTATACTTCACAAAAGATAGCTTGATCTCTGCGACAGCTGTCAGTATCAATACAGTAACAATAGCGCTTGACAGGCTAACAATAACGCAACAATAACGTATACGTCAGTTTGACATAATAATATGTCGCAGAGATCAAGCTATCTTTTATGAAATATAGTAATCAATATTTTGTTTAAAACTATTATCATAATAATATTTAAAGGCCTGTTTAACGTCTAAATGCAAAAATAAAGTTACCTTTAGTATTTTGCAAACAGATAGCTGGTTTACCTTGGGAATACCATATTCCCTTTTGCAATATCTTCATATCGCATTCGAGAGCGTGCCCATGTTCTTGACAGTTACGGGCATCGCAACCGCACAAAGATAAGCAATATCTACCAGAATGAACAGATAGGAAAATAGTTCTGAATTTTGTTATCGTTGCTATAGAAAACTGAAAATGGTTTCTATATATTTTGTGCAGCCCACTGCACAAAATATATAGATAATATCAATATCTATGATATTGAATATCTTTGTCATAGCAATAACTGCCTTGAATCTATCTATTTAACAAAGCCATAACTACTAATTTTAAAGACGGAATCACACTTACGTGTCGTGGCGCGAGATCCACCAATCAATCGACTCTATTCCTGACTACGTCATAACACAACGAGTTTATAAAAAATACGCGCTGTAGCTGCTGTGGTTGGTTGAATGATTTTTCAAGAACCAATCGCATCACTTAACTTGCTTTTAATTTGTGACGCGTCGATAATTTATTTTAAGAAACCGGTTGTTTGGTAAGGAAAGATGTAAATAATATGGCATTGTCATCGTGCAGGGCACATACTGAGCTACCATTTCTCATACTGTCACAATAGTCTCGTGGGTACCCTATAATCCAAAGATTGTACCAACTTGAAACAATAGTTTTATCTTAGGGATTATATGTAATTGTAATTTGACGTCGGTCGGTGAGATATCATATCCATTTTTTTCTCAATACCTTCGGTTTGTATAGTATCTCGTTCCAAGGGGTTTATCTTGCCGCAGAGATACTTTGCTCCTCCTTCGCACGCCGCGTCACACTTCCAGCCTTTCTGTTACTGCAGTACATCTCTGGAACTCTGTCCCACACTCACTACACGATAGCCCTTTTCTCCACTCGTTCCATTAAAATCTCCTAGATCAGTCCCCCAAGGGATTACACAGCACTCAATGTTCTGCTACGATCCTCTATGCTTGGGATTCTCTAAGTACTAATAAGTGCTATTCCTTTATCATCATTATCATCATCAAATCAGCCGGAAGAAGTCCACAGCTGGACATAGGCCTCCCCCAAGCGTCACCACTTTGACCGGTCCCGTGGGTCCCGCATCCAGCGGATCCCCGCAACCTTCACCAGATCATCGGTCCACCAGGTGGGAGGCCTTCCAACGCAACGTTTGCCGGTTCGCGGTCACCACTTCAGATATTTTCTTC
The DNA here is from genome assembly GCA_945859665.1 of Anorthoa munda. Classification (NCBI taxonomy): domain Eukaryota; kingdom Metazoa; phylum Arthropoda; class Insecta; order Lepidoptera; family Noctuidae; genus Anorthoa; species Anorthoa munda. Next base: position 4,564,193 of record OX243900.1, on the reverse strand, counting down.
CCCACCGGCCATCCGTTCTGCGAGTAATGCCAATTAAGTTTGGCAATTCTTCGGGCTATGTCGGTAACCCAACCAGGGTTACCGACATAGCCTCTACATTCTATTCGTTCTTGCCGATCTCTACATTTCTGATTCGATCAGGCAAGGAAACTCCGAGCATGACTCTCTCTATTGCCCTTTGGGTTACTGTAAGCTTTCTGATGAGGCCTATTGTGAGCGACCACGTTTCAGAGCCATACGTCATAACTGGCAACACACACTGGTCATAGACTTGAGTCACTGAGGTAAGTTGGATGAGAAGATACCGTGCAGCTTCCCGAACGCTGCCCAGCCGAATCGGATTTGACGGTTGATCTCGAAGTTGGCCTGCCCAACTGGATCGTTTGTCCCAGGTAGACATAGTCCTCCACAACTTCAAGTGTAGAGTCTCCGACCTTGATAGGAGTGGTTGTAACATGAGCATTCAACATCATCTTGGTTTTGTCCATGTTCATTTTAAGACCCACTCTTTCGGGAGCTCTACTGAGGTCATCGAGCATTCCTTTATAGTCCTTCTAAATAAAAAAAACACTTACGAAATAACATTATGTAATAAGAGAAAAATTAAGGAGCATTTTCTTTCAACGCAATAATAATATATGTTTATATATATTTGTTTTTATTACCGTAGGTCTTTTATGTATTATTTCATTTAAGTATATTTCATTAGAATCTTACTCTTAAATTGTACACTGGATTACTGCCCTCTGTTATTATGACATCTATCACTCAAAAATTTGCTGGAAGAAAACTCCATTTGGATATTTTTTCACTTTGTGTAAATTTATTGTTTTGGTGTAAAACAATTAAGAATAATGTTCCTACAAAAACGTCTGCTATTAGTAGCGATTGAATATTTTGAAGGTGTAAACAAAACAAGCAAGCCAAGACAAAAGTAAATACAGCAATGACTCAGAAAATGCAGCAGCATCTTTATATAGATCCTTCAACATCGCACGTTGTTATTTTTATTTCAGACTAAATAACATTCCGCTATTTATATCTACAAGTAAAAGCTTACTAACTCAAACATTGTGTTGTAAAGTAAACATGCCAATAATTGGCTTCCTCTTCTATATTGCTAACAAATTTATTTTCATTACGAGCTTTGTAACACAAACTAATTAGTGAGTGCTGATTCTATTTAGATGCGATTGCGCATTATTTGTGTACTAATTATACACAAAGTGTGTACAATATACACAGAATGTGCACAAATTATTGTGCAAATCGTTCACAAAATGTTAACAATTTCCTCAGACTTACGCGATGCCCATTAGTTAGTTGATAAATAACATGTCTTCTAATAGATGTTTTGCATACGTCTGAAACTGAATCTTATAGACAAAATGGAAATTAGCTGCGTTTGTAATGTAATTTTCATTTGGCAAAATCGTGAATATATTGTATCCTACAAATATCACTGTGAAAGTCTATATATTGGGCTGAATGGATGTTTGTTAGTTAATCACTTCGCAGCAGCTGATTTGCATTGGATGGATTTGGATTAATTTGGATAAAATATGGAACATAGCTAGACTACGGGTGAAACTGTTAGTGCAGACAGTAATTGTAATAAATAAAAATAAATAGCCTAGATTAGAACTAGACACTTTGTACCTCGTTACTACGTTCCTGTAGAGTATTTTTTTAATCGTGTGGGCGAAACCAACTGGAGATAGTTTGTGAACAGCAGAATCTTTCCTCTCGTGACTACTCATTCACAACACAATGCACTATCGTGTGAAAGATCTCAACACTTCCTTGCCAACAATAACAATTCTGTTTTACATCACTCTGACGCCAAAATATTCTAAATACCGATGGATTCAGTCCAATACAAATACAAAACAAATGTTACTTGATGTTGTGGAGTGATGAAGTCATCGAATATCACAACATTGCCTGCGTTCCTCGAAGCGTCAGGTAGTATGTATATAAGACATTGCAACCATATTTTGCAAGACTTGATAGGTCTCATGAAATAAAAGGTTAGTCGTTAAAAAGGTGCACATCTAGACTTCAGAATGCCGTACAGGTAATTAATTAATTTGGCAGGTAAGTTTCTAGTTGAACTCCAGGTGAAAATTTTTAAAGAGAGTAACTCTCTTTCGCGGTCCTGACAAAAGCAACTGAAGGAACATGGGTGGGTTTTAGTCAGTAAAAATCTGACACGCCCTCCCGCTTCACGGGAGAAGTCATTGGATGACAACCCACCCAAAAAAAAAGTTGATAAATAAATAATAACGTTCAGATTGATGTACACTAGCTTGAGCCAGAGTTGCCAGAGAAAAAATTATCCTACGGGTAGGTATGTAACCGCGGTATAAAGTATTTTATGTCCTAAACAAGTGGAGTATGGTATCTCTCCCAGTTCAGCCGGTGAGGCGTGATCAATTACAAACACACAGACTTTCCCATTTATAATATTAATAGAAAGCAGGATTGGTATTTTGTTTACCCCAGCTCTTTATGAGCACAAGCTCCAAGGTCTACAATGCAATCATCTACCCATAACCAAGTGTATATATAGAGAGTTTTTAATAAAATTGTCAAGAAAGCCCTCAATTAGTCTAAGTTCAACGAAGACTTGGTAAACTTTTTAATATTAACAAGTTTATAAGCAAACTTCTTTGTCTCGTTAAAAAAACTGTGAATCCTATTAAAATTTTAAATACCTAGTTGTCGGAGCGCCACGTCTTTAGACGCTAGAAAGGCAAAAGTGAGGGGAAATTGAATCTTTATGCTTTTCAAATCGTTTTCTTAATAAATCTATTTTATTTTACGATTTTTCTTTAATGATCTTAGTTCTTTCATTTGTTTTAAAAATCTAGCTTTGCTTTGGTACCTACTTCATAAAAAATGGGATTGATTTCGAAAAGCAATGTACTGCAAAGGTTTTTTATTATTTTGGATGTTTTTTCATGAATTGCATTTATTTTTTAAGCTTTTTCTGATTTAAAGACCGATATCCTGGGGCTTTAGATTAGAAAAATGACATTATAATGTCAAAAATTTATGGGATTGCCAAGCGCTCAATTGCCCTGACCGAATGAAACTTTGTCGCTACCATACGATGCAAAAAGCATAGGAACCCAAGGAGGGGCCGCTCGTCAGGACTTCTGCAATAAGCCGCCCACGTAGCGGCCAACAAGTACAACAGAAGCGAAATCGCAACTGAACTGAGGCGGCCCGCCGCGCCTATATCATATGGGAGGCATCGCGCCTGAGAGTAGGAGGCCGTGGCGGGAGAGGAGTGCCAGTATTGCGGTGCGCCGCTCTTCCTACCTTCTGTGGGGTCGCCACCGTCTGATGGCGGATGCGGTGGGACCGCAGGGGAGGAGGAGTGTCTCCCTATCCCCTGAAAAATGGTAGGTGGCGGAGCTCCTGAACTAGGCGGAGCCATACACGGGGTCGTCTGGCGCCCATGTGCTTGGCTCCATGGGGTGGTCACGACGTATACAATGTGTTCTGGTGCGCCGGTGAGAAGGGCACTCCACAGACAAGGGTCCGGTGACGGACAGCCGCGGTGGGTGCGCGGTGAGTGCTAGCGCGTGCCCGTGGTCCTGCCATAAGCGGCGCAGGAGGACACCGTTGAGTTTGAGTGGATTGGAGACCCACATAACTGCACCATCTCCCCGTGGTAGCGCAGTATGCATGAGCATTTCTCCAGGAACAAAAAAAAACATGGACGTCTTTCAAGTAAAATCATGATGATGAATGATGATGTTTTTAGATATAAATATGCTAGTTACTTTTTATTAACAACAAGTCAAGCAAGTATTTACCGTACTTAGAAGGGAATAAATTTAATATCTTAAAAAATGAAAAAGACAATTTTCGAGGCACATTATTAATGTTCAGTATTATGTACTCGTATGTATTAAAGGCCTGTTTTTTGTCAGCGTACAACATGGATTAGACTTGTGCGTGGTTTACGGTTTGGGTATGTTTCGTGTAATAAAATCAAATCAAATCAAATGTTTTTTATTTCACATAGGCCTACATGGGCACTTATAAAACGTCGACAAAAGGTGCACGGTTCGGGTTGGTCGTTTCCTGTGGAGAAGAACCGGCAAGAAACTCCACGGTTACTCTTTTAAAAAAATTGGTTTGTTTTTACAATATTTCCATGTTACAGTATTAGTGCTTAGATATGGGCGGACAACGTAGGCCCGACAATAAGTTGTAAAAAACTAAACAAAAAAATTGTATAAACGAGAGAGTTAACAAATGTTAACAAGCGTCAAGAAATCTAGAAGGCCTACAATGTTCACACATTCACAAAACAATCAGTAAAAGAATCTATACAAAGGAAAAAATAAATAAAAATATATAACAAGACTAAATTTAACATGTGGCACAAATGTTGTTATCAGTGCTGTAACTATTCATAGCAGAGGGCTATAAAGATTATTGAAATCATTGTAAAAAGTCTAATTAAAAGAAGGAAAAATAGTAAAAATAAGTCTAAAGTAAGTCTTGTATGTGTGTACGTATTCCTAAAGTCTTAAGATTTTTAATGAATATCAGTATGTTATTGGTCTATCTTTTTCGCAGCATGAAATCAGAATAGTAATATATTTTGATTTTATGCTGCGAAAAAGATATGTATTGTTCCAAAGCATTGATATAAATTGTTTCATTAACTTTAGACACTGTTCAGCGATTATATTTATAACTAGTTGTTCCCCGCGGCTTCGCTCCCGTGGAACACCCCACAGGAACCGTTTTCGGGATTAAAAAATAGCCTATGTCACTCAGGAATAATGTAGCTTTCTATAGGTGAAAGAATTTTTTAAATCGGTCGAGTAGTTTCGGAGCCTATTCGTTACAAAGAAACAAATCTTTCCTCTTTATAATATTATTACTAGCTGTAGCCCGCGGCTACGCTTCCGTGGGCCACCCCACAGGACCCATTTTCGGGATAAAAAAATTAGCCTATGTCACTCAGAAATAATGTAGCTTTCTATTGGTGTAAGAATTTTTTAAATCGGTCGAGTAGTTTCGGAGCCTTTTCGGTACAAACAAACAAACAAACAAAGAAAAAAAAAACATCTATCCTCTTTATAATATTATTATATTATAGTATAGATTATTAGTATTAGTATAGATTATTAGTATTAGTATAGATTAAATCATTTACAGGTAATTAAGAATTGTCAAGTAGTCGGTCAGATAAAGATGAAATTAGTTGCACGTTAGAAACTATAAATCACTATGAAGAAGCACGTGTGTGAAATCAAATGTATGAACACAGTTTTAAATGAATAAATAATGTTACAAAAAATTATAATTACATTTTATGTTGACAAAACCTCTCAGTTTATTAAATCCCTTTAGAATCATCAAAAACTCCTCAGAATTCAAAACATTTTCTTGAAATTAGTCTTTAATACGAAAACACTCAAGGAAATCGTCTTCCTGGTGATTAATAAAGGAAACACAAAACTCAATCGTTAAGGAAAAGCCAAATTAACGCTACAGTACACAAGATAATCTTTATTATACACTTTTAACTTGATCAAACATTCCCGCTTTCTGACGTCATTATCAACGATTAATTAATCTTAATGATCTGATAATAAAGACAGAGATATTTTAGGTTTGAATTTGATATTTTAAACTTCCGGCTTCATAATTACACGAAATAATTATTTGGTTATTAAGAGATAAAGTAAATGGTATTCAGAACTCTGCTGTAAAATTATATGAAAAGGTAAAACTTAAATATTAATTCCCTATACAAATAATCTTATCTAAAGCTTGCTTTTGCCAGTGGCTTTGCCTGTTTGCATAAAGAAAATTATTCCACACGGAAAAAAAGTAGATAACTTATTTGATGTCCTACAGCCCATGGTCAATCCTAATCCCAAATATCATCCAAATATCGATGTTTAGAAATGTGCCGTTTAACAAACTTCCAAACATCCAAACAGCAAAATGTAAAGAATATCACATACGTTAACTTCTAACATTTTAAGCATTTTAATAGGATCCTTACTGCTCTCATACTAAAAATAAATTTGTGCAAACCATGTGCTAAGTTTTACATGTCTACCAAAACCGACTATTTCAGTCGGTTCTTGGTAGATATGTAAAACTTACTTCAGGTGCCCGAATCTTTTACCAAAGATCGCAAAAGCAAAACGGCTCGTTTGTGACGTGAAGCCGACCACCGACGCGACGTCCTGAAATTATTCGTCCATTTATATATTAGTCTATCTTTTCGCTATTTTTATCTACTAATGACTTAGATGTTTAAATATATTTTTATACAGAATAAAAATATTGTTAGAATTACTTCTTAACCTACATAGTTTATGTAAATCTAAAAGGTACCTACTGGCCGTTATCATTGGGGAATATAATATATTCCATATAAAGTTTCCACGCTTAAGGCGTATATTATTCGCTTTAAGCGCCATGAAACTTTGACGTAATTGTGCAAGGTTATTTATTTATTTAAACTTCATGCACAAAGGTACAATGGCGGACTTAATACCTTAGGCATTCTCTACCAGTCAACCAAGGGTGGTGAACTGGTGAAGAGACAACATGGCAGGTGCATTGTTTAAAGCGTGGCGTATTTTATATGATACATACTTAGATAAATATATATATATAATTATACATAATAAAGTAATGAAAATAAGTTATCGAGATGACCCTTCCCCTCGCTGATAATTATATTGCAATTTCCACTTGAAAGCATACGGACTGGTGGCCGCTCTGATTTCGAGAGGAAGCGCGCGGAAGGTTGTTTATTGTTTTTTTGGGACATGTTTTTTTTTGTTGCTCCTCTGGTATTGTAGATGGATGTTATGTATAGGGCAGGGTCACAAAATTACTAAACTACCAATTGATAAAAAAAATATGCTTGACTTCAACAGAAGCAAAATCAAAATCCTTAACTATATCAAATTGAAAATGGTTACAACATCCCTTCAAAAAACGATATTAGAGTAAGGGAAGCGAAATTAACCTATAAATAGAAACACAGCGAAAATTTGGTTTCCCACTTCCCTATTAATCATAAAAGGGAATGCGTATCTAAGGCATCTGTTCGCGTACGGAATACTAAACTCCACTAATGAACGTACGTGGTACGCTATATCAATATAATTTATAGGAAAAACACGCTATCATAGGCCTATGAATACTGTATCTTGGACCATTATGGACCATGTATCTTATTATTGGACTTTTATTCTCCCTCTGTATCATCCTTTGGTACGGCAAAGGGCTATTTTTACAAGCTTTTATTTAACTTGCAATGTATGTATGTATGTGTGTGTGTTCGGGTCAAATCTTGCAACTGAATTTTAAAGCAGTTATCATCCACCGATTAAGATGACATTTTGCATACACGTTTAGTTTAGATGACAATGCATGGTTAGCTAAGTGACGTAATTCTAAATCCAATATGGCGGACGGCCCAAGATGGCGGACTAGTTATATTTTGTGCACTGCCATGATATGGGTATCAAATGAAAGGGTTTGCTGAGAAGAATACAAAAAAGTTGGTCTAAAAAAATATTAATGAATAATTTTATATTTGATAAAGAGATGGCATGAGCATTGATCACAACGTTTGTTCACTGGCATATTGATGTCTCAGTTTTTCTTCAACATTTATGAACAAACCTTGATTTTCAACTGACTTCAAAATGGAGGAGGTTCTCTATTTGACTGTATGTTTTTGTATGTTTGTAACGCGTTTGTTCCGCCAATTATAAATCGATTTTGATGATGCTTTTTTATTTGAAAGGTGGTGCGTCTCATGCGGTTGATTAAGCTCTGACGTCTGTAGTTTTTAAGTTATCCTTAATAATGCGTATTTTCATGGTATAAGGTAAAATAAAACTAAAAATAGCAAAATTATTTTTAGGTACTTACCAAAAGACACTGACTTCCGAAAAGAAAGTATTTTTTCGCTGTGTAATGTTTTGTTTTGGAAGTCTGTTTAATTATTTCTTTTTGTATAAATTTAATCTCAGTAAGATAACAGATGTTGTAGATGTTATATGTATTTAAGTAATACGTATTATATGTTGGTATTAAACAGTAACTAAGAAAGTAAACGCAGTTCGAAATTTAGTTCCCTACATTTTGTCGACTTATGCAAACAGCTATGAACGAAACCGTCGCGAAAGCAAATGAAAAAATTTCATAAATGTATGAGATTGTCAAGCGCTATCAAAACGCACCTGATCAATCTATAACATTTTGGCATTTTCACTATCTCAGCGATAGTGCGTCGAATGACGCCAGTCTAGGGCCTCTGATCAAAAAGCGTGCCCCTCAATAATATAAATAAGAACATAACCAGCGACTTAGTAAAGTGAGCCATTCAAGCCGACGTGTTGGCTCTTGAAAAGACGCATTGCGTACTAAATGGCAACATCCCAAGAGGCAAACATATGACTGGACAAATTGTCTTAGAAGAACTTAACCATCCTGTTTCAAACAAAAACCAACCTTGTCCTTATAAAAATAAAGTATAAAATACCTTGTCACTGTTGGAGGATTTAACCACCCTTACGTCAAACAAAAACTAACCTTGAACATCAAAAAATAGAGTACATAATACGTGGTACAATTTGCAGGATAGTGTTGGGAACTGACCCGTAAATGTTATGTCCCGGTTGCATAATCAGTGCCCGGTTCGTACGTAGAGGAACGGACTAACTTCCTATTTAGTCTCTACGGACTAGTAAAAGTCTAATCGAGTCCGGACGAGTGTTCTCGTGATTTATATTCGCTGGGGGTGAAGTTTTGGGTTGTAAAGTATGGTAATGTCTGGTTTCTATATGTGAAACTAATGGGTACTTACTGGTCTGTTGGATGCAAGACGCATGGGACTCAATGGGATGACCACAGATATAAATCTAACTTTATGATGCGATTGTATGCACTTCGCGTGTCAAAAAAAAGAGTAAAGTTACGATCAATGGTCGTAATCTGAGCTTTCATTTAGTATTATCAGCACCGAAATCTAGAAAAATGCCTTTTATGCCAAATTGAGCTGTAAAGAATGAATAGAAAAAGTTGGCCGAGTCATTGGAAATGTTTTCTTTCATTGGTAAGTAAAATTGTAAATAAATGTTATATGAATATAAACGTAATATTTTTAAACTATAATTGTGTTAAATATGAAATCAACAATAAAATAAATGCGATCGATAAAATGAAGTCTGGATACTAAATAAGGGCCGCTAGTTTCTTAACAAATGCAATTTTTTTGTCTTGAAAAAGTTAAATTTTTAATCTATTTCGATTTTCGATAAACTTTCGATCACTCAGGATAGTCAGGATACGTCACTATTTTTATGTTACGATAAAGTGGCAACCCCCAAATGTCAGTTTAAAAAATCACAGTATATTTAGATTTATGTCGGTGGTGGTGACACTTTTAGGGCAGGCTTATGTCCAGCAGTGGACGTTTTTCGGCTGAAATGATGATGATGATGGATAGTTTGTACATAATAATTTCAGATGAGAATATTTTAATGTTTCATACTTTTTAGAGCGTGATTTTTCAGTAGTCGGGCTTTTTTCGGTAGTCGGGTTTTTGTCGGGGTTTTTGAACTTATTTTTTCTAGCACCGTTTACCTAGCAAAAAAAAACCGGCCAACTGCGAGTCGGATTCACGCACCGAGGGTTTCGTACAAACCTCAGCTTAAAGGTATTATAGACCTGAGTATTTGATATGAATTTTAATTTGAGGAAAGGGGTTGTAAGTTTAAAATTATTAAAAATATTTTTATTATATGATGTAACTAAAAAATTATGGTTTTCGGATTTTTTTCTTTATCTGTGCTATAAGACGTTGCTTCGTACCAAATTTCGAGATTCTGAGTTCACGGGAAGTACCCCTTAAGGTTTTGATTCCCTTGCGAGTGTCGAAAATTTGCGGCATAAACGGCTGTAACTTTTGATCGCGTTGGGTTAGAAGTTTGATTTTTTAAGCTTGATACCTCCACGCGTTTTTGAGAAAAAGGGTTTTGACAGACAGACTGATGGACGGACAACAAAGTGATCCTATAAGGGTACCGTTTTTTCCTTTCGAGGTACGGAACCCTAAAAATACCTACAATTCTCATAATTGTTTCCAGTCTACTTAATCAAACAACGGTTCATAAAAAACCAACTTCTGTACACATAAAACTTTGACCTGCTTCCTATTATCTCACAAAGAACGAAAAAGAAAAGTAGTTCTGTTATTGTGCTCAGAAACTTGCTAAGAACTCGTCAACAAGAAACACAATTAGGGGACAGCATACAACTAGCTACTCGTACTGTTTCATAGGTCACGGGTTCATATCTCGTATTAATACTAGCTGTAGCCTGCGGATTCATTCGCATCGACATAAAACTATTTTATTAAAAGTAACTGGGTAAAATAGATATGTAGTGTTGTCCTTTTCTGGGCCGTGTTTAAGCTCTGTACCATACTTTGAGCAGTAAAGTTTAAATAAAGATATGCGCAAAAATGCTTCTTTGAGATTTTATTACAATATTCATTTGAACGGAGTTTTTTTTTATTTTTTTTTTATTTGATATAGGTTCGCGCTTGACCACCATCTCACCTTTAGCTTCAAATATTTTCACAAGTAATTCGATTATTTTTTTGACCATCGTAGTTTTGGTATTTATGTAGATAATATCCGTAGGAGTGTACTATAATCGTGTAACATATTCTGATATCTGTGATTGAATTTTCTAGCGAGATAAAACCAACAGCGTTAAATGGAAAAATAACATCCCAACGATACAACTAGGTATTTTTATTACTTAGTTGTTTTTATACCTCGCTGTGTTATCTTTTACGGAGTGCTTTATAGGCGGAACAGGTTTATACTTTTTATGAATTGATATTTTCTGTTATAACAAATAATTTTGTGAAACTGTGTTACTTTTTTTAATTTTTTTTGGTTCATGGCGTCTCGCAGTTAAATCCTATGATTTACTGTCTGCTTAACCGGTTTTCCCTGTGGACACTAAACCATAGCCTCCAGCCAGACACAAAAGCTTAACCTAAGCGACCACGCAGTGGGCTACCTCCTATGGGGTCGAACCTCGGCTCAGGGCGTCGCTGGGGGGACACTGTAACTAAACACTTACTGTGGAATTTATAGTTCCCGTCACGTAAAAAGATCGCTGGCCGTTTTGCTGCGCAATGGACGATTTTTCTATTCCAGCCTAATCAAAAGCACTAAGTAATTAGTAAAGAACCTATTACCATTCTACAATAAAACAATTACACATAATAAATGTTAAAACAAAAGCCTATTACAATAACTTTTAACAAAAAAATCAAACCGACTTCCAAAACAAAACACTACCTACAAACTGAAAAATAACTTTGATTTCCGAAGTCGGTGTCTTTAATACCTATTGTTTTTCATTTTCTGCACCGATTTCGGAAAACAAAATTATATGAAAATACTAAATTCGTATGCCTATAATATTTGAGGAGTTCCCTCGATTTCCATGGGATCCCATCATCTGATCCTGACCTGATGACCATGTGACTATTTGCTACTACTATTTTCATCACCCATTCAAACAAAAGAAAAAAAATCACATCGGTCCAGGCTTCTTTGAGGAATAGGGAAAAAAAAAAAAAAATGTATGCCGACAAATTGGGAACCTCCGTTTTTAGGGTTCCGTACCTCGAAAGGTAAAAACGGAATCCTTATAGGATCTTTGTTGTCCGTCCGTCCATCTGTCTGTCAAGACCCTTTTTCTCAAGAACGCGTGGAGGTATCAAGCTCAAATTTATATCAAATACTCAGGTTCACTGTCCCGTAAAGCTATGAAAAAATCAAACTTCTAAGCCAACGCAATCAAAAGATACAGCCGTTTATGCCGCAAATTTCCGCTAATTTTCAACACTCGCAAGGTAATCAAAACCTACAGGGTACTTCTCGTGAACTCAGAATCTTGAATTTGGTACGAAGCAACGTCTTATAGCACATAAAAAGGAATAATTCCGAAAATCTTAAATTTTTAGTAACATCACATATTTTTAGGGTTCCTTACCTCGAAAGAAAAAAACGGAACCTACAGGTTTGTACGGAACCCTCGGTGCGCGAGTCTGACTCGCACTTGGACGGTTTATTTTTTTTGAAGTCGGTTAAAAAGACGCGACTATACCCATGCGGAGACATAGTCCCTCCACTGTTCCTCCTTTTAAGTGACGGGAACTATAAGCAAAATTTTGTAAGTACCTGAATCACCACAGCCCATCGCAGTCCATTATTGGACATGGGACTCTCCTAAGCTGCACCACAATACCCGGTCTTCCGATTTCGCATCCAGTCTGCCCCAGCTACCCTACCTACAAGCGTTAAGGTCTTCGGTCCCTCGTTACGCACACGTGGTTTGTAGTCTAAGACACGGCTGCTCCTCCGACTTGTTCACCAAACGGTGTGTGGTTTTCAACAAACATGGCCGACTGTTGTAAGCATTGTCACAATAAAAATATGTATAGTATGTGCTCAGTACTAACATCAGTTAGTACTGAGCACTACGACGCGACGAGTGGTCACGTATGTTTGTGTGAATGTGCCGTTTCGAACGTTTGTAGATAGTTTCCATACTGTTTGTATATTTTTACGATGCATTGTCGATGTAAGTACCTTATAATCATTCATAGTGGGCAAAAACATTATTTGATCCGTCAGTTAGATTGCCAAAACATGGACACGTACTTTTGTCACGTCGTTGAAACGCGTGACGTCACTTTTAGACAAAAACTGTACCAAGTCGTTACGTATGAGCCCCCACTCTTTTTACCTCCATTATGTCGTGGCTCCCAGTGGCTAAACGCTCGCCTCTCGTGCTTGAAGTCGTGAGTTCAAATCAGGGCAAGAACCAATGTGACTTTTTCAAATTCATATGTACTTTCTAAGTTTATCTTGGACATCACAGGCAACGGTGAAGGAAAACATCGTGAGGAAACTTGGACTTATATAGTTAATGTAAGTCTGGAATAGCCAAGTCAGAGGCCTGTGGGGTTCCCAGAGGCGGCTTAATTAACTCTGACACCAGTGGTGGCCACATCTTCACACGAAAAGAAGAAGCCCACTCCTGAACATTGATGCGCTTTTAATCAATCTGCCTGCGTTTTCCAAACTATATTTGGGTCGGCTTTATGCGCTTTAACTATGTTAATTTAAATTGATTACAAGAACCAAAAATACGTGTCTAACAATCATGTTTTCATAATCTCACGGACCAAATTAAATTAATTTCAACACACTTGCTTATAAAGTGGCTTTAATTTCACCACAATTAAGCACATAATGACACCTGTAATCAAACTGTGACTTTTTCATTGCTATTATGCACAAGTGAGTTTTAGAGTTCTTTTTTATTTTATTGGTTGAGTTGCTTTGTTCATAAAAAAGCTACGATACAAAAAAGATCGTGCTCAATAGTACAAATAAATTAATGTACCTATTGCTTGCATTTCATGCAACTTCGTATTTAAATAGATAATTTCAACTTGTACGTGTTATTATAAAATTTTGACTCAAATATAACTTTTGTTTTCGTAATAAAGATAACTTGAAATTCCCCATTTTGTACGTGGCTAAAACACTATCCGCGAAAAGCCAAAAGAAATAAACCTCATTCTTTTAGTCTATGGCTGATCGCCATTGTTAGATGCGCGCGCACAGGAAAACTAATTAATTTTTCCCGCCATTGCGTAAAAAATTTCACAACTCATTTTCACTGTTGAAAATGTTTGTTTTTGTATTATTTTCTTCACAAGTGTGTTGAAAAACGTCGTATGATACACGTGTGTATTGATGATTACCGTCCTCGGCTCTCTTAAGACCCTCACTTAACGGCTCGGGTCTCAATGGCGCATCAGCGGTAATCACCAACATTACACACTTGTACCATAATGTACTATTGTTTTTTTTTTCCAGGAATATACATATTTGAATGATAATCTCTTAAACTCAATGTGCCTTTTCAAAGCCCGGGTACACTGCAAAGTGTGCTTTAGTCCGATAAAACTGTAAAATATAAAGTAATTTCAATGTGTTAGCTTAGCAATTCAATTTATTGAATAAACACCACGTATCTTCTCATTTTTCCGCGTTCTAGTTTCCTTATGCAGTCTAGTTTAAACAGAGCAGTCTTTACTGAAGGAATTTGTGAACAAAAGGAGTTCTATAGAGTTTAATAATAATATGTTTTTAGATTGGCAATCATTTGGACTACAAACGCCCGAATTCTCAAATGGCACCTAGATTTAACCTGGTTTCTGAATCAGAATTTCAAATTGATTGAGAACTTGCCAAACAATATTTTAGATTGAGGATTTGACAAACATTAGCATTGAATTAAAGTTTAACAAATTCTCAACTTCAAATAATTTTTAATTCAGAACCCGGATGTCAATATTGGTGGCTGCGACAGAATAAAAAAATATGCGGCCACTTAAGATGACGACTAACGCCAACGACCTTGAGGGAACAAGACGCGGACTCGTTTCACATCCGCGCGACCCAAAATTTTGTAGTTTATTGTACTTTCCTTATTTTTCTGACCTTAAAAAATAACTTCAGATCAAAATGTTTAAATTAAATTGTCTTTGAAATGGTGTCGATTTCATTAAAATAAGGTTTTGGTGCGATTGTCGTGTTTTTGTCCGTTTTAGACATAAGTTTACAAATTAATTACACTATGTTAAATATTATGTGAATAAAACTCAAAATTTTCTTAGATCAAATTATCAAGAAAATGGTCTAATGTAACATATATTTTTTCCAAAAAATTACGACTAGCCTTTTAGACGTGATTCTCATTTTAAAATCAGCTGCTCAAGGGAATCGGCAAAAATGTATTTTCAAGCTAAGAGAAGCAGTCTTATCATTTATCGATCTTCAAACTTTTATATATCAAAGTTGCTTTACGGGACACATAAGGATAGTGTCAATACTTCCCCAGACGAAATTTTTCGCTAGAAGCACCTCAATTTACTAATATAGATTAAGAGATAGCTAGGAAAAAGCTAAGGAGCTTTACTGACGCACTGCGCACTCATAAAACGTTTACTGAATCTTCTTACCGGTGGAAATAAACATTCAAAGTTATTGGTACTTGATTATTAAATTATTATCAATAACTGAACTAGGTAACACGTAGCGAAGTCATAAAAATATGCGAGCTAAAATACAAATAAAAATATATACAATACAAACTTTTAGTTTTGTATCGAATATTTTGAGTTTGCTGAAATGTAAAGCTTTAAGGTTGCACTAGTCGATTTTTCTTCCATACAAACGTAGTCTGGCGATTACTCCACTTTTTGACAATGTACGTTAAAATAAAAAATGATATCAATTTGTCTCATGATTATCTAGTCCTGTATGGAAACAAAAAAGTAAAATATAAAAAATATTTAAAAGTTATGAGCGTTGAATGTTCCATATTTCTCTATTCCATATCTTTGGGCGGAAATAAATACCATAAAAAGAAGAAAAATTGCAAAACAGCCACCATACAGGAATAGATTAGTAGTTCAACAATGCAAATAATTTTATTTTGTTAATATACATTTAGTCGTTTTTTCTAGATATCCAAACTCCCAAAGGTCTGTTTAAAAAATTTCGCGCGCTCGTTTTTGCCGTAAATAATTATAAATTATTAATTAAAAATAATTAATCTATTTCGCTACAAATTTGCAAAAGTGCTAAATGATAAATGATTTTATTTCTGTAAGTAGGTTTGTACAAACACTTTTACATGTCGATCATATTTTTTTAAACTAGATGAGGTCGGCGTTTCCTGTCTGACTACTCTAAGAAGAAAGGCCGAAACAAGCTCAGAGGTCACAGTCTCTTTTAAAGTCCAGATAAAATCTTCATTAGATCATGTGAAGACCATATAGACTGATGACAGATGTCTGAAATGGTCTTTTGAGGAAAGAACCAGCCAGATTGAGTGGACCTGTCCTGTCAGTGCACGCATTTGTCAATAACCGTGCAGCTCAACTCAAAATTTAAGGAGCTCAACGAATTGACGAACAATACCAAAGAAAGGACATTCGGGTAGGCCGCATAAATACTCAAACTGCCCATGATTAAAAACTAACTAAGATAAATTAAAATATAAAACAAAGAATGATCCACATAGTCTTCACATTCACAATAATTAAAATAAAATAATATAATACTTTAAAAAGAAAATATTCTTGTCATAGCAAGGAAATTAAAAAAAATAAAAAATTTAAAGATCTAAATTCACGGTGCAAAATAAAAATAAAAAACTAAATTAATTGAAGCAGCTCAATCCCAAGCCTTTTTGTCCTCAACGTAATCTTTAATATTATAAAACGCTTTCTGGCACAACTTACGTTTAATGAATGATTTGAATTTATTACCACTTAGACCTTAAGTTAATTTACTGCTCATCACAGCATCTATCTCTTTCGCACGTGTTGTCAGATGAGATAGCATGCATTTTATCCCCACGCACAAAATAGTTCGTGCTGTCGACTAGAGCAACCTTAATAAACAAATTAACTTTCCCTAAATTACTAAAACATTAAAGTATTCTAACAACGCGGATTTCCTCATCAAAATGAAAACCACAAAACTGTTAGCAACGTCTGTAAAATAAACTTAAAATTTTTGAGGTGAGGCGATGTTTGGGCTCTTTACCCTAAAGGAATAAAGAGGGAATTATATTAGAAAAAGGGTGAATGTCCCCGTTGCGGTCATAACGCGACCTCTTTCCTGAATGTGCCACAGAATTTGATAGAACGGTCGTATATTTCTTTTTGACGAATATAAAAGTGTTTCAGTATATTATTTCCAGGTAAAAGGAAGTTTTACTGAGTGGTTTATATCCGATTACATAGAAGTCATTGACGCAGATATATCCTGTCTATTTTTTTTTTCCTCGTAACACGTTTCTGCTCCGAAAATATATTGCTGTATATTGCTCTACTAACGAAGGTCTATTGTTGGATTTGTTCAAAGCTCAAACGAACTGGCTGTAAAGTGAGTCTTTTTTTTCTCTTACTTGTGCTGCTAAAATGTAATCTAGTTTATAAAGCAAAACTAAAATCATAAAATGATTATGAGTAAAAAATATTCTAGGGCATACAAAATCACAAAGCCCGCATACTACTTTTGAATCTGTCCGCATTACTGCACTGATGCATTTTCATCTTTCGGCGCCAAAACATTATTTGTAAATCCAACAGTATGCTTTTATTTAGGCACTAGTTTCTACCAGACCGGGCGTAGACTTCGCCCACGTTACAGTCCCAAGTTATCCCAAGAGAATTTACTCGTGGGATACAAATATCAAGTGAGCCGATGAGTAGACAAGAAGAAGGAACTGAAAATTAAGAACAAAGGTACGTTTTCTTATGGAGAAGGACAAATGACATTTTAATCTAGCGAGTAAGCCGCAAAATCCCTACACCATTATTTCAAAATAAGTTCAGCTGTTTACTAAAGAAAACGTTACGGACAGACAAAGTTACTTTCGCACTTATATCATAAACTTTGAATTCATTTAGGTAGATATTTATTAGTGAAAACGGGTATACAAAGGATTGTATACCCGTTTTTAACCGACTTTCGAAAAAGGAGGAGGTTCTGTGTTCGACTTTAAGGATGGTTTTTATTTTTTGTATGTTCACCGATATCACCGTCAATTGTTGACCGATTATGATAATTCTTTTTTTTAAGGGTATGTTCAGAAATTGGTCCCATTTTAATTTGGTGAAGATCTGATGAAGAACTTCGGAGATATACAACATAACTCTTCAATAAATAAGGCTAATCTCTCGGGATTGCTGCAATCGCATATACTTTTATTGTTTGTACCATTTCATAACATAACATCACGCCAGTACGCTCTCAAGGGGTACGCAGATCTCTCATTTCACCGGTTATGTTAAAGTTTCATGATATTCGGGTAACCTATTTTGGCGTTAATGGTACCTTACTAAAAACTTGCCTATTAGGTAGGTACAACTAAAAAGTGAAAAAAAAAAAAACCTTTTTTACAAAAAAATACTTCCGACATCCAAATAAAAAAACTACAAAGTGAAAAATAATTTTATTTTTGGAAGTCGGTGTTCATAACGCATAAAAATGGTACCTACCAAAGACACCGACTTCCAAAAATAAAGTTATTTTTCACTTTGTAGTTTTTTTATTTGGAAGTCGGTAGTATTTTTTTGTAAAATCTTTTTATTTCACATGACAATCTAAATCCTCAGTAACACATTCCCTCTCATAATTTATTCCAATTCTCGCTAACACCCTTGATTCCTCCACATTACCGACCTAACGAACCGTTCTCTCTCCAACACTTAATTAAGAATATTAATTACTGTTCAATCTGGGGACGTCCCTCAAGTCATTTGTAAGCATCAGTTACAGGTCATTGGTGTTACAGATAAATGGTGATGGATATCTGTTCGTGTGTTCTGGATAGAATTTGGAATGACAAATGGGATAATAGGGATGTTTCCTGGGTGGTAAAATGATAATTCTATTTAGTACGTAAGTGAGATTATCAAATAATATTGAAACCGAATTTTCGCTTCATCAAATAAATAATAATTTACAAAAAATAAAGCGCATCAAAATTCAGGAGTGGGGGCTTGTGACGTCACTTTGTCAGTATAAAGTGTACTAACAGCGTGACGTCACACAATATTTCAACGCACTATATCGTCGTAATTTTTTGTTTACGTGGCAAAAGAAAAAATACGTGTCCAATATTTTTAGGTTATCTAGCTGACGGACTAAATAGATATTTTCGTCAACTACCCTATTAGCGACCTGCCGGATTGCTCGACGTGATTAATTTTTTTTCACACCGGCGATTTTTACTAATCGAAATTACAAATACATTCGCATGGAACTAATGTGATGCTATTCAACCGATTTGCACTTTAAATTTTATTAGAAAATACTTGCGCGATATCGTCTATCGACGAAATTTAAATTGCGTCGCGCCATCAGGCAGGTCCCTAAGATTGGATTTTGTTGCTAGGGAGAATATTAGTACGTAATAATAATTTAATGTAGGTTGTGTAAGAAAGGAAATGTTTTGGCAGAGAGAACTATTGTTCCGGTCTTCTCCGTTAACTTTAAAAATTCTCTCTCCCTCTTTATCACTTAATTAGGCAAATTATGTCGACTGTGACACAGTTTATACCAGTACAGTCATCAACGTAATCTCTTAAGCATGATTAGTATTAGATACTCAAATCATCAAATTGTTATTTTTTTTTATTTGTAACAGTCAAATTATTTATATTAATTACTGTTCAATCTGGGGACGTCCCTCAAGTCATTTGTAAGCATCAGTCACAGGTCATTGGTGTTACAGATAAATGGTGATGGATATCTGTTTGTGTCTGACAGACATGTTCTATGTTTTTTCCTACTCCTCCGTTATTCTTTTCTGATTAATTTCGTTGCGGGATCCAAGACAGTTAAATTCATTCTCCGGGACTTCGTCGAGCTTCATTGCCTCGGCGCTTTTCTGGTGGTCGCCACTGTTGATTCTGGCTTTCAGGAGTTGCAGTGGTTTGGGAATAGTGCGGTGGGTTTGTCCCAAAAAAAAAAAGACATGTTCTATAAATATAAATATTCTTATTTAGACATTGGTTTTTGTTGCTAGGGAGAACTTTAATAAGAAATAATAATCCAATGTACTTAGGTTATGTAAAAGAATTAGGGAGGAAATACCGGTGCAAAAAGAACTTGGAAAAAATTTGACATATTTTCACCGAATTAAAATCCAAACAAACAAAACAGGAAACCCACGAGAGCTCTGATAAGAATTCAATGATATTCTACTGTATTGGAGGCCTTTGATCCGTAGTATGACAAAACTGGCTCAAAATAAATAATTATTGTATTATTTTCTATGAAACACAGAAGATTGGTGGTCCAGTGGTAACGGTCTCGACTTACGTGGGTTCGAACCTAGGCAGGCATTCTACTTTGTGTAAATTATTTTATCACCACTGCTCTAAAACCGGTGAAGGAAAACATCGTGAGGAAACCGGCATGTCCTAGAACCAATAATTCGAAGACGTCTGACATCCACCAGCCGCACTTTGCCCGCGTGGTGGATTAATCCCCATTCCCTCGCTGACAGAGAGGAGGTCTGTGTCCCAGCAGTGGGAACGTGGATTATGACTCATGCTACTCAAAACCATAACATTTTATTTTTTCTTTTCGAGTCGATGGAACACTCCTCAAATATTTTGGGCCCAATAGGTGGTCACGTTAATTGGAGCGCCGATCATTAGGTCTTACAAAGGTACTCCAAAAACTCAAACCGTTAAAAAAAATATGTATGGAACCCGTTGAAAGATGTTCGGAATCCCAAAGACTGCAGGTACACTAGGGGTCATGCATTCTGCCCCGGGGGTCAAACCGATGTCGGATCTTCTGATATCAGTTTTGATCCATGGTGCATACACTATTGTCAGCTTGTCACCAATTTTGGCAGGACTGCCCAGTCCTCCAGTCTGTCGCAGGATGACAGTGGCATGGTAGTGAAACGACAATAGCTCAATCGCAGCGGCATCCGGCGCGTCCGTCGGCTCGTACTTCACGTACCCTCAGCCTGACGACAAGAAATGTGTTCCTGCAGTTGCCGCACAAAAATTACAATACCCATGGTCGTTTAAACAGTTACAATTGAAAAAAAAACATTAATTATTTTGGTAGAAGATTTCAGTGCCGAACATTTTTTATCAATCGATCAGTCAGAGAAAAAATTGTCCTGTTTTCTTGCCAAACGAAATATGAAAATTTGAACAATTGTAACCGGCCTGTTTTTGACAAATTAAAAAGAGGCTAAAGCAAAGCGTCTTGTAGCGATTACGCTACACTATGTAGCAGCCCTATTCTTTACCCCACAAAGCGGATGTAAGTTCTCGACACAAAGCCCTTTCATTGTTTCTCAGTCAAGCTGTAAGACTTCTTGACATTGTCGCTTGAAAGTCAATATACAGCTCTGAAAGAAGGTCAAGTTAGAAAAGTCTATAGACTGGTAATAAACTTTACACTGAGGCATTAAACTCTATCAAAAGTGTTTTGGTATAATATGAGCAAATAGTTTTACCTATGAATAACACCCATGATAGTCAGGGTGGCCCAGTCACCTATCAGATAACATATCATCAGATAATCAGATAACAAAAAAAATAAAACTGTTCACAACTGTCTACCAATGTATTACAATAATTCAAAACAATAAAAATGTAAAGGCAGTGTCGCTAACACGATCAAAACAAACGTATCGCGGTAAAGGGCGTTCTTGACCCTTACACTTGGCATTCAGTAATGAGTTACTGAATGCCAAATGCCGCAATGAGCAAGCGTGGTGACAATGCTTGTGCCTTCTCTGTACGAGAAGAGGCTTTTGCGTTGCAGTTGAACAGTAGCAGGGTGGTTTATTAACACCTATGATGACAAAGGAATGATACAATATCGTGTAATAGGTATCTGTATATAACCTATTCCTCACAAAATTCTACGTAAATAATTTTCTCGCGAGCAGAATTGCAAAAAATCTAGTCAAAATTTAACACAATTTACTGCATATTCTCACACGAAACAAACCGTTAAATACCTTCTACACAACATCACAAACACGAAACGTAAAATACAATGTTTAATTTACAGTCGACACGTCCTTAGTACCTAATTTTTACGCGAGCTGAGTTGCAAAAATCTCGTCAAGGTATAACACAATTTACTACAAATTCTCACACGAAATAAACCGTTAAATACCTTCTACACAAAATCACAAACACAGCTAAACGCGAAACGTAAAATACAAAGTTCAAGTTACAGTCGACACGTCTGGGAGAGTGATAAAGCTTATTTGGCGTCTTTCGGAACCGTCTCCTTAATGCAAGTTATTCAAGCGTACTCGCGTTATTCACGCTCACACAAAAGATATTAAAAGATGGCTGACCTCACTTTTTAAGTTAGAGCTTCATTTTGTTTTATTTGCACTAATAGTCCAAAAGGTGTCCCTTGTGGATTCGTATTTGGAAGTATCTGGAAATAGTTGCTACAAAATTCGCCATGCGCTGATAAATCTGAATTTAATGTTCTAGAGGGGTACCATTATTTGCATATGTGTGTAATGTCTAGAAGTGCCTACTTATTACAATTATAAAATTATTTCAATGATAGAAAGCTATATCGTTGTGATCAACGGCAGATTTTAACAAAACTGAAGTCGCAAGAAAAACTTGCCCCCGTACCAAGACTTGTAAAAGTTATCATGGTTCGACTGTGAAAAAGGGACAGATGTATACAAGTCATATACATCTGTCCCTTACACTAAAAATAACCTAGCTCTAAGAGCTTATGGTCACTCCCTTATATTTTGCATTTCACCATTCCATCTTGCAAAGTCTGCAACTAGTGTTCAAATATTTGAACTTTCTAGCGCATTTCACAGAATTCAAGCTAGCAAGCATGAATTTCTCTTTATTAGCAAAGGATGTTTGCACACCTACATTAATTTGACCTACGAGTACTTACTGGCATACCTCTTCAAGTTTCGGGAAATGTAATCAACTACTTCATAAGCTAGTTAATTAAATTTTCGTGTATTTGACTTTCCGGGAATTTCACTCGTCAACCAGTTGGTTAGTATCTACTAAGCAACTGGTTGACGAGTCAAATTCCCGCATAATTTCAGATAGTTACTCCATGATTCGAACAAATAACGGCTGGTTTACATGAGTAGTTTTCTAGCCTTAATTATTATCGAAAAGATATGAAAGGTATGCGAACTTCCTGGTGGGTCGAGGCGATTCGATTTATATCACACCGATAGGTGATTTAATTTGCAAGTATGAAGAATTATATTAGAAAAAGGGTGAATGTCCCCGTTGCGGTCATAACGCGACCTCTTTCCTGAATGTGCCACAGAATTTGATAGAACGGTCGTATATTTCCTTTTGACGAATATAAAAGTGTTTCAGTATATTATTTCCAGGTAAAAGGAAGTTTTACTGAGTGGTTTATATCCGATTACAGAGAAGTCATTGACGCAGATATATCCTGTCTATTTATTTTTTTCCTCGTAACACGTTTCTGCTCCGAAAATATACAATATACAGCTCTACTAACGAAGGTCTATTGTTGGATTTGTTCAAAGCTCAAACCAAGTGGCTGTAAAGTGAGTCTTTTTTTTCTCTTACTTGTGCTGCTAAAATGTAATCTAGTTTATAAAGCAAAATTAAATCATAAAATGAATAAGAGTAAAAAATATTCTAGGGCATACAAAATCACAAAGCCCGCATACTACTTTTGAATCTGTCCGCATTACTGCACTGATGCAATTTCATCTTTCGGCGCCAAAACATTATTTGTAAATCCAACAGTATGCTTTTATTTAGGCACTCGTTTCTACCAGACCGGGTGTAGGCTTCGCCCACGTTACAGTCCCAAGTTATCCCAAGAGAATTTACTCGTGGGATACAAATATCAAGTGAGCCGATGAGTAGATAAGAACAAGGAACAGAAAATTAACGACAAAGGTACTTTTTTTCTTATGGAGAAGGACAAATGACATTTTAATCGACCGAGTAAGCCGCAAAATCCCTACACCATAATTTCCAAATAAGTTCAGCTGTTTACTAAAAAAAACGTTACGGACAGACAAAGTTACTTTCGCACTTATATTATAAACTTTGAATTCATTTAGGTAGATATTTATTAGTGAAAATGGGTATACAAAGGATTGTATACCCGTTTTTAACCGACTTTCGAAAAAGGAGGAAGTTCTATGTTCAACTTTACGGATGTTTTTTTTATTTTTGTTTGTTCACCGGTATCACCGTCAATAAAATAGCAAAAGAAATAGAGGCAGACAAACTAAAAGATGGGAAGATGACCTGAAGAAAATAGCTGGTCCGATGTGGACCCGTTCAACAAGAGACAGGAGTACGTGGAAATCTTTAGAGGAGGCCTTTGTCGATAGACAAGCTGTTTCACATAAACACCCAATTGCCGATCACGCAAAT
The DNA here is from genome assembly GCA_945859665.1 of Anorthoa munda. Classification (NCBI taxonomy): domain Eukaryota; kingdom Metazoa; phylum Arthropoda; class Insecta; order Lepidoptera; family Noctuidae; genus Anorthoa; species Anorthoa munda. The sequence continues at coordinate 4,540,090 of OX243900.1, read as the reverse complement.
GCAAGTTAGAATAGATTAAGTCAATTTAGTTTTAGTAAGTAGGCATGTAATAATTAATTGTAAGAAAGAAACAGCAATAAAGGCTATTTTATTTTATTTTATTTATTTTATCACCGTCAATTGTGAACCGATTATGAAAATTCTTTTTTTTTTTGAAAAAGTATGTTCCGAAATTGGTCCCATTTTAACTTGGTGAAGATCTGATGAAGAACTTCGGAGATATACAACAGAACTCTTCAATGAATAACGGCGAATCTCTCGAGATTGCTGCAATCGCATGTCCTTTTATTGTTTGTACCATTTCATAACATAACATCACGCCTGTGCGCTCTCAAGGGGTACGCAGATCTCTCATTTCACCGGTTATGTTCAAGTTTCATGATATTCGGGTAACCTATTTTGGCGTTATAGGTACCTTACTAAAAATACTAAACAACTTGCCTATTAGGTAGATACAACTAATAAGTGAAAAATAAAATACAAAAAATTACTACCGACTTCCTCCAATAAAAATCTACAAAGTGAAAATAACTTTATTTTTGGAAGTCGGCATTCATAACGCAAAAAATTGGTACCTACCAAAGACACCGACTTCCAAAAATAAAGTTTCATTCACTTTGTATTTTTTTTATTTGGAAGTCGGTAGTATTTTTTTAACCGACTTCGCAAAGTTCTGAAGCTCCGTTAAGAATTTTGGAAATAAAAAAAAGATACAAGTATATACACTGTATAAAATAAAAATGAAGAAAAAAAAAAAGAAAAATTCAAGAAAAATGACAGTGACAGTTTAGGAGAAATAAAATGTTTTTCCGTTAAGTAAAATTTTAAATTTGTTCAGCGGCGTGAAATTGTAACAAAAAGACAGGCAAAGTTACTTTTTCATTCTAATTTTACTACCTTTCACCCGCGTAGTTCCCGTTCCCGTGGGAATACTGGGTTAAAAAGTAGCCTATGTCACCCGGGGATTGTGATAGCTTCCCATCAATTTCAAGCAGAGACCGATCCACGAATGCTGGGTTACATGCAAGCGAGGACGCTCGTTCAAGAATCCAGAGTACAAAACCGACTGCAATATTAACCCCAAAGCCGTTTCCATTCAATCTATCTCTTCGATCAATGATAATCGAACTCAAGTGTTCCCGAGAGTGAAAATTCAGAACAGTAAAATCGGCCTCTTCACTGCGCGCTCGTTCTAAACGGGCGGAGCTGACGAGGCGACGCCGGCCTGCGTGCAACTCGTCAACTCCAGGGCGCCGCAACCGAGTTGCCTTCTGGACTTCGCGGTGCCCCAGGCCGCCAGCGCGTCTGCGCCGCCAATCTATATATATTAGTCTATGTGCGCCGCTTTGACACTAGTTGTCAATTTTTAGTGTTTTTTGTACTTATTGTTTAGTTTTTTATTTGTTTTATTTGTAAATATTAACTAAGTGTTCCAATTAAAATAGATAGGTATATGTTAAGTGGTAGTAGTGATGTGGTGGACATTAGTGCGTATCAACCTTCTTCATCACTAAACATCCTGGAGAGGTGTCCTCTGTGCACCCAGGCACGTTTCTTTAAAGGTAAGCGGGGTCTGAACGTGCATATTGGGAAGGCACATAAGCCCCAAAATGCAACCGCTTCAGACCCTGTTGTTTCTACACCACCTACATCCACATTTGACCCTTTTTGGAAAACACTATCAAAATTGAAAAATTCTATTCCGGTTTTAAAACGAGTTCCCCGCGGCGCTAGACCTCTAGTAGCACAAAATCTTGCAGGTTGCATCCGCCTAGCCGTCCGGGAGAACTCACAAAGTGCTTGGGAACAACTTCTCACCTTCCCTTACAGAATTTTAAATGTTCAAAAGAATTTGGCAAGCAAAAAGTCGTTAACTTCAAAAATTAAAGAAAATTGTAACATTTCGGCCCATAATTTGGATACAAAATTATCGACACAGAGGTTTATCTCTTCAAGAAGTATATCCCACCTGGTCGAATCTAAATTAGGGGAAGGTGATATTAGCGGAGCGGCCAGGATTCTTTTTAGTAGTGATGTGGTGGCACCGTGTTCTCCAGATACTCTTGCAGCTCTGGAGAGCAAACACCCTGCCCCAGTGGATGGTCTTTCTTTTCCCGACCCCCCCGATCCTGATATTAATACCCTCACCATTACAGGTCGAGAGGTGATCAGAGCCGTGTGTTCCTTCCGGAGTGGCTCTGCTGGCGGCCTCGACGGCCTGAGTCCTCAGCACTTAAAGGACCTTATGTGTTTAGGCGCTGGGGAAGCTGGTGAGTTGCTCTTGAAGGAGCTTACAGCTCTGATGAACCTTATGCTTTCCGGTAAGGTAAACGAGTCCGTCATCGACGTCTTGTACGGGGCCAATTTATGTGCCCTACGCAAGAGGGATGGCGGGATTCGTCCCATTGCTGTAGGAACTACTTACCGGCGTATGGCAGCCAAGATTTGCTGTAAATTGTATGGTGAGGTAGTTTCGGATAAATTTCAGCCCCTGCAGCTTGGTTACGGCTCCAAAGGGGGCTGTGAGGCTGCCGTACATGCATTATCGACCTACCTAAATTCTGGCAAAGGAGAGGTCATCCTGAAGGTTGATATTAAAAACGCATTTAATTCGGTTAATAGGGACACCTTGCTGGCAGAAACTAAAAAAGAAATACCTCAAATTTTTAGTTTTCTTTGGCAATGTTATAGGCATCCATCTAAATTACTTTATCGGGACAACCTTCTGGAATCCGCTGTAGGCTGTCAACAAGGTGACCCTCTCGGGCCAGTGATCTTCAGTCTGGCTATTCACCCAATTATTCGACAGCTAAATTCAAAATGTAACGTTTGGTATCTCGATGATGGAACCCTGGGAGGCGATGTAGACACAGTTTTAGATGACCTGCAATTTTTAAAACACCATCTACATTCTATAGGACTGGATCTAAATTTTTCTAAATGTGAGTTATTTTTATCTGACAGTACCGACAGACAAGTGACACTTTCAAAATTCAATAAAATAGCCCCCGAAATTAAAATTATTGAAAAAAGCTCTCTTCGTCTCCTTGGATCCCCAGTCTTCGATGATTCCTTTCCCGATTTTATTGAGGAAAAAATTCAAAATTTCAACAACATTTCGGAAAGATTGCTGCAAATTAACATGCATTCGGCTATCACCATAATCCGCTTTTGTTGTTTTGGCCCCAAATTAGCATATTTTCTTCGTGCTTCCCATCTTTGGAAGCACCCTCATCTTTTAGAAAAAATGGACCAAATTATCCGTCATACACTTACTTCAATTTTAAATGTGGCCATGGACGACCGAGCTTGGGCTCAAGCTACTCTTCCCATCCGTATGGGGGGCCTCGGCGTCCGCAAAATTTCTAGTATTAGTTTACCGGCATTTATATCCTCGGTCCACGGATACTGATTAATACTGATTAATTTTGATGTGCCGTGCTTCACCGAGGCTATTGATGCTTGGAGACTCGCTTGCCCGAATTGTAATATCCCCGACTACCCATCATCCCAGAGACGGTGGGATGAGCCGCTATGTAGAGCAGTTCAGGAGCACCAAATTGCCACTTCTGCGACTCCTGCCGAGCGCGCTCGCCTGCTGGCTGTGGGTGAGTGGGAGTCGGGCCTCTGGCTTCACGCACTACCGTCGTCGAACATAGGCACCTTGTTTGACGACACTACTTTCCGCCTCGCTGCTTCCCTACGTCTTGGCGCTCCCTGCTGTACTCCTCATCGTTGTCACTGTGGCGAAGTTGTCAACAGCCTCGGTCACCACGGTCTATCATGCAGCCGAAGTGCGGGTCGAATAGCGCGTCACGGAAACTTAAACGACATCATCCGACGTGCTCTCGTCACCGTCGGCGTTCCGGCCGTATTGGAACCCCATGGCCTGGCACGTGTCGATGGCAAAAGACCGGACGGGATGTCTTTGTTTCCATGGAAGTTGGGTAGGCCTTTAGTGTGGGACGCTACTTGTGTCGATACTCTTGCGCCATCCCATCTTCCTAGCTCGTCGTGCTGTGCTGGCGCTGCCGCTGCGGCTGCAGAGAACCTCAAGCGGCGGAAATATAATAACCTCATCGGTAGTTATATTTTCGAGCCGTTTGGGGTTGAAACTCTTGGTCCGTGGGGTCCGAGTGCTCACGCTTTGTTTAAAGATCTTTCCAAACGCTTAGTTGACACTTCGCGTGACCCAAGGGCTGGCTTTTATCTCGGTCAGAGAATAAGCATTGCCATACAACGTGGCAATGCTGCCAGTCTTTTGGGCACATTACCAGTGGACAACGATGTGGAGGAGTTTTTTGACGCCATATTTTAGATTAGGTAAGTGAGTAGTTTTTGGTTTAAGTGTTTATGTTTGTAGTCTTAGTTAATTAAGTATTTTGGAAATAAAATAAAAAAAAAAAAGGAGGAGGTTATCAATTCGACTGTTTTTTTTTTTGTGTGTTACCTCAGAACTTTTTATTGGGTGAACCGATTTTGATGATTCTTTTTTTATTCGAAAGCTGGTTCTTGTCATTGTTAATTATTATCAAGATCTGATGAAAAACTTCGAAGATATATATCAAAACTCTTCAATAAATGACGGCAAATCACTCGGGAACGGGATGTCTGCAATCGCATGTCTCTTTATTGTTTACAACATTTGATAACATAACATCACACTGGTACGTTCTAAAGGGGTACGCAGGTGTGAACAGTTCACCCTGGTAGACCACCGGTTTTGTTTATTTAAGTTTTATGTTATTGAGTTAATCTATTCTGGCTTCACTTTGGGCATTATTGGTACCTAGCCTATAGAACTGGTCCATTATGTACCACAACTAAAAAGTGAAAAATAAAAAACTTTTTTACATAAATTACAACCGACTTCCAAACAAAAACACTACAAAGTCGGTGTCATAAAACGAAGAAACGAAAACAGGAACACCGACTTCCAAAATTGAAGTTATTTTTCACTTTGCAGTGTTTTTGTTTGGAAGTCGGTCGTAATTTTTCTTTAAAGTTTTTTTGTAAAATAAAAATATTTCGCATGACAATCTACATCTTCAGTAACATATTCCCTCTCATAACTTATTCCGATTCTCGTTAACACCCTTGATTCCTCCACATTACCGACCTAACGAACCGTTCTCTCTACAACACTTAATTAGGAATATTAATTACTGTTCAATCTGGGGACGTCCCTCAAGTCATTTGTAAGCATCAGTTACAGGTCATTGATGTTACAGATAAATATCTGTTCGTGATGGATATCTGTTCGTGTCTGTCAGATATGTTCTATAAATATAAATATTCTTATTTAGACATTGGTTTTTGTTGCTAGGGAGAACTTTAGTAAGAAATAATAATCCAATGTACTTAGGTTATGTAAAATAATTAGGGAGGAAATACCGGTGCAAAAAGGACTTGGAAAAAATTTGACATCTTTTCACCGAATTAAAATCTAAACAAACAAAACAGGAAACCCACGAGATTAGTCTAATAAGAATTCAATGATATTCTATTGTATTGGAGGCCTTTGATCCGCAGTAAGACAAAACTGGCTCAAAATAAATAATTATTTTCTATGAAAAACAGAAGATTGGTGGTCCAGTGGTAACGGTCTCGACTTACGTGGCATTCTACTTTGTGTAAATTATTTCATCACCACTGATCTAAAAACGGTGAAGGAAAACATCGTGAGGAAACCGGCATGTCCTAGAACCAATAATTCGAAGACGTGTGACATCCACCAGCCGCACTTTGCCCGCGTGGTGGATTAATGCCCATTCCCTCGCTCACAGAGAGGTCTGTGTCCCAGCAGTGGGAACGTGGATTATGACTCATGCTACTCAAAACCATAACATTTTCTTTTTTCTTTTCGAGTCGATGGAACACTCCTCAAATATTTTGGGCCCAATAGGTGGTCACGTTAATTGGAGCGCCGTTCATAAGGTCTTACAAAGGTACTCCAAAAATTCAAACCTGTAAAAAAAATATGTATGGAACCCGTTGAAAAATGTTCGAAATCCCAAAGACTGCAGGTACACCAGGGGTCATGCGTTCTGCCCGGGGGTCAAACCGATGTCGGATCTTCTGATATCAGTTTTGATCCATGGTGCATACACTATTGTCAGCGACAAGATTTTTTATGATTAGCTTGTCACCAATTTTTGCAGGACTGTCCAGTCCTCCAGTCTGTCGCAGGGTGACAATGGCATGGTAGTGAAACGACAGTAGCTCAATCGCAGCGGCATGCGGTCCGCGGGCTCCGGCGCGTCCGTCGGCTCGTACTTCACGTACCCTCAGCCTGACGACAATAAATGTGTTCCTGCAGTCCCCGCACAAAAAATTACAATACCATGGTCGTTTAAACAGTTACAACTGAAAAAACACATTAATTATTTTGGTAGAAGATTTCAGTGCCGAACATTTTTTATCAATAGATCAGTCAGAGAATAAATTGTCCTGTTTTCTTGCCAAACAAAATATGGTGTGGCTGACCCTGGCTTGGCCACCATCAGGGATTTTAATTTTGATAACACAAATATTTAGTCGGTAATTAGTCGAAATTAGTCGCCAAATATTAGATTTAGTCGATCACTGGTTCAAAAGTTAGAAGGGTTGTTAGGTGGCCGATCTGGAGGGACTCTCCCCAGCTTGGCCAAATTTATATCTCAAAAACTAGGGCACCTAGCGAAGATCTGTTTTCTCCCAGATTTAGTCGGTAATTAGTCGAAATTAGTCGCCAAATATTAGATTTAGTCGATCACTGGTTCAAAAGTTAGAAGGGTTGTTAGGTGGCCGATCTGGAGGGACTCTCCCCAGCTTGGCCAAATTAATATTTCAAAAACTAGGGCACCTAACGAAGATCTGTTTTCTCACAGATTTAGTCGCTAATTGGTCGAAATTAGTCGCCAAGTCACAGATTTAGTCGGGTCTTAGTTTCGAAGATAAAATGAGTTCAACTTTTAAGGTATAGTCCAAGAGCTAGATCATAAGTTTACGAAAGATATCCAAGAAAAAATATTTCTATTAATATGTGTAGTAAACTTCTAGTTTTTAACCGATTTACCAAAAAGGAGGAGGTTCTATGTTCGACTTTATGTACGTTCATCCATATCTCCGTCAATTGTGGACCGATTTTGAAAATTTATTTCTTTTTGGAAGAGTTTATTTCGAAATTGGTCCCATTTTACTTTGGTGAAGATCTGATGAAGAACTTTGGAGATTTACAACAGAATTCTTCAATAAATAACGGCAGATCTCTCGAAATTGCTGCAATCTGGGGGTCTTTAAGTCAAGAGTGAATAGGTTACTACTAGGCAAGCGTGCTCCATCGTGGACCACATCTTCGCTTACCATCAGGTGAGATAGTGGTCAAGCGCGAGCCTACAATAGATAAAAAAAAAAAAAAAATCGCATGTCTATTTATTGTTTATACCATTTCATAACATCACGCCAGTTTGCTCTAAAGGGGTACGCAGATCTCTCATTTCACCGGTTGTGTTCAAGTTTCACATTATTCGGCGTTAATCTTTTTTGGCGTTATAAATACCTTTCTAAACAACTTGCCTATTAGGTAAGTAAAACTAAAAAGGGAAAAAAATACTACCGACTTCCAAATAACAAAATGTGAAAAATAAAAAAAACTGACATAAGAACAATCAGAATCGGTCAACGCGTTTGGTCTCTAGAACGCCACATAGCAACATACATACATACATAGGCTGATAAACACATTACCCTCCTTCGGCAGTCGGGTATAAATAAAAAGAAACTACCGAAAGAGAACAAAAAGATACTACCGACTTCCAAAGAAGAAACTGCAAACTGAAAAATAACTTTATTTTTGGAAGTCGGTGTCCATATCAAATAAAAATGAAAACAATAAACCTTGCTCTTGGTCTATTTGGTGTCAAGATGTACAGTCGCATACAACTGTTTTACCAAATTATAATGTTAGGGTCTAAATTACGTTAGAATAATAAAACTTCTGTTGCCCAATAAGAATATACGATGTATCTTCCTAATACTATGCTTGCACGGGGACCCAGCGCTAAGAAAGAAAATTTGGTTCAAATAAATATTTTCGCCGCCCACAAGACCAATGCGATGGTGTTAACGAGGAAGCGAAAGTACGACGCTCCGGTACTTCATATGTCGGGCACGCAGCTAAACCTGGTTGAGGAAGTGAATAAATGGCGAGATATGCACCGATTTGTTATTGAATTGTGTGTCAAATTAACATTCTCTGGAATTGTACATAAATACTTACTTACTTACTTTTACTTATCTATCTTATATATATAAAAATTAATCCCTATTTCCCTTGGTCATGGCATCACGCGTGAACGGCTAGACCGATTTCGCTTATTCTTTTTTTGTTATGTTTGTTACTGTTAGGAGAAGGTTCTTATGAAAAAAAAAATAAGAAAAAAAAAATTACCTTACCTGCATAAGTATAGAAGTAAGTATAGTATAGAAGGTATGTAGGTAGGGTAGGTAGGGTAGGTGGGGTAGGTAGGGTAGGTGGAGTACGTGGGGTAGGTAGGGTGGGGTAAGTAGGGTAGGGTAGGTAGGGTAGGGTAGGTAGGGTAGGGTAGGTAGGGTAGGGTAGGTAGGGTAGATGAATTTTTGGTGGTTTATGGCAAAACAAAGTTTGCCGGGTCAGCTAGTTCTTAATAAGTTCCACTGTAAACTGGCTGACTTTCATTTACGTCACGGGCAACTCGCTCTATGTAGTTCGTCTGTACACGCGCATCTATCTCTTTCTTACTTACCATACATAAATGAAACGGAGCGCACAGGAGCGCAGCGATCTATTGGCCAGCGACTGCCACATTATGTTCGATAAATAATTACATTATATTTATTGTAGATCTGTTTCTAGGTAATACATACTGCTTTCCTTTTTTGGTATATAATAACATAGAATAACTTTATATTTAGGTTTATATTTTGAAACAAACATTCCACCTTAAGACATCATGTATTGTCTAGAAACTACTTATAGTATTTTGTACTTGCTTGTACCAATGTATGGAGAAATGTATTACTTTAATATCTTTTTAATTACACACCGACTAAATCTGTGACTTGGCGACTAATTTCGACCAATTACCGACTAAATCTGGGAGAAAACAGATCTTCGCTAGGTGCCCTAGTTTTTGAGATATAAATTTGGCCAAGCTGGGGAGAGTCCCTCCAGATCGGCCACCTAACAACCCTTCTAACTTTTGAACCAGTGATCGACTAAATCTAATATTTGGCGACTAATTTCGACTAATTACCGACTAAATCTGGGAGAAAACAGATCTTCGCTAGGTGCCCTAGTTTTTGAGATATAAATTTGGCCAAGCTGGGGAGAGTCCCTCCAGATCGGCCACCTAACAACCCTTCTAACTTTTGAACCAGTGATCGACTAAATCTAATATTTGGCGACTAATTTCGACTAATTACCGACTAAATATTTGTGTTATCAAAATTAAAATCCCTGATGGTGGCCAAGCCAGGGTCAGCCACACCAAAATATGAAAATTTTAACAATTGTAACGGGCCTTTTTTGACAAATTAAAAAGAGGCTAAAGCAAAGCGTCTTGTAGCGATTACGCTACACTATGTAGCAGCCCTATTCATTACCCCACAAAGCGGATGTAAGTTCTCGACACAAAGCCCTTTCATTGTTTCTCAGTCAAGCTGTAAGACTTCTTGACTTTGTCGCTTGAAAGTCAATATACAGCTCTGAAAGAAGGTCAAGTTAGAAAAGTCTATAGACTGGTAATAAACTTTTAACTATTACACTGAGGCATTAAACTCTATCAAAAGTGTTTTGGTAAAATATGAGCAAATAGTTTTACCTATGAATAGCACCCATGATAGTCAGGGTGGCCCAGTCACCGCCAGATAACAAAAAAATATAAAACTGTTCACAACTGTCTACCAATGTATTTCAATAATTCAAAACAATACGAAAAAAATGTAAAGGTAGTGTCGCTAATACGATCAAAACAAACGTATCGTGGTAAGGGGCGTTCTTGACCCAAATGCCGCATTAAGCAAGCGTGGTGATAATGCTTGTGCCTTCTCTGTACGAGAAGAGGCTTTTGCCTTGCAGTTGAACAGTAGCAGGATGGTTTATTAACACCTATGATGACAAAGGAATGATACAATATCGTATCTGTCAATAGGTATCTGTCAAGGATCTGGATAATATTTGAAATGGCCGTTAGAACTGAAATAATATATTCCTATTCCTCACAAAATTCTACGTACCTAATTTTCACGCGAGCGGAATTGCAAAAAATCTAGTCAAGATTTAACACAATTTACTGCATATTCTCACACGAAATAAACCGTTAAATACCTTCTACACAACATCACAAACACGAAACGTAAAATACAAAGTTTAATTTACAGTCGACACGTCCTTAGTACCTAATTTTTACGCGAGCTGAGTTGCAAAAAATCTCGTCAAGGTATAACACAATTTACGACAAATTCTCACACGAAATAAACCGTTAAATACCTTCTACACAAAATCACAAACACAGCTAAACGCGAAACGTAAAATACAAAGTTCAAGTTACAGTCGACACGTCTGAGAGAGTGATAAAGCTTATTTGGCGTCTTTCGAAACCGTCTCCTTAATGCAAGTTATTCAAGCGTACCCGCGTTATTCACGCTCACACAAAAGATATTAAAAGATGGCTGACCTCACTTTTTAAGTTAGAGCTTCATTTTGTTTTATTTGCACTAATAGTCCAAAAGGTGTCCCTTGTGGATTCGTATTTGGAAGTATCTGGAAATAGTTGCTACAAATAGCTACAAAATTCGCCATACGCTGATAAATCTGAATTTAATGTTCTAGAGGGGTACCATTATTTGCATATGTGTATATTTGTAATGTCTAAAAGTGCCTACTTATTACAATTATAAAATTATTTCAACGATAGAAAGCTATATCGTCGTGATCAACGGCAGATTTTAACAAAACTGAAGTCGCAAGAAAAACTTGCCCCCGTACCATGACTTGTCAAAATTATCATGGTTCGACTATGAAAAAGGGACAGATGTATACAAGTCATATACATCTGCCCCTTACATTAAAAATAACCTTGCTCTAAGAGCTTATGATCACCCCCTTATATTTTGCATTTCACCATTTCATCTTGCAAAGTCTGCAAATAGTGTTCAAATATTTGAACTTTCTAGCGCATTTCACAGAATTCAAGCTAGCAAGCATGAATTTCTCTTTATTAGCGAAGGATGTTTACACACCTACATTAATTTGACCTACGAGTACCAACTGGCTTCAAGTTTCGGGAAATGTAATCAACTACTTCATAAGCTAGATAATTAAATTTTCGTGTATTTGGCTTTCCGGGAATTTCACTCGTCAACCAGTTGGTTAGTATCTACTAAGCAACTGGTTGAAGAGTCAAATTCCCGCATAATTTCAGATAGTTACACCATGATTCGAACAAATAACGGCTGGTTTACATGAGCAGTTTTCTAGCCTCAATTATTATCGAAAATATATGAAAGTTACGCGAACTTCCTATTGGCTCGAGGCGATTCGATTTATATCACACCGATAGGTGATTTAAATTGCAAGTATGTTCATCATCATTTCAGTAGAAAGACGTCCACTGCTGGACATAGGCCTCCCCCAGGCGCCACATTGACCGATCCCGTGCATCTCGCATCCAGCGTCAAATACAATCACTTGGACGCAATTCGACCAATTTGCGATATCGCCTATTGACGCAATTTAAATTGCGTTTCGTCATCGGGAAGGTCCCTTGTCTTACGAACGATTGCATTATGTATCGAGCGATGTATTGTTTAGAAAATCCACGCGTATTTTGGCTTTAAACGATACTTGTAAATTTTGTCAATTTTATGTTTTTACCAAATGCACACAGGGCTATCGGCCGTAGTAATTTTCATGTTTAGGTTTATAAACTGCGTTTTGTTTGTGTGCAATGAAATATTTTTCTTCTTTATATTAGTTTTTGTCTTTAAAAATTGACAGAATGCTCTCGTCTCATCTTTGTGTACTGGTAGAATATTCTTACATCTCGCTACAGTCTAGTAACTCTTCTGGTGTAAATGGGCCTAAACTATAGCTTGTATGACTCTGACGATTACATTATGGTACAAGTGTGTAATGTTGATGATTACCGTCCTCGGCTCTCTTAAGACCCTCACCATTCGCTTTGGATATCAAAGTGGTTTCTCTTCAAACCAACATTGCCTACTTTTGGCATGGACAACGAAAGTTTTGCCACAAATCCACTTACAATAAAAAGCTGAGAAAAGTTGAAAGTTAAAAACGATGAAAATGAGTTTTCTTTTATAAACTTACTGAATTATTTCGCTTGTCAGCGTAATTCTAATTTATGGCTTGAAAGGTCAGGTAAGATCCTTTAATATGTTAGTTATTCAGGTCATAAAGAAGAGCATTATCGACTGACCTCGCTAGAGGTCACTAGTGGAGTTAACTGCTAGAAGTTATGGGTGTACAGACCGTGATTTGACCATAAAAATCCGTTTTATATTGTTATTGTTTGAAACTCAGATTAGTACTTAATTGAATTGACCGGGGTCTCGTTGGAAATAAAAGTCTATAAACATGTTTTTATTTTTCATAAACTTTCATAGCTCGATATTTAACTTTACAACTACCGTGGTTGAGGTAATCTCACCCATTTAATGAATAAAAGCAACTTAAAGGCAATTGTTCTTTGCCCAACAGTGGGACAGCAACTACTTAATTAAAAAAACAGATTTTTTTTTTTTCACCGAATCTCTTACTCAGGCTAATTTCAGTGATTGGCAAACTACCACTGGAATTGGTCTTAGAGAGATTGTCGGGTGCCTCTTCCACAAAAGAGTAATTGAGATAGAAAATTCATTCAGTTGTATTCTAAGTGTAATGTGCTAGCTAATCTGACAAACTGATCCAAAAGCTATAGTAGAAACTTCTTTTAAAATGAATAATCTCTTTTAGCTGGTACATATCACATCACACTTAATATTATAAAAGCGAAAGTTTGTGAATGTGTTTGTATGTTTGTTACTTCTTCACGCTCAAACAGCTGGAAGGATCTAGATGAATTTGGCACAGAGATAGATAATAGTTTGGAATAGCTCATAGGATAATTTTTTATCCCGGAAATATGTGTTCCTTTGGGATATTTTTTTACAATCACGCGGGCGAAGCCGCTGACAGAAGCCAGTATTGTTCATATAATCTCCTGAAAACTAAACTCAAACTAAGCACTAGCAAAGTTTCTAAAACCGTGCAAGTACCAGTCTTTACCAGTCTTATATTTCATTACAAACTAAAGCACCTTATCATCAGTCATAAACTTATTCTCCTTATCATCAGTCATAAACTTATTCTCCTTATCATCAGTCATAAACTTATTCTCCTTATCATCAGTCATAAACTTATTCTCCTTATCATCAGTCATAAACTTATTCTCCTTATCATCAGTCATAAACTTATTCTCCTTATCATCAGTCATAAACTTATTCTCCACTAAACAATGTACTTACTTAAATACCACAAAATAGAAAGCGCCGCCGCTTACGTACTTTGAGCTAATAACGTACATTACTCTAATGAGTTCCAAATTCAAATAAAATGCCCAGTAATGGATCAGATTAGGTTCCATAGAGGACTGAATTACAGAGTTAATGCCTTGTCTTGTGGCGGGGAGCGCAACATTTTGTCATCCCTCGAGTGACGGCATTTTTGTATTATATACTTTATTTATCTTCATTCTTATTTAATACATTTTAAAATATTTAAAAAGAGAAAATTAAAAAATTAAAAATAATAGAGGCTAACCGGTATCGGTAACAGGGTCTAAGCTACCGGTGCACGTAGGGGTATTTGACCCAAAAACGCGGTTAAAAATCAATGTAAACAAAGTAAACAATTCCCGGAAACGGTTGATACATATTGGTACCACAATACATAGAGAACAACAATCTACCGTCACTTTATTTTAGTAGGCTTGTATTAAGTTGTAGAAAGTCGTTAACTTAGTGCCTTGCAGCGAATTCATAAATAAAAAATATGTGAACGATTTTAAAGTCCTGCATTTAGAAGTAAGTGGTGAAGTTAAGAGTGGTTTAAAGAAACATTTTTATAGCGTATACTATTGAACCAGGTATGTACTATCTGTATTACCCAATTATTTAAAAGTAATACGAGAGTAATTAGTAGATATTGCAGTTTTTACGAACCGCAAAACAAACTCATCATATTTTGTGTCATAAATACATTAGAGTTTTTGTTGTATTGCAGGGCGTTTCATGGTAAATCTTTTATTTTCGTAAGTTGATAAAATTGGTTTGTTGGTTGTTAAAATTGGGTGCCTAAATTTGCCTATTCCATTTAAAAAAAAAATCTTTTGCCCATCTTTTTGTACAAAACAAAATTAATTATACATTTCATATGCTAATATCAATTTTTCTCGGTTGTAGTTGGGTTCTGGTGTGAGAATTAAGACATGAGTATGTTTATTTGATATGGCAAAAACTAGCACAAAAAGGAAATTTCAAAAAAGTGGGCTTTTCTGGCGAATGCGATAATTAACATACCATCATTTCCCGTTGAATAAATACAAGAGTTTCATCGCAAAATTTCCTATATAAAATCTGAAATGAAGACCAGGTGCCTTACTGCCAACAAGACTGAACACGTTATCATAAAGAAAAATTGTGATTTACCAATGTTCAGAAAAACCGGGTCGTCTATCAAAGACGTTCGCTGTCTTGAGTGACCGCAGGAAAAGGCGCAAAGTCTTTAAAAATTCTAAGGAATGATTTAGATCGATAGATAGATTGATCTAGATAGAAAGATTTGCTGCAATATTGGATTCCAGTGGGCATAAAATTTATGTTGAAAAAAAATCAAAGTTTTGCCACGTTATAGCATTACTTTACTATACGAATACGAATATACGAATAATTATACTCCTGGCATCTCATGATGCCCACGGTACACAAGGTACTAATTCAAGGACCCTTTGTCTAACATTCGGAACCTATTCCCTATTACCTATCGGAACCTTGTAGGAAAAAGTAGGTGAGGCGAGAAATAAACACTTTCAGCAATTTCGCCAAAACTTTAGACGAATATTTTCTCGAGAGCAATGCAACCAAGACGTTTTAAACAGGTTGCTCCTACCGTCTTTTTGCAGATCCCTTCATGAGTAGTATATGGCCGAAACAACCGAAAAGATCAAAGCCATTTAGCGCAGTAGCCAAAATGTTATTGCCGAGTGAAGTTGAGGCATTAAATGAAGAAGTTGAAATTACTGAAGAAATGGATGAAACAAATAATTCTGTTGATGGAAACGAGTAGGACTCCTCCACTGAGTTATTATAGCCTATAATTAAACAATTATATCAAGTTTTTTAATGTTTTATTAAAGTTTTTCCTGAAGAAGTAGCTTAAATATGTTTCACTCTGTGCTATTTTCCAAACCCCATAAAAAAAAAACAATTTTATTATACATATGACTGTTTTGAGCTTATATGTCATTTAAGACCGCAAAATAATTTTGTCCGTATTTTTGAGTCAAATACTACTAGAGATGGGAATCTCCTCACAATGCGGGCCGTATCAAGGAGTACTGCCTTCTGTATCAGGCTCTTGATCCAACCGCATTATATATATTATTATATTATGTTGAAGAACTATTAACTTTGAGGATTTTTTTACAGGTAAGAAAATTATACAGTTTTATTATTTTCAGAGTGAGTGAAAACGCCGGGAGGGCGCTTAAGAAGGGCATCGGCACACGGATCTTATTGGCGACGCTCTTCATAAAGGCTGAGTGCACAGTACTCATAACCGGCGTGCATGTATGAACGTAGATAAAACAAAGGGAGTATGTAAGGATCGCAAGTGGCGTTCTGTATTTTCTGCCTATCCCTACAAAAAGAAAAGTGTAAGGGATGCTAGCCAAAATAAAACGAAGTTCGTTCCACTATTCAACAAACTGGGTTGTATTCTCACTTTACAAGCGTACATCTACTTAGGTAAACATTAAACTAGACAAAAGCCAAGACACAAAGTGGGAAGCGCGAGAGCATGCGACGCGTGCCTTCACTACGTCATCGCCTGTCGTTCACTGGCCGCGCGACACCCCCGCGCTCTGTAAGCGCGCAGCGAGTCCCTTCCCCGCCGCGAGCGCCCTGATTGGCTCTCGTGACATCACGCGAGCGGCGTACGCGTGTGTGAATCGCATGGTCTCCGCATCCGCACAGACGTATTACGGCATATGGAGGAGTTTTGGCGCGATGTTCGAATTTTGAATTTAGGTGCGCGCGTTACAACCTCCCCCTCTAGTCCAAACACACGACCTCGCGTTTGGAATAGGACCTAGGACGAGGCTATAAATAAAATGACAACCGAAGCTGGTAAGAGAACAATTACAAAAATAGTAACAAAAGTATAAGATCTAGGAAACTAATGTTTACGCGGGCGACCTCTTTTCCTTTTCTCCTGTAAAGGAGGTTGCACTTTCCCGATAAAAGGCGTGAGTTGTGAGGCATGATACTTCCCCAAAATCTCTCCATTGACACGCTCGAGACTGTAAGTCGTGCTACTCAGAACTTCACGTATTCGATAGGGACCGTCGCGCCTAGGTATGAATTTAGGGGTCTGACCTCGACCAGCATCGTTCAAGCCTTGGGTCTTGAGCAAGACCAAATCGCCTATCTCGTAATCCGGCGCCGGGCGCCGATGCTCGTCCGCGTACTTCTTTTGGATGTCTTGAGCCTTTTCGTGGACATCCCTAGCGTCCAGAAGGATCGTCGCCAACCGTTTTAAATAGGGCGTCACATTCGCCACAAACCTATCGCCATCTACGATAGCGCGCATGTCGTTAACGACATCTGCGGGCGCGCGTAATTCACGCCCAAAAGTCAACATTGCGGGTGAATAACCTGTGCTATGGGTCACGGCAGAATTCATTGCGAACCTCACAGCTGCCAAGTGTGAATCCCACGTCGAGTGATCTTTACCCACGTGTATGGCGAGCTGTGGTTTGAGGTCGCGATTTTTGCGCTCAACGGGGTTCGCTTCGGGGTGGTAGTAAGGTGTCAGCGCTTGGTCAACGCCAAAGACAAAGCATACCTGCTGCATGATTTCGCTGATGAATTGCACCCCGTTGTCGCTAATCATGCGACGAGGAACACCATACCGCAAGAAAACCTCATTAACCATCACCTCAGCACAATCGAAGCTAGTTGCGCTTTTCAAGGGAAACAATTCTACCCAACGAGAGCAGACGTCTTCGATAATTAAAATCCATTTGTTGCCTGACTTAGTCTCTGGGAGTGGCCCGAAAAGATCGACAGCAATAACTTCAAATCGCTGCGCCACGGCTGTAGACTGAATAAGCCCCGCAGGCTTACGCGTGTCCACCTTATATCGTTGACACGGGACACATTCCTTGATATATTTGGTTACGAACGCTCTCATACCTGGCCAATAGTATCGCGAAGCGATACGCTGGAGGGTTCGTTCGATGCCTAGGTGACCGGCAGTAGGCGCATCGTGGTAGTCAGCAAGGACCTTGTTTCTCTCGCTCGACGGCACGACCAGGCAAGCGTCGTCATTTTCACTCTGTTCCGGTCCGTATCTATAAAGTACACCGTCGGAGGTGACATAACCACGATCAGCCCATGGTCTCCCCCTAAACGGTTCGTCCGATGCCTCCAGATCTTCCAGTATTTTGCGGACATCAGGATCTCGCAACTGGATCTCACGATAACCGCGAACGTCCCTAGCTGGAACATCAATAACAGCTTGACATAAGTCACAATCCGTCTCGTCCTCTCTCAAGTGCAGCTGAGAAGCTTCTACACATAAGGCATCTGCGTCGCTCGATGAAACACAACTATGAGATCGAACAAAATCATAGTTGTTCTCGGGGTCGTCGGCAAAGCTCCATGACCACTGAGGCAAGTTCAACACGACGCCTGCATCAGTGATGAAGTCACGTCCCAGAAGTGTCCTTGTGTTCGCACCAGGTATCACCAAGAACGTGGTTAGCACATCACGGCCCTGCAATGTTACGCTGCACTTGCCCGTGAGGGTTGTACGCGCCGTACTTGTCCCATCAGCCAGACTGATAACGCGCTGATCTTCTAAAAACACAGTACCAGCATCCAATAATACATGATAAAGCGAAGGGCTAGCGATGCAATGCGAAGCACCCGTATCAATAAAAGCGGTGCCCTCGCGACCTCCGATACCTATACTTACTAACGGCCAGGTCGGGTCGGGGTCAATATTTGCACTCTGAATATTCGCATTATCCTCAGAGTACTGCTGACCCTCTAAAGTACTATAATTAACGCACGACATATCTTTTAAACATTCAAAATGTTCAAAATAAACACGATCAATCGAACGATCGAAACCAATGTTCGACTTACTTACCGAATAACCATTTTCTACAGAATACGGCTGTTTACCAGAATAAGGACTTTTTCCAGAATAATCCGGTTTATCGAAATGTAAACACTCTACGGATTTCGCGGCATATTGTTCCGTAAACGTTTGTTCGTCGTCATGATAATAATAATATCGCGACTCACAGTCTCGATCGCGGGTGGGCAGAGAACTACTATAATGTGACACACTAACAGGCTTTAGATCGATCGAGTTAAAAGAGGAACTACTTTTAGTTGGGACCTTTTTATCTACTTGCGTACACTTATTACACTTCGATCTAATAACGCCTTGTTGCCCGCAACCGTAACAGAATAGGCCCTTATTGTTATTATTACCAGTTTTACGGTTTTTACCTAAACCTGTAGAGGTGTTTGAACTAGTGGGGGTTTGTTGTGTTGGATTACTACTCGTCGTAGTATCCGTAGCGTCGCTCTTAATAAAATGCTTAGGTTTACTCACCGGGGGTTTAGGTACCTTTACCTCTGCCATCGACTCCTCGACATGCCGTAACTTACATATGGTATCGTCGAGCGAGTTTAACAATTCCCGCGGCAACCGTTTGCGGATCCTGCGATCCAAGAGACCGTACACAATGTCCACTTTAGCTTCTTCACACAACTCATACGGTAACGTACTCATGAGAGCACGTAATTTACACGCGAACACTTCACTACGTTGAGGGGCCGTATGCTCCTCCGCGAACATTTCACGAAAAACTTTGTACGCGGGTTTAATGCTGCCGTACATCGCACGTAGATGGTTGATCGCATCGTCCCAGTCGCGTACACTCCTCTTAATACCCTGCCACCATACCGCTGCGTCGCCGACGAGTAGGATGGGTAGCCCGCGCAGCGCGTGCTCGTCGCTGACGCCGGCGCAGTCCTTATACACCTGCACCGCGTCTATAAACGCCTCCAACACTTCGACGTCCTTCTTCTCGCCGTCAAAGCGGGCCGTGCAGTTGCTGAAGTTGCCTCCTCCGTGTGAGTTGGCGCCTCCCAAACTCGTCGACGCGAACCCGTCGGCAGTCGCTGGAGTTGGCGACCGCGCGTGCGCGATCGACGTAGATATTAGCGTCTCGATGAGCTGCCTATTGGCTTCCGCCTGAGACTTGGCGAAAGCTTCCATGAGTGATGATAGATCAGCGATCTGTTGTGAAGGTCCTGCCTCCGGCGATGGTTGATGTCGCGTCGGCGCTGCTCCAGGCGCTTCGACGCTTACGACCTCGCGGGCTTCGTCGTCAGAGTTGCCCTGCCCCTGGTCGTTAGCGATACGGCGGCCTGCCGCACGCCGTGGAACGACTGGCATGGTGCAAGAATAACAAGGTCACGTTCTTCACAAACAGACGATCGGTGATTGACGTAGTTTTCTTCGCGAGTCCAAGACGTCCAACGAAGTTAATTCCAACAAAAATGGCGGCGGCCGCGTCGCGTCGTTTTCTCGTGGCCACTAGTTGAGCGCCAGTGTAAGGGATGCTAGCCAAAATAAAACGAAGTTCGTTCCACTATTCAACAAACTGGGTTGTATTCTCACTTTACAAGCGTACATCTACTTAGGTAAACATTAAACTAGACAAAAGCCAAGACACAAAGTGGGAAGCGCGAGAGCATGCGACGCGTGCCTTCACTACGTCATCGCCTGTCGTTCACTGGCCGCGCGACACCCCCGCGCTCTGTAAGCGCGCAGCGAGTCCCTTCCCCGCCGCGAGCGCCCTGATTGGCTCTCGTGACATCACGCGAGCGGCGTACGCGTGTGTGAATCGCATGGTCTCCGCATCCGCACAGACGTATTACGGCATATGGAGGAGTTTTGGCGCGATGTTCGAATTTTGAATTTAGGTGCGCGCGTTACAAAAGTGAATTTATGTACTTGTGTATTTTCAGAGATACTCTGTTAGGTATCATCCTCCTTCCCTCATCCCTATTTAAATGGTTTCAGCACAGCATGCCCTCTTTTTCTATGCATATCATTTTGCTCTCACCTCAATAGTCACCTTCTTTTTTTTACTATATCTGAGGACACGGTAGTGCCCCCGCCAAGACGAGCGAAACGAAGCGCAAGGGCACTACCTACCTTTTCTCGAAGCACTTCGTGTTTTTTGAATCCTCATAATTTGGGATTGGATTATACCAGATAAACAAATTTCTCGGGATGTGATGTCAATACTAGTCTTATTAAACATATAATATTCAATTACTATACTTTAGATTTTATTGATTTCTTAAAACCCCCTATTTCGTCACTGACTCACTCACTGATGATCATCAAATTTCCTAGGGTACTTCCTGAAGTCCTAGAAAGCTGAAATTTAGTATGTAAGCTAGTATTAGTACACAAACAACAAAAAAAAAACTTGGAACTTTTACCTCCCCAACCTCTTTAACTAAGGGATAGAAGTTTATATGAGACTGCCGCAAATTTTGATGCTAAAGATCTCAAAATTGGGTCTTCCCATACAAACTTAATTTCACGCTAGAGATCTGAAAATTATACAAGTACACAGACTTCCTATTACAAACTAGCTATGCCCGTGGCTTCACTCCCATCAAATGCCACTCTACCCTACTTACCTTGCTACCTAGAGTAGTTAGCAAGGTAAGTAGGGTAGGTTACTTACCTACCAACTTTTTTCCAGGCTATATGCTATCCAGCAGTGAACGACTTTCGACTGAGATGATGATAATTTTGCCACAAATAACTAAGAACATTAGCTTTATGAGACGCTTTCAAAGGTGTGCATGACTTTTTGAGTAAGTATTACGATTAGTAATAAAACGGATTGCACTTCCGATTTTCCAAAATGTACCTATTTATAACAAACTTTATCAAGAATTAAATTTTCAATTCGTTTTTTTTTAATTTGTTAATTTTTTTTTTTTTAATTTGACATTTTTTTATTTCTATTTTATAATGTAACCCCATTTATTCTGTTTGTCTGTTTAGTAAAATTTTGTCTGTTTAAATTAATGTTGCCATAGTACCCAATATATTATAATTTGCACACCTCATTAGGTTATATTACAATGTACCTTTTATACGTGTAACACCTTTTTAACATGTATTATAATACAATGTACCTTTTATACGTGTAACACCTTTTTAACATGTATTATAATACAATGTACCTTTTATACGTGTAACACCTTTTTAACATGTATTATAATACAATGCACCTTTTATACGTGTAACACCTATTTAACATGTATTATGCAAATAAATTATTTGATTTGATTTGAAGAATATTCTACAACATCTCTCAATAAAATAGTCTCAATAAAGATTACACAAGGAACCTAATTTAGGCACAGAATGTACTTGATAAATAGCTACGAAATGAAATATATGACGTCATACCGTATCACGATCAAAGTTGCCTCTCAGAGAGATTCCGAGGCAATTCTTCACGAATGAGAGGATTATTAGGTGTACTACATTAACTTGGTTTAAACGTTTTCCTTTGATCTTAACATCACGCTTGTTATTCTGAAGAGTTGCTATTGTTGCTGTCAAATTGCTGAATGGTTGAGTCATTATGCCTTTATTTATCTTCATTCTTATTTAATACATTTTTAAACTTTAGTTTTGGCTTGCGGGTCCTGACGCCTAGGACGTCTCCTGCGGTGGTTAGGGGCGAGAGTGTTCCGCATCCTCCTCCACGAGCATTACTGCTTCCCATGCCCTCTCACTATAGATGGGCTTAAACACAGATCATAGAAACAACAGGGCTTAAACGTTGAAAAATAATAACACTGCTAAATGCTAATGCTAAAAATAATTAACAGTTAAAATTAGCAGTTATTTTTAGCAACTGCTAATTTAAACACTTACAGATTGTTAACATATTTAATTCTAGTTTCCTTCACAAGCTTAGGACTGTCAACTTTTTCTGTTGGCGTAAAAAAAATGAGAATCAATTAATTTACAACGATTACTTTTTTTATAGCTGTTTATTTTAGTTTTCATAATTTTGGTTTAATAAACATCATAATTATCCCAATATCCACATACAAACTACTTATGATAAACTGATTATCATTGTTTTTATTTATGTACGATATATTATAATATCAATTATAGAAGTCTTTCTGCAATTTGAAAGTATTATTTTTAAAACGTAAACAACACACAAACATTCAAACAATTGAAATCAAACTCACAACACTGATTACCTACTACATATTATCTAACCAACCCGTAAATATACTTCGTAACGAACATCAGTCTTTATTGAACACTCACTAGTTAAATTTAACATTTCCGAACTCAGCAATTAACTAAATAGCAATCTGTACAAAAAATTAACAGTTTACATTTCGATCTTTTGTTTTTTTTTTCATTAATTGAGACGGAACACCATTTTGGCCTTTCCTTTCCTTTGTTTTGCTTGAAAAGTACAAAAAATATTTCTAAACATTTGTTCGCAAGATGGGTATAGAAAGTGTTCGCAACTGTAGTTTTTTTAAATATCTTGAACCCTGCCATACATTTTATTACACTCTATTACAAAAAGTACAGCCATCGTGTTTGTGAGTTGTAACTGAGCCATCGTGTTTGTAAATTTAGCAGTTAGATCAGAATTTATTTAGCAAGTATTGACACTAAATAAATTAAGCAGTGTTAATTTAGCAGCTTATTAATTTTAGACCCATCTCTACCTCTCACTCCGTACTTACCATGGCCTGGCGCAGGGCCGGACGCGAGAGGTCGCTGCCGCCGATCGCCACCACAAGGACACGGCGGTGTTCCGCCCAAGCGGGGTAATGTCAATTCCCAATTCTTTATTGCGTACCTTAATGTATATAGTTGGTGTGGAAATGGAATTATTTAATAGTCACAGTTATGGACCCTGTGCACAGCATAGATCAAGTAGGAGAGAGGAGGAAGATCATTGAGTGATTGAAGTGATAAATTTTATTATTGGTTAAGTTACACTGTTTTATTAATATAAAATTGAATCCACACGGGGTTTCCTCCCACCTTATGCTGAAGAGGAACCTCTCGAAACAGCCGTGTCCGGTAAGGAACAGCGTGAGACTACGGACCTAAGCACAAATAAGCCGTAAACACATGTAACGTGTGTTAGCTGATGTGATCAAGTGAACGAATTTTTAACAGCCAATTGAATCCATCACTTGCGGTTTTAGTTTTTATTTTAATCCCTGAAACACAGAGTTCGATTTAGACAAAATTAATGCCTTGAAACGGAACACAGAACTCAATAAAATAGCAAATGGAAAGATAAAATGTCATGTCTCAATAATAAAACTAGGAATGCTTCATTTCCACATTTTTATAGAAATCGTTTTTTAATAACGCCCCTAGAGCCCTCTATTAATCTCTATGAAGAAATTCAATTAAAATGAGGTTATTTTATTTTAATTACGCTTGAGATTTTTTTTTATTTTGCGGACGTTCCTAAGCTGTTTGGGTAAAATATTATCTTGTGGAGGTATTCAACAGAGGTAATTAAGTACGCGGGCATTAAATAATTAGGTAGGGGAACGTTCCTTTGCTTACCTTTTACAGGATCAGTATTCATAAGTTACGTTCGTTGGGGCAGTGGTGGCGCAGTGGTAACGGCCGCAACTTACAAGTTGTGGGTTCGAACCCAGGCAGGCGCTTTATATTGTGTAAATTATTTCATCACCACTGCTCTCAAAACGGTGAAAGAAAACATCGGGAGGAAACCGGCATGTCTTAGAACCAAAAATTCGTAGACATGGGACATCTTTCAACCCGCACTAGGCCCGCGCGGACGCGTGGTCGATTACGGCCCCTTCCCTCCCACAGAGAGGAGACCAAATGGGAATCTAAGTGCGGCAAAGGGAGTCTCCTCTATCCTATCCTAAGTTACGTTCGTTTAAGATGAAGCTTTATCTGCCTAGCCTTTTCCCTTTTCTAACTATTATGGGGTCAGCTTCCAGCCTAACCGGACGTAGCTGAATACCAGTATTTTACATGCAGTACCTACTTAACTAACCTCACAGTTCAGTTAATGATAAGGGGATTACCTTACATTACCTGATTACCTCTCGTTAGTTGTCAGATTTTCGCGTTTCCGACCCGTATTGACTGTTAAATACCTGTCTAGAAAGGCTGCCGGAACCAAAAGCTCATCGTGCTCAACGTCAGTAGGTAACGCATTGTCGGAATGGTGGACGAAATTTCAATAGGGATGTTTCCTGGGTAGAAAAATGATAATTCTCTTAAGTCTGTAAGTGAGATTATCAAATAATATTGAAACCGTATTTTTTGCTTTATCAAATAAATAACAATTGACATAGGTAAAACGCATCAAAGTTCAGGAGTGGGGCCTTGCGACGTCACTTTGTCAGTATAAAGTGTAGCACACCGTGATGTCACACGATATTTCGACACACTGTATTGTCGTTATTTTTTTATTACGCGGCAAAAGAAAAAATACGTGTCGAATATTTGTAGGCTATCTAAATGACGGACTAAATAGGTATTTTTTGGACAATTTTTCAAAGTCATATTAAGAGAAAACCCACAATTTCTTCATCAGATTGGCCCATTTATGTCATTTTTGTCAAGACGCATCCAATCAAATGAAAATGTACGGCCCTGCACTTTAAGTGTCCTTTTTGGAAGCCCGAAGAGGACCCCTGACTAAAGGTTTCTTATCTGTAACTTTTCAGATATATTCTCGGTGTTCTCACAGCAAGCCGCACCTACTTAGCTATCAACTTTTCGCCCTGTATTCTCTTTAGTATTCTTTCGTCGAAAATACTTTATATCGGGTCAGCGCAAAATGTCTTTTTCTGCCATACTTCTCTGTCCAACCAAATAGACCAAAAGTTATGTTTGCATAAATTTCTTAGAAATGAAAATTTTTAAGGTTCAGTGGGACGTTTTTTTTTTCATTTGTAATAGTTTACCTAAGATCTCCAATTTTCACTCCATGCGAGCTATTGCAAACTGAAATATGTATATTTTAAAGGACTAATATTTATTTTATTTATTAGTTGAAACGGCAAACGGATACGCCGTCTCACGCTTTGTTTAAAGATCTTTCCAAACGCCTAGTTGACACTTCGCGTGACCCAAGGGCTGGCTTTTACTTTGGTCAGATGATAAGCATTGCCATACAACGTGGCAATGCTGCCAGTCTTTTGAGCACAATACCAGTGAAGGAGTTTTTCGATGACATATTTTAGTTTAGTATATTTTTAGGTTTAGTTAGTAAGTAGTTTTTTCTATATGTTTGTAGTCTTAGTTTATTAAGTATTTTATACATTGTGTATACTTTTACCTATGTAAATAAAACCTTCCTAAATAATTATATAAAATAAATCGTCCGTTATCTCTTCCTCTCAACAAACACATATGGCCAAACATAATATCCGTGCACTAAAATTAGTGAATTTCTCTCTCAATATCAATATTGTTGTATTGGTCATTCAACACACTTCGTACTGATATCGACCGCGGCCTGCAGTGTATAAAGCATTTCAATTTATTTCTCACGCTGATATTCCTCATATATTTTGCTGTCAAAAGAAATTTCATAAAATAAAAAAATATTTTATGCTGAAAGGACGTTCTATGTTGTAT
The DNA here is from genome assembly GCA_945859665.1 of Anorthoa munda. Lineage (NCBI taxonomy): Eukaryota > Metazoa > Arthropoda > Insecta > Lepidoptera > Noctuidae > Anorthoa > Anorthoa munda. Next base: position 4,514,043 of record OX243900.1, on the reverse strand, counting down.
ATATAGGTTATTAGAAAAACAACTATTAAGTTATTTTGTTATTGGAATAAGCAATTTCTAACAAAGAAATACTTGTGTTCGAGTAGGTATTATTTTGTAGTTTTTGTGATGATATCTCTGCACCAGGGATGTTTAGGAGCTCCATAACCGTAACCAAAACTATAAACAGACAGACAGAAATAAATATCAATCCGTAACCGTAACAACCGTAACATCTGTTAAAAATGTTTCGGTTAAATTTGTATAGGGCCGGAATTCAAATGAGACACGTTATGACAAGTTTTTCTGCCTGGCCGAGTCGAAACGTTTGCCGCGCGCGTCTCTTGCATGTTGGTTTATTAATTATTTTTATTGCTAACAAATTCCTAACAATCTAACCTAATCCGTAACCGAAACTTTCCGGAACTAACGGAGTATCCGAAATAATTTCATACCCATAAGCGTATTCGAAACCAGTATAATATTATATCTATATCCGTATCCGTATCCAGATCCGAATTTTCGTATCCATTACTGCATCACCCCTGCCCCCCTAGCCAAGTTAAAAACGTTTCGTATCGATATATTTTTTTCTACAATCTTTAACGCTTTCTATTTGTATGGTATGACCACGTATGTGTCATTCCCATACATTGATTCGTTTTCTACTACCGCTATCGCCTGTAGATTGTCAACTTGGCTACAGGTGCTGGTGAACTGCTAGAGAATGCCTAAGGCAAGACACTTTGCCATATTTAAGTTCCACATAATAGAAGGTCTGTTTCTGTGATCCTGTCTTTGTTTAAGCTGTATTGTTTTCTTGTTTTTGTATATTTAGATTATTACTTTCATTATGCGTACAGCTAAGGAGTGATATTCCCTGCCGGAGTGAGCGTGCTACATCGTCGACCACATCATCACTTACCATCAGGTGAGATAGAGGTCAAGCGCGAGCCTATAAATAATAAAAAAAAAAAAAGGTATCTATTTTAGTAGTTTGTTTTTAGTACCTAATTGTACTTAGTAATGCTTATTTAATTGTAAATTTCAATTAAACAAGTATTACCAAGTGCAACCCCATGTCCTGTCCAGGCTATCTCTATACATTCAAGGTTGCCTGGAAAAGATCGCAGAGCGCTATAATGCCGCCTATTGTATGTTTGTTTTAATTTTGATGTATTTTTTGTATTGTTTTATCTTGGTGTACAATAAAGTATATATAAATAAATAGAAGGGAAGCCTATTTCCATCAACCGGCCTGAAGCCAAGACGAAGAAGAAGTTGCTACTGAGAATTTCCAGATAGAAAGATCCAATAACACTACCCGACCTAGGAATCGAACCCAGGACCTCATGCTCAACAGTAGCGCTTGCGACAACTAGACCAACGAGACAGTTGTCGTGTATGAAGATTTTTAATAAATACTTTTAATCCTTACTTATCATACTAATATTATAAAGGCGAAAGATTTTGAGTGTGTGTGGGTGTGTTTTTTTGTTACTTCTTCACGCTCAACCGGCTGGACGGATCTGGATGAAATTTGGCATAGATATTGATTCTAGTCAGGAATACTTTTTATCCCGGGAATATGTTCCCTCGAGATAATTTTCGACATTCACGCGGGTGAAGCCGCTGGCAGAAGCTGTTGTTTGTGTAGTTTGTTTGTGACGCTTAAACCGCTGTACCGATTTAGATGCAATTTGGTACGGAGATAGTTTGAGACTCTGGGAAGGAGGCTACTTTTTATTTCACGCGGGCGAAGGACCTGGCAGATGCTAGTAATATTAAATATTATAAATGTGAAAGTTTGGATGGGTGTGTAGATGTATGTTTGTTACTAAATCATGGCAGAAACTCTGAACGGATCTGGATAAAATTTGGCACAGATATAGATAATAGTCTGGAATAGCAAATAGGCATTTTAACACAGAATAATGTTCCCTTAAGATGATAAAAACTACTAAACCGATTTTGAAAATTCTTTCACCACTAGAAAGCTACATTATTCCTGAGTAACATAGGCTATTTTTTATCCCGAAAACGGGTCCCGTGGAAGAGGAAAGATTAGATTTTTTCTAAGTTTGTTTGTAATGGATAAACTCAAAAACTAATAAACAAATTAAAAAAAATCTTTCACCTATGGAAAGCTTCATTATCCCGGAGTAATATAACCCGAAAAAGAACGGGTCCTTTGGAGTGGACTACAGGAGCGACGCCGCGGTAATAAAGCTAGTTCTTAATACAATATAAAATATTTTTCTTTAGTACACGTTCCTACCTTTTGAGAGCCATGTATCGGAAATCCTTGGATCATTTTCAAGGATTGCCGATACCGATCCGGTACTTACTTTGAAATGACCGGAAAACTGAAGAAGGTAATCTTTGCTCTTAACTTGACCAGTGTTTTTGATCTTCAAGGACCTCTACATCACAAGTGTATCGTGGTGGGCAAGTCAACAGGCCAGTACGGCAGGTGCTTAAAATTTAAAAAGATCGGTTTCCAACCGATTTTTTACTTCTATGGCTATATCCATAGACTGATGGACTGTGTGAGGACTGATATAAAAGGCAAGGGAGTCTGTGATAGCGTCACGGTTAACAGGACGGTATGGAAAAAGAAAACGTGCCGCGCCGACTATAATTAACATGGAGTATAGTCATCGGCACGTAACTTGGCAAGAGTCGTTAGATGCGCACAAGTAATTTTTTAGGTCTCTTTGGTTGCCAAGCGGGACGCGGAGTACGTTTAGCACCGTTCCGAGCGCGCGATTGGTTGGTCAGTTGACACAAGGATCGACTAACCAATCAAATCGCGTCCACGTCCCGTTCGCTCTATATGGTGGTTGGTCAGTTCGCGCACTATGCGCAAGTTTACCCCCACTACGCCAAAACCTTGCCAGTTACGTGCCGATGACTATAAGAAGATAATGATGACCATATCACACGCAAACCTGGTAAAGTCGAGGGAAGTGTTCCAAGAGGAAGAAAACCTATCTGCTGGTCAAACCAAATATCGAGCAAGTTCGAAAAAAACAGGATATGTACCAACGGCACCTTCTACTATTGGCCAACGCCAAAGCTGTCCAGGTGGCCCTATTCTGATCGGACAAAACATTTGTAGAATCGACACGTAAAGAAGAATATTAAGGTCTTCTCCTTGATCTTGATACCATGACGTGGTTCCAACCCCTAGTATTGGGCAGAGTTTGTGTAGTAACGTTTAAATTTGGTATCGGTACAAAAAGCTAGCTACTGCACCTGTAGCCAAGATAAGATAAGAAAGATATATTTATTTTGTAAGCCAAGCTGACAATCTACAATCCATAACGCTAGTAGAAAACAAATCAATGTATGGGAATGACACATCTGAATTTTAAGTCACGTGGTCATACCATACAAAAAGAAGCCGTTAACGATTGTAGAAAGAGATTCTATATGAAACGTTTGTAATTTGGCTAGGTGGGCTGGAGCCAGTTCCCAAACATAGCACAAGTTTAGGAAGTTAATGTCTCGGGTAGAACATACCTACTTGATACTTATACTGCAGTTGTTAGTTTGGCTAGTAAGACTATAAAATAACATCACGCCGGTATTTATCGAAGCGTTGGGTAGAGGTGCACCAACATTAAGCCCTCATCTAAACAGTTATGTTTAAGTTCCATGTAAAAGAAGGCGCTTTAGCATTTTATTTACTTAGCGGTCAGGAAAAAACCACCTATCAAACAAAAAAAAAACAAAATCTAAATCGGTTCATCCGTTCGGGATCTACAATGCCACAGACAGACACACACAGACACGTCAAACTTATAACAACCCGTCTTTTTTGCGTCTGGGGTTGAAAATCCAAACTCCGGACTGCTAATGAGAAATCTAATGGAAGGAGTGGTCTAATGCATAGTCAGCTTAACCCACTCCAAAATACATGGGCCTCTACCTACTGGAAGGCTCGTCATAACACCAAGCCATTATATTCAGTAATGGATTAGCAAACCCTCTTGTACCTGCGTGTGAATAGTATAGCGTTTCTAATCAAACGGACACATTTGATGGAGTGCTCCGAGAGCCGAACATTAGGCGGGCTAATGGGGCCATCTATGTCGTAAATATAATATTATGTGTCATTTTATGAGAAAGAAATGAGCAACTAATTAGTGAATGAGATATAAGAAGTTGGTAGATAAAAACATCATGTTGATAACATATACGTATTTAATTTCCTGTGACGACCTACAGGAAATTGGGAACATTCGTCAGAAATTCAATTACTCCTGTATGAACGATTTCGGGAAACCGCCACAAAATAAAAAAGGCATACATAACATTCTAGGCATTTTGACATAGAGTCGAAGCGATTATCTAAAAATAATTGACATAGCAAATTGACCCTTATCTCTACTACGCAATGTTGATATCTTAGAAATCGTAATATCATTGTAATTTTTATTTCTCTTTATGTATTCGTGTTAGCAAATAATGGCATTGTTTACTCAAATTTAGTACAACGTTTTGTAGACAGTTCAAAACTGTAGGCCTTTTCGAAAATTTTATATAGATTAAGCTAAGCAATTGCTACACAGTGTCGAGATTTTATTACCACGTTTAAAACAAATGAACATCGTCCTAAATGCAATGGAATCGTATCTAATCTATTTTCAAACTAAGAATATGTAATAGACGGGTCTATCCTTTATAGCAGAATTTTTTATGTCATACTATTATTATTTTGCATAACAGCGGATAGCATAAACTTGCAATAGTTTAAACGTTTGCAGAATTTTAACTTTGCCAAAGGTAACTATATCAAATAAAATTCTGCCGTCCTAAAAGTATGCCATTGTAAATTCAGACACTTATACATAACAACTTATGCAAAACAATAATTGTATTAAATAATGTTTATGCCTTAAAAATATAAGTTTAGAGAAGATTATGCCAAGTGTGTTATGCCAAATCAATTTCAGAGCATCAAGATTCTGTCAGATAGAGGTACCCGTAATAGACACAGAAAAGTTGCAATACTTTTGTGTATTTTACCAAGATTTTACCTTATGTAAGTGTGGCGCAAGAAAACTAGGTTACGTGTCAATCACTATCCATGTCGACTATCTTCGTAACATATCGATATTGTGTTAAAAGCTATTTTATTACCCGTGATGTCTGTATACTCTATACCGCTAGGATTTCCTATTTTTCCGGAAGTAGTTTTTAGGGTTCCGTACCCAAAGGGTAAAAACGGGACCCTATTACTGAGACTTCGCTGTCCGTCTGTCTGTCTGTCTGTCTGTCTGTCTGTCACCAAGCTGTACCTCATGAACCGTGATAGTTAGACAGTTGAAATTTTCACAGATGATGTATTCCTGTTGCCGCTATAACAACAAATACTAAAAACAGTATAAAATTAATATTTAAGGGGGGCTCCCATACAAAAAATGTGATATTTTTGCCGTTTTTTGCTCGATATTAATAACGGCAACAGGTAAACGCTTGAAATATTCACAGAATATTTAGTTGTATATTCTCTTCAAAAAATAATAATTATTAAATTAAAATAAAATAAATTAAGGGGGGCTCCCATACAACAAACGTGATTTTTTTGCAGTGTTTTGCGATAATGGTACGGAACCCTTCGTGTGCGAGTCCGACTCGCACTTGGCCGGTTTTTGTTATTGGGATTGACTCTCAATTTGTGTCTGGTATATTCTTGCAGTCTAAGTATTTTTTTTGGGACAATCCCACCGTACTATACCCAAACCATTGCAACTAAAAGCCAGATTCAACAGTGGCGACCACCAGAAAAGTGCCGAGGCAATGAAGCTCGACGAAGTCCCGGAGAATAAATTTAACTGTCTTGGATCTCGCAACGAAATTAATCAGAAAAGAATAACGGAGTAGTAGCAACAAAGACATAATTTCCACTTCTCTCCAAATTAAGCAGGAGACAGAACATACAAGGCCAATAAGTACAATGGTCTAAGTCAGACGAACATAAATTAAAATGACGATGCTAGCTTTGTTAGTTAGTAGCATTTCGACTGCACCTTACAGCATTCAGAGAGGTTAGCCGATGCCAGTTTCATCAACATAAAAGTATTTTGCCTGCAGAGCCTTCATGAGAAGAAAGACGCGGGAAAATGATAGTTATTCTACATTTATAAAGCTAAACCTTTTTGCAACACAAAGCCAACTATGCAAAATAGGCCAAAACTCCTTGAAATTTTCTTCCTGAACTTTCGCGCGATGACGCCACAATTTCACTAAATAAGAGATAACCGAACGAGTTTTGTAAATTTAGAGCCAATTTTAGTTAAAATAAAACAAAAGAAAACTCTGTTTTGTGGCTAGAACAGGTCCCAAGTCCCAATAATTTCATGACCAACAACGAAACCTTTGGTAACTGTTAATAAAAAATTACTTTCTGAGTTTGCTGAACTATTCCCATCCATTTTGGCAAGCATGATAACTCATTATCGCCGTGTTATCGACGCGTAGGCGTAACTAGGGATTAACTCATACGTACTCAATTCAACATGGATAACACTAGGTAGAGATGTACAGAAGTTTCACTGTTTGAGATAGCAAAATTTTCGTGGGATTGGCAAATGAAATAAAATGGTTTAAGTTTGTAGTGGTTTCTGGCTGTTTTATTATAGGCTCGGCGCAAACGCGACCAACCAAAGCCACCGGTGGCTGTCGCGCGCTACCGTCACATTTTTGTAACAGTGGCAGAATTGCGTGACAGCCACCTTTGTTCGGAAGCCACCCACGTTTCTATTGCTGTATAGATCAAATGTGAATCCCTAATAGTGGGACGTAATTGGATATCCTATATGAAAGTATCGATATGCATTGAGGCGTCGTCGTGCGTCATGGTGACGCGTGCGATGCGCAGGACGCCTAACTGCGCAAGGGAGGGCCAGCGCGACAGTGGCGGGTGCCGGCGTCTTGTGTGGCCCGCAGTGAATACAAGTGGCGAGTCACGGACACTGCTGTAGCGAGTGACCACCACCTTCTACACGTGTGCAGTGCGTCTGTACAAAATATATGGAAAAGTGTGTTAAGTAGTTGTCGCTGGCCACCGGTGGCCTGTTTGCGCCGAGCCCCTTTTGAAACTATTTAACGATTAGCTGCCTCTATGGTCTAGTGGTTCGCTCGCGCTAATGCTGAGAATAAGGCCCATGGTTCTATGCTCGGGTCGGACAGTGTTATTAGGCTTTTCCAACAGGAATATCTCAGTTGCAGTCCTTATGCTCCTTTGATGGCAATACGCTCGCCCCCCATTTCATGGGAATTATGCATAACTGGTGAATTTGGGTGCTCGTCTCCCTAACCTTTCAGGGATTATAGGAGAGGTGTAATGTCATGTTTATGTATGGACGCTTCAAATTTTCGAGTAATTTATGGAAGTGTGTCATGTGAACGCAATATTATGTTGGATATTGTAGAGGCTGCATCCAAAGTTATTTACTTTACGGACCTTGTAGAAACTAGAAACCGTGCGTTTAAGAGTTTTTGCTTTAACTATTATGGGAATCAAATTTAACAGCTCACAATGTTAGGACCCATTAATATGAATGATAATTTTTATCCGTGGTGCTAGGCACCTGGGCTTATCCCAGTTGTAAATGACCGTTTGTGTCTTTTGGCCTTGTTACCCGACTGCGGGAGGACGATGTTTTTCGAGCGTATGTATGTATGTAAGTCCATTTCTATAGCACGCTCTACAGCCCAAATGGCCTGACGGATTATCACATATGAGGTGTTGTTGGTTTCGTCTCAATTGCGGGAGTGACATAGGCTACCTATTTCATATCATATCATTTTTAAATATTGCGCCCCCCACTCTAAAATAAAGGGAGTGATACAATATTTTTTTCGTTTTCCTAACCTAATTCCAAAAATATACAAATTATAATACTTTTATGTTCCTATATTGACACAAATTCAAGATAAGCGTAACTTTTGATAGCAAACAAAAAACCCGTCTGCTAAATAAATTATTAACTGAAAAGAAGTACTAGGTATAATTTATACATGAGGTGCTGCAGCACAAACTAAAATAATAGAAAAATCTACCAAAACTTCCACTCTACCGCTGGCAGCACCTCACAATATTAATGTATATATTTTACCAAGTATTTTTTTTTCTCTTTTCAGTTTATATTTTATTAGAAGTCAGCTTTTTTGTTTTTAAAATAATTTCTTTTGTTCTGTCTTCTGCTTGATATGGAGGGAACTGGAAATTATGTTTTGCCAGCGCTTTTCTGGTTGTCACCACTGTTGATTCTGACTTTCAGGAGTTGCAGGAGTTTGAGAATAGGGATTGTCCCAAAAAAAAGTCAAGATACATATTAGCGAGCTGGCTGTCTTCCTGATCCTCCGACTGCACAGCTTTTTTTTTTTCTTGTTTACAGCTTTTTAGTTCGCTTCTTAAGCAGTCGGATTTTTGATTTTTAAATTATCTTTTCTTATTTATAACTTTTTAGTTATTTTTTTTTTAGAATTTCTTTTAAACATATAAGTGGTATTTTTATAATTACCTCTTAAAACCCTTCATTTGGATACCCCACTCGATGGGTTTGGAAGAAAAAAAAAATGGGACCCGCACAATATGGCACCCAAAATCCGCCATGTTTGTTTTTTTTAACTTCACCTATCTAAGAACACTTGGGCGGTCAAGACGTATCTAACGATGTCGATGATGATGGAACTCTAAAAATCCCTTTAGCAGTTTGAAAGATATGAGGTAATAAAGAATATTACATACATACAATATACGCGCGAAAAACATAACCCTTTCCTTGCAGTCGGATAATAAAACATTGCTATTTTGATATTGCATACAGACACTTCAATTTTATTAATTTATATTGATTTGTATTTTCGGTTTTGTTCAGAGTGGCTCTGCTGTTCAGTATTATTTGAGACACATACCCATTAATCATGGTCGCTGATGCGCACATTATCGTTTTACTAATTAACAACACTGTGGATCGTGTGAGGGCTGTTCGTTTATGTGAAGCTCTTGATTATGTAACTTAGAACAATAGTGACGCGACTGAGGAGTAACGAACATGAGGAGATGAGCTGCTAGAGGAAGTTAGGATCGGCTCAAATGCTACTCTAATCGAAGTTGTTGACCATAATACTGATATGCTGCACATGTTCATTTAGTCCATTGTGCAAGTTGTGGCTTTATAACTTGTGTGTCATCATCATCGTTTTAGTCGAAAAACGTCCACTGCTGGACATAGGCCTCCCTCAGGGGTCGCCATACTGATCGGTCATGTGCGCCTCGCATCCAGCGAATTCCCACAACCTTAACCAGGTCATCGTTTCACCCAGTGGGAGGCCTTTCAACGCATCATCTGCCGGTTCGTATACTGGACATTAAATTTTGTTTTTTTTTCTAGTATTACCTGACTTAATGTCTCTCGTAGAAGTACGATGCAGTATAGTTCTCGCCAAACTTCTTTGCCGCCCTGAAGTTGGCTACTATGGCTGCACATTAGTAGATCTCATACAAAAACAGCACCGTTTCGTACCTCGCGCATCCGGAAAACAAACTTCAGGGCGGCCAAGAAGTTTGGGGCAGACTATACTGTACGTAATCTCTTACATGTTTGCATGCAAATCGTGTTACATTTTTGTGTAGTGTCTGTCTGGAGGAGCATTTTAGTATTTGTCCATGTGAGATTTGTCTGCATTATCTTTCTAACTGCAGTCGAATGACGTCCACTGCTGACCTCCTTCTCTTTATATGCATTCTACTGTTTAACAGTAGTAAATCGCGAATTTATCTTTGCAATTTATCTTCTGTCTAAGACTTTTCTTTGTGTGACTTTAATTCAGAATGCCAAAGATACCAAATTACAGCATAATTTTCAGCACTATATTTATCCAGTAACTTTTATTTTTCTTGCTCAAAGTGTGCCTCGTTTGCTTGTAAAATAAATCAACTACTACCAGCCTCCAGAATAGCGGCAAAGTAGTGTTTGCCGCCAATTTCACAGATAGATGGTCACGTAAAAGGCTCGCAATTACGACTCGATTTCATGGCGCACTCGTTTGTCACGAGTGAATGGGTTTATCATAGTTCCATTATATGACGCTTGAATTGTAATCTGGGTAAGATATTACGTTATTAGTGTTTGGGTATATTTGAAGGTTAGGTTTTTAGGTGGAGGGGGAGCAGTGGTCGCCAAATGGTAACGGCCGCGACTTACAAGTTGTAGGTCGTACTTTGCGTAAATTATTTCATCACCACTGCTCTCAAAACGGCGAAGGAAAATATCGTGAGGAAACCGGCATGTCCTAGAACTAAAAATTCGAAGACATGTGACATCTACCAATCCGCACTGGGCCCGCGTGGTGGCCTATTCCCTCTCTATGAGAGGTGGCTTAAGTCCTAGCAATAGGTGGGAACATTTAAAGGCTTATTATGATGATGATGATGATATGTGAGGTAGTGTGTTTTTGTAGTTTCTGTGTCAAATCAAATCAAAATCAAATCAAATGTTTTTTTATTTCACATAGGCCTACATGGGCACTTATAAAACGTCGACAAAAGGTGCACGGTTCGGGTTGGTCGTTTCCTGTGGAGAAGAACCGGCAAGAAACTCCACGGTTACTCTTTAAAAAAAATTGGTTTGTTTTTACAATATTTCCATGATACAGTATTAGTGCTTAGATATGGGGGGACAACGTAGGCCCGACAATAAGTCGTAAGAAACTAAAAAAAAAAAATTGTATAAACGAGAGAGTTAACAAATGTTAACAAGCGTCTAGAAATCTAGAAGGCCTACAATGTTCACACATTCACAAAACAATCAGTAAAAGAATCCATACAAAAATGTGTGGTATGAGACTTATTCTGCTGGTAGATTCTGTAGATATCTTACCGTGATGACTTTAGCCATCGGTTAAAGCACAAATCTGCATTATAAAAGGTAACATCGGTAACTTTAGCATTTATGAAGACTTATTACAGTACACTCGCGTTCACTGCTTTCGCCGGTATACGAGTAATAACGCTATTATGCGTCATGGGGACAATACTGTAATGTTGCAAACGTTAATATAGGTATACAGTTCAGTGTTATACAGCTTTTAGCAATCAGTAGTACTGCAAGCTGCGATTTCCCATTTTTATGGCCTTAAACTAAGCTTTATCCTGAATTGAAGGCCACAAGTGTACCCGTATCTGTTATTCTGTGACTTCAATTAACAATGATATAAAACGTTTTGCTGCACATAGTTGAACTTTCATAGTGTTGATCTCGCAATCTTATACATCTGGTTTTGGTCAGCCAGCTCGCGAATATGTATCCTCCGACTGCAAAGCATGATTTTCTTCTTGTTTACGTCTTTTTAGTTCGCTTCGGTTTTTAGATTTTTTTAATTAACTTTTTTATTATTAAATCGTGGATTTGGATGCTTTGAGGTCTCTTGGTGATTTATTAAATAACGTAGCCACCTACTGGTCTCACATAGTTTGATAAAAATTAATGTACTATCGAAACAAAAAAGAAGATTAAATAATTTGGATCCTTCATAAATATAAAATAGTTTTTCTGTCGTAGCTTGTTCGGGTTGAGTGTAGTTGTAATAAAAAACCTGTTCACGTAATAAAAAAAAACACAAAATGACATTATAATGTAATTTTGTGTTTTTTTAGGGTTCCGTACCCAAAGGGTAAAAACGGGACCCTATTACTAAGACTCCGCGTTCCGTCTGTCTGTCTGTCACCAGGCTGTATCTCATGAACCGTGATAGCTAGATAGTTGAAATTTTCACAGATGATGTATTGCTGTTGCCGCTATAACAACAAATACTAAAACAGAATAAAATAAATATTTAAGTGGGGTTCCCATACAACAAACGTGATATTTTTGCCGTGTTTTGCGATAATGGCACGGAACCCTTCGCGCGCGAGTCTGACTCGCACTTGGCCGGTTTTTTTAGTTTTGGTGAAGGTAAAGTTTGTGTGTATATTTTTACTAAGTATTTTTCTAATCAGTATGCATGTATTGTAAATGTATGTTCGTTTGATGATAAAATATCACCTCAAATTAACTAAAGGTAAGACACGTAGTAATGGATGTGGTCTCGGGTTCAATGCTCGGGTCGGGCAAGAGTTATTAGGGTTTTCCAATTTCTCAGTTCCTACAAATCCAAACTGATGGAATGTGGATATTCATGATGCCCATCTGCCCAACCCATCGAGGAACACAGACGTATTGTTATGTTATGTAGTTTTAGTTTTGCCATCAGTTACCTACACTATTTTCCTGCATCAGGCAAACACTATTTGTTTTGAAGCAAAACCTTCAAAACGATGCGACAGGAAAACAAAGGAGACAAATGTGAAATGACATAGATTTCCGACCATTTTCTACTGAAACGCTGCCAGAAATGCATTGCTCTAGTTCTGCTACGATTCATAAACCTGTTTACGAATAATTTATTTCAAAGACGCGTAATATTATATTTTATTAGCTTTTAATTACAAGCTTTATCTTGCAATGTATATATTATGTATGTAAGTGTGTTCGGGTCAAATCTTGCAACTGAATTTTAAATCAGTTATCTTCCACCGATTAAGATGAGAAATTAGCCAAGTGACATTATTCTAAATCCAATATGGCGGACGGCCCAAGATGGCGGACTAGTGATTTTTTGTGCACTGCCATGATATTGGTATCAAATGAAAGGGTTTGCTGAGAAGAATAAGAAAAAAGCAAGTTTAAAAAAAACAGCAAATTTTATTATTACAAGCTTTTATTTACCTTGCAATATTGCATATATATAAAGTGTGTTCGGGTCAAATCTTGCAACTGAATTTTAAAGCATAACTGCTTTAAAATTCAGTTGCAAGATTACTACTATCTCAAAAGGAAATAAAGGAACCCTTATAGGATCACTTCGTTGTTTGTCTGTCTGCCCGTGTATCATGACCTTTTTCTCTGGAACGCCTGAAGGTATCAAGTTGAAATTAATATGATATACTCAAGTTTGCTAACACAAAGATCAAATTCTAAATCAAGGCGATCAAAAGATATAGCCAATTATGTCGCATATTTGAGGGATCGTAAGGGAACCAGAACCTTAAACCTGTTGACCTAGAATCAAGAAATTTGCCAAGAAGAAAGGTCTTACAGCACTTTATAGGAAAAACTGAAGACTGTAAATTTGTACCAAAATAAAAATAAAATGATAAACTGGCTGCGACTTATATTGATGTAAGGGGACAGCAGTTTTCGAACGACAAAGTTAATCTTGATCCTTCGTTAGAGCAATGTTCGGTGATTTCATTGTTTATGAACGTCAGTCATTCCCATTGCTGGGACACAGATTACCTCTCTATGATCTACCTGGTACCTCTCGGTAATAAGGCCTTAATCCACCTCGCGGGCCCGGTGCAGGTTGGTGAATTTCACACACATGTCTTCGAATTTTCGGGTTCGAGGACAGTTCGAGGAGTTTCGTCACGAGGTTTTCCTTCACCGTTTTAAGAGCAGTGGTGATGAAATAATTAATACAAAGTAAAGCGCCTGCCTGGGTACAAACTCACGACTTACGATACGTAAGTCGGAGCCGTTACCACAGGGCCACCACTGTTGATATATGAACGTCAGTAATTTTACCTAATAGTTTTGGTGAATGTAGCTGGTTATACGGAACCCCCGGTGCGCGGGTCCGACTCGCTTTTGGCCGGTTCTTTTTTATTAGCTCTGCCGAGCCCTTCAAGAAATACACGCATGATGTTTATGTTACGGTTTTCTTGATTTTAGCAATGATTCAAGCGCCGTTTATCACGCTATATAATATCCCGTAAGTAGCAATTATTTCGAAGTAGTTTCAATTAAACCCGTTCGACATATTGGTGGACCCTCATCAAACACAGAAGCATTGTTAGTCCCATAGATTAACCCCGTTCAATTGGAGGGTAGACAGATAATCGTGAAATGTCACTACAATGAGTAATGGAGTGGTCTGGTACTATTTCGTAACGGATGTTAATATAATAATAGAACACTATATCATTTCAAGTGATATTCAAATAACTTGGATCAAGCACGCAATCTTCTAATAGGGATGTTTCCTGGGTATAAAAAAGATAATTATATTTAGTCCCTCAGTGAGATTATCAAATAATATTGGACACGTATTTTTTGCTTTACCAAATCAATAAAAAATTACAAAGATAAAGTGCATCGTAATTCAGGGGTGGAAGCTTGTGACGGCACTATGTTAGTATAAAGTGTACTAACGGTGTGACGTCACACGATATTTCAACGCATTATATCGTCGTAACTTTATGATTACATGTCAAAAGAATAAATAAAATGTCCAATATTTTTATTAAGTAATTTACCTGACGGACAAAATAGAATAAAAAAAACGAGATTTTAACACGAGCGATGTAGTCAATTTCGGTTTCGTTCGAAAGCTACATGTGAGTGTTAAAATAAAGCCTTTTTATGTGAGGCACGAACGATTGTTTTTCCACTACCTACCTGATGAGCTTACTTAATTAAATGCAAATAAGTTTCAACAACAATTTATTAGAAACGTTCAGATTAAAAACCACAGACTATATACACATAAACAACGTTTTTTCGAGAGGTAACAGGTTCAGTATCATTCTGCCGGATGGGGCGGTGGAAAAAGCGCGGGCGTAGCGGTAGAATGCGTTTACCAACAGTAGCCTATTCAGCTTCGTACTTTTTTTTCTATAAATTGCAAATTTTTCACTCGTACTTGGACGCCAAAAAGAAAAATAATAACGTTGTAGTTACATAATGATATCAATACTCCACACAAAAGTAATTTCGTAACTGATAATATGTAATTTTGTGTTTTATTTTATATTTATATTAATTATTATTATTATATCTATACTTAATTAATAATCTATACTAATATTATAAAGAGGAATGGTTTTTTTATTGTTTGCTTGTTTGTTTGTTTGTACCGAATAGGCTAAGAAACTACTGGACCGATTTAAAAAATTCTTTCACCAATAGAAAGCTACGTTATTCCTGAGTAACATAGGCTATTTTTTAATCCCGAAAACAGGCCCTGTGGGGTGGCCCACGAGAGCGAAGCCGCGGGGGAACAGCTAGTAATAATATAATCTATACTAATATTATAAAGAGGAAAGATTTTTTTGTTTGTTTGTTTGTTTGTTTGTTTGTTTGTACCGAATAGGCTCCGAAACTACTGGACCGATTTAAAAAATTCTTTCACCAATAGAAAGCTACGTTATTCCTGAGTGACATAGGCTATTTTTTTATCCCGAAAACGGGTCATGTGGGGTGGTCCACGGGAGCGAAGCCGCGCGGAACAGCTAGTAATATTATACAGAGGAAAGATTTTTTTGCTTGTTTGTTTGTTTGTACCGAATAGGCTCCGAAACTACTGGAACGATTTAAAAAAATCTTTCATCAATAGAAAGCTACTTTATTTCTGAGTGACATAGGCTATTTTTTTATCCCGAAAACGGGTCCTGTGGGGTGGTCCACGGGAGCGAAGGTCCGCGGGGAAAAGCCAGTATTTTATAATCTTGTGTCTAAATGTTAATATTTCTTCTGTCTGTCTTAGGCAATGTGTTACATAATAGACAAGGTAGTGGAAACAAATAATTTTAAGTTAACATACCTATTTTTTCCTACGGCTTCGCTCCCACATTTTGGTGAATCTTACAAGAACCGCGTATTATTTTTCTATATAAAGTACTTACTATGACACGCAGCAATAGTGTAGCTTGATATCAGTGCAAGAATTTTAGCAATCGGATCAAATCTTCTATATACCTATTACCTCAACTAGTCGTACTAAAAACATCCAATTTTACCTCCATAAAAAAAATTTAGTTTAGATATATCACTGAATCACTTTAAGTGACATTTTCCTACTCTATTTAGCTAACAAGGGTCAAGCTCGTAAACGTATAATTAATTTTGTAGCTTGTCTACTTAATCATTCGTAGCGCAACAGTTGCTACGAATCCTCGTAGCAAGAGCACTACGGAGGTGCTACGAACCTAGTTTGCTAGTTCATTCTACCTATGAAAACTTTGCCTATATTCGTACCTTATATTAGTACCATACACTTAAATATTTATGAACAGGTAAAATTGTTCGTTTGTTGGATGTCCCTTGTGAGGACTCTGGAATTATTAAATTATTGCTGCTAAAAATAACCACGGTTCCTTTGAGACAGTCCGAAATACCAAAGCCACTGACAAAGCTAGTCTCAAAAAATATTATAAAAATGGAAAAAAAATTGTAGGTGGTGATTTCTGGAAGTAGTGATGCAATTTCGGCAATTCTGTCACTTATAGAAGCTGTGGCTGAGTTCCATGACCTACTTTTTATCCCGCAGAAAACCCATTTTTTTTGTGGAATAAAAATCCCGCGGCTTCACTCCTGTAGTCTATCTACAGGAGTGAAGCCGCGGGAACATGTTAGTTTAAAAAGACCAAGTTAAGTAAGACTAAACTTAACTCTGTTCAAGGCTGTGGGAGGCCGGTGGATGCGAGATACACAGGACCGATCAGTGTGGCGACGCTTGGTGGAGGTCTATGTCCAGCAGTCTTTGGACATGACGATGGTGATGTTGGAACTTAAAAATACAGCTTTGTATAGGTATGGAGGCAAAAATATGACAAAATCCAATACTCAACGTTTTCATAAGGCCATTGTTCACTCAACTACAGCTAAGTTTTAAGAGTAAACACATAAATCCTCTTCGTACCTAAATATTTAAGTATTGCACATAAACAAAGATAAGGTGTTATTAACGACTGTTATAAATGGCTTCATAGTGAAAAATAAAAATTTAAATTGTTTATGAGATCATTTGAAATGGTTTAGGAGCTTTGTGCACTAAACTTTAAGTTATGTTTTATTAAACATTTATAATTTTAGTTTTATAATTTATGTGAAAAAGACAAAGGCTTTTAAAACACAGGATAATGTGTAAGTACTTTAGTGTACGTGTTTTGCGAAGAGATTTTATTGAACTTAGATATAAGTTTAAGACTAGGTATTCACGTTTCGGCAGTTACACTAACGAGCAATGAAAAAGTTCCAGTGACATAGCACCAAATTACTCCTAAACGGGAAAGGCTAGCTTAATGACGCCGTCTGCAATATTGAAGTACATTTAACAGCGCATCAGAATATTACCAACTAAAAACGTAAATATTGTGTTCAAATTTTAAATTAAATGTGAAAAAAAAATATTAAGGTGTTTGTCGGCATTTTGTGGGTGGAACTTTTTCATTGCTCGGCAGTTTATTAATCATACTAGCTGCCTCAATATAAATTACAGCATACGTGTTATCCTGGTGCATAAGCTACGAGTATAGTAATGAAAATTTTCAACAAAATCCGTTCAGTTGTTTTCAAACATTAATACTTAAAAAAACCGGCCAAGTGCGAGTCGGACTCGCGCACGAAGGGTTCCGTACCATTATCGCAAAAAACGGCATAATAATCACGTCTGTTGTATGGGAGCCCCACTTAAATATTTATTTTACTCTGTTATTAGTATTTGTTGATATAGCGGCAACAGATATACATCATCTGTGAAAATTTCAAATTTCAACTGTCTAGCTATCGCGGTTCATGAGATACAGCCTGGTGATAGACAGACAGACAGACGGACCGCGGAGTCTCAGTAATAGGGTCCCGATTTTACCCTTTGGGTACGGAACCCTAAAAATTATCATCATCATCAGCCTTTTTTTTAAAGTTCCCACTGCTGGGACTCGGTGAGTCCCAGCATCAACCTCTCATATAGCAGCAACCTCTCATATAGGGAGTGGGCTATAATCCACCACGCGGGCCCAGTGCGGATCGGTGGATGTAACAAGCCTTAGAAAAAAATTAAAAAAAACTATCGCATTTATAATATTAGTAAGATGTAACAGGCCTGCATAATCCGGACTCAAATCAATTCTTCGGCTGTATATGACAGTTTTCTAATGCAGAAACCACAAATTTTTCCAACCCGGCAAATACTCAAAAGAGTCTCTTTGCGATTGGATATCTTTACTTACTCTTTGGCGGCATTCCAGAAGCGGCACTTAATGCTCTATATGATTGGCCGGTACTCAATGTTGCTACTTGGGACTGATCCACCAATCACTCAAACTACCTAAAATTTTCATTGGGTTCGGCTTCCAGTCTATGGATGCAGTTGAGTAGCAGTATGTTCCATGGAGCGATTGCCTATCTGACATCCACAACCCAGTAACTGGGTAAAACGATACCTTTTGGCAAGACTGGTGTCAAATTTTCTGGCTTCTAACTACCCGAAACGACTTTCAAAAATTTATTAATGTCAGCCAACGGTTTCCGAGGCACGAGCCTCGGTATGTTATAGTTGATGACCAGCGTCAGCAAGCGTTGCTTAAAGTTGCCCTAGTCGACTGCACGAAATATTTTGTGCGCGCGGTTAAAATGCATACTTTCCCATCCGACAACACGTGTGAAAGAGATAGATGCTGTGATAAGCAGTAAGAAGCTAGTTCGCGTACGAATACTCACTTTTGTAAATTTGTAGCGAAATGGATGATGATTTAGAACGAAATAGATCGCACGAAATTTTATAAACAGACCTTTGGGAGTCTGGATATCATGAAAAAACGACTGAATATATCTGTTCAAAATAACATTATTTGCATTGTTGAACTACTAATCTATTCCTGTATGGAGGCCGTTTTTCAATTTTCCTTGGGAATATGGATATCATGAAAAAACCGGCTAATTGCGTGTCGGACTCGCGCACGAAGGGTTCCGTACCATTTTCGCAAAAAAAGGCAAAAAAAACACGTTTGTTGTATGGGAGCCCCACTTAAATATGTATTTTATTCTGTTCTTAGTATTTGTTGTTATAGCGGCAACAGAAATACATCATCTGTAAAAAAAAATCAACTGTCTAGCTATCACGGTTCATGAGATACAGCCTGGTGACAGACAGACAGACAGACAGACGGACCGCGGAGTCTCAGTAATAGGGTCCCGTTTTTACCCTTTGGGTACGGAACCCTAAAAACTACTAAATGTATCTGTTCAAAATTAAATTATTCTACAAATCTATTCCTGTATGGTGACTGTTTTACAATTTTCCTTCTTCTTATGGTGTTTATTTTCGACCAAAGATGCGATAAAATGAGTGTTGAAATATGGAACTTGTGGTGTTCATTCCACATGGCTTAGTCTACTTACGTTTTCTAACATACTTTTCAAATCTTTATCATAACTTTTGAAATTGTATCAACTCATGTAACTCATTTTTATGTATTCTTTGATATTGTATACACCTGAAAAGCATACGATTTGTTTTAACACCCAAAAACTTATTTTTACTGCTAATTTGTAAAAATCATAGAATATTTTAAACTCTGTCATTTTTATCTGACATGACATATGTCTATTTTATTTTCTTAAACCATAGACATAAGATACCATGGACTACCTTCTTTAAGCTCGTTGTACATTATAATTTTCAAAATAAGGGCAGCGGCAGACTGCGCCTCTGTAAACCGTTTTTATTCGTTCATGATTTCTTAATTGATATTTGAATTTAAAATTTAGAAGACATGTCGGAACGAAGAAAAACGGGCGTCACTGTTTTAGTTTTGAATCTGGACTGAACGCCGAAAGTCGGTTTTCCTACTTAATACTACCAAGTATACTATTGTATCTGAAAACTCTTTAAAACTATAAGATAATAATGAATAATATGATAATAATGGCCTGTGAATGATAACAAATCATTGAAGTGCAATAAATATAATTTATTGAGTGTGGAACTTAAATGTGAGCATTTTTACTGGTTCATTAACCTCGTCGGTCACCGCTTCATAATTATTAAAGGGCTCGTTTGATCGGCGTATGAAGCCACAGCCCGACCTCCACACTCCTTGTTGCCTGTGCCTTCACCTGTGCTACTGCCTACCAGCCCATTAGCCTGACTATTAGTTCAGCTGCCTTGACCATCCATCTGTGTGCCTGCCTATCCGTCCTGCTGCCTACTTTACAGTTTACCTATCGAATTGCCTGCTCGTCTGCCTACCTAGGGCACACCACGTCTTCCTGCCCGACCTGCTGTCTAGCCTGCCTGCCTGCTGCTGTTAGCTGACCACGTCGTGCGAAGCCGATCCTTAATTTTATTATCTATATCCTTTTTCTTAGTTTTAATTTATAATTTATTTACTTTTATAAACGTGGCTTACGTATAGCTCATCTGAACTATACGTAACGCTACAAACTTTCGATGCTCATAACTTTCAAATATATTTATTTTTTACTTTTGTGTTTCCATACAGGGCTAGATAATGATGAGACAAATTGATGTCATTTTTATTTTGAACGTACACCTTCAAACAGTGGAGTAATTGCCAGACTACGTTTGTATGGAAGAATGATCGACGAGGGCAACCTTAACCTTGGATGCACGGGTAGATCACCCGTGCGTCTTATTATTTAGCCACGAGTTCCCTATTAGGACTGATCGACCACATACGCTACTTTACAGCACAGTCTAGACTGAAATCAATTTTTCTTAGTAGCCGTGTGCCTACTTTCAAACCAAATTCTACTCTGTCTAACCCGGGCATCGGACCCAGCTACTATAATCACTCACAAACGTATGCGACAAGGCCAATCAGGAAGTCAAATTTACTAAATCTATTCCTAATAATTTTGCAGCCTTGTATAAATCAATCTAGTTGAGTTTACTCAACTTTGCTGAAGTTATTCTCAAGTTTCGTGCCGAGTACATGGAAACTTACAAGTAACTCACATCTTGGTTCGTACTTACTTGGCAACAAAAACTACACAAGCCAGCGATCCGTGGACTTTGAAAATGTTGTGAATGTGTCAACAGTTTTTGGATACCGACTAGAGATAATAATGAGATACTAGATATGGCCCACAACTTCTGTGTAACGATTGTTTTAAGATATTATTTTTTATTTCATAACGAACCCGCTCTCAATTTCGGCCACGCCCACAGATATGAATTTAACTAGATGACGCGATTGTATGTACTTCGCGTATCAAAAAACAGAGTAATATTACGATCAATGATCGTACTTTGAGCTTTTCATTTACCATTATCGGCTTCGGAAATCCACCGAAATCTAGAAAAATGCCTAATTATGCCATATTAAGCTGTAAAGACTGTACCTATAGAAAAAGTTGGCCATGTTGGCATTGGAAATGTTTTCTTTTATTGGTAAGTAAATTTGTTTTTAAATTGTGTGTGAAAAAGTGGCACGCTTGGTTTTCATACAGATGGAGGGACTTGCGTTATCTAGTTTAGATTTATGTCTGTGGTCACGCCTGATAAAAACCTTGGATGAGGTCTATGAAGGCACGACCGTGCTCAGAAGATGGCTGTTTACTCTTGCGTCATAATGCGGCTAATGGGTGAAACAATTTTAGTCTTTTTTTTTGTTTATAAATTCGTTAAAAGATGACACTATATAATGCCATATATATTCATGTCAAACTGCAAAATCTAGCCACGATTATTTATTTTTATTCCGTTTCATTCTCGCGAAACCTTTTTAATAGTTGCCCGAAATTATCCGAATCAGTAATACGATACTTAATCTAAATTTATTTATAGTTATAACAGAGTCAAGGCACTTACTAACAGACACAACAAAAACAACATTCAAACGCAACATAAACAAAATAAAATAACCATTGAGAAGCACAAAGCATAATTAAAAATTCTTTCTATTAAATTTTCACGTAAATGAAAAACAAACAGGAAAAAACATTATAAATTCATAGAATAACAATTTACCTTTGTGTACAAATATATGAGACTTAGACTAACAATAAGTTGGAATTCCAGTTTTGTGCATTTTATTTCACTACTAAAGCCGACAGTGTTTTTACTTGAATGTGGAAATCCCGACGTTTCTAGAAATGAAGCCACATTTTTATGTTCTAAGCTAATTTGAATGTACAATCACGAAGGAACAATTTGCAATTTGCGATGAATGAAATTACGCAACCTAATTCTCAGAGTGGAACTTTGGTATTTTGATCGGCTCATTTATTTTATAAAAGTTTATCTATTCTGAACTTAGTGGTAAGTGAGCTATCAATATCTACCATTAGGTGGAATGACATTAGGTGGACTTCACCAGACACTTAACAAGTTTTCAGTGCGAGATTTGTACAGAATAGATCGGCTGAATGCAAAACGCTGTGGTATGCGATATGCGGCGCAGGACATATAATCCTCCGCATCGCTGACGCATACTGCGACAAAACAAAATACCATTATAGACAATTGTCATACAATTATAATTTTGTCCAGCACAACATTCCGCATGCCGTTGCCGTTGTGTGTTTTGCACGGCTGTGAAGCATAATATTTTCCCTGTAGTGTAAGATATTAATTCAAATTCTTTATTGCGCACTAAGTGTACAGAATATGTTAACTTTAAGTTTGAAGATGTTAACATAAGGTTAGTTTTTAGAAAATAGTTGCCTGTTAAGGCATTGCAATTTAAATAGTTTAAAAAATATACATACTCAATATTACAGTTATACAGTTTACATTATTATTATTATTATATTTTTTTTTATATTTTTTATTATTATTTATTATTATTATTTTTATTAACATTAACATTAGAAACGGGATATTTACCATGTTTACTGTTTGTTGTGAGTTCCCGATATTTCGGTGCTGTTGCAAGCACCATGATCACGGATAAACTGAAAAGTCATTGCGGGTGGGTGTTTATGAGGAGACATATCGGTCTACCCTCTTTCTTGTTCGTTTTTTGCACTCAGTACCGCTACCACTGTCACTCACAACTCGATTCTGTTCTCGACACACGAAACTCACCGTATCCACTCGCGAACTTTTTTCGGCACTTTTCCGGGTTTTACACAGCTGAACCACTGAATTCCAAGCTCTCGACAGTTGAAACCCATCCTCCCGGTTAAAGTTCTTATATTTAGTAATCTCGATAGCTTCCCTCACCAGTCTAGGGATATAGTGGCGTTCTGTCGAAATGACCTGAGGGTTATGTAACTCATGGTGCTTGCAACAGCACCGAAATATCGGGAACTCACAACAAACAGTAAACATGGTAAATATCCCGTTTCTAATGTTAATGTTAGTGTTAGTGACCATGATAGTTATAATAATAATAATAATAATTTCTTTATTTGTATAGAATGCAGGTATTACAATAATGGTGTTAGTTTCAAATATATTCCCAGTACATTCTGCCTGTTGGCATACAAAAATATAGTGGTTAACTTACAGATAATTAAGAAACTAAAATAAAATTAATTAGTACTTAAATTCAAAATGAGATCATGAATCAGCTTAGTCTAAATAATTTACATAATAAATAAGATAAAGTGAAACAAATATTACAATTCATCATTTATAAAATCGGTAACAGAGTAATAACATTTCTCTATCAGCAACGTCGATAGGAGTTTCTTGAATTTTATAAATGGCTGATCCTTAATACAATTTGGCAATTTGTTAAATATAATAGGAGCCATACCAATAATGTTTTTTTTAAGCAATGCAGTGTTATATCTACCAGTACACAATAGACTCTGATATTTTGATCTCATGACATTAGTTCGCATCCTTGTATCATTCAATGTAGGGAATAGATGCTTGTTAGTTTTTACGAATATAGCTACTTCGAGAATGTATAAACTAGGAAATGTTAGTATTTTGTGTTTCTTGAAAAAGGGAATGCAACTATCTGTAATTTTGAGATCAAAAATGGATCTTATGCACCGTTTTTGGGCTTTAAATATAGATTCCCTTTCGGAACAATTACCCCAGAATACTACACCAAATCTTAGAACAGAGACCACCAAACCGTGATATGCAACCATTAATGTGTCAACGTTAACTTTCTTGGACAGATTGTAGAGAGCATACGCAGACGTGCTTAATCTTTTGCAAACTTCTTCAGCTTGCGGTTTCCAAGTTAATTGACTGTCAATCAATATACCCAAGAATTTAGCCACGCTAACGCTATCAATAGTTTGTCCTTTATAAGTCATTTTTAGGTTTAAAGGAAGAATTTTTTGATAAAAATGCATTATATTTGTTTTATTGAGGTTTATGATTAGATTATTGTCGTTGAGCCAGTTTATTATTAATTTCAGAGAATTATTTATTTCACTTTCGTAAAGCTCTTTGTTGAGGCAGTCTATTAGGATTGTACTGTCATCGGCAAATAACACACAAGGATATGGGATGTGTCGGGGTAGATCATTTATATATAATAAGAATAATAATGGCCCAAGAACGCTACCCTGCGGAACGCCATATTTAATTGCCCTAGGACCAGATAAATATTTGACCTCACGTTTTGATTTGATGCATATTTTAGAGATTTCTGTATACTGAAGACGTCCACTTAGATATGATTTTATTAGTCGTAGGGCATTCCCTCGTATACCGTAAGCATCAAGTTTGACCAAAAGCGTTTCATGGTTCACGTGATCAAAAGCTTTGGTCATATCGGTAAAAATGGCACAAATTGGTATTTTTTTATCCACATTAACCATTATTTTATTTATTAAATCGTATATGGCCATATTTATATTTTTATTTTTACGAAAACCTTTTTGTTCCTCACATAATATATAATATTTTGACAGAAATGAATAAAATGACTCATAAATTACTTTTTCGATTATTTTGGAAAATACGGGGATTAAAGCTATTGGTCTATAGTTAGCCATGTCTTCTTTGTTGTTCTTCTTATGGAGTGGTTTAACTATTGTGGTTTTAAGACTATTGGGGAATGTTCCAACGGATATGCTTGAGTTAATAATGTGGCTTAGAGGGTTAGCTATTGTAGAACAGACAAATTTTATAACGTTTGTAGAAATACCGTCATATCCATAGCTCTTCTTGTTCTTTAAAGATTTGATCACCCTTATAATGTCTTGAGGGACAACTGGAGCCATAAAAATAGAATGAGGGTTATACGTTATTCTTAGCGTATCTTTAGTTGTGTCCAGGGGTGGATCTGAGATCTGATCAATAAAGAAATCGTTGAATGATTGAGCAATTTCATTAGGGTCAGTTAATATTAAATCATGTTTTTTTATTCTTGTTATGGGTTCACTTATAGATTTTGTATTATTTATTATTTGCCAGGATGTTTTAGATTTATTTTTGGAATTTTTAATTAGAAAGTTGTTCTGTGCTTTCTGGGTCAGTTTGATAATTTTTTTAAATTTTATTGAGTACTCTTTAAATGTCGTTTTATTTTCTCTAGTAGGATTAAGTCTTTGTTTCCAGAGTAATTGGCGTTGTTTTTTGCTGCAGATTCTAATACCTCTAGATACCCATTTGATCTTTTTTTCAGATCTTAATATGACTGTTTTGAAGGGGAAGCATAGTTCATAAAGGAGTTGAAATATTTCTAAAAAGTTATCATATGCTTCATTTGGATCCTCTGTGCTATATATATCTGAAAACGATAAGTTTTGGAGATGATTTCTAAAGATAATTAAATTTTCTTCAGATATGTCTCGTCTTGATGTCTTCCATGTTTTAACTTGACCGAACTTACTAACTTTTATTGTAAATATTTGGGCCGTATGATCGGATAATCCGAAGTCTATTATTTCACTTTGGCCGCTTTGTTTTGTATTGTGCGCAAAATTATCTAAGCAAGTTTTACTTTGAAATCTGGTCGGTCTATTTATTTCTAGCTTTAAATCGTAGTTCATAAGAAAATATTCAAAATCCATGCTAATTCTGTTCTTTTTCAGAATATCTATGTTAAAATCGCCGCACATAATAATTTTTTTGCTGGGTTTAGAAATCTTTTTAAGTATTATGTCTAGGTTTTCATAAAATTGGTGTAGATTAGTGATTTTTGGTGGTCTATACACACAAAGAATTGTAAGTTTTTGAGAAGGTAATTCAATTGCGCAACATTCTATAATGCCCGATATCGAATGTCTCACAATGTCAGGCAGTTCTTTATATTCGATGCCTTTTTTAACTAAGATACAGGCTCCACCGCGCTTAATGTTTTGTCTAGCATAACATGCCGCTAGCTTATAATTTGGTATATGTAAAAGTTTCTCTTGGCCAGACATTATGAAATGTTCGGTAATACATATAACATCTAAATCAATTTGTTTACTTAACAATTCCTGCAAACAAATAACCAATAAGTCGGACTTGCTTAAGAGACCGGCAATATTTTGATGCAATATATTTATATGATTAGAGAAAAAAATCGCATCGTGGAGACGATATGCTTGTTTGGTTGTCAGCTATATTTTCTTGTTGAGAAAGTGAATTATAATCAGCTATAGTTACCGACAGATTATAAAACACATTTCGCATACCACGATCGTTTATTTTCCTACTAAACTTAGAGAACATTGTAAAATCGTAACACAAGTCTAAATTTGAGTCAAACGCCATTGCATAGTTGTACGTCTGCAAGTCTAAATGAAGTAGATTATTAAAGGTCTCTATTCGCCAGTTGAACAATGTTGAATTATCACTTAATTTGAAAGTAGGAACACATATTATAATATTCGTGTGCTGTATTTTCTGCAATTTTTCTCTCAGTTTTATTATTATGTCCACATAGTTTTCAGTTTTATAGAAGTCTTTTTCTCCAATTAGAATAATGCAGAAATCATTAAATGTATATTCTATTAATTTCTTCTCCAAGTTGTTGATAAGCTGCTCCGTGCCACAATTCGGGGAAACATAATGACAAATTTCACAGTTTTGAAATGAATTCTCGGCTATAGACAAAATCTTGTTATTTTTATTTTCACTCACAATACATAGCTTATGTTTGGTGTTATTAGACTTGATGGACTCTGGTTCTGTTTCTTGGGATTGAAGTGCCTCAGTGTGTCTATTTTGTACAGAGACCTTTTCCTTAGCTGCTAGTGTCTGTGCAAGGATGTCAATTTCTGGAGGAGTAGTAGTAACATTTGCACATGATTTTGCCAGTATTTTTTTTGATTTTTTCTTTGGGGTAACGGTTGTCTCAGATGTTAATTTACTTGTAACTTGTTTCATTATCTTGTGCTTTGTATCTAAATGTTTTATTTCTTGTTTTAACTTCATGTTTTCTAATGATAAGTTATTAATTTCTTCGTGAGCTGCGCTTAGTTGTAGATTAACTTTTTGTAGTTCATTTTTAAGCTGCAAGATTTCTTCTTCGTTTTCATCATCGGATATATTAGGAGGTAGGCTACTAGATGTGCCATCTAGCGGTGAGTTCGCCGAATTATTATACGTACTTTCGTTTATTGTGTCGTTTGAAAGTGATGTGGCACGTTTTCTCATCCGAAACGTAATGTTTTCTAAGAATTCCATTTTTTATGCTGATAAAGATCAAGAAATAATAGAAAAAGAACTTTTGTTTGGGCTGGGTTTGAACTCGGGCCTCGAGCGTGCACCGCGACTCTCAAAAAGAGACCCACCTTTAGACAGCTTAGCCAAACGGTCAATTAATTCCTTGACGAAAATAGTGTTCTGTTTTTATTTTCGATATTTTTGAATTTTAATGTGACCGTTTTTTTTTCTTGTTATTGTAACAGTGACCGCGATTTGAAAAATGTGTTTTTGTTGCTTTTTAAGTGTTTTTAATGTAAAACGATCAAATATGCACTGTCATTAGTCACTAGGTTTTATTACTGTTTGTTTTAAATCCTTATTTATACAAAGATTATTGTGTACACAATGTTTACACTATTTTATAGTTGTAAGTTATATCACTAGTTTTCGCTGACAGGATTGTTTGCTAACACTGTCACTTGTTTATTGGAATACACTGATGCTATTTCACTACTTATTCACACTTGAAAACGATTTAGATAATTTAAAAACAATTTTAATTACGGAGCCGAAGTTAACATTGGCACTAGCGCCATCTACTCAGTGATAAAAGAAAAGTTTAAAAACTTATTATTTTTATTTATATTAATTATCATTATTCATACATACATTTGACCCATTTACGTTTTTTATGATATGCGTCATACTTGAAGCAAAATAATCATTTTTCTTTTCTTTAAAGCTTAAAGAAGAATTTGTTAGCAGTCAACAGCTAAATACAAAGTAACAACTGAAGATAAAAATATTTTTGTTCAACTAACTGTTTTCTCGCAACTGCATTCTTTCAACAAACACAGTTGAACTGCAATGACGCGCAACCAGAATTCCTGTAACTGTTTTAAGTGCAGGAACTCCAATAAATAAATAAACGCAACGAAGTCTAGTAAGACAGTAACTCCGCCCACAATTTTTTCAGAGTACGCGTCATATGCCGATTGTGATGCACGATTGGACCGCCCACGCTACGCTAGACTATCTCCATGATAGCCTTCTAAGAAAATCAATTTATTCTTGTCAATTCCTAGATAAGTAAACCTGTTTGCAGTTTTCTTGAGTTCTACAACATTTAATTTATTGAATTAATGTAAGTTACGCCTCTTTTTTGGTAGATTAAAGTTTTAGGCAAAGTCATTCTAGACTAAACTAGACTAGACTAGATAAAAAGTATTCTCTATTTAAATTTTATCAATAGAATAAGAGACTCTATTTCATACATGACAAAGTTGAAATTCTAATGGTCACTTGAAATCAATTTAAAATACGCAACGCTAAAGTCGGTACTTAAGTAGTTAACTATGGATTGAAATTATCTTGTGTTAATCCAGCACAAAGTCATATTATGTTCTAAATTTAAATGTACGGGATTGAGTACTTAATATCCTACAAACTTTTACATTACTTATATCAGAAATTACATTGAAAATCTTGGGGCCGGTTATGAATCGAGTAATTGAAGTAAAGAACGTGTCATATCCTATTTTAATGCCAAAGTTTGACAAATACTCAACTTCATATTTAAGTATTTGAAGTTAAGTATTTATAAGGTTCTAGACAGACGGGCTGCATTTAATCTATGTTCCGACTGCAGACGGTGTGCAGTTGTCGTTGGAACCGCACGCCAACTGCACACCGGCTGCAATCGGACTGTATAGTTGGTTTGCAGTTTTATTGCAGTCCTACTAACTGCATTCAAACTGCCAATTTGCAGTCGGAGTGCAGTTGAAATGCAAATGTCTAGAGCCTTATAAATACTCAACATCAAATTCTTAAATTTGATGTTGAGTATTTGTCAAACTCTGATTATTATTTAGCCTGAAAACTTGTTGCCTTATTCAAAAATCGGTGTAGGTCTTGTTCGCTGTCTATCACAATCAATAATCAATTCTAAGTTTCACAGCAAGTATTGACAGATACAGATGACAAACAAAGAAAAAACACTGTGCTGTCTAAATATTACAAAAGCAAAAGTAATCTAAGTAAGATTCATTGAACACAAAGCTCATTTTCGCTTGATGGATTATCAAAATATTTTAGTAGATAATTCGTCTTTCTAACAGTCCATTATGAGTCAAATAAATGTCTTATAAAGCTATGAATGGGTTCAGAACAAAGTTTGTCTATTGTACTGAGAGTTAACGGATTACTTAGTGAGTCTTTTATTGCCTGAGGGGTAAATAGAGCTGTGGGAGGCAGTAAACGAGGGAAACTGTTTTGAATTTGGAACGTTTTGCTAACGTGGACAACGAGTAGTATGTACGGTGCTTTTACGAGATCTACCTATAATGTGATTTTTAATTTCGTGGACTAAACTGACATTTGGGGGGTTGTCACTTTATCGTTACATTAAAATAGTGTCGTACCCTAACTATCCTGAGTGATCGAAAGTTAATCGAAAATCGAAGTAGATCGAAAATGAAACTATTTCAAGGCATAAAAAAAATATTTGTTTAGAAACTAGCGGCCCATATTTAGTTTTTACTCATTTATGTCAGACTTAATTTTATCGATTGCATTTATTTTATTGTTGATTTCACATTTAACACAATAAAAGTTCATGTATTATGTGTATGAATACTGTTATATTTAAATATATTACGTTTATATTCATAAAACATTTATTTACACCAATTAGTAAAAATAAATTCAGGAGTCATGTCACATCGATTCGATGAATCACTTATGATTGAGCCTTACCTACAACACTATGCTCCGCGCTTGCAACATTTAAAAAAAATAAGGTAAATAGCAGCTGTCAGTTTAGTCCACGAAATTAAAAATCACAGTATAGCCTTTTTATCCGACTGCAGGAGTTATGTATGTATATATGTCCACGCTCTACAGCCCAAACGGCTTGACGGATTATAACATATAAGGTGTCGTTGCAATCGTCTCAATTATGGGAGTGACAAAGGCAACATCATTTTTAAATCCCTCCCCCCCCATTCAATTTTTCTTTCGCTGTCGGAACATTAAGGGTATCAAATGAAAGCTACTAAAGAGACCATTCCAAGATTCCAAAAATATATACATCGTAACACTTTTATGTTAGTATTTCGGCACAAATTCAAGATAAGCGTAGTTTTTGTAGTAAAATAAATAATATTTTACCACATTACTTATTTTGAGAATTCTTTCTTTAATAAATCTAAAAAATCTAAAATAAAACAAATTATTATAAAAACGAAAAACCTGACAGGAAAAAAATAATGAACTGAAAACAGAAAAACAGATACTAAGTATAATTTATACATTTAACTAGCTTCTGCCTTCGGCTTCGGCCGCGTGTTTGTCGAAGTTTATCCCAAGGGAACATTTTAGGACTGATCAACCACATATGCTAATTTACAACACAGCCTAGACTGAAATCAATTTTTCTTATTAGCCGGTGTCAAACCCAATTCTAATCTGTCCAACCCGGTCATCGAACCCAGTCAACTATAAGCACTCACAAACGTATGCGACGAGCAAGGCCAATCAGGAAGTCAAAATTTACTAAATCTATTCCTATTAATTTATCAGCCTTGCATAAATCAATCTAGTTGAGTTTACTCAATTTTGCTGAAGTTATTCTCAAGTTTCGTGCCGAGTACATGGAAACTTACAAGTAACTCACATCTTGGTTCTTACTTACTTGGGAACAAAAACTACACAAGCCAGCGATCCGTGGACTTTGAAAATGTTGTGAATGTGTCAACAGTTTTTGGATACCTACTAGTGATACTATGAGATACAGTTATGGCCCACAACTTCTGTGTAACGATTGTTTTAAGATATTATTTTTTATTTCATAACAAACCCGCTCTCGAATTCGGTCGTTATAGCGGCAACAGAAATACATCATCTGTGAAAATTTCAACTGTCTCGCTATCACGGTTCATGAGATACAGCCTGGTGACAGACGGACAGACAGACAGACAGACAGACGGATCGCGAAGTCTTAGCAAAGGGTCCCGTTTTTACCCTTTGGGTACGGAACCCTAAAAACGGAGTAAAATTACAATCAATGATCGTACTTTAAGCTTTCATTTACCATTATCGGCACCGGAATACCACCGAAATCTAAAAAAATGCCTAATTATGCCATTTTCAGCTGTAAAGAATGTATAGAAAAAGTTGTCTGAGGCATTGGAAATATAACGTCTGATAACCTTAATTATAATTATAACCTTGGATGAATTCTATGAAGGCAAGACCGTGCTTTGAAGATGGCTGTTTACTCTTGCGTCATAGGCTAGGGTTATAGGTGGTAGGAAACGCGGGCAAAGAGTTTACACTTTCTTCAACTTATCGAAATTCGTGAAAAAAGGATGACACTATATAATGCCATACACATTAATGTCAAAATGCTGAATCTAACCACGATTATTTATTTTTATTTCGTTTCAATCTCGAGAAACCTTTTCAATAGTTGCCCGAAATTAGCCGAATCAGTAATACGTTACTTAATCTAAATTTATTTATAGTTATAACAGAGTCAAGGTACTTACTAACAGACACAACAAAAACAACATTCAAACGCAACAAAAACAAAATAAAATAAACATTGAGAAGCACAAAGCATAATTAAAAATTATTTCTTTTAAAATTTTCACGTAAATTAAAAACAAACAAAACAACCATTTTAAATTCATAAAATAACAATTTACCGACTTGTCAATATAACATAATATGAGACTTAGACTAACAATAAGTTGGAATTTCAGTTTTGTGCATTTTATTTCACTACTAAAGCCGACAGTGTTTTTACTTGAATGTGGAAATCCCGACGTTTCTAGAAATGAAGCCACATTTTTATGTTCTAAGCTAATTTGAATGTACAATCACGAAGGAACAATTTGCAATTTGCGATGAATGAAATTACGCAACCTAATTCTTAGAGTGGAACTTTGGTCTTTTGATCGGCTCATTTATTTTGTAAAAGTTCATCTATTCTGAACTTAGTGGAAGTGAGCTATCAATATCTACCATTAGGTGGAATGACATTAGGTGGACTTCACCAGACTCTTAACAAGTTTTCAGTGCGAGATTAGTACAGAATAGATCGGCTGAATGCACAGCGCTGTGGTATGCGATATGCGGCGCCGGATATATAATCCTCCGCATCGCTGACGCATACTGCGACAAAACAAAATACCATTATAGACAATTGTCATACAATTATAATTTTGTCCAGCACAACATTCCGCATGCCGTTGCCGTTGTGTGTTTTGCGCGGCTGTGAAGCATAATATTTTCCCTGTAGTGTAAGATATTAATTCAAATTCTTTATTGCGCACCAAGTGTACAGAATATGTTAAAATAATATAATACTTTAAAAAGTAAATATTCTTATCATTGCAAGAAAAATAAAAATAATAAAAATAATTAAAAACTAAATTCACGGTGCAAAATAAAAATAAAAATCTAAATTAATTGGAGCAGCTCAATCTCAAGCCTTTTTGTCCTCAACGTAATCTTTAATGTTATAAAACGCTTTCTGGCACAACTTACGCTTAATGAATGATTTGAATTTATTAACACTTAGACCTTGTACGTGGCTTGGAAGCTTATTATAAAAGCGTACACATTGATATCTAAACGAGCCACCTATTTTCTTGAGCCTTGTTGTAGGTACTAATTTATCTCTGCGAGAGTGTCTCGGGCTTAATTTATAAATTGATCGAACAGCTCTTTTCTGCAAAACAAATATAGTCTGGATGTCGGCGGCATTTCCCCACAACAGAATACCATACGACACGAAGATGTTAACATAATGTTAGTTCTTAGAAAATAGTTGCCTGTTAAGGCATTGCAATTTAAATAGTTTTAAAAATAAACATTTTACAACAATTACAATTACAGTTTACATTATATTAATTATCATTATTCATACATACATTTGACCCATTTACGTTTTTTATGGTATGCGTCATACTTGACGAAAAATAATGTTTTCTTTTCTTTAAAGCTTAAAGAATAATTTATTAACAGTGAATAGCTAAATAGAAAGTAAAAACTGAAGATAAAAATATTTTTGTTCAACTAACACTTGCATTATTCGCACTTGCATTCTTTCAAGAAACACAGTTGAAATGCAATGACGCGCAACCAGAACTGTTTAAAGTTCAGGCACTACAATAAATAAATAAACGCAACGAAGTCTAGTAAGACGTAATTCCTACCCAACATTTTTCCAGAGTACGCGTCACATACCAATTGTGTTGCACGATTGGACCGCCCACGCTTTGCTAGACTATCTTCATGATAGCGTTCTAAGAAAATCAATTTATTCTTGTCAATTCCTAGATAAGTAAACCTGTTTGTAGTTTCCTTGAGTTCTATAACATTTAATTTATTGAATTAATGAAAGCTACGTTTCTGTTTTGGTAGATTAAAGTTTTAGGCAAAGTCATTCTAGACTTTGCCCGTAGATTCATTGAAATTCTAACTACGTTAGTGTTACCGAATAAAAAGTATTATCTATTTAAATTTGATCAATGGAACAAGAGACTCTATTTCACACATGACAAAGTTGAAATTTGAATGGTCAATTAAAAATCAATTTCAAATACGCAACGCTAAAGTCGATACTTAGTTGGTAACTATGGATTGAAATTATCTCGAGTTAATCCAGCACAAAGTCATATTATGTTCTAAATTCAAATGTACGTGATTGAGTACTAAATATCCTACAAACTTTTACATTACTCACATCAGAAATAACGTTGGGAATCTTGGGGCTGGTTATGAATCGAGTAATTAGAGTTAAGAACGTGTCAAACCCTATTTTAATGCCAAAGTTTGACAAGTTTACAGGCTAAATTAGAGATTGACAAATACTATGTATATATATTAATAATACCTATATAACACTCAACTTCAAATTTAAGAATTTGAAGTTGAGTATTTGTAAGGGTTTAGACAGACGGACTACATTTCATTTTATTTTGCGTTGGAACCGCACGCCAACTGCACACCGACTGCAATCGCACTGCACAGTTGGTTTGCAGTTTTATTGCAGTCATACTAACTGCATTCAAACTGCAAATTTGCAGTCGGAATGCAGTTGAAATGCAGTCAGTCTGTCTAGAGCCTCATAAATACTCAACATCAAATTCTTAAATTTGATGTTGAGTATTTGTCAAACTCTAATTTAGCCTGAAAACTTGTTGCCTTATTCAAAAGTCGGTGTAGATCTTGTTCTTGTCTATCACAATCAATAATAATCAATTCTAAGTTTCACAGCAAGTATTGACAGATAAAGATGACAAACAAAGAAAAAACACTGTTCTGTCTAAATAATACAAAAGCAAAAGTAATCTAAGTAAGATTCATTGAACACAAAGCTCATTTTCGCTTGATGGATTATCAAAATATTTTAGTAGATAATTAGTCTTTCTAACAGTCCATTATGAGTCAAATAAATGTCTTATAAAGCTATGAATGGGTTCAGAACAAAGTTTGTCTATTGTACTGAGAGTTAACGGATTACTTAGTGAGTCTTTTATTGCCTGAGGGGTAAACAGATATGTTGCAGGCAGTAAACGAGGGAAACTGTTTTGCATTTGGATCGTTTGGCTTTAGTGGGCAACGAGTAATAAGTACGGTGCTTTTACGAGATCTACTTAGCCTTTTTATCCGACTGCGGGAGTTGTGTATGTATCTCCATTTCTATGGCTCTATAGCCCAAACGGCTTGACGAATTATGACATATCAGGTGTCGATGGATTCGTCTCAATTGTGAGAGTGATAAAGTCTACATAATTTTTAAATTATTGCCCCCCCTCCCCCAAATAAAATTTGCTTTGATTTAAATTTAATTTATTTTGTTTTTCTTTGTCATAACCTAATGGGTATCAAATGATAGCGTAACTTTTATGGCAAATTAAATAATCCTCTATCACATAACTTATTTGGAGAATTATTTCATTAATAAAACTAAAATCTGAAATAAAACAAATTGTTATAAAGACGAAAAACCTGCCTGCAAAAAAATTATTAACTGAAAAGAGAAAAAAAATACTAGGTATAATTTATAGTACATTAAATATTGTGAGGTGCTGTAGGCTACAAGAAATTATAGAAAAACCTGCCAGAACTTCGTTTGTCACCGCTCGTAGTAATAATACCTGTTTTTACCAGACTGCCGAAGGAGGGTAATGTGTTTATCAGTCTATGTATGTATGTATGTTTGTTCCTATGTGGCGTTCTAGAGACCAAACGCGTTGTCCGATTTTGATTATTCTTAAGTCAATCGATTTATTTTAACCCTGCAAGTGTCACTGGCTACACTAAAATTGGAAAATAGAAAAATGGCGGCTTTTGGGCGCCACATTGTTAAGCCCAATTTTTTTTCTTCCGAACCCATCGTGTGGGATATCAAAATAAAGGGTTTTATGAGATGATTTCAAAAATATAAAACACTTATATGTTTAAATGTACCTCAAGAAAAAAAGGTAAGCTAAAAAGTTATAAATAATAAAAACAAAAAATCAAGATACCCGACCGCTTAAGAAGCGAACTAAAAAGTCGTAAATAAGAAAAAAGTCATGCTGTGCAGTCGGAGGATACATCTGGTTTTGGTCAGCCAGCTCGCGAATATGTATGCTCCAACTGCACAGCATGATTTTCTTCTTTTTTACGTCTTTTTAGTTCGCTGCTTAAGCAGTCGGGTTTTTGTTTTAATAATGTTTTGTTTTTTTTTTCAACTATATTAGAGTCGTTTAGCATCTAGTCAACAAATACAAATACAAATATCTTTATTTGTTGAACATAGGTAGGTTAGATACAGATGTTGTGGTTATTGAAGAACGCTATGTCTAACCGTCATCGGCGTACAAATAATACAGACAGACTACTATAGCTAAGTATACAATAGCTTCATGTAATATACTAGTTATAAGAAAAAAAACCTGGTCATTTTACATGGAGAAACTGTCTATCTGATCTCCACACTCCAGTTATAGACCTCGCCAATCTTCTGGGCCGCCCTGAAGTTGGGTTTCTGATGCGCAAGGCACGGATCGGTGCTGTTTTTGTATGAGATTTACTACTGCGCAGCCCATTGTAGCCAATTTCAGGGCGGCCAATAAGTTTGCCGAGGACTATACCGCGGGTAAACGATGCAAGTGTCGTCACATCTAATATTATCTGACAACCGAACCGACGAGTTAACGCGGTTTCCGAAGCATGGAATACTTATTGCTATCAAAAGGGCACAAAGCCAGTATGGGCTGCTACAAAGACATTACAGACGGAAAAACTCAATAAAACTTAGCCCAAACCTGGGCTCTCTAACCTAGAACCTCTTGATTAGAAGTAGCTTGCGACCTCTAGACCAACGAAGCAGATATGGTGTGTATCAACACATTATCATATAACATGTTGTTGTTGAATTACGTATTTTACCTATGTTTGCAGTATTTGTAAGTATGTGAGAACCATGTTCCTATTTATCAAATTAATGAATTTACCTGTTAATGCTTTTAATACTTTATACCTGTACGTAGTATAGTGCGTAATGCTATTCTGGGTGCATCGTCCTCACATATATGAATTTATTAATGTATGTACTTATGTAAATATTGTAATCCACTTTTTTTTTAAAGAGCATGTGTGGAGTTTCTTGTCCGTTCTTCTCTATAACAAGCTATATTGCCGAATGGACGGTAGAATCATTTATCTATAATTTACAAGTAATAGTATTTATTACTTGTAAATTTTAATTGTTGAAGTTCAAAAGTGCCGCTTAAGTTGAAAGTTGAAATAAATATTTTTGACTTTTACTTTATCGTAAACCATGTGGCAACGTAACTAACTCAGCAATTTTAGTCCCTAGTCATTATAAAAAGCTCTTAAAAGATGGTGACAGATAAAAGAAAGAAAGATAAAAAACACAGATAGCTGAAGAGCCTTTCAACTGCAGTTTCTTATCGGTGAGAAAATTACAAGAGGTTCGGTTTACGATAAAGAAATAATTTATTAAAGAAGAAGTTCAGTCACATCTGAGAGACCATCAAAAGACTCCAAGAATTCGTAATGTGATAGTTATCTAGTCTTTACATGAATATACAGAAAGGTCAACCAACGAGAGTACATTACATGATGAAAATCGCTTTTGAATTTATTTAATTGGCTTGTTTGGCTGTATTTTTTTTGTAACACTAGTATTGTCACACCAATAACAGCCCCACTTCGTGTCCAGCAATTACTGTCCATACCTGGTTGCCTGGAAGAGATCGCGGAATGCGATAAGGCCGCCCATTGTATGTGTTTTTAGTTTTAAGTGTCCTTTATAAATGTAACTTAGTGTACAATAAAGTATATAATAAATAATAAATAAATAATAAATATTTGTACTACCTATAAAGTGCCTAAAATTCTTCTATCACCGCACTAATTTGTATTCCTTTATTTATTTATATTCTTATTTAATACATTTCTAAATATTAAAAAAAAAAACAAAACTTAAAAAAATATTTAAAAATATAAAAAATACAGGCCCACCAGTATCGGGAACAGAGTCCAAGCTACCGGTCATCCCACTTATTATTATTAAGGATAAAGTTTTTGAGTGTGTATGTTTGTTACTTCTTCACGCCAGATCGACTGAACAGATCTGGATGAAATTTGGCAAAAAGATAGATTATAGTCAGGAATAGGACTAGGACTTTTTATCCCGGGAATATGTTCCCTCGGAATAATTTTAGAAATTTCACACGGGCGAAGCCGCTGGTAGAAGATATTTAGAAATATATATACAGGGTGTCCCAGAAATCGACGTCAAGTCGTAAATGGGTGATAGACCAAGTTATAACAGTTCTCAGAAAAATACGAAAAAAAAGATATCTCATGTTTTTAAAAAATTATGTTCACTTTAAAAATTTACTAAAAAAATCAATCCCTGTAATGGTTCTTTAACTCCAATTGCTACAAATCCCATAATTTATCAATTTTTTTATTATTATGTAATCTTGAATAATGCTTGTGTAGATTTTTGCCTAAAATTTAAAGCCAACTCCTCCTACTTAGAAGAAAATTAAACTTTTTCAAAACCAAATTATTCAAATTTACTGTTTCGCCCAACTTTAACTGACTGTACTGAAAAAAAAATGTACTACGCTAGTTTGGCAAGTAACATGAAAAATTGGCGCATTTAATAAGGATTCAAAAATGGTGTAACACTTGCTAGATTACGTTTTCAATAATTGGTCAAATTTTTTTTTGTAAATAGTATCGGTTTTTACCCAAAATGTCCATACTTCCTTAAAATGACTTTAGCTTACCTAAAGCTTTGCTAAACTCCGTTTCTAGTTCGATAGAGACGGAGAGAGTCATTTTACGAAGTGTGAGCGAGATAAGAAATCGAAATTTTACGTAATTTAAGAGCAAAGTTATGATAGTGACTCAACCTTTTTACTTTAAGTCAGGACCAGTTTTCTCATCTTAGAAAAAAAAAACAAATTATCAGATTTAATTTTTTTTTATTACAATAAATGTTCAAACTGCCTTCCTTCGACGGCAATGCAAGCACGACATCTTCTTAAAAAAGATCTGGTTATTTTCCGGGCAAATCTTCCCCTATTTACAAAGACAACGGCTTCCGTTATTCTTTCCCGCAGCTCGGCTAAATTCTCTATTGTTTTTGAGTACACTTTCTCTTTTACCGCTCCCCAGTAAAAAAAATCTAGGGGATTTAAATCAGGCGAACGGGGTGGCCACAAGATTGTCCCACCGCGCCCTATCCACCTTGCACCACAGAAGCACTTGGGTCTTCTTGGACTGCTTGTAGTACGACGTCTTCGTACGGATTACGATGTCTTCCTTCACCATGTACTTGGTTAGGGAATCGTCCCTCTGATAGTGAACGGTGCACATTAATAAAAACTCGATGATCTGGGTGACGATTGTTCGGGTACCTCTCACGATAAAGTCTAGCGGCTGCATTGGCATTGCATCTGCATTCCCCATAAACGAGGTGCATGTTCGCATATTGCAATGCAGTGTATACAGCCATGGTAGTACTACACAATCACAGGATCAGCAACAGTCCAGAGTAAAGCACAGGTCGTCAGAAAGAGGAATTAAACAGTCCAAATCACAAGCAATTAAGTCCAGAAAACAACGCAAAAAGTGGTAAGTACGGAATCAACATGAACGAATACGGAGATGCGCAGTAAACAAAGCAGCGTAACGTACTGATTTGTAATTGTGTGTGCGTCTGCGCTTACAAAACAGAACAATAACTACTGCTGTCTCATTCGCACTCATCGGTAAATTGTATCTCCGTTTCATGATAAAGGTTGTGTCACTGATAAAGGTGGCGTCACTCTCTGTCTCGCTCACACTTCGTAAAATGACTCTCTCCGTCTCTATTTAAACGGAGAAACGGAGTTTAGCAAAGCTTTAGGTAAGCTAAAGTCATTTTAAGGAAGTATGGACATTTTGTGTAAAAACTGAGACTATTTACAAAAAAAAACTTGACCAATTATTGAAAACGTAATCTAGCAAGTGTTACATCATTTTTGAATCCTTATTAAATGCGCCAATTTTTCATGTTACTTGCCAAACTAGCGTAGTACATTTTTTTTTCAGTACAGTCAGATAAAGTTGGGCGAAATAGTAAATTTGAATAATTTGGTTTTGAAAAAGTTTAATTTTCTTCCAAGTAGGAGGAGTTGGCTTTGAATTTTAGGCAAAAATCTACACAAGCATTATTCAAGATTACATAATAATAAAAAAATTAGATAAATTATGGGATTTGTAGCAATTGGAGTTAAAGAACCATTACAGGGATTGATTTTTTTAGTAAATTTTTAAAGTGACCATAAATTTTTAAAAACATGAGATAGATTTTTTTTCGTATTTTTCTGAGAACTGTTATAACTTGGTCTATCACCCATTTACGGCTTGACCTCGATTTCTGGGACACCCTGTATATATATATATATATATTTTTTTTTTTTTAAACTTTGCCCCACACTAGGAATTTCTTCCTGTATCGTGGGTGCGTTTACAAACATATAAACTCACATACACAAACACCCAGAGACGGAACAACTATCTGTTAGGTCATACAAATATTTGTTCCGTGCGGGAATCGAACCCGCGACACGCAGCGCAGCAGTCAATCGCTCAACCACTGCGCCAACCGTGCGCCCAAATAAACGTGAAAGTTTGTATGTATCACGCAAAAACGACTGAATGGATTTGAATGAAATTTTACGCAGAGATAGGTTCCTGGATCCTTTTTATTCCTGTTTAATGCTCCTTTGGGATAAAAAAAAAATACTTTTCATGCTGGCGAAGCAGGCAGAAGCCTTGTATGAAAAATATATATATTTTCACGGGTTGAATTTGAAATCAAACGGTAAAGGTCATATCTCTGGTAAGTATACATGCAGAGCTCATTCATTACTTAGAATATATTCGTCAACCAATGACAGGACAATCCCACCGCACTCGACGAAGTCCCGGAGATTTAATTTATCTGTCTTGGATCCCGCAACGAAATTAATCAGAAAAGAATAAAGGAGGAGTAGGAAAACAAAAACATAATT
Organism: Anorthoa munda; assembly: GCA_945859665.1. Classification (NCBI taxonomy): domain Eukaryota; kingdom Metazoa; phylum Arthropoda; class Insecta; order Lepidoptera; family Noctuidae; genus Anorthoa; species Anorthoa munda. The sequence continues at coordinate 4,473,112 of OX243900.1, read as the reverse complement.
TCCACTTCCCTCCATATCAAGCAGGAGTCAGAACAAACAAGGCCAATAGGCACAAAGAGTCTTTTACAACTGGGATAAGCCCAGTGGGGCTCGGATAACCAATGACAGCAGCTTAAAATGTGATTTCACAACAGATTATCAGATCAGAGGCTTCAATATAAGCTTGGAAGGTAATCCTTAAAATAAAAACCACGGTCCCAATTTTACTGTAGGTAACAAACACCTAAAGCTCTTCAATTTTCCAATACACACGACTGGTAAATTCAATTTTCCTTCGAATAAATAAAGTACTAAAAATAGCCCTTTTACGTACAACCGGTAAGAGAGATGACGTCAGAAGACATGCGGCAGACACGACAAATATTTATACAGCACTAGCTTCTGTCACCGGCTTTGCCCGCGTGAATGTCTGCAATTTATTCTGTTTCAAGATCCCTGATAGCTACAGTCGGAGGGTCTTAAGTTCAAGAGTGAATAAGTAACTTCTACGCAAGCGTGCTCCATCGTTGACTATATCATCACTTACCATCAAGTATATAAACTTAAAAACATAAAATAAAAATAAATACCTACATATAAACTGCAGCCTAATTGCGTGAGTAAATTCGGCAAGGCAAAGGGTTTGACCCCATGATAGAGTATGACAAATCTAATACCTTTAAACGAGAAATTCTTGTATATATATGTAATCTGAATCTCGGAAACGGCTCCAACGATTTTCATGAAATTTAGTAAGCAGGGGGTTTCGGGGGCGATAAATCGCTCTAGCTAGGTTTCATGTTTAGAAAACATTGTTTTCTCTATTTCTACCCAAGCAGAGCTCGGTCACCCAGGTACTTCTCTTTAAATAATAAGGTATTGCCCAAAATTATTGGACGCTGTCCTTGGTCAAGGTGAAGATACTGTTTTCGAAAGAGTATATCTTTCATGGAGTCAAACCACGGGGCCAAATTCACTTACGCAATTAGGCGGCTGGTTAATGGGCACCCAACAATAGTTAAAAACAATATCTCAAGGGATTGTATTACAGAGATGAAAATTATATTTCTCCAAGGTCCAGTCTATATCTACCAAAATGTTATCCAAATTGGTTTGCCAGTTCAGGCGTGAAAATTTAACAAACTGACAAACATACAGTTTCTTTCGCATTTATATGATTAGTATAGATTTATGTAAGGATAAGGGTTACCGGTTAGATACGTCATCAATGTTGCCATAACTCGCGCAAAAATAACGACTGGAAGGGATTGAGCCCTTCAGTTTAACGACGCTTAGCCTCATCATTGTATTATTTACTTTGAACCTTTTCGGATTGAGTTATTGAAAGTTCTATTTTAATGTAATCTGTGGTGTTTTTGGGTAGCTTGTTAGTTCTTTTGTTTTAAGGAAATGGTAGTGTTTGTGTGGATGGCTGACTGTTTGAAGATTGGTTATGTAGCTGCCACCCGGGGCACCGCCCGCGTGGTATTAGTACTTCCCCCAATATTTGTATTTGATACTGCCTATGTTTGTGTATTTCTGGTGAGTTCCATCAAGACCCTTTCGGTAATTTTTGCGTGAAGTATAGTAAACATCCTCAATAGCCCATGGGAACAAGGAGTGTAGTATTATGTGTACCAAAATCTTTAACGCCGTTTCTAAATTAAGAATTTGAAGTAGAGTTTTGTCAAACTCTTCTTATAGTTGTGACACTCTAAGAAGTTGGATTTGACAGCTTTATAATACTTAATAATAATTAAACTTGATGCTTACGAATGATACTCGTTGTTATTGTATAGGGGTAACATAAAAAGGGTCTTTCAACAAGGACGGGTCGATGTTAAAATTGAATAAAACAAGATGTGTGTGAGATATTACGAAATTTATTTTTTATTTAAAAGGCCCATTTATGCCATTATGGATGGAATATGGCATCGTTCAAATGTCCGCCGCGGCTTCGTATGGTGGCACGAATCCGAGAGGTCCAATTTTTAATGATTCTGCTGCATAGATCGAGCGAGCGCTACAGATCAATGATAAACAATTTCTTTTGGCTTGAATTGAACAATATGGACGTGAACGACATGTGGTTCCAGCAAGATGGCGCTACTTGCCACACAGCGAACGACACAATCGACATTCTGCATGAACGGTTTGAGGGTAGAGTTATCTCTTGAGTTCTCTTTTTCTTGTGGGGTTTTCTGAAGTCGCAGGTCTATGCCAATAAACCACATTCGACCGTTGCCCTGAAAGCCAACATAACGCAGGCCATCGCTTGGATTCAGCCGGATCTATGCAGCAGAGTCATTAAAAATTGGACCTCTCGGATTCGTGCCACCATACGAAGCCGCGGCGGACATTTGAACGATGTCATATTCCATCCATAATGGCATAAATGGGCCTTTTACATAAAAAAATAATTTCGTTAATATCTCACACACATCTTGTTTTATTCAATTTTAACATCGACCCGTCCTTGTTGAAAGACCCTTCATTACTATGTTTTTGTTAATAAGGATAATGAATTTGATTTATTAATATCTTACGTACAAAGTTATCGCGGCATGTAAAATGAGAAACGTCATCGGACTTCATAGATTGTCACGATTATAAGTCTGCAAACCTGTCAAACTTTGGCATGAAACTGAGGTTTGTCACGCTCAACTCCAAATTCTCGTTTCAGATACCGGGTATTAGCGTCAAAACCTGGCCATGAAAAACTATCAGTACAGTTGTTTCATATATTTTCTAACTTTTATCCGCCTGATATTCAAAGCAGCAGCTGGCTAGATACTTCGATACCATCCCGGGACAATTTTCTTAATAACCCTACTCAATCTTATGAAATCTGGAGATTTTTTCAGTAAAATTTGTTTATGAGGCTCCCCAACCTACTTGTAGACTAATAAACTTCTAAGATTTTGACTAAAGAACGAAAAATAGGTATTAATTTTGATTTAATAGGTAATAATATATAAATTCAAAATTTTGCCGTAGGTACTAAATTCTATTATGAAAAGAGGGCACTTGTTTTTGACGCAAATTACTCTATTTATCACAAAGAAAGGTATCTAAATTATCATCATTTTGCTGGCTGGCAAAAAACATAGAGCTGGCTGGATTTGAACACGCATTCAAATGTAGAATCAATTTGAATTTGTAGAACGTGTTGATTGTATAAATAGTGGGAGGAGGTGTTCCCAAAAAGGAAGAGGTTTTCAATTTGGGTGTTTATTTTTTATTTTTTATGTATGTTCGAGCATAACTCCGTCATAACTAAACATATTTGCAAAAATTATTATTCGAAAGAAGTTAATTCAGAAATGATTCCATTTAAATTTGGGAAAGATCTGACGAAGAACTTCGGCGATATAAAACAGAACTCTTCAATTAATGACGGCAATCTCTAGGGATTGCTGCAATCACATGTCTGTTTATTGTTTACACCATTTCATAACATACCATCACGCCAGTATGCTCTAAACGGGTACGCAGATGTGTACAATTCACCCTGGTACACTCTTATTCCACTGGTTATGTTCAATACCATGTTATTCGTGCAATATATTCTGGCATCACTGTGGGCATTATATGTACCTTACTATAGAACTTGTCCATTATGTACCACTAAAAAGTGAAAAATAAATTCTTTTCTGAGAGGAAGTCGGTTGTATTTTTTTGTAAAAAAGTTTTTTATATGTCTTTAATAAGATATATATTTTTTAACCTTATTTTTAGCTTACCGTGCATTGTCATACAAACCAAACGTGTATGCAAATTCATCTTAATCGAATCGATAATTAATTATAAATGTGAAAGTTTGGATGGAACTGTGGATCTATGTTTGTTACACAATCACGCCAGAACGGCTAAACGGATCTGGATGAAACTTGACACAGAGATAGATTTTAGTTTGGAATAACACATAGGTTACGTTTCATCAAGGTATAATGTTCCCTTGGGATAAGAAAACACTTTTCACGCGGGCTAAGCCACTAGCAGAAGCAGTGAATAAAATTAGTTAAAGACCATATTATTGGCAATAAATGATGATTCTGAAATTTTGAAAATTCTGATTCTGACCCAAAAACCCGAAGCTGTGAGATTTATTTAAGAAATAGCACTCTCTCACTCTTCAAACACGGTACGTTTATTTATCAAATAAGACAAACGAGGAAAATTCCACAGTAAGTAAAATTGTACATAGACAGTAGTGAAAGTAAATGAAGAAGGCATTGTTGGGAGACAGGATATGAATACAGATTGTACTCATTAGTTTCTGTTGTGGTGAACGCATTTTAGTACTAGTAGTAATGTAGAAATAGTAAGGACATACTACATAGACATTTGTCGAAATGGCTGATAGACACCAAAGTATGATAAATGACATTTATTTTGTAAGTTGGTTAAAAATAATAACAAAAAAATAAAATCATTGATCCGACTTGTATCAAAAAGTATAATATCGTAACTTGAAAACATGTTTTTTTTTATGGAGATATTTTGATAATGCCACGCGTTTATGAGATACTAGCTGTTGCCCGCAGCTTCGCTCCCGTGGGCCACCCCACAGGATCCGTTTTCGGGATTAAAAAATAGCCTATGTCACTCAGGAATAATGTAGCTTTCTAATGGTGAAAGATTTTTTCAAATCGGTCCAGTAGTTTCGGAGCCTATTCGGTACAAAAAAACAAACAAACAAACAAAAAAATCTTTCCTCTTTATAATATTAGTATAGATTAACTCATTACTGAAAATAATTTCATGACAAGTGAAAGCGTCAAGGACCTCCTTACCGTGATACGTGTATTTTGATCGTGTTAGCGAAACCGCCTTTGCGTTTTTTTTCGTATCGTTTGAAATATTGGAATACATTAGTAGTTCACGACTTTTATTTTTTTGTTATCTGGTGGAGACTTTAACACTTACAAGTCAGTATTTTTTCTAGGAGGCTGCTATAATATGCTTACTAGCTTCTTCATGTCGAAAATTATCTCGAGGTAACATATGACCTGAATGAATAGTATCCTATGTGCTATTCCTGACCATAATCTATATCCGTTTCAAATTTCATCCTGTTTGGTCCAGCCGTTTGAGCGTAAAGAAGTAACAAACATACAAACACACACAAACACTCACAAACTGTCGCCTTTATAATATTATTAGAGTGAAGTGTGATAGGTACGACAATTTTAACTTCAGACAACCAGAAACAAGTTGGAGCATGTGGATAATTTATATCTGCCACTAGAGTTTTAAATATACATATTAGTAAACAATAAAAATGTCTAGCAAAGTGCCGAAGTAACAAGGCCCTGAATTTTTTTTCAGCAAGTTCAAAAACATATTTTATTTGACTGCGGTAAAGAAGATAAATATGCATTCGATGTTTTTTCAATATGACTGTGATTAACCAAATACTGACTTAGTTTTTGATTGATAAATATCATAAAATCAGCAATATACCAATATTCACCTAAAGAAGAGTCTAAATATTTCGCCGTATTCAATCGACATTCGTTAAGCTATACTGGCCAGTATTGGAAAACAATCAAAACGACCACCAAGAATGCTAGTTCGATGTCTTCAATATTTCCCGTCACGAAACCTTCATTCAGCCAATGTTAGTAAACATTATCCTTGACGCTTCTCAAACTCTATTGGATCCCAAAACACTTAAAGACACTCAGAATTTAATTTGATGTGGTTTCGGCGATTTGATTTAGGTGTTTCGAAACCCCTAAATAACGTTAAACTCTTAATGAAAACAGCTATACTGCCGCCATGAGGAAAAGGGGCGCATCTGTTCAAAACATAAAACGGAGATAAAACTAAAAAAGATCTGAAATATTCAGCGAAACTTGGCTATTCACTATTGTACATCGAGCATGGAAGCTCGTATATATTTTTTTTTGTCTATTAAAGAAAGAAAAGAAAGAAAGAAAACATTTATTGCCAACTGTAACAGAACATGTGAAATCACAAATTAGCTTATAGGCTCGTGCTTGACCACTATCTCACCAGATGGTAAACGATGATGTGGTCTAAGATGGAGCACGCTAGGCTAGTAGTAACCTATTCACTCTTGACATAAAGTCCACTAGATTGTAGCTATCGGGAAACACAGACTCCGGCAAGGAAAAAAAAAAAAGAGATGTTGCTTTTTTTTTTTTTGAGATGGGTTTTCTCTTGACTCTAGTCTAGGTGACGGAGACAGAGTCGAGTCATGTTCCCTGTTTTCCTGATTACGATATTCCGAGTATGTAAATAACTAAATTTTGCCTAAAAGAACAGAAACACCCCGTGTTCTTTGGACGGCAGTATGGTTAAGTCGATTTCCATCTTCACCAATAAAGTTACTGGCATGATACGTTTCTGTCAAAATGAATGGATGTTTAAATATGGAACACATTTGTTTTGTAAACCGTGTGTGTTGATGAATACCAGTGTTAAGTTTAGAACAATGATATAGGAAGACTACTTGAAATACCTTAGTGTTCATGTTTTGAGAGACTGAGTCATTGTGAATTGTTTGTGAAAAAACGTACCTAAATGAAAAAACCGGCCAAGTGCGAGTCGGACTCGCACACGAAGGGTTCCGTACCATTATCGCAAAACACTGCATAAAAATCACGTTTGTTGTATGGGAGCCCCCCTTAATTTATTTTATTTTAATTTATTAAATATTATATTTTGAAGTAAATATACAACTACACATTCTGTGAATATTTCAAGTGTCTACCTGTTGCCGTTATTAATATCGAGCAAAAAACGGCAAAAATATCACGTGTGTTGTATGGGAGCCCCCCTTTAATATTTATTTTATACTGTTTTTAGTATTTGTTGTTATAGCGGCAACAGAAATACATCATCTGTGAAAATTTCAACTGTCTAGCTATCACGGTTCATGAGATACAGCCTGGAGACAGACGGACAGACAGACAGACAGACAGACAGACAGACAGACAGACAGACAGACGGATCGCGAAGTCTTAGTAATAGGGTCCCGTTTTTACCCTTTGGGTACGGAACCCTAAAAATGGAAAAATTGTTTTATCAATCTTTTGACACATTACCGTTGCCGCGTTGTAAATGCCAAATCGATGCATTTTATCTAATCACCTTCAAGTGGGTATTTGATCCCAACTGTGACACGATAAGATATCAGATAGCTCAAGTTCCGAAAATTGTTGACTCTTGAAATAAATCCAAATTAACTTACCCAACAAAACAAACTGAGACTGGCCGCTAGTCAGCTGTTTCAATCCGCTTTTCTCCCGAAACCACTCTTCCATAACACTTATTTATTTCTTAAATATTAGAAACAAATCAACTAACACTGATTTTCACACTACATTGAATTAATCGACTAAAATTAAAAACTACAATTTGCAAAGCGATCACATCTCTAAAAAGTTGACAAAACACTGAAAAGAAAAAGAAAATTCGAAATACAAATTCACCATCGCTTCGAAAAGTCAAAATGGAACTGTCAATTTTTATTTTACTGGAAAGGTTTTTTAAAATGTCGGTTTGTTGTTATGAAAAGTACGAGATGTTATTGTTGTCGTTTTGCCGCGCGGCAAGGGGCGGCGCGGCGTGTACTCTGCGCGGGTGGCGCGCTTACACTGACTCACTGAAAGCTCTGAAAGCTCCGCCAGTTCATTCCGAAATACAAGGTCCATTCTACTTTTCGAAGGACAACTTTTGAGTAGGTACTGAAAAACTACTGCGTTGAAATAATAACGTTACCATTTTATCTACTGATGATGAAGATGGACTTAGGTTCATCAAATAAATAACTTAATGTTGTTCGGGTTTTAATACGAGTACAGTTTTAATAAAATTAATATTTTAAAACGAACATTTTTAGGTGCCTTTTTTCTTTCAAAACTCAAATTTTATCTACACTCTGCGCTGTAGCATTGTGCGTGACATTTCGTTTCACTCATGAAAGTTGCCGCGATTTACAAATTGTTGATTGAGTATTTCAGCTGTACCACATTCGTAATATATTAAATCATCAATCACATCACATCAGATCATCAGCCTATTAATGTACCCACTGCTGGGACACAGGCCTCCTCTCTGTGAGAGGGAATGAGCCGTAATCCACCACACGGGCCCAGTGCGGGTTGGCGGATGTCACATGTCTTAGAATTTATGGTTCTAGGACATGCCGGTTTCCTCACGATGTTTTTCTTCACTGTTTTGAGAGCAGTGGTGATGAAATAATTTACACAACATTAAAGCGCCTACCTGGGCTCGAACTCACGACCTATAAATTTTAAGTCGCGGCCGATACCACTGGGCCACCACTGCTCTTGGGAAGTAATCATCAATAACTGTAGTAAATTAAATTAAACCCAACCAGAATGTTCTAGTCTACAGATAAAACACCACTGTCACCCGCACTATGCTACAGCGCAAAAGTGTACAGGCACTTTTGAATTGTCAAGGTCGGTCAGTTAAAAAGATGAAGCCTGCACGTTCCAATGCGTAGAACTCTATGGAGAAAACTGAATGACTAAATCACAGGGTTCTTTTTTTCAGGTTTTTGTCCGTTGAAACGTAGAATGGCCCAAATATCAATATTCCTAGTTTGAAAGCGAACGAACGCTCTATACTGCGGACTTGTTTTGAAACTATTGCCGCATTTTTCATTGTTACTCCGATGCGAGGAATCAATCGAGAATTTCAATTGGGAAACTCGTTAGTGCTTTTATGGTTTTGCTGTATTGTAGATATGTACATACTTTGATACTCCATTAAAAGCTTTCCCTGTAAAACTTTTTGTTTTATTAAACAGATTGTTATTAATATACTTAATATGTGTTTTGTTTTTAACATATTTTTAAAAGCTTTCTCTATTTTTAACCGACTTTCCAAAAAGGAGGAGGTTCTATGTTCGACTTAATGTATGTTTTTTATTTTTGTGTATGTTCACGTATATCTTCGTCAATTGTGGACCGATTTAAAAAATCCTTTTTTTGTTTGATAGAGTATGTTTCGAAATTGGTCCCATTTTAATTTGGTGAAGATCTGATGAAGAACTTCGGAGAAATACAAAAGAACTCTTCAATAAATAACGGCATATATCTCGGGATTTGCGGCAATCGCATGTCTGTTTGTTGTTTATACCATTTCATAACATAACATCACCCCAGTACGCTCTAGAGGGTCCGCAGATGTGTACAGTTCACCTTTGTACATTCTCATTTCACCGACTATGTTCAAGTTTCATTATAAGTATCTTACTTAAGACTATTATTTACTATACTATTGAGTATAACAAAAAGTGAAAAATAAAATAAACTTATTTTTCTCAATATAGCTCGTAAATTTGAGAATTATTTCGACAATCATCTTCGAGTTAAATCAAAATTGCTGTACTGGCCAAATACATGCGAGCAGCGGCCGGCTAAAGTTGTATGCTCAGGTTGTATGAAAATCCATATCCGACGCGGTTTAGCGGCCAAATAAATTATGTAGTAAACTCATATCTATCGTGTAATTTAAAAATGGAACGATCTTTTACTCCGAAACGTGGCTACCAAGGAGATAACTTTTTAAATTTAGAACTGGCTTGCAAATAGAAAGCTGTTTGTTGAAAAAAAAACCAATGAACACTTAAACGCGGCAAAAATTATTGTTGTTTGTCATTGATTTTGAAAATTAATTGTATTCGACAAAATGAGTTCTAGGTACTACTTAGTTTTAATTGCCGCGCATTATTTGAGAAAAGTACTATACAAGTCTTGGCCACAACTAGGCATTGATGGACTTACGTATGTGTGCCTCTTTTGCTGGCCGCTGTAGTAATGTACTATTATTTAATTTCGGAGTTATCGCGGACCGAAATGTCGTGGACCGAAAAAGTGAATATAAAAACTATTGCTCATTGAACTATTAACTTTAGACTTGTATTTATTTAAAAGCAAGTATATTTTAAATATTATGCTAAAATAATCATAATATAAAAGGTATGAACAAGCAAACAAAACGAAAGTGAGAAAGTGGTGATAGGGCATCGAAAAATTCTTCCAACCGTCGACGACTAGCCTCTTGGCGATTTCTTGAAAAACTTTCTGTACCATTTTTAAACCCAAGTTTTTTTTATAAAATCTCCACTAAGGAAGACATTTAACTGAAGTGCTATAAGGCAGCTTATATTCTAAGCACGTCAGCGTCGTTAGAACCAATGGTGGGTGAAGGATTACCTATTAAGATGGTTGTCCCATCAAAAGGCTTAATGCACATCCCGTTTGTTCCACCTAAGAGGTCTGTGGTCCCATTTTTCTCTACGTTTTCATTTTTTGCTTAGAATTTAGGGAAAAAGGTGACAGTGGATTTAAAACCATGGAAAATGTTAATATTTATTCTCTTTCGGCGAGTCCGTTATAAACGTTATGGTCTTTATTTTCAAACAACTTCAAAAAGGGCGAGGTTTTTAATTCGACTGTATGTTTTTATATGTTTGTTACACGATACCTCCGCCAATTATAATCCGATTTTGAGGTTTTTAGTTTTGAAGGCTGTTTCTTCTCATGTTGTTCCATTAAAATTTGATCAAGATCTGGCGAGTAATTTTAAAGATATTCTTAATAATGCGTTATCATCATCATTTCAGCCGAAAGACGTCCACATCTGGACATAGGCCTCACGTCGCCACACTGATTGGTCCTGTGCGTATCACATCCACTTGACACCCGCAGCCTTGACCTGTAGCTGTATTGTGTAAGTGCGCAAAGAGTTTGACCAATTGGATCGACCAAATCGGCCAATCACATAAGACGGAAATCCATATCGCGTCATTCATCTAGCATATGATTGGTCGATTGGATAGCGGTCAAACTCTTTGCACACTTACGCAATACGGCTGCAGGTCGTCGCACCACCAGGCAGGCCTTCCAATGTTGCGTTTTCCGGTTCGCGGTCGCAACTTTCCGGCCCCAACGGCCATCCGTTCTGCGAGCAATGTGCCCTCCCCAAATATTGCCCAATAATGCGTATTTTAAATTTTTGTGATGTAAAAAAGTTGATCCTTTGATACTTATTAAAAAACCCTTGTGTAAAGTATCATGCTTCTAGACCAAGTGGTTAAGGCTGTGCGTTACTGTCAGGGAATGATTTTTATCAGATCAAATAAATTCAGTTTCCAATTTTATTAATTACAGTTCTTATCGCCCGACATTAAACTAATACAACAAAACACGAACACCTACCGATCCATTAAACGCGCTCGAAAACGGTCCAACTATTTCGGAGATTAGCTCTATCAAACTATCACACGAGTTCAATTAAGAAGCAAATGGCGCGTAAGAATTCGTTAACTTTATCAAGGGAAACCTTATCTCATAGCATAGAAACTCTAAACGATCTAATCAGTTTGATCACATCATACAGATAGAGAAGAAGTCTCATTTCGGTCCAATTTGTAAACAGTTTTTAAACCGCCAACGGTAAAAGGAGGGGTGTGATAAGTTTGAGGTGTGTTTTTGTGTTGGTGTGTATATGTCTGTAGCATTGTAGCTCCTAAACGGATGCACCTCTTTTGATTTAGTTTTTTTTTTGAAAGGTGACTTCATCAAGAGTGTTCTTGGCTTTGTTCAATGAAAATCGGTTAAGCCGTTCAATAGTTATGATGATGAAATCGGGGTGTTTTCGCAAGATATTGTGTCGTAATTACGTGTTCGATAGATTGTTGATCGAGGGGTATCTAACTGTCTACTGCTAGATAAATTATGTAGTTTAAAAATCATAAAATAAAAAAAAAATCGGGATTTTTGGATTTTTTTATCTTGTTGTTTATTTATTTTATATCTGTTTCTTTCTATAATAGGTTTAGTTTCGGACGATCAAGAGAAACATAGAAAAGTATTCCCGTTATGTTAAGAATGTTTTAATCATGGTGTTACAGTGCGTCGGAAATATTTACTGGAGCTTCCACAGAGGCTCTTATAAGTGGAATTTTATCTGTGTTGGCGAAAGTCAAAATGCCAGAATATTATCACGTGACACTTCGATAGCGTTTGGCATTCCCATATATTTAAGACCTTTTTCCAACTACCGCAACGTTTTCCTTGACAGAATTTCACTTGGCTAGAGCTTCTGGTAGCTTTTACTCCAGCGTAACAAATCGACCTCTTTACTACAACGCTTGCGTAACAATGTAAATACGTACAGCGGTCTGAAAGACGTAGGTTTATTACGTAAAAAACAGCAATCAGCAGTCATCTCGTCGGCATAAAAGTCGGAATTGCCTTTAGTATAGGTATAATAAATAGGTCCTACACAATCGTTCGCTAATTTCTCGCTGTTTGCCAAATGCACTTATTTAAAAAAACATGCCAAAGTATCGAAAACTTCTGTATTGAAGAGCAATTTAGCAGAAATCGCTATCGTTTTGCTCTTGCAAGTTACGCTGTAAGCCTGCTGGCTGTTGCCCATCCAAACATAGGTACATCATCATCATCATATCAGCCGAAAGAAGTCCTTTGCTGGACATAGGCCTCCCCCAAGCGTCGCTACATTGACCGGTCCCATGCGTCTCGCATCCACCGGATTCCCGCAACCTTCACCAGGTCATCGGTCCACCTGGTGGGAGGCCTTCCAACGCAACGTCTTCCGGTTCGCGGTTGCAACTCCAGAATCTTTCTGCCCCATCGGCCATCCGTCCTGCGAGCAATGTGCCATAGGTATTTGTAATAAAATAAGCAGTACTAGACTAGCTACTAACAAGTTATGAATCACTTGGGTCTAAAACAAAAATAAAAAACTTTTATTTATTTAAAGTAAAAGAAAACAAATGCCCAACCAACCGACGCCTTGGAGCTTCGTTCTGAAAATTCACCTTTGTATTTCTTACTTCGTAAAATGCACGAACTGAAGCTGCCATATGCCATTCCATCACGTTTCTAGATATTATTTTTAAAGCACTTTCTTCATCTGCCTGCCCTTGTCCCATGTTACTTGTGGCCGGCGCAATACGTTTTCTTCTTCCATACCGTCCTGTCCCCCTTCACGCTATCACTGACTCCCTTTTCTTTCATATCACTATTCACACAGTCCATCCATCTTTTCTTTGGCCATCCCCTCCCTCTCCATCCATCCACATTTTTATTCATAACTCTTTTAGTAACATGCGTTCCATCCCTCCTCTTTAGATGACTTTTAAAGAAGAGAATTTTTAAAGCACTTTCTGCATACATTTATTTTGTGGTTTTATCTCCAAACTTGAGATTTGCGTGCGAAGCATCGAACTTATACATAATTAGATTAAGATACATTAAATTTTGATTAGCCGAAGGATTATCTGAAGACAATATGATTAATGTAGTATTCGGTAATTGTTAACTATTATCCTTGATATCTCTTAACCTGTCAGGCTGATAAGATGATTCAGATAAGGTATGATAATTGAGCTAAAGCTTTCGAAGTTTAATTATTTAACGAAGACGTCACGTTCATTCGTGCTAATTTCTGGTAGTAGTTCAAATAAAATACAAATTTTAGCACATTTAAAACCAATATTATTATACCAAGAACCATATAGCCAAATGATAAGTACCTATGAAATTGCCATTCTACAGTACCTACTGGCCATTTCAAATCGATATTTTTTATGTTTGGCTAAGAATTCTAATTTCGAGGTATTCCTCAAAGCGCAAACATAAGTTCAAATTAAACATAAAATGTTTTTTTAAAACAAACTTTTTTCGTATTCTTCTCAGCAAACCCTTTGCTTTGATACCCATTTGATGGCAATGCACAAAAAATAACTAGTCCGACATCTTGGGCCGTCCGCCATATTAGATTTAGAATCACGTCACTTAGGTAACCATGCATTGTCATCCAAACTAAACGTGTATGCAAAATTTCATCTCAATCAGTGGAGGATCTCTTTAAAATTCAGTTGCAAGATTTGACCCTTACATACATACACTGCAAGTTTAATAAAAGTTATATGTTTATTTCTCAAAACGCAACCATGATAAAAAAGAGAGGATTATGATGGATTCATAAATGGTATCGATAGACAGTTTTAAATTAACTTTCCTAATTCTTTATTTATTAAAACGGCCTATCAGGCAAACAGAAAATAACTGGAACTAAATGTTTAAGCAGCTTTTGGTCAATAATGTTAAAATACATACAGGTTCATTAAATTGAATTATGACAGTTGTTTTGAAAAGAAACAGTAACAGAAAAGAAACAGAAAATAGACGCAATTAGGCTGCCGGTGTACAGATATGTGTACAACGCATTTCAATGTCATCATGATGTAGATAATGATGAGAGAACTTCTAAATCTGATTAATATAAATCAATCAGAATTGATGAGAACTCTAAAAAAGCTGTATATACAAATGAAAGGTTTGGATTCTTTAAATTAAAGATTAAGAGTGAGCCCATCACTTAAGGTTACACTAGTCGACGCGACGGCACGAACTATTTTGTGCGCGGGGTTAAAATAAAATAAAATAAAATAAAATTCGTTTAATTCAGACTATTAAAATGTCCATATTTTGTTAGTATTACATTATCTTAAAACTATGTTAGTCATGAGGGTATCAAAAGGTATTACAAATGATTGATGAGAAATTAAAATTGTATCGAAAGAAATGATTATAAAATAAATTAAAATTAAATTGAAATTAATAAAATGCATGCTATTTCAACCGACAACACGTGCGGAACAGACAGATGCTGTTATGAGCAGTAAGAAGCTAGTACGCGTACGAATACACACTTTTGCAAATTTGTAGCGAAATGGATGATGATTTAGAACGAAAACGAGCGCGCGAAATTTTATAAACAGACCTTTGGGAGTCTGGATATCATGAAAAAACGACTGAATGTATCTGTTCAAAATAAAATTATTTGCATTGTTAAACTACTAATCTATCCCTGTATGGAGGCCTTTTTTAAATTTTCCTTCTTCTTATGGTACTTATTTGCGCCCAAAGATGCGTTAAAATTAGTGTTAAAATATGGAACTTTCGAAGCTCATAACTTTCAAGTAATTTTTTTTTTACTTTTTTGCTTCCATACAGGGCTAGATAATGATGAGACAAATTGATATCATTTTTTATTTTGAACGTACATCGTCAAACGGTGGAGTAAAAGCCAGACTACGTTTGTATGGAAGAATTTTCGACTTGTGTGCCCTTAAATCACACAATTTGTTACATGTCACAATGCAATTTATTTTATCAAAGCCAAGCTTTTAGTTTAATAACCATCTACTAAAGACATGTTCGAGAGAGGTACCTATATTATGTATACCTATAAAGCCTAACTATTTTCCAGTACATAAAACTTAAACCGCGTCAGGCCTGAGAGCTATAATACACATAAACGGTGATGGGAGGCTGGGCCATTGTGTAGACAATAGTGCTGTACTAACCCTTCACTCTGGTTTTATTTTTACGATTTGTTTGGACTTAGAGAGCCTGTTTTTGTGTAAAATGACTACGTGACTTTACTTTTCATCTAGTACCTACCTTAGATGAAAAGTAAAGTCACGTATTCATTTTGTACACGTCTGTTTTTTTGTATTGGGTTGGTTGGCCTGAAAGAAATTGCTTTTGAAGCCTATTTCATTATTTACAAGCTGAAATGTCTGCAAAAAATCAAGCAGGGTTTTAATGCTGTTTGCTTATTTTTTTGTTAACTATTTTATCTACACTAATATTATAAAGAGGAAAGATTTTATTGTTTCTTTGTAATGGATAAACTCAAAAATTACTTAACCGATTGTAAAAATTCTTTGACATATGGAATGCTACATTATGGTGGGGTGACATGTAAGGGTATTTTTTATCCCGAAAACCAGTCCTGTGTTTTGGGCCACGGAAGCCAAGCGGAACATCTAGTATATGCCCACATAATCGCTTACTATCAGGTGAGATTGTGGTCAAGGGCAAGACCAAATAAAATATATTTCAAGGTAACAATAAAACACATGATTTATGCAAAAATGTAACCTAAAAAATATTAAAATAATTAGGTCTTCATTACATTTTAGTCAACAATTATTGCTTAGATTTAAACAAATTCTCTTTAAAAAAATCTCTCAATTAATCTCTTGGTTAGTTTGAATGAAAGTTCCACATTTTTTCCATTAGATAATTTCATAGGGTCCACAGCATGTCTCTCAATAATCATATCCAATAATAAAACTTATCCTAAGTACAAAACTTCCTCCATAACATTTCGATACATTACCAGTTTATGCAAGAATGTTTCTAACAACGTCTCTACTTATCTTTGGTTTAGTGTCAAACTTAGCGTCAGCTCACACCGAGACGCGCAACGACCGACGTGACGATGATTGAAGCGGCCAGTTGATCCGCCATGCGCAGCGCGGCGCTGTGCCTTGAAAAGCTCACAAAGCTACGGAACTATGAGGTGCCAGACAAATAATCACATTAAAAACGTCTAGAATAGTCTCTTGTTTCGTCACATTACTCATCCGCTATGAGGAGAATAATGTTTTTGCACTGTATATTGCACCGCAGCGTTATTCGATCAACAGAACAAATCTTAAAGCCGTGGGAGGTATATGAATTAGACAGGCACAGCGCGACGCTTCGGGGCGACGCGTCGGGGACCTATTCAAATTCTCTTACTGAATGTTTTCCCTTTTCGTCAAGTCAATAAAGTTCGATATAATATATGTATGAACGAACCCTTAGCTGAGGAACTATGAATTGCAATGGCGTATAACAGGAGGACAGGCAGCTGCCAAATGGTTTGTGTTACGTAAAAGAATAAAAAAATGCTTTTGCAAGTTATGTTATGCTAATTCTTATTCGACGATTTTGATATGCCAGTTTGCTAATAGACCTTTTTGAAAAGCATTCAAGCATAGCACGCACCATACCTTATAGACAATATAATATTCTACGAGTACAATACAAGCAATAATGATTTTCAAAAGTATTTCACCACGTAACGTTTTGGTAGCGCATTCCAATGCCATACATTTTCTACACGCTTTTATTAGCTTGGTATGTATGTATCTATGAATCTATGTAACGGCATTTTCGAACGTTCTTGTCATCCTCTTCAAAACGTCGGATTAGTTTGAAACAACAAACACACACACATAATTATTTGCACAATTATCAAGGACCGATGACAATGCAATAATTTAAATAGTTTGTCCCATTATCCTTACCAGGATCTTCAGGATTAAAGATTGAAGTAAAAAATTATATTATATTTAAAAAATACTAAAAAGCATGCTTTAATAAAGTCAAAAGTCAAATATATTTATTTCAACTAGGCCAATAAGCGGCACTTTTGAACGTCAAACATTATTAAATCTAAAATAAAAATGTACAAGTAATAAAAATTTACTCTACCGTGCATTCGGAAAGTAGCTTGTTATGGAGAAGAACGCACAAGAAAATCCATAGAAAACCAAACTAATAAGTGGAAACTAATTTCAAAATGACTACGTTTACCAATATCCGCCAATAAAATGTTATAAAACATCACGCTTTTTGAAGAGTATTCTATTCTATTCTTTTTTATTTATATTTTTGTTTTGTTAATAACACACTATTCTTAATTTAAATTTATTGATAACTATTTTCTACTTTTTGGTTTGGTTTTTAAAGGTGAACGCGCACCTATCCGCACCGCAGGAGCCGCACGCGCCGCAGTTATCGCATTTTATAAATCTTTATATGAAATCGTATGCAGCCTCGCGCACCTATCCGCGCCGCACGAGCCGCATTTCAGCAAAATGCTGTAGGTATTCCACCAGCGTGTGCGGATGACGTCATCAGATTCGGTGCGTTCGATGCTTGCGGCGAGTGCGGTGACGTCATCCGTATCCGTATAGAAAATATTGTTCAAGATGTACGGAAGTGGATACAATGAGTGCGGCGCATTCGGCGAGTTCAGCGCGTACGGCGCGTACGGCGCGTTCGGCGCGTTCGGCGCGTACGATGCTGATTGCGCGGGGCCTTGAGAAAATGCGATGACTGCGGCGCGTGCGGCTCCTGCGGCGCGGATAAGTGCGCGTTCACCTTTAGGGTTCCGTAGCCAAATGGCAAAAAACGGAACCCTTATGGATTCGTCATGTCTGTCTGTCTGTCTATCTGTCTGTCTGTCTGTCTGTCTGTCTGTCTGTCTGTCTGTCTGTCTGTCTGTCTGTCTGTCTGTCTGTCTGTCTGTCTGTCTGTCCGTCCGTATGTCACAGCCACTTTTTTCCGAAACTATAATAACTATGCTGTTGAAACTTGGTAAGCAGATGTGTTCTGTGAACGCATTAAGATTTTCACAATACATTTTTGGGGTTCCCTATACTTAGAACTGAAACTTAAAAATTTTTTTTCATCTCGCCCCTGTACTTGGTGTATCTATGGATAGGCCTTCAAAAATAAAAATTGAGGTTTCTAATATCATCTTTTTCTTAACTGAATAGTTTGCGCGAGAGACACTTCCAAAGTGGTAAAATGTCCCCCCCCCTGTAACTTCTAAAATAAGAGAATGATAAAACTAAAAAAATATATGATATACATTACCATATAAACTTCCACCGAAAATTTGTTTGAACGAGATCTAGTAAGTAGTAGTAATACGTCATAAATCGTAAACCGCAATTTACCAAGTACGGAACCCTTCGTGCGCGAGTCTGACTCGCACTTGGCCGGTTTTATTATTTGATTAAATTGATCGCTGATAGATTGTCAGTTTGCTTGGAACCTAATGGCTCCCTTTTACGCGAAAGTAAAACAGAACACGTACAAACGAACGACTTTAATATTTTAATTAGATTCGTACCTGGTATAATTACTTCGTGAAAGTTATAATTAAGCTGATTTGAAACGTTGAAACATTTTATGAAAACACACTGATACTTTGTGTGCATGCAAGTTTAATTAGTTTGCGGAGCACGATCGAGATTTGATCACATTATACGTCGGTAACCAGCAATGTAATACAACTTGCATGCGAGCTGGTTTCAGGTGGAAAACAGCCCAGATTTTTGATCCGAAGTTAACCCGCCTAGTGTTAAATATAGTTAACTATGGTATAAAATGTCGGTTAAACGTGTTTTGTCATACAATTGGTCAAATAATTAACACTCCAACTTATTTTACCAGTAGTGAGGATAAAAATTGATGAAAGAAAATGATAATTATAAAAAACCAAAAACCTAAACTAAAAAGACGTAAACAAGAAGAAAATCATGCTGTGCAGTCGAAGGAGATATACATATTCCCGCGCTGGCATGATTTTCTTCTTGTTTACGTCTTTTTAGTTGGCTTCTTAAGCGTCGGGCTTTTTGTTTTTTTTTATATTTTTGGATATTTTTTTCTTTTTCGGATTACTTTTAAACATTGTTATTATAGTTTCTGTCATGCATGGACACTTAAGGGTATTCGGGTATTTCGGGGCTGGTCTGTGTTAGCAAACTTACGCTTTGAGCTGTCAGCGACAAGCCCTGTGGGCTTGGCTTTGTTGATGCAGTCCTACTTTGCCTGGCTCCTTCAGAGCCCGCAAGGTGGCGTGGTCTTGAGGGAGAGCGCAACGGTCGTGTAGATCCTCAAGGCAAGTGCGGTGATTTTCCTTCTCGTGGTTGCCGCCCTGTTATTGGTCTAATTCCCTCTGAAATAGACGTAACTGAAAACACCGGGCGACGCAACGCAGGGGTGGCGAGGTCATGCCCCTGGGTGTCCACCATTGAGCAAGATGATTGACAATTGATGGATAGTAATGACCTCCCGCGTGTTTGTGCCGTGCGCGGGGACCAGTACGGAAGGATGATGGGATCCTGGTGAATGAGGCGATGAGCGTAGGTAGTTTTAACGTCTCGGAGGCAACACTCCACTTTGGCCCGGATTTCTTCTCACGCCGTAGCCTAGCCAGCTACGGTCAATCGGCTGCGGGGTCCGGTCAGACGGCCCCCAGGCGAGTTCACTCCCATTGGGGGCTTGCAGACGGCGGCGCTCGCTCTCATCGCTAGTGGTAGCGGTGTGGGTTGGTGCCGTGCAGTCTCGTGAGCAACTAATGGGGGGGGGGCTATATCCCTCGACTAATCCCTGGTGCTACCGTAGCATCGCCACTTGAGCACTCCATGGCGGGTGGGGATAGTCGAGGGATGAAAATTAATACCGGGATTTTTAAATGGATTTTAAACATAAAAAAAACCACAAGGCGAAAGGACCGGCGAAAGCTGGGACTGCGCTCCAAAAGGCGGGACCGGCGAAAGCTGGGACTGCACACCAGAAGGCGGGACCGGCGCAAGCCGGGACTGCACTTTCCTTAGCAGGAACGCCCAGAGGCGAGACTGCAGTGGGATCGTCTCGAGGTGGGGCTGTGGCGGGACTGTCAAATGACGGTACTGCTGCGGCACTGTCGAGGGTCGACACTGCTGTGGGACCACCGAAGGGCGGAACTGCAAACCAGCCCACCGGGCATAAAGGTGCTGCCAAAGCTGGCGCGATAC
Source organism: Anorthoa munda (assembly GCA_945859665.1). NCBI lineage: Eukaryota > Metazoa > Arthropoda > Insecta > Lepidoptera > Noctuidae > Anorthoa > Anorthoa munda. The sequence continues at coordinate 4,452,663 of OX243900.1, read as the reverse complement.
GGGACCCTTGCGTTAGAGGTCGAATGACCTCGGACCTTGGGGCCCCGGACGCGACCTGCAAAGACAGCACCTCGTCGTCTCCAGGTGGCCGGAATGAATCAGGCTGGCTTCCGGTTGGACGATCTGGGGCGCAAAGGAAAAAGCGCCAAAAGCTGAGACAGCAGGCGGCTTTAGAGGGGACTCCTACGGAGGGCCCATCAAAAAGACCGCGTGCTGCTCTCAGCGGTGACAGCGGGGACATGGCGGCCAAGAGGATGAAGACCCAAGGGCAATCGTCCTCAACCGGATCCTTTAGGGATGCGGTGGCGGCTGTGAAACTCGCTGTCATCACAGTCAAGTACCCGGAGGAGTACTTGAAGGCGGAGGACTTGGTGCCGATCCAGGAGCTCATAATTGAGAAATTGGAAGTGGCGCCAGATCCTCTGCCTGTTCTCACGGTTGCTTCCGGAGTTGTCGCGGGTGCAGTTCATGTATCCTGCGACAACTCTGAAGCAGCAAACTGGTTTCGGGGTGCCATCCACAATGTGGAACTTGGCTCCCTGAAACTCAAGGTCGTCGACGCCAGGGACCTTCCAAAGCCAGTCAAAATGGCATGGAAGAGTAGGAACTTGGCGTTGAAAGACTCTGCCCGGGCCATTCGACTGCTCCAGCGGCTTAACCCTGCCTTGAGGACGGACGACTGGAAGGTCGTGAATACTCTCACTGAGCAGACCGGCATCCGTCGTATCGTCCTTATGGACGGGGTGTCCGCTGGGGTCATCAAGGCCGCGGGCTACTCTCTTCCAGGAGGGATTGAACGTTATTCGTTCAAGCTCCTGGAAGAGGACAAGGGAGAGGTACCCACTGCGGAAGCAGGAGTGGAGCCCTCCGATGATGGTCCACCGCAATCTGAGGAGGACATCGACGAGGCCTCTGCTGACGACGTAGCGCAGGGGGCGGAGATCCAGACCGGGGCGTCAGAGGCGGACCTCGAGGATGACATCCTTGAGGGCCTCGATACCCTGGGGATTGAGTCGCCTACTGCTCTCGAGGAGGGTGCGATGGAGGGGGAGCCTCAAAACTGAGGCACTCAACAATAACACAAACCCATCAATTATTCAAGATGGAAGGACTAAGGTGTGTACAAATCAATTTGCATCATTGCAGAGCCGCTACTGCCCTTCTGGCTCGGCAATTGAAGTTGAATACATATGACATTGCCTTGATACAGGAACCTTATCTGTATAAGGGGACTATAAAAGGCTTAGGTGGGACAGGAGGCATGGTGCTCTATGACTGTCCAACTAATGACGCGAGGACTTGCATCTATATCAGGGGCGGTATAGAGGCAATGCCCTTACGTACTTTCTGTTACAGGGATCTCACAACAGCTCTGATCCAAGTGGGGGCGGGAACAGAGAAAAGGAGAATTATCCTTGCCTCTGCCTACCTCCCATATGAACAAAAGGAACCAGTAACACCTCAAATCAGAAGACTGGTTGACTACGGCAACCAAGAAAATCTCGACATGATACTTGGCTGCGATGCGAATGCTCACCACGTCGTTTGGGGCAGCTCAGATGTCAACAAACGAGGCGAGGATTTGTTGGACTTTGTGGTAAGCTCTTCTTTACAAATCCTTAACGCAGGCAATAAACCTACTTTCAGGACCTCTGCGAGAACTGAAGTTATTGACCTGACACTGGCTTCAAACAGGGCCAGCGCTCATATTGAAAATTGGCATGTATCGGACGAAATCTCTCTGTCTGACCATAATTATATATGCTTTAGGTTTAGGACGGCGGGAGAAGCCGAAACTAGACGAAGGAGAAACCCAAGGCATACAAATTGGGACTCATACAGGAGGGACCTTAAAGTAAATCTAGGGAGCCCTAAAGATAAGCTTAATTCCATACTGGATATAGAATTCGAAGCGGACAGAATCAAGGCGGGCACCATCGGCGCATGGGAAGATAACTGCCCAGAGAAAAAGGCCTTTTGCAAAAAGGTACCATGGTGGACTCCTGAACTAGTCAAAATACGTCAGGAAACACGACAGGCCTTTAATGATGCAAAAGCCAGGAAGGATTTTTCTGGCTATCATAGCATGTTAACGAGGTATAACACGGCGGTACGCAAGGCCAAAAGAACTAACTGGCGACAGCATTGCACCTCCATCGAAACTCTGCCAAGTGGAATGAGGTTGTGCAAAGCAATGTCCATGACTAAGACAAACCCACTATCATCTGTAAAGGATGAGAATGGGTGTCTCACGGAAACTGGACAGGACACTCTGGGTGTGATGTTTAGGACCCACTTCCCGGAATGTATACTGCGCAATAGCGATGAAGAGGAACCAGTCACAAGGGATGAGCTCACAAGGCACACGTCCAAAAGTAACTGGCTCACGGCAAAGAAAGTGGTAGATGAAAACAAACTGAAGCTGGCCATAGAAAGAAAAGAAAGAAAGAAAATATATTTATTTGGCACAGACTAAAAGACACAACATAAAATTATACATCAGATAAAATACAAATAAAAAAAATTAAAAAATATAATAAAGTCTGACGTAAGAAATCAGTAGGAAAGTATGCCTCACGGCTGCGCCAAAAAGGCCCAGTTCAGCAAAAATGCCAGACAACTAGTGCCTGACGCTGGTTTTCAACAGGACCTGATGTGTGAGGTGACGAATGTAAATCAGTTTTTTACTGGAAAGTGACGTGTGTATGTATACTTAAATAAAATAAATTTGTATCCGTTAAAATAGTGACGAATATGGGAATATGTACATAAATAGTGTGAAAACGAGTAGATAACATTGCATGAATAAAAACTACCAATTATGTGGGTAGATAAATACATCATATAATTGAGACATTTAGTGCGACCATATCTAGCTTCCTTTGTGCTTCTACGAGATACTGCCGTAAGCGTCGTCTAAAAACGTGTATTGTGTTAATCACTCTTATCGGTGGTGGCAAGTTATTCCATATTTTGGAAGCCGCATATCGAAAGCTGCCTCTAAAAGCAGCTGTACCCTGAGACTGAGTCGAGAGTTGTTGTGAGCATTGTCTTCTACCGCATTCCCGTCTACTCGCGACCCAACTTAGCTTGTCATAAAGGTAATCCGGCTTTTGATATTTTATCACTCCGAACAAAAGGCAAGCCAAGTGTAGCTTGCGTCTGGACTTCATCTTCAGTATAAAGTGCCTGTTCAGAAATGGTGTTACATGGCTTCTGTAAGGAATATTATAACAAAACCGAGCACAAGCGTTTTGTACCCTTTGGATGAGGCGGTCTGTACGAGTCAATAGGCGTGGGCCGTAAACCGTGTCAGCGTAGTTCAACCTGGACAGGACCAGGGTTTCCACTAGCTGTTCCCGTAGTCTTACGGATAAATAAGGTCTCATTTTGTATAAAACCTTTAGGCGATAAAAACAGTTTCTAACCGAGTCTGCTACGTGCTTCTCAAAACGGAGGTCTTTATCCATGATGACACCTAGATTCCGCGCTTCATACACTCGCTCAATTGGTTCACCCGGCCACCCATAGCGGGCTTCCAGCCTCTCAAATCCCCTGGTCCGGATGGCATCTACCCAATACTATTGCAGGAAGGGGCATCTGTTTTGGTACCCCATTTGAGTAAGCTCTACAGAGCTTGCATAGCCTTTGGGTACGTACCCAAGGCATGGAGGGAGGTCAAAGTCACTTTTATACCGAAGGTGGGTAGACCGACTTATGAAGAAGCTAAAGCTTACAGGCCCATCAGTCTATCATCTTTTCTCTTAAAAGCTCTGGAGAAACTGGTAGACAGGTATCTAAGAGAGGGACCACTGAAAGTATTCCCTCTACATAAACTACAGTGCGCCTACAGCCCGGGCAAATCTACGGAAACGGCATTGCACTTTGTTGCGAGTCGAGCCGAGGCTGCGCTAGAGGGACAAGAGATTTGTGTCGGGGCTTTCCTCGACATAGAGGGAGCCTTCGACAAAACAACATTTGAGTCCATACGCATTGCTGCAAAGGAACATGGCATCAACGATACCACGTGCAACTGGATTGACTATATGCTGAGAAGCAGAATAGTCAGATCGGAACTGATGGGAGACAGACTTAGTGCAAAAACAACAAGAGGTTGCCCGCAAGGCGGGGTGCTGTCACCATTATTGTGGTGCTTGGTAGTAGAATCGCTACTTACCAAACTCAATACCGGACCATTCTACACAGTAGGCTATGCAGATGACATAGCAATAATGGTCAATGGTAAATTCCCGAACATAGTGTCTGGATTATTACAACAGGCATTGAGGATGACAGAGGAATGGTGTAAAAAGAACCACCTCTCTATCAAACCAAGCAAAGCAGTCTTTGTTCCATTTACGAGGAAGAGACAACTAGAACACCTAGGAGAGCTCTCCCTCAATGGAATAAAGCTGCCCTGGTCCACCAAAGTTAAATATCTGGGCGTAACGCTTGATAAAGAACTCAGGTGGAAAACTCATGTGGAAAATATAACGACAAAGGCCTTACGAGTGTTCGGCATGTGTCGTTCCACCTACGGTAAAACTTGGGGGTTAAAGCCCAAAGTGATACGATGGCTGTACCGGACAATGATAATACCTATTATCACATACGGCAGCCTAGTGTGGTGGCCATGAACAAAGCTTGCTTCGTGCAAAGCGCCACTCACCAGGTTACAAAGAACAGTGTGTCTCGGCATCACAGGTGCTTTCAGGACAACACCAACGGCAGCGATTGAGAGATACCTCAATATCCCTCCTCTGCATATGATGGTTGAATTCGAGGCAAGGAAGACATTACATCGTCTTGCTGTTGCTGGACAATGGGATGCCTCTAAGCCAAAGACTAACCATACAAAGTTCGATGAGAATGAAGGCCTGGATCGGGTAACAAGCATGTTATCCGATAAAATGCAAACTAAATTTGTGTTTGAAAGGTCTTTTAAGGTCCAAATCCCTACAATAGAGGACTGGAAGAAGGGACTTGATCCACCAGAACAATCTGGTGACAGTCTGGTGTGGTACACTGATGGATCCAAAATGGAATCAGGTACAGGAGCGGGCATATACGCAAAAGGTTACAAATGTAGCAAAAGCTTAGGGAAGATGGCAACTGTATTCCAAGCGGAAACATTTGCCATAATAACCTGTGCTCAAGAGAATATAGATAGAGGAACCCGAGGTAAATCTATATATATTCTTAGTGACAGTCAGGCTGCAATCAAAGCCATGGCATCCTACAAAGTGGACTCCGGACTCATTCTGGATGCTATCCAGGCCCTAAACAGGCTTGGGAAACACAACAGGGTGAGACTGATGTGGGTCCCTGGGCACAAAGGAATCCATGGTAACGAAGTGGCTGATGAACTGGCAAGAGAGGGCTCAGCAAATGAATTTGTGGGTCCAGAACCATGTGTAGGCATTTCGACGTGTCTCGTAAAAGCCGCATTTAGGGAGTTTGCAGATCACAGACAACAAACTTATTGGCTGTCTAACACCGGTCTGCAACACTCCAAGAAATTCCTAGGCTCTACGTTCAAAGCCCGGGAATGCATTTGGAACATGAGCAGGGGGCAAATCCGCTACCTGCTTGGGGCCTTTACTGGGCACTTTGGAACCAACGACATGCTCATGAAGATGGGTTTAACTACGACTCCCGTGTGCAGGTTGTGTGGGGAACATACGGAACGCATGGAGCACCTTCTGTGCACATGCGATGCACTGGCTGGTAAGCGAATGGGTCTCCTAGGGGTTGGATACCCAAAACCAGAAGACTATAGGCTCATATCTCCTAGTCTCGTTGTAAAACTCATGAAAACGGTTTTCAACGAGATTGGGGGGGAGTAAGTTATCTAGGGGACCACAATAGATCCCAATGGGTCGAAGTGTCCGAGATGTTCTCGGCCCCTCCATAAGATAAGATAAGATAAGGGTATAGGCCTCCTCCAATTGCCTCCATTTTATTTAGGTGTTCGCCGCTTCCAACCAGTCACTGGCCGTTATTTTTAATATCTCGTCGATCCAGTGAACTTGTGGTCTGCCTTTTGGTCTTTTACTTCAAGGGCCTATCCACTTTGTTACTCGTTTGGACCATCTTTCATGTGGATAGCGGGCAATGTGTCCGGCCCATTTCCCCTTTAATCGCCGTGCGTGTGTTACTGCGTCCATCACTTTTGTTTTGTCTCTGATTTTGTTACTATTTTGTTTGTCCATGAGCTTGATGTCAAGGATGCTTCTTTTAAACTTATAAGTGTTATATATATTTGGAATCATCTCTTCAATAAATATCAATCTGCCTAGCCTTTTCCTAAATACATTGGGGTTGGCTTCCAGTCTTACCGGCTTCAGCTAAGTACCAGTGTATTACATGGAGAGACTGCCCATCTGACCTCCACAAACCAGTAACTGGGTAACACGGTATCCCTTTTAAGACTGGCGTCGGATCTCAAGCTTTTGACTTCCCGTAACGAATGTCAAAGATCTTCAAATGACAACCAGGACCAACGACTTAACGTGCTTGCCGAGGCACGGAAGAAACTCGGTATGTTGAAATGGTCACCCATCCACGGACCATTTCAACATACCTCTTAAAACCCTTTATTTTGATACCCCAATCAAGTAAGAATCATGAAAATCGGCCGACGCGTTCGGACACTAAAACGCCACAAAGGAACAAACATACATACATAGACTGATAAATACATTACTCTCCTTTGCGTCGCGCAATCGGGCAAAAAGGCTTTTACCGAGAACGCATTGGTTACCATACTTTGTTTACTGGTAGATAATCCTCAGGCATTAAGTCCAACTGTGTGCCTCTATGTTGCAAGAAGTTTTAGTAAATAAATAAATATTCAACCTACGCATAGAAAAAGCTGGGCCTAAGATATAAAGCGGGCGCGGTTTTTTTTAGTTTTGTTGGGCAACTGTGTTGTACAAAATATATGCACTATCAATTTAAATCGCCAGCAGCTAAGCTGTCTCCCGTAACCTCGTAGACTTATCTACGAACTTGTCAAGTCCAACCAAATAGGTCCGCGCTTGCTTTTATGCACTACTTAACATTCGTGAAATTGTATCTCTTCTGAAGTTATTCTATGCCAAGATCTATCTTTCTAGAAGCCGGTACAATATGCCATTTAAAAATTAGTAATTCAATCAAAATAGCTGATATTCATACTGTCGAAAATGTCATACAGATGTAAGTCAACTCGACGAATAAGAACAAAACAAGATCATAGACCTGACAACAGAAAAAGCTTTGAATATATTTCAATAAATAAAGTATAAGCTGCTATATTCGGCGTAATTACAGACACAATATAAAAACAATTAAACAGACGCCTTAAAAGGTCTCGCGCTGGCTGAGGGGTCTGTCAATTTGACAACTAGGGGTGTAGTTGATTTGAAGGACATAACTTACAAAATAGGGATTAGTATCCAATACACTTCATTAAATCAATATCGATAATTCCTCAAAAGAAGATCTTAAATCAGATAACAAGATAACAAAATCGCCATTGCACTACAATAAATTCAATAAACCCTATATCAGCCGCCAGTTAAAATCTGATTATCCTCACGTTATCCTTTTTAAATTCGTCGCACGAGACGCTTGCTATGCACTTTGCTCTTCTCAACGACCTTAGGCACCTTCCACACAGGGTCGTTGCGTTTTCGGATCTGCAGGCCTAGCCAAAAAGTTTTCTGTAGCTTTAACGTCAAATGCTGATGTCAAAATATATGGCAAATGACATTATCTGCGGAAAGGACGTATAGTGTCACGCGCACTGCGATTGAAATGTTTCGACGCTCTCGTTCAGTTCCGTCGGTGTGCGGCAAATGTTTTGACTATACTTCGTAAAAGATAGCTTGATCTCTGCGACAGCTGTCAGTATCAATACAGTAACAATAGCGCTTGACAGGATAACAATAATGTATACGTCAGTTTGACATATGTCGCAGAGATCAAGCTATCTTTTATGAAGTATAGGCCCTCGAAAGTGTCCTGTACTGAATCGGTACAGATATATTGTACGGGTATACGCTCGGTAAAGAATCTCTACAGAAACGATTAAATCAGAAAGAAGCCTTTACATTTGTACACATTCGGTACAGAAACGAACACGCACCGTCCCGGTGAGAAAGGCGCCTTAGATGAACGAATGGCCGATCAGCGCCGTTTTGATGGCCATATATATGATATGATAGTAAAAGTTAAGTATGTCACTCCTTTATTCGATGCTATAAAATATGTGTGAATATTAACAGGGGTACGGCAATGTGGCATCATGCAAATCTCAGTGACTTCACGAATAATAGTAAAAATATTTCCCAGTATCTTTGTTCAAAACGAAAATGACCATAAATTCTAGAAAATAATGTGTTTGTCGATCAATCTGAAAGTGGTCCTGATTAGTAAGTAATAATGAGTTACAAACTCATTATAAGTACCTATATTTTAACCAAATCTATGTGGTACAGGCAAAATTTAAATGTTATGTGCGATGTTAAAGGGATCAAGGCACACAAAGTCGCTGGATAAACCCTCAATAAGAATAGGAGGGAAGGGATGGATAGACTGGATTTTCTGGGATGATTTATGATGATGATTTTTTTTTTTTTTTTTTTTTGTGATGTGTTTGCTCTTGACTCTAGTCTAGGTCAGAGGTGACTGAGACAGATTCGACGATGGAGTGAGCTTACCCAGAAGAAGCCTGTTCACTCTAACTTTGAAGAGATTCGGGTTAAAGGCGTTCGGAAACATAGACGCAGGTAGTGAGTTCCATTCATTCGCTGTGCGCATTATGAAGGATGTTTGGAAGCGCTTGGTGCGAATTGGTGGAATGGCAACAAGGTAAGGATGGTAACTTGCAGTGCGTCTAGATGTCCGATGATAGAAGGGGGCTGGTGGGATGAGGTCGTGGAGTTCTTGAGCACACTCACCGAAGTACAGTCTGTAGAAGACCGACAAGCAGGCAACCTTGCGGCGATGAGCCAAGCTGTGATGCCGTCGTTAAATCACCTGAGAAACGTGCTGACTGCTGTCTCCCTAAATGTATGATGCGTCTTTTGTGCCTCGGGCATTTCGGGCAATTCGACGGCAGAAATACGTTATGCTGAATAGCAACCACAATTTTACAACGTGACGAATGTCCCCTTCTTGGATCATGACCCTTTTGATTGTAGAAAAATACAAGTATGACAAAGAAAAAACTGAATTGACAAAACAATCGATAAATTTACATAATATATCGATATAGAAAGGAAAATCGAACAGCAGCTTATTTAAAACACTACATAAAAAAAGAAAATATCTGTCGTAAGAAAAACTTCAATAGCTTTTTACGACAAAGGAGAGGAAATAAAGAATCCTTTATGCCATTAGTTGGAGCGTTTTATTTATGATAGCGATAACAAACATACACTCCGACGCCTTTCCGATTTATAGTCGCAAAGAATTGTACTGTCTCTTTGGAAATACTTTATTTGAAAGTTTTTGCTAGAGAACCAGGGTCACTGACATAGCCCGAAGAATTGCCAAACTTAAGTGGCGGTAGGCAGGGCACATTGCTCGCAGAATGGATGTTCGATGGGGCCGAAAGGTTCTGGAGTGGCGACCGGGAACCGGAAGACGTTGCATTGGAAGGCCTCCCACCAGGTGGACCGACAACCTGGTGAAAGTTGCGGGGATCCGCTGAATGTGGATTATGGTATTTTTTGTCACATCATCAAGCAGTTTTTGTGACATCATCAAACAGTTAGTGGACTCTTCACGTGTAGACCAGATGGCTGTCCTCATTCTGGCATAGAATCGGCATTGCCATTCAACGTGGTAATGCTGCAGAGTTTAAGGCGATTTTCCCATTGTAGCGGCATCAATGCCGCCACCTACGAATACAAACGAATGACATGACGTCACACAAAGCCTGCATCGTGAAAGTTTCGGTGCGATTTGAACAACCGTCGGGCAGTTGCCGGGACCAGATACAACACCCGTCTGGTTGGAGGATCCTTCCTTTTCAATGGAGGTTTGCTTGGCTTTACAACCTATTCCGCATACTTCCAAACCATTGACTGCAATGCAGTCAACTGTTTATGCCTAAAAACTTCTTCCTCTCCCCCTATTTATCCCGCTTGTACCTATTATATTACTTATCTACACCCACAACGTAATGGTCCAAATATGAATTCAAAAAATATTGTATAAACACATACTTCATATTCGTGGAAAGGTAAGATTTAAAAAAGAAAACCATTACAGTGCAACATTTTCCTTCGGTTTTCAAATAACTGCATCATAATAGTTATTTATGCTACAAGTGCGGAAGGCAGGTGATTTCCGATGAGTGGCATTTTTATTCACGAGCGAGCGAAGCGATATACCTTTCCCCTATTTTTTTACTAGTGGATAAATCGACACGAGTCGGAAATCATCTTACGTACGTGTATCATACAATATTTTACTATGCATTGTGCGAGGAAATAAAAAAATATATCTGAACCAAGCAAGAAATTAATAAAATGGCGGGCTTATTCAAGCGCGCTCAGCATATCCACAGATTAACAAATAGTTCCTCGGGCATATCTACTGCGCATGTGCAAATTGCTGTCACGTCGTAATGCAAAAAGGCACGAGCAAAATATACGTTCTGCCAAACATATCTATAATGAATATTTAAATTTAATTTATTGATCTAAATCTAAATCTAGAGTAATTAAAAATGCTATTAATTAAGTATTAGTTTTATTTTACCTTTTATATGAATGATAATCTGTACTTAACTAATTTGTAAAACTATTCTCAAATAATAAAAACTCTATGCGTCGGGCTGACGTTGGAGTTAAAAATTTAAAAAAACCAGAAAAGTAAAAAGCACTAGTAAAAAAAACTGACTTTCTGCACAGTTTGGCTTATTAGAAAACGCTCTTTTCGAGGACATGCATTGTAAAATAACTTTATAATTTTTATATAGCACACTTTTACTTTTAATTTATTGACTTAATGTAGAAAAGAAGTGTCACTGTCTATGGATGCGCGCGCTGCGCAGTCAAGCGCAATGAGAATCTAAATTGCCCGCCACACCACATATTTTTTTCCGTTTACACTTTTGTTTTATTTCAACTGTATGAGTGAAGATAAATTAGTGTACGCAACGGCATATAATTAGGTATTAAACGCGTGATATTATTAAACCCACGCTCGTGTTTTAATAACCCCTATTATAAGACTATTGCATAAACTACTATTATACCATTCCCCTTATAACCACAATTTATACCATTCCCCTTATAACAATAATTTTATACCATTCCCCCTCTAAAAAGTTATTTTATTGACTGAAAACAGTGCATAAAAATCACTTTTAATTTATATAGGATTTCATAATATACTATTTTATTAGTTTAGGTACGACATTAGTCTGTATATCTGTAAACGAAATCAACGTATTAGGGTTACCTTTTATTCATCCGAGAATCATCCGGGCATCTGATTCGATTAATGAAAAGCTGCAAAGCGAACAGCATCAATAAAACCTTCATAATTAAATATTCGATTCATTGATTGAACTGGCCTTTTGCTAACGGGATATTCTAATTGTGACGTTAAAAATACGAGCACTGCACACAGACATACATCTAACTAGATAACGCAAGCCCCTCCATCTGTATTAAAGCCAAGCGTGCCACTATTTCACACACAATTTAGAAACAAATTGACTTACTGTTGAAAGAAAATGTTTCCATTCATTTTTAGGGTTCCGTACCCAAAGGGTAAAAACGGGACCCTATTACTAAGACTCCGCGATCCGTCTGTCTGTCTGTCTGTCTGTCCGTCTGTCACCAGGCTGTATCTCATGAACCGTGCTAGCTAGACAGCTGAAATTTTCACAGATGATGTATTTCTGTTGCCGCTATAACAACAAATACTAAACACAGAATAAAATAAATATTTAAGTGGGGCTCCCATACAACAAACATGTTTTTTTGCGGTTTTTTGCGATAATGGTACGGAACCATTCGTGCGCGAGACCGACTCGCACTTGGCCGGTTTGTTTTTTTTGTCTTACCCAACTTTTTTTGTAGAGTTTTTCCAGCTCAATAATTAGGTATTTTCTAGATTTTAGTTGATGGCCGGTGTCGATAACGCTAAATGAAACAACTTGAAGTAAAAACGTTGCTCTTTCTTTTAGACCATTTTCGGACACGCGAAGTTCATTTGCGTCATCTAGTTAGATTTATGTCTATGAACACTACAGTAACAGGTTCAGATTGCGAGAGAAAAATAAAGGAGACTTTTAATTTTTCTGAAGGAGAGAGTAATTAAAAAAAACCGGCCAAGTGCGATTCGGACTCGCACACGAAGGGTTCCGTACCATTATCGCAAAAGACGGCAGAAAAATCACGTTTGTTGTATGGGAGCCCTACTTAAATATTTATTTTATTCTGTTGTTATAGTGGCAACAGAAATACATCATCCGTGAAAATTTCAACTGTCTAGCTATCACGGTTCATGGATACAGCCTGGTGACAGACGGACAGACAGACAGACAGACAGACAGACGGACAGACATACAGACGGATCGCAAAGTCTTAGTAATAGGGTCCCGTTTTTACCCTTTGGGTACGGAACCCTAAAAAGGTGATGAAGAAAAAATCTTGCACATTACATTCACTTGTACAGAAATGGTGACCTTTTCTTTGATGGAGTCTTCAGGCATTTTCTTAAGGAGTTCTGTTTGCGTATCATTCACCAGAAAAAAGATACATTTCGAAAGTTGTATGCTTTTCACAGCAAGATGAGCAGTATCTATTGAATGAATTCAATCAACTTCTTAAATAGACTGTTGTAAAGCTGATACATTTTCTACCATCTTCAAGAGCAACAGTATTTTACTTTACGCTGCACAAATCCTCCTTTCATTCATATCTTCTCTCGCCAAACAAACAATATATTTACGTATGTATAGCGGCTGTCGGAGCAATGTCTCGGCTGATAGGACGTCCGCATCCCGTGAACATTGCGGTTGCTAATCCTGCACGATGCACGTCCGTGCTGCGGTATCAGACCTCAATTTGTGATGTTCACGTCATTTAAGTTGGTGCATTTTAGTTGTCCACGTTGTAATTACTGTGTTATTACTGGAAAGTATATAGTAGCTTTAACTTAGCATAAGCTAAATTCAGTTTTGGTTTAATTTTATGACTTGAAAGGATAGAGAAAAACCGGCCAAGTGCGAGTCGGACTCGCGCACGAAGCGTTCCGTACCATTATCGCAAAAAATGGCAAAAAAACACGTTTGTTGTGTGGGAGCCCCACTTTAATATTTATTTTATTCGGTTTTTAGTATTTGCTGTTATAGCGGCAACAGAAATACATCATCTGTAAAACTGCCTAGCTATCATGGTTCATGAGATACAGCTTGGTGACAGACGGACAGACAGACAGACGGGCAGACGGACCGCGGAGTCTTTGTAATAGGGTCCCGTTTTGACCCTTTGGGTACGGAACCCTTACAATGATATTTTTTTTGATGGAGTCTTTAGTCATTTCCTTAAGGATTTCTGGTCACATAACTCTAACTCGAAAAAGGCTAAAGGGCTTATTAAACTACACGGTATTCAGGGCCCTAAACCCTAAATTAGGGTACCTAGTGTAATAGCTGTTAGGGAGTTAGGGTTCTCAAAATATCGACCTTATTGACTCGGAATGGCGAAGTGACCCGGTATTCAGGGCCCTGGATACCGTGTAATGTAATAAGCCCTTTAGGGTTGAAAGTCATACCTAAACTGTATCTTGTCCAATAAAACGAGGGAACCGACCACTGCTGCCAAGAAATATCAAATCATTGAAGAATTCTTTTCACAGCAAGATGAGCAGTATCTATTGAATGAATTCAATAGATTTATTCAATAGCAACTGTTGTAAAGCTGATATATTTTCTAAAACCTTCACGAACTGCATTTTAGTTTACTCTGCAAAAATCCTCCTCTCATTCATATCTCTAGTAGGTAATACCTACTTATGTAAATATAGTGTGTAGCGAGACGAAATACTAGGTACAGCCTGACTACCAGAGCAATTTATCGGCTGATATGACGTCCGCATCCCGTGTATATTCAAATCTGTCTAGCCTTTTCCCATAAATGTTGGGGTCGGTTTCTAGTCTAACCGGATTCGGCTGACTACCAGTATTTTACATAACGCTAGCGTCTGCTTAGCTGACCTCCACAACCCAGTAACTGGGTAACACAATACCCCTTGGCCAGACTGGTAGCAGATTTCAAGCTTCTGACTACCCGTAACGACTGTCAAAGATCTTCAAATTACAGCCGGGACCAACGGCTTAACGTGATTGCCGAAGCACGTAGGCATCTCGCTAGTAAGTTACTAAGTACTAAGTACTCGTAAGTAATGGTCACCCATGCCCAGACAAACCTCGGCATTGCTTAGCCTTGAAAATCGACCCGTGTGGCTGTTATTATTTAGCCACGAGCTCCTCCTCATCCCCTGTACATTGCAGTGCTAATCCTGCACGATGCAGCACGTCCGTGCCGCGGTATCTGACCTCAATTTGTGATGTGCACCTCACTATACGAGGTTACCAAGAATACGGTTTACATTTTTTTAAATCAGATACCTCCAGGTTGTTTACATAAAAATTACAACAATTTTAACAGAAATAAGCAGTCTTTATGGCCTAGGTGACATGCAAATACGGCTACCCTCAAAGAATATTTTTGATTCATAATTTTCCGAGCGCAATTCTTTAACAGTCGAGTATAGTTTAAAAAAAAAAAATATTAATTGAAGTTCTTTGAGTTGATGCTTAAGATTACTACATTTAACCCCTCGTACGCCACTAATTAGCGAAACAATAGAATAGTCATTGCGTCTCGCGTAGATCTGCGTTTTTCGATACGAGGGGTTCAACCAAAGGGCTGTGGATATACAATAACCCTTATATTTGTATAATTTATGACAATTTACAAGGATATGTAGAACAACAGTTTTCCAGGAACCCAACCGAATAATATCAGACAAAGAAAATCCTGATCGAATTCAATGTCGGTTTACGAACCCTCCGTACTAATTTGAATGAACTATGTTTACGAGTACCTCGCGCCACCAAGCGGAGAGCGCGGGCAACGGCGTCACGGGCAGCGGCGACGTGTGAGCCAGCGGGGCAGAGGGGCGTCGCGCGCGCCTGACTTCTTTCTACCGATTACTATTGACAATCACGGCGACCGAGTACTACACACTTCAAAACCATTGTAAATTTTAATAATTAAATCAAAAGTACTGTTCTTTCAAAAAAAAAAAAAAAAAAAAAAAAAAAAAAAAAAAAAAAAAAAAAAAAAAAAAAAAAAAAAAAACATGTTTACGAGTACCTCGCGCCACCAAGCGGAGAGCGCGGGCAACGGCGTCACGGGCAGCGGCGACGTGTGAGCCAGCGGGGCAGAGGGGCGTCGCGCGCGCCTGACTTCTTTCTACCGATTACTATTGACAATCACGGCGACCGAGTACTACACACTTCAAAACCATTGTAAATTTTAATAATTAAATCAAAAGTACTGTGCTTTCATCATCGAGTTTCAATAAGAACTAACATCCTCAAAACGACGAATGACCACCTCCTGCACATAATTTGGTCCTACGAGCCGAAGCTACGAGACACGAGCAACGAAGAAGACACGAGAAGATCACCATCTGCAGTTAACGGTCAGGTCATTCAAAATTTTCCTTCCCAATTCCGTGCTGAGTTTGTGCTAACATTGTGTTATTTCTCGAAAATGCCAGTATTCGCAACGAGTGTGTATCTGCCTACATCGGTGCATACATCGGTGCCTTCAAAACTGTAAGTACCTACTTGATTTTTGTCTCTCACAACCACCATAATGACGAAAAAGAGGCATTCTGTCGTAGACACCGAAAGTAATGACGATATTATTCGAGATCTAGTGAAAAAACGCGGTTCCTTGAAAGGCAGATTTACTTTGTTCTATAAATTTGTACAGTTACTAGACGGTTCTAATCCTACCGAAATTCAGAAAACTGAATTACAGGAACGCTTGCAAAAGGTTCAAGTGTTGTTTGACCAGTATTCTAGCATTCAGGATGAAATAGATTTGTGCGTTGCCGGTAGTCAAATAGAATTAGAATTGCAAGAAAGGGAATGTTTTGAGAATCAATATTATGCTATTGTGGCCAAATGCAAGTGTTTGTTAAAAGAAACTTCGACAGTTAAAGGCGATGACAATTGTAAATCACACACACACGGTATCAAATTACCTACAATTACTTTGCCGAACTTCGATGGTTCTTATGATCAATGGCTTGAGTTCCGAGACACATTTTTATCAATCGTTCATAATAGCAATACTCTTGACAATATTCAGAAATTTCACTATTTACGTTCAGTTCTATCAGGTAATGCACTACAGGTTATTAAGGCTTTGGAATTTTCCGCACAAAATTACATCGTTGCTTGGGAATTACTAGAAAATAGATACAACAACAGCCGTTTGCTAGTTCATAATCACGTTAAAGCGTTATTTACAGTTCAGGCAATAAATAAAGAGTCAGCTTCTCAAATACGCAAACTCATGGATGCTATTTGGCGTAATATTCGTGCACTAAAAACATTAGACGAGCCTACCGACACATGGGACACGTTAATTATTTATCTCATCGTCACAAAGTTAGATTCGTCAACCGAGCGCGAATGGGAACTTTTCAAAGGAACCATCACAAACACGTCATCTAATAAAAAAACATCGTTGTCTGACTTAATGACCTTTCTTAAAGACCGCGCGGATTTTCTAGAAACGGTTAAACCTTCTCATAGCAAACAAATAGAAAGTACTCAAAATAATCACACGAAAAATTCGCCGTCAATAAAAACACATAGTCATCTTTCAACTCAGAAAGATGGAAAGAAATCGGCTAATCACACAAAATCGCCGCGTTACAAGTGCAACATCTGCAGCTCGAATCACCCTATTTATTCTTGCGATACTTTTCTTCTTTTATCATCAAAAGACAAATTAAAATTGATCGAAGAAAAGAATCTTTGTCGTAATTGTTTACGTGCCGGACACACATTAGCCGAGTGTTGGTTCGGGCCGTGCAAGCACTGTAACAAAAAGCACAATACATTAATACACAGTGAATTCGTTGACGCTAACGAATCGTCCACTGTTTCACACACAGCACAAATAGTGGCTCAGCCAGAGTCCACTACAGGAGACACACACACAAATGTAATGTCTCACACCGCATCTCACACGTCTCACACGCCTTACAAAGTCGATAATATTGATACGCGCAATTTTTATGATCAAGTACTATTATCGACTGCATTAGTGGAGATCGCGGATGACAAAAACAAATATCACACAACGCGAGCTCTTCTCGACAATGGGAGCCAGCATTGTTTTATATCCGAAAAACTTTGCAAAACCCTCAACATTCCAACGATACAGTCCACTGTGCAAGTCATTGGAGTAGGCAACTCCATTACACAATCCACACAGTTGTGTAAAATAAAGATTCGATCCAAAGCAAGCTCATACAATACACACATAAGTTGTTTAGTTTTGTCTCAAATCACATCACAGTTGCCGACACTGGGCATCGACCATAACATTCAAATTCCTGATAACATACAACTTGCTGATCCTGACTTTCATTCGAGTAATGAAATAAATTTATTAATAGGTGCCGACAAGTTCTGGGATTTGCTAAATGAGGGTTTAATACGTTTGCCTAAAGGTCCTTATTTGCAAAACACAAAGCTTGGTTGGGTTATCTCAGGTTCAGTTCAAAAACAAATAAAACGAAGTTCAACTAATAACCAAATACAATGTAACTTCACACAAACATTGGATGCGGAACTTAAACGTTTTTGGGAACTCGAAGAAATTACTTGTAATAAAACAAATTTCACAAAAGAGGAACTCGCATGCGAAAAATTATTTAAAGAAACCACTTTACGTGACAATAAAGGTCGTTTTTCTGTGCGTATTCCACTGCGTGAATCAGCTGAAGCGCTGCGCGATACATTTTCAATGGCCGAGAACCGTTTTTTGGCACTTGAACGTAAATTACTTAGAAGCGCGCCGAGCTATAGGCAAATGTATTGCAATTTTATGAAAGAATATTTAAGTTTAGGGCATATGAGCCGTATCACTGAATATTCACCGCCTTATTATTTCTTACCACATCACGGTGTCTATAGAGAGCACAGTTCTACCACAAAACTGAGAGTAGTGTTCGACGCGAGTGCTAAGTCTACGTCGGGCAAGTCTTTAAATGATATACAGCTTATTGGTCCGACATTGCAAAATGACATATTCGCTATTTTATTACGATTTCGGCAATTTAAATATGTCGCATGTGCCGACATCGAGAAGATGTATCGCCAGATATTAGTTCAGCCAGATCAAAGACAATTACAATTAATTCTATGGCGGGAGAATCCGTCTGAACCCCTTGGCATATATCAACTTAACACCGTCACATATGGGACAGCATCCGCACCCTATTTAAGTATTCGATGCTTAAGGCAACTCGCGTTAGAATGCGATGATGACGTCATTGCACAAATCATTAGTGATGACTTCTACGTTGATGATCTGATAACGGGACATCAGGATTATCAAACACTATTAGACATATGTAGTCGTGTCTCTAAGGTTCTAGAATCGGCTTGTTTTCCGTTAAGAAAGTGGATCTTTAATTCGAATCCTTGTCAAACCCAACTTGAGTCTACCTTTAAAGAATTATCGCTTGGAGACTCGTGTCACACCAAAACATTGGGATTGGGATGGTTTAACTCATCGGATGAACTGTATTTTAGTACCAAATGTGATCATGATGTAACTCGTGCTAGTAAGCGTAACATTCTTTCCACTATAGCGCAAATATACGACCCTTTGGGTCTACTCACCCCGATGATAGTTATTGCAAAGATCATACTACAAAAATTGTGGCTAGCTAAGATAGGATGGGATGACCCAGTCCCTAAGCCGATTTTATTAGATTGGCAGAATTTTGTTAATAAATTGCAATATTTGCAACATTTACGCATACCTCGTTACGTAATAGGAGATAACGCACATACAGTTGAACTACATATTTTTTGTGACGCCTCACAAGACGCGTACGGGGCATGTGCGTATTTACGTAGCTATACAGATACACTAATAACAATACGTTTGTTATGTGCGAAGAGCAAAGTAGCACCGGTGAAACCGATTTCCATTCCACGCTTAGAATTGTGTGGCGCGGTAGTAGGTGCGAAACTATATAAAAAAATAATTACTTCGTTAAGATTAAAATTTAATAATGTATATTTTTGGTCAGATTCCACCATAGTATTAGGATGGCTTAAAATGTCACCAAGTCAATTGAAACCATTCGTGCAAAACCGTGTTGTGGAAGTGAACGAACTAACGGGTGATAAGGCGTGGCTTCACATAAATGGTAAACAAAACCCAGCTGACTTACTATCGCGCGGAATGCAATTGGATGTTTTAAACTCTTCTGATCTATGGTGGCACGGACCGCCATTCTTACACGATCATGGAATGGACGGTGGACACAATAATAATTATAATATTAACTACGATGAATTACCAGAATTAAAATCCACTAAAATCGCTTTGGTGAATCAAACAATGCCAAGTTTATTTCCTTTCGAAAGGTTTTCCAATTTTAATCGTATGCTACGTGTGATGGCCTACATTATACGTTTCGCGAATAATTGTCGACACAAAATAAAATCACAGCGCCGCATAGGTAGTCTGTCAGTCGACGAACTACATAATTCAACCAAAACTTTAACACGTATTTCACAGCAAGAGTCTTTCTCAACAATCCACAATTACTTAATACATAAACAACCTTTAAAGTGTCCTCGTAACATTTCTAACTTAAACATATTTTTAGACGCGCAAAATATAATCAGAGTAGGTGGTCGACTAGAAAATTCCGAATCATTCTCATATGACAAAAAGCATCCTATGTTGTTATGCGGTCGACATAGATTCACGCGTCTGTTATTTGAATATAAACACCGGGTATTATTACATGCGGGGCCCCAGTTGTTACTTGCTACGATAAGAGAAGTTTGGTGGCCTCTCAGAGGGCGAAGCTTGGCTAAACAAATAGTGCATACCTGTGTGAAATGTGTTCGTATGAAAGCTAAACCTTTAAATATACAGATGGGTAATTTGCCATCTGAAAGATTAGAAGCCGGGTATCCATTTATGTATTGTGGTGTCGACTACGCGGGACCATTGTTTATGTTGAACCGTTCAGGAAGGGGGGCAAAGTTAATAAAATGCTACATATGTTTGTTCGTATGTTTTACAACGCGCGCTGTTCACTTGGAGTTGGTTACAAATCTTACGACTGAAGCATACTTATTGGCATTAAAACGCTTTATTTCCAGACGAGGTAAACCCTTGCAGATCTATTCAGATAACGGCACAACATTCGTAGGGGCGCTAAAAGAATTTGCTAAATTTCTAGTAGATAAAGAGATTGACATCCTGGATTACACTGCTAATAACTTAATTAAATTCACGTTCATTCCGCCGTATTCGCCTCATTTTGGTGGTTTGTGGGAGGCGGGCATCAAGTCCTGCAAATTCCATTTAATCCGTGTAGTAGGCAATGCACACTTGACTTATGAGGAACTAAGCACGGTGTTGGCACAAATCGAAGCTGTCCTCAACTCCCGACCCATGTTTCCTTTGTCGTCCGATTCCCACGACTTTCTCCCTCTAACTCCCGCTCATTTCCTGATTGGCCGACCGCTCACTGCACCAGCCAGTCACGACTTGACCTCAACAACTACGCAGCGTCTTCGTCGTTACGATCGTGTGGAGCAGATGCGTCAGAACTTCTGGAGTCGATGGTCTAAAGAATATGTTTCAGAACTTCAGAAACGAACAAAATGGCAGACCAACCAGGACACTATCATTCCTAACACTCTTGTGCTCGTGAAGGAAGACAACCTACCTCCCCTCAAGTGGCGCCTAGGCCGGGTTCTGCAGACATTCCCAGGCAAGGATGGCATAGCTCGCGTTGCGAGTATCAACACTGCGACGGGCATAATCAAGCGCTCATTCTCAAAGATATGCCCACTCCCGCTTCCTGATGAAGACAACAACGTGACGTCAACTTCATTGGAACCAGGTGCTTCCAAGGCCGGGGGCATGTTTACGAGTACCTCGCGCCACCAAGCGGAGAGCGCGGGCAACGGCGTCACGGGCAGCGGCGACGTGTGAGCCAGCGGGGCAGAGGGGCGTCGCGCGCGCCTGACTTCTTTCTACCGATTACTATTGACAATCACGGCGACCGAGTACTACACACTTCAAAACCATTGTAAATTTTAATAATTAAATCAAAAGTACTGTGCTTTCATCATCGAGTTTCAATAAGAACTAACATCCTCAAAACGACGAATGACCACCTCCTGCACAAACTATGTGTTTACTTACAAAGGAGCGGATATCAATGGGAACTACAAATGTTGGCTTGAGGGAGATCATTTACATATATATCTATTTGTGCGTATCTCCTATTTGAATACGGCGCTATGATTGATCTCCTCAGACAATGATGATAAAATTAGTTAGCGCCAACACTATTATTGGCAAAGTTTCAGAATCTCTCTCAATATTTTATGTGTTGTTTAATTTCTATATTTTACTTTGTAAAAAATTAATAGCATAATCAGTCTATAACGTTCCTAATGCACATACTCTGTTAGAAAAGAAGTGGGCAATAATCCACCACGTGGGCCCAGCCAGTGTAGCCGATTTGAGAGCAGTGGTGGATCAAATTTACAAAGTAAATTGCTTGTATGGAATCAAACATACGACACGTTAATTAGGACCATTGCCACTGGGCTCGTCATCATCATATCAGCCGAAAGCAATTGGACATAGGCCTCCCCCAGGCGTTGTGAACAGTTTCGGAGATATGACGTCCCCCTGTCTCACACCTCGCTACAGCAGAATAGATTCCGAGGTCTGATCCTGAAGTCGAACTGACATGGTGGCGTTTTTGAACAAACACTTCAACACTTCGATGTACCGGTAGTCAATTTGGTACCGTTGGAGATACTGTAGCTCAAGTCTCAATCGTATCCTAACCGGCTTTCTCGTAATCCACAAACGCTAAGCAGAGAGGCAGGTTGTACTCTTCGCACTTCTGTATAAACTGCCGCAGCGTATGTATGTGTCTGCGGTGCTGAAGCCTTTACGGAATCCAGCTTGTTCGAGAGGCTGGAAATCGTCTAACCTGCGCGCGTGACGATTCGTAATGACTCTTGAAAACAGCTTGTGGACGTGATATGGGCCTATAGTTCTTCAGCAGGGCATTGTCATCTTTCTTGAAGAAGAGTACCACCATACCCCCGCACCATGCCTGTGGCGTTTTTCGCTGGAGAATGACCGAATCAAACAGCTTCTGAAGGGCCTTTCGTAGTGTTTTTTCACCCACCTTCAGGAGTTCGGCCTTGTTATTCTTAAGCTGTATAAAAGCCATCCTAATCTCATACAGGCTGACGAGGCTAGATTCGCGACGGGTTTACTGATTGACGTATACAACTGCCCATAGAATATCTTAATCTCCCTCAGAAGCTCCGGTTTGGTGGATACGATCCTGCCATCATCGGTCTTCAGTTTCGTGAGCTGGCTCTGCCCAATAATCAGATCTCTTGCAAAGACCTAATAGCCCTTATTCCGCTCAATCGCGTCTTTAATACTTTCGGTATTCAACCGGTGGAGGTCACTTTTCAAGGAATTTGAGATCCGTCTATTTAGCTGCCGGTATCTCAACGCATCGTCTGAAGACTGCAGGATCATCTCACGCCTCTTATACATGAGCTTGAGAGTAGGATCAGAGAGCTTTTTGTTTCTATCTGTACGGCGGGTCTTGAAAAACACAGACCCAACCGTATGGACAGCTTACACGAACCCTGTATTCGTCCACAGAGATCCCTAGGCACTCGAAACGATTCTGGAGTTCGAACTGAACGTTCTCGGGGTTACTACTTTTCCTAAATGTAAAAGAATAAACATTTTCTTATAGAAATATACCAGTAGGTAGTTAAAAGAGGAAAAGTACCTTCAGACAACAACGTTCAACTTTTCTTACAAATTATGCCTTTTGTTACAAATTGCCCGTCGTTCCTTACAATACCTTTTGTGACAATACTAATATGTTACGTACACTGTAATAAGGGAGCCGAGTGAAATAATGTTAGGCAATAGACAACTCTATGTATATTGGTGACATTCTTGAGGCATACGTCAACGGCTAAGAAATGCTAATAATAACAAAATGTCGCAAGGAGGAGTTTCGTCTCTCTCGGGCCCTGATCGCCGGTAGCTTTGACCTTGTTTCCGATACCGGTGGACCACTTTTTTTTGTATGTTTTAAATGAATTGTTTAGGTATGTATAGAAAAATACATTAAGGACAAAATACTATCACTAAGAATTGATCATATTCACTACTACGAAAAGATATACTGACAACAGACAACAGTATGTCTGTTCGTAATAGTGAATATGATCAATTCTTCTTCGTTATTTTGATAATAATGGTAATAACTTGGTTTTATCCAGCTCTTCCCGCCTTCTTAGGGGGCCTACCGCGACGCCGTGTCAGGACTGCAGATTAGCCCAAGATACAAAAAGATGAAAGTCATGGTCGTACAGCAGCAGTGGAAATAGTGAAATGATGCAGATATAATACAGTATGATAATATCCTTTCTTGATATTAGAAACCAGCAAGTGGAAATTACATTGCCTAGCCTTTATCATCTATATAAAATTTGTAGAAGGTATTCAACTGCATCTGGATATCCGGCACCCAACATAGTTCAGAAAAAGCAAGACTGACCATGATATTAGAAAAGACCACGGTTTACAATGGATATTAAAAGCAGCTTATTCAATTCGTGAATAATCAAATGATTTTATTTCTGTAGTATTCATTAGACAAAATTATTATGACATTATAAACTCTGACATTGCTTACTTATGTATTTGATTTTATGACATGATATAACTTATTAGTTTTGTATTTATGACATTGTATAACTTATTAGATTTGTATTTATGACATTGTATAACTTATTAGTTTTGAATTTATGACATTGTATGACTTATTAGTTTTGAATTTATGACGTTGTCACATAACGTATTAACTTAAATGTATGACATTTAATAGAGTATTATTTTAACATGACATTGTATAAAGTATTAATTTGAATTTGCGACATTGAATAGATAGGGTATTAATTTATGAGATTTTGTAAGGTATTCGTTTGAATTTAAGAGATTTTGTTGGGTAATAATTTTGAATGTATTACATTGCATATGATATTAATTGGAGTTTGTGAAATTCTATAATTTTAATGATAATTTTGCATGCCTGTATTGGTGCAACACAGTGGACTGCGCATTCACTTGACATCTGGAAATGTATGAAAAATGTACTGTGTTGAGCAATAAATATTTGAATTTGAATAATTTTAATTTGAGGTCGTAGCACCAAAAAAAACTACTCGCATCGTCGTAAAATAAAAGGTCCTTGATAGCGTTTTAAAAACTTGAAAGATTTCATTACGTTTTAAAGAGTTCTCTGTGCAGTTTTACATTAACATAGCATTTTATGGTTAACTACCCGCGCGCCTCGGGCCAGGAATAATATAGTTTCAAGATTGGAATCGTTTTAAACACTGTTGGAAAGCTAGGTAGTTGCTTAGAAATACAGAAATCGCAGGCTGGATGAAAATAAGATTGCTAGAGTGCATACTCGCATAGAATTGTTAAGGGCCGAGAACTTAAAAAAAGCTTTTTATTCTAATTTGTAAAATGTAAATCACTAATACACTCTACACCAAAGTGGGAGTTCTTCGAATCAAACAGCTTCACATCCTATCTGTCACTATAAGATTTCACAAAAGCTCCATGTGCACTTGTATTCTGTCAAGTCGAAGGGTACAATGGGAAAAGGTTCGATGCCGTAAAACAATCGGTAGAAGGTCGTATATACTCTCGCAGTGGTCGGGAGGGCGGCCCTGGGCAACCAGGCCGCCTCCTGCAACGTCCGGGGATGCGCCGCCGAGTATTGGGCGGCTTCATGCGGTGTGTCCCTCCTTAACAAAGGGGCGGTCAAACGTGTGTGCGGCAACCGTGAGGGTCGGTGGTTGACGTCTCGTTTGCCACCTCCGTGCTAGCTGCCCACGTCGTGAACTGGCGGGTGGAGATGGTGGAGACCACCAATATGTACGGCTTGACATCTCCGCCCAGGCCCCTGTCGGATGGTCCGCTCTGGCCAATCGCCCTTCCCGCGGTGGGCACTCACCCGCCTGGACCGTGAGGTGGCTCAGGAGGCGGCGTTCCTCCAGGACTGGCTCTCACCCCCAGTCGAGGTCCTGGACATGGACGCCGCAGCGGTCCGGCTCAGGGGTCCCTCACCGAGGTGTGCAACTCCAGCATGCCCCGATTTCACCGTCCGCCTCCACGTCGCTCCGTCTATTGGTGGACGGAGGATTTGGCGGGGCTTCGGGTCACCTGCATGGTGACAGGTCGCTTCGGGCTCGGGTCACCTGAGTGGGGCTATACGCGGATCCAGAAACCAGGCCGACGAGGTTCACCTCTACGCTTCTTACCGAGAGGGGAGGACGGTCCTGAAGTCGTCAATGTGTGCTGCCAAGGACTCGGCGAGGGATGAGATGCTGAAGGGTCTCGACAAGGACAAGGGGACAAGGGATCCGTATGGGAGACCTTATAAGGCGGCGCGGAACGAACTGCACCCCTATGGGCCCCCATTGACGGAGACCCTCGAGCCGACGTTACTGGATGGGGTGGTCCGGTCCCTGTTTCCTCGGTGACGGTGAAGGAATTTTACGCGCACGAAGAAGACGACCCCAGGGCCGGACGGCTTTCCCCGCACGGGTGGTGGCAATCGCCGCCACTCAAATGGAGGACAGGTTTCGGGACCGGGTCTATTCGAGTGGTTATCGATGGCTGCTCGTCGGACCACTTGGATATTAATGCCGGGGTCCCTCAGGGGTCGACTCTCAGCAAATTTATTCTTGCTGCACATTAACGATCTGCTGAAACCCCCGCTGCTGTACCTTTGGGTATGCAGACGACAGCACTGTTGCTAAGGAGATACTTGTCCAACGCTCTTGCTACCGGGCCTCAGATCTCTCCGGGAGGCCATGGTGGAGCACTTGAAATTGTCCTTGCAGGCAGTCTCCGAATGGGGCGATGCCAATCTGGTCAAGTTTAATGCTGCTAAAACCCAGGCGTGTCTTTTTTTCCGCTAAAAAGAGCCAATTTCACCCGGCTCTAACTTTCCGAGATGTAACCGTGACAATAACTGACCATCTTGAGCTTCTTGGCGTTACGTTGACATCGACCCTCAATTTTGGCCCGTACATTGAGGCAAAAGCTCAGCTGGCTGCCATAAAGCTGGGGATCCTTGCAAAGGTGAGAAGGTACTTCACGCCAGAACAGCTTGTATCAAGCGCAAGTTCAATCATGCATGAAGTTCATAATACCGTTAACCTGCGAATGGAATAAAAATACAAAGCACAGAAACGTAGGTAAAAGACTTTGCAGTTTTTAACGGTCACCAATTTGGAAATGTCACTCTTACATTCTTGTCCTATTTGTAGTAGAGCTTTATCCCCTATCTCACCTGCCACCATAGCCTTTGTGCGAACTGTAGCGCTAAGTTTTTTCCTATTTTTTACATGTCCAATTAGTACAGTGCTGATACGATATCTCAATTCTGTCGGCGTCTGATTCAAGAGTACTCGATAGACGAGAGCGTCTGAAGTAAATTGTACCGCAACGTGATGCAGTGCCTGCAGGTTTGTGATAGCAATGTTACATATTAATGATCAGCAAGTTTTTCAAACTCTCCTTGGGTTGATACATGATTAAAAGGACGCTATTTGATTAGTAGGTATTAGTTGCAATGGTTAATAACTTATAAATTGTATGTAAACTCTACCAAGTAGTTTCCATATTAGAAGTGAATCGGTTTATTGCGATACTCCAATTTCAGGTGCAAATAACACAAATAATTTTCTAAAAGTAGAAAAAGCCTTAAACTGACGACGTATGTAGAAATAAACTTTGTTCAGTGTCAGTTAAATAAGGAAAAGTTAACTCTTGTCACAGAATTAAAATTATTGTTTTTTGAACAACAATTTTAGCCGATTTGTGCTGCCAATAAAACACAAAAAGACTGGTTTAATTACCACATCGTCACACAAAGGCAAGCGCCTGCGGCCTTCTGAATGCAACGTGATACACTCCGTCGTAACAAAGCGCTCGGTATTCTATTGATTCACTTGCACTATGCTGGAGTTGGCAGGCGATATATAGACCACAATGATCGCTTATGGACGTTCTGCTTCAAGCCGCAAGTCATTTTGTATCCGTATTTCTCGTTGACCCACATAACATACCTGCTCATAGGCTAATTTACACTCATTCGGTTAAAAAGTTAAGATCATTATTTTCTGTATTTTATCTGTTCAATCATATTTTCATTAAAGAAAAAAAAAAGACTCCCGAATTCAAAACAAATGTCCCAAATACCTAAAGAAAAATAAAACCAGTGCATATATCGAAATTGAATATTTTATTTTGGTTCTCCAATCCCATATAGATATTTATTCACAGTCGGCAATAATAAGGATAATATAATAACTTAATACGAGTAAAATTTCAAAATTTAAAAAACCCCCGACAGGCTTTAGCTTATACAGTGTTTTGACTTTTAACCGATTCAATCTTGTTATTATCGTAAATATATTGATGAATATCGAATATATTGATCATAAATATCGAACCTTAAAAGTTATCGTGCTTGCTTCGTATCATTATGTACGAACACCACAAAAAGATCCCCATTATATGTGTTTCGCGCAATAGCCAGGTACCTAGTAATCTGTACTAAATTTTTGAAAGGTTATATATCTAACTAGATTCCAATTATAATGTGTTAATTATGTTGTTATCTTGTTTTAATTTAGTAAGATCCGTATGAATTGCTTACTTTGATCATAAAAGACTGAGAAAAGTAAATTGTTAAGGGAACTTTCGAGCAAAGTTGACATTGTTGTATAATTACGTAACTTGAAAACATGTTTTTTTGTTTATGGAGATATATACATTATTTTATTCTTAAGTGACAGATATAGGCGTAAAACTAATATTTCTGTTTGAATTATGAAAATCGGTCGACGCATTTAAGAGATAATTACTGACGAATTAGTATAAGGAAAATCTACCAAGTTAATATTTTCACGTTTCTGTTCTACAAACTTTTTAGTGTTTGCAAATATGTAATATAGATATTAGTGTTTAATATTATTAAGGGATATGTAAATAATGGTAATTAACGAAAATCATATGTTTATGTGTATCATATTTAGCGGTAACTCCAAAGTCGAAGTTTCGCGCCAATCGTGTTTGTTTACTTTTTATTTTACACCAATATCACCTACCCATATGTAAAAACGATTACGTTAAGACAATTATGTTTCTAAATGTACCTGGTACAACAATAAATAACACCAGTCCACTAACACGTAATATTCATTACGACTACTTTATTTATGCTCAAAACTTCCAAATCGTCCATCAGGTTGGTAAGTTATCGACATTAGCCTTTATGAATCCTTTATCACACATGACTAAATAAAATTTGTTGTTTAATAATATTTTTGCACTAATTTTCGGATCATCATCATCATCATTTCAGCCGAAAGACGTCCACTGCTGGACATAGGCCTCCCCCAGGCGTCGCCACATTGACCGATCCCGTGCGTCTCGCATCCAGCGCCTTCCCGCAACCTTAACCAGGTCATCGGTCCACCTAGTGGGAGGCCTTCCAACATATCGTCTTCCGGTTCGCGGTCGCCATTCCAGAACTTTTCGGCCCAAACGGCCATCCGGATATTTTTAATCAATCCACGTGTAGTTGACACTGCATTATCGTGATTTCCTTGAACGTTATGACGTCACCAACATGGCGACTAATTGTGGCCCGTTCGTAGTTACGTGGTTCTTTTGAAAATTTTATTTATTTTCAATTGCTATAAGCATATAAAAATATAAAAAAAATATATAAGAGTTTTTTGAAACGACAATATAATTAGAGAAAGATATGTAAAGTTTCGAAATACATAACAAAAATCGTCATTTTTTTTTAATTCAACATCCCAATTATGACACGATATCTTGCGAAAACTTATTTAGTAATACTCGTGGCTACAGTTAGTTATAATCGTCGGTTGTTGATCCATTATTTTAAAACAGTGTAACAAGATGCCTCTCTATCTTTGAAAGATCCAAAAGTAAATGTTACATCTTAAAATATAAAACCTATAAAACCCCATTCAGTCCAGCCCTTCGAGAATACTCCCATACGCACAAAGCGTTTTGCTAATACTTTCATTTTGCGCACAGCTAAGGAGCGGAACTCTCTTCCGGGGTCTTTGATCCCTGATAGCTACAACCTTGGGGTCTTTAAGTCAAGAGTGAATAGATTTCTTCTAGGTAAGCGTGCTTCACCGTAGACCGCATCATCGCTTAACATCAGGCGAGATAGTGGTCAAACGCGAGCCTATAGATTATAAAAATTAAAGAACCTTCTCTTTTTATTTTGCTTTATTACTACAACATTGAAGATAGCTTATGGTTTGTTTTATACACATGCACGAATAGATAAAACTCTTAAAAAGATGACTTCGGGCCACGTCTAGCCCAAGATAGTGCCAGAACGTGCTGCAATTACTTGGAACAACAATAATATTTCAACAAAAGAAAATTTAAGCACAAATCGCAAGATATTTTCGTTTCATTTCATCTAAATAGCTTCGTTTAGAATTTCAGATCGCATAAAATACGATGAATAAAAATCAAAGCATTATTTTTTAGGGTTCCGTACCCAAAGAGTAAAAACCTATCACTAAGACTCATGTCCGTCTGTCTGTCTATCTGTCCGTCACCAGGCTGTATCTCATGAACCGCGATAGCAAGACAGTTGAAATTTTCACAGATGATGTGTTTCTGTTGTCGCTATAACAACAAGTACTAAAAACAGAATAACATAAATATTTAAGTGGGGGGGAAATTCTACTTTTGTTTGAAAGGTTTATACTTTCCAGGTAGTCCCAGGGTCATCAAGTCAAGATCTGATGATGGGATCTTGGAGAAATCGAGGGAACTCTTCAAATATTATAGGCATACATAATACATCAGTATTATGTATGCTATGTTATTTTCATCAATAATGCAATCAAACTTTTCACTCAGAAAGTATCATTTAGTGAATTGATGAAAAAGACCACAGATGGCCACTGGAAATCCTTAATGCTAAGTATGTCACGGGTATAATTAACCGATA
Source organism: Anorthoa munda (assembly GCA_945859665.1). NCBI lineage: Eukaryota > Metazoa > Arthropoda > Insecta > Lepidoptera > Noctuidae > Anorthoa > Anorthoa munda. The sequence goes on along the minus strand of OX243900.1, from coordinate 4,422,198 downwards.
TCTCGAATAGTTAACCGACTATGATGAACCATTAATAATAAATAAATGTTACTAATGGAAATGGTACCATCGAATTGATACCATAGATCTAATGATGAAGCCGTAAGGTATGCACTGGACTCCAAAATAAAAAAAATATATCCTAGTCGTTTGGGGCTTATTGGAATCGTCATGAGATTTACTTTGTCTATAAATGATTTTCATGGTAATTGGAGTTACCAACCAAAACTAAAAAGAGATAAATATGTACTAATCGCTTTGTTGTGTTTTGTTTTGGACGTCGGCGTCGGTTTGATTTTTTTGTTAAAAAGTTTTTTCTAAAGAAAATAAAGCATAACTCAATTGCTGTAATGGATGTTATTATTAATATTTTAAGCCTGTTGTGTCCCACCACAGGGTAAAGACTATCCGTCTTTCCATGTTCTCCCAGTGGGGTGATGACAATCTGGTCTCATTTAACGCCACCAATACACAGGCGTGTCTTTTTACCGCTAAAAGGAGTCTTTTCGATCATACTCCTACTTTTCGGGGTACGTCTGTTCCTGTGACTGATCGGCTCGATCTCCTAGGCATGGAGTTGACATCCAGTCTCAACTTCGGCGCCTCCATTGAGTACAAAGCCCAAATTGCGGCCAAAAACTGGGCATCCTAAATAGAGTGAAGCGATACTTTACGCCTGGGCAGCTTTTAACCCTATACAAAGCGCAAGTCCGATCTTGCATGGAGTATTGCAGCCACCTTTGGGATGGCTCAGCTAAGTATCAGCTTGCCGCGCTTGACTCGGTGGAACGCAGAGCCAAGAGGCTCATTGGCGACGTTGAACTGGCGGATGCCAAGCTTCACAGCTTGGCTCATCGCCGCAAGGTTGCCTGCTTGTCGGTCTTCTACAGACTGTACTTCGGTGAGTGTGCTCAAGAACTCCACGACCTCATTCCATCAGCCCCTTTCTACCATCGGACATCTAGACGCACTGCAAGTAACCATCCTTACCTTGTTGCCATTCCACCAATTCGCACTATGCACTTCCAAACATCCTTCATAATGCGCACAGCTAATGAATGGAAATTACTACCTGCGTCCGTGTTTCCGAACGCCTTCAACCCGAATCTCTTCAAAGTTAGAGTGAACAGGCTTCTTCTGGGTAAGCTCACTCCATCGTCGACTCTGTCTCAGTCACCTCTGACCTAGACTAGAGTCAAGAGCAAACCCATCACAAATAAAAAAATATGTTCTATCTTTTGCTACAATTGGTCAATCCATTTGATAGGAGTCTAAGTCGAAATGGACGTAGATTATCCAAATAGGTAACTAAAGTGATCAACAAGGCAGTAAAATACGTCATCCTACATAACACAAATCATGTTAGTACCCTTAATTCGCCAAAAATACGAACAATTTTGAGGTGGGAATAAAAATACTGAATTTAAAATTTTGAAAAACAGCGATGTAACAATGTCTACTCAACCAACATTTTTCATTTGTACGATCAATTTTGCGTAATCATCGAGTGAGTAAGCACTCAACCATACTGAATATTTTTACGCAAACTCGGTTTTCCACCATCATATTTTTTTACATATTAATGAATGCTTTCACTGTATGAGAAGAGGGCTTTGCCCAGCAGTGTTTCAGGCTGGCATTATTATTATTATAGATGTTTTTATCTCCTAAAGTACCATTTAACCTTTCAGGTAAACGTGCATAATTGCCGCAACAGCAGTGATTAACGTTTTTATAAAGCTCGCCGAAAGCCCTTGTTACCGCCGCTGAAATAATTAACTTATTACAAAGTAATTTGCCGCCGTCTGACTAAATTGCCGGATTATGAGAGCGCGTTCTTATAAATTAATGTTCCCTTTATAAGGAAAATTATGTTTGGTTACATTTTCGTTGGTTAGCTTTTATATTTTTTTGGTGTGTGAAAAGGTAAAATAATTGTGATGGTGACTGGTTTTATTTAGGTAGTGCTTCGGAATGAAGTAGTTGATAATTTTTTTTTTCTTTTTCTAGCGCGGCGTTATTTATTATTTTAAATATCGCTTCACATGCTGAGGTAGGAGCCTTTTTGGTCTCGCACGGGGTTTTTATTATTATTTTTACTTTTTTGTTTATCTTTCGTGTCTTCTGTGCGGGTCACAAATAATAGTACATGATATAAGTGCGGTAAGTTGAAAATTACAGCCGCGGCGATATAGCTAGCCCAAGCCATAGGCGAGGGCTACAAGAAAGCAGAGGCTGTAATTATCAAAGCGCACGTATCTCATACGACGTTTTATAACATATTTGCGCGGAAATAAATAAAACTCGGACTTTTTTAAACGAACAAATCTTTAATCACTTGTTAAAGCAGTTAGAAAATTTTTAACAATTTGTAAAATTTGATTATTACGTTACCGGTTGGCATTTTTAATGTTGTCAAGTTATTATTATTAGTTACTCTCTTGAGTGAGAAACGAGACCACAGAGTTCTGCAGTCGGTGGCGGCGACGGCGGCGACGATGGTGGAATGTACGCGTGTGTGCTCATAGATGGTCGAGAGTCAACACTTGGCTCCAAATTTATATTCCTTGTAATGCGGGAGCTAATTTCTTCTTTATTTCTCATCGAATCATCTATGTAGCCCTCGGCTACACTGTTCGACCGCCATCCTTCGTGGCGTTTTAGTGTCAATAAGTTCGCACCTGAATCGGCGAGCAATGTAGCCGAGGACCTTCTGAAACTGTGCCTTGTGTATTCATGTGGATCATCCAAATTTAAGAAAGTGGCAATTTGTTTCGGCATTGCTTCTAATTTATTTATGCCAATGGGTTGGCATTTTCCATTTTGGTAATTTTGAAATAAATCTGTTAGACATCGCTTTTGTTGAACGAAGCGCTTCGTATTTCTTCACTATGTCGTGAAAAGGCCCCTGTATTGTGAATGATCTTGGAATTTTATTTTTTGTGTTTTTTACCTGGACAAAAAGAACCCGCCCATGGTTCTCGACATCATTACTTGTGATGTTTGCCAACTCTTGACGTCTACATGCACCATTTATGGCAAATATTAAACAGCGTACAAAATACCTATAATGTAAAGAAATACGAAAGTGAAAGAAGTTAGTAACAATAATTTAGTTGCAACTGACTTTTGGTGCCAAATATCGGCAATCCGGAGCTTCTTTTAGGAACTTCTTGACATTGTCAGCCGAAAATACTTTCGACTTTTTACTCACATGGCCGCTTGAGCGTCTTTTTAGAAATGCCAGCAAGTTGGAGTATGACTTGATATCAATACCATGTTTTGTTTCCACAGTACTTTTTAGCATTGAATAGTAGCACCACAATGAGCTTGACTTATATTTTCGAGAAAGTTCCATGAAATAGGCTAAAAACACACTTTCTGAAAATGAATTTGCATCTTTGCTTGTTTTCCGTAAGATGAAATTTTGATACGCTTGTAAGTATATAACGGTCGATTTTTCGGGCAAGGGGCTTAGAGTAGCCTTTTTCGCCGCCTCTGAGACTTCTGGCGGTGTCGAATAAATAAATTAATCATTACTTGACGACATTTTCAAATAAAAACAATACAGCGAAAAGAAAAGCGCCCGGAATAATTTTTACTTGTTCAGAAATTAGCGATGCGCGCGCATCAGCGCTTTTTTTTAAAGGCAAAGGCACAAAAACAGCCAGCATTACTAATAAAGTAATTTTTTTTTGTGTTTTGCTACAGATAAATGGTTTTAATTTATGGTCAAAATTAATAAAATTAAAGAATTAAATGTTTAATAATTATATTTTATCTACCAAAGTTAATTTTATTCATAAAATGATGACCACTTTCTGACATAAAAACACTGCTAAAATTTAAAAAAATACCATTCGTTTTAGACGGAGCATCTTGATAAACCGTGCGTTTTACCTTATTAAAAAGAAACTCGTGCGTTTTACATTATAATAACGCACAAGAACGTAATAAGATACAATACTATATTGAAATTGGTGAAATAAGAGACCCTTTACGAGCAAATGTGTTATAAATATATTTTATTTCTTTCTCTTTAATTAGAATAACATTATTTTGAAACGAAATTCTCCTAGTAAGGGGTACTATTGAGCTGGTCTAGACACTTGTTAGTCTTATTTAGATCTTTTTAGTTACCTACGTAGTACTAAAGACCTAGTTTATTTTTCATAATAGTAATACATAGTAAGTTTGCTTACTTATACAAATCTTAAGAACAGAAGGAATCCTAATGATGTGATTTTATCAACACACACAATGATGGATTAGGAATGTGGGTCTTATCTATCTATCCTATATGTTTATGGAAAGCGTAATTTGAATTCCGATGTGCGTAGGTAGCCGAAAAGACAGAAGCCTGTAATTCTTACGATCAGTCTTAAGCAGAGGTAGTATCCTTTGAGCGCCTGGTGTGGGCTTCATTCGCTCTATGTAAAATACCTAGAAATAGGTATACAGCTGCATCTCGTCAAACTGGAATTCGACACGAACATATTTGGAAACAAATGATGTACGTACCAAGTAAACACTATCCTTTCAGTTCACACAAGTATCAAAACTCTTGAATAGATTAGGCGTAGTTAGTAATTTAAGTTAGTACAAGTTGTATTGAAATGTAAGAGGGATCGCTTGGTCTGTCGTGAACTTAGAAAGTGGACTTTAGTAATTGTTTGCAAGCTTAAAATTATTTGCTATGCCGTTATGTTAGTGGTTATAATAATATTTGGTGTAGATGTAGTAATATGTTAGATACATATCTTGTTGTTTTATTAGTTTTGTTGCTGGATGATATATTGCATCATTAGAATTAGATATTCAACTTTGTTCGCTGACTATTTACATAAAACAAAGCAAAGTAGTTGTGGGATCTGTTCACTAAACTTTAGAGTCTAAACGCAGTATCTACCATAAGTCACGGTAGAAGTACATATATACCTATCTTAAACCGAAGTATTAATTAAAATGTTTAGTACTATCCTTATAACGTAGGTAACTTTTATAGAAGTGCGAAGTGACTTCCATAAAACTTGCCTGCTGAATTTAATTTTTTCCGTAAAAACAAAACGACATTAAACTCTTTTAAAGAAGCAAATAATACTGTAAGCAAAAGTCACTAATTGGCAGCTAAACTGCTCTAGCACTAAATAGTGCCTGGCACTAAATAGAACGCCGCCCGTTGCCAGCCGAGTGCACTTCATGTTGACTCGACGACGTAGACTCAACGAAGGCTCAACGCTGCTAAATTGATTTCTGAAGCGTTAGTACACTCAACTATTTTGCTTTAAGCTTATAAGTGCTTTTCTTCCTTTTCTGGTTGTAATTGAGTTTAAGAAGCTGGTATTTCTTTTTAGTATTCAGATTTTAGTATTGTAATAAGGTATTGCAGCAAAAAAAAAAAATTGCGCTCTTACTCTGCGCCTTTCTGCAGGAGTTATAATGAATGTTAATGAGTTTAAAATTTATCTTCCCGTCCAATTTACCGCAGTGTCTCAAGACAAAAGTCAAAGAACAGTGTGTGTTGCCAGTGATCATCTATGGGACCGAGACTTGGTCGCTCACGATGGGCCTTATCAGATAGATTAAAGTCACTCAAATGGCAATGGAGAGGGCTATCCTCGGCGTTTCCTTGCGTGATCGAATCAGAAATGTAGATATCCGCAGGAGAACCAAAGTCCGCAGGAGAACATAGCCCGAAGAATTGCGAAACTTAAGTGGCAGCAGTGGGCAGGGCACATAGCTCGCAGAACGGATGGCCGATGGGGCCGAAAAGTTCTGGAATGGCGACCGCGAACCGGAAGGCGATGCGTTGGAAGGCCTCCCACTAGGTGGACCGATGACCTGGTTAAGGTTGCAGGAATGCGCTGGATGCGGGACGCACGGCATCGGTCAATGTGGCGACGCCTGGGGGAGGCCTATGTCCAGTAGTGGACGTCTTTCGGCCGGAATTATGATGAGTTTAAACTACTTTTTCTGCTGTCCAGCTGAAAGAAACACTTTCGTTTATGTAGAAAATATAACAAATAAACATAAATTTTATTTTTGGCACAGACACAAACACTTATTGTAGGCGTTATTACTAAAGGTCTTATACATTACGTCCCTAAAACATTCCCCCGCTGCCAATTGAATTGCTCTTCGTATTTCCCCTAAATCCTATTGGAATGTAAAACTAAAACTATGAAATTAAGCCCAAAAACGGCAGGATTAAAAATCTCTTTGTTCTCTAACACTATGCTACAATCTTATCTGCGTTAGTTCTTCCCGGTTTATCTTGTTAAACCGTTGATCCGAGGAAAGTGGATGGAAAAGCTTTTAGACTTCAACACTTTTACGTCTATTTTAGAAAAGCTGCTAAGTACCTGTGGGTGTCATATAGTGACTAAGAGAAAGCTAAACGTACGAAGATGGTTAGGAAATAAAATTATCTTCTATCGGCAAACCAGTATTTATGCTGAGGAAATCGTGATCATAAATACTTTTTAGGTATATAAAAAAAGGTTAAAATATCTGTAGATTCACAACTAAATTACCTACTAATATCAAAGTTATGGAATATTACTAATAATAAACGAAACACAAAAATAGAATTCCTAAAAAAATGTTAATTCTTTCTGCTACGCCGTAGCACTGACTACGTCACGCGTAGCAAACGCAAAACGATGCTCCGCCGCGACAGTGTATCACTGCCGTGACCAGGATTCGAACCTGGGTTACTACGGCCACAACGTAGGGTCCTAACCACTAGACGATCACGGCTACCGGAGCTGGTGACTGTGCTGCCCAAATATAAGACTTTATCTCGGTTAAACTGGAGTACTTTCACTTACAAATTTACTACGGATTGCGCAAGAGACTCAATGTAATATCTCGCGTATGCAAAGATCGACTATTCTCGTACCACTGACGGCTTATTAACAGTTTTCAACGTATTCTTGAAAACGAATCGGCTGATGGACCTGGATTGCTTGGAAGACCCAGGCAATTATAAAATAAATTAGAGAAAAATTATGAAAGGTTAAATCTTTAAATAAGACCGAGGACGGTATGTGCTGAACATGTAGCAGAAAAGAAGATTTGAAAATATTTAAATAATAGTTAGTCATTTATGATTTTAAAAGTTACTTTAAAATGAACTAAAGTTAAATGCTATAATATCGCCAGTGTCAAAGTTAGCATCGGTCGCAGTTGCGGCTTTCGGTGCTGGTGAATGAGGTGCCGAATATCGGTATGATTTCGAGTAAAATAAATGCCTTTCACAAAAAAATCGTTACAGTTTGCGCAAGACTTGGCTTATACGATGTCGTAGTAATAACATTTCACACACTAACGAGGTTTAAATACAAGATCTGTTACTGAAAAAGAATACAGGACTATTTCCAAGGATCAAGCATGAATTACTATTCCAATCGAAATCAAAATCATAAGAAAACCTTAGCCTCGTTATAGCTCACTCTCATTTTAAATGATCTAAGTGTTAAGTTCTTTTTATAGGTGTCCACACCCTGAGTATTAAAAACAACCTGATTTACATCCGGCTTCGGGAAACAAATTCTTTCGACACGTTAAAAATTAAACGCAATTCACATTCCGTGATTGGCTGTTGATAATTCTTTCAATCATAGCTGCTAACATGCGTTTGACTACAACATATTTATTTGTGTAAAAAATTGGACCGCTTTTACGGTCCCATACTGTTAAAAGTTGCAGTAACATCGATCCTTATTATTTTTACCTACATAATATTTTAAATTATAATATCATTTTGATATAAGTTAACGACACAATCGCGAGGAAGTCCCTTGGTCCTTTTATCCGAAAATCTCCATTCGAGTGAGAATATGTCAAAGAAATAATATCAGAATAAGAAAATCTTTAACAATAGCTACAAAAAGGAAACGTGCGTCCCTATTGGTACTCAGCTACCGTACGACCCACACATTGCTTCAGTACAGTCGACAAAAGAGTCAGGTATCTACCTACGGTACTCTTTTGTAAAATTTGTTAGATTCGGCTCCCATTCTACCCGGATGCAGCCGAATATTAGTATTTTACATTAAACGACTACTTACCTGGCTTCTACAACCCATTAACTAGGTAATACAATACTTCTTGGTAAGACTGGTTGTCAAAGTTTTGGTCTTCTGGCCAACTATTTATCAAATTAATGAATTTACTTGTTAATACTTTTATTACATTATACCTGTACGTAGTATAGTGTGTAGTGCTATTTTTGGGTGCATCGTCCTCACATATATGAATTTATTAATGTATGTACATAAGTAAACATTGTAAAAATCCTATTTTTTTTAAAGAGTAGGTATGGAGTTTATTGTGCGTTCTTATCCATAACAAGCTACTTTTCCGAATCAATTTTTATTACTTGTACATTTTTAATTTAGATTTATTATTGTTTGACGTTCAAAAGTGCCGTTTATTGGCCTAGTTGAAATAAACATATTTGACTTTGACTTTACCCGTTACGACTTCAATGACAGCTGGGATTTACGGTTTAACGGGCCGTTAGGCTCGCCGATACATGAAAGGGTCTTATCATTGATGTTCTCCCCTCCACGCATCTATGTCTGGCATCGAAAGAATGATGCATAGAGTTAAAAAATTGCAGCTGTATACTAAGTACAATGCAACTATTTTGTTAATGTCCCTCGGCAAACTTCGTGTATCGTCAGTCGTCGGATTTCTATCAGATGCCGTTTGACCGGGCGGTCTCAATCAACTTGGAAGTGTATAGAGTTTTTAATACTCTTTTAACTTAATGTAAATTGTATTTAAAAAATGGCAGGCGAGCTGCTAAAGCTGCTATTTTTACAGCTCTATATATTTCACACGGAAATCAAAACAAAACAATAATAAAGTACTTAGTTCTGAATTATTATACACGATAATTCTAATAATTGATGGACATGGAAATTAGCATTCGTTTGTATTTGGAAATGCTATTGACTGCCGAGGGACATTAAGAAAATAGTTGTACTATACGCTGTTAATATTTTTTTTTTTATATATGCGTAAAAAACTTTTAAACCTAATATACACAGATAAATGTGATATCTTACTACCGTATCGTATCTTTTTTTTTTTTTTTTTATAAATAGGCTCGCGCTTGACCACTATCAAATCAAATCTCACCTGATGGTAAGCGATGATGTGGTCGACGGTGTAACACGCTTGCCTAGAAGTAACCTATTCACTCTTGACTTAAAGACTCCGAGGTTGTAGCTATCCGGAAACACAGACTCCGGCAGGGAATTCCACTCCTTAGCTGTACGCATAATGAAAGTATTTCCAAATAATTTCCAAATATCTCACTTTCTGTAAACAAATATACGTAATTTTGTTAATTGCAATTATGAAACGTAACATATATAGTTCTACAAGAAGCTGCAAGCACCCTGCAACCTGCTTTCTCAAATTTAGTACAGATTGCAAGGTACTTTGCTATTGCGCGAAACACATATAATGGGGATCTTTTTGTAGTGTTCGTACATAATGATACGAAGCAAGCACGATAACTTTTAAGGTTCGATATTTATGATCAATATATTCGATATTTTCATCAATATATTGACGATAATAACAAGATTGAATCGGTTAAAGGTCAAAACACTTTATGATGATAAGAGAGAGTTAGTTGTTAGTGGAGCTAGTTGAGACTTCTCAAGCCAGGCTCTGACATGTTATCTCTTTACCACTCTTGATTGACTGGTAGATAATGCCTAAGGTATTAAGTCCGCCATTGTAGCTTTGTACAAATGAAGACTAAAAAATAAATTAATTTCGCGTCGCCCGTCTTTCACACAAAAACACAGTTATACGCGCGCCGCCGCTTACATACTTTGTGGTTGTACCGCCACACGTCACATTAACATGTCGATGATGCTGTCACATATGTATGTTGCTGACGCGAACCCATTAATTTTGCCACTACCAAAAATCGCTCAACACGACTAAAGCAATTTTCAATTCAATAAACTGAACAGTGTCCACGTGTCCTCCACTTCTCACGTAGGGACTACAGGCATGCAAATAAGTGCACTACTACACAAAATGCACACATGCCATTTTCGCATCAGAGTCACTAAGTACATGGGCCAAAATTGAAGGAACATTTTCGTCCATACCTTATTGAACTCGAGTATCTAGTTGGAGAGTACCGATCTCCAATTTTGCAGGTAATTTAAAGTCTTTCAGTGTATAACAGCAAAGTACTTCAGATAACAGAGTTAAGAGTCGATATCAAGTTGAGCAAGTATGTACTTAGTTGGGTCAAGTCGTGAGAAGATTTTCGATAAATGGCTACAAAAATTCTAAGAAAAAGTAATGACTGAGAAAGGTACGGAAAAGACCTCCGTAAAAATTTACGAGTATCGGAGTTATGAGGGAACTGGATCAGGGCTTGAATGTGTCACAGAGCTGTAAAAAAGTGGTGATATTTGTAAGAAGCCCTTACTTTTATGAGGAAAGCTATTGACACCTCCGTCCGGCTGTCCCCTTATTACGATCTGTGTCGTGAATGCATTTCGTTGATAGCGTTTTTTTTTAATCAACGTCCGATCACGCGCGTACTTAAGCGTTGGCTTCTGAAAATAAGGATACAGTACATTTTTCCAGCTAATGGATATTCCAGTATGAGCTAAACTCCTTGAATAAGAATTGGTCTTTAGCTACTCAAATAGGGAGGGCTGGAAAGGAAATAGGCAGGACGTTGCTCTGCACTGAAACACATCTGGCCTTTAATAGTACCTAGCTATGGTATCAAGGGAAACGTCCGAGAGGTCGAAGTCCAATCAGATGGTCAGACCAAGTCCGCACATCGCTAAATACCAGGCTGCACATGCTCTCCACGAAGCCAAAGACAGAAGCAGATGGCGCAAATTGGTAAAGGAGAAGTTGTTTCCACGAAGACCGGGGAATCACGACCCTCAATAATGAGGAACACGATACAAGGAGGAGGATGGTATAAATATGTATAGACTAGGCTAGGCTATAGGTTGGTGGTTGGTAGGTTGTGGGTTTGAACCCAGGCAGGCGCTTTACTTTGTGTAAATTATTTCATTACCACTGCTCTCAAAACGGTGAAGAAAAAAATCGTGATAAAACCAACATGTTTTAGAACCAAAAATTCAAAAACATGTGACATCCACCAACCCACACTTTTTTATGGACCATTCCCACTCACAGAGAGGAGGCCTGTGTTCCAGCAGTGGGAACACTAAAAGGCTGATGACGATGATAATGGTATAAATATTATAAAAAGGTACTTAGTTTACAGTTAGAAGACATTGTGTAAAGGTATCGTATAAAGTTCTCCCTTACAAAGTTACAAACAATACATTTCATCCAAAAGTGACTGTCTTGATAATTACTTTACCGAATCTTTTCATACTTGCGAAACATCTTACTTATTCAAATGCGCATACCTTAGGCCTGTTTGTAATTATTTTATTATGTTGAAGCAACTACCGTTATTGCATAAACCAGTTCTTTGCAACTCTTGCGCATGCCGTGACAAATTGAATTGACAGAGAAAGTGCTCCAGTTTTTTATTGTAGTTTTAAATTTCGGTGCCACAGTCACCAGCTCCGGTAGCCGTGATCGTCTAGTGGTTAGGACCCTACGTTGTGGCCGTAGTAACCCAGGTTCGAATCCTGGTCACGGCAGTGATACACTGTCGCGGCGGAGTATATCTTTTTGGATTTTTTTGTGTATTTCTTGAATAAAACAAGTGATTGGTTATTGATGTTTTTGTAAATGACTTCGTTATCAGGGATGTGTCGTAATTAGCATCTTTAAATACTCGCCTTATCTCTTAAGTCGGCTGATAAAGTATAATAATCTTTGGTAAAATGGCATTCCCATGTTGCTATGAGATAATAGTGTGTTTATAACAAAATAATAATTATACAAAAAAAAAAAAAAAAAAAATTAAATAATAAAACGCGGTCAAGGCTAAGTTAAAGACTGGCTGAGTTATGGTAAAATTTTGTCAAAAACAGAATAGATTACAATAAATAAAGAATACAGTAAGAGTTCAGTCAAAAATATGTAATGTTAATAGTACTTAACCTTTTCCGACCTCTACTAAAGAAAAGGCATTAAATCAGGACCGTCTTTTCACAACGTTCCGTTGTAAGTAAGCCATAAAAGTTACTAAAGTAATCCCGGTGTTGCCGACCTCTGACCCAAATACAGATACATGAGTTTGGTCCTTTTTTCCAGATATCTACAATGAGTTACTAACTGTATCATTTTGGTCCTTGGGTGCTGTCCAACGTATGTCGTTTAACGCACTGGCTTTGTACATTGGAAGTTGTGTTTGTTGGTCATTAATTTCTGGTTTGTGTCTTATATAATTACTAGCTGTTTCTCGCGGCTTCGCTCCCGTGGGCCACCCCACAGGACCCGTTTTCGGGATTAAAAAATAGCCTATGTTACTCAGGAATAACGTAGCTTTCTATTGGTGAGAGAATTTTTTAAATCGGTCCGGTAGTTTTGGAGCCTATTCGGTACAAACTAACAAACAAACAAAGAACACTTTCCTCTTTATAATATTGGTATAGATTACTAGCTGTTACCCGTGGCTTCGCTCCCGTGGGCCACCCCACAGGAACCGTTTTCGGGATAAAAAAATAGCCTATGTTACTCAAGAATAACGTAGCTTTCTATTGGTGAAAGAATTTTTTAAATCGGTCCAGTAGTTTCGGAGCCTATTCGGTACAAACAAAAAAATCTTTCCTCTTTATAATATTATATTAATATTATTATATTATACTAGCTTTTACCCGCGGCTTCGCTCGCGTAAAACGTAGAAAAGGAAACACAGAGTAGTAGTACAAAAATAGTGTATTTTGCGTAACACAAAATGCAGTAGGTACTAATTTGACTTTTGATTCTTATAAATATTGTTTAGATCGTCAAAAGTGTGGAAATGGGTTGTGAGCACAGAGTTGTAATTTTTAATAACTTACTTTAACACAGTCGTGTAAACAATATTTTTAGTTTTACCATCTTTTGCTAAAACATATTGATTATGTGGACTTGATACTTGTGAACACGCTACATACAGTTGCCCATGGGAAAAACAGTTTTTTTCTAAATGCATTCCTGCAACTTTCAGTGTTTGCCCTTGAGCCTTATTTATGGTAATCGCGAATGTCGCTTTAAACGGAAATTGCAACCTTTTAAATTGGTATGGCATATCGGTTGGGATTATCGGAATACGTGAAATCATTACATCTTCTCCCTTTGCTATTCCTGTCATAATTGTTGCCCTTACTATATTGCGACCCAGGTGTGTTATTTGTAGTCGGGTGCCATTAAATAAATTTGGTGCGCCCAGATTTCTCATTAACTGGACTGGGACACCAACTTTCATCCTCAACCTATAGGACGGTACCCCTGACAATTCTAAAGAGTTAAGAAACTCTACACTCTACAGGGTAGAGTTTCTCACCCTGAAGAGTTTAGTTTTAGCAATGTCACGTTGTATTGGGATCGGTCTATCATCACTGACAGGACTATTCTTGCCAATAAACCTGACATAGTGGTGATAGACCGACCAGAGCGTCGCGCAATGATTGTTGATATAGCGGTCCCCCATGACGAGAACCTCGTGAAGGCTGAGAGAGATAAGAAAAGCAAGTATCTTGATCTGGCTCGTGAGGTTGTCGACATGTGGGATGTGAATACAGCAGTCATTGTGCCGATAGTCGTGACGGCCAATGGTATAATAGCCAAGAGCCTCGACGAACATCTGAGGAGGCTCTCGTTGGGCAGCTGGGTCAAGGGCTTGATCCAGAAAGCGGTACTCCTGGACACGGCGCGTATAGTCAGGAGGTTCCTCTCTCAGGAGCCCTGACCACCGGTAGCTTGGACCCTGTTCCCGATACCGGTGGGCTACTATTTTTGTATTTTTAAATGTTTTTTTATTTTTTTTATATAGAATAATATTTAAAAATGTAAAAATATGTATATAAAATAAATAAATGCAATAATAATAATATAAATAATAATAGGAATGTAGGAATGGGTCCCGTGGCAATGTAGGAATGGGTCCCATGGCAATGTAGGAATGGGTCCCGTGGCACTAAGGAGCTACTCCTCATTGACATGGCCATGAGCCAGCAGGTTCGTCGTTCCCGTAAGGGTCTGTCGACATGCTGGTTAGACTACAAGAAGGCATACGACTCTGTGCCACATACATGGCTCATGAGGGTGCTGGAGTTGTACAAAATAGACGCAACTCTGCGCACCTTCCTTGAGTCATGTATGGGGCAATGGAAGACTGTCCTTCGATATCCGGGATGTAGACCGATTCAGGGGGATGATGAGCCTATAAGGATTAAGCGGAGGATATTTCAGGGCGACAGTTTGAGTCCACTTTGGTTCTGCTTAGCCCTGAATCCTCTAAGTACACTGTTGGAGGATTCAGGTCTAGGCTATCGGTTGAGAAGAGGTGGTCAGGTCATATCTCACCTTCTTTACATGGATGATCTAAAACTCTTTACCCCCAATAAATTCCAACTGACGGAGCTACTGAAGGTAACTGAAACCTTCAGTAACTCCATCAGGACGGAATTTGGTGTGGACAAATTTGCAGTCATACATGTAAAGCAAGGGGAGATTATGGAATCCGAGGGAATTCAACTCTCTGATTCCATACACCTTAGACACCTCTCCTCGACCGAAACTTACAAGTATTTGGGTATGTCGGAAGCGTTGGGCATCAACAGTCTTGACATGAAGCAACTGCTGAAGGAGCGTTTCTTTGGCCGCCTGAAAAAGGTATTAAATAGCCTTTTGTCGGGCGTAAATAAGGTGCGCGCCTTCAACAGTTGGGTCATACCGGTTTTGATGTACTCTTTCGGCATACTCAAATGGACTCAGACCGAGCTCGACGCCCTCGATAGGAGGGTCCGGACAATGCTGACCGCAAACCGGATGCATCACCCACGATCATCGGTGATGAGACTGTACATCCCGCGGAAGTGTGGGGGGTCGAGGCTTTTTAAACGCCAAGACTCTTCACAACCGCGAGGTGTGCAGCCTCAGAGAATACTTTTTAAAAGCTGAAGTGGGTATGCACCGGGATGTGGTCGCAGTGGACAAGGGACTCACCCCGTTGTCCATGGCTAAAGAGAACTGGCGCAAGCCTGTAATACTATGATGAACGCAAAGAGGTATGGCAAGGCAAGGAGCTACACGGGCGCTTCTATCGGGCTCTCCATGGGCCCGATGTAGATTATTCAGCGTCCGTATCCTGGCTACGTTTCGGCGACCTTTTCGGGGAAACTGAAGGTTTTGTCTGTGCAATTATGGACAAAGTCATCCTGACGAATAACTACCGGAGATATATAATGAAGGACGGGATGGTTGACGTGTGTCGGGCATGCCACTGTCCTGGTGAAGCCATCAGACATATTATCTCTGGTTGTTCTCGTCTGGCTAACTGCGAGTACTTACACAGATATAACCAAGTGGCCAGGATTATTCACCAGCAGCTTGCTTTGAAATACAATCTATTGGATTCTGAGGTACCGTATTACAAGTATGTGCCCGACCCAGTTCTCGAAAATGACCATGTCACGTTGTACTGGGATCGGTCTATCATCACTGATAGGACTATTGTTGCCAATAAGCCGGATATAGTGGTGATAGACCGATTAGCGCGCCGCACAATGATAATCGATGTCACCATCCCGCATGACGAGAACCTCGTGAAAGCTGAGAAAGAGAAACAAATCAAGTATCTTGACTTAGCACACGAGGTTGTCGACATGTGGAATGTGGACTCGGCGATCATTGTGCCGATTGTCGTTACGGCCAACGGCCTGATGGCCAAGAGCCTCGACGACCATCTGTCGAGGCTGTCATTGGGCGGTTGGATCAAGGGTCTGATATAGAAGGCAGTACTCCTCGATACGGCTCGCATTGTGAGGAGGTTCCTGTCTCTGGAACCCTAACCACCGGTAGCTTGGACCCTGTTCCCGATACCGGTTGGCCTCTATTTTTATATCTTTAAATGTTTTTAAGTTTTCTTTTTTAATATTTAAAAATGTAGTAAATAAGAATGAAGAAGAATAAAGGAATATAAATAATAATAATAATAAAGCCTTTTATTCTGACAAAAGATATACAATTATGTTTCTTAAACTACTACACTGTTATAAATATAAATTTTACATAATTAAATTATTCGCGTATTTGCTGCTTTTTTACTTTCTGTAAGTCCGTTTGCCAGTTGGCAAAGGCCTCCTCCAACCTACTTTATTCTGATCTCTCTCTGGCCACTCTATTCCATATTATGCCTGCAACCTGCCTGATATCATCGTCCCATCTTTTTTGTTGTCTACCTCTTTTCCTTTTACCTTCCCTTGGGTACCATTGTGTAACTATTTTGCTCCACTTGTCCTTTCCTCTGATCATGTGTCCCGACCACTTCCATTTAAGCCTTTTTATTTTTACGGTTACGTCCTGTATCTTAGTATTTTTCCTAATGTTGGTGTTTCTTATTCTATCGCACCTCCTTACTCCCAGCATGCTTCTCTCCATTGCTCGTTGGCAAATGCCAATTCTATTGGTTGTGTTTTTTGTTAAGGCCCATGTTTGGCTTCCATACATTAAGATTGGTAGAATGCAGACATTGCATAATTTGCTCTTTGTTGTTATATGTAGGTTTTTGTCTTTCATTACTTCCCTCAGGCCCCAATACCTCTTCCAACTGTTTGCAATCCTTCTTTCGATTTCTTTGTGTACGTTATCTTTAGGTGATATTAGCTGTCCGAGGTATATATATTCTTCAATATAGCTAATTTGTGACTCGCCTACAGTAATGCTACTTTTGTTGCCATTGGTCATTACTTTTGTTTTTTCGGGATTTAATTTAAGTCCCACTTTTTCACTCTCAGATGCTAATTCGTTTAACATTATATTTAGGTCTCCTGGCGTTTTTGCGAATAACACAATATCTTCAGCAAATCTTAAGTGTGTTAGTGTGCGGCCGTCGATATTTAAACCATTCCCATTTAAAGCTTCTGAAGATCATTTCCAAAACTGCGGGGAAAAGTTTTGGACAGAGAGGATCTCCTTGTCTTACTCCTTTTTCTATCTTAAATGAATCTCCTTTCTATTCTAACTGAATGCATGCCGAGCTGTTTTTGTATACATTTCTAATCAATCTTATATATTTTTGTTCCCTTGTTCTCTTAACGCCTCCCAGATAATTGTATGTATTAACGAGTCGAATGCCTTGCTATAGTCGACAAATGCTAGATAGTATATGAGTTGATATTCCACATATTTCTCGATGATTTGCCTAACTGCATGGATATGATCTAGTACTGAGTAGTCTCTTCTAAAACCTGCCTGCTCTATTGGCTGCTGTTCGTCGAGTTTTACTTCCATTCGCTTGAGTAAGATCTTTGCAAATATTTTATACAGGTTGGACATCGAATTTATGGGCCGGTAGTTTCCGATATCGTACTGATCACCTTTTTTGTACAGAAGGATTATATTACATTTAGTCCATTGCTGTGGAATCGTTTCTGTGTTGATGATATCATTGAAGATTTCTTTGAGAATAGGTATTATTGTCTGTTTCGCTTGTTTCAGTACTTCGTTGCTTATTCCGTCGGGTCCTGGAGCTTTATCGTCTCTTTGGGTTTCTATAGCGAATTCTATTTCTTCTTGCATGATGCTGGGTACGGATGACATTTCTAACAATTAAATTTTTTCTCCACTATGTTACTTTCGTATAGTTTCTTGTAGTATGATGTAGCAATTCTCAATATGCATCGCCTTCGATTCTCCTTCAATCTATTACTATCTTTCATCTGTACAATCCAGTCCTTTTTGTTCGTTAACTCCTTATTTGCCTTTTTTATTCCTCCTGTCTGTAAAATGTGCCTCTCTATTGTTTCTATTCTTCTCTGAGTTCTATCTTTTCTAATACTTTCTTTTATTTCTTTGCTGAATTTTGCTATTTGCTTTCGACTGTCTTTAGTATTTTTTCCATTGATTAGTTCAGCTCTTTGATTAAGAAGGTAAATGGTTATGTTAGTCATCCACTTGTTAGATAGGTCTTTGATATTAGTTCCTTGCTGAATAGGTTTTTTGATTGTTCCTTCTAACCAGTTGTATTTTTCTTGTACCTCCATGTTTGTTGTCTCTTTATTATAATCCATAAGTTTTGTCGTTATGGAATTGGCTATTTGGGCTGTTTGGTATTTCGTAGGTTTTGGTTTGGTAGGTAGACATCGTCGGCCTGAGTGAAGTAAGGTAAATGGGCGAAAAAATTATTTCCCATCCAGACTTCCTTCTATACCATATAGGAACGACCCCAGGTCATCATGGGGTTGGTATTATCATCAAAAAACACCTCACAAATTATGTGGAGAGCTTTATAGGAGTATCAGAGCGCATAGCAGTGATGAATCTCAAGATACCAGGGTACAACGATTCATGGTCCATCATACAAGTATACTCGCCTACAGAACAATCCGATACAGAATCAATAGACTCATTCTACCTAGAGCTAAATAAAACAATCCATGACCGTGCCCACAAAAACTTTGTTGTGATAGGAGACTTCAATGGCCAAATTGGAGAACGACAACCTGAAGAAGACACAGTCCTGGGACCATTTATATATGGAAGAAAGACCAGAAGCAGAAACGGAAAGAAACTTGTAAACTTTGCACAGGAGAATGGCTTGAGAGTCTTAAACACAATGTTCAAGAAGAAAGAAAGTAAGATGTGGACCTGGATATCACCAGACGGGAAAACAAAAAACTAAAAAGATTTCATAATGACTAGTAAAAGCAGATACTTCTCAAACATGAAAGTCATAAGCAATTTCAACTTCAATACCAACCATCGAATGATTCGAGCCGAACTGATGACAACCCCACCAAAAAACCCAAGGCCAAGAAATAATATGACGAACACAAAGTGGGACTCTAACACACTAAAACTCCACGGTATCCTCCTGTGCCGCTTATGGCGGGAACGTGAGTACGCGTTAGCACTCACCGCGAACCCGCCACGGCTGTCCGTAACCGGACTCTCCTCTGGGGATTACCCCCCATCACCGGCGCACCAGAACACACTGTGCACCGTGACCATCCCAGGGACCAAACCAGTACATGAGTGCCAGACGACCCCGTGTATGGCACCCTTGGTTCCCTTGTGACGGGTCAAGGTCAATGGCCCCGCCACCTACCATGTTTCGGCCGCAGTGGATAGGGAGAGCGGCCAACGTTATACCGACACTCCTCCTCCCCTGCAGCAGTTTGAGGTACTATTTGGCTAAACTGAGCACCTGGCGCTGTAACTTCACTCTAACGTTCAACTCTTTCTATTGGCGCACGAGGCAAACGCAGGGCACCGCGCGGGTAGTGTGGGTTGAGGTGCACAGTTATTTTGACGTGTAGTACCTACCTCAATAACAAACATCCACCAGCGATGTTTACTACCAACATAACGACACTAATACTTTAACGATCCCGTCAAATAATTACTCTCATATAACCATCCTACCTTTCGCCCAATAGTCACAAACGCGGTTATTTGCAGCCATAAACCTGCATCGTTAAACTCCTTTAATTACAATTGCATTGAAAAGAGAGGATCCTCCGATCAGACGGTTTTTGCGTCTGATAGGCAACTGCCCGATAGCTTGTTGCTAGTTGTCAGGCTATTGCACATGTTCAAACCATGCAGAGAACTTTGATAGCGCGATGTAAGATTTGTGTGACGTCAGTATATTTTATTAAAAGGTAAAAAAGCAACCCTTATAAGATCACTCTCTTGTCCGTCTGTCTGTGTATCACCACCGATTATCTCAGGAACGGGTAGACCTAGCATGTTGAATACCCAGATACTGAGGTCTATAGTCCCTATTAGGTGTATAAAATCAAGGTCCTGAGTCAACACAATAAAAAGATATAATTTTTATATTTTCAAATAATAATAAATTTTTAAATAATTTATGATTTTCGTGAGTACCAAAATTTACCTTAATTTTCAATCTTTCTATTTTTCGGATTTTTCCCTTTACTTGTGCTTTAAGACCTTGCTTTTAACCGAAATTGACAATTCTAGGTCAACCGGAAGTACCGTATAGGTTTTGGGTTGAAAACCTATATGGTAGTTTCCGTTGACCTAGAATAACGAAATTTGTCAAAAAATAAGGTGAAGACCTAGCACAAATAAAGGAAAAATTACAAAAAATAAAAGACGTTGATAATTAAAGGGTGTCCTCATACATGCATAGTTGACTCCACCCTGGGTACGGAACCCTTCGTGCGAGAGTCCAACTTGCACTTGGCCGGTATTTTTTAGAGTTCCGTAGCCAAATGGCAAAAAACGGAACCCTTATGGATTCGTCATGTCTGTCTGTCCGTCCGTATGTCACAGCCACTTTTTTCCGTAACTATAAGAACTATCATGATGTTGAAACTTTAAGTAGATGTATTCTTTCAACCGCATTAAGATTTTTCCACAAAAATTGAAAAAAAAAACATAAATTTTGGGGGTTCCCCATACTAAGAAATGAAACTCAAAAATTTTTTTCATCAAACCCATACGTTTGGGGTATATTAGATAGGTCTTCAAGAATGATATTGAAGTTTCTAATATTTTTTTTTTCTAAACTGAATAGTTTGCGCTAGAGACACTTCTAAAGTGATAAAATGTGCCCCCCCCCCCTCCCCTGTAACTTCTAAAATAAGAGAATGATAAAACTAATAAAAATATATGATGTACATTAAACATGTAAACTTTCACCGAAATTTGTTTGAACGAGATCTAGTAAGTAGTTTTTTTTTTTAATACGTCATAAATCGTAAACCGCAATTTACCAAATACGGAACCCTTCGTGCGCGAGTCCGACTCGCACTTGGCCGGTTTTTTGTAGTTCATATGTGGCAGTATAGATATCGCTACAGTAGTACGTCCCAGCCATCAGCCATTATTTCGAGTCTCTTTAATCAACATCTACCACCGATGTTTTTATGTTTACTACCAAAATAACGGCACCAATAGTTAACGATCCTGTCTGCTAATTACTCTCATATACCAATCGTACCTTTCGCCCCAGTAGTCACAAAAGCAGTTATTTGCAGCCATAAACCACGGATGTCATGGATATGAAATTTCGGATCTGGATACGGATAAATATTACACCGGTTTCGGATACCGTTACGGATATGAAATTATTTTAGATTATCCGTTATTTTCGGCTACGGATATAAGTTTTTTATGCTACACAAACGTGCAAGTGTCGCACGCGGATAGTGTGTCGGCTCTGCCGGGCAGCAAAAAATGACATAAGGTGTCTCATATACATAGACTCCATCCCTATCCAAAACTATTATATCGGCTTCAATTACGGTTAGGGATCGATTTTCATTTCGGATATTCGATAATTTCGGTTACGGTTACGGACCTCTCTTACATCCCTGCTATAAACCTGCATCGTTAAAATGCACTAACTGTGCGGAACCCTGGGCGTGTTAGCGGAGTTTTATGGTGGATCTCTAATGGCTAGGTGGCCGTTGATGTATGGGGTGTGCACTTTAAATTGCGGTTTTTAAGGGGTTGGGTGTGTGTAGGTTTGTTTTATGGTCAGTTTTTAAAAGGTCGACGTAGATGATGATTCTTCAGTTTATGGATTTTGAATTTGAATTAAATACAGCGTTAAACTAAACCCAGAAACTTAGGTTCGAAGGGCTCGGTAAACTAACTTTTTTACATTATCGCAGATACGAACCTATGCGAAAACCAGATCAGACCAGACCTACTTATCCTTGCTTTTTCTTTTCATTTTATGTAGTGCCAATCAATGTAATTTTTTTTTTTTTTTTTTGTTTTGGGTTTGTTCTTGTCTCTAGTCTAGGTCAGAGGTGACAGAGACAGAGCCGACGATGGCGTGAGCTTGCCCAGAAGAAGCCTGTTCACTCTAACTTTGAAGAGATTCGGGTTGAAGGCGTTCGGAAACACGGACGCAGGTAGTGAGTTCCATTCATTCGCTGTGCGCATTATGAAGGATGTCTGGAAGCGCTTGGTGCGAATTGGTGGAATGGCAACAAGGTAAGGATGGTAACTTGCAGTGCGTCTAGATGTCCGATGGTAGAAGGGGGCTGGTGGGATGAGGTCGTGGAGTTCTTGAGCACACTCACCGAAGTACAGTCTGTAGAAGACCGACAAGCAGGCAACTTTGCGGCGATCTATATATCTTTGAGTTCGATAACTATTGTCTAAACATGACATAAAAATAATTCACATATGGTAAGGTTATGGTGTGGTATGGTAGGTATGTAAGGGACCCTTGGGAACTTAGTTTTTGTTGGCGCTAGGAGTGACATCACTTCAATAGAGCAACAGGTGCAGTTTGAACTCGTGACCGGTCACAAGTTCGTCAGACAATCTACCCGTTGATCGATTGCATCTACAATCACAATGGTACAATGAACATTTCTCAAGAGATGTCGTAACAAGTTCAATCAATAGTGAAAGTGTTCTCATTCCAACAAGTTTGGAGCAAAGTGGTCGAGAAATTCGGCACCACAGCCACCAGCTCCGGTAGCCGTGATCGTCTAGTGGTTAGGACCCTACGTTGTGGCCGTAGTAACCCAGGTTCGAATCCTGGTCACGGCAGTGATTCACTGTCACGGAGGAGCAAATTCTTTTTAATATTTTAATTAAGATTATGAATATGTATGTGGGGTTTCGAGAGATTTATGCATTAATACCCGTTTCAATTAGGGCTCAATCCTAAGGGATTATAAAGGAGTCTGTGGGTAATTATGCGAATTATTTTCTTAATGTGGATTGCAAATTAATTACCCCTGATTATGGTTGGCAATTTTTTAAAGAACAAAGCCTCACTTTTCCACTTTTCAAAACTTTTGTAAAAACAATAAAATGTAATTAATTTACCCTTTACAATTACTTCATTTATTTTGGTTATGTCTTTTTAAACAAATTATTGTACTTAGTTTAAAGTGTCTTATTGGTTATTATTATAAAGAGTAACTTTGCTAATTTGTTTAAAATGAAAATGTATAATTGATGTTTTGTTGCGACTTTTTTGGAAAGATAAGGTTTTCATTTGAATTCCTGGAAAAGCTAGGTTTTGATATTTACGATTTTTTTAAATCGGACCACTGTGTAAAAAGTTATTTATTAAAGACTGTTCCTATTTAAAAAAAACTTTATTTTGAATATTTTTTTTGATAATTTTTCCAGTGAATTTTCAATTGTGGACTGATTCTGTTGAAATTAAGGAAACCTTAAATCGAAAATAAGCCGTTTTAACAGAAAAAGGAACCAATGAACTGAAAATCAAAAATAAAAAGAAAACTTTTAGTCTGGCATTTTGAGGCGGCACCTCTCAATTTTTTATTCTTTTGCTTTTCAATTAATTATTTTTTTTGTTAAAGCGGTTTTAAACAGCACAGTACACTTGGAATTGAGCTTTGTGAAATGAGCCTTTACAAAAATTAAAAAAAATATAAATTGATTTATGCGGTATTAAATTATTTCATCACCACTGCTCTCAAAACGGTGAAGGAAAACATCGTGAGGAAACCGTCATTTCCTAGATCCAAAACTTCGAAGACATGTGACATCCACTAATCCGCACGGCCCATCCCCTCTCACAGAGAGGAGGCCTGTGTCCCAGCAGTGGGAACATTAATAGGCTGATGATGTGTGATGTGATGTGATGCGGTTTTGATACATCTCATGACATTTTTTTATTTCTTCGGAGGAAAAGTGCGGTTTTGTTTTATATTAGTTTTGACTGTTTTGTTACTAATTTTGTGGAATAGTGTAATTCTGGATGGAACTTTTTTGTTAGTTATATATATAATAGTTAACGATTTTTTTTTTCTATTAAATTAAGTGGTTTTGGTGTGTAATATTTTTGCTAAGTAGGTTTATCATTCTGCATGATAGAAAAATTAACAAGAATACGGTAAAGTAAGGTAGTTGAAAGAATTTATTTCAATTCAATTTATTTGAAGCAACATAGACTCATAACATAATAACAATAATAGCAGCACACGCAGTCCCAATAATAAAACTAACATACAATTCAATACAATTAAAATTTGAACTATATTTTTTTACAAACATTGCCCCACACTAGATACATTAAAAATTCGGCTGAATTTGTTTCAGTATGTAAATCCAAACTCACCACAAAATTTTACTATTATTATAAATGCGACAGTTTGGATGTATGGATGAATGTTTATTACTCAATCACGCCAGATCGGCTGAATGTTCCCTTGGGATAAGGAAACACTTTTCACGCGGGCGAAGCCACTGGCAGAAGCTAGTTACTACATAATAATTCTATAACTTTATTTTATAACTCAATTAAAATTTAGATTTTTATTAAGCTCGCCTGTGTTAAAGGTCTAAACTGCAGTCACATAAAAAATTTTTAGGCAGAAGAATTTCAACTTTTCACGGTTACTCGTAGTAGGTATAATCTATACTTTAATTTGTGTAAAACATATTAAATCAGTTGTGGATAATTTAACTTGTTGTACAAAAACTAGCCATTTGAGGTTTGGGAGAGTAAGACTGCACTTTTGACCTAAAGGGTCAAAAGTGCAGTCTGTAAATTAATTTTGTTTTCACTTTCTGTAAACGTAATAAAGAATTAAGAAATTATTTAAAACTAGCTGTATCCCGCGGCTTCGCTCCCGTGGACCACCCTACAGGACCCATTTTCGGGATTAAAAATGTCACTCAGGAATAATGTAGCTTTCTATTTGTGAAAGAATTTTTTAAATCGGTCCAGTAGTTTCGGAGCCTATTCGGTACCAACAAACAAACAAAAAAATCTTTCCTCTTTATAATATTACTAGCTTTTCCCCGCGGCTTCGCTCCCGTGGCTCAGCTCACAGGGCCCGTTTTCGGGATAAAAAAATAGCCTATGTTACCCAGGAGGAATGTAGCTTTCTACTGGTGAAAGAATTTTCAAAACCTGTTAAGTAGTTTTTGAGTTTATCCATTACAAAAAAACTTGCAAAAACAAAATATATTATACTTGCTGCTCCCCGCGGCTTCGCTCACGTGGGCCACCCCATAATAATATAATAATAATCATTTATTTCAAGTTACAAAGACTCATTAAATTACATTCATACACAGATAGTCACATTAAATAATCAAATTCAAATTTCATCATAATATAAATTAAGAAATAATTAAAACAACAAATTATTTATCTAAAGCAATTAATAACGTAATAGAAGTAATGATAGGACCCGTTCTCGGGATTAAAAAATAGCCTATGTTACTCAGGAATAACGTAGCTTTCTAATGGTGAAAGAATTTTTTAAATCGGTCCAGTAGTTTCGGAGCCTATTCGGTACAAACAAACAAAAAAATCTTTCCTCTTTATAATATTAGTATAGATATATTAGTGTAGATAGTTTTTTTTACAATACGATAACAGACGAACTCTAGTACTAAAAAAAATTATAAAAGGAGTATATAAAGTAATTGAAAAATAGCCATTTCACCTTCAACCTAATTTACATTTCCATACTATGTTTGCGACCAACCTTACCCAACCTTTGTAAACATACCCTATATATCTACAGTGACATAGAAGCATGACCCGGCTTAAATCACAATGTTTGTAACGTTACCAATCACTTAATCAAATATTGGCCGACCTTATCGGTGCCATCAATTTAAATATTCGACCTCGTAACCTATTCAATTTCTTTGTACAGTCAACGAGGAGAATAAGTAAAAGGAGGGAAGGGACTAAAAGAAGTTGCAGGGTGCTTGCAATTTCTTGTAGAACTACATATGTTATGTTTCATAATTGCAATTAACAAAATTACGTATATTAGTTTCCAGAAAGTGGCCAATTAGATTATGATTCGATAATAAGATATTACATTTGTGTATCTTAGGTTTAAAAGTTTTTTACGCACATATAAAAAAATACATTAACAGAGTACAGTACAACTATTTTCTTAATGTCCCTCAGCAATCAATCGCATTTTCAAATACAAACGAATTCTAATTTCCATGTCCATCAATTATTAGAATTGTCGTGTATAATAATTCAGAACTAAGTACTTTATTATTGTTTTATTTTGATTTACGTGTGAAATTTATAGAGCTCTATATATTTCACACGGAAATCAAAACATAGCAGCTTTAGCAGGTCGCCTGCCATTTCAAAAATAAAATTTACATGAAGTTAAAAGAGTATTAAAAACTCTATACACTTCCAAGTTTATTGAGACCGTCCGGTCAAACGGCATCTGATAGAAATCCAACGAGACGATACACGAAGTTTGCCGAGGGACATTAAGAAAATAGTTGTATTGTACTTAATAGACAGCTGCAATTGTTTAACTCTATGCATCATTCTTTCGATGCTAGACATAGATGCGTGGAGGGGAGAACATCCATGATGCGAACCTTTCATGTCTCGGAAAGCCCGTTAAGCCAGAAATCCCGGCTGTCATTGACAGTCGTAACGGGTAATCAGATATCCAAAACTTTGACAACAAGTCTTACCAAGAAGTATTGTATTACCTAGTTAATGGATTGAAGAGGCCAGGTAAGTAGTCGTTTAATGTAAAATACTAATATTCGGCTGCATCCGGGTAGAATGGGAGCCGAATCTAACAAATTTGACAAACAAAAGAATACCGTAGGTAGATACCTGACTCTTTTGTCGACTGTACTAAAGCAATGTGTGGGTCGTACGGTAGCTGAGTACCAATACGGACGCACGTTTCCTTTTTGTAGCTATTGTTAAAGATTTTCTTATTCTGATATTATTACTTTGACATATTCTCACTCGAATGGAGATTTTCGGATAAAAGGACCAAGGGACTTCCTCGCGATTGTGTAGTCAACATATATCATAATGATATTACAATTTAACATATTATGTAGGTAAAAATAATAAGGGTCGTTGTTACTGCTACCTTTTAACAGCATGAGACCGTAAAGGCGTTCCAATTTCTTACACAAATTAATAACTGCGACATATTTTGAAACGCACATCAGCAGCTATGATTGGTTGAAAGAATTATTAACAGCCAATCGCGGGACTACGTGTGTAAATAGAATTTGTTTCCCGAAACTGAGTGTCAGTCATTTTGTTTTTAATACTCAGGGTGTGGACACCTACAAATTGTACTCTTAACACTTAGCTCATTTGAAATGAGCTATAACGAGCTTACGATACTGATTTCCACTAGAATAGTCATTCATGTCTTGATCCTTGAAAATAGTCCTGTGCTCTTTTCAGTAACAGACCTTGTATAAAAACCTCGTTGGTGTGTGAAATGTTATTACTACGTCATCGTATACCTCAAGTCTTGCGTAAACTGTTACGAATTTTCAGTGAAAGGCATTTATTTTACTCGAAGTCATGCCAAAATTCGGCTTTACAGTCACCAGCTCCGGTAGCCGTGATCGTCTAGTGGTTAGGACCCTACGTTGTGGCCGTAGTAACCCAGGTTCGAATCCTGGTCACGGCAGTGATACACTGTCGCGGCGGAGCATCGTTTTTTATTTAGCTACGCGTGACGTAGACAGTGCTACGGCGTAGCAGAAGAATTAGCAATGTTTAATAGGAATTATATTTTTGTGTTTCGTTTATTTTATTATTATTTCATAATTTTGATATTAGTATGTTTGTTGGCCTTTGTCAGATTTTTAAACCTTTTTTATTTACCTAAAAAGTATTTGTGATCACGATTTCCTCAGCATATATACTGGTTTGCCGATAGAAGAAAATTTTATTTCCTTGCCATCTTCGTACGTTTAGCTTGCTCTTAGTTGCTATATGACACCCACAGCACAGATTACTGAATAGTTACTACGTAACAGATACTTCACTCAGTAGAAAATTTCCAATACCTATTACGATAATTGCCTACTCCCTCGCGTCAACAACCACTGTATGCTAAAATGCGCCTAAATGCTCAAGCGTACAGCAGTGATTGCTTCGCACCGCGCGATTCCACAGTAATCGCAGGGCTGCCTCTTCGATAAAATTAAATTAACATAACTTTTTATCTATGTTATTGAGAACTGTGAATATGTTCTGACTTTTATGTGGCAGTTAAAAATTTTTTCATTTATAAAATATTTAACCAACTTAAAAAAAAGGAGGTGATCAGACATACAGGCCAAACTGAGAAGATTGACTTGTATGGTTTGTAGGTATGTATGTTTGTGCGCGATAATCTCGCGTTTGGCTAAACCGATATCGACGCGGTTTTCAGAAAAGGATTTGTTACATTTAGGAGAACGTTTTAAAATAAGTATAATACTTCTTAGTTTGATGATGATCTTCGGAGATGTTCACTAGAAATGAAAAAAAAAGCCTTAAAAAAAGAGAACCGACTTCAAATAAAGCACTAAGCCGTAAGAAATAATTTGTTTTTTTTTTTATGTTAGTGCTAACAGCTGGTAATTACGAATCGAAAAAGCACCGACATCAAAGAAGAAATTATTTCTTACGGTTTAGTGTTTTGAAGTCGGTTCTCTTTTTTAAAGTTTGTTTTATTATATGTATTTGTAAGTTTGTTTTGTTTTATATATTGGTGCTGACTGTGGAAGAAACCTAGATAAAACATAATTATAGACATCAGTGTGTAGGTAAAATAAAAAAATCTTTAAAGTTACACGTGTTTTATTTTTATTTATTTTTTTATAAATTTCTTACCTTTTCTAAATTCTCGATTATTAAATTTTAGTGTAGAAAAAATCCTGAATCTAATAAAAAGTTTTATGAGATATTGTTTTGGAAAACAAGGGCAGGGAGAATTAAAATGTATGTCATTTAAAATTTCATAAAGAGTACTACCCGGTCTTTGTTTCATATTTTTTTCAAAATTTTTAATGAACATAGTCTCAAGTTCACACGGCATCGTAATACGCGTACGAACGAACAGCACTATTAAAATTGAACGGCGTGCGCGCGCTTCGCTTGCGAAAACCGCACTGAATTTCATCCGCCGGCGGACCGAGACAGCTCGGCTGGGCGGTAGGCACTTATAGCGCGCAAGTACATGGAGTGACGGAGGCCTGCCCACAGGTACTTAGCAGCTTTTCTAAAATAGACGTAAAAGTGTTGAAGTCTAAAAGCTTTTCCATCTACTTTTCTCGGATCAACGGTTTAACAAGATAAACCGGGAAGAACTAACGTAGATAAGATTGTTGCATAGTGTTATAGAACAAAGAGGTTTTTAATCCTGCCGTTTTTGGGCTTAATTTCATAGTTTTAGTTTTACATTCCAATAGGATTTAGGGGAAATACAAAGAGCAATTGAATTGGCAGCGGGGGAATGTTTGAGGGACGTAATGTATAAGACCTTTAGTAATAACGCCTACAATAAGTGCTTGTGTCTGTGCTAAAAATAAAATTCATGTTTATTTGTTGTATTTTCTACATAAACGAAAGTGTTTTTTTCAGCTGGACAGTAGAAAAAGTAGTTAAAACTCATCATCATTCCGGCCGAAAGACGTCCACTGCTGGACATAGGCCTCCCCCAGGCGTCGCCACATTGACCGATCCCGTGCGTCCCGCTTCCAGCGCATTCCTGCAACCTTAACCAGGTCATCGGTCCACCTAGTGGGAGGCCTTCCAACGCATCGTTCGGTTTGCGGTGGCCATTCCAGAACTATTCGGCTCCATCGGCCATCTGTTCCGCGAGCAATGTGCCCTGCCCACTGCCACTTAAGTTTGGCAATTCTTCGGGCTATGTCGGTAACTTTGGTTCTCCTGCGGATATCCACATTTCTGATTCGATCAAGCAAGGAAACGCCGAGCATAGCCCTCTCCATTGCCCTTTGGGTGACTTTAATCTTTCTGATAAGGTGATCACTGGC
Source organism: Anorthoa munda (assembly GCA_945859665.1). Taxonomy (NCBI): domain Eukaryota; kingdom Metazoa; phylum Arthropoda; class Insecta; order Lepidoptera; family Noctuidae; genus Anorthoa; species Anorthoa munda. Next base: position 4,392,285 of record OX243900.1, on the reverse strand, counting down.
AACACACACTTGTCTTTGACGTTTGTCTTGAGACACTGCGGTAAATTGGACGAGAAAATAAATTTTAAACTCATTAACATTCATTATAACTCCTGCAGAAAGGCGCAGAGTAAGCACGCGATATTTTTTGTGTTGCCGCAATACCTTATTACAATACTAAAAACTGAATACTAAAAAGAAATACCAGCTTCTTAAACTTAATTACAACCAGAAAAGGAAGAAAAGCACTTCCACTAACAAACAATATAGTTGAGTGTACTAAGGCTTCAGAAATCAATTTAGCAGCGTTGAGCCTTCGTTGAGTCTACGTCGTCGAGTCAACATGAAGTGCACTCGACTGGCAACGGGCGGCGTTCTATTTAGTGCTAGAGCAGTTTAGCTGCCAATTAGTGACTTTTGCTTACAGTATTATTTGCTTCTTTAAAAGAGTTTTATGTCGTTTTGTTTTTACGGAAAATATTCAATTCAGCAGGCAAATTTTACGGAAGTCACTTCGCACTTCTATAAAAGTTACCTACGTTATAATGATAGTAATAAACATTTTAATTATTACTTCGGTTTTAAGATAAGTATATATGTACCTCTACCGTGACTTAGTGACTTATGGTAGATACTGCGTTTAGACTCTAAAGTTTAGTGAACAGATTCGATTAAATCAGATCTCACAATTACTTTGCTTTGTTTTATGTTAATAGTCAGCGAACAAAGTTGAATATCTAATTTTAATGATGCAATTTTTTTTTTTTTTTTTTTTTTTTTTTTCTATTTAAAAAAACCGTTGCCCACACTAGGAATTTCTTCCTGTATCGTGGGTGCGTTTACAAACATATAAACTCACATACACAAACACCCAGAGCCGAAACAACTATCTGTAGGTCATACAAATATTTGTTCCGTGCGGGAATCGAACCCGCGACACGCAGCGCAGCAGTCAATCGCTCAACTACTGCGCCAACCGTGCGCCCATATATATCATCAATCAACAAAACTAATAAAACAACAAGATATGTACCTAACATATTACTACGCCTACACCAAATATTATTATAACCACTAACATAACGGCATAGCAAATAATTTTAAGCTTGCAAACAATTACTAAAGTCCACTTCCTAAGTTCACGACAGACCAAGCGATCCCTCTTACATTTCAATACAACTTGAACTAACTTAAATTACTAACTACGCCTAATCTTTTCAAGAGTTTTGATACTTGTTTGAACTGAAAGGATAGTGTTTACTTGGTAGGTACATCATTTGTTTCCAAATATGTTCGGTCCGAATTCCAGTTTGACGAGATGCAGCTGAATACCTTTTTCTAGGTATTTTACATAGAGCGAATAAGGCCCACACTAGGCGCTCAAAGGATACCTCTGCTTAAGACTGATCGTAAGAATTACAGGCTTCTGTCTTTTTGGCTACCTACGCACGTGGAAATTCAAATTAAGCTCCGCATAAACGTATAGGATAGATAGATAAGATCCACATTCCTAATCCATAATTGAGTGTTGATAGAATCACATCATTAGGATTCCTTCCGTTCTGAAGATTTGTATAAGTAAGCAAACTTACTATGTATTACTATTATGAAAAATAAACTAGGTCCGTAGAGTAAAAAAAACTTAATTTATGTACGTAGGTAACTAAAAAGATCTAAATAAGACTAACAAGTGTCTAGACCAGCTCAATAGTACCCCTTACTAGGAGAATTTCCTTTCAAAGAATGTTATTATAATTAAAGAGAAAGAAGAAAGAAATAAAATATATTTATAACACATTTGCTCGTAAAGGGTCTCTTATTTCACCAATTTCAATATAGTATTGTATCTCATTACGTTCTTGTGCGTTATTATAATGTAAAACGAACGAGTTTCTTTTTAATAAGGTAAAACGCACAGTTTATCAAGATGCTCCGTCTAAAACGAATGGTATTTAATGTAATGTAATTTTTTAGAAAGGTTTTTATGTCAGAAAGTGGTCAACATTTTATGAATAAAATTAACTTTGGTAGATAAAATATAATAAATAAACATTTTATTCTTTAATTTAATTAGTTTTGACCATAAATTACAACACACACATAACATACATACAACAATTACATTAATTACATTAATTAATACATACATACATAATACATACATTAATTATTTTACATTAATTATTTTTTGTGTTTTGTTATGTAACAAAACACAAAAAAAAAATTACTTTATTAGTGGCTTGCTGTTTTTGTGCCTTTGTTTTTAAAAAAACGCTGATTATTCCGGGCGCTTTTCCTTTTCGCTGTATTGTTTTTATTTGAAAATGTCGTCAAGTAATGATTAATTTATTAATTCGACACCGCCAGAAGTCTCAGAGGCAGCGAAAAAGGCTACTCTAAGCCTCTTGCCCGAAAAATCGACCGATATATACTTACAAGCGTATCAAAATTTCATCTTACGGAAAACAAGCAAAGATGCAAATTCATTTTCAGAAAGTGTGTTTAAAGCCTATTTCATGGAACTTTCTCAAAAATATAAGTCAAGCTCATTGTGGTGCTACTATTCAATGCTAAAAAGTACTGTGGAAACAAAACATGGTATTGATATCAAGTCATACTCCAACTTGCTGGCATTTCTAAAAAGACGCTCAAGTGGCCATGTGAGTAAAATGTCGAAAGTATTTTCGGCTGACAATGTCAAGAACTTCCTAAAAGAAGCTCCGGATTGCCGATATTTGGCAACAAAAGTTAGTTGAAACTAAATTATTGTTATTAACTTCTTTCACTTTCGTATTTCTTTACAATATAGGTGTTTTGTACGCTGTTTAATATTTGCCATAAATGGTGCATGTAGACGTCAAGAGTTGGCAAACATCACAAGTAATGATGTTGAGAACCATGGGCGGTCCAGGTCAAAAACACAAAAAAATAAATTACAAGATCGTTCACAATACAGGGGCCATTTCACGACATAGTGAAGAAATACGAAGCGCTTCTTTAAACAAAAGCGATGTCTAACAGATTTTTATCAAAATTACCAAAATGGAAAATGCACTAGCCAACCCATTGGCATAAATACACGAAAATATTGCCACTTTCTTAAATTTGGATGATCCACATGAATACACAGAGCACAGTTTCAGAAGGTCCTCGGCTACATTTCTGGCCGATTCAGGTGCGAACTTATTGACACTAAAACGCCACGAAGGATGGCGGTCGAACAGTGTAGCCGCGGGCCACATAGATGATTCGATGAGAAATAAAGAAGAAATTAGCTCCCGCATTACAAGGAATATAAATTTGGAGCCAAGTGTTGACTCTCGACCATCTACGAGCACACACGCTTACATTCCACCATCGTCGCCGCCGCAGCAGCCGCCTCCGTCGCCGACACCGACTGCAGAACTCTGTGGTTTCGTTTCTCACTCAAGAGAGTGAGAGAGAGACTGGTGAAATTGTAACCAATAATAATAACTTGCCAACATTAAAAATGCCAACTGGCAATGTAATAATCAATTTAACAAATTGTTAAAAAATTTCTAACTGCCTTTAACAAGTGATTAAAGATTTATTCGGTTAAGAAAGTCCGAGTTTTATTTATTTCCGCGCAAATATGTTATAAAACGTCGTATGACATACGTGCGCTTTGATAATTACAGCCTCTGCTTTCTTGTAGCCCTTGCCGACGGCTCGGGCTAGCAATATCGCCTCGGCTGTAATTTTCAACTTACCGCACTTCATAATGTACTATTATTTGTGACCCGCACAGAAGACACAAGAGATAAACAAAAAAGTAAAAATAATAATAAAAACCCCGTGCGAGATCAAAAAGGCTCCCACCTCAGCATGTGAAGCGATATTTAAAATAATAAATAACGCCGTGCTAGAAAAAGAAAGAATAAATTATCAACTACTTCATTCCGAAGCACTACCAAAACAAAACCAGTCACCATCACAATTATTTCACCTTTTCACACACCAAAAAAATATAAAAGCTAACCAACGAAAATGAAACCAAACATAATTTTCCTTATAAAGGGAACATTAATTTATAAGAACGCGCTCTCATAATCCGGCAATTTAGTTAGACGGCGGCAAATTACTTTGTAATAAGTTAATTATTTCAGCGGCGGCAACAAGGGCTTTCGGCGAGCTTTATAAAAACGTTAATCACTGCTGTTGCGGCAATTATGCACGTTTACCTGAAAGGTTAAATGGTACTTTAGGGGATGAAAACATCTATAATAATAATAAAGCCAATCTGTAATACCCCCACTGCTGGGCAAAGCCCTCTTCTCATACAGAGAAAGCATTCATTAATGTGTAGAAAAATATGATGGTGGAAAAACCGAATTTGCGTAAAAATATTCAGTTTGGTTGAGTGCTTACTCACTCAATGATTCGCAGAATTGTTCGTACAAATATCAACTGTTGGTTGAGTAGACATTGTTACATCGCTGTTTTTCAAAAGTTTAAGTTCAGTATTTTTATTCCCACCTCAAAATTGTTCCTATTTTTGGTGAATTGAGGGTACTAACATGATTTGTGTTATGTAGGATGACGTATTTTACTACCTTGATGATCACTTCAGTTACCTACATGTTTTTTTTTATAATAATAATAATATAAAAACTGTATCGTGGGTGCGTTTACAAACATATAAACTCACATACACAACACCCAGATCCGGAACAACCATCCGTAGATCATACAAACATTTGTTCCGTGCGGGAATCTAACCCGACACGCAGCGCAGCAGTCAATTGCTCAACCACTGTGCCAACCGTGAAATGGTTTGGTTAATCTACGTCCATTTTGACTTTGACTCCTACTAATGGTTTGGCCAATTGTAGCAAAAGACAGAAACCATGGAAAGACAGAAAGCCACCCCGCAGTAGAACACAACAGCCTCAAAATAATAATAACGTCCATTACAGCAATTAAGATACGCTTTATTTTACCTACATCTTCAGTGGTATACAAAAAACAAATTACCAAAAAATTTAACCGACTTCCAAAACTAAACAAAACAGAACAAAGCGAAAAATTTATTTCCTTTCCGAAGTTGGTGTCGAAAATTGGAAAACCCAGCCATCTACAAAAGACACCGATTTCGGAAAAGAAAGGTATTTTTCGCTTTGTGTATTGTTTTGTGGAAGGTTTTTTATTTATCTCTTTTTAGTTTTGGTAGGTACCTCCAATTACCATGAAAATCAATTAAACACAAAGAAAATCTCATGACGATTCCAATAAGCAACAACAAAACGACCAACACGACTAGGATACATTGTTTTATTTCGGAGTCTAGAGCCTACCTTCCCACTTCATCATCAGATCTTTTCGATGGTACTATTTCCATCAGTACCATTTATTTATAAGTATTTCGTTTATCATAGTCGGTTAACTATTCGAGATATCTTGTACCCGTGACATACTTACCATTAAAGATTTCCAGTGGCCATCTGTGGTCTTTATCATCAATTCTACTTCACCAATTGTTACTTACTGAGTGCAAATTTTGATTGCATTGTTGATGAAAATACCAAAATCACTATATAACATTTGTCAACTGAAAAAAATAATGTTGTTGATTTGAGCTGCATTATACTAGTCGCCTCTAAAACCAGACAAAACCTTTATAACGAAAACTTCAATACTTCAGCGAGAACGAACTTCAAAGAAGAATGCTTTGATTTTTATTCATCGTATTTTTATGCGATCTGAAATTCTAAACGAATCCATTTAGATGAAATGAAGCGAAAATATCTTGCGGTTTGGTTTTAAATATTCTTTTGTTGAAATATTATTGTTGCTCCAAGTAATTGCAGCACGTTCTGGCACTATTTTGGGCCAGACGTGGCGCGAAATCATGTTTTTTAGGGTTCCGTACCCAAAGGGTAAAAACGGGACCCTATTACTGAGACTTCGCTGTCCGTCTGTCTGTCTGTCTGTCTGTCTGTCTGTCTGTCTGTCACCAGGCTGTATCTCATGAACCGTGATAGTTAGACAGTTGAAATTTTCACAGATGATGTATTCCTGTTGCCGCTATAACAACAAATACTAAAAACAGTATAAAATTAATATTTAAGGGGGGCTCCCATACAACAAACGTGATATTTTTGCCGTTTATTGCTCGATATTAATAACGGCAACAGGTAGACGCTTGAAATATTCACAGAATATTTAGTTGTATATTTCTCTTCAAAAAATAATAGTTATTAAATTAAAAAAAAAAAAATTAAGGGGGGCTCCCATACAACAAACGTGATTTTTTTTGCAGTGTTTTGCGATAATGGTACGGAACCCTTCGTGTGCGAGTCCGACTCGCACTTGGCCGGTTTTTTTAAGATTTTTATCTTTTCGTGCGTGTGTATAAAACAAAGAATAAGCTATCTTCAATGTTTTAGTACCAACTAAGCGAAATAAAAGGAGTAGATATTCTCGAATGGCTTGACTCTATGGGGATTTATAGGTTTTATATTTCACAATGTAACATTTACTTTTGGATCTTTCAAAGGCCTATAAGAGAGACCCTTTAGACTCTTTAAAAGTAATGGATCACCAACCCACGATAATATCTGTAGCCACGCAGTAGTGTTGCTAAATAAGTTTACAAAAGGTGGCTATGGGTTTGGGAGGCTGAGTAGACTGATTTTACATAGAACTATGGAAGGACCATGCTTAATAATATTATTAAGTTATTATATTGTACATATTATTATTGCCGACTGTGAATAAATATCTATGTGGGGTCAGGGACACAAAATAAAAGCTTGAATTTCGGTATATCTTTGGTTTTATTTTTCATTAGATACTTGTACATTTTTTAGGGTTCGGTACCCAAAGAGTAAAAACGGGATCCTATTACTATGACTTCGCGATCCGTCTGTCTGTCTGTCTGTCTGTCCGTCTGTCTCCAGGCTGTATCTCATGAACCGTGATAGCTAGACAGATGAAATTTTCACAGATGATGTATTTCTGTTGCCGCTATAACAACAAATACTAAAAACAGTATAAAATAAATATTAAAGGGGGGCTCCCATACAACAAACGTGATAATTTTGCCGATTTTTTGCTCGATATTAATAACGGCAGCAGGTAGACGCTTGAAATATTCACAGAATGTTTAGTTGTATATTTACTTCAAAAAATAATAATTAATAAATTAAAATAAAATAAATTAAGGGGGGTTCCCATACAACAAACGTGATTTTTATGCAGTGTTTTGCACCCTTCGTGTGCGAGTCCGACTCGCACTTGCCCGGTTTTTTTTTAATGAATCTATAATTTAACAGATAAAATGCAGAAATAAAGATCTTAACTTTTTAATCGATTAAGTGTAAATAAGCTTAAGAGTAGGTCTGCTAAGTAGATCATCCTACTGTACTGCCCATGTTTGTCGTCGAAAAATACGGATACAAAATGACCTGCGGCTTGAAGCAGCCCGTTCATAAGCGATCATTGTGGTCTATGTATCGCCTGCCAACTCCAGCATAGTGCAAGTGAATCAATAGAATACCGAGCGCTTTGTTACGACGGAGTGTATCACGTTGCATTCAGAAGGCCGCAGGCGCTTGCCATTGTGTGACGATGTGGTAATTAAACCAGTCTTTTTGTGTTTTATTGGCAGCACAGATTGGCGGAAATTGTTGTTCGAAAAACAATCATTTTAATTCTGTGACAAGAGTATACATTTCCTTATTTAACTGACACTGAACAAAGTTTATTTCTACATACGTCGCCAGTTTAAGGCTTTTCCTACTATTAGAAAATTATTTGTGTTATTTGCACCTGAAATTGAAGTATCGCAATAAACCGATTCACTTCTAATTTGCAAACTACTTGGTAGAGTTTACATCCAATTTATCAGTTATTAACCAATGCAACTATACCTACTAATCAAATAGCGTTCTTTTAATCATGTATCAACCCAAGGAGAGATTGAAAAACTTGCTGATCAGTAATATGTAACATTGCTATCACAAACCTGCAGGCACTGCATCACGTTGCGGTACAATTTACTTCAAGCGCTCTCGTCTATCGAGTGCTCTTGAATCGGACGCCGACAGAATTGAGATGTCGTATCAGCACTGTACTAATTGGAAATGTAAAAAATAGAAAAAAGCTCAGCGCTACAGTTCGCACAAAGGCTATGGCGGCAGGTGAGATAGGGGATAAAACTCTATTACAAATAGGACAAGAATGTAAGAGTGACATTTCCAAATTGGTGACCGTTAAAAACTGCAAAGTTTTTTACCTACGTTTCTGTGCTTTGTTCTTTTATTCCATTCGCAGGTTAACGGTTTTATGAACTTCATACCCGTTTGTATTATTTAAAACCAAAACTGCTTTTTACTCGCTTTATACTCAATTAACTTACATAAAATATTCTCTACAAGCTTTTTCTCGTAGCCTTTCTTCCAGGAACCGTACTTTTTTCGGTATGTAAAGTCCGCAGCCACTCAAAGATAGGGGAGCGCTTTGTATCAATAAAAGCAAATTTCGCAATCCGGTCTCCATTTTTCCATGGCCTCCCCCCATAGAAATTAAAGAACGCCACGGGCTGTGATACTTAAAATTCCTTCTACTACTTTCAGAACTTGCAAGGATTACCACGTAAACAAACCAACAAACAATAATCTCTTCATAATATGAGGTTACATAGATACTAATATTATACCTAACAAAGCAAAGACAAGACGGCTAGTTTGACCGGCTGACACAAGTGCAAACTTCACTGACGTCAAATTAAGCCAAGTTTTATCAAAAATCTATTTTGCTTAACTAAACAACGCTGAGCGGTAAACAAAGCTGAACAGAAGACTAGCTATACGTGTGTAAGCTGTGATTGGCACGGTTGAAACGGCCACTTCCAACAGTGCCCGAACTGAACGTGTTTCATGTTCGACGTTCTACAGTTGATTGGCTGTTTGAACTTTGAAGTATCATGTGCAGAGACAGGCCCATAGAATTAATTTTGAAACTACAACGTATTAAATTTTTTTTTTGGGCGCTCCCTTACTTGAGAAATTATTAGTTCACCATACACATTTCCGACCCACGGAAGGGGCCCACCTCGTAAGGATGATTTCCGGGATAAAAACTAACCTAAGTCCTGCCCAGGGTCTCAAACTATCTCCATACCAAATTTCATCTAAATCGATTCAGTGGTTTAGGTGTGAAAAGGTAACAAACAGACAAAGGTACTTTCGCAATTATAATATTAAAGTATATATTTATTACAATCCGGCGCACACACGATTACGTCTGGACTCATTGCCTATGAAATGAAAAAAAATATATATATTTTGTAAATTTCGTGTTTTTGTCCAATAAAAATATGTATTAAAAAAAAAAATCTTTGAAATATTATAACCCTTAAGTTGGACCATATTAGGTGTTGTTTCATAACTTACATGTAGCTATTTTAATGTCACCTATAAGACCTGGAACGGGAAACGTTCCCGTCTCCAGCTTTACTTCCTACAACATCCTATTTTCAATTTCGGAGCGCTGCAAACGAGACCGCTGTTTACCGAGGCAAGCGGCGCTCCAAGCAATTCAATTTAGAAAGGATTTGTCTATTATACCTAAGTAAAGTAAAATCTTTAACGTTCAGGTCTTTGTAAATATTTGTTTGGGATAGATCTTTTGTGTAGCTTTAAGTAGAGCCTAAAATATAATTAATTTATTATATTTTTGGTGTATTTTAAAGATATTTAAATTTATTGTTTGGTGAGTAACATTTGCTGGTAAATCTTTCCAGCAGCAACCTTTTTGGTAACTATACACTGCAAAACTCTTTCTAATATATGTTTGTGTTCTTTGATATGATCATCATCTTTAGTTCAGGCTACTACGAACTTTTTAAAAGTCTCATCGTCTTCTTGCCCTTGTCCAATGTTACTTGGGTTCGGCGCAACACGTTTTCCCTTCCATTCCATCCTGTTAACCGTAACGCTATCACTGAGTCCTTTTTATCCCTTTTCTTTCATATCTCCTATCACTTCCTCACACAGACTATCCATATTTTCTTTGGCCTTCCTACCCACCCTTCTCCATCCATCCACATTTATATTCATAATTCTTTTAGTAAAATGCGTTTCATCACATGACCATACCTAACCCTTTGCCTCGCCGAATTCACTTACGCAATTAGGCTGCAGGACAAACGATTCCCTTTCAACTTTCTACTATATGATGTTTTGGTTAAATAACTGGTGCTTTTGCTAAAATATGGGCTTATTAAAATATACTTTTATATCATAAAAATTTAGAATCTCTAACAGATAAAATCAAGTCATGTCACAAGACAGAATGATTAAATTCTAGCTTCAGTCACGTTTTATTCAAATGATAAAATTTGTGCAAAAAGTCGTTTTAAATTAGAGTATTTGAGTTAAAAAATTAAATTAGTATTGTGTAGGTATTTCTTTGAAATATTATTATTATTTTATTCCTTTGACGAAGAGGCCTGTTGGCCTTAGTTATAAGGACTTTTTGAAATGTCCAGACAGTTCAAGTTGAGTGCTTCGTTTATGTGTAAAATTGTGGAATCTTGGGACCTTCTAATGTCTTGTTTAGTATTCAAGAGTATTTCCTACTAAAACTTACATATATTTTTTAAGAAATCTCTTTATTAGGTTAGATTGGAAAAATTACGTAAATTCTAGATGTTTTGAGTAGGCCAACCGGGTCATTTGTTTCTTGAAACTGGTTAGTTATTTTAGTATATAATATAGATAGGTACCTACCACTTGATACAATCTCTTATATAAAACTTTTAGTTTATAATTACATTAAATATATTTATGTCTTTTCTCAGCAATAATATTATTTATGGCATAAGCTAGCTGCTAGCTGCTTTTTATGTAGATATTGCAAACTCTATTTTTGGAAAAGAAATATTCTTTCCATCTTGGTAGCCCTCTAAAATGATCGTTCCCAAAACGTTTATGGGACTAAAATCATCCTTTCACGCAAATTGGGGATCAAACGTTCCCGTTCGTAGCTTTGTAAGTGTTGGTGAACTTTTATCTGTTAACACTTGAGCTGACCGGATAATTAGAAACTTCGCGCATTGTTGGCAATCTTCGAAAGACGAAGTATCTTGAGTTGTTATTTCTCAGTTTGGTTTGATAGGGGTGATTTTATAACAATGTTAGGGGTTAGTAAAATGGACTATAGACAAAATCCTAGTAGGCTTGAAGATAAAGTTTAATATACACAAAAAAAGTTTGATAAATCACAATAATCAGACTTATATATCAATTAAAAAGCATACAATAAGAATTATAAATTTTAACAACAATAATCAGTCTTATATCAATTGAAAAGTGTACAACAAGAATATGAAAATAGTTCTTCGTGAAAAAGTTCACTTATAATACTAAAACTTCAACACAATGTTCTAGCGAAATTTTGTGATTTTCCAAATCCAAAATGGTGCTAGAAATGTGATCGTCAATTTCAATTGCTTTTTTTATAATTAATAATTTATTCACGGCCACAAAGTAAAATAGGTATTATTTAAATATATTTCTGACGTTACTTTGCCCCTAAAAAAGGATTCGTCCGAAACACCACTCAAATATATAAAATGCCTGTTTCAACCGGATCGGACGAAACTCAGCGACCGAAACGCCTACTAAGCCGCTATTCGAACTATGTATTTTTGACATTATAACATAACATCATCATCACCAAAACACAGCCACATTAGCTCTGTACTGTGTAATTAAGAGCACAAAAGTTTACCCACCTTGATTGCAATATTCTATAGCCGGTGCCGCGTTGGAAGCTAATCATGGGCGATCTTGCCATAATCCCCCCATGATTAGTGGGCAGGGCTCATTGCTCGCAACACGGATAGTCGATGGGGCCGAAAAATTCTGGCATGGCGACCGTGTACCGGTACGAAGGCGTTGGAAGGCCTCCCACAAGGTGGAATGATGACCTGGTTAAGGTGGTGGGAATCTGTTGGATGCGAGACGCACAGGGCCGGTCAATGTGGCGACATTTGGGGGCGGCCTACGTTCAGCAGTGGACGTCTTGTAGCTGAGTAATTAATAATCTATCAGATCTTTGAACATCTTTCTTTGAATTTATTTTGTTATACAATAACTGCAGACCTGATGTAGGTCAAGTATGAATAACCTCAAGAAATCGATTTAAATTCTTCCGTTGTCATTTTCTGTTCTATGCTAACGTTCATACGATGAATACCTAAAGAGCAACTAGGCCAGGCTATACCCTACCGACTGACACAAATGCCTCAAGAAATCAGCTTAACATATCACCCCATCTCGATGTATGTAACTGCATTACCTACTCAATCCCAGCCCGTATAAGCTCAGACATTGCATCCCTATTCCATACGTACGCCAGTAATAAAATTTGGCGTCTGCAGAGCTCGTGCAACATGTAACTCGAAGCTCGCTGTAATACGATCTCAAAAAACATAGACAACTCTATTTGCTTTAACTTATGGATAATGTATTTGATTTTAGGATTTTAATGTTGGAAATATAGAAAAGTTATTTTTATAATGTAACATACCTATCATGCAAATTGGAATAAATCGTGCTGATGAGAGGTACCTATATATTATCCGTGTGAGAGGAACAGGGCCTTAAGCCTTTATCATAATCACTTGGAATTCTCAAAGAGCACTCTCAAAGAATATTATCTAACTATTTTTTTCCCGCGGCTTCTTTTCTATTACTAATCTCACAGGAACCGTACAATTAATTATCCGAGACAAAAATCACTCCGCGATCTTATTTATTTATATACATTATTGTACACCATAATATATGTACAGGACAAACGCTTATAAAAGCAAGTGTACTAAAGGGTCTTTCAACAAGGACGGGTCGATGTTAAAATTGAATAAAACAAGATGTGTGTGAGATATTAACGAAATTTATTTTATTTTCAGCAGAGTCATTAAAAATTGGACCTCTCGGATTCGTGCCACCATACGAAGCCGCGGCGGACATTTGAACGATGTCATATTCCATCCATAATTGGCATAAATGGGCCTTTTAAATAAAAAATAAATTTCGTTAATATCTCACACACATCTTGTTTTATTCAATTTTAACATCGACCCGTCCTTGTTGAAAGACCCTTTACATACAATGGGCGATCTTATCAAACAAGGCAATTTTCATACCGGTGAAAGTTTCGTAATCAAATTTGTACTTCAAGAAATCGCTTCCTACTTAACAAACAATTATACGTCTTTATAATATTAGTTTAGATTTATTGGCCAATATATGGATGATTGATTACGACACATTAAAAACCTTAAAAAAAAATTAAACCGACTTCCAACACAAAACTATACAAAGCGAAAAATAACTTTCTTTTCGGAAGTCGGTGTCAAAAACGAAATAAATACGTACAGACACTGACTTCCGAAAAGAAAATTAATTTTCGTTTTGTAGTGTTATGTTTTGGAAGTCGGTTTATTTATTTTTATTAAAGTTTTTAGTTTCCTGTTTTTAGTTTTGGTATCTTATATTACTATGAAAATAGGCATTATTAAGGATAACTCAAAAACTACTCGTCAGATCTCGGTCGAATGAAAATGTATTTCAAATAAAATAAAACAAATTGAGAACCTCCTCCTTTATAGAGTCAGTTGAAAAAGCATATTTTTATTTCTAACAAAACCCACCCGACATTCCTATAACAAATATTATATTTTCCAGTAAAAGTGCTCAGCTGTGATTGCAGAAAGATATAAACACCCGCGGTAACAAGAAACATTAATTAGAAGTGCTAGTCATTTGCTGCCGCAAGTAAAATAGCCGCTAATAACTTGCAGACGTTGCACTATTAGTTAGAAAGCTTGCAGCTCGCTGGTGAAGTTTTTTTGCTTTACTTTTAACAATTTGTTTTGAGAATATTTATTGCTAACGTTTAGAAAAATGCTTTCTAGTTTCTCTTTTTATAGAAACTATTTCTTGTTTATTTTATTAAATATCCAATTTGGAACGGCGTATTTACGCCGTAAAATTTTATAAAATAAAAAGGATATAATGTGTACACGTTTTTTGAAAAATACGGTGCATTAGTAAATTAAAAATTAGTTAAAAATTACTCTTTGCATTATTTTTACTGTTACAACTTTGTCTATTCACACACACACATAGAGTCACACCAGTATCTTTACCTTTTCATTCATTTTGTTCTTGTATGTAAAATTTACTTAATAGTTTAGTTACCTAGTTACCTAAAAGTATGTATATTGCTCTTAGGGAGGATTTGAACCACCCAATACAAGCACTACTACATGCTTCCTGGGTAGTTCTAGCCACTGAACAATATTGTAAAAGAAACGTTAAAGATATATATTTTATTTTTATTCCATTTTTGTTCAGGTAGTCTATGTTTGCATATATTCATACACGCAGTAGTATGTAGTTGCTACGCTCAGCTCGTTCTAATAATGACGACGGCGACCGAAGCACTGCTACGGAAGTGCTACGAAATTTTCATAATGCATGTGTCTCATACATGTGTGCAAGATTGAGCTGAAGAAGAAGTGAGATTTAGCTCTCGACTTTTCTTCCAGGTTCTTCAGTGGAGTTTTTTGTCCGTTCTTCTCCATTACCTTTGCGAATGGACAGTAGAAACAATATTATAATTTTTGAACGTTAATTTTTTGTCATTCACAAGTGCCGTTTAATCACCTAATTAAAAAAACCGGCCAAGTGCGAGTCGGACTCGCGCACGTAGGGTTCCGTACCATTATCGCAAAAAACGGCAAAAAAAAGAAAAGTTTGTTATATGGGAGCCCCACTTAAACATTTATTTTATTCTGTTTTTAGTATTTATTATTATAACGGCAACAGAAATATATCATCTGTGAAAATTTCAACTGTCTAACTATCACAGTTCATAAGGTACAGCCTGGTGACAAATAAACAGACAGACGGACAGTGGAATCTTAGTAATAGGGTCCCGTTTTTACCGTTTGGATACGGAACCCTAAAAAAAGATAATTGAAACATTGAGGTATTAATGTAATTGAAATTAAAATGTATAAAGGTAAAAAGGTACATGCTTAATTCCATCGCCACTGCACAACAATTGGTCCAGTTTGGTGATAGTGATATGAATAGACTTTTATAACACTTCTCTTAACAAAAGTCTTCACAAGAACATTTCACCTGCTCCTATTGTGTAACATACAAAACCCACATTATAATAGCCTCTCACGTTATTTATAGTGATAAAAGGGGGAATCTATTAATAGAAAGTCAAAAACATCCGAGTCCTCCCGATAACGAATATAATGTGTAAATATCGCGAACTGTTCGGTGTCTATTGAATTTCTTTTTAGCTTTAGGGTTCTACTGTGACGTCAATAGGGTTGGCACGGTGAGAACTTTTGTGTAAGCAAATGTAAAAAAAAATATCATTCTAATATTAAAAAAGCGAAAGTTTGTGAGTGGTTGTGTGTTTGTATGTTTGTTACTTCTTCACGCTCAAACGGTTGGATGAATCTGTATTAAATTTGGCCCAGAGACAGATTATAATCTGGAATAGCGTATAGATTAACTTTTTATACCGGAAATATTTTTCCTGCGGATAATTTTCGACATTCACGCGGGCGAAGCCGCTGGCAGAAGTTAATGAGTACATATTTTAACTAGCTTACTCACGAGACAAAAAGTATCCTATGTCCTAATCTTGGCCAATGTCTACCCTTGTTGGGAATCCTAATCCTTTTAGCTATTGAAACGTGATCCACGAACATTCAAACATGCAGACTTTGCCTGTTTTCTGCATTCGCATGGCTTAAAAGTATTTAATTTATCTGGTAGCTTCTGACTGGTCGTGGTGCAGGTATTAAGCTTTTTTATAACTTGTGATATATAAAGATAAGAACATGCTGAGTGTCTGGAAGAGACACACTGGAGGGGAGACTGTAAAGATATGATCCTACGGATATCAGGTTTATAAAAAAAAATTGGGGACATTAGATCCTACGAAAGACTTGGTTCATAAAAATAATAAAGCAACTGAACATACACACAAATTGTTCGAAAATGGTAATTCCAAATTTACTAAAGGAATAAAGCCAAAGAAGTAGAGTTAATAGCAGAGTTAGGTTTGATTATTGAAATCAACCGAAGATGTTTAGGAGCTTTATAATTTGTATGTACCAAGTCTCCCGTATAACCAAGCCAACTCAGTCTCCCATACTTCAATATAACAACTATTATAAGACAAAAAAACCAAACACCTAAAGGATCGTAGCAGGTGGCGTCCTGTAGTTTCTGCCTACCCCCATGGGAAAAAGGCGTGAGTTTAAGTACGTAGTTAATATATCACTAGCTTTCCGCCCGCAGCTTCGCCTGCGTGGACTACACGATTTTGGTTGTTTCGTTTTTTGCAGTTCTGGCGGAATATTGCAAATTATTATCTAAACATAGCTTTCCGCCCCCGTCTTTGTTCGCGTATAATACAAAATTTGCTCAACTTTATTATTTTATCGAATGATAAAAATTACATGTAAATTGATATAAAATGAGCATAAACTGAATTCCCGTCGTGTTCTAATAGCTAGAGCCTTGAACTTCCATTCTGGATGTCTCGTGGGATCGATTTCCATGGGCAGGTAAAAATAGTGAAATACCACTTTGCTATCAATTTCTGAATCCTACCGACACGACAAAGACATAGTCACAGGGTATCAGTAGTATTCGAGGTATGAAAACTGATTCCCCCCCAGCACATCCAGTAGGTAATCGTTCATACAAACTTTAACACCTCTTTTTACCCGTTCAAAGAATGAAATTCAAAAAATGCTTAAGTGTCATCATTTCAGTCGAAAGACGTACACTGCTGGACATAGGCCTCCCCCAGGCGTCGCCACATTGACCGATCCCGTGCGTCTCGCATCCAGCGCCTTCCCGCAACCTTAACCAGGTCATCGGTCTACCGTGGGCGGCCTTCCAACATATCGTCTTCCGGTTCGCGGTCGCCATTCCAGAACTTTTCGGCCCCATCGGCCATCCGTTCTGCGAGTAATGTGCCCTGCCCACTGCCACTTAAGTTTGGCAATTCTTCGGGCTAAGTGAATTTTCTTTAATTGTATTGAAGAGCAGAATACTAAGTTTCAAGTAATTTCAGCTTTCTAGGTCCAAGGATTTGGGCTGGGCGTTGATGAGTCAGTCAGTCAGTCAGGACTTTTCTTTTTATTAATATAGATAGATAAAAAGGTTCTACATAGCTGAAATATTAACGTAAATCCTTGTATTTCCCTCATCAATGTACGTACAATGCACAAGACACGTTACGGGGATTTACACATAATCTACGTCTGCCTTACGTTGTCTCTCAGAGGAGTCACAGATAATGTTTTACGTTACAAAGCTTCACGTTATTTGCACTAAAATAAAGCCTTATTTATGTTCAATTACAAAAGGGATTTTCACTTTTAATGAGAATGTAATTTATAAAGATTATCATAGAGGTGAAGTGGCGCGATGTCGCCAGAAATATCAGTCGAAGTTTTGCGAAGTCGCACGACTTCGCCTGACGCGATATAAGAGGCGCGATGTCGCCAGATATGTCAAGCGAAATCGCTTAACATGTCACCGACACGTGTCGCGGGACATTTGTCACCTAGTGTATCCCTGGCATTACACGCATGACAATTACCCCAAGGGAACATACTCCTAAAATAACATACACTAAAAAGTATCCAAATCTTGGACATGGACTACCCGTGCACCATCATCATCATATCAGCCGAAAGACGTCGAGCGTCGACACATTGACCGGTTCCGTGCGTCTCGCATCCAGCAGAAACCCGCCTCCCTCACCCGTGCGCCAAGTTTCATCCAAAATGTTATCAGCCGTTAAGACGTGAAAAGGTATCAAACAGACAGACAGAGTTACTTTCTTTACATTTTCAGCTTGTTATGTTCAACTGCAAGGCAAATACCACCTTCCTTACTTTCCTCCCCGTTGAGAGCAATATTTTGGACCAATTCTCAGTTCTTCTTATTCGTTGTCTACATTACTGAAGGTCGTGCCTGTCTTATAAAGCACTCACGGAGCCATTGACGAACTTCCAATAGTGAGTTACTTTCGCTTTTATAATATTAGTAAGTATGAATTTTCTGTCTTTGAGCTTCTTCTATCGGGCACCCATAGTGTTTTGTCAAAGTAAATTAACTTCATTGTTTACAAGTTTTGCCTGTCAGCCCTATAAAACTCAACCTGTGACAGACACATTGTTTGCGCCTGAGTTTTTAATGACTTTAGTGTCAATGTCAACTTGTTGCTAACTGTATCGGATCAGGCGCACATAAGTGAGGGTAGTTCACGCACAAAATATATCGGCTAAGAAAAAAACTTCTACCTTACTTTTTCGATAAATTAATTCCAAAAAAATCTCTACTAAGGACGAACCGTCCGCAAATTTTTCTTTGTTTTGTATTTAAAGATTGTTTAAAATCATACATACATACATAAACTCACGCCTTTTTTCTCATGGGGGTAGGCAAAAACTACAGAACGCCACCTGCTAAGATCCTTACATACTTCTTTTGCTTCACTCACATTCATACATCTAGTCATACACACACGCCGGTTATGAGTACTGCGCATCTGGCCTTTCTGAAGAACATCACCTATAAGGTCTATGTATGTCTTTCTAGGGCGTCCCCTCCCGGCGTTTCCATTCACGTCTGCCATGTAAATACCTTTCGTTAGTCGCCTTTCATTCATTCTCTCAACATGACCAAACCATCTTAACATACTCTTTTCAATTTTAGTCACCACATCTTCTTTTAAACCACAACGTTGTCTTATTACCTCATTCCTCAATCTATCATTTAAAGTTACACCACACATACTTCGCAAAGAACGCATTTCTACTGCATTAATCCTACTTTCATGTAATTTTTGCCATACCCAACCTTCACTTCCATACATAAGTGTAGGCACCAGCACACTGTTGTGAACGGCGAGTCGAGCTTCCGGAGACATCGATTTGCTGGTCACAACCGAATGTATAGCACCATTCACTTTAAATCTATAAATCATAGTAGAACGAATTGTAACGTTTTCTACTGTTATCTACATTAAATCCAAAATTTCTGGGTAAAACTCCTTCGTTTCATTGAGCACCAAGCTTCAGTGTCTCGTCGTAGACACACATAACTATGTGTATAGATACCAAGCTCCAGTAAATAATATATGCTTACCTGCGTCATATTTTTTTTTTTAATGATATTAGGTACATATTTCCTCATTCATTCGTTCATATTTTTTTCTAACCACGCTTTTAGTTTTTTGGCAAACGGCTAGATCACTTAAACTGGATTTGATTCAAGATGACGGCAAATGTCTTCCTAGCAGGTATACCAACGAAAATAAGAGAAAATCCCTGATCCTCACCGATAATACAATTTACTGCCATAGGTTTGAAGTTTACTTTTACCGTGTCGATAAGAACTTGCATAATTAACAAGCTGATAAGATTATGCGGACTCAACACCAATCTTGATATCCGTATACTTTCCCCTTGTTTGTTATTTTTCTACTTTTTTTTTGCCGACCCTACATTTTTCGGCAGGTCCCATAATAGGCACTTGGCTCACGTGTGCCTCACTTCATAGCGTGTACGCTTTAGCTTAAGTAGGAATAATATTATTTACTATCAACGTTGTTAGATTACATAATATTCCAAAAGAAAAAGTAAAGCAAAGTTTAGTATTAGTTAGAATTTTTACAACAACAACAACAATCAGCAACAATAGAATTGTAGCTATCAAACAAAAAAACATTAAAAGAGGATTTCATTTTAAAATATTTTTTTACGTTGTAAATAGATCAGAGATTGTGAGCCTGATTTCTTTTTTCTTTTTATCTTTGCCCCGGACTAACAATGAAACTTTCAATAATAATATAAAATTTTCCTTTGCCTAAAATATATAAACCCGGTAGGTACTCCGCATAATTTACCACGAATAGCACATGTATACCTGCATCCCGAGCTTCAATTTCCTATGCATGAAACGATAAGAATATCTGAGGCGAAACGAGAATTTTCTTTGCAATTCTCCCGAAGACTTACCTCAATATGACTATTATATCCAGTAGTGGTTTACTTATTTAAGTACAATTTCTGTATAGTAATTGGAAGTATAAAATTGTGTACAGTATTTTATACCGTTATAGGTACTTAACTATGTTCTTATTTTCTAATATCCTTTTCTACTTATAATACATAATTATTACAAACTAACCTTACTGCCAGCGGCTTCACCCGCGTGATAGTCAAAAATTATACCGATGGAACATATTCCCGGGATAAATAGCTTAAGTGCTATTCTCGAATGTTTCTTTTTCAATTCTTTTCCCCTCGCTAGGAATTTCTTCCTGTATCGTGGGGGCGTTTACAAACATATAAACTCACATACACAAACACCCAGAGCCGGAACAACTATCTGTAGGTCATACAAATATTTGTTCCGTACGGGAATCGAACCCGCGACACGCAGTGCAGCAGTCAATCGCCTAACCACTTCGCCAACCGTGCGCCCACTATAATCTATGCCTGTGCATTTCATCCAGATCTGTTCAGCCGTTCTGTCGTTAAGAAGTAACAAAAATACACACTCGCAAACTTTCGCCTTTATAATATTAGGTGTTATGTGAAAGTCAGGCTGTTTGGATTAATACGACACGCGTCAATGGCTTTCATCCAAATCTGTTAATTTGGACGTGGACAAGGGTAGACCATACCCTGTAAAGGGCATCGGATACTTTTCATCCTAGCGGTACCATCTTAGATAATTGCCAACTTTCACGCTGGTGAAGCAAAAGTTGGTTGACTTAAAACTTATTTGCTTTACTTTTTTTTTTATTTTTTTTTTATTGATAGGCTCGCACATGACCACTATCTCACCTGATGGCAAGTGATGACTTGGTCGACGATGTAGCACGCTTACCTAGAAGAAACCTATTCACTCTTGACTTAAAGACTCCCAGGTTGTAGCTATCAGGGAATACAGACTCTGGCAGGGAATTCCACTCCTTAGCTGTACGCATAATGAAAGTACTCCCGAAACGTTTGGTGCGTATGGGTGGGATGTCCACCATGTACCGATGACGCATCGCCCTACGTCTTGTAGTGCGATGATGGAACGGGCTAGGAGGAATTAGTTCATGCAATTTCATCGCACACTCTCCGAAATGTAACCGATAAAAAACCGACAGACTGGCAACTTGGCGCCGATGTTCAAGGCTCTGGAGCCTATACTCGACCAATATCTCATTGCCGATGAGCCTCTTGGCCCGTTTTTCGATCGACTCTAGTGCATCTAGCTGGTACTAGGCAAATCCGTCCCAGAGATGAGAGCAGTACTCCATGCATGACCGAACTTGCGAAACACAATTTACAATCATCCTCATTTAAAAAGCTAGAAAAACTTACCTACCTACTTACATATTAAAAAATTCAATTCCACTTCAGTTTTCAGCGTAATGAGAGCACAGCAATATTTTAGCTCGCCGCTCCCCAACGCCCTCTATAAACATAGAGCGGCGAGCGCGGGAACTAACTTGTATACTTGGACGTGTTTATAACGAGATGCTGTTTTGTAGCAGGTGCTGAAGTAAGTACGGATGACTGTATAACTTGAGGGGTGCATTTGTTTTACTGAAGGATGAATTAGAGAAAATAGGGTAGAAGTGCCTACGTACTTATTTCACTCATTGTGCTGCTGTAAACCAATTTGACGCTGGGATCAGTGTCATTTATAATTTTTAACCGACAAAAATAAAGGAGGAGGTTCTCAATTTGACATGTATATTTTTATGCATAACTTTTTATAGTGGCCCAATTTCAAAAATATTTTTTATTAGAAAGAATAATAACCTTCAAAAATAATATCCAACCCTAAAGGTAGAAAAATAGGATTTATTGATAATTTGTTCACTGAATTTTCAATTGTGAATTGATTCTGTTAAACTTATTCTACGGTTTCATTCAACGCTTTAGGTAATTAATTTGCATGTTTGTTTGTCTGACGCCAACTCAAAATGCTAGACTAAAATATTTTTTCTATTTTTTACTTTTTAGTTCTTTATTTCGGCGGTATTTATTTTCACTTATAAATTCAAATTCAGTATACATATATTAAAAAACATGGGTCGGTATATAGCTTAACCAGTTAAAAGCCGTAATTACCAAAACAATTAAAAAGCCATTGTCTCCCGCGTGGATCCACGTTTTAGGTACTCAGTTGGTTAATATACCACATACTAAGAACTCTTAATAGTAAAATAAATTATGATTACAAAGAAAATTATAGTTTAGGACAGAATAGAATATTATTTGTATGCTCAGAATGTAGGTCTTTACAATAAGGTGGTTACAATAATATTAAGAATCCTTGTACATTCTACCATTTTGGCATGCAAACATTTACGCAATTTATCATCAAACATATAAACATTGATACGCAACTCAACAAAAATTTATCAGCTAGAAAATCCGACAAGGAATAGTAACATTTATTTAATAGAAGTATAGTTAGTTTATTTTTACCCGACTGCCGAAGGAGGGTAATGTGTTTATCAGTCTATGTATGTATGTATGTATGTTTGTTCCTATGTGGCGTTATAGAGACCAAACGCTTTCGCCAACTTTGATGATTCTTACGTCAATCGATTCGTCTTAACCCTGCGAGTGTCACTGGCTACATTAAAATTGGAAAAAACATAAATGGCGGATTTTGGGCGCCATTTTGTGGGAAAAAACAAAAATATTTCTTCCAAACCCATCGTGTGGGGTATCAAAATAAAGGATTTTAAGAGGCAATTTCAAAAATATATAACACTTATATGTTTAAATCTATCTAATTCTAAAAAAAAAATACTAAAAAGTTGTAAATAAAAAAAGTTAATTAAAAAAATCAAAAAACCCGACTGCTTAGAAAGCAAACTAAAAAGACGTAAACAAGAAGAAAATCATGCTGTGCAGTCGGAGGATACATCTGGTTTTAGTCCGCCAGCTTGCGAATATGTATCCTCCGACTGCACAGCATAATTTTCTTCTTGTTTATGTCTTTTTAGTTTGCTTTTTAAGCAGTCGGGTTTTTTGATTTTTTTAATTAACTTTTTTTATTGAAAGTTGTTACTGATTCCTTTTTTATGGAATTAGCAATGTGGTTAAAAATAACCAGTGCCATACCAAAAATACCTTTCCTCAACAAAGCAGTCCTATATCCACCTGTGCGTAACAAGTTTTGGTATTGAGATCGCAAAGCTACGTTTCTGCATCTGCTTTCCGATAAAGTTAAAAATAGATGTCGATTACATTTAACAAAAAGAGCAATTTCTAAAATGTAAAAGCACGGAAATCTCAACAAATTATGACTTTTAAAAATTGGAACACAGCTGTCAGTAACTCAAAACCAAATATTGCTCGTAGGCAGCGTTTTTGGGCCTTAAGGATAGGTACTCTCTCTTTCGTATGTGTATATAAGTATGTTATGGTGAATCGGTAACCACACTATTGTACAAATTTGAAATAATAAACATTGGTTCTGGACCTAGTATTGAGAATAAATAAGGGCAGGCACCTGCATGGCTAGAAACTTGGCTAGAAATTATATAGGAGTGGGTTCCTATATAATTTCTAGCCGAGTAATAAAAAATAGAAATAATATTTACTTAAATATCACACACCCGCGGGATCTCAACTAGCCAACCGAGCATTAAAAATTAGCACTTCTGCAAAACATTCCTTGAATTAAATTCGTATTTTATGCTAAGATATTTAACATAACTAGTATGGTATTTAAATCCGAAACTATAATTATAAAAAGTAGGCTATTTGTATGATTGTTTGTATGTGTATGTATGTTTGTAAAAGACAATCTCGGAAAATAATTTCACTGAAAAAAAGTTGTGACATATTAAACTACTTTGTATCCCAAAAATGCACAGACCCCGTGAAATAGGCAACTGGACAAAGCCGTAGGAAAAGTTACTCTACTCACTTCAGAAAATTATAATTAACTCCTAAACATAATAATAATATGTTGCGTCACCATCCTAAAAATCTTTTTTTTTTTTATAATCTATAGGCTCGCGTTTGACCACTATCTCGCCTGATGTTAAGCGATGATGCGGTCTACGGTGAAGCACGCTTACCTAGAAGAAACCTATTCACTCTTGACTTAAAGATCCCAAGGTTGTAGCTATCAGGGAACAAAGACTCCACTTCCATTCCTTAGCTGTACGCACAATGAAAGTATTAGCAACATGCTTTGTGCGTATGGGAGGGATGTCCACCATGTACCGATGGCACATGGCCGTACGTTTTGTAGTCCGATGATGGAAAGGGCTGGGCGGAACCAAATTGTGCATTTCCGTCGCACACTCCCCGAAATGTAACCGATAAAAAACCGACAGGCTGGCAACTCGGCGTCGATGTTCGTGGCTCTGGAGGTTTGAGGCGACCAGTGCATCGTTGCCTATAAGCCTTTTGGCCCGTCTGTCAATCGACTCAAGTGCATCAATCTGGTATTTGGCAGATAGCAATATTCCATTCATGACTGAACTTGCGCTTTATACAAGTTGAGCAGCTGTTCAGGCGTGAAGTACCGTCTCACCTTTGTAAGAATCCTTTTCGAATCTTTTTTGCAGCTAACTGAGCTTTCGCCTTAATGAATGGACCGAAGTTGAGGGTCGATGTCAACGTAACACCGAGAAGTTCGAAATGGTCCGTTAACGGCACGGCTACACCACGGAAAGATGGAGCCGGGTGGAATTGGCTCTTTTTAGCGGCAGAAAGACTCGCCTGGGTCTTAGCAGCATTGAAACTGACCAGATTGGCATCACCCCATTCGGAGACCGCCTTCAAGGACAGGTTCAATCGTTCAACCTTGGCCTCCCGGAGAGACCGAATCTGAGGTCCAGTAGCCCGTGCGCCGGACACGTATTTCCCAGCAACAGAGCTGTCGTCTACGTACCCAAAGGTTCCGGGTTTTAGCAGACCATTAATGTGCAGCAAAAATAATGTTGCCGAGAGCACTGACCCCTGAGGGACTCCGGCGTTGTTATCTAACTGACCGGACGAGCAGCCGTCGATAACCACTCGGATGGATCGATCCCTCGGAAAGTCCGCAATCCAATCACACAGACCACTAGGCAGACCGAAGGAAGGAAGGTTACCAATGAGGCTTTCGTGCCAGACCCTGTCGAAAGCCTTCGAGATGTCGAGGGAGACGGCTAGCGCTTCCCCATGTCTCTCGATGGCCACACTCCAGATGTGAATGGCATACGCTAGAAGATCCCCAGTGGACCGATTTCGGCGGAAGCCGTATTGGCGGTCACTGAGGATGTCTTTCGCTTCTAGATATGCCAGGAGCTTACCATTGAGCACACGTTCCATACTCTTACAGAGGATGAACGTTACAGATATGGGTTTATAGTTGGCCGGGTCAACTCGACTGCCCTTTTTGGGTACGGGCGGTACGTTGGCTTGCTTCCAAGCCTTCAGTACTTTTCCAGTCACTATCGAAAGGCGATACAGGCGTGTCAAGATCGGAGACAATTCAGGCGCACAGGTTTTAAGTACAATTGCTGGTATCCCGTCGGGGCCACTCGCTTTGTTCACATCAAGGCTATGCAGCACCCTACGGGCGTCCTTTTGATGGATGCGAATGTCCGACATACTCGTCACACATTCATCAGGAGAAGAAGGAGGCTGCGTGCCATCAGAATTCAGATGCAAAGATGCCGCAAAAAGGGCGGCAAACAAGTTTGCCTTCTCCTCCGCGGAGTGGGCCCCGAGGTTTCAGCAGTGGTGGTAGTGAGGGGCGACAGAAATTTGATTCGACAAACTTAGCCAGGGTCCAAAACGCTTTGCTACCCGCTGGGTATGAAGCAAATTTGTTCCCGATTCTGCTAATGTGGTCAAACCGTGCTCTTCGCATCACTTTTTTTGCAGGATTTGACAGCCGTGTTGAAGACTGGGTAGGATAAGTACGACACGTCTGACGGACTTCGTATCTGCGTCTCCGCAAGGAAAAACAGTGCTGGCTTTTCAGTCTCCACGTGATGATGGACTGAAGTGAGATTGGAGTGCAGACCTCTAATATTAGTGAGGTGCACTTTGTGGAAGAGGGGATGCAGCCGCTGTTTTACTCCAGTTTTCTTTCTATGTCTTGCCATTTTTTTAAGAGTCAAAGGAGAGGAGAAGGAAGTGAGATGAGGTTCCACACTACTAACCTACAGACACGCACTGAAAGGGCGCCATCATTGGGGCACAAGCCCGGAGACTGCGGGGACGCCCAAGCCTCCCCGGAGATGTCCATCGGGCCCTACCATCTGGTCGCCACCAACTGGTCAGCACGATGGTGCATTCCGGGATTTTTCGACAGTTGGCGGGGCAGCCTTTCGTGTGTGGCTGGCACACTACTTGGGCCCCAAACTACCTGCGGTCGGCCAGCGGCGCACCGTGCCTCGGTTCCCGCTACCCTCCGCAACTACTCTCCCGATACGCCTATAACAGTGCGAGTCAGGCTGGTCAGCATGCAGTGGAACAACTATCTCAACCCTACTCCTCTCCTCTAGTGGCTACACCGAGCATCGTACCGGAACACGGCTAGGCCGCTTGGCGGTTCCGTCTTTGCTCGGTGTGTGGTCACAAGCCTTCGGCCGAAGCCTACCACCAGTTAGTGTCACCTGATTAGCACCACCCGGGGACCACGTGTAGGGTAACAACAATAGGGGTAACTCTCCTACGGACGCGGATGACTCAGCCCCCTAAAATCTAGACCAAACTTGAAATTAAAAATGTGGTATCAATGTACTCCAATATTCGTTTTTTTTTTTTTTTTTTTTTTTTTTTGTATTTGTAAAAATATATGTACATTTTATCCCCAGCCGAGTACTAGCTTATAGAAATAATATTTGCTCACACACCTGCTGGGATCTAAACTAGCCAAGCATTAAAAATTACACCTGAGCATCTCTGCAAAGGTTTATTTGAGTAAAACTTACATTATTCACCAAGATATAGTAAAGAGAAAATATACTAAGACATATATTTACCATGCTTGTTACTTTACCAATAGAAGTAACTTGAAGATAAAGCAGAACGTAAAAACTTAGAAGCAACGTTGTTTAGAAATTCTATTGAGTAACAAACATTTTTATTTATTAGTTTATCCTCGCACTGGAATGCCTTGACAGCAATTACACCAATGGACCTCAATCTTTTTATAAACTCACTGTAAGTCCAGATTTCCTCACGATGTTTTCCTTCACAGTTGTCAGCGATGTCGAAGATAAACTTAGAAAGTACATTATGAATTGAAAAAGTCACATTGGTACTTGCCCGGATTCGAACACCACGACCTCAAGCACGATAAGCGAGGTCTTAGCCCCACGTTTGAGCTAGACTAGCTGGCCGCAGGAACACAGAATCCGTGTAAGCCATGAATAACTGAATAAAAAGATCACATATACAAATATAGAATACGTATAGAGTAGCTTTGGCCGTGGCACAGAAAACCGTGTTAGCCATGAATTTCTGAAAAAAAGAACACAAAAAGTGATCAAACATAGTAATAGACATCAACATCTTTTTTTTTTATTTGGGACATTCCCACCGCACTATTCCCAAACCACTGCAACTCCTGAAAGCCAGAATCAGCAGTGGCGACCACCAGAAAAGCGCCGAGGCAATGAAGCTCGACGAAGTCCTGGAGAATGAATTTAACTGTCTTGGATCCCACAATGAAATTAATCAGAAAATAATAACGGAGGAGTAGGAAAAAACATAAATTTCCACTTCCCTCCATATCAAGCAGGAGACAGAACAAACAAGGCCACTAGGCACAAAGGGTCGTTTACAACTGGGATAAGCCCAGTTGCCTAGCACCATGGATAAAAATAAGAAATAATATTAATGGGTCCTAACATTGTGAGCTGTTATGTTTGATTCCAATAATAGGTATGGCAAAAACGCTTGAACGCACGGAAATTTGTTCTAGTTTCCACAAGGTCCGTATAGTAAACAACTCCTGAGGCAGCCTCTACATTATTCAACATAATATTACGTTCATTCTGCCAAAAAATACACTCCCATAAGATATGATGTGCAGATTGTACATATTCGCAGTCAGATGTAGAACACTGACATAAAGGCGAGGCAACGAGCTTGAAGGAAAACAATTTACTTTTAAAGTTACCATGCCCTGTGAGAAATTGGGCAACACAGTGATCATCACAGTGACATCAACATCTTCCTGCCCTTGTCCTATGTTACTTGAAGTTGGTGCAACACGTTTACTGCCTTCTTCATCCTGTCAATGGTCACGCTATAACTGACTCCCTTTTCTTTCATATCACTCGAACACGTATTAGTCGCCATCCCAAATACTAACATTATTAAAATATCTACGTCCAATGAACATCGTTCAGCCTTTGACATACATTCTACCGTGGTCGTTCATTCGTATTCTACGAAGTACATTTATACATGGATGCGTACAGATAATTAAATTAAACGCAATACGGTAACTAAAGAAAATATAACAGTTGTTGTTTATTTGCATAAAGTACCTCGGGCGTCGAGACCGGGATGCTGCGGACATTTGCACATTTTGCTCAAAGTACCACCAGGTAATGTTCTATGTTGTCTGTGGAAACACAGACCATAAAACTCTCTGTAATGTTTTCTACAGATAGTTAAGAAATATAAAAATAAAGTTATTTTTCACTTTATAGTTTTTTTATATTTGGAAGTCGGTAGTATTTTTTTGTAAAAAAGCTTTTTATTTGAGCTACGTTCAATTTGCCTTTTTCCTACTATGTATGTTGGGGTCGGGATCCAGTCTAAAGGATACAGAGACAAGTGGCATTCTATCATCTAAAGCGTGGAGATAGCGATTGTCAAAAAGAAAAAACCGGCCAAGTGCGAGTCGGACTCGCACATGAAGGGTTCCGTACCATTATCGCAAAACACTGCATAAAAATCACGTTTGTTGTATGGGAGCCCCCTTAATTTATTTTATTTTAATTTATTAATTATTATTTTTTGAAGTAAATATACAACTAAACATTCTGTGAACATTTCAAGCGTCTACCTGTTGCCGTTATTAATATCAAGCAAAAAACGGCAAAAATATCACGTTTGTTGTAAGGGAGCCCCCCTTTAATATTTACTTTATACTGTTTTTAGTATTTGTTGTTATAGCGGCAACAGAAATACATCATCTGTGAAAATTTCAACTGTCTAGCTATCACGGTTCATGAGATACAGCCTGGAGACAGACGGACAGACAGACAGACAGACAGACAGACAGACAGACAGACAGACGGATCGCGAAGTCTTAGTAATAGGGTCCCGTTTTTACCTTTTGGGTACGGAACCCTAAAAAGGTATCTAAGTGCATAATATCAACTAGTTATTTTCAGAAGCTTCGCTTCGTTGAAAATTATTTCACGGGAACACTATACCGGGGCACGGGGTCCCAGCGCTAACAAAACGAAATTTGGTTCAAATAAATGTCATTAGTTGGCGCGATATGCATTGATTTGTCTGTAAAATTAACATTTTAAAGAATTGATAATTTTTTAATCAACTCTACTAAGCAAAAAGTTATGGACCCTATGCATTCTGGGAAATAGGGATTATTTCAAAGATTATTTAAAACTGATTCTAATAGATGGCGCGGTTTTAAACTTCTGAGGCATGCCACTCGATTTTGTAAATTTGTATTGTAACATTTTTTGGTACAATGAAACTGTAAAAATGTGCAAAAAAATACTATAAAACAAATTGTCATTGTATTTAAAGAAAAAAATTGTCACGAACCGAGAAAATCTTTTTACTTGCAAAACGCTGCTAACACCATCTATAGGCGTGGAACGGATCGGCAATGAGATACTGGTAGAATCTAGGCTCCAGAGCCAGCGTGTCGGTTTTTTATCGGTTACATTTCGGGGAGTGTGCGTAAGAATTGCAAGAACTAATTCCTACTGGCCCGTTCCATCATCGGACTACAAGACGTACGGCGATGGGTCATAGGTACATGGTGGACATCCCACCCATACGCACCTTTTGGGAATACTTTTATCATGCGCACAGCAAAAGAGTGGAATTTCCTGCCGGAGTCTGTAATTCCTGAAAGCTACAACCTGGGAGTCTTTAAGTCAAGAGTGAATAGGTTTCTTCTAGGCCAGTGTGCTTCATCGTCAACCACATCATCGCTTACCAACAGGTGAGATAGTAGTCAAGCGCACAGTGTTTTATAGACCCAAAAAAGTGACATCGGCTTTTTATTGGTTATTTCTACTTAATAGTTCATTACAAATGCATGAGTAGAACTCCCATGTGCCAATTTTGAATACTTAATTTTTTTTTAATCGCAATAATTTCTTGACCTTTAAGGTCAAAAGAACAAAAAAAAAATTGTATAAAAAACTGTACACAATTGAATTTTGTTCGTATTGCAGTTTCATTAAGCAAGTCAAGGAGAAAATTATGCCGTGTTTAAGTAATCAAAAACGATAATAGAACTAGCAAAAAAAATGTTTTACCGAAATCAGTATTTATTTTTTTATTCATATTCTAGCTCGAAGTAGAAACTCTGTCTGGTACAAAAAGATTCCTTAAACTAAGGTTTATCATCCATAAACATATTACTTGCAACTTGGGCCTAGGTTTTGAGAAAATGATTTTCAAAAATATGTGTTAGAGTTGTCACTATTTTGACCATTTGTGACGATTAGTTTTTATCATATAAAATCAGCAGGTCTTTTATCTTCTATAATGGTATAATTCTAACAATTGATTTTAAAACACTTTTCACGTGAAATTGTACACAAAATATATAACCAACGAAGTAAATTTAATTGAATAATAATCAAGTAATTCTAAATCCCATTTTTTCCGATGGGAACGCAATATAAATCTCACTAAAAACTAATTATAGTTATATAGTATTAATAAAAGCTTGTTTTATTTTTATTTAATTTAATTTAATACGCGCAATTATTATAATTAATTGATGAAAATGATGGCAGAGATTTCTCTTTTGACAACTGTCCCTTTAGTCCCGTGACTCTAGCTTCATTTTTGCTGACAATTCAAAAGCAACTTTTATACGAGTCAAAATAAAAAATTATAAATATATTTATTTCAACTAATCCAAGTTGAAATAAAAATATTTTGAGTTTTTGATTTTGACTCGTACAAAAGTTTCTTTGGCGATGTAGGATCGAACCAACTTTGATGTACTATGGGGCAAAGCTATATCTGCTCACTTTTAAAACAAAATCCCTTGCACAAGATGACCACATCTGCGTCCGCCCTTTTTGCGTCGACCAATAGCCATATTCTGGCACATGGCTATTGGTAGATGCAGAGTAGTAGTAAATAAAAAAGGATCCGGAACAAAAAAGAAGGATTTTTAGGCCGACCAATAATAATAGAACAAAAAAAGGACCAAGTAAGAGAAAGTTAAATATCTTTAAAATTATTATCTTTAAAAATATCCTACAGCCTAGGTACCTAGGCTGTAGGATTGTGGAAGACATGTTACCAACTCGTATAATGACGTTCTCTGCGACTGTCTGTCTATATACACAGGAGTCCCCGCGATTACCTTCTACTTAACCTATCTGAGTTATCATGGGTGTTGTTATTTACGATACAATAGACTATATCTGCAACGTGCACTTTGAACGATAAGTCATAAATACTTTTAAACTAAATTATAATTAAATTTAGTTGATTATAAAAAGCAAATATTAATTGATATTTGTGACACCCCTAAATTTGGAATTTTGACCTCGGTACATAAAAATAATTTTCTCGAAACCTAGGCCCAAGTTGAAAGTAATATTTTTATGGGTGATAAACCTTAGTAAAAGCAATATATTTGTATCAGGTTCTACTTCGAGCTAGAAAAAAAAATAAAAATATAAATAGTCATTTCGGTAAAACATTTTTTTTCGTGTGTTCTATTATCATTTTTGATTACATAAGTACGGGATAATTTTCTCCTTCATAAACCTGCAATACGAATAAAGCTCAATTATGTCCAGTTTATTTTTACGATTATTTTTAGGTCTTTTGGGCTTTAAGGTTACGAAACTTTAACGATTTTTTAAAAAATCAACCTCACAAAATTGACACATGGGAGTTCTACTTGTGCATTTGTAATAAACTATTAAGTAGAAATAGCCAATAAAAATCCGATGTCACTTTTTTTGGGTCTAAAAACACTGTGAAGCGCAAGCTAACAATAATAAAAAATTAAAATAAAAACGGTACCGAACGCGATCGAAGAACTTATAAAAATAAACATCTCAATCAGACGAAAAACGCTAGTTACGTCGGCACAGTTTCTTTGTATGGGATGAGGTATCTGTGTGCTAGTATTATATTATCTGTGACCGGAGTAAATAGTTTATATTATGTCCTCTATGTATATCCAGGTCATGGTCTACTTGGCTTCCAAATCTTATCCAACATTTAAGTTTGATTGACTAAGTGCCGATGTTTCAATAGTCTGATAACTTTTAACTGAGGAATAAAAATGGCCGTTTGACATATTTTCTATACAAAAGCTGTCAAACCGCCATTTTTATTACTCAATTAAAAATTACTTACTGATAATTTTTCCTAACATACATTCAGAATTTCACACTTATAATGTGTATAGAAATAAACACAATCTAGAAAAAAATAATTCATAATTGCTAACCGTGCTAAATACAAAACAAAATAGCACAAACTGTGTCATTTTTAATAGCCAAATAAAAGGGAAAAATTTATTACTTATAGCCAAGTTTGTGTTTGTATAACTGTGTTAAGATACTTGGGAATTCAAGCAATCCTTAACTGTGATAAAATGGTTTCCTCCAAATATGTAGATTGGCCTGTTTTTCTAAAACTTTTCCTTAATACATAAAAGATAAAGCGACAATGATTACACTAACGTCCTCCTAACAAGAAAATAAAACAAATACTCTAGTTGTTTGTCATTCCACTAAGACACACTGGGATATTTTTCGTAAAAAAATTTAGGTAATAATGTTAATAATATGGCCGTTGGGCGAATATAAAACTTCTAATTTGCTAATGGACTTGTGACGTCAACCATTAATCCTGAGCTGTCAAAAACAAACTAATGCTTGCCACAGATTATACAGAATTGCACTTAAGCTTTCAGCCTAATAAGAGCTAAGATAAATTCTTGTGATCTTGTTTGAGAAGTATAGAACTTGAGGGTTGAACAAGTGCGTATATCGTAAGCATCTAAGTATTGTGGGCAATATTCTGATTGTAATTAAATTGGCTGATTAATTAATTAAATTATTAAATTGCCCGTAATCCAATTTATTCTTGTTACAAAAAATTACTCACACAAACTTTGAATAAAAAACAAATAAGTGATACTTTTTGTTTTCTACAAAAATCAAAGAAATTTTACCGATCTTCGTAGCTCACGTCTTCATTACTAGCTAATAAAGGAAAAAGATCTTTGACAGTCGTTACGGGTAGTCAGAAGCTTGAGATCTGACACCAGTCTTGCCAAGGGGTACCGTGTTACCCAGTTACTGGGTTGTGGAGGTCAGATAGATAGTCGCTCCATGTAAAACACAGGCGGTACTCAGCTGAATCCGGTAAGACTGGAAGCCGACCCCAATAAAGTTTGGAAAAGGCTAGGAAGATTGACTATCTCTTAATCCCTTCAGGGTCTTTTTTATAGTAAAGCAATGTCATTTGGAAGTTAAAACATAGTTGCGTGAAACCATTGGCCTGAAGAATAGAATAAATGTAAAGATATTTTTCATTATTTTTGTTTTCACATAAATATTCGCCACATTTTTTAGGTATATGGAAACATTAAACTTGGTCATTCGAAAGCTTCTAGAACAAAAGTTTATGACGAATGCATATCGGGGTATGTTCAAGCCATTAAACTGAAACAGCATTGAAAGTTTTTATGACAAACGGGTTGGAGCTGGTATAGGAGGAAATAAACACATATTTATCATTTTCTATATGAAAAACAAGAACTAGCCTATGAAATTAATTTTATTTTCTCCCTGATTTCTCGATTGAGATAGCAGGAAACAAATCTTCTTCTTTTCGTGTAAGGATGTGGCACCCTCTGGTGTCAGAGTTAATTAAGCCACCTCTGGGCACCCCACAGGCCACTGACTTAGCACTTTCAGGCTTACATTAACTATATAAGTCCAAGTTTCCTCACGATGTTTTCCTTCACCGTTGCCTATGATGTCCAAGATAAACTTAGAAAGTACATATGAATTTGAAAAATCACTTTGGTAGTTGCCCGGATTTGAACACACGACCTGAAGCACGATAGTCGAGGTCTTAACCACTGGTCCACTACGACATACAAACAAATAAAAACACATGAATAAAGATTCTCTTATTCCGAAGAAAGCGCCATAAAACACAAAGTAACTTTTATTATTAAATTTACTGTATCGTGTTACCCAGTTACTGGGTTGTGAAGGTCAGATAGGCAGTCGCTCCGAGGAAAATACTGCTTAATCAAGTTAGATTGGAAGCCAACCGAATCCAATGTAGTTGAGAAAAAAGGCTAAGCAGATTAATTTACTGTTTTCGCAGACAGAATAGGTGATTAATGTTAAGATACTGAATCCAAATAACCTTTCAAATCAATTTAATACTCGGCTCTCCATTTTCCCAACAAGTTTAACGCCAAATGAGTCCTCGAGGCAATTGCTAAAACACCCAAACGTCACTTCGAAACTTATCAAAGAAAGTTGACTAAACGGTCTGTCTGTTAATATTTCAGAAATACTGAGTAACTAATATATTTTAATTACAATTTCTATCAATATTGTATCAAAGTTAGATTTCCAATTAATATCCCTCTCACTTATTTATAAATGATATTGAGAATTTAAGATGTCTGTCTAATAAATTAATTTATTTACAAACTAAGAACTTATCAATTGATTAATTTCTCTTCAATGATAATTAATTATTTATAGAAATTGTGAGCACCTAAATGTATTGAGTAGTAGTATCTTTTCCTTTGGTTTTGTCTGGTTGCATATTTCACAGGGACTGTGCATTTTTTGGGATAAAAAAAAAGTTTATTAAAAGAATCAAAAAACCCAACTGCTTGAAAAGCGAACTAAAAAGACGTAAACAGACGGAGAAAATCATGCTGTGCTGTCGGAGGATACATCTTCGCGAGCTGGCTGACCAAAACCAGACGTATCCTCCGATTGCACAGCATGATTTTCTCCTTGTTTACGTCTTTTTAGTTCGCTTTTCAAGCAGTTGGGTTTTTTGATTATTTTAATTAACTTTTTTATTTATAACTACTTAGTATTTTTTTTTCGAATTAGGTACATTTAAACATATAAGTGTTATATTTTTGAAATCACCTCTCAAAATCCTTTATTTTGATACCCCACATGATAGGTTTGAAAAAAAAAAAATTGGCCCCCACAATATGGCGTCTCTAGAACGCCACATAGGAACAAACATACTTACATACATACATAGACTCATAAACACATTACCCTCCTTCGGCAGTCGGGTAAA
Organism: Anorthoa munda; assembly: GCA_945859665.1. Taxonomy (NCBI): domain Eukaryota; kingdom Metazoa; phylum Arthropoda; class Insecta; order Lepidoptera; family Noctuidae; genus Anorthoa; species Anorthoa munda. The sequence continues at coordinate 4,356,689 of OX243900.1, read as the reverse complement.
AAGTAGCTTAATATGTCACTAAGCTTTCTTTCAGTGAAAGAATTTTTCGAGATTGTCTTTTAAAAACATACATACCTAAATAAGACAAAAATAATAATAGCCTACTTTTTATAATTATAGGTTAGATTTAAATATCATATTAGTTTAGTTAGATATCTCCGCATAAAATACGAATTTAATTCAAGGAAAGTTTTGCAGAGATGCTGTTTAATGCTCGATTGGCTAATTAAGATCTCGGGGGTCTGTGATATACATGTAAATATTATTACTATATGTTATTTACTTGGCTAGAAATTATATAGGAACCCACTCCTATGTAATTTCTAGTCAAGGTTCTAGCCATGCAGGTGCCTGATCTTGTTTATTCTCAATACTAGGTACAGAAATAATTTTTGTAATTTTAAAATTGTTCTAGAATAGTGTTGTTACCGATTTACCATTTATGGTAAAGTAAATTATGAATTATAATAAATAATATATAATTAATTACAAAGACACTTGTTTATTATTATTACAAAAAAAGGAAATTGTATGTTATAACATACAATTTTCTTAGTAATCTTATTTTACTATTATGAGTTCTTAGTATGAATATATTTCGTAGTATATTAACCACCTGAATACATATCTAAAACGTGAATCCACGCATAACACAATTTTATCTATTATATACTATATTGTACACCACTTAAATAATTACAAGACAGCCCAGTTTTTATCTTAGCCCTCGGCCCTATATTTAGTCCAAAAACTACACACCGGAAAAATTAAAATGTTAATGTGGTCTGGGGGAGTGACGAAAATGGACGGGTCCGCAATTAATAATCCGCAAATAAATAAAAGGCAAAAATCTATTACTTATAGCTAGGTTTGTTTTTGTATAACTGTGTTATTATTTATTTATTTACTTTAACATAACACGGCCAAAGGCCTATTACATTAGTTAAAGACATGTTTACAAAAAATAAAAAAGCATGAAAATAAAAAAAAATAAAAACAAAAATAAAGAGCAATGATAATATCTATAATTACACGGCAGTCATACGCTCATCTCACAATACTCCAGACATACAGACAAAAACCTCAAAATTCAAGCAATCCTTAACTGTGATAAAATGGTTGCCTCCAAATATGTAGATTGGCCTGTTTTCCCAAAACTTTCCCTTAATACATAAAAGATAAAGCGACAATGATTACACTAATGTCTTCCTAACAAGAAAATAAAACAAATACTCTAGTTGTTTGTCATTCCACTAAGACACCCTAGGATATTTTTCGTAAAATTTTTTAGGTAATAATGTTAATAATATGGCCGTTGGGCGAATATAAAACTTCTAATTTGCTAATGGACTTGTGACGTCAACCATTAATCCTGACCTGTCAAAAACAAACTAATGCTTGCCACAGATTATACAGAATTGCACTTAAGCTTTCAGCCTAATAAGAGCTAAGATAAATTCTTGTGATCTTGTTTGAGAAGTATAGAACTTGAGGGTTGAACAAGTGCGTATCGTAGGCATCTAAGTATTGTGAGCAATATTCTGATTGTGATTGAATTGGCTGATTAATTAATTAAATTATTAAATTGCCCGTAATCCAATTTATTCTTGTTACAAAAAATTACTCACACAAACTTTGAATAAAAAAAAAATAAGTTATACTTTTTGTTTTCTACAAAAATCAAAGAAATTTTACTGATCTTCGTAGCTCACGTCTTCATTACTAGCTAATAAAGGAAAAAGATATTTGACAGTCGTTACGGGTAGTCAGAAGCTTGAGATCTGACACCAGTCTTGCCAAGGGATACCGTGTTACCCAGTTACTGGGTTGTGGAGGTCAGATAGGCAGTCGCTCCATGTAAAATACTGGCACCCAGCTGAATCCGGTAAGACTGGAAGCCGATCCCAATATAGTTGGGAAAAGGCTAAGCAGATTGACTATCTCTTAATCCCTTCAGGGTTTTTTTATAGTAAAGCAATGTCATTTGGAAGTTAAAACCATTATGTTAATAGTCGCGTGAAACCATAGGCCTGAAGAATAGAATATGAGAGGATATTTTTCATTATTTTTGTTTTCACATAAATATTCGCCACAGTTTTCAGGTATATGGAAACATTAAACTTGGTCATTCGAAAGCTTCTAGAACAAAAGTTTATGACGAATGCATATCGGGGTATGTTCAAGCCATTAAACTGAAACAGCATTGAAAGTTTTTATGACAAACGGGTTGGAGCTGGTATAGGAGGAAATAAACACATATTTATCATTTTCTATATGAAAACAAGAACTAGCCTAAGAAATTAATTTGATTTTCTCCCCGATTTCTCGATTGAGATAGCAGGAAACAAATCTTCTTCTTTTCGTGTGAGGATGTGGCACATTCTGGTGTCAGAGTTAATTAAGCCACCTCTGGGAACCCCACAGGCCACTGACTTAGCTCTATCAGGCTTACATTAACTATATAAGTCCAAGTTTCCTCACGATGTTTTCCTTCACCGTTGCCTATGATGTCCAAGATAAACTTAGAAAGTACATATGAATTTGAAAAAGTCACATTGGTAATTGCCCGGATTTGAACACACGACCTGAAGCACGAGAGGCGAGGTCTTAACCACTGAGCCACTACGACATACAAACAAATAAAAACAATTGAATAAAGATTCTCTTATTCCGAAGAAAGCGCCATAAAACACAAAGTAACTTTTATTATTAAATTTAATGTATCGTGTTACCCAGTTACTGGGTTGTGAAGGTCAGATAGGCAATCGCTCCAAGGAAAATACTGCTTAATCAAGTTAGATTGGAAGCCAACCGAACGCAATGTAGTTGAGAAAAAAGGCTAAGCAGATTAATTTACTGTTTTCGCAGACAGAATAGGTGATTAATGTTAAGATACTGAATCCAAATAACCTTTCAAATCAATTTAATATTCGGCTCTCCATTTTCCCAACAAGTTTAACGCCAAATGAGTCCTCGAGGCAATTGCTAAAACACCCAAACGTCACTTCGAAACTTATCAAAGAAAGTTGCCTAAACGGTCTGTCTGTTAATATTTCAGAAATACTGAGTAACTAATATATTTTAATTACAATTTCTATCAATATTGTATCAAAGTTAGATTTCCAATTAATATCCCTCTCACTTATTTATAAATGATATTGAGAATTTAAGATGTCTGTCTAATAAATTAATTTATTTGCAAACTAAGAACTTATCAATTGATTAATTTCTCTTCAATGATAATTAATTATTTATAGAAATTGTGAGCACCTAAATGTATTGAGTAGAGTATCTTTTCTTATGGATTTGTCTGGTTACATATTTCACAGGGACTGTGCATTTTTTGGGATAAAAAAAAGTTTATTAAAAGAATCAAAAAACCCAACTGCTTGAAAAGCGAACTAAAAAGACGTAAACAAGGAGAAAATCATGCTGTGCTGTCGGAGGATACATCTTCGCGAGCTGGCTGACCAAAACCAGACGTATCCCCCGACTGCACATCATGATTTTCTCCTTGTTTACGTCTTTTTAGTTCGCTTTTCAAGCAGTTGGGTTTTTTGATTCTTTTAATTAACTTTTTTATTTATAACTATTTAGTTATTTTTTTTTCTAATTAGGTACATTTAAACATATAAGTGTTGTATATTTTTGAAATCACCTTTAAAAATCCTTTATTTTGATACCCCACATGATAGGTTTGAAAAAAAAAAAAATAGGCCCCCACAATATGGCGCCCAAGAACCGCCATTTTCCTATTTTCCAATTTTCATGTAGCCAGTGACACTCACGGGGTTAAGACGAATCGATTGACGTAAGAACCATCAAAATCGGCCCCCACGCGTTTGGTCTCTAGAACGCCACATAGGAACAAACATACATACATACATACATATACTGATAAACACATTACCTTCGGCAGTCGGGTAAAAAGTAGCTTAATATGTCACTAAGCTTTCTTTCAGTGAAAGAATTTTTCGAGATTGTCTTTTAAAAACATACATACCTAAATAAGACAAAAATAAAAATAGCCTACTTTTTATAATTATAGGTTAGATTTAAATATCATATTAGTTTAGTTAGATATCTCCGCATAAAATACGAATTTAATTCAAGGAAAGTTTTGCAGAGATGCTGTTTAATGCTCGATTGGCTAATTAAGATCTCGGGGGTCTGTAATATACATGTAAATATTATTACTATATGTTATTTACTTGGCTAGAAATTATATAGGAATCCACTCCTATATAATTTCTAGTCAAGGTTCTAGCCATGCAGGTGCCTGATCTTGTTTATTCTCAATACTAGGTACAGAAAGAATTTTTATAATTTTAAAATTGTTCTAGAATAGTGTTGTTACCGATTTAAAGTAAATTATGAATTATAATAAATAATATATAATTAATTACAAAGACACTTGTTTATTATTATTACAAAAAAAAGGAAATTGTATGTTATAACATACAATTTTCTTAGTAATCTTACTTTACTATTATGAGTTCTTAGTATGAATGTATTTCGTGGTATATTAACCACCTGAGTACATATCTAAAACGTGGATCCATGCGTGACACAATTTTATTTATTATAAACTTTATTGTACACCACTTAAATAATGACAGGACAGCCCAGCTTTTATCTCAGCCCTCGGCCCTATATTTAGTCCAAAAACTACACACCGCAAAAATTAAAATTTAAATGTGGTCTGGGGGAGAGACAAAAATGGACGGGTCCGCAATTAACATATCTGTTACTTTTAAAGTAGCTCCAATAAATGACAAATCATCAGAACGCAGATTGAAGTGGTACGGACACGTAATTAGAACGACAGAGCAGTACGTCGTGAGGAACTCTGAGCCGACTAGTAGGTAAAAGAGGCCGAGGAAGAACTCCTTTGACATGGTGGACGGGACCCGCGTGACAAAGCTTCTCATGAAGGAGAAACTGTCTGACCCGAGTTCCCTGGACAGAACATCTTGGCACCATGAGATAAAGAGAGTCGACCTCACCTAAAGTAGGCAAAGGCTTTGAAGAAGAAACTCGGCTCTATATCAAAAATCAGAAATTATCAAGTGTAATAATTTATTTGAATTCGTTCGATGATATTCAGAAATTTATTTAAGTATCTATTATGTACCCAGATATTGACGCCCTTAGTAAAACAAATGACTTCCCAGGCGTCCTATACAGCCCAGAGAAGACTCCTTTAAAGTCAGGGATGTGCGTTACCAGACATTGCACTGGGGGGGTGCTGGGTTTGTCTTTTAAGGCGCTTTATACGCCCCAATGTTAACGCAGTACTGGCCGTGCGCCCGCTCGATGCCAAAATATCAATATTGAACCTCATTTTGAACAGTTTTGTTTGCGAAATTTTATTTGATTTACATATGCTATGTTAGTTATGAAGAAATTCCAGCCATCAATTTTTCTGTGCAAAACTATTAGTTGCACGAAAAAACCTTGTGTTCAAAATAATGTACATGAATCCCCTTTTTAATACATCAATAACATGAATCATTAATAAATATTTACTTTTTTCAAACCTTTTAACCTAGCCGTTACTAAGGAGTATGCTTTAGAAAGTAACCATCTTACGGCACTAAAGCGCATGTAGGCCCTTAAGAGGTAAGGAGGCCCTCTAAGGTATACATCCCACATTCTTCTTTATCCCCAAAACCCCAGGCGTCTTTTAAAGGTTTTCCGCCAAAAGCATAAAAACACCTATACAAAGCTAGTTTAAAATTAGTTATACCATGAAACTGCATTAGAAAAATTAATAATCGTAATAAGACGAACGTGTTAAAGTTAAACCTCAAACTTCAACCCAAGTTACCAAGTAGGCAAACGTTAATACGCTTAACTTTTAATGAATTCCAGATTATCATTATAATGAGCTAGTCTGAAATGAACTTGAGCCTTAATTAAGTTATTTTTAGAGGGTTCGCCGAAATCTTAGATACCTGATCTGCCAATTTGCCTTGATTCTGACCTTTTAACAGAAGTATACCTATTATTTTAATCTGAGTATTTTTCTCTTGGAGATTAAAAGCGAGCAAGGATTTCCCAAGGTAGGTATTTTAAGTTGTTCTGTTCTTTCGAATCGAATGTCTTAAAGTTTTTAACTTAATCGGCTTCATTTCTGAGAATGTGGATTATCATTTTACAACTGCTGTTCTTCTAAAATTGCCAGTTTCATGTTTAAAGCTGACCGACCTGGATATATTCAAAATCAAAAATGTTTATTTCGTTACTACACGTTATACAGTTGGTGGCGTCCCATTTTAAGCATATAGATGCCTGTACCAGGAGGCGCCGCTCTTTTATATCTTACGAGTGTAATAAGTTACAATACAAAAGTGCAATGAAAATTAATATTTAATAGTCTATTTTATGTATTTATTAGCCATAGTCTGTTGGTGTGTGTGTACGTGCGAGCGTGTGTATTTGTGTGTGTGTGTATGTGTGTGTGGGTGTGTGTGTGAGTGAGTGTGTGAGTGAGCATGGCTTTTTTATACGCAAGTGGTTTGTGTAAATAGAAACAGTTTATAGAAGATTCTCTGTTTCATCGTAGCATAACTTATTTATCCACTTAATCAGTAACGATTTGCATTCTTTAAAAGGTTTAGTATGTATATCTATTAATTTATTTATTTTATTATATAAGTAAGACGAGCGTCTGTCATACTGAATATTAGCAAATTCTGTATTTACAAAATGGGTACAAGCAACATTGTGTTTCCTTCTTCTGGTTAATATATTGGGATCTAATGGTAGGGCCTTATGTTTTTTTAGTACTACGTGTATAATATATAATTTTCGGACTGATAATATGTTACTTATTTGGTATAGCTCATAAGTAGGAAAGGTCCTTTTTTTCAAGTACATTACTTTTATTAATGTCCGTTGCGCACTTTCAACATCAAGAAAACGTGTTTTACGCGCGCCTCCCCAATTGGAAATACAATATATATACAATATATATATTATTACGGATTGAACTAACGAGATATACACTTCATTAAGATTTTTTGATATGCCACTCCTTGGGACAATATGTCGTAATGTTTTAAAAATCCAAATAAATTTTCGTATTCTCGCAGTTATTTGTTCGATTTGAGGATACCAGGACAGGCTTTGGTCCACATTATACCTAGATACTTGACGTGGTTAACTAATATTGTAAGTACATACTTGACAAGTCCAGCTCATTAACAAAAGCATTTTTATACACACACCATTCTGAAACGCCACGCTGGTAAATTACAATGAAGAAAAAAATAAAACATTCGTTATTATCAAATCAAAGTCTTTTCAAAACTTAACCTATTCCTAGTAATTTTACCAAAGTGGCAGAAGCCTTAATTGTTACACAACAACAAAGTACAATGCTCCTAACTACTGCTATCTTGACATTTTATACAGAATATTTCACATACAGTTTTTCTTTTTTAGATATACTTGCAAAAGACATTGTTACTGGAAAAACTGTACTAAGAACAAGCCACAATAAAAAGTTCAAGAAATAAAAAAATCTGAGCCAAAATATCAAAATTCTTCAGTTCTTCTTAATTATCTTCTTCATGCTTCTTCAGTCGAAATCGAGTCGAAGTCGTATAGTTGACGTAGATGGCACTTAACTCCGGTAACCTAGCTTTATGATGTCAACAAAACTCATACAGCTAGATAACCAAAGATAATTAACCTATCTACTTCTTCATAAGCATCTTCAGACGAATCTTCTGTTTTCATTCTTCAAATTTTGACTTTTCATTCTTCCATTCTTCTCTTTTCATATTTGCGATTTTTATATTCGGCAATGCCTCTTTGAAGACAGCAGCTACTCTTCTATCTTCGTGATGAGCTGTTTCGATGACTGCTACTTCCAAAGACCTGAAATTGATACAAAATTCATATTAGCGTCATTCTCATAGTGTTTTTCAAACCTGCAAAAAAATAAGTTTTGGTCTTAATTTTAAGTAATATAAATTAATTCTATCATAATTGTTGCCCTATTTCTTTCAATAACAAAAGCAGAAATGCTGACAAAAACAACAATAATATTATTACAGACTTTAAAAGTTAGGCTACAAGAAAGCGCCTTGCTCACGCCCAAGTCCCAGAAAAAAAAAACGCCAAACAGAATACAGAATCGCCAGTGTTTTATTAGACAACGTGTTTTAAAAAAACCGGCAAAGTGCGAGTCGGACTCGCACACGAAGGGTTCCGTACCATTATCGCAAAACACTGCAAAAAAATCACGTTTGTTGTATGGGAACCCCCCTTAATTTATTTTATTTTAATTTAATAATTATTATTTTTTGAAGAGAATATACAACTAAATATTATGTGAATATTTCATGCATCTACCTGTTGCCGTTATTAATATCAAGCAAAAAACGGCAAAAATATCACGTTTGTGAAACCCTTAAATATTAATTTTATACTGTTTTTAGTATTTGTTGTTATAGCGGCAACAGGAATACATTATCTGTGAAAATTTCAACTGTCTAACTATCACGGTTCATGAGATACAGCCTGGTGACAGACAGACAGACAGACAGACAGACAGACAGACAGACACAGACAGACAGACAGACAGACGGACAGCGAAGTCTCAGTAATAGGGTCCCGTTTTTACCCTTTGGGTACGGAACCCTAAAAAAGAATGTTATAAAAACTGGAAGTCCAATTTACGAGTGGGAAGAAACTTTGGTCTCCGAGGATGGTTTGAAACGAAAAATTCGCTTTGAACCTTCGTACTTATTTTGTACAATCTCGAAATTAAAAGGAGGCTCTCTGTTTGCTTTATGATGTTAATAATTAAGGTTTTCTTATTTTCCTTGAGAAATTGTTTGTGTAATTTTCAGAGCTTGGGGCTTGAGAAGTCGATTAGTTCAATAAAAAAGAGAAAACAAGTAAATTAAAATACTCGTACATTCTTTTCAACATGAATTTCAAATTCATCTTGATTATTTTATGTACTCTGTCTTACCAAAGTTGAGATTCCCACCCATCTATTTAAATAAATATAATAAAATAAAATATGGCGGCACAAGTAACTGTCGAATTATTCCTATTATTTTTATAAAGCCTCCGAGGCGGATGCTATAATGATCACTTGTTTTTTTTTTTTAAGAACAAATTCGTTCTGTCTAAATATTTATTTCGGCAGGACCCAAAATCTCTGTGCCAGTATGTTTTGTTACAATCATTTTAACAGATATAATTAAAAAAATAACTCTCAACTAAAACGGATGGTTTTTGTTTTTTTTTTCCATTTCTGTCTAACTTTTTGCTACAACCCGTGTGTATAAGAATTGACCAAAGAAGACTTCTTTATTTTGCCGGGAACAATATTACCTGAAATTATCTTTGTCGCTGAATATGTCTTTGTGTCTACAAAACCCTTGTACCTCCTACCAACATCCGAAAATTAACTGCCACCTGTCAAAAAAAAGCGAGCCCTTGCACCTGATAGCAGGTACGACGACCATAGATATTATTAACTACCAAACCGCACATCATCCGACCATAACCACAAAAAAAGTTAACAAAAAAAATATTAGCCCACTTGCCAGTACAAACGATTTTGTGTAAAGAACGTCTACCTTCTATACTTCGCAGAAGTGTTTAAATAGGCTAATATACTATAAAGATTTACCAGTATATCTTGAGCTACAACGTCCTTTTTAAAGGACATTATAAAAGAAGAGTTTCTGGTTCATTTTAATTTGGTTTTCCGACAACCAAGGAAAACGGCCTAGAATATTTTGCTTGTCATTGGTAAATTTTCCTTCCTTTAGATTTGAATAGAACAATGTAATAAATGTAAAGGATTTTACTTGTAATTTTTATTAATGTTTTTTTTTTTGTTCTGAAAATAATTTCAATCAGCATTTTTAGGGAAATAGGGACAACGCAATAGACATCGTCATAAAGTTTTGTTATAACATGTTTAGCTAAGGAATGTCCCCCTAAAACTGGATAAGCAGTAGTATTTCCACAAACCATAATCTGTAGATTCCTACTACCAACTGATATCACGATCAAACAATAAGACAAGACTTTTTTGTCGCGACGTCCGTCGTAAGTCGTGACCACGTGACAAATGACATAATGCGACGAAAAAGGTAAAAGTCTTGAGGCACGAAGTCACGCCAAGGAACCGTCGTCGCCTCTTAGAAGGTCATGCTGACGAGCCAACGGCCATTGACGACCTTGTCTCTGTTTATTGTAAGTTCCGTGCTAAATACATCTGCATACTATGTTTTACGAGAATGATAAAATGTTTTGTTGTCCATTGCGTGGTTTTCTTTCAGCTGTTTTTAGGTTCTTCAGATTTGGAATTTGTTGCATTTGGTTCTTATATTGTTTGAGTATGTTAACAGAACTGTATTAAACAAACGTCATATTTCAAATTAGTATGGAAACTGTACTCTATAAAAGTATGTTTAAATTCCACTTTTAACAACTACTAATTTACGTACCAATACCTGTTTTTAATATAAATCGATGCGTATATACCTACTTATTTCTTAGAACTAAATCATAACAAAGATCTACCAACGAGTCATCTAATACAAAATATACAAAGAAGACAAGATGTCCTTTATAAAGGACAATGACAACACGAATACCGTCATCAAAACCAGTACACCTGTACCTAATCGTTCGAAAATCAAAACGTTTTAAAGATGGCTGTCATTATTTTCTTTTATTCCAAATTCAAACACTAACGGCCACTGCTGTGATTGGCCGTTACGCATATCGTCCTTCGGTACGCGTGAATTGTGTTAAAAAACACATGATTTGAATTCGGTATTAGCAGACAAACATTAGCATTCATGTGTGTTTCTCTTGTACAAACGCGTTTTTGTCGTTCCTCTTCAGAATTGCCTTGTGAAGACGTGATGGGAAACGTGTTTAGGACTTATTTGACTCATATTGGACGTGTTTAGGCTAGCTTTAGTATCAATTGCGAGTTTTTTGGGGTATTACCTCATTGTCACTGGTTCTTTGAAGACCACCTAGGTTGAATACAAAATCAGAATATCGTTCGATTGCGTTTGGTGAAGTAATTGCTATACATAACTGCTTATCTATAATATATTCTGTTCTAATCACACTCGGAATCTTAATTAAATTAAACGGTCACGTTATGAATATTTTTTGTGATGAGTTTATAAGCCTCTTACAACGATGCCCAGTATAATTGTGAGCTTTAATGTAATGATACCGCGCTGAACCTTTCTTTTTAATTCTCTTAAGACTCAAATACTTACTGTATGCAGTTTTACGATTTTTAAATAATAACAATATAAAAATTTCCTCATAGAAGATCTAGCCTTCTTTCCAGGGTCTTGAGTGACGTGGATCTTTACTAGTTTAAGGTCTTTGTCATCATTATTTTATCACTTAACACTATTAGCATATCCTAGAATCCTAGGTTATGGCCGAGTTGAGTAACTAATGACTGACGTAGGTTCTGTGAAATATATTGCAAGACCTTTTGTGGAAAATCCGGGTCTGGGTTGACTCATTCTTTGCTGAAATTGGTGAAGGGCAAGACCTTTGATGGGCAACCTTGCCTACATGGCTAGAGATGAACATATTCAAATGTTTTTTGAAGTATTAGGTCGCCATACTAAGCCAAAGATGGAAGAAGCCTCTCTCGCCTTTTATCGGTCAAAGGAATGGTGTGAATGATAGCGTGAAATTTAACAGAGGTGAACGAAAGAACAAAAACTGTTGCACCGACCTCATGTTACATAGCTCTAGGCCAGAAAGTTCAAGTTGAACACTACGCAATGACTCCTTGATCACTTCTTAGAAATCTCATAAAGAAATCACAAGAATTGAACCAGGACCTCGAATTAACATACTTCCAATTCAATTACAAAGTCTTAAACATATTTCTACATCGCAATATTCATTCATGTATCTCCGTTACACTGATTGTACTTTAATCGCCAGATACATAAGTGTATATAAATGTATGTAGGAGGAAACATTAGCACAATATTGTTTATAAGTGATGTACCTATATCTAACTGATTTTTCCTAGACATCGTGTTAATGGTTGTTTCTACGTACTATAAAATTGAGATTTTCAATTTATTTGTAGGTATTAAATACTTCTTTGAATGAATCCAATACAACGTTCCACATTCTAAATTCGTAGACTTAAAGTTAAGGTTAGCGCACAATCGCAATTTTACGACAGTTCACCTTCGAAATTCAGTTCAGTTCAGGGAAACGAGCGACATAGTTAGCCGGCCACATCAAGATACGAGAGTGGTCACGACCGAGTCAGACCGAGTCATGGCAACGACAATCCGCCCGTGTACACGTGACTTGCAATACCAATGCTCGTCATATTCTGGAATGGACTTCCACTATCGAAGTTTTAAATTTAGAATTTTATATATTTTCAGCTTGTTTAATGCTAGCTTTTAAAGTAGAAAGTAGGTGAATAGTGCTTAGATACGCGTTAGCTACAAGCCATCGACCTCTGTGTGGGTTGCGACTAGAGATACAACACCGCTACAGATTTTAAATGTAGAATGTCATGTTCTAAATAATTTTGCAACTGGTATATAAAAAGGGGGCAATCGGTTCTAAATTTAAAACCTCTCCCAGACTCATAGATTTCAAATATCCATTGTGAAAACCTAATTTTCAACTCATTTCAAGTCGTAAAAAAACTTTAAAAAGCATCAGTAAAAGAGCGACACATAAGACCGGTCTACGCTAAAGAAATAACCGTCCGATTCGGGCCGAGCATCTGTGCAATATAAGTTTTATGCTGCCGACCAGACCAAACCATTTAAGGGCACTAGTAATTGCTGTAGAAACTTTAGTAATGGCTTATTCAATCCGAGAAGCTATCGGACCGGTTGTGGCTGCCATGTCTATGTTCGCAGACAGATCTGCTTTAAAAGTTAGCGAAAAACTCTTTGAATCTATCTAGAGATTTGCCGACGTACAGAAATCTGACACTCAAGAACTTGAATTGACAAAAAATACGTCCTTATGTACTATGTCTCTTATATACCCCATATAGTTAGTGGAGTCGTCAGTAAATATAGTCAATTTAAAGATCCAAAACCTCTCTTCCATTTTTTCTTAGAAGTATCATTACAGATCCCACACAGCCACTTACGAACCAATAAAACCTAACACAATTATTTTCCAATAAAAAGTTGATTACAACGAAAACACTTCCCTTATATCGTTCGCGGTAGATCAAAAGAACGAACGAACTAAATTAAATTCGTTCGCTCGTTCATTCTTTGATCGGCGCCATTACGGGTCGGGATAAATCGGGTTACAGCGAGACGGACAGGACCCTTAAGAGTCGTGTATAGATTTGAAGCTAACTGATATACGATTAGGTCGATTGAATCAAGTACTTTTACGCCTTTGAGTTGAGTCAATTCTTTATGAAATTTTCTGGTTCATTTACTCTGGCAATTGGGGGTAGATATGGGTTTAAAAGATTTGGCCACAAAGTGCAATTCATTTTTTTTCTTAATATCTTTGAATTATAAAACTATAATATCAGTTTTATATTATAAAGAGAATTGAAAACTGCACTGATTTGTTTTTAGTTTTGCACTTTTTCTGTCGAACACAGTATGAGTGTCCATACTATACATAACCAATTCATTTTACGGTATCTTATAAAAAGTATATCTCTTAAACTGTTTTCTGTCAAATCATCGCACTTATAACTTTTTACACAAATTCGTTTAGTAACGCCTGGCTGGCTGAAATAGTTAGTACTACGATTAATAGTTCGAACAAAAACTTAAATAATTTAAAAATGTTTCAATCACAAATATAATTTAGTATGTCGCGTAACAAAAACTATCGAATTCATTATAAAGATTGGCAAATTTAAAGATTTCTATCCGCTATAAGCACTTATCGTTATAAACTCCATTTTTATACAAGAAGTTACAGTAAGATATAGAAAGTTACAAAATGTTTGTGACCCCTGAACACAGGAGAGACAAACATTTTCTCTAAAACAAAAGATAAGCGGCCGAAGCGGCGGCGTCATCCTTATCCAAAAAATAGAAACTCAGCTCCGTCGTCGAGGATACATTAATATTTATAACTTTCACTAAATACTAAAGTTCTAAAAAGTTGTGACAGATTGCGGACTATGATTGATAGTCCTGGCCCACATGGACATAAAAACACTAAGCTGTGTGGTGGGTAGTTTATAAGTCTGTGTACATCAGTCTGGCTTTAATGTTTAAAAAAACGACCCGAATTTTATTGATGCTGTATTTAAAATAACGACTTCTTTCAATAATTTTAACATTCTACTTTTTTTTTTAATATATCTACGATTACCATGTCAAAGGTACCAAAGCAGACTTGCTTACAATTGTAAAAAAACTCACGTAACAATTTTAAATTTCGAAAACGAACCCACTCGCATTTTGTATTCCCGATTGTAAAATTCGTAGTAAACGTACCCGGGTGAATTTATAATATTATGGTAACATTATAATAGAAAACGCCCGTTTGCATTGATTACGATGGTAGGCGCGGTTCACACTAGAACGTGATAAAGATTTGACGCACGTACGGATATGCGTGATGCATTGTTTGAAATGTCAAATGTAATTTATGATGGGCCTATGTCATTGACTTTGTGTGAAGAACTGTCATGTATCTAATATTACGAGTATGTGGCACAGAAACCAGAATATGAGAATTTGTAATTCACTATTTATCAAAACCTACTTAGGCCTGAAATCTGTCAAACTTTAGCCTTAAAGTAAGGTTGGTCACATTACACTGCTATTTCTTTAATTAAAAAACCAGCCTACCGACCTTTAAACAAAAGCATAAGGTAAAACTTAATAACCCCGCTCTAAAATCACTATTTCTTCGTTGCACAAAAACCTTCATCTTTAATTTCCACGAAACGCAGTCGTCAAAATGATATAAATAAAATGTCATTTCATAATTTTATGTCTGTAAATTGTAGTTCCAGGTACGCCACAAAGGTTTATATTTTAATACCTGCAGTGCGACACAGTGAGAGCGTCTGGTGAACGACAAGTTATTATTTGCCAACAATATTAAATAAAAGGATGATTTCAACTTTAAGCTTCCGTCAGACTACGGGTTGTATTGTATCTTTTTTGGAAATGTCACCAAAAGTCTGCCGTCTGCCAAAAGACGATATAATTAGAATGATAAAATATTATTTTTAGAAGCAAATTGAAAATGGTTGACAAAGGGCCTTGCGATATCTAAAGATAACTACAAAAAGATAAATGAAAATAACTTCGAAAAGTTTATAAACCAATCATGGAAACACAATGAAATATCACAACCCTAACGATCGCATTCAAATAAAACACCAAGGACTAAGATACAACGGACAAAAAGACAGAAAAGCACTCCAACATGAAAAGCGAAAACAAAAAGCAGAATTAAGCCGGGGGCCGCAATAATACCTGTCACAGGAGATAAAGATATAGGACTTCCGTCTCATAATAACCATCTTGGGGCCTTTCTATCTAGTCTTTCATCGGCCGCCATAACAGGCCTCCTTCGTGAAATGCCTGGGGCTATTCCAGGCTATATTGGTCTTACACGTTTAATAATATGCGATATTTTGAGCTGGATGGGTTTTATTGTATTTTTGAGTTATGATGATAGTACTTTGCTGTCTATAGAATATGAGTTGTAATATATAAAGTGGCTGTATTGAAGATGGGTGAACAAATTGTGAATATATCTTAAATATATCATCATCATCTGCCTAGCCATTTTCCCAATTATTGTTGGGGTCGGCTTCCAGTCTTACTGGATTCATATCTTAAATATATCGCGAAACAAAAAGAAAACACTTTTGAAATTAACTCTGCAAAACGCAATTCGCTTACTCTTGAACCTTATTCTTCCATTCATAACTCCATAATCGATTCATTCATTCATACTCATTATTGGCGCCATAACCCGCACCGCATTGGCGCACACAATTACGAGTAATTACAAATTCATCATTATCATAATAGTTGGACGTCTGTGCTTTTTCTTCCTCTGTGATCAGCCGCTGTGGCGAGTTTTTAAATGGTTTGAATTATATAAGCGCTTCTTTTAACGATTCTCTTTTAATGAATTGAAAGAGTAGATTATCATTAAATTATCAAAGTTTTTCTTTGATTTTGTAATTAGGGCGGCAGAGCGTAGTAGTAGGTAGTAGCGTTTTTCAACAACTAATTGTTGAAAAACGCTACTATTACGTCAGGTTTATAGATGTAAATTATCTGTCTGGTGGTCAATTTGCCTAGTTTGTTCTCCATTTTTTCATTATCGAGACAAGCATGTCTGCAAGTCTCCACGTGGGATCTACTACCGATGATGAAAAGTTTACAAGATCCGCAAAAGTAATGTAAAAAATCTTGTTTTGTTTAAATACTAACAAAGTATTTAAATTTATTTAAAACACTTTGTACCTAAATATCATTGAAGTTGATGAAGTCAACAATATTATAAAATTTAGAAAGACAGATAGTACGAAGCAACAGTACTAGACAATGAATCAAATATTACAATATTATAAAATCAAAATGAGCACAAAAAATCAATCTTTAGTCAAACAAAAGCAGACAATAAAGACTCCACACAGTACCCAGGTGTGTCCGATTAATAAGTAAAGCCAGAACAGGTGGACGCTGCCAAATACGGCCGTGAACACACCATCAAGATGCCAGATGCGAGAAAAGGCGTTGCTAACAGAATTGCGTGACTTGCTTAAACCACAGCGTGGAAAAATACCAGTACTTCGCGTTGTTGAAGTGGAGAGTTTTGTTAAATTTTTGTGTGAGTTTTGCCTTGGAAAGCGGTAGTGTGATTATAGAAATCGTACAATGATTAGCATTCTATGAAGGTATGATCAAACGGTTGGTATAATATGTAAGAAGAAACAACTCACTGAGATTGGATAGCGCGTCAAAGAATAAGACGATAACTTCGATTAGATATTACTATGCAAGTCAGAAGTATTTCTGACAGTTGTATCAAAGAGCATCAAGATTACGACAGAACAGATACAAAACAAGTACCTGACAAAAGTACGAATCACAACCAATAAATCACTGAACAAATACGACGGTTCCTTTCAAGTATCAGTCAACCATTCAACTGCACCTTACATAAAGGACCATACAAAGAGACACAGCACACATCCTCACACATTCATCATCATAAAACCATCAATAACCCAAAAAATCCTTACAATAACCTCGAATCTTACACATTCAACAGAAACAAGAAAAATCTTACCTCCAAAAGGACAGCTGCGAACAATAACACTACGTCAACTGCACACTAAGAGAACCGTGTATACCGCACAGGTGGCTGCACAAGACTGACCAACGTACAAAAAGCTACCCCGTCCCCCACGCCGCATGGCTTTTAAGCCGACGCAGGGGCAACGAAAACAATGTGAAGAGTTCCCAAACGACAGGTGACCGAACACTTACCTGCTCAAAGGGAAAGATAAAAGGTACCTGCGATCCGGTCCGGTCGCCGAATTAATTGGTCGAAACCGACTTTTGGGATTTGTTACGATTTGTTGGTTTTGTACTGTAACTTGATCATTATTTCGGACTATTTACTTAAATTAATGAGGTCTGTTTGATGTCGTCTGACTTGCTTCGAAAATTGGACTGATTGAGTTAGGAAATGGTATTCTCAGAATTCTCATTGTGGGCGAAAATTAGTTTGGAAGTTTTAGAACAATAAACTGGGTTGAGTGTGACCAAACCAATTCGTAAAAGGAGTGGGATATAAGAAGCTATAAAAATTCTTGGCAGCAACGGAACTTTGAAAAAGTTTTGGTTTCCTCAACCCATTTGTATGACTTCTCTCTGGAGCGCTTTTTATTTTGTTTAAAAAGAAATATTACGTAAAGCGCCTTGGTTGAATTTCATCAGAATTTTTCGCAGGATTTTGTTTTAATATTAAAACTGAAGAACACTTCATTTATTATCTTTTGGTAACTAAATCCAACAACAGATAATAAAAATTTAGAAAAATATGAGGTGGACTAAAGACAAAGAATTTCCATATCATATGTTCAACAGCCATTTAAATCCAGACCATCTAAAGACTATATAAAGTGACAATCAATCAATCAATCATTTATTTTGTAAAACATAGGTATGGTTACAGATAGTAACAGTACAGATAGTGACGAATCCTAAGTATCAAGACGCAAGTAACAAAATCACTGAAGCTAATTTTGGTAAATCGATTAGCGTTCCCACGTTTATCGCAATCGATCCACCCACTTGAGTCAAAAACAATAGATTCCTTAATCGGCTTCACGTATCGTTACCCAAGTTAAATTGAGAAGTTTGCCATTACTTGACTTTAAATTTATTGAATCGATTCTCAAAACCTACGTAGAATCGAATATATTTCACCGACTTTTGTGGGATAGTATTATGATACACGTGGCCACTTTACTCACAAGTTTAATAAGTAAATGCTTCTTGGAAAACTTAAATACTAGACAGATTTTTTGTAAATCACAAAAATGTTTTCCTACATTTATTTTTGGTAGAAATACGCCAATATATTTTGTATGTGTCTACGACTATATGATCCAAATAACTTTTGATAAACATTAAAAATTATCCACCTCCTTTATCTTTACACTAATTGATGTTTGACTAAATATATGTTATGTAGAATATTAGCCACTTAATTAAATACTTTAAAAATAAACTACATGCTGGAATAAACCATAAAATATGCAAAAACAAAAACAACTATAATGTAAATGATCGAAACACTTAATTTCTTTTTATTTTGTAAAACTGTTGGCTATTTACAAGCACTGGCAAAACAAGGTCATGTATATATAATATCTATATTACTTTTAAATGTAATATTTATACAAATAGGTACCACCCATCCCAATTTACTTTGTAAATACCAAATACTGGCAACCAAATAAAATTAAAACGTAAAGCTGTTATCATGACTTTTTCTAATTTCAATTTACGATTTAAATTAGAAAATGTCGTATAGGTATTCTAAATACAGACTATTACTATTAGCATTAAATCACGTCAAATGCAAATAACACAATAGTGATAATTCAATCTTGCTGGTAATAGTAGAAACAAATCAATATGTTTTCTGTTTCCTCTGAAGAGCCACTAAAAACACAGAAACTTCACATTTTTGTTCAAAGCCTTTGACAAGTCCTCCCAAATGTCACGAGGCCATTTTGGATTTTTTGAAAATGGTGTTCGCTGATAGAATATAACTTTGTCTAGGCATTGGACATAGACAAACGATATCTTGATTCATTTATTTTCTATTTCCTAATATATTTCTTAACGTCTGACTTTTGTCCCTATTTACTTTTTGTTCTCAGAAAATATTGCACTCACAATGTTGCATATTTAACTTCTTTTCAGCCACTCCAAAATGAAATATAAAGCTGGCTATTGTCCTACGCAAATTATTATCTCTCTCAAACTTTTCAAGAGGCTTACTGGCCGTTTTAATTGTTTCTCTTTGTTAAAATTTAGTGGCCACTCCAACATCTTGAGAAGAATAAAGATTTTTATGGCACCACCGGTAATTCTCAGTAGAAGTGAATTTCTTCGAGTGGTATTGGTTTTCTGTGAAGAACTACTAAAGCTTGGTAATTATTTATTTGTGTCCGTTTCTTAACGAGATTTTTCCATTATTTTATAGAACTGTTCGGATTCTACGGGATTGGAAAAAGAGGTTTAAAGATTAATTTGAAATGAGTTTGAGTCTTCTGCATTTGTACACTTCAATTTTCAGACTAGTCTTCCTATAGAGTTTAGAAACAAGTGTGACAACCACGCAAAATATTTTTGAATACCACTTTATCCTTATGTCTTTTACCCCTTCAGGTATTAATCAAGGTCGCGGATAAATTTGAAAGAGACTTACCGCGGCCCTGGCACAAGCTACTGAAGGAACACGGGTGATTTTTAATCAGTAAAACTCCGACACGCCCTCACGCTTCACCCAGAGCGGGAGTAGTAGTCATTGGATGATAAACGACACCAAAGAAAAGAGAGGTATTGGTCAAACATTCTTACTTCTTCATTAATAACCCCTTTTCACTGTCAAATCTCCATTTCTGAAACCCTTGTTCAGTTTTGTGTGTCAAACCTTAATTTTCGAAATTAATCGTTTTCCCAGAAAATCCAACTCTTTTGTCTATAGAACAGTTAGAAACAATACCAGACAGGCACTCAGCAACATGTGAGTACCTACGATGAAGTAGATATGTCTATATTGAGCTCGTCCGCGGTCCGTCCGTGACTACACTGCCAATGAGTCTTATGGCTATAAGGAACACGATGCCACACTGACAGGATAAATTTGGATAAAATTACATGTAAATATGTTTTTCGTGGAAGTTTAGCGATTAATGTTGTGCAGTGGTCGTTAAATAAAGGCATTTTTTATGGGTATATTTTCCGCTTGACAGTAAGTTTATCCCTGTTTTAGTGTATGTATGTAGGTACATCTGAGATTTGCATCGCGAATTCACGGTGCTAGGAAAACTCTTACGTGGGGAAATGCTTATAAAACGAATCGATCATGATCAGTTATTCCTCTGAATTATCAAAAGGCAATATGGGCCCCTGTTATCACACAAACAGATGCAACATTCAATACAACACTGAATTAATACAGAATTACATAAAAAAACTTATCGAACACACGATCTCCTCAAAAACAGCCGGAGAACGTTCTAATTTAATTTGGACATCAACTATAGAAGAACACTACACGCTCCGACGCTCAAGTCTTTTCACACGAGAAAATTCACGGTCACTGACTATGTAAATGTGAAACGTTTGAAACACGAAATAAGAATAAACAGAAGTATCACTGGGGGTAACAAACTTACGCATTTTAGTGTTAAAACAAATATGGCGGATACACGTGTAATGATGGCACTTCACTTGGCTTATTTGCCTAAAATGTTCGCTAACACAAATTAAACTTTAAGTAGAACTAGGGGACATTTTGTTACAGCCGTGCACACACTGAGGCTGTTGGTTCAAGACTGCCCAGGTTAAGACTTGTCTCTTAATATCCTTCCATTACAACTGCTGTACAACGCTGTAATTATGGAAACATCAATATAGACAATCAATGCAGACAATCCAAAATAAAAAACAATAAAAAAGTTCTAAAGTAGAATCAAATAAAATGATACATGAAAATTTGTAAGTGGCCATTTGCAGAATTAGAAAAAAAAAATTGCAACTTCCATTATTTCATACTCCGCGTCCCAAATGACTAACACTTGAGGTACAGACGAAAATACTGTTATGTACAGAGAGACAGAAAGACTTAAGTGGCGCGAAGTAAATATTGTAGAAACAATAGGAGTGTGAAATATAATGATGTATGGACCGTTGTCTGAGTGTTCGGCGATGCTGAATAGGCGGCAATTTAGATATAATAGATACGTGTCAAGGAACTTCAGTTGAGGTTTAAAGTAAACCGTTTCCTGGCAATCATTTCTGGTTTTAAAAGGATGTTAGTTTGATGCGAACCGAGAAGAGGATTTGAAACAAAAATGAGCTATTTTGATACAGTAAAGAATTGTTATAAAAAATTGAGAAATTATGAAACGGTTTTTTTTGCTCTTCCATAACAGAAAATACAATAATGATGAACATTAGCAAATATTATAGTAAAGTTTCTTTATAAAATAATTTAAAAACAAATTAAAAATCACAAAAGAAAACATTTTCAAACACAAAACATACGCAAAGAAGTGCAACACACCTTAATCCACAAGAATACCGTTCGGCACCATTCGCCATCATTCGGCATTTTCCGTCAAACAAAGGCGGAACGTACACAAAACATCGAGATGAATGCGAGACATTAGAGAGGAATCGAGCAGCTATTAACTTGCGAAAATCGGTTAACGACACTGTCACACTGCGACATGGGGACATTGCGACAAATATAGTTAGTCATCATCACTGACATCCGAGCCATATCCTAACTGCGTTGAGATCGGATTGCAGACACACTGGATGCTGTATTTCAATATTGCTTAATACCGTAATCATTTTGTTTTTGTCGTTTCATTTGTAATATAATATATTTTTTGTAGCGATGGTTTTTATTTATATTTTTTTGTAATAAAAATTTTATATTATTATTTCAATTTATTTTATATAACTTCTTATCTTCTTTGTACACATGCCTTTTAATTTATTTTTTATCAATAAGCACGTAATTATATTTTATAAAAAATTGTTTCTAATGTATAAGCGCAAGTCGTATTAATTTTGTAAAATGTTTTTTTTATATTATGTGGAAAATATCGCTGGGTGCACATTTGTTTTTCTTCTTGCAAAATTTTATGTACTGCTTTAGTGTGTAGTCGTTTGTTTTCCCAAATAAATAAAATAAAATAAAAAAATACAACTGTCATCTCAAGACTACAGTTTATTTCTTGAGTTTAGACAAATTAGGATGTTAAGGTTTTTGGCTTCAATATAAGCACTAAATAAAACAGTAGGAAGAAAAATTAGTACCTAGTTTTAAACGTAAAAACGCAGCACTGCCTTTGAAACTGAAGAAGTTTAATAGTTATCGGCAAATGAGAAACAATTCTGAACTATTGAACACTGGAAAACAAAAGACGAACGATGTTCTGGACCCAAAGAAAACAATAGTCATAAAATACAAATATAATTCCTTAGTCTGCTGGCGGCAAACCAACAAACGTCTTCGCCAAACGAAGTCTTGAACTTTCAAAGGACGTAAAATCCGATGCTCGGTACAACAGTATAATAACCCGTGAAAATCACATACATCTTAAATGTTAATTACATAGCGGTCATTAAACCCTGAAGTTTTTGAACTATGAATGTACGCGGCATTTACTATACAACAATATTAAGACTTAGCCTTCAATTTTATATAGACACGGCGATAAAAAACTAATAATTTTTACAAGAAATTCAACGGAGCGACCATGTTTTCGACTATCAAAATACAGTTATGTATATGTTAGAAATTGTTGAATTATACATAAATGTTAGTGTGCATGTTGTAATTGCTAAGTCGTTTATATACTAAAGAAAGAAAAGCGTTGATTCCACTTTCTTTTCAGCCGAGCTAAATAATGTCTAAAAGACTTTTATTAACTGCGCATTAATTTCAATCAGAATCATGACTGACCTTAAAAAATTGATGTATCTATAAACACCGTTACTAGAACTTTCATAAACATTATTTTGTGAACCCCTTTCGGTCCGTTGTACATGGCCCTTACCAATAAACAAATTGATACCATGCACTTTTTCTTCTAAATGCCAAAAACTATAAAAAAGAAATATACCATAATTCTATTAAAAATCCTGGCCACAAACAAGTAGACACCCTTTTCCAAGCTCATTTTCGTTCTATATTCAAAATCCTACAGGAAAAAGTTCAAAACACAATTCTATCCAAAAAAATCCTGGCCACAAACAAATGGAGAATACTTGAAATGTTTCCCCCGCATTCTCAGCCAAGCGGATTCACACGCTCGTCACTTGTGAATGATACTTACATACATTCACGGTCGCTGACTATGTAAATAGGTATTTGAATTCTACCACAGCGAGCGTCGACCGCCCCTGGAATATTATTAGCTCGAACAATGAGTAAGTGAACAATTTTCTTCGAAAACAAAACGAACTTTTCAACGTCGAAACGAGATAATTAAACGCTAATCGATTTGATTGTCTCGTTGATCTACTGCTCACTAAAAAACTCCTCAGCCTGAGTAGAAATAACCTCAAAATAATTATAGGGACAAGAACGGGCCACACCCTTCTTAGCAAACATTTATTCAACATAGGCGCCACGGACAGCCCACTTTGCAGGGGCTGTTTTAACGCCGAAGAATCAGCCGCCCACGTAATACTGGAATGCGAGGCAGTGGCTTCTCAACGCGAAGAAATCCTCGGAACAGTGAGGTCGCTCCGTGAAGCCTGTGAAGCTCCCAGGAAGCTTCTGTGCTTTTGGGCGGAGCTAGGCTGGCTATGTTAGCCAGCACCCCCACGCACAACGGTCCAAATGGGACTCTAAGTGCGGAAAAGGGAGTCCCTACTACTACTACTGCTCACAAGCGTTACTGCGGATGTCCAGGCTTCGATTTCCGAGTCGGGCAATAGTTTTATTGGGTTTTTCTATCTAGAATTGCTCAGTAACTGCCTGGAGTTCGGACTTTCAGTCCATTTGATGGCATGGCTCGCTCTCTATTACTTGGGACGAAAAATAAGAACTTTTCAACGTTGAAACGAGTTAAATAATCGCTAATCGATTTCATTGTGTTAATTGCTTAAGATGAGGTTGTTATGCCAAAGGGTATTGCACCCAGCTATTATTTGTAACTTGGTTATAGAATGTGGTTGTAAAAAACTCTAATGGTTATTAGAATTTGAGTAGCATGAGCTTTTTTACGTTGATCTTTAGATGGAGGTGACGTAATATTGAGTTACTGGACGACTAAACTACCTATGTATAGGCATATATTGTGAGTTAAATATCTACTGAGATAGAACACGTACTGTCTAATAAAAGAAAGGCTTTGCCTACATACAAATTAACCCCGGTTTAACATCCTTAGCGATGATTTTGCCTTTACTATATCAAAATCAAAAAAGTAAATTTTGTTATCTATTTTATTAAATTATTTAAGTAACTTTTGAACTGTCAATGTGTCCTACTCCACCCTCATTGTTATTTAATTTATATACTACTAGCTGTTCCCCGCGGCTTCGCTCCCGTGGGCCACCCCACAGGATCCGTAGTCATGTCACTCAGGAATAATGTAGCTTTCTATTGGTGAAAGAATTTTTTATATCGGTCCAGTAGTTTCGGAGCCTATTCGGTACAAACAAACAAACAAACTAAAAAATCTTTCCTCTTTCTTAATATTATAATATTAAGTATAGAAGTATAGAAAGGTATTGTCCGTCCGGTCACAAAACTCTTAAAATAATATAAAAGTCAATGACAACTGATTTAATTTTTTCAATTAGGCCACTAAGCGGCATTTTTGAATGTCCAAAATTCCCTATCCAGTCGTATGTTCGGCATACCCACACATTTTCTTAAAAAAAATATTAAAAGACTCATCACACTGACGCAAGATCAAAATCTCTTGGCCAATTACAGACAATTAGTTACAAATCCGTCCCCATTCCGGCGCCGTCAGTACATAAGTGGAAACCTGGCTTAATAAAGGTTGTGCAATGTAAAATGCAATATATTTGTAAGTGAAGTATGTCGACACGCTGCGACATCATCAGTTTTACATTATATATGAGATACGTAGTACATGGGTTATTTTATTTTGTAAGATTTTGTTGCAATTTTCGTTTTAAAGTTATATGAAGAGTGACATGTGACGTCCACCAACCCGCACTGGGCCCGCGTGGTGGATAACGACACATTCCCTCTCACAGTGAGGAGGCCTGTGTCCCAGCAGTGGGAACATTAAAAGGCTGATGATGTGTGTGTGTGTGTGTGTGAAGAGTGGTTAAATAAAATTTTAATGAAACCTGATAAAGTATTTTGTTTGATCCGAACAGAAGCGAATATATAAAAACTACACACGAAATTCAGTAGTAGAAAAAATATACTTCTTATCGATTTTGTATTGTTAAAACTTATTTTAAAGTAGGTATTGAAGCCAAAAAGTTAACACTCCACTGTATATTTTATTCAAAACTTACTTTAATATCGAAAATTGCTTCTTTTCGCCTTTACCTAGAATTATATTAAAATTTATTGAAAATCTAATATGACTCTAAAAACGTAAGTAATCAAAAGCGAAAGGTTCGAACCCAAAATCTCAAAGAGAGATATTTAATATTTCCAGCCGAAGAGCAGAGAGAATTTTCAGTATTTCATTCGATTTTAATAATAATATTGATTCTGTAATAAGTGAAATTGTAACTATGTTTTTGAATAATTATGATATAAACAAAATAATTTTTCTTTTTTTACATTTTATCTCTCTTTCGACTTTTCATATAGTTATGATGGCAGTACGTTAGGATAATTAATAGTTCTACTGCAAATTCTACTCAAAAAATTACAGCAGCAAACTAACTTATGAATTTTCAAGAGTAAGCTTGCATGAGTAACTTAAACTTAAGTCCTTAAACTTTCTCTACTAAAAGGTTTTAACTACAACGATAAAGTTACAAGAAAATGTACGTTTTAAATTTCCATACTGAGAGACTTCGGTCGCTGTTCCTGTTGGCCCCACGCCAAAGCCTTTTGCAACTAGACCACGCATTTTATTACATCCTTCATATTAAAACGGCCTACATTATTAGATATTCATGAATAATAGTAGCTTATAATTCGCCTATTAATAATTCCGTTACTTTAAAATATTTGTCAGCTGTCAATAATTTTCCTATATTATTATCTCTTTCAAATAATTTCCTATGCGTTAATATTCTTTAAGAACATAAGTTTGGTATTTAAGTCCGTGTATTACAATTTGGATGCTAATCAAGGCGCCCCGCCCTGCCCCGTACGAAAGACATCAACGCGCTCGACGTCATCATTATTCAAACTTGAATAAATTAATTTATTTATTCACATCTTATGAGGTATTATTAATTTTATGCAATTATAGCTGCCGGATAATATTTCTTTGAGCATTAACGGCATCTAAATCAAAAATGTAAAGCTTCTTAATTATTCCAGGCGTGGGAGTTGTTAACGTTTAGTGGCAAAAATATTTTTATTTGCCGCCGAAAGTTATTCAAGAGGCGTAACTAACTGAACACTGGTTCATCGTACCTGCTTGTTACCTACTTGAGTATTTTCCCAGAGATTTTTATCTTGTAAATGCCGCCATTTTTAATTTGACAAAGTTAACAACCTACAACTTTTTAAACCCACATTTCAACCGTCAAAAATGTAACCATAAACTTCATATCTAACTTAATCCGTATCGTTGTCGTGCTCGTGTCGTGGGTATGTCGTGCCCGAGTCGCGGTGGGTTCGCGGCGGTCAAGGCCTGCGGTGGGCGGAGCAGACATCGAACCCGGATGCTAATGCCTCACAAAAAACCCACATATGTTGTACCACTTAGACTTATACCTACGTCTTAGAATTAGATTTGAATAGAACACGATTCTTCGCTCTGCGATGTGATTTTAAGACAAAAGTACCTTCAGATATTATCCCTTTTTTCGAGAAATTGAGGGTGCGTTAAGATTTTTTTTAGACGGCGTCTACTTGTATCTACACATCATGTGAAAGGAAAAAAAAATTAAAGGCGTAAACAAAATTCGGTGAAGAAATATTTCCCAGCAATATTAAAAACCAGACAACATAAAATTCGTATCTCAATCATCTTAATACATTGCATAAGCCCATAATTAGTTCATTAAAGTATACAGGAAATTACTTGTACTAATTACAAAATAGGCGGTAGTCAGATCACAAAGATTAACGAACAGCGGCCGGCGAGGAATTCGCGCTCGCCGGCCAATCTACCAGCACGTACTGGTTACAAAACCGGTCGCGGATATTACTCTAAATAACTGAAAAAGAACTCACCCGGGATCCGAATGTTGATCCGTGAATCCGGAGCTCCGAAAACCGCACGATCGCAAACCTGGACGTAGAACGAAAAGAGTCTGACGCCTGTCTAAAAAGGCCTTTTTCAAGCCTGTATAAAGAGGGCTTTAGATACCGCACGCAGGAGACTACGCTCCCTACGAAGGTCTGATGTTAAACCTCAGTTTCCCCTGTCCGATCGTGCGGCGTGCGGTATGCGGTATGCGGTACTCATGAGGTATGAGGTTCACTGGTGCGCGTGCGGCTCTCACTGGGCGGCGGAGGGCCGCGACTGGCCGCGAGCGCTGCGCCCCGTCCCGCGCGCCCCCGCCTCCCCTGCCCCCATTGGTCCAGCGAGCCTGGTGACGTCAGCTCACGATGACCCGATGCACGATACAAGCGGACGCGGCGCGGGAAACGAATGACAAAGGCGTGGACTTTGTTTTGACTGGATCAGATTATAAACGACGACATACCACAAAAAATTAAGGACTGAAGTTATCAAAGAGTACATTCAGTTTCATTTTGAATGGAATCCTGATGGAACCTTCGATTAGTCAAGCATAGGAACTTCAGTCTCAAATGTCAAATCAAAATACCTCAATTTTACACAATACATCAACTTAAAGGACTTTAGTTGAATTTAAACTTGTCAAAGCAGGAATTTCAGAAGACCAACAGTATAACTCCTAGTTAAAGCCTAGTACAGCCTACTTGCAGGTGACCCAACTGTTACATTATATACAACCGAGTTGAGGCTTACCTGCAGATTTGGGTCTCCCCACCTTTTAACGGGCAATGAAGTTCGTTACGTTCAAATGCATTTTGAGATTCGTTTTTTTTTTATCACAAGTTCAACGGTAAAAAAGCTGTTCTGAGTATTGGTAGTTTTTAACTCTTGGTATAAAAATGTACCTTATCAAGGTTTATAAGCTTCAGCGTTTCGCTGTTCCTGTCCACTGTGTCACCAGCCTAATTCATCACCAACGCCTCTGACATGTAACCACAAGTTATTCACGCCGACAGACGAACTCTGACGAACTATTCGGAATCATCTGTTCGAATTTGAATTTAGAATCCGACATGACGTCTCTAACCGCGACTAGACAGATCGTTCACTTTTGCCGCGTTTTTGCGCTGCGAAACAAACATGGCCGAATTTTCATAATGGCCGCCCCACAATGGCGGCTTTCTTCGAACGCGAGACCGGTTTGGGCCGCGGTTATTTCGCGAACGCGCTCCGAACACAATTTCATGCACTAATTTTGTATAAATTACGTCCAACCTCTTCAGGCGGTCTCACGGCACTGAAATAACCGGTTTTCTAAACCACCAGAGTTATGATTACCATTGCAACAAGTTCGCGCCAGTTGCCACCTCCGTTCAAGGTTAGCGGCTGAATTTTACGTCGAGTTTACTATTTCTCTGTCGGTATGAAATTACTTACATACTCGCCATTCACCGTGAAACGTGCGGTGGTTTATTTTGAGGTTTAAAAATACTCATTTGTACTGAGGAACCAGTTTCGAAAGAATTGTCTTAACATAGTTGGAGTGTCGTATCTAGGTCCGCTTGACGGATGTCGGTATAAAAATTCACGTTTAATTACTGAGTGGCGCCAACGTAATTAAGGCGAACGGAGTACGAACGTGGAATAGAATATTTCTAATTTCCGTGCATTTTAACTGTTTCTTTAAGTATCCCATGCTAATCAATTACGTTCGTATTTGGATAGATTCCTAGTACTTAGTATCGACTTGAGGGTTCCAATAGCTTTGAGTATTCAATTCTTTGCTAAAGATTATTTACATGTTCAATTTAATAATAAACAGCTTTATGAAGCCTTAGAACCAGGGCCAGCTTTAAGAACTATGATTATGCGAACATATATTACCTACTTTTTAATAAAAATTACTACTTTTACAACCGTCGTTTATGGCAATCAGTAAAAGAAAGCGATACGTATACCCTAGTTCAACTACAACTTGATATTTACCTACAATTATAAACTCACATCTGATCGATTCGTTCAATCAGTTGATCAATACTCCAAGAGCAATCTCTCTATCTATGGAAGGATTTATCTGGTACCTAACCAAATAGGATGACATGGAGTCACTGGCGATGGGTAATGGATATGCAGACAACATCGTTTGACTAGATCTGTTGATACTGGAAATATCGATTGATCTTTCTACTTCACCATCTGCATCTTAAAGAAAACAATTGGTGGACAAATTTGTTAGATTAAGGACGTATTTCACTACCTAGGGTTAAGTTCCAGTTAACTTACTTGATAGATGATTTTATCCTATTCTTAACTTTATGTTGTGTATAACATAATATTATCTTATTATAAACTGCCGAGCAATGAAAAAGTTCCTCCCACAAAATGCCGACAAACACCTTAATTTTATTTTTCACATTCAATTTAAAATTTTAACACAATATTTACGTTTTTAGTTGGTAATATTCTGATGCACTGTTAAATGTACTTCAATATTGCAGACGGCGTCATTAAGCTAGCCTTTCCCGTTTAGGAGTAATTTGGTGCTATGTCACTGGAACTTTTTCATTGCTCGTTAGTGTATTTTTCAGTTAGTTATTTACTAGTGGTCTTGTATAACTGAAGCCTATGTGGAAGAACCCTCTGTATCACTGTGATTTCTGTTATATCTGGCGATCGAAATAGATAAATAAAAAAAGTATTCAAATTTGGTTTTTGAATTAGTTCAGTAAGTAGAACTTATTCGGAATAGCCAATTCGGACATCATGAAACATGAGTCATCATTTTAAATGATTGATTGATGACATGCTAAAGGTGATTATAATAATTTGGTATTCATTATATCAACCCGTGAACTTGCAACCATATCTTGTTATACTGGAAGCAAACCACAACCTTATACTCTAGGGAAAGTGACATTTGAAAAGCGATGATGAATTGTCAAGAAGTTCAAAATGTATGGGATAGACAAGCGCTACCGAAATGTTACGTTTTTATTAGGGTTCCGTACCCGAAGAGTTCAAACGGAGTCCTATTGCTGTCACTTATATTTCCGCCTGTCCATCCGTCTGTGTGTCGTCTGTCACACAGGTTTTACAGCCAAACAGTTGGAGCTACAGTCTTAAAATGTTCACAGTATAATCCTCTTGTTGACCCAAAGCCACAATTTTTTTCAAAAAATCTTTTTTATTTTTATGCGAAATAAAAATTGACTTACCCCATCGAGTGGGAATCGTTTTTTAGAGCTCGTTGAGTTGAGTAGATAAATACTGTACTATTTTTTTTTTAAATATTGGAAATCAAAGGAATGAGAAGCCACCAAATTTAGATTTTTATACAAAAAATATCTGTAGTGCTTTTTAACTTCCCATTGGCTTATGAATTTCAAATAAATCGTGATAATATTTATTATTACGTATATATTGAGAAATCAGATTTTTTCTTTTTAAAAATTACCCCAATCAATCAATCTGCCTAGCCTTTTTCCAACTATATTGGGGTCGGCTTCCAGTCTAACCGGATTCAGCTGAGTACCAGTGTTTTACATGGAGCGACTGCCTATCTGACCTCCACAACCCAGTAACTGGGTAACACGAGCTAGACTGGCTAGACTGGTGTCAGATCTCAAGCTTCTGACTACTCGTAACGACTGTCAAAGATCTTCAAATGGCAGCCGGGACCAACGGCTTAACGTGCTTTCCGAGGCACGGCAGAAACTCGGTATGTTGAAATGGTCACCCATCCACGGACCGACCTCGTCAAGCGTTGCTTAACTTTTAAGATCGACCCGTGCTGCTGTTATAATTAAGCCACGACCTCTTCTCTTTTAAAATTACCCCATTTTTCCTATTACAACCAAATTGTTTTTGTGGTTTAGTACGGAACCCTAAATGTGCTTGGCCGATTTTAGAGCAAATGAGTACTTCGTCAAGAGCCACTGGTTGGAAAAATGTTAGACAGATGATCTGCAGTTGGAATACATTTTTGTTGTAACATGCATCAGTTTCTCAAACATTGTTCACAGCAATGAACTGTTACTCACGCACAAAGAGGAAACTGAAAGCAACATACCTCTGAAGTCTTGTCACAATTCCTCAATCACCGTTTACAACCTTACCCAATCAATCCAGGCCTTACAAGGCACTCCACTTAATTACTGTCGCTACAACCAATCAGGTATCCAGCTTAGCAACCGTCTAAGAATAACTCAGACACTGTTCACGAGTCTTCACATCACTCACAAGTATAGGTCGGTCCAAACTTAATGGCGGCACGAAACCTCCACTAGTCGCTGCGAAGTAGCAATTTCATGCGACAGCTAGGTGAGGAGTGATGTAATGCACAGTGAGTAGAGAACTTCACAGCTGCCATTAAGTTCGAATCGACCTTTACCAAGTACTTGTTAGTTCGCACGTCCGTACAAACGGTAGGTATTTGTAATCGATGTAAATTCCTCAGCCAGCCAGGAGCCGCTGAGATAAACGGTGGAATGTCACCAGTCACCACAAAATGTGCCTTATAAGGGTTCTGCCAGCTCTTATTGCTAATCAAGGAGTTCAGGGGAAAATTGTTATTGTTTCGTTTAAGTGGATTTGCAGACTGTTTTATTGGGAGTTGGAGGATTGTTTTGAATGGGAGGTCTGAGAAACCGATTTCAGAAGAGGATTTGTGAAATGTTTGTATTATTAATTGTTAATCTTAAGTCCTATGAGATTGAAAACATAAATATCACTTAAAAAGTAATTTATGATTTCCAATAACGAGGGCAGAAAATGAGTTAGGTTAACTAATGTGTAAGAATTGAAAAAAATCCTTCTATTAGAGATTGTTTTCAGTGACAACCGAAGCTCACTAAATGTCATAGGCCGAGTTTCACACCCCTAAATTATCGCAGAATTAATGTGACAAATTGTCAAGCACGCGTTATCTGCTGTGATTGGCCATAATAACACAATCCAACAGTGAATCACTATCGTCCCTGATACACAAATTGTCACCGTTAGAGTTTTGTACTTCAAATCAATATGTCTAGCCTTTGCCTAGATTTGTTGGGATAGGCTCATAGTCTTACCGGATGTAGCATGTGCAGCGATATTTAAAAGAAAATAACGCTGCGCTGATATTCTGATAAGGCCCACTATTGATGCTACATTCACGGAAACGGAACATACAATATTTAAAAAATAAAATAGAATAAAATAACTAATAACAAAATAGTATAAACACAGAAGGTGAGTCGAAGTACCTACACGTTTGTATGTGTGAAAAGTATAAAACAACCACCACCCAAGTAGATGAAGGGCCCATCCACGGACCAACCTCGGCAAGCGTCGCTTAACCTTGAAGTTCGACTCGCGTGACTGTTATTAATTATACCACGAACTCCTGCTCGAACTCGAGTTCGAGTGTCGAACATAATTATGTTTAGAAAAACGCCAATCCACAACTTTACCTCTTAAGTAAGAACCCGCACATACAAGTACACATAAGTACAAATATTTTCCACCAAATCTCAAGCTCCTATCAGCTTATAACAGACTACCGGTCAAGCACCCACGATTTCTGATTAGCCACACCGTCTGCCCGCGGCTCACAAATTATCACGAACTTTGCCGATTATGACCGAAGCCTGCCGAAGTCAGCTTCACCTTTCAATTACATACATTTTCTTTCTCAATATCCACGGCATGATATTGAGAAAGAAAATGTATGTACACCATATAGTAATTGGTAGTTGTAAATTCTTTCTTTTCGACTAATTTAAAAATATAAAAAGATTTTCAATCAACTAGATTTCATTGAAAAATGTAATACAAAGAAGACCTGTTTCATCAAATTCGTTTAACGCATACAAAGGATGTAAGTACTTTACATAGCCTGTCTTCCACAGGGCTTAAGAGCAAAGTCCAAATATATAACACCACGCCGGATCTTAGCTGGAGAAGGTAAAACTTAATGAACATTGGCCTTCCAACGCTGCTGAAAAAAAGTCTCCTCAATTGCCTTGCAGTGGCACAATATAGGTTATAATTTACTGCCCAGTCTGCTCGTCTGTGGAATGCATTGCCTGACCCAATAAAACAAGCTCAGTCATTGCCTGTCTTTAAAAAACTCGTAAAGGAACATTACTTGTCGCTGTGATCCTCTTCTTGTTTAAGTTGTGTTGTTTTCTAGTTTTTATATTTAGATGTATGTATGTATCCATTTTAGTAGTTTGTTTCTAGTACCCACTTAGTAAAACTAATTGTTTGTTTTAAAAGTTGCACCAAGTGAAACCCCATATCGTGTCCAGGCTGTCTCTTTCCATTCAAGGTTGCCTGGAAGGGATCGTAGAACGCGGTAAGGCCGCCTGTTGTATGTTTGTTTTAATGTAAGGTTTCTTTTTGTTTTGCTCTATCTACAATAAAGTATATATAAATAAATATATAAATAGGATTAACAAAAAATAAATCACGCCAGTGGGTAGGCCCAAAGGATAATTGATAGATGTACCTTTACTACCTACACCCACATGCCTCTAGTTTTTAGGGTTCCGTACCCAAAGGGTAAAAACGGGACCCTATTACTAAGACTTCGCGATCCGTCTGTCTATCTGTCTGTACGTCTGTCACCAGGCTGTATCTCATGAACCGTGATAGCTAGACAGTTGAAATTTTCACAGATGATGTATTTCTGTTGCCGCTATAACAACAAATACTAAAAACCGTATAAAATAAATATTTAAGGGGGCTCCCATAAAACAAACGTGATTTTTGGCCGTTTTTTGCTCAATATTAATAACGGCAACAGGTAGACGCTTGAAATATTCACCGAATGTTTAGTTGTATATTCACTTCAAAAAATAATTATTATTAAATTAAAATAAAATAAATTAAGGGGGGCTCCCATACAAGAAACGTGATTTTTTGCAGTGTTTTGCGATAATGGTACAGAACCCTTCGTGTGCGAGTCCGACTCGCACTTGGCCGGTTTTTTATTTTCTGATAAAACCTCTACTATAATAGACCACACAGCACACGTAAATTGTTTTATCTCAATTCTGTTCATCTTTGACAGCATAATACTCTGCGCCAGCGCACCCGAATCAGTTAGCGTGCGGACATTAATAAGCACCTCTAATCTTATGGGAAACACTAGTGCGTTCCATTGTGTTTACCTACTAATGATGGAAATTAATGCATTCCTCATGGTTGTGCGTAGGTTTTGGAGTTTCCAGAATGATTCTTCTGTGTTATAAAGTCTTTGTATCTCTCTAAACTTTCTCTTTTTTTATAAGTCTCCTCTTTTTATCTATAGGCTCGCGCGTAACCACAATCTCACCTGATGTAAAGCGATGATGTGGTCGACGGTGAAGCACGCTTGAAAAAACCCATTCACTCGTGACTTAAAGACTCCTAGATTGCA
The DNA here is from genome assembly GCA_945859665.1 of Anorthoa munda. NCBI lineage: Eukaryota > Metazoa > Arthropoda > Insecta > Lepidoptera > Noctuidae > Anorthoa > Anorthoa munda. The sequence goes on along the minus strand of OX243900.1, from coordinate 4,321,635 downwards.
GCTATCGGGAAACACAGACACCGGCAGAGAATTCCACTCCTTAGATGTACGCATAATAAAAGTATCCCCAAAACGCCCCTCCAGTGTCCCTCTTGTTAAAATATGCTTAGTTAAAGAAGCGGGGCTTTCTTCAGTGGTTCTGTGGTGGTGTGGCGATGATCCATTTTAACGAACCTACTAGTTGCCAGCCGTATCTATACCTACTGGAAATCAAACTCATGATTCCAAGTTTATGAACTTCAGATTATGGACTAAAATCGTGACCAAATAAATGAAGTCATCTTAAATGCATTGTCGTCCATGTTACACTTCAATTTCCATTTTGGACAGACAAAATAAAGATTTTCTCTGATCTCCTGCACTTTTAGCTTCGATAAGGTTAACAGAATATCTAACAGGGACGGTCGGTAAACATAACCAATCACCTAAGTATAGCCCCACTATACACTACGGCAATTCAAATACAGCCGAGTTGTTTGAACCTTCGCAAAAATTACCACAACACATTCTACGTCGGTACGTACGTTACTGATATAAATCATACTTATTTATAGAAGTCCGTCACGGACGAGGAAAATTCTTAGTACATGAGTTTTCGCGTCAACGTATCCGTTTTACCTATGTACATACATTTGTGGAATATTGCGTGGCGCTATAGAGTAGATATTCTACAGACACTTAATTCCATACATACGTTTATTTATCATTTATTTATTGTTGATAGGCTTGCGCTTGACCACAATCTCAACTGATGGTAAGCGATGATGAAGCACGCTTGCCTAGAAGAAACCTATTCACTCTTGACTTGAAGACTCCTAGGTTGTAGCTATCAGGAAATACAGACTCCGGCAGGGAATGCCACTCCTTTGCTGTACGCATAATAAAAGTATTCCCAAAACGTTTGGTGCGTATGGGTGGGATGTCCACCATGTACCGATGACGCATCGCCGTACGTCTTGTAGTCCGATGATGAAACGGGCTAGGAGGAATTAGTTCATGCAATTCCTACGCACACTCACCGAAATGTAACTGATAAAAACCGACAGGCTAGCAACTCGGCGCCGATGTTCGAGGTTCTATATAGGATATGTGTCGCTGCGATGCTGCAGATGCTTGTCAGAGTGATTGATTTAGATTTTCTTCTTGCTTTTTTCAATTTTGTACTCAAAGCTACCATTTGCAGGTACTTAATAATCTTTATTCAGAGAAAAAATAATTATGGTTCTTTTTTACCCGACTGCCGAAGGAGGGTGATGTGTTTATCAGTCTATGTATGTATGTAAGTATGTATGTATGTATGTATGTTTGTTCCTATGTGGCGTTCCAGAGACTAAACGCGTTGGCCGATTTTGATGATTTATACGTCAATCGATTCGTCTTAACCCTGCCAGTGTTACTGGCTACATCAAAATTGGAAAATAGAAAAATGGCGGATTTTGGGTGACATATTGTGGGGGACTTTTTTTACTTCCAAACCCATCGTGTGGGGTATCAAAATAAAAGGGTTTAAGAGGTGATTTCAAAAATATAGAACACTTATTTGTTTAAATGTACCGATCTCTAAAAAAAATAACTAAAAAGTTATAAATAAAAAAATAAAAATTAAGAAATCAAAAGACCCGACTGCTTAAAAGGCGAACTAAAAAGACGTAAACAAGAAGAAAATCATGCTGTGCAGTTGGAGGATACATCTGGTTTTGGTCAGCCAGCTCGCGAATATGTATCCTCCGACTGCACAGCATGATTTTCTTCTTCTTTCGGGTCTTTTGATTTTTAAATCTAATTTTCCTATAAGGAGAGCACTGAACCGAAATACTTACAGCCGCGCAATCTTCAACGTGACCTCTCTGTTAGCTATATACTCTACGGCCATAGGGTTATTTATTTGCTTTGGTAATTGACACCGCATGCAAAACAGTTACTTCTTAAGAATTCTTATGAGTTTATTGAGTAAGGGCGATTTTTATTGGACTTTGCTGGGAAAACCACATCTTTTAATTGTAATTAAATTGTTAGTTATTTAAAATAGATATTACGAAGATTCCTTTTCTTGCCCACTTTATGTAGATACTATCCATTACATTGCAAGTTTCGCCACGTTTATGATTATTCTAATTTACCTAGTAATTTTTTGACAACTTGCTCATAAATAATATCCCTCAAGCAACCAAACGCTGCAGAAGAAATCAGTCACAGCTAAGCTGTTTGTAGCACCGACTTCCCTGAAAACCTCCTTCGAAGAAACTTGTCCAGTTATCTACTTTTATTCTACCAGTTCATTTGAGCTGATAATAATAATTACGTATAATACAAGCGCGTATAAAAAGAGGAGGAAAAACTCATTGATCAGAATTAAGACATTGCCATTCATACATGGAAATGCTGCCAGCGTTCTAGGCACTTTTCATATTGTCAGCGAAAAGGACAAATTTTTTGATGCACAATGATATCAAATTGGTTCAATGGGCTTTCTTCAATCCACCGACCAATTAACCAACATGGCGACCAACACACCAACACTAACAGTACGTCTAAGTACCAAACCTCCATCCAACTTCAATTTCAAGTTTTTTTATCAGCAGTCTCAATCCATCATGGTAGAAACATACTTGACAAGCAAGAGGGGCCGGAAAGCCGATTGATTTACAAGACCGTGCTCTTATAAACAGGTTGTATTTAAACTCTTATTTGGGGTCGTTGAACTGACGAAACACATAATAGATCTGTGTGTTGTCGGTTAAGTGTGAGTCCGACTTCATTTTGGGAGTTAGTGGTTATGGCGTGTTCATTTTCTTTAAGAGTCCTTTAATACGACAAATTGTCTAGGTGTATAAGTATGGGATTTATTTAAGCCTTGGTTCGCCGGCTCCTGAATAGGTTTCTGAGTTCATGATGTCCTATTGTCTGACAGATATTATTACATGGCGCGCTGAAGCGCTGGAAGCGCTGGCTGGATAGCACGACACGCCAGCATTAATGACATCGTCGGGCTTTTGTTACCACCGGGTGCCAACTGTTTTAGAACACAAGGGCTTGGCACGCGGGCGATGTGAAGAGACCAGACCAGAGTTCACTAAAACCTGCACTTGTGTGTAGCTATTTAACTAAACCTAACTTAGCTTTATCTATGCCGTCGAACTCTGTTATTGGCTTAAGAGATAATTGTCATCATCTCGCTGTCACTGTGCAGTGCGTGTGTTTACTAAGATGCTAGTAACGTTGATACAACTGCACTGGGATGTTCATTGACAGTGAGGTGAACATCTATTCATGTAGATTAGTAATAAGCTGTTGAGTTTCCAAATAAATAAATAAATACCCACTTACTTCCGTTGTTTCTGGATTTGACTATAAGTGGTTATTCACTTGGACAAACCATTCCATTATCTTCACGCTTGACGTAGTAACTACATTGTCCTGTTTTACGAATCACTTATCCAGCTTAGCTTCCATTGATGTCCTCCTACACAAATAATTTCAGATATAATTACGTGGGTGGCAGAGTAGCCTGAGTTGTTGGCTGTAATGTAAGGCTTAGGAGCTTCGTAGAATTTCTCTTTGGGCTTGTTTATTAGAAAATACTCTGGGCGTAGGTCGGTACTGTTAAATAGGGATGGTTTGTAACTGCAAATTATTCTGCCTAAATTGATCTGGTTAATTTATATACTGATCTTGTTTGTAATATAAATGGTATGCAAGTAACTATTTCAAAATATATAAAATATACTAGCTGTTGCCCGCGACTTCGTCTGCGTAACATTATTACTTTGAATAGCCTATTTTTTTATATTGCACCATAATATAAAAGATGTGTGGGCTGCCTTACTTGAGAAATTATTAGTTCACCATACAAACTTCTACCCCCCTATTCACCTACTAAAGGATGATTTCCGGGATAAAAACTATTCTATGTCCCTCGCATGGTCTTTAACTATCGCCACACCAAATTTCATCTAGATCGGTTCAGCGGTTTAAGCGTGAAAGGTAACAGACATACAGACGGAGTTATAATATTAGTATTGATTGGTAGGCTTATTGACCACTACCTTACCTAATGATATGCGATGATTTTGGTCGACAACGGAGCACGCTTGCCCTTTGACAGTTATCAAGAAATACAGACTCCGGTTGGGAAAAACACACCGAGAAAGTATTTCGCAAATCAAATCAACATGATGAAACGCCTTAAATATTTTAGGACCAATAGATGGCCAATTTCATTGCAGTTTCAGTGGCCTTCGTCAATTATATTACACCACAAACAGTTGTTTGTAAACGGATATAGTTATATTCATTTTTAAACTAACGAAATTTAACATCCTTTATCTCACAACCAAATATATGGAAAATCCCCTAAACCGTCGTCAGTTTTATGGCAACAGTATAATAGTAAAAATACTTACGATTTTTATTAAAAAAAACTTGTAACCGGTTGCTGCGTTCCAACTTCTATCTTAGGAGCACCTAGCAACCAAACAACCAAGCATGGGCGTTATCCTGAGACTCGACAACCAGTTTCTCTAATTTATGGATCTATGCATCTATGAGATGTATTCAACGATTTAAATCTTGAGAGATCGAGTCGCAAGATGTAATGTAGTGTGAAAAGTATTCAGAAGTGAATATAAGTGAATTGAATTAGAAAAATTAAAAAATACCTCGACACAAAACCTCTTAAAAGCATAAACAGCAGTTTTATTTATTTACTTAGCGGTTCCCCGACGCGAGTATGAGGCTTTTTTTTTTTATTTTAGAGGTTTTGTGTAGGGGTTTCTTTTAATTTTTTATTTAATTTTTATTTCAAAGTACATATAATATACCTAGTAGTAGACCCGCTTCAATGACAATCTATCGAAACACGTAATTATGACACGATATCTAGCTAAAACCCAGATTCAAAGAATAAAATGCGGATAACTTTTGAATGGCTGAGCCGATTTTAATCAAACATATCCAAGAACACTTTCGACAAATTCACCTTTCAAAAAAAAACTATATCAAAATCGGTTCATCAGTTTAGGAGCTATGATGCCACAGACAGACACAAAGATCCACAGCAACACAAGTCAAACTTATAACACCCCTCTTTTTCCATCGGCGGTTAATAAAGTAAGTGATTTTCTTTTACTGAAAGGTGTATACCTGAATTATATTACTGAATTAATATCTGCACTTAAATAAATGCATGTTGCAGGTTTAGTCAAACAAAGGAATTTTCTGAAATACCGACTTATAATCATTTACTGTGACTTTCAAAAAAAGCTTGCGGTCTGCTATGGCTTAGAATTAGATCATTAAAGTCCTAATTGGTCCATTCACATCTTGTTTATGACAAAAGAGATAAGTTTTCTTCTTTTACGTAATAGTCTAGACGGACCAGGCAAGTAGCACCTACATCTTAAAAAAAAACATTTGGTAATACTAATTAGACAGTTCCTTTTATTTTATGCGATCTCCAGCGTCTGGTGGTGTGGTATCTTTGGTACTATCACAAGAACCAATAATGCATAGATTAGCCATGGTTTCCGAAAACAAATCTCCAGGTATTTTGCATAGTTTATGATTCAACATAGCCCCCGCAACATGTAGTAGTCCACCGCAATTAAAATCAATTCATTTGCAACAAATAAAACTTATACAAATGAATGGACTTCTCACAATATTTATTAGATCTTTTCAATCGATAGTGATGTATTGAAGCTTATATTTATTGCTCATAATTACAGACGTGGTTTCCACGGTACAATAAAAGATACAAAAGAAAAAAGAGCGGTTTCACCTGCTTATCGTACGAACAACATGTAGACAAACAAGTTTCATATCGATTAGATGTATGTAAAACTTCATATTTTTTTATGTTAACAGGATGGTAAAACCTTAAGTTATTAAACCGTCAAAGAAAACTTGTTTTATTTGCCCATTATTGAATTTAGACAAATAAAATTAAAAAATTGAAAACCCTCGACACATTTTTATTTCATGCTACATAATTAATTTAGTAGTAGACATGCTTCGATCGACAATCTATTGAACACGTAATTATAACACTATATCTTGCAAAAATACCCCGATTCAAACAGTAAAACATAGCTAAGAACACTCTCGATAAAATCGCCTTTCAAACAAAAAAAAAACTAAATAAAAATCGGTTCATCCGTTTAGGAGCTATGATGCCAAAGACAGAAACACAAATACACATATACACCCATCTTTTTCCATCGGGGGTTAAAAATTACAAGTTTAACTCGCAGGAAAAATTAAATACATAATAAAATTATTACTACGTTGTTTCATTATTTTGCATATGATGGAATTTGGAAGAACACATAAATTCCTTTTTCAACTCGCATGGGCTCTTAGCAAAATTACTTTATTTCTAGCGATAACAACTGTGTTTGGAATTGACTACGTGACAATTCAGTAGCGCAAGTGAATACTACAATATTTGTAAGTATGTGAGAACCATGTTCCTATTTATCAAATCAATGAATTTACCTGTTAGTGCTTTTAATACTTTATATCTATACGTAGCATAGTAGTGTTATTCTGAGTGCTCCGTCCTCACATATAAATTAATAACTTTTACCTACAGATTTTAATTTTTTGAAAATTGTAATCGCTAATAAATAAAAAAATATTCATAATTAAAGTAAATCATTGCTTAATTTATTCACTGTTTCATGACTTCTTTTACAATTTCTGCGATATCCTTCAGAGATCCTACACAAGTGGCATACTCATCGAAAGCGTGGCGATCGCGATCGTCATAAAGGCGAAATTGTATGGGATTGATTGGGATTGATTGGAGGTGATAGACGAAATGTCAAAATGTAAGAACATTTTGACATTTCGTCTATCACCTTCGCTGCCATCGAATGCCACTTGTCTAGAGCCCCAGAATCAAAAACAACTCATTTATTAAGCACGACTGTCTCCGCAATCGTGCTGATTCTATGAGATTTTCACAACAAAAGCTACATAGAATATCCCTAACGATAAATTGAAATATACTTGAATGTGTTTGGTTCAAGATTAAATAAACTAATAGCACACTACTGTTCACCGTTTACGATATCATATCTCAATTATTATCTTATTGCTATTTACGAAGCTATTCTATCGCAGATTTTCCTAGCTCCCGCGGTTACAGAACTTAGGCGCTATGCAGACGGGAGCAACTTTGAACATAATGCTTCGGCAACTCGCAACTGACTTTTAATATAAATTTGAAGAAACTACGCAGATAATTATAGCAACTTAGTTGCGAGTTTTGCCGTTGACTAAATTAATCTCAAATTGCTGCAACGTACCACTTGTCTCATGCTACTGGTATTCGAAACCGGCAACTACAACTCGTCTAGCAAAATCACTTCTTCTACATCCCTGATAGTGCCTAACCCCAGTGTTGCTCAAAGTAAATCGTGGCAACCGTAAACGGGTCCTTTTTGTTGCTGTAGCTGGCAACCTAACGAACGAGGGCGAGAGCAAAGAAAATATAAATGGATTGTGTGAGGAGTGTCAAAGTCAAAGTCAAATATATTTATTTCAACTAGGCCAATAAGCGGCACTTCTGAACGTCAAACAATAATAAATCTAAATTAAAAATGTACAAGTAATAAAAATTTATTTTACTGTGCATTCGGAAAAGTAGCTTGTTATGGAGAAGAACGCACAGGAAACTCCATACTTACTCTTTTTTTTTTTAATTTGTTGTTTTACAATGTTTACTTATGTGCATACATTAATAAATTCATATATGTGAGGACGATGCACCCAAAAATAGCAGTACACACTATACTATGTACAGGTATAAAGTAATAAAAGCATTAACAGGTAAATTCATTAATTTGGTAAATAGGAACATGGTTCTCACATTCTTACAAATATTGCAAACATAGGTAAAATACCTAATTCAACAACAACGGAACAGTGTGTGAGCAAAATTCTGAAAAAAAAAAAAATAAGAGTACAATAACTATGTATAGGAATATAAATTAGCAAATTTGATTTTGTCCACACTAAAGACTGCCTTATGGAGCGGGACCAGCATGTTGCCAAGCATTCTTATCTTGAATATAATCATCTAATTTTTAATATGCTTGTTTACAAAGTGAGTGAAATATAGAATATGAAAGAAAAGAGAGTCGGTAATATCATGCGAGTTTACAGGACGGTATGAAGTAAGGGCAGAAAGATGATGATCTGGCAACCGTCAACGATTTTTTCATTAAAGTTGGTAGTTGCCTGAACTAAAGCAGCAATCTGCAGAACGCCTTACAGCTATGGCCGTCTGAAGTGTGAAATTATATTGTCCTTATCGGCACTATCTGTAGTGCTATGGCCGACCTCACACTTTCCACCGATCTGGCATTTAAAGTTCTACTCGGTACTTATTCCACTTAATAAGGCACTAAGAGCACACTATTATAAACCCGTTTCCTTTAGTTTCTCTTATACATCTGTATTAAATGCTAAGCTGTTCCTAAGTATTAAAGTTTTCTAGTAATTTTCAACTAAGTAAAAGTAACTACGTTCTTACAAAGTTATCTGATTTAACACAAACTGCAATGTTAAAAATGTAAGGTTAGTTACGACTAAGTTTGTTTAAGTTTCTGATTTTAATCACGAAGTTTTTTCACCGGCTTTTATGATTTTTCTGCCGGAATATTCACGAGTTTAGCCTTTTTAAGCCTTTGAGCACACAATTCAACGCAAGGAAGATCATTAAGTGGAATCTAGGAATGATAAGATTTGAAATTACCTATCGCCTGTATCATCCTTTTTAGATTTTCCATCACTCTACCCAAAATTTATACCATATATGCAAATCCATTCACAATAACACGCTCTTTTACAGGATTCTCGCTTTTCACCCCCAACAAGGAAATAAATAACCCAATCTCAATAACTAATACAATTCCCGGGGCTAGGTAAGCATTGATACATTTTGTTTTCGTGTTTTCTTCGCAAACATATTTCTCATATTCAATGTAGCTCAAAACCGGCGCATATTTCAATGGTATGACGTAACGTATCGCCCGGGGCGGTCGTCCATTTTGTGTAAAATTCTTATGGCAGGAAAAATCTGAGTTTGTGGTACGTAAAATATGTTTCTTTATCGTAACTTTGAGGTGGACAATGGGGTCTGTGAGAGAAGTTGTTGTTAGATGCCGCTTCTAGCGTTGATGTACATGGCAGATCGGTTTTGGGATGTGCGTCTTTTGTGTCCTGATCTTTATGAGAGTACGACCCGCCCGACTTGTACGAAGGAAAGGTATTGTTTTTTCCTAAACAAATTCTTATGTATATCGTTTCAGTTACCTGTCTCATACACACACCTGACAAAGATCCTGCCTCAAAATGTTACACAGGACACGTTAACTATGAAGCATAATATCTAGGTTGAAGCAATATGAGAGATTTTTGCAATAATCATATTTCAAACAATAGAGAGAAGATTGAACGGCAGCAGCGAGAGATGAGGCTGGCACAGGCTAAGAAAATCGTCATTTCAGCCATTACAACTATCTGACACCGGTACGAGAAGATTGTCTTGCTTTCCAGCATAGGCCTCCCCTAGAGCTTGCCACCCTGTGCGGTTGTGTGCTTGTCTTCTCCATGTAATATCCACTTTCACTTCTAACGTCGTCCTCCCATCTAGAAAGCTGTCTGCCTTTCTTTTATGTTGACTTGGGCACCACGCTCTGTTACGTCCCCTAGACCATTTGGCTTTTTTGCTCCTAATCATGATGTGCCGCCCACCTCCATTTTAGCTTTTTAATACAGTACGTGACGTCAGTTATTCTGGTTTCTTATGATAAATAGTTTTATATATCCTTTATTCTGATATTGAGTACGCTTTATTCCAGAATTCTTCTAAAATTGCGTTGCGTAATACTTGAGGAATGTAATATGGAGTAGGAATGTTATAGGTACTTATATGCGGTTTTTCATTATCTCCTTGAGAGACTAGTACTACCTCTTTCATGCTTAGTTTATTCTGTTGTTGACTTATTTAAGAGCTAGGTCTTTTAAAGATGTGATATGTCTAAGGTACTTACATATTATATTCATCTACATATTCTATTTTGATGGCATTGACGGTTATCGGGACATTTGTGAGGTTTGTCATCACTTTAATTTTTCCAGTATTCATTGATAAACTCACTTTCGAACACGAGCTGTTCTAGCATCTCTTGCAAGCTTCTTGGATCTTCAGAAATTAGGATTAAGTTGATCATCTGAAAATCTAAGGTGGTTTTATTTCACTCTGTTAATATTTAGGTAGTCCAAAAACATTCCAGTCGAGGCGTCTAAATATGTATTCAAGAACTGTAGAAAAAAGTTTTGGTGACATTGGATCTTGTCTCACTCCTCTATTTATCGAAAAGATGCCACACACATAGGCGTCCTCCAATCGTTGACACATCGAACGCTCATGTTCTTCAGGCTTAAAGGCGGTGACATATTAAGAATTAAAACTATCAAACAATGATGGAACCACGAAAACTGCCCCACACTGCATCAAAATAAACGATTGAAACAAAGCCAACTTACAGAACAAAACCTAACAATACCACATCAGAAACAGTGTTACACCGGTGTTCTATGTTTGATTCCTACTTTCTAAGCAGACAATAGAGGGCGGGGGAGTCGGGTCGCGTTCGTGACGACTCGGCTAACTCCGTGACTCCGCCGTGACACATGACTCATCTATCCGATCCCATTGGCACGACTGGCCGACGTATTTGTTTTGAACTTTCTCGATGGTGAAGGTAGATTGGATTTGCCGCAGATTTGAATGTCGAACGCCGAATTATGACGTAATAACTTTGAGAATTGAAGAGCAGGCACTTATATTGATGACAAGTTCCTTTCTTAGAAAAACCTTCAAAGAAGATTTGCCCCAGTGTGTAATTAAAAGTTTATTCTAGAAGCAGTGCCTAATTCTACGCACCAAAACTAACTTCGACATTGACTTCATGCAGACAGGCAGACGAAATGCACTTAAATGCAGAGTACTGATATTGGTTTCCCGGACGCCATAGCTTTATTGCCGTATGTCTTAACATAGATACCGTCAAACGGGGTGAATAGGAACGCAGGGGTGAATAGAAACAAAACTTTGAAGGGAATTTTCACATTATTAAAAATATGTTTACACCATCTTAGTAGGTATTCCAATATATTAAATAATTACTTTAAAAAAAACGATGCTTTGTTTGAAACCAATAAAGTGGTATAACAGTTTAAATCCTAATCAAAGTTTTGTTCCCATTCACCCCTGCGGTCCTATTCACCCCGTTTTACCCGGTACATAGTTATATTCTACCAGCGACAATGATTGTCAAAAAGTCAAAAATATATGGAATGCTAGCTGCTGCCCGCGGCTCCCTCTGCGTTGTATTAGTACTTCTCAAGATATCTTTATAAGTTATAGCCTGTGTATACAGTTTAGTATAAGTATAGTTGTGTTATTCTGATGTATCTATACTAATACTAATTACTAATAATATTATAAAGAGGAAAGATTTTTTTGTTTGTTTGTTTGTACCGAATAGGCTCCGAAACTACTGGAACGATTTAAAAAATTCTTTCACCAATAGAAAGCTACATTATTCCTGAGTGACATAGGCTATTTTTTTATCCCGAAAGCGGTGGTCCACGGGAGCGAAGCCGCGGGGAAGAGCTAGTATATTATAAAGAGAAAACATTTTTTTGTTTGTACCGAATAGGCTCCGAAACTACTGGACCGATTTAAATAATTCTTTCACCAATAGAAAGCTACGTTATTCCTGAGTAACATAGGCTTTTTTTATCACAAAAACGGGTCCTGTGGGGTGGCCCACGGGAGCGAAGCCGCGGGGAACAGCTAGTAAGCTATACTTCTGTAATGTTTCATAAACATCCGTTCAGTGGTTTTTGCGTGAAAGAGTTACCAACATTCATCCATCCGTCCAAACTCACAAACTTTGAAGTTTATGACAGTAGTAAGACTACCGAAATGAGACTTGTTCAATCCTAAAAATTATTCGCATTTCGACAATGGCTTTTTCAGATCCGATTCAGTTCTTTCTCTTAAATATCTATACCTTCTTACCTGTTATCTGACCTCAGTTAAGCAGAACATTCTATCAAGAAAGTAAGATCATATACCATATCGTAAGGCCACTCTACTAAACAAAAACATAAAGTCCATTTCACACCTACGAGTATCTAGAAAGTGTGGCCCAAGCAAAGGTCAGCACTATGAGAATCACTTCCCGACCTTTACCTACAGAAACAATGAAGACGTGTCAACACAGCCTACATACATACTACATCGCGCGACGTCGCTCGCCCATTGTATGAGCAACATCTCTTTTGTAACACTTATGTAAGCTGTCGTAAAATGCTTATTTGGAGCGGAAAAATCTCTGCAGTGTCACAGTGTAGCTACTTACAGTGGTTTAATGGACTTGAGAAATGGCAGATTTAAAGAGACGCCGTTAAGATATGACCAGTAAACTTTTAATATGTTATTGCTGTTCTGTTGTAAACTTAGATATCTCGACGACCCAGGTTTAATATATTTGACAAACGATAACGAAGGGAGCCCGACCCAAAATGATCGGATAAGGCTCAAAGAGGGAGCTAATTATGTACCAAATTAAGTTTGGGGCAAAATCTTTCCGCATTTTTTTACTCTGTGGCAATGCTCGCGTTGTCTAACAATTTTATTAAGGTAGACTGTGATAGTGTTGTCATCATATATCATGTGTGTTCATAGCTTGATGCTATGTCAGGAACTGGCAGTATTCATCCAAATATTTTTTGCTTCGCTATACCTATTTATGTGTTGTTCTCTGCAAAAATAAATAGTGAAACAAAATGAATTTCTACGTATTGAAATATAAAACCAACGTCTAACTATAACAAAATATCAAACAATTTTAAAAATATTCTCAAACAAACGAGAAACGCTTCGAAAATTGAATTTATTAAAGTACACAAAAATATTTCAAATATTTCCGAGAAACAACGTATAATAATCGCATTCAGAATCGCATCGGTTCGAAATTCGAATTTATATAAAGATTCGCTGCAACGTGACGTCATCACGTTTTACAATACAACCAGCCAGCAGAATGTGAAAATTTCACCACTCGATTGTATTCGAAAGGAAAAAAAAAGCTTGTAAAAAGGTTCGCTTTTTTTCTGCAAAATTTCTTCCAAGGCGAGATTGTATCGGGCAGTGGAGAAAATATACAGAACCGTTGTTTGTAATGTTTGCTCGATCTGAATCCAATCTCGGGTGGTATTCCCACAGGCCAGCCAGTACTCGTGGCTAGTTTTATCCTCTAGAGACAACAATATTACTTTTTTTTGTAACTTGCCTTTTTTCAGCCGATTGAAGGTTTGTCTTGGCAATATTTTGTTTCACTTAACTGAAATTGCGGTGTCGCCTTTGGCTGAGATAGGCTAAAAACCTTTTTGGCAGTTGCGTAAGATCATGTTTTCAGTTGGTTTTACATCAAGCAGTTTCCTGTTACGTTAAACCTAATAGGTTAAAGCAAGACGTTTTCTTGTCTTTTCTTCTCCGTAACAAACTACTTTTGTGAATACAGTACCTAAGTAGTATCAATTGTTACTACTTTTTTAACTTAATATTTTTGACATTCAACTTTTAGTGATCTAACTTTGACTTTAAACATTTTAACGGGGGTGCAACCTTCATAAAGGATTGGTTAACATCAGCAAACAGTACCGTTTGAAGAAATTAAAAGAGTGGGGCCTTTGCCCCGCATTGGCATTAGGTACAATATGGCTTAAAAGTTTGATTAATTTTACTATACTTCATAAAAGATAGCTTGATGAGCTCGTGGCTAAATAATAACAGCCGCACGGGTCGATCTTCAAGGTTAAGCAACGCTTGACGAGGTCGGTCAGTGGATGGGTGACCATTCAACATACCGAGTTTCCTCCGTGCCTCGGCAAGCACGTTAAGCCGTTGGTCCCGGCTGTCATTTGAGCTCTTTGACAGTCGTTACGGGTAGTCAGAAGCTTGAGATCTGACACTAGTCTTGCCAAGGGATACCGTGTTACCCAGTTACTGGGTTGTGGAGGTCAGATAGACAGTCGCTCCATGTAAAACACTGGTATTCAGCTGAATCCGGTAAGACTGGAAGCCGACCTCAATATAGTTGGGAAAAGGCTAGGAAGATAAATAAATAAAAGATAGCTTGATCTCTGCGACATATGTCAAACTGACGAATACGTTATTGTTAGCCTGTCAAGCGCTATCGTTACTGTACTGATACTGACAGCTGTCGCTGAGATCAAGCTATCTTTTATGAAGTATAAAAATCTATATCTTTATTTTTTTTATATAGTTATATTATAATGTTACCAACCACCATAACGTATTTAAATCAATGAGTAAGTGCAATGGCTAGTTATGCCAATTCGTCTTAAATGTGACAGCTCCGACATTTACAACTTGTATTACCTAAGCGCGTTTAGTACCCATAAGATCTAGAATTCTGGATTAATCACTACTATCCCTTTACACTATTTTATGACGTCATATATCGGGATAGCGTTCTAAGACTTTAATCACCGTACACGTAGGTAGTTAATGGCACCGTGAAACTTGATAACGATCAGGGACGCTGGTCTGTAGGTGGTTCTAGATTTAATAGTCTCTAAGCAATTTTAGAATATCTAACAATGAATAATCATATTGAAGTGGAACCGGCGAGAGATGTCGTGCGGTGTCCCACAGGGATCGGTCGTGGGACCGCATCTGTGGGACATCGGGTACTACTAGGTGCTGCGCGCTGATCTCCCTAGTGGCGTCAGCATGGATTGCTACGCTGACGACATGCTGATCCTGGCGCAGGGGAGGTCGCACCAGGCGGCGCCTGAAACAGCGACACGCGGGTTTGCGTCAATCATCGTGAAGATCCGACATTTGGGACTCGGGTTGGCCCTGCACAAGTGCCAAAGCCATGTGATTTCACGGTCCTCGGAACGCGCCACCGCCGGGATCCCAAATAACGGTAGCAGGGGTTCACATCAAGCGGTGGCGACCTCTCGCGTCCGGCCCTGGTTCAGGCCATGGTACGGAGCGAGAGCGCATGGGAAGCCGTCACCTCCTTCAGCGAAGCAGTAATGCTCGCAAAGGAGGAGGCGGAACGCGTGAGGGAGACACAACGGAGACGCCCTCACGCCCCTAGCCACCGCAGGAGACGCCCCGGGCGTCGGGAGTCGCAAGCCGATTTCCGGCCACCGTAGGCGCGGGCTTGCGGACGGCGAGTAATGGGTAGCTCGCCGTCCGATAAGGACCAGGCCCGAGTCGACGGCGCGTAGTGTTCCACGCGCGCCTCAAAGAGATGTCAGCAAAAGTGATGGGGCCCGCTAGGACCGATGCCTGTCTGGGTCGTGGATAAATTTGAAAGAGCGTTACCGCGGCCCTGGCACAAGCAACTGAAGGAACACGGGTGGGTTTTAGTCAGTAAAAGTCTGACACGCCCTTCCGCTTCACCCAGAGCGAGAGAAGTCATTAGTTGATTTCCCACCCAAAAAAAAAAGGGCTTAAATAGTGGTAACGATGGTCACAAGTCCAATATGATTAACCAAGAGACATTTCGATATCACATGCCAGATTCTTATTTTGGTCTTTTTACCCGACTGGCGAAGGAGGGTAATGGGTTTATCAGTCTATGTATAGTCCTCGCCAAACTTCTTGGTCGACCTGAAGTTGTTTACCGCATGCGCGAGGCACGAAACGGTGCTGTTTTTGTATGAGATTTATAGTCCCCGGCAAGTAACTTGGCAAGGTTTTGGCGTAGTGGGGGTAAGTTCGCGCATAGTGCATGAACTGACCAACCACCGTATAGAGCGAACGGAACGTGGACGCGACGCGATTGGTCAGTCGATCCTTATGTCAACTGACCAACCAATCGCGCGCTCGGAACGGTACTAAACGTCCCCCGCGTCCCGCTTGGTAACCAAAGAGACCTAAAAAACGACTTGTGCGCATCTACCGACTCTTGCCAAGTTACGTGCCGACAACTATACTACTGCGCAACCATTGTAGCCAACTTCAGGGCGGCCAAGAAGTTTGGCGAGGACTATACGTATGTATGTTTGTTCTTAAGTGGCGCTCTAGAGACCAAACGCGTGGGCCAATTTTGATGATTCTTACGTCAATCGATTCGTCCTAACCTGCGAGTGTCACTAAAGACGTAGCAATAATCAAAGTTCACCACAGCGACCACCAGACGCGATATTGCCAAAATGAAAAAAAAAAATGAACTATGTCAAGTGGGGTATCGTTGAATAGGTATTAATTAATCTTTAGGATCCTTTCACCATTATAGATGAAGGTGTATAGACATTAGACATTCGTTATTGCTGTTAATGTCAGTATGACTGGAACCGCTGCCACTTGTTAACGACTATCCCCGAGTTTCTCAGCTCAAAATTATCGCAGAATTAATGTGACAAATTGTCAAGTACGCGTTATCTGCTGTGATTGGTTGAATGAATTTTCAACAGCCAAACACAGCAGATAACGCGCTTATGAGATATAAGTTCATAAAACATACAGCAGGTTTTTATCGCAGTTTTTAAAACATTTCAAAAAATTTCTAGGTTCGCCTTGTCGTACTGTCTCAACGATCTTCATCAGGCCAGATTGAGGTAGGTAAAAATTGAACTGCGTCAACAAAAAAAAAACGGATGATGATTTTCCTAAGTCACACACTCCACTCCACTCAGACAAAATACAGTACACAAATCCAGGCCAATACTGCCTTCTTAACGTCTTTTTTCTATCGTATAAAAAATACACATTCGGCCGAACAAAAAGACGCCATCATTGAATAAGACTCACGTATTGGCGAGTGAGCACATACGCCGCACCCAATTTAAATACAACAAAAACTTCTCAAATCACTTCGGATTTAGTTCGAGAGCCACTCGTGTAGGCGGATTTCTTATGGAAGTGTGGTATAAGTGATAAGATGCGGTATAAATTATTGAAATGTCAACGGTTTTCAATATAACTTTTATTGAAAACCGTTAAACATAGAACAACATCTAGTTTTATAAAGGCATCCTGTTTAGTATATTATAAAGTAAATCTCTCAAACAATTGATTCATATCGCCATAAAATTGACTAATATCTTGTGATACAAACCCAAGCTGGAAAGCAAAAGTCTGAAATTACTTGAACAAGACATTGATAAGCAGTTGGTAAATTATGTTTTATTTAATTTATGTCGCATATACTGTAATGGGGCATAAGTCTAATCCAAAATTCCAGCTTAGCACTGGGCCCGATGCCCTGTTTACTTGTGAAGACGAAGATGTTGATGTTGTTGGTTGATGGTGTTGTTGTTGTTGTTGTCATGTTGTGTTTTTTTATGGTATGCGTCAGGCCTGGCGCAAGTAAACGTTTTTTTTTTCTTTCTCTTTTTTCTACTCTTTTGAGAACCGCTACAGCTTTACACCCCGCTCCCGCACCCTCTCATCCCTTACACCCTCTCACGTGGGAGGTTGTAACGCTACATGTGAACGGCAACGCATCTGCATCAACAAAGTTCATCGACCCCGTCAGTATCACAGCGTTTGTGAGAAGGTCATGCGTTTCGGCAAGTGCGAATAACGTTCGATTTGAATTTGAATTTTGTTGCAGCTAACGTTCTTTTTTTAAACTGGTTTTCAAGATGGCGCATGCTGTAGGTATGTTTGGCCATGTAGTATTTCTATGTGTATACGTATGTATGTCTGTGTTGTATTTGTATTAGTTTTTGGTATAGAGTATAAACTGCGTGGGGCAGTGACACTAGCATTAGCTGCATGACTGGATTCGTGGTAAATTTTTCCTGTAACTACAGGCTTCTTAAGGAAATGACTGAATTCTTCATCTAATCAATAAAAATAATTTAAAAGACAAAATCCTCGCTGCATCCTTAAAAATTTGAGTCACTGTAACCACATTTTTCTATTTTGTTAAGGAAAATAATTTGTTTTCCTCACACATTTGATTGAATCTTAACACAACTAAACAAAGAACATTTCAATTTAAAACTGTCATAAACAATAAGCCATGGCGGTTAATTTATGATAAGTAAATAGTCCACGTCTTAGAGGGTACGTGTACCTGACCTCAAGACGAAGTCATAACTTATCATCGGCCCACACTCCACTTAATCGGACGTGAACGCTCCATAACTTAACGTAAAACAGTTAACTAATAAACAGTTTGGGTTTTCCTTGTAGTTTCAACAGAAGATTTCCTTTTAGAATTTGGTAGTGAAGGAAAACGTTTGCTAATACCTTGTAGGGAATAAGGTAGCTGATGAGTCAGAACAAAAATCTTTAAAATAAAAGAATTCCGGGGATTTTGTTTTGACTGTTGCAAAGTTTCGTAGAACATTTTAAGAAAACGTGCACACAATGCGAGATGAGTGTGATGATGGTAGTAAGCAGTAGTTAATACATTAGTATTTACCACTAGTACTAACCATTCATTATAGGCAGATAGATAGATAAAACATTTATTTAGTGCACACAAAAGACACAGCACAACACACAATTAAATTTTCAATTTACACCAGGTGCCAACATACAAAAAAACCGGCCAAGTCGGACTCGCACTCGAAGGGTTCCTTACCTTTATCGCAAAACACTGCAAAAAAATCACGTTTGTTGTATGGGAGCCCTCCTTAAATATTTATTTTATACTGTTTTTAGTATTTGTTGTTATAGCGGCAACAGAAATACATAATCAGTGAAAATTTCAACTGTCTAGCTATCACGGTTCATGAGATACAGCCTGATGACAGACGGACAGACAGACAGACAGACGGATCGCGAAGTCTCAGTAATAGGGTCCCGTTTTTACCCTTTGGGTACGGAACTCTAAAAAAGAAAAAAAGGAAAGCAAAAATATACAAGAAACAAAAGTGACATAGTAACATACCTCAAATAGTAGGTATAACGATTAAAACACAGTGCGGTGTGCGTCTCAAGGATGCACAAAATGGGAGTCCAGCTCAGCACGTGCCAGGCAAAGATACCTGACGCTGATATTCTGCTGGATCCCTGCAGTGACACATGGTCGCTAAGCATACGTGATGTTGGTATAAACTATCGAAGTTTATGTGGTAGCCGAACAGCTTTCAGAGTTTTTTGGAAGGGGCACCGATGAATTCCATTACAGTTCCTGGATCTTCCCTGCAGGTGCTATCCTTGATCAAGGCTATTCACGATGATTTCCCATTAATGGCAGCATTTATTCTGTGATGGCAGTTAAATATAAGCACAAATTAGTCAAAAAAATCTGTTCTAACATGTGCAATTGAACTTGTTGCAAAATATGACAATTGTGACTGTGCCTCTAATACTAAAAATAAGTCAAATCACCTCATTACAAGAACCTACTTTCGAATACCTCCATAAACACAATTCCGTTAACCACACAGGAACAATATTCCACTCAGCTTTCGAGAGAAAATTCTATCGATATAAAGTTCATACCTATCTAAAGATAATGAAGCCGATAAGTTTGTCAAGAGACATTCATTGTCCTTTAGTTTCTTACCTCCTGGTACTGTTATGTCGTAAATCTAGTATATTTTATTCATTTTGTGTTAATTTCTGTGCGAATGACAGGAAATTATAATTTTGTGTGGATCCAATTTGTTGTAGATGATATTAAAGATATATTTTATTAAAGTATTTGATGATTATTGGCATTCATAGAAATTAAAATGCGCACAAGGTGGAAGCTGGATTAGAGTTGCAGAGAATCGAGACATCTCGCGTCTGATTACAGCAGCCTGCATTTCTAGCACTACTGGAGCAGATGATGAAAATAGAAACGATATAATGAAATATATATGATAGAAAAGTGCACCAAAGGGCACCTTTTTCTTATAGGATCAGCGGAAGTTACACTACAAACGACTCGTTTAAAAAATCACGACACGGAGCTGAACAGTAGCTGGCAATTTAAATTAAGCATATTTCCACCTCCAGGAAATATACCTACCATAATCTAACAGAAATCCATCCATAGGGAAAATAATCTAAACCACAAAATTCGTAGTCGCCTAAACGCGTCTAGGCCGATGACACATTTTACCTAGCCACGATTGTAAACTGGCCACATAAGGTGTGTTACACACTGGTCCTCGTTATCTCAGAACTTGTTCATAAGTGGTGATATGTACTGGCCGGGGATATTGCCACATGCTAGTAGTAGGTAAGTGTAAGTAGTAGTGACAAGTTGTTACCTCATCGCCTCGCATTAATGACTCATTGACTCATGTGTCCCAGCTTATAACTTGTTCCAATGATTGCAGCTTGATCGCTTATGGTGTAACCGGCCTATGTGGATGAAAAAGGAAGGCAGAAACTACAAAACAGGCGGTAGTTTCATAGGTGCATTGGGTGCATTTGAGCCTTCGAAATAAATTATAGAGATGGGGTCAACCCAGCCAGTCCATAATAGCTCATCATCATCATCATTTCAACCAAAAAAACTTCCACTGCTGGATATCGGCCTCTCTCAAGCGTCGCCACACTGATCGGTCCTGTGCGTTCGCATCCACCGGACTCTCGCAGCCTTGAACAGGGGCAGGCAGCGTCGCTCCTCCTAGAGGAAGGCCTTCCAACGCTACGTCTTCTGGTACGTGGTCGCCACTCCAGAACTTTTCAGCCCCATCGACCAACCGTTCTGCGAGTAATGTGCTCTGCCCACTGCCACTTAAGTTTGGCAATTCATCGGGTTATATCAGCTCTGCTTTTTATTTTTATTTTATAAAGTCTCGTGAGTAAAATTTTAAAGTATAATACCAAGAATTTTACTAGACTTTTCTTTAAGCTCTTTCTTTGAAGACTTGTGGCTGAGAGCTAAGCAGTCATAATGATGCAAACCATACCTTCTTCGCATGTACACAACTTTTAGTTAATCACCTTGGACAAAATTAAATGTAGCTCATATAAATATCTGTTGGCTTTTTTTCTAATTGAAATGTGCAGATCGTGGTCGGTATCTTGTCGGTATAAAACTTATGTAGTTATAAAACCAGACTGATAGTAAACAAGGCTGTAAATCTTGATTAGCGACGCGTGAGTAGGTGATACGGCCTCCTTCTATGTGGAGCGATGATCTTGTTAGGGCTGCGGGAACCCGCTGGATGCGAGACGCACAGGACCGATTGAAGTGGTCATACTTGGGATGGCCTATGTCCAGCAGTGGACATTCTTTGGCTGAAATGATGATGATGATGATGAGTAGGTACTGTAGATACCAGCCATTAGCTAAGTTCATTAGTTTAAGTTAATACAAAGGCAAGGTTCAGGTAAATTGACATTCACTTAGTATTATTCTGGAATGCCAAAGATTCAAAAACGATATATTGTTTAAATTTCAATTTAGGTTTTTTTTTTTAATTTATTTATTTATGTAACACTTTCGTACTTAATGTCATATGCATTTGTGCATTTTAATTTAATTGGGTTAATTACATCGTGTGCAAAACTACTTATATGTGAATGAACACTTACAAAATACTTATAAACATAGTAAATTAAGTAAGTAGTAGTAGTAGGCAGGGGGGGGCAGTAGTAGTAGTTAAGTATATTCTATTATTTGAAGTAACAAAGTTTTCCGCTAAAAGGACCCAATTCCACCCGGCTCCTTCTTTCAGAGGTGAACGCTCAATTTTGGTCTATTCATTGTGGCAAAAGCTCAGCTGGCTGCCAAGAAATGGGAGATCGCGGAGGTGAGACGGTACTTCACGCCAACTTATATCAAGCGCAAGTTCGATCATGCATGGAATACTGCCCTCATCTCTGGGATGGATCTGCCAAGTACCAGCTGGATGCACTTGATTCGATCGAAAGACGGGCTAAGAGGCTCATCGGCAATGAAGTACTGGTCGAAACCTCGAACATCGGCGTCGAGTTGCCAGTCTTTCGGTTTTTATCGGTTTCATTTCGGGGAGTGCGCGTTGGAATTGCATGAACTAATTCCTCCTAGCCCGTTCCATCATCGGACTACAAGACGTACGGCGATGCGTCATCGTACATCCCACCCATACGTACCAAACGTTTTGGGAATACTTTTCTTATGCGTACAGCAAAGGAGTGGTATTCCCTGCCGGAGTCTGTATTTCCTGATAGCTACAACCTGGGAGTCTTTAAGTCAAGAGTGAATAGGTTCTTCTAGGCAAGCGTGCTTCATCGTCGACCACATCATCGCTTACCATCAGGTGAGATAGGGGTAAATAAAAAATGTTTTATAAGGAAAACTTGTTCAAATATTTTCTAAAAATCAAATTAATCTGAAACGTCGTCAAAAATATATATTAAAAAAGTCGTGAAACGTAGATAAGATGTTAATCTTGGATTTGATAAGAGCGCTCCTCCACTGGAGCCCGGAAAAGTGCCAAATTGAAAAATATCAGAAAACCCGTCGTCTAATAAATAAGAAAGATATTATGCTAACCCGCGGCCTCGCCTGCGTAAAAGTGTTTTATCATCCCAAGGGAACACACTACCGGGATAAAAATTATCCTATGTAATTCCCAGGGACTTAAACTATCTCCATACCAAATTTCATCTAAATTGAACATTTGGTCGTAAAAAGATAACAAACATTTATAATGTTAGTATGGATTTAAGGTTTCAAAATAAATATCTATCCAGACGTTGTTAATTCCATCCCATTCAGGAATGCTCATCATCCTTTTAGGGTGGTTACGCACTACACGTCTGTGCCCGTGATCCGTGCCCGTGATTTGAGTACCAAGTTCAAAATGTTCTGAATTATGACAGATGACAGATAGAGTTCAGATGTAGCGCGTAGGCTTCCCTACAAGAAGTACTACGGCTACTTCGGAACCAAAATTCCACGGACACGGATCAATCAACAATTTATTGGGGATGTTTCCAACATGTTTTCTTCTTTCATACTTCGTTAATAGAGGCGCAGTAAAGACAGTTTCCATAGGTCCCGTACTCGGATGGTCCCAATCTTCAGTGTTTCTGCGGCGGCGGCGTTCTCAAACCATGGCCCACCTTTCGTCTTGTGCCGCATGTCCTTTTGTCTGTTCACGTGAGGACCTTATGACTACGTCAGCGGAGGGCGTTGCCGTGGCTGAAAACTGGGCCACGCAAGACATTTAACTAAAAAGTAAAATTGATTAAACCCTCGACACAAATACCTCTTTAAATTATATAGTTTATCTAGTAGTAAACACGTTTCGACCGAAAATCCATCGAAACACGTAATTATATCACAATATCTTGCGAAAATATCCCAATTCAAATAGTAAAATGCGCATAACTTATGAACGGCATAACCGATTTTCATCAAACATGGCTAAGAATACTCTCGATAAAGTCACCTTTCTCAAACAAAAATTAAATCAAAATCGGTTCATTCGTTTTGGAGCTATGATGCCACAAATACAGAAACCCAAAAGACACACGTCAAACTTATAACACCCCTTTTTCTCCGTCGGTGGTTAAAAAGAGTCTGTTTGTCATCGACACTCTAAGAAGAATAATAGGGTCATCTCAGTATCCATCCACTTTCTAGACATATTCTTTCAAGTCCATCCATTGTTTCTTTGGACTTCCTCTACTCTTATAGCTATGCAACTAGGATATATACTCAAAACTTTCCCATACTCGACAAAATCAATGTGTCTAGCCTTTTTCCAACTATGTTCTGGTTGGTTTCCTGCTTAGCCGGATTCAGCTGAGTACCAGTGTTTTACTTGGAGCGACTGCCTATCTGACCTCTACAACCCAGAAACTGGGTAACATGATTCCTCTTGGTAGTAAATTGACTTGTAGAGACTTGGTAAGACTATCAAGGGTATAGAAATGACAGCCGGGATCACCGCCTTAACATATTTTCAGAGTCACGGAGCAATCTCGATATGTTAAGATGATCCATCCACGGACCGACCTCGGTAAACGTTGCTTAACCTCGAATATTGATCAGTGTGGCTGTTATCATTTAGCCACAAGCCCCTCCCTTACTCTGATAAAGACAATTTAAATTATTATAAGTACTTTTATGAATTGTAAATGATGCTAGATTACACCTATACGTAAATGGTCCGCCATTTTTTCCTGACAAAAATCGTAGCAAGAAGGCCTTATATGTAGTTGCGTGGGCAGATTACATATAGCGGTTAATTCACAAATCAGTCTACTTCCTCTTGTAGTGGGAGTATTAATCTAGATACCTTATTAGGATATTTTTATGATGTAAATGGATCTGCATTTGATACGAATCATACTATAATATAATAAAGGTGAAAGTTTGTGAGTGTGTAAGTGTATTGTATGTTACTCTTTCACGCAAAAACTACTGAACGGGATTTGGATTAAATTTGGCACAGAAATAGATTATTTTAATTTTTTTTATTATTAATTGGCTCGCGCTTGACCACTATCTCACCTGATGGTAAGTGATGATGTGGTCGACGATGTAGCACGCTTACCTAGAAGAAATCTATTCACTCTTGACTTAAAGACTCCCAGGTTATACCGATCAGGAAATACAGACTCTGGCAGGGAATTCCACTCCTTAGCTGTACGCATAATGAAAGTACTCCCAAAACGTTTGGTGCGTATGGGTGGGATGTCCACCATGTACCGATGGCGCATCGCCGTACGTCTTGTAGTCCGATGATGGAACGGGCTGGCGATCTGGAATAGCACATGCCTTACTTTTTATCCCGGGATTATGTTCCCTTGGGACATTTATGCGGGTAAAGCCGTTGCGCTGGTAGAAGCTAGTACTATGCCATATTAGAATTTATACTTAGTCTTATCGCTTGTGTTGACATTACATAACAAAACATTACGCCTGTACTCCTCGAAGGGGGTAGGCAGAGGTGTAGTTATGTTAAGGTTCCATGTAACAGTAAAGGGCGAGCCTTTTGTCATCAACTGGGCACTTGACCTGACTCCGGGCTGCTACTGAGAATTCCAGATGGAAAAACCCAATAACATTTTGCCCGACCCGTGTACCAAACCTGGAACCTCATGCTCAGCAGTAGCGCTTGCGACCACTAAACCTACGAGGCAGACTTCACACTAATAAACAGCAAACGAGGTACTTCGTGAATTGTTTGAAAGAATAATTAAAAGGAAAAGTTCACAGCCATACACTTAGAGATAGTCTATTAAAGCAACCGGCACAATATTTTACTTATCGTGTTGATTTTACTCCTAGAGCTTCGCAACTTGTTGCATGTTTATCTATTTAATTACGAAGAGCGTCCCTACAAAATACTTGAGAGTCTTCTAAAGAAAATAAAATCGTTTGTTTGTAGGGGCTAATCTCTCGGACGGCGAGTAATGGGAAGCTCGCCGTCCGATAAGGACCAGGCCAGAGTCGACGGCGTTGTGTTTCACGCGCGCCTCAAAGAGATGTCAGCAAAAACTGACGGCGTCCGCTAGGGCCGATGTCTGTCTGGGTCTCGGATAAATTTGAAAGAGAGTTACCGCGGCCCTGGCACAAGCAACTGAAGGAACACGGGTGGGTTTTAGTCAGTAAAAGTCTGACACGCGCTCCCGCTTCACCGGGAGAAGTCATTGGATGAATTCCCCCCCCCCCCCTTCCCCAAAAAGTGGCTAATCTCTGTAATTACTGATATATTACGAAATTTCTTGCATTGATAGAAAGCCACACTATCGATGAGTGTCATTCCTTACTTTTTACCCCGAAAAAGTTTCCTGTGAAGAAGTAGACGTTGCCTGTGAATATATAGACCTTGCATTTGAAAAAGTAGACGTAGCATGTGAAAAAGTAGAAGTTTCCTGTGAAGAAGTAGACGTTTCTTGTAAACCACGAAACCGAAGCCACAGGAAAAGCCTAGTCTGCGATAAACAGAAGTCAGTCTAAATATCAGTAAATGCTTTTAACTTTACCCAATAAAACCACGCACTCGTGCGTACAATCACATACCACTCCCAATAAGCATCGAAAAATACGAAATAAATTCCGAGAAATTCTCTCAGCATTTCCAAATCGTGAAAGTGGATATTAAAACAAAATGGTCACTTACAATATGTGTTGTATAATGGTCGAAGCTTGTCTGGCGTCGCCTTTAATGGTGGAGCACGTGATTCGCGGTGCCGATGCAACTTATTATGCGGCTCTGAAGAACGTGATACCATAGATTAATGTGATTTGTAGATGGGACTGGTAATGATTCCGTGGAGGTTGAGTTGCAGGGTATTTTAGATCAATTTGCTTTTTCGTCTTCTGCCTAGAATTTTAGCAACTATGTTGGAGTCAACTTTCAGTCTAGCTGGATGCGGTATACTGGATACATGGATCATCTGCCTGTAGCCGACAACCTTATGGCAATTAATGCTGGCGTTCCGTAGGGGTCTGTTCTCTCTGCAACTCTTTTCCTGCTGCACATCAATGACCTACTTCTGCCTGGTATTGTTGGGTACGCAGTACTTTTTCAGAGAGATACTTGTCCAGCGCATAAACAAGCGGGGATGAAGTTCGTTCCTTGAGAGAGGCTATGGTGGAGCAGACTGATTTGACCTTAAAACATGACTCCCAGTGGGGCGATGACAATCTGGTCTTTTTTAACGCCACCAAAACACAGGCATGTCTTTTTACCGCAAAGAGGACTCATTTCATCCAAACGCCTACTTTTCGGGATGCATCTCTTCCTGTGACTATTAGGCCTTAGCTCCTTGGCATAGAGTTGACATCCAGTCTCAACTTCGGCGCCTCCATTGAGTACAAAGCCCGAATTGCAGCAAAAAAACTGGGCATCCTAAACAGAGTGAAGCGATACTTTACGCCTGGACAGCTTTTAACCCTTTACAAGACGCAAATCCGATCCTGCATGGAGTATTGTAGCCACCTCTGGGATGGCTCAGCTAAATATCAACTTGCCGCGCTTGACTCGGTGGAACGCAGAGCTAAGAGGCTTTGGTGACATCAAACGGTGAATGCCAATCTTCACAGCTTGGCTGCTTGTCGTTCTTCTACAGACTGTACTTCAGCGAGTGTGCTCATGAACTCCACGACCTCATCGCAGTGCGTCTAGATGTCACATAAGATGTCAGATGTCTGATGGTAGAAGGCCTCCTTCTACCATCAGACATCTAGACGCACTGCTAGTTACCATCCTCACCTAGTTGCAATTGCACCAATACGCACCAAGCGCTTCCAAAGATCCTTCATAATGCGAACAGCAAAAGTGGATGGAATTCACTGCCTGCGTCTGTCTTTCCGAACGCATACAACCCAAATCTCTTCAAAGTTAGAGTGAACAGGCTTCTTCTGGGTAAGCTCACTCCAACGTTGACTTTGTCTCTGTCACCTAGACTAGAGTCAAGAGCAAACCCATAATAAATAAAAAACGACTGAAATACGGTAGAATATTTTTAATACGAGTTGTCAGGCCTTCGGGCTTTTGACTAACCATAACGACGGTCCACCGAGGCGGGTGCTTAAAGAGCGATTGGTGCTATATACTGGACTGTATTCTCGATAATTTCCAATTAAAATGTTTGTGAGTTTGTTGTTTATTTTTTATTTCTAGCTGATAATATTTTCTAGCGGTCCCACCATACCTCCACCATAGAGTTAACGATTTGCTCATGTTCCATTATTGTCACACTCGAATCCTATCTGAAAATAAAACAGAGACGCACGTTTTATTTTTCGCATAAAAATCTGTCCTTTCTACGTCATAATCTTTGCGTTGCATGCAAATTCAACGTCGCCAACGAAAGGCTTATCTCCAAGGTGGGGCTCCGATTTCTCTGCTACATTTCTCTGTGCGTGCGTATTACTGCGGAGTGCAGAAACAACATCGTTATTGAAATTCTATACTGATATGTATCCTTAATTAGTTGTCTGTTTAGGCAAATTGCTTGCTTTATCTTATCTTGGTAGTGGATTCTCGTATCTGTGCCAATTTGGTAAATAAATTTGAGGTTGAAACTTGGAAGCTTTTAATCTTAAAGGTAATTGCTGCAATTGTTCTCATTCTGTTTTACACGCTCACTTTTTCGTTTGACCACTAACCTATTCACTCTTGACTTAAAGATTCCCAGTTTGTAGCTACTAGGAAATACAGACTCCGGCTGGAATTCCGCCCCGTTAGATGTACGCACAATTAAAGTATTCCCAAAACGTTTAGTGCGTATGGGTGGGATGTTCTACATGTTCCGATTTCTGAAGTTAATGTTTTGTTAAACTTTGCTCAAGATTTTCAGGGGTAATTTTTGTGTTTCAAACTTTGGCTTTAAATTAGCGTCTGGCACGATCTCTACTTCAAATACTCAATTCAGAAACTGGCCGCTAGGTTATTATGTGCTGCTCTCGTAAACAATTATTTTTTACACTTAATTTTGGAATATAATTGTAGGAAGCAGTTAATTAATTACTGTTAACTTTTTTTTAGATAAGTGACGTCATTCTAAATCCAATATGGCGGACGACTCAAGATGGTGGACTAGTTATTTTTTGTGCACTGCCATGATATTGGTATCAAATGAAAGGGTTTGCTGAGAAGAGTACGAAAAAAGCTTATTTAAAATTAAGAAATTCTAACGAATAAATTATTTAAGACTATATTGTGCTTGCCTAGAACATTAAACTTAACTAAGGAGTTACTGTCAATTAAACCTGACTTGAAATACTCAATCACTGCTAATCAAATGTGAGCCAGGCTTAAATTATAATGAAGCAGGACGCTCCTATAAGTCTTGTAGCTCGTATCAAAGGGCGGTCTATCTGATGGAAGTCTTCGTGACGTCACGACTTCCAATCTATGTGTGTATCAATGTGCTTAGTGCATTCCACTAATGACTTATGTATGTGGTTAATTTTGATAGGCATTTCAACATTTTAAACGGTTTTCACGACTCCTGACACCCCTGAAACAAAAAAGGTGTGTTAGTTCCAGCTCAGTATAGTTAGATGGAGCAAGCACACAATTTTCCTTTATGGGACCAACCCGCCATACTTATCTCCTGAAACACGTGCCGATCAACAGTGTAAAACCCAATATAGTGTCGTTTCGATGATTCTCGACGAGTTCTGGAAAAATAGATTCAAATTTCTTGGATCCCACTACGATATTAAGCAGAAAAGAGCAGAGAAGGATTAAGAAAACACAATCTTTTACCCATAACTTTAATCGGTCGGTCGAGGTAGAGATCCATCTCTCTGATAACAAAAGATACCTACTCATAAGGACTATTTAGTGTCAAACTGTCCCTTTAGCTGACTCAAGGTAAACACTGCGTAATTGGCCCCAATCGTGCCCGAACCTATCAGAGAATCCCGAACGCTCCATGATAAAAATAATAAACAATTAATACCTAATTAACAGTTATCTCCCCGAATAAATTATTACCTTTAATGGTAATATAATGGCTACCATTACAAAATGAATTAACACTAATTTTAACACCTTTCTCCTATAAACTTTGTGCTAAACTTCAAGCTTAAGATCTAGACAGGGGTGCTGAGACTTATAGTATCCGCGGCCGACTTCAAAATATTTAGACATCAAGCGGCCGACATATTGTTCATGGCTGAGACCATGGAGGACCTCAGTACAATGCTCGATGATCTTAGTAGAGCGTCCGAAAGAGTGGGTCTTAAAATGAACATGGACAAAACCAAGGTCATGATAAATGCCCATGTAACACCCACTCCTATCAAGGTTGGAGACTCTAAACTCGAAGTTGTAGATGAATATGTCTACCTGGAACAAACGGTCCAGTTGGGTTGAACTTCGAGAAAGAGGTCAACCGTCGAATCTGACTCGACTGGGCGGCGTTCGGGAAGTTGCGTGGTGTCTTCTCATCCAATTTACCGCAGTGTCTCAAGACAAAAGTCTATGACCAGTGTGTGTTGCCAGTGATCACCTATGGGACCGAGACGTGGTCGCTCACAAAGGGCCTTATCAGAAAGCTTAAAGTCACCCAAAGGGCAATGGAGAGGGCTATTCTCGGAGTTTCATTGCGTGAACATGTCAGAAATGAGGATATCCGCAGGAGAACCAAAGTTACCGACATAACCCGAAGAATTGCCAAACTTAAGTGGCAGTGGGCAGGGCACATTGCTCGCAGAACGGATGGCCGATAGGGCCGAAAAGTTATGGAATGGCGACCGCAAACCGGAAGACGATACGTTGGAAAGCCTCCCACTAGGTGGACCGATGACCTGGTAAAGGTTGCGGGAAGGCGCTGGATGCGAGACGCACGGGATCGGTCAATGTGGCGACGCCTGGGGGATGCCTTTGTCCAGCAGAGGACGTCTTTCGGCTGAAATGATGATGATGAAGCGGCCGACTTCCAACCTTCTTCCATGTTTGTAAGTTAGTTTGTAATGGGCAAATCTTGAATTTTAATACGGACACCACCAACCGATTGATCTGTAATTTTGCATACACATTTGATTTGGTAGACTATGCAAGGTCAGCTAAAAGACATATTTGTAAATCGAATATAACATACTCCCAATGATGGCGGACCAGTTTTTTTTTTTGCAGTTGCAGAGTAAGCAAAAGCTAAAACCATTTTTATTAATTACTAGCTTCAGCCAGCGGCTTCGCCCGCGTGAAATGTGTTTTGTTATCCTCAGAGAACATATTACAGGGATAAAATGTAGCCTATGTGCTATGCCAGACTATATCTATCTCTGTGCCAAATTTCATCTAGATCCGTCCAGCCGTTCTGGCGTGATTGAGTAACAAACAAACATCCATCCATCAACACTTTCTAATTTGTAATATAATATTAGTAAGATAAGACTAGCGGCTACGCGCGCATGAAAGTCGAAAACTATCCCCAGGGAACATGTTCCCGGGATCAAAATCCTATGTATCCCATACGCTTTTCCTGACTATAATCTATCTCTGAGCCAAATTTCATCCAAATCCGTCCAGCCATTTGAGCGTGAACAAACACACACTCACTCACAAACTTTCGTCTTTTTACCCGACTGCCGAAGGAGGGTAATGTGTTTATCAGTCTATGTATGTATGTATGTATGTATGTATGTATGTATGTATGTATGTATGTATGTATGTATGTATGTATGTATGTATGTATGTATGTATGTATGTATGTTTGTTCCTATGTGGCGTTCCAGAGACCTAACGCGTTGGCCGATTATGATGATTCATACGTCAATCGACGCGTCTTAACCTTGCGAGTGTCATAGGCTACATTAAAATTGGAAAATAGAAAAATGGCGGCTTCTGGGCGCCATATTGTGGGGGGGAAATTTTCTTTTTTCTTCCAAACCCATCGTGTGGGGTATCAAAATAAAGGGTTTTAAGAGGTGATTTCAAAAATATATAACACTTATATATTTAAATGTACCTAATTCGAAAAAAATGTTAACTAAAAAGTTATAAATAAAAAAGTTTATTCAATAAATCAAAAAACCCGACTGCATAAAAAGCGAACTAAAAAGACGTAAACAAGAAGAAAATCATGCTGTGCAGTCGGAGGATACATCTGGTTTTGGTCAGCCAGCTCGCGAATATGTATCCTCCGACTGCACAGCATGATTTTCTTCTTGTTTACGTCTTTTTAGTTCGCTTTTTATGCAGTCGGGTTTTTTGATTTATTGAATAAACTTTTTTTTAATATTAGTCTGATTAGTGTGATGTGATTTAGATTGTCTACTTACATCTTAGATATTTCTGCGATTGGGTCAGAAAGCTTTCGAGATCGCCATTTGAGCACCCCTGAGACGACTATAAGCAGTAGCCACTCCTTAAAGCATGTTCTCTAATGAATGTACCAGCTAAAACGGGCTCGGTACAGTTCATGGTAGCTGAGCACGCGAGACCGGGTTATACCGAACATTAATAATTTATCGGTTGTACTTAGATTTTCTGTGATAGTAGGTTAAACTGTAAGCTGTTTACCTACGTTTTTTCTATAGTGATGGGAGTGCTTTTTAGGGTTCCGTACCCAAATGGTAAAAACGGGACCCTATTACTAAGACTCCGCGGTCCGTCTGTTTGTCTGTCTGTCACCAGGCTGTATCTCATGAACCGTGACAGCTAGACAGTTGCAATTTTCACAGATGATGTATTTCTGTTGCCGCTATAACAACAAATACTAAAAACAGAAAAAAATGGGCTCCCATACAACAAACTTGATTTTTGTGCCGTTTTTTGCGATTATGGTACGGAACCCTTCGTGCGCGAGTCCGACTCGCACTTGGCCGGGTTTTTTTTTAATGTAGCTTCGGCGACTTCAAAGTTATCCTTTGAGTCAGCATATTTTCAGCGTTATATGTATTCATAATTTTCAGCGTTGACCAGCGTTGTGGGTATGCTGCACACAGCATTTGGTGAGCCTCTGCGTTTGACACTATTTAGTATTAAGATTGTACACGTACAGTGTTTGGTAATAAATGCTTTCTATATGCATGAAAATTGCTCGTGTCGTAGGAAAATTACCAGTCGAAGAAAATCGGTAAATACTCTGCAGTCAAACCCTTTGATTTTTAATACAAATACGCTTCGTGCTCGTTTTGTAGATTTGTTAAAAATTTCAATACTTAAGAGGTTTTAATCAACGAGATGGCTAGCTTACACTGATAACTGCAATTATTATTTATTATAATACTAGTGACCCGGAGGAGCTCGTGGCTAAATAATAGCAGCCGCACGGGTCGATCTTCAAGGTTAAGCAACGCTTGACGAGGTCGGTCCGTGGATGGGTGACCATTTCAATATACCGAGTTTCCTCCATGCCTCGGAAAGCACGTTAAGCCGTTCGTCCCGGCTGTCATTTGAAGATCTTTGACAGTTGTTACGGGTAGTCAGAAGCTTGAAATCTGACACCAGTCCTGCCAAGGGGTACCGTGTTACCCAGTTACTGGGCTGTGGAGGTCAGATAGGCAGTCGCTCCATGTAAAACACTGGTACTCAGCTGAATCCGGTAAGACTGGAAGCCGACCCCAATATAGTTGGGAAAAGGCTAGGCAGATGATGATATAATATACCTATCGATCGAAACAACGATCGACAATCTATCGAAACAAGTAATTATGACACGACATGTTGCGAAAAAAACCAGATTCAAAGAGTAAAATACGGATAACTTTTGAACGGCTGAACAGATTTTATTCAAACATAGCTAAGAACACTTTCGACTAAGTCACCTTTCAAACAAAAAACTTTATCAAAATCGGTATATCCGCATAGGTGCTATGATGACACAGACAGACACACAGCAATACGCGTCAAACTTATAACACCCCTCTTTTTCCATCGGGGTTTAAAAATTAATGGGATTGTCAAGAGCTATCGACATGTCACATCATTAATCCCATACACTTCAGAATTTCGATCATCATCATAACTAAGATCGAATCGTACTTGTCTAGAGCCTCAAGCAACAAATGTAATGTCAACATAAAACAGAAAATCAGCCAGCCATATAATATCTAATTGATGAAATAAGCCATAGATATCTTGGGCACGCCTGCGGAGACAGCCAACAAGCTGGCTGTCGCTGAATACGGACCAAAGTAGCAATAACTCTTTGAGTGCTAATTGGTAAGATGTAGCCTTAAGAAATGTTCCCCTAAAGGGAATTATGGAAGTCTGAATGGTCGTATTTGGAAATGCGATAAATTCTTTCACACTTACGCTGAAAACCACCTGGGATTGGGATGGGATTAAGGAGACTGTTAAGGTTGTCGTGTTTAACATTACATACACTTAAGTAAGATTCTTGGGCACACTTCCTTATCTAGAAAATATTTCGTGTAGTAAGTTTTCGATTACCGGTATGTGAGGAGAACTTTATAGAGGCTTAACAGGATGGTTGAAAAAAAAAATATTTTTAGTCCGTCACTTAGATAACCTAAAATATTGGACACGTATTTTTTCTTTTGCGTTAACAAAAAATTACGACGATACAGTCCGTTGAAATATCGTGTGACGTCACAGTGTACTACACTTTATATTGACAAAGTGACGTCACAGTGTGCTACACTTTATACTCACAAGCCCCCACTCCTGGTGCGCTTTATCTTTGTCAGTTTTTAGGGTTCCGAAGTCAACAAGGAACCCTTATATAGCTAGTTATTTATTTGATAACACATAAATTACGGCTCCAATATTATTTGATAATTTCACTGACGGACTAAATAGAATTATAATTTTTCTACTCTGGCAACATCCCTATTTTGGTTCTGGATATTATTATTAAAGAAGATGACTGCAGTTTGCCAAACTGCAGTCATCTTCTTTTCGAATCGAAACATAAAAAATTTGGCGCACAGGCCGGCCTGGCCGACTGCCGAAGGAGGGCAATGTGTTTATCGGTCTATGTATGTATGTAAGTATGTATGTATGTTTGTTCCTATGTGGCGTTCCAGAGACCAAACGTGTTGGCCGATTTTGATGATTCATACGTCAATCGATTCGTCTTAACCCTGCGAGTGTCACTGGCTACATCAAAATGGGAAAATAGAAAAATGGCGGATTTGGTGCCGTATTGTGGGGAAAAAGAAAAATCGTGTGAAGTATCAAAATAAAGGGTTTTAAGAGGTGATTTCAGAAATATATAACACTTATATGTTTAAATGTACCGAAATCTAAAAAAAAAAAAAAAAAAGTTATAAATAAAAAAGTTAATTTAAAAAATCAAAAGACCCGACTGCCTTAAAGGCGAACTAAAATGACGTAAACAGGAAGAAATGTATCCTCCGACTGCACAGCATGATTTTCTTCTTGTTTACGTCTTTTTAGTTCGCCTTTTAAGCAGTCGGGTCTTTTGATTTGTTAAAATTTTTTGCTAACCGCAGTTTAAGGATGAATTTGTGGATGCCATCATACCTTCGAAATTTTGGTTCTTGGTCATGCCGGTATCCCCAAACTGTTTTTCTTCACCGATTTGAGAGTAGTCATCTATACTAATATTATAAAGAGGATAGATTTGTATTTTTGTATGTAACGAATAAACTTAAAAACTACTGGACCGATTTCAAAAATTCTTTGACCATTGGGAAGCTAAACTATTCCCGGGTGACATAGGCTACTTTTTATCCCTGTATTCCCACGGGAACGAGAACTACGCGGGTGAAACCACGAGGCGTCCGCTAGAGATGAAATAAATAAAGTGCCCACCAGGACTGGAAGCCTTACAACTCGTAAGTCGGGGTCGTGATGGCCCACGAATGCACTAGTATATAATCATATACTCCGTAAAATTTTTGTCGTTACAATCCCGTGGAGGGTCGACCCGAAACATGAAACAGTATGTTTTTAGTATATTTCGCGCTAAACTTCTTGGCCGCCCTGAAGTTAGCTACAATGGCTGCGCAGTAGTGAATCTCATACAAAAACAGCACCGTTTCGTGCCTCGCGCCGGATGCGCGAGGCACGAAACGGTGCTAAATCAACTTCAGGGCAGCCAAGAAGTTTGGCGCAGACTATACCTCTTGTTTTAACATTTTGCAACACCGACTTCTGAAACTAAAGTTATTATTGCACTTTTTATTGTTTTGCTTTGGTACTCGGTTTCTTTTTTTGTGTTTTTTTATTATTTTTTGGTTGCCGTACCCAAAGGGGAAAACGGTACACTATTACTAAGACTCTACTGACCGTCTGTCTGTCACTAGGCTGTATCTCATAACCCATGATAGTAAGACAGTTGAAATTTTCACAGATGATATATTTCTGTTGCCACTATAACAACAAATACTAAAAACAGAATAAAATAAATATATAAGTGGAGCGGATACAACAAACGTGATTATTTTGCCGTTTTTTGCTATAATTGTAAGGAACCCTTCGTGCGCGAGTCCGATTCGCACTTGTCCGGTATTTTTTAATTTTATCTATTTCATGTACCGGATCGACCCTCCACGGGATAGTAACGACCAAAATTTTAACGGAGTATACATACATTACCTCACATCCTTTTTCCAAATGGATAGGCAAAAATTAAAGACCGCCACCTGCTATGATCCTTACATAATCATTTTGCTTCTTTTACGTACATACATCTAGTTATAAAGAGCCGCAAGATAACCAGGGTTACCGACATAACCCGAAGGATTGGTGGCAGTGGGCAGGGCACATTGCTCGCATAACGGAAGGCAGATAGGTCAGAAAAGTTCTGGAGTGGCGACCACGAACTGGAAGAAGCTGCGTTGGAAGGCCTCCCACCAGGTCGACCAATAAACTGGTGAAGTTTGCTGGGATCCGCTGGATGCGAGACGCATGGGACCGGTCAATGTGGTGACGCTTGGGGGAGGTCTATGTCCAGCTGTGGACGTCTTTCGGCTATGATGATGATGATCTAGTTTTACACTGCTCTATTAATAGTCTTGATGTTTTCCCAAGGTACCCTATTCCTGGGATACTAGACGATAATCTATCTCTGTGCCAAATTTCATCCAGATCCGTCCAGCCGTTTGAGCGTGAAGAAGTAACAAACATACAAACACACTCACATACCTTCGCCTTTACAATATTAGTGTGATTATTCATTATATTTCATAAACTAAGACGAAGTCTAGCAACCTCGAAGCTTTATGAGACAGGTGCGGTAATTACCTCTGTTAATTGCTCTATTTTAATTGCAAAGACTACTATTAATATCATTTCGAAATTATATCGATAATTTCATTGGTTAGGCAACTGGTATCAAGGATTAAGTTTTAATTGTGCAATGTACAGTATTTTACGGAATCTTTATTAGTTACTTCAACCATGACTTTGTTGCGTTAGCGAGTAGCTTCTGCATGACCTTGGTACTTGAGCGCTAGGAAAAAAGAACCGGCCAAGTGCGAGTCGGACTCGCGCACTTAGGGTTCCGTACCATTTTCACGAAAAAACAGCAAAAAAATCACGTTTATTCTATGGGATCCCCACTTCTGTTTTTAGTATTTATTGTTATAGCGGCAACAGAAATACATTATCTGTGAATATTTCAGCTGTCTAGCTATCACGGTTCATGAGATACAGCCTGGTGACAGACAGACAGACGGATCGCGGATACTTAGTAATAGGGTCCCGTTTTTACCCTTTGGGTACGGAACCCTAACAATGAGAACCAATGAGACTTTTTTAATTATTGATAGGCTCGCGCTTGACCACTATCTCACTTAATGGTAAGCCATGATGTGGTGAACGGTGTAATACGCTTGCCTAGAAGTAACCTATTCACTTTTGACTTAAAGACTCCGAGGTTGTAGCTATCTGGAAACAGACTCCGGCAGGGAATTCCACTCCTTAGCTATACGCATAATGAAAGTATAGTAGTGTAGTATTATATAATTAACATTCTTACCTAATTATGACATTGTTCCAATTTATTAATTATATTCCTATTATACTGTAATAAGACATTTTAATTAATATATTGTTATGTGAATGCACCTCAGAACATCATTGCATCTAATTTAATAATGTTCGCATGCCTAATATATGGTAGATTGTACAAGGATCACCCATGTTTTAACTGTTACATTGGCTTTTTTATTTAGAAGAGACTTTAAAGCAATAGAACTTATTAGTACTTTAAGTCTATGACCAGTGTGTGATGCCAGTGATGACATATGGTTCTGAGACGTGGTCGCTTACAATGGGCCTCATCAGAAAGCTTACAGTCACTCAAAGGGCAATGGAGAGGGCTATGCTCGAAGTTTCCTTGCGTGATCGAATCAGAAATGTAGATATCCGCAAGAGAACCAGGGTTACCGACATAGCCCGAAGAATTGCCAAACTTAAGTTGTAGTGGGCAGGGCATGGATGGCCGATGGGGCAGAAAGGCTCTGGAGTGGCGACCGCGAACCGGAAGACGTTGCGTTGGAAGGCCTCCCACCAGGTGGACCGATGACCTGGTGAAGGTTGCGGGGATCCGCTGGTTGCGAGACGCACGGGACCGGTCAATGTGGCGACGCTTAGGGGAGGCCTATGTCCAGCAGTGGACGTCTTTCGGCTGACATGATGATGATGATGATGAGTACTTATAGAATCCCCTGCATAGGGGATTGTAGTGGAACATTGAGTGCTGTAGAATCCCTGGGGGACTAATTTAGGGGATTCAAGTGGAACGGATGATCTTATATACTGTACCTACAATCTATGCAAATAAACGTTTACTTTACTAAAACATTAAGTGCGTATGGGTAGGATGTCCACCATGTACCGATGGCGCATCGCCGTACGTCTTTTGTTTACCAATAGAGAGTCCATACTCATTATAAAGAAATAAAAACATGGCGATAGTTTACTATAGCTACCTACATAGGACCTATGGAACTTGGAACTTTATTTCTGTCACTGATTAGGTAAAAAAATATATAAATAGGACCCCGTTGTCAGAAAGAGATAAAAATGCTGTTCAAACGTACGTTCGTGCCGCGACCAGACGCAGGTCAGCTTGTGTTTGTATTGCCGCGCAGACCTCGGTAAAACGTATCTAGCTCAGTATATATATAACATCATTGATGTGAACTGAAAATATCTGTATGATGAAATGAAAGTATGTATAAAGCTTTTTCAGTAAATAAAAATACATAAAAATACCTAAACTCATAGCACTCAATGAACGGGTTCTCTAAAACAAAACTAATATTATCTTAAGTACACCAAACGTTCATTACTACAAAACAGTAGCATGTGACCAAAAACAATGACCTTCCAATCTTAAAACCCACCAAAGTACCGCTAACGTAAGGGGCAAAGCACCAACTTACACTGGTCTTCCGAATGACGTGTATATTTTGACTGAGAGCTCAAATTTCGGTCTTTAGAGCGGCGCAAATCGCATTTCGTGCTGAATTCTACAACAAAAGAGGTCAAATGCCGATAAGTGAACGAATTGTCGCACGTACTGGCTACAAACAGTCGGCTTTTTGAGCTCAGTGCTGAGTTTGGAGAGATATAGATGCAAGTGAACCTGTAACTAAGTTTTTGTTATTGGGTTAAGTGCCAGATGAGAGATGAAAGAACAAATGCAGGTGCAAAATTAGAAATATTGGTATGCTCAATGAATAAGAAGCAAAGCGAATGATCCGGAGAGACGATAGGTTAGCAAATAACCCATTGGTTGAGTTTATTTATCACTATAACTACAAAGTATAAAACAAAGTCGCTTTACGCGTCTGTCTGTAGGTATATCCGCTAACTACTCTTAAACTATGAAACGGATTTTGATGCAGTTTTTACCATCAATTAGATAATTCTCACGGAAATTTTATAATATAATAAAATCTAATTAAGCATATTATAGTGCTCGCCAAGCTTCTGGGCCGCCCTGTAGTTGGCTTTCCGATGCACAAGGCACGAAACGGTGCTGTTTTTCTATGAGATTTTCTACTGCGCAGCCATTGTAGCCAACTTTAGGACAGCCAAGAAGTTTGGCGAGGCGGGTCGCTAGTAATTAATAAATTGAATCCATAGTCATGGGTTCCTTGGGGTTGACTTTTTACGAAATCGGTCTCAAATGTTCATACTAAAGGAATCTCAGGATCATCTTTGGAAAGCTAAGCATGAACAGCCTTACTTAGGCTCCTATTGATAGTTTTTAATCGTTCCTCGGGAACCGAGCACACCGCGGGAAGTGGACATCAAACCTACACCTCTCTTTACCCACCCTTGTGACCATTTTCGCCAGTCTCATAAAATCTAATACCTAACCAACACCTATAATTACCAACCAAAAGTTCCCACCGAACTTCCTCAAGCCGAATACCAGGCAGATGACGTCACCAGCGTCTAGCGCTAGCCCGTCTAGTTTCCTTCGCTCTTAGTATCGTTGACCCGGTGCAGTTCGCCGCCGACCAGTCACGGACGGCGAAGGCCAGCGTGGCCGTTACACAAAGAGGCCGATTTTCAACAAAACATAGCTCATAGTTAAAGACAAAAAATCTGAAGAAAATATGCGTTTAGGAAAAAAAAATAAGTCTTTGTTTGTTTTAGGAGTCAGTTCGTCTGGTGTTGATGGAGACTCTTTCAGGAACTGTTATTTGGATGGTCGTTAACAGTTTTATGTTCCAAAGAAGCCCTTGTAATACGACTACGTGCTGTTGTATACGGCAAAAAATTCTGATGAAAATATGCGTTTAGGAAAAAAAATTGGGTTTTTGTTTGGTTTGGAGCCGGTTCGTCTGGTGCTGTTGGCGACTCTTTCGGGAACTGTTGTTAGTTATGGTCGTCAACTGTTTATGTTCTGGAGAAGTGCTTGTAATGTGAGACGACATAGAAGTGGGATATATAAACG
The DNA here is from genome assembly GCA_945859665.1 of Anorthoa munda. Classification (NCBI taxonomy): domain Eukaryota; kingdom Metazoa; phylum Arthropoda; class Insecta; order Lepidoptera; family Noctuidae; genus Anorthoa; species Anorthoa munda. The sequence goes on along the minus strand of OX243900.1, from coordinate 4,281,353 downwards.
CTATACTCGCTTCCAAAAGGTCAAGTGACGGGAATATTCTTGAGGAGTCGGTTCGTCTGGTGGAAATTCCTTTCTGACAAATTGTCGCAAGAATGGTGATCAGATATTTTTTTTTTTACTATGTATAGGCCTGTGTTTGACCACAATCTCACCGTGGTCAGTGATGATGTGGCCGATGGTGGTAAGCACACAAAGCCTAGAAGGGAACTGGCTCTCAAGTGCTAGATCAGATATTTGACATAGTATGACAGAAAAGTCACTTTTTTTGTCGACTATTCCATTCATACTATATATAAACCACATATATCTAAAAAGAATGAACAAACCATGTTTAGGGGTAATCACCATAATCAACCTTATGATAACAGAAACATTATCAGAGTTCACACAAGACAACCAGTATTCTGTACCGGATAGACACAGCTTGTTTCTTTCAAAACATGGCAAGATTTGCATACCTATTTACCACAACACACAATATGACTTAGCAAGATAATCCGGTGACTTTAAAACTGATTCAGGTTCATAGACATCTGTAAGACAAAGCTAGCACTTAGCCCTTTAGATTGGCAAGGCGTAGCACTCTGGTGCCATAATCACGCTTAGCGCGCATGTTGCTAATCAACTTCGCTTGGAACACGTGATCGACGTAATCAGAACACAACAAAAAAAGAAAATCAAAAGGCCAACTATCATATGTATACGTTATTTTATGCTGAACAAACCAATACATAAAGATACGGCGAAAATCTGAGCGGCAAAAACGGAGAGGTTCGCGCGCGCTTTGTAACTTCATTGTAGGCCAGGTATACGTCTAAGCGGAAAACCGCGACTAATTGGATCAACTAAGCTAACAGATTCAGTGAAACGTTACAGACGCCAGCTTTTCACATCAATAGGCACTACTGAAGCAGAATTTCCTACCAGCTGTATTGACTTAATGTCCTATAACTCCTAGATGGGGCAGAGAGCGTTCACAGAAGTCTTCCATTTCGATCGGTCTTGAGCTTCACTCTTCACCTCGCTCCACGTCATGCCGATGCTCGCCACTTCTGCCAACACGGTGCGACGCCAGGTTTGACGGGGACGACTACGATTTCTATTTCCTTGGGGTTTCCAGTCCAAAGCTTGCTTGGGTATGTGATCGGGACCCCTTCTGAGCGTGTGGCCAATCCATCCACTTGCGACGCTTGATCTGGCGGTCGATCGGGATCTCGTGGCATTTCTCCAACAGCTCTACGTTGGAAATAGTCTCGGGCCAGTAAACGCCGAGAATGCGACGAAGACAGCGGTTGACGAAGACTTGGACTGTAACTTAAAATAATTTCAAGAAATGAAAATCACACTCGATACCCTCGTTGCAAACCCGTGATCTATCTACATTAACGATTATTCCAAATATACTAATGTAAGGTATTAAAATGGGCTACCTGAAGGTCTCGGAGTCTTGACCTTTAACAACCTTTATAGCTGACAGAATATTACTTTCTCTACAGCCACTGCAGTGCTATTCTGAAAACATTGCACCGTGAAACTCTCTATACTCCATTTGAAATAACAACAGAATTTTTTACAACCCCATTTTTACAGTCCGTTCAACCGATTTTGAGTTCTATTCCGCAAACATAAGGATGACATAAAAAGCATAAACCTGTTACCAAAACCAACTGTTTAATACAGCTGCCATTTGTCATATCACCAACGTAATGGAAGTCAAAATGGTTTGAACGGGCTGTAAAATGTGATTACTATGTCTAATGTTATCTCAAATGGTGAAGTGAACTGTTAATTCACCTAAGGTGATATTTTAACAGCAAAGAATGGCTGACCACCGAAGAACACCGTACCATAACCGTACAGTGTGAACCTTCTACCTTCTCTGATAAGCAGTGGAGTAGGTATCCACGTCATGTCTCGAGTAACCGGGCTACAAACATTTCGTCTAAGCCCGAAGGCCACCCGCCAAACTGGTTCGCAATAACTCATAAAGCAGTGGGCTTCTAAAAATACCTATTAACAGACATTCGAGACACGACAAAAGGAATATTTAACTATTTTCTACGAAATATTGTGTTTGTATTCATTGTGTTTGCACATTTAATTGATTTAATGCGTGTAAAGCTGTGTTCACACTGTGTTAGGCAAACAATATGCAGATTAACAGAACGAAAACAAAAAGAAAAATTCTTTGGTTTCAATTTCAGATTATTTTTTTATGTTAATCATCATCATCATCCTTTTAATTTGCCCACTGCTGGGACACAGGCCTCCTCCCTGTGAGAGGGAATAGGCCATAATCCACCACGCGGGCCAAGTGCGGATTGGTGGTTGTCACACGTTTTCGTTTTTTTGGTTCTAGGACATGTCGGTTTCCTCACGATGGTTTCCTTCACTGTTTTGAGAGTTGTTGTGATGAAATAATTTAAACAAAGTAAAGCGCCTGTGCCTGGGTTCGAACCCGCGACCGTTACCACTGGGCTACCACTGCTCTATTTTATTATGCATATGAGCTTAATATTGATTGGTAGAAGAGATTTTAGTTTTCTAATATTTATGACTTTTTTATTGCACGTTCAAAATCAATAGACATTTGATATCGAACATTAAATTTTTATTACACTAATTTAAATGTTCGATACCCACCATTTGTCTACTTCCATTTTAATTTTCTTTTTATTGCATTATTATCACCAGAGTTATACGTTTTTGTGACTATAAAAGCATTAATATAAACATCTTGACATCGACGACACTCCCAATATATACTATATATATATATATACGTAGGTATCAACTGAAACGGTTTTTTGTGACATTTACTTGATAAAATATCTAAGGTAGTTAAGTACTTACAATAAATTAATACGTTACCACCGAAATCTTAATTATTCTTACGCAACGTCCACGCTTGAGTACAGTTGGTAACACAGATTCCTAAACCATCCCTATCTGCGCACAGTATTATAAACTCTACATACATAATTTGAGAGGTTATTTTTTCGTATTGTTTCTAAGTGTGATGGTAACTTGAGAAGGTCGGTTCTCTTCGTCACGGGAGGCGAGTATGGCGTAACAAACTCGACGCGCTACGCTTGCTCTGCTTTGGGTGGTGAGCAGAAAGATTTGGTACAATTTTTTAGGGTTCTACGCACGTGAGAAAAACATTCCTAGGGTACGGTTGGTCGGTAGAGTAAAACAATAGGGGATATGAATGAAGTCACATTTGAATACACCCTTTTGAATACACATTCACTCACTTTTGAATACACCCAGTATTCAAAAGTGAGTGAATATCTATTCAGAAAATAGCTGACAGAAAATAGCTGACAGAAAATAGCTGACAGAAAACAGCTGACAGAAAATAGCTGACATAAAATATATATGTCAGCAATAACTAATAAACTATTAGATATCCTCCCATTAAGCCACATGGAAGAAGGAGCTACATTCATCATCATCTGCCTTGTAATGTTCCTACTGCTGGGACACTTTCCTCCTCTCTGTGAAGAGTGGCGGTGTCTCTCTGAGACGGAGCTACATTATTTAGAAATAATATGGAACAATGGTTCCATACAAATAATTGAAAATTAATACCAATGGCTCGTAAAAGCGATAAATAAATTAGGTCTTCCTATGTGTAAATGAGCAGTCTAATGCATTGCTGCTGGTGAATTTGCTTTCTTTAATCATTATTTTCTTATTCAGTGGCAATTTCAGAAGAGCTTAGATAGCCCTTTTGGTCTCTCTCGCACGGGATTTTTTATTAATTATTGTTGCATTTTTATCTCATATGTCTCTTGTGTGGGTCAGAAATAAATATTTTTCTTTCTTTCATTCTGGCTGACATTCTACAGATTTGCATAATATATATTTTAAAGTGATTTATTTCAACCAAAAAGTATTACACCAATAAAAGTCGATAACAAAAACAAGTTAACAACGGTCATAATATTAAATACAAAGAAGCAATACCCTAAAACAATGCGCTCAGAAATTCGAGAACAAATTGCTGTTCAACTCGTGGGATACTCCGTAAGTCTGTAATGAGCGCTTGCGCATAAGAATGTGAGCACACCGGCGAGGTTCTTCGACAGCTAGTTTTGGTGGAATGTCGACATTTAGTAAAATCATTTTCATCGATCGTGAAATTGATCTACTAGTCTCAATTCATGGTTTTTAGGGTTCCGTACCCAAAGGGTAAAAACGGGACCCTATTACTAAGACTTCGCGATCCGTCTGTCTGTATGTCTGTCTGTCCGTCTGTCTCCAGGCTGTATCTCATGAACAGTGACAGCTAGACAGTTGAAATTTTCACAGATGATGTATTTCTGTTGCCGCTATAACAACAAATACTAAAAACAGTATAAAGTAAATATTAAAGGGGGGCTCCCATACAAGAAACGTGATATTTTTGCCGTTTTTTGCTCGATATTAATAACGGCAACAGATAGACGCTTGAAATATTCACAGAATGTTTAGTTGTATATTTACTTCAAAAAATAATAATTAATAAATTAAAATAAAATAAATTAAGGGGGGCTCCCATACAACAAACGTGATTTTTATGCAGTGTTTTGCGATAATGGTACGGAACCCTTCGTGTGCGAGTCCGACTCGCACTTGGCCGGTTTTTTATTAATTATTATTGCGTAATTTTTTTGTATCATGATATCATAATATAAAAATATCATATATATTTTAACAGTCTAGTGAATTGTCTAAAACTATAGGAGGACCACTGGCAGGGGCCAGTGACTGACCACTATTGAACTACACGATTATAAAATGGCAAGGGGTGACTTGCACACTCAATAAAGAGTCGCTAGCACTTTAGTGCCGTAGCGCCAAGGGGGCAACATAATATATCCGGAGGTACTTGAGGAGTGGAGAGGTATACCATGGCTATCAGGACAATCCCGGTTGTACGGTCAAGATCCCTACCAGCATCTTACTGGGACTTCCTTCCTCCGAGCACGTTTGCTCTTGCGAATCTCCACTCAAGCCAGCCAATTAAGGCATGAGAGAGGTGGGAGCTCTGGTTCCCGTCAGTTTTCAATCCGACCGGCCAATAAAGGCAAGCCAGAGATGAGGAACAAGGCTTCTCCCTGGAGATCAGGTCCGTGGGGTCGCCACTGCCCACTGACTCGCCACAAAGCTGCCTTACGGATTCATCCATATATAAACTGCCGAGCAATGAAAAAATTCCACCCACAAAATGCCGACAAACGCCTTAATTAAATTTTTTCACAATTAATTTAAAATTAGAACGCAATATTCACGTTTTTAGTTGGTAATATTCTGATGCGCTGTTAAATGTACTTCAATATTGCAGACGGCGTCATTAAGCTAGCCTTTCCCGTTTAGGAGTAATTTGGTGCTATGTCACTGGAACTTTTTCATTGCTCGCGAGTGTATTATTATTATAATATATTACATCATCATCATCCGGTCAGTGTAGCGACGCTAGGGGGAGGCCTATGTCCAGCAGTGGACGTCTCTTGTCTGAAATGATGACGATGATGACATCATGTAGTACGGTGTAGAAGAGTATTAAAAAAAAAAGCAGTAACAGCCAGGAGTCTTGATCTGCACCCGGTTAATGGCATAGACACATTACATAAAATTGATAGCCAAACCCTCCGGAGTAAACAATCTTTGAATAAAAGGGTCACTATTTTCGAAGCTTTATCCAAGATCTCTCTTCGAGGAAATTTTAAGTAATTGTAAGCAGTAATTCTTGATAAGTGTATTCTTCAAATCATCGGATTCACAGTGAACATTGAGGAAAACGCGAGGGAAAAGATTTTCTTATTAATTTAAGTGTTTGTATTGTGTGTGTGTTTAATTATACGATTAGAAATGCACAAATTAGTTATCTTAATTTAGATTCAAGTAGATTACTGATTAATGTTTATAGTTATTATTTATTATTAGATTATAGTTGTCTTACAATTTCAATAAAATACCGATTGGCCTATGTCCAGCAGTGGATGTCTTTCGGCTGAAATGATGATGATGACCGATTGGGAATTATGTAGCGCTATATCTATCAAAAGAAGACTATACATGCCTAAATGGCAATTTGATGCTGTAGAAGGCACTTTCAAATTAAACAGTTAAGTAGCTCAATTTTAAAATAAACAACATAATCAGAAAAGCTTTTTTACAAAAAAATACTACCGACTTCCAAATAAAAAAACTACAAAGTGAAAAATAACTTTATTTTTGGAAGTTGGTGTCTTTCACATGTACAAATTTTTTGCGTTATGGATACTGACTTCCAAAAATAAAGTTATTTTTCACTTTGTGGTTTTTTTATTTGGAAGTAGGTAGTATTTTTTTGTAAAAAAACTTTTTATTTTTCACTTTTTAGTTGTCCCTAATAGGCAAGTTGTTTAGTAAGGTACCTATAACGCCAGAATAGATAACCCGAATGTCATGAAACTTGAACATAACCGGTGAAATGTGAGATCTGCGTACCCCTAAGAGCGTACTGGTGTGATTTTATGTTATGAAATGGTATAAACAATAAACAGACATGCGATTGCAGCAATCTCGAGAGATTTGCCGTAATTTATTGAAGAGTTCTGTTGTATATCTTCGAAGTTCTTCATCAGATCTTCACTAAACTAAAATGGGACCAATTTCGAAACATACTATTTTAAACAAAAAAAGAATTTTCAAAATCGCTCCAAAATTGACTGAGATATGCGTGAACATATACAAAAAAAAAAAAAAAAGTAAACATAATGTCGAACATAGAACCTCCTCCTTTTTGGTAAGTCGGTTAAAAATATTATACCTACCAACAAAATTTAAGATTTGCACACCAGATTCGTCGAAAAAGTTTTTCGACAAAAAAATCATGTGTCTTTCCCCTTATGGTACAGACATGTGCGTCCACAATTACACCTGCACACGACTGTACCAGTGTGTGTAACAATGAGTTCTGGCCGCAACTGTACCGGAACATAAATTGTTGTATCAAATTACCCGTTTCTTACCTAATTTAGAGCTTATATTAAGTACGTGACGTAAATATTACTTCATCTAGTTGATAACGTCATTTGGAAGGTGGATTATGATGTAATTGAGATAAGTTTTAGATAAGGGATCTTAACAAATATCCATGTCTGAATTATGTATGTATTGGTGCCATCTTATGTCTTTCTTCTTTTTTGCCTTCTTAGTGATTCTCATAAAATTTATTTGCTAAATGCCCCATAAGACATAGCTTCTTCATCGGATCTTATGGCGTTTGATAAAAATTAAGATGCAAAATATATATATACATAATACATATATATATCTATACTATCTATATACTTAATAATATTATAAAGAGGAAAGATTTTTTTGTTTGTTTGTTTGTACCGAAACTACTGGACCGATTTAAAAAATTCTTTCACCAATAGAAAGCTACATTATTCCTGAGTGACATAGGCTATTTTTTAATCCCGAAAACGGATCCTGTGGGGTGGCCCACGGGAGCGAAGCCGCGGGGAACAGCTAGTGTATGTATATATACATTTTTAGGCATTCATTTATTGTATTGTAGGCATTGATGTATTGAATAGTGTTATGGAATAAGGCATTAATTTAGCTGGTTAACGTCACTATGAGGGTGTGCTCTTAAAATAAACTAATAACACGATCACGGAATTAGGCTAATTGAATCGTTTGTTTATTTGTCAGATAATCGTGTCCCAAGTATTAAAATGGTTGCACATATTAACTTGGCTCGTGGGCCTACCCAGCAAAACTTGCTTAAGTCGAACTTAGTCGTAACTTGTCCAACAAATTGTGACCGTTTGCGTATAAGTTACCAGCTTTACCTCGGTTCCAGGCCGGAAATATCTATTTTGTCATTGAGTTATATTTCGTTTTGCTGTCAGTGACAAAATAACAGAAATATTGTGAAATTACGGTTACAAAATATTGATTGTTTGTATAAATTATTGTGGAGGGAATTGATGGTTTTATTAACAAACTAAATTAACTGTGTTTATAGTCTTTGTTTAACACTGTCGGCACTGGTAAGCAGCGGGTAACCTATTCGCTCTTCAAATCAAAAGTCCACACATAGGTTACTTCTAAGCAAGCGTGTTTTATCTTCGACCACATTATATTTTACCATCAGGTAAGATAATGGTCAAAAGAAAGCCCATATATAGAGTTCCCTCGATTTCTCCAGGATCCCATCATCAGACCTTGACTTGATGACCATTGGACCACCCTTCCAAACAAAAGGTTAGGCAACTTTTTTCTAATCGGTCCAGGCGTGTTTGGAGGGAAGGGAACATACATAAAAAGATTCCGATGAATTGAGAACCTCTTCCTGTTTTAGAAATCGGTTAAATACGTCTTATCGTAATTTTTTACTTCTAAGTCTATTATTAGTTTATATTTGAACTTCTGAGTCAAATATAGTATGTTTTCATCTTCCAATACATTTTGATAAGCCTTCAACTCAGTATTCATCCGCCTTTGTAGCCCTTAACAATATCCATAGCCCGACTTTACCCGCTGTTGGCATAGCCCACTATTCTCTTGTGTGTGTCCAATCCCCACATTCCTATGAGTGCCAATAGACCTTATTTGCGATGGGAACAATATCGTAGTTGTCAATATCTAGTCATAATTTTAACACATACCTACATCGTTTCTAATATCTTCTTCTATTCTGATAGCCCTCCATATTGAGTTTCAAGACTTGAGCGGTACCCAATGTCTCGATATTTCTCATTTTTCTAACATGCATTTTCAGCCAGCGGCGCCTTGAATCAAATTGGGACCCCAAGTTTCCCACTTGCCTGGCAGACTCCCAATTTTTGTAGAATTCAATAATTGAAGTGTTTGAGCATCCTAGACTTTTACAAGTGCCTAGACCACCTTCTAGTATAACTAGATGATGCATCTGAAGAATACTATTGTTGTGATTTTGCCTACCTATAAAACACTAGCTTCTGCCCGCGGCTTCGCCCGCAAGAAGTATTTTATTATCCCAAGAGACAGCGGAATGTACAGTAGTGTCCTATGTCCCAATCCAGGTCATGGTCTATCCGTATGCCGAGTATCATCCAAATCCGTTCAGCAGTAAAGGTGTGAAAAGTTAACAATAGACAGACAGATTCACTTTCTCAATGCATATGATCCCCCTGCCCGATTTTAGTAACGGCGACTCTCCTAGCGTGTTTCCTATTGCGATTTGCTAGACCGAATTTTATTCTAAGTACCCGGAGATAACTAGAGCAGTAAGTATATAGGTAGAATAAGTATACCAACGAATAAAACAAAGGTAGCGAGCGTACAATCATAATAAGAACATAATTTACCTTTACGACATATTTTGACATTTTGACCGTAAAAAGAACTTGAGTTTAGCGACTCAGACATAATTGTAGAACATACTTATAAATAAAGAACTGATATTTCAATGCGTAGGAAAGTGCAAGCCTAAAAAAGCCACGTTCTATCCAATTTAAATCGCACAGTAACTATAAAAATAGAAAATCAAATAGGTAATTCTCATCTACATATTCATTCCACAACCACTTAAAAAAAAACTAAACAATATAAAGCAGCCATCTTACAATCAAGCCTATCCTTGTTCTACAGACTGCAAAAAGTTCAACAACGGCCAAGATTACTGCGCACACGCAAATAGGGTTACCATATAAGAATTGAGGGAATGCTTGTCTAGTATATCTAAAATGATAGACCATAATGAAGCTATCTTCGTACACACCAGTACTTCATAAAAGATAGCTTGATCTCTGCGATAGCTGTCAGTATTAGTAACAATAGCGCTTGTCAGGCTAACAATAACGTATACGTCAGTTTGACATATGTCGCAGAGATCAAGCTATCTTTTATGAAGTATATATGTTGGTGTGTGTTGTTGTTAGATGTATGTTGATAAAGAGCTTCGAAAATGAAAATAAGCCATTTTATGTATATCATTTTTATAATGGTATTTTAGTAATAGTTACAGAATGCCTCTTAGTTCAGTGTGCTTCTTACGAGTAGTAAAGGTTCCAATTCTAACAACTGTATCTAGTTACTGGACACTCTTCTCTAATTGAATCGCTTGTGAGCTTTAATTCGACGTTAGCTATCTTCTGTATGGTTTTCCACTGTTGTTTGTCTTGTCTCTAGGGCACCATTCTGTCACAAATATGAAAGTTCCTGAAATGTTAGTATTCATTAATCATACTATTATTCAAGCTATAGACTATTTTTTTTTTCAGCAGTGGGCTTCTTCTTCTTTTCGTGTGAGGTGTGGCCATCTCAGTGGCTCAGTGGCTCACCTCTTAAGCAGTGGCGGCCCAGTGGTATCGGCCGCGACTTACAATTTGTAGGTCGTGGGTTCAAACCAGGCAGGCAATTTATTTTGTGTAAATTATTTCATCACCACTTCTCTCAAAAGAATGAAGGAAAATTTAGTGAGGAAACCGGCATGTCCTAGAACCAGAAATTCGAAGACATGTGACAACCACCAACCAGCACTGGCCTCGCGTGGTGGATTACGGCCCTCTCGTATAGAGGAGGCCTGTGTTTCCAGCAGTGGGAACATTAATAGCCTGATGATTTTTTTTCAAACGACCTTTCTTTCGGTACACAAAACCCCTGTCTCAGACCAATGCCGCCTGGCTAAACATCAGAATGCCTGTCAAAAGCGGCGACCGCCTGTCATAACATAGTAAATTGGTAACCCTACCAGCAAACACTTGGCACATACAATCCCCCGCTGGGCCCAAGAACTACAGCGTCTATTTATCTCCGGGAGGGCTTCAAGCTCTCGCCATTCTTTACAATAACCACTATCTTTTGTAAAATATGGCGATTTTACGGCGTTTATAAATAAGTTTGCATTCAACGCTTTCGCGAAATAGCTGCGATGCCTACGATGGCTACGATTCGAGTTCTGAATACAATAGCGCCACATCCTAGTGAGTAGGCGGCTGCTCCGTGACTCACTAGGATACCTAAGAGATAGGGTACACAGCAGGATTTGACATTGATTAAATCTTGGGTTTTCCGAAACACGTTTGACTGGAAATATTTTGTCTATACTTCATAAAGGATAGCTTGATCTCTGCGACATATGTCAAACTGACGTATAAGTTATTGTTAGCCTGTCAAGCTCTATTGTTACTGTATTGATACTGACAGCTGTCGCAGAAATCAAGCTATCTATTATGAAGTATATAGTCTTAAGTGAAAGTGTTGTGTCAGAGGTGCCCGACATAATGCTAAAATTATCTGATTAATGGCAACCAATAAAACACCTTTCTAAAAATCTTGATTTCAGTTTATCAATTGAACGTAATCAAGCTTTTGAAGGAATACAACTCTATAATGTATACAAAAATCTACACTCTTTCAATGCATTCAAGACTCAACTTAGCCAGCACATAATTGCGGATCGATCACTTCTGGAGAAACGAATGCATTGGATGGGTAACTATTAAATTTGAATACTGATGACGAACTTTTTGTTATCTACTGTATGTTTTTAGGGTTTCGTACCCAAAGGGTAAAAACGGGACCCTATTACTGAGACTTCGCGGTCCGTCTGTCTGTCTGTCTGTCTGTCACCAGGCTGTATCTCATGAACCGTGATAGTTAGACAGTTTAAATTTTCACAGATAATGTATTTCTGTTGCCGCTATAACAACAAATACTAAAAACAGAATAAAATAAATATTTAAGTGAGGCTCCCATACGACAACCGTGATTTTCTTGCCGTTTTTGCGATAATGGTACGGAACCATTCGTGCGCGAGTCCGACTCGCACTTGGCCGGTTTTTTTTAGTATTGTTTTCAAGTAAGTGACATGTCTTTATTGAAAATAAAGTTTCTTTAAACCGATGTAAGTAGGGCTCCATAGAAATATCGAGCACTTAAGTAACAAGAACACTGATTGTCTTTCGCCAGTAAAAATATAATTATATTTATTATATTGAAACCACAACATAAATGTACATCTTTGCAGTTGTGTAAAACACTCAGCATCAAGACTGAACATAAATTAAAGCTTCTCTAACGGCCCCCAATCGAGTCCAACTCGTGTACAACTGTCCTAAACACATTAAGCCGCGAACCTAAACACTACAGCGGCAGTGTACTCCAATCTTTATGTAGGTGTACCTTTCTAATTGACGTAAATCTAGAAAGCTGACTACATTAATATTTCTCGTCTAGTGCTCTTAGTGCATTTTCTATTTTATCGTTGTAATGAACTTCAGTTAAATTGTGCATTTGGATTAATTCAATAATGTACAAATGGGTTTATTTCTACGAACAGAGGTGTATTGCGGATCTTCTAGAGGGCCAATTTTAAATCACACATCACATCATCGATCCATCAATTTTCTGTTCCTTCTTCTTGTCCTTGTATTATGTGTGTGTACAAAAATTGTTAAAAAAAAATAAAATAAATAAATCATCAGCCTATTAATGTTCCCACTGCTATTTTTCGATTCAGAGATCCGTTTGCGTAAAATTAAGCTTTAAATTGCAAATTTATGTTAGAGTCAAGTGTCAAATGGTTGATCTTTGCTATGTGAAAAAAATCACGACAGTAGTAAATATGACGAAATTAAAAGGAAAACTATCACATATAACTAGGCTTTACAAGTTTACGAGTAATAGTCGACCAACTTATAAAATTTATTTGGCACTGTAAAATTTTTGTACAAATTCCGTTGAAAAATTACTTAAATAACGTTGATAGCTGTGTAAAACAGATAGTAAATATATGCTTCTAAACCATGTAAAAATATACATAAATAAAATCATAACATCCTTAATAATAATGATTTCTTATTAATTTAGAAATCATTATTATTAAGGGTGTTATGATTTTGCTCGAATGATCTCTGATGTTTAAGCTCGAATAACGCATTGGAGTGGCCGGAGTCGTTGGCAGTACCGGTCCGTAGTCCATACGGCGCATGCGCGCGGGGGAGTCTATTTTGTTTTAGTGCTGAAGTATTTTCGACGTTTTGTAATCTAAAGTCAAATTAGATTCGATTGCCAAGCAAATTACTTATTTTCTTTTGTCGATATCCATCTATAAAGTCAATATTCGACCCGACTGCATCACTAATTGGGTAGCGTAAAACTTTTCAGAACGTAATAGTGAATACCGCAAATTAGAGGTGAATATATACAATTTTTTTCAAATTCCGTAAGAGAAATAAACAAGGAGCGTGCGCGCAAGGATCCAGGAACGAACCATACCATTCCCCTTGGCGGCAATTTGCACCCGCGTTGGTACTCAAATAGATAATATTTTTCTAACTTCAGTTGCGAAGTTGGATTTTATAACTCCTTTTTAAGTTACCAGTTAGTCCTTCTTTAGTTTAAGTCAAAAGTGAATAGGTTACTTCTAGATAAGCGTACTTCACCGTAGACCACATCATCGCTTACCATCAGGCGAGATAGTGGTGAAACGCACGCATATAGATTTAAATAAAACATCTTCCCATGTGTGCCGCTGAAACCGTTTTAATGTTCATGTAACAACAATAAAACCCTGTTCTTAGTCCGCATTTTTAGACAACTTCGGAACCCTATTACTGCGCGTGGCCTGACACGCAGTTGGCTGGTTTCTTTTCTTGATTTTAAATCATGACAAAACTTTTATCGGACGAATAAAATGGCAGGTATTTTACATAATTATGTATGTCAAACCACCACATTTCTTCCTCAGATAAAAATTATCTGACTTTTTTTATTATAGTTAGGCCGCGCTTGACCACTATCTCACCTGATGGTAAGTGATGATGTGGTCGACGATAAGACACGCTTGCCTAGAAGTAACTCTTGATTATAGACCCTTAAGTTGTAACTATCAGAAACACAGACTCCGGCAGGAAATTCCACTCCTCAGCTGTACGCATAATGAAAATATTCCAAAACGTTTAGTGCGTATGGGTGGGACTTCCACCATGTACCGATGGCGCATCGCCCGTACGTCTTGTAGTCTGATGATGAAATGGGCTAGGTGGAATTAGATCATGCAAAAACAAGCATGACTATTAAAAATCCGCCCTCAGAAAAGTATCAAGGAAGGCCTTAATAAAATTCTGCCTCGTTGGTCTAGTGCTCACAAGCGCTACTGCATAGCACAGCCTGGCCAAGGAAAGGCCAAGCCAAGACCCGAGTTCGACTCCCGGGTCAGGCAAATTGATATTGGGTTTTTCCATCTGAAATTACTCAGTAGTAGTCCAGAGTCGGGATTTGTGACCGGTTGATGGCTCACCCCCTATTACAACCCGCAAGAGTTAACTTCAGACTCCACCCGACTGCTTTTAAAGGTTTAATTAAAAAGATTATCCATATCCAATCCAATAAAGCAATTTTTTTCAACAAGTGATACTTTTTGCAGTCATCCGAGCGCTTAAGCAAAGTCTCAAGTTAACTCTTACGGGTTGTCCATGAGACTTAAGACGACGACATTTGTCAAAGACCTTGAGGAAACAAAACGCGCACTCGTTTCACACCCGCGTGACCCAAAATTCTGTAGGTTTTTTTACTTTCCTTATTATTCAATATAGATAATTAAATTGTCTTTGATATGATAACAATTTCATTAAAATCCACTCGGCGGTTTTCCAGTACGATTTTCGTTTCTTTGTCCGTGTTAGACATAACTTTACAAATTAATTACATTATGTTATACGAATAAAACTCAAAAATTTCTTAGATCAAATTATTAAGAAAATGGTCTAATGTAACATAATGTTTCCAAAAAATTACGACTAGCCGTAGACAAGATTCTCATTTTAAAATCAGCTACTGGGCATCTGGCGAAAATGTGGAGCGAGATTTGCATGTACTTTATCTAAAATACACTTATGACAAATGCACATACAATACAATATTCGCCGGGGTATTCAGTCTTGATTCTATATTTGATAATTAATTAACGGTAACGGAAACGGAAACGGAAACTTAAACGACATCATCCGACGTGCTCTCGTCACCGTCGGCGTTCCGGCCGTATTGGAACCCCATGGCCTGGCACGTGACGATGGCAAAAGACCGGACGGGATGTCTTTGTTTCCATGGAAGTTGGGTAGGCCTTTAGTGTGGGACGCTACTTGTGTCGATACTCTTGCGCCATCCCATCTTCCTAGCTCGTCGTGCTGTGCTGGCGCTGCCGTTGCGGCTGCAGAGAACCTCAAGCGGCGGAAATATAATAACCTCATCGGAAGTTATATTTTCGAGCCGTTTGGGGTTAAAACTCTTGGTCCGTGGGGTCCGAGTGCTCACGCTTTGTTTAAAGATCTTTCCAAACGCTTAGTTGACACTTCGCGTGACCCAAGGGCTGGCTTTTACCTCGGTCAGAGAATAAGCATTGCCATACAACGTGGCAATGCTGCCAGTCTTTTGGGCACATTACCAGTGGACAACGATGTGGAGGAGTTTTTCGACGCCATATTTTAGTTTATGTAAGTGAGTAGTTTTTGGTTTAAGTGTTTATGTTTGTAGTCTTAGTTAATTAAGTATTTTATACATTGTATATACTTGTATCTTTGTAAATAAATTACCCTATTAAAAGCTTGTAGTATCTATAAATTAAATTATTTTAGCATTAACGGTTTCTCTAATTTTATCTTTCATTGTGTTCTCTTTGTTCAATTATTATTTGCAGTAAGTATGTCAGCACTAATAGTTTTTGTGTCTGTTTGCATTTCCAATTAACTCCAGCTATTTTCGTCAAATTATGACAGGTCTGTTATGATAATAAATTATAAGTGTTCGGCTAATTATTACGGTAACTAAATGATCTATCATCACCATCATTTAAATTTAAATTATTTAGTGGAAGGAGAGCATTTTTTATTCGTACAAAAAATCTAAGTACCGACATTAGTAGATGAGAAAAACAGGAAACCAATATAGATAAATAGCTGCTTTATTTTTATTTCAAACTGGTTTTAAGGCAAGCTTCACCATTAATGTTGGCATTACAAACTGTGCTTGCGGTTCTGCCCGCGTATTTTTAGGGTTCCGTACCCGAAGGGTCCAAACGGAGCCCTATTGCTGTTACTTGTCTGTCTGTCCGTCGTCTGTCACACCATTTTGTTCCGAAGATTTTTTTAACTTCCCATTCAACTTGAAATTTGGTGACAATGTTTATTATTACGTATATTTTACTAACAAATAACAATATATTGAAAATTCAGCGAAACCCTAAATGTGCGAAGTCCGACACGCACTTGGACGGTTTTTAGGGTTCTGTAAAAACGGAACACTATTACTAAGACTCCACGATCCGTCTGTCCGTATGTCTGTCCGTCTGTCACCAGGCTGTATCTCAAGAACCGTGATAGCTAGACAGTTGAAATTTTCACAGATTATGTATTTCTATTGCCGCTATATCAACAAATACTAAAAACAGAATAAAATAAATATTTAAGTGGGGCTCCCATACAACAAACGTGATTTTTAGCCGTTTTTTGTGATAATGGTACGGAACCCTACGTGCGCGAGTCCGACTCGCACTTGGCCGGTTTTTTTTTTATATTTACTTTACACTATCCTATTTCTAGGCAAAAACCTCACATTATTAATTTATTTATTTGTCAACACTACTAAATATTTAGATAAAGAAAATTGATAAAGAAAAGGGCGGTATTGGATTTGTGGATATGTGATAAAACTTGAAGAGAAATGCAGTGATAGTTACAGATTGTTCTAGTAGTTCAACCTACGTGTCAAGTGTAATTTCATTTACGTTATTCTCCAATACTTAACGTGATTAGTTACATTGTAACCCTATTCCCTGACAATTGAATGGTGTTGCCCACATATTTATTTTCAGCCTGTTCTGTCCCACTGCAGGGCAAAAGCCCTCCTTTCTTCTTTCCATAGCTCCCGGTGTAGTGCAATTGTGGACCAATCCTGTCTGCTGCGATGTAGCCGGCAATTTTCCGGGGCCGCATTGTAGTTGATTTAGGCCATGACATGCGGCCGACGCGACGTATCCGACGCAGTAACATTTTAGCTCGGCCTTTTTTTTGGATGACGTCGGTGATTTTGGCTCCTTATAAATTCCAGAGTTCTTTTTCCCTTTTCCAAAACTTAAATATCTCTATATACCAGTCAAACATAGAAGCTTGCCTACACAATGTTGCATCCAAATAACAAAAATAATACCCAACTATACTACCCCGCATTTCTATGCAAACTTGGCGAAATTGTTTGGCAAGATGGAAGCGTTGCGTGCTCATATACATACGAATAAGTTATCCAAGTAAGGGCTGACGCACACGATCAATTTTCCACATAACCGTGCGACTGAACTGGGCTGTCGTTTGTCGCTGTCTGATAGTGACAGTTTGTTTGATCGTCAGTCAGACCCTTAGGTCGATTGCTGATCATCTGTTCTGTATGTTACGTGAGACACAAACCTTTATTGGAACGATTCTACACTTTATCAAAAGTCACTTTTGTATAGAAAATAGCTTAAAATATGTTTTCTTTTTGTTTCAGGTTAACGACGCTGAAACGAAGGAAAAAAAGACCGAAAAAGAACTACAAAATGCACGTCATGTTGTAAAGAAGTTTTAAATAATGATTAGCATAGAATTAAAAAAAAAAACATAACCCTCCCTTTTGCTTCGCCGTAGTCGGGTAAAAAGACAGTGGACAGATTGTGCAAGAGCTGGCACGTTCAAATTGATTTCAGCAACACTGTGGCAACTTCCTAGTACCTGTTAACTGTACCAAGATGAAAGCTTATAGAAATTAATTGAATAAGATGTGCTTATGGTTGATTCAACCACAAATACTCGAATATAATCATTATAGTCGAAGTACTCTGGTCGTAATTACAATTTTACCATGCCTAGTAAGTGCTAAATCTTCAAAATCTGAAGTAATTTGATCAAATTAGGATAATTACATGACAGTGTTGTAAAATGCCCACCCTTTAGGTTACCAACTCCGACCTTTAGGTATGTAGCCCATTTATGTATTCAAGTCGTTAGTGTAAGAAATAAATCTTATATAAGGCAAGGCGAATTTCCAGTTGTTTCTAACGTTTCTATGCTAAGCGTGGGTGGCTTACAAAGACGAGCTACTAGCCTCCGGGGTCAAAGTTCGTACGACTAAGCCTACTTAACTAAATAATAATGGCCCACGAGGTTTATAATAAATATTAAATTGTGTAATAATATTGTTAATCTTCTAACTGGTTGGCTTCGGCCTGAGTAAAGGACAAAGGCCTTTTTAATAGTATTTTTTTCTAATAGCATTTATTTGCAATTAGGAAAGTTTTCAATTTGTTTTTTATGCTATTTTTTATTGAAAACAAAATAGCAAGGAATGAGATTATTTTTCGAGACTTCGACATCTCTCAGTTCATATTAAATCAAAGATAAATCCTTGATTTAATAATATTTTTTTGGTAACGGCCCCGACTTACGACGGCTATCTACGTGACGTGGGTTGACCCCAGACAGGCAAACAGGAAAACATCTTGAGGGAACAGGTATGTGCTAGAACCAAAAAAATAAAATCTATATGCCCATTCCAATGCGATGTTTCCGTCTGAAATGAATCTGTCAATCAAGTTCAACTTCAATACCTCGTTGCAATCAAGAGAACATTGAGATCTGTTGGGTGCACACCATCCAGTGGCGTCTTCGATACGTTAATGTGTATCGACGGAGAACCGGGTCGGATCGGAGAGAACCAGCCCGATCCGGCAGATCCGGTTCTATTGTCTATCTATTACCGGTCGTAGGCGGCGGAGCTTCGATGACGTATGTATGATGGGCCCATTTATATAGCACGATCTTCTGGCAATCTTTTTTACTTATGTTCAAAATAATGATACGATCGAAGAAATCTGATAATTTAGTTAATCTGTTTCTGCAAGGAGAGAGTGTGCTAAAGTTTAAAAAATAACCGAACAACTGCCTTTGTTCTCAAAGTCCCAACATCATCATCATCATTATATCAGCCGAAAGACGTCCACTGCTGGACATAGGCCTCCCCCAAGCGTCGCCCCTTTGACCGGTCCCGTACGTCTCGCAACCAGTGGATCCCCGCAACCTTCACCAGGTCATCTGTCCACCTGGTGGGCGGCCTTCCAAAGCAATGTCTTTCGTTTTGCGGTCGCCACTCCAGAACTTTACTGCCCCATCGGCCATCCGTTCTGCGAGCAATGTGCCCTGCCCACTGCCACTTAAGTTTGGCAATTCTTCGGGCTATGTCGGTAACCCTGGTTCTCTTGCGGATCCCTACAAGTCCCGACAACGCGTTTACAATTGTAACCAAATCAAAGGTTTAGAAATTATAGCAAAGCCCTAAACCATCCCAGTCGTCATCAGCACATGGAAGCCAATTTTATAAGGTAAATTAGCAGAAAATGAGCTTTTGCTATTTAAGGAGATTTTATTTTTGTCTTACTGTCGTGATGGTGTTAAATACTTCGCCTCTCATGCTTGAGATGCGGGTGGAGATAGTACCTTTTCTGAATTAGAACAGGTTTACAGCCTTTTATTTATATTCTGTGCTTTTAAAATCGTGTGTCGTATAGTGAAATCGTGAGGTGTAAACGGTCTCTAACGGCCTACCACGACTGCTTTGCGGGTCACCCGTATCCAATAAAATCGGTGATTCTGTATCAGGTTTCACTTGTAGGTAATAATGACCTATGTTTTAGGCAACTGTGAGTAAAGTAGTTGCCCACGCGTTGACATCGTGTGGTTTTTGACACAAGTAGTTACCAAGTGTGTCAGTGCACCCAAATTAAGTCCCAATATGTATCTCTTAGGTCGGTTTAGTAGGTAGGTACTCCTCAAATTTAGGTATTATAAGGGTCTTTATTTTTCGTTTTATTCCTTTTGGGGAAATAAAACGCACCATAATCTTAAAGTAACCTGGTTTTAAAGATCTTTATGTTGTGCCTGACAATATTAAAATACTTAGTAAGGAACCTTGTGAATTTTCAATATTTTAGGCATTTGGTTCGATATATTTGAATGCATAACAAAGTTAACAACCAATTTTTCCCAGGTAATATGCATTTTTCAGAATTCTGATCACAAGGCGAAATTTAGTATATTTGAATGTATAAGAAAACCGTGATTCACGATATTCAATTTTATGTTTAGTTTATGATTCAAACCTTTACTCGAAGAAACGTAAAATCACTGATATGAAGGCCTCTACAGTCATCGATTAACAAGAAAATGGGAACCACAGAACGATTTTAGCATCCGGATTCCGGAAGTATTTATTAATTGTGGTGGACTGGTGACTAATTTACTGCAATTGAACTTTTATCTTTAGTGGGAATTCCCTTATAAAAGATAATTATAGGATTCGCGGGTAGGTGTTAAAAAACTAAAGACGTAATTTTTTTTTTTATGGAGTTTTATTTAAATATTTAAATTATAATTAGTAGTAATTAATGTAAACACTGATAAAGTTTACTACAGTACTTAATCTAAAAGTGCTTAAATACAAGTACTCACGTTTTTGTCACATTTATGTGACATAATCACAGACTAAACACCACCTGCTGGCTGATCACTGCACTGATTCTACAACATTAGTCAACACTTCACACAAATAAGAATGTCTCAATACGCCGAAGTCCTTGCTGCTCAGAAGCTCCTCGAGGATAACTTCATGAAGAAGATGGGCGAACTTGAAGCACAGATCCAGGGCGCAGGGTCAGCTAAAACAAACACAGTGGCAAAGATTGCAGATGAGTTTCGTGTGTTCCGGGAGCTCATTTTCTCAATGTTTGGTCTGCTCCGAAGCCAGATCGGCGAGTGTGCCAGGCAGGTGGATGGCTTGGAGACCAGGCACCGGCGGAAAGCCCTGGTTTTCCAGGGAATTGCTGAGGTGGAGAATGAGAATAGCACTGCAGTAATCTTGGATGTACTGGGATGCAAGCTTGGCCTCAAAAATCTCGCAGCGTCTGACATAAAAACCTGTCACAGGCTTGGGGCCTCCAGCAACGATCATCACAGGCCCATTCTCGTGAGGTTTGCCAGTGTGGACACCAAGGCCTCAGTTTGGAAGGCGAAAACAGGACTCAAGGGCTCGAAAATATCTGTCAAGGAGTTCTTGACAAGAGCCAGGCAGTCTGTCTTCGGGAAGGCGCGCGACCACTTCGGTATGCGGTCGTGTTGGACCCAGGATGGCATCATCTATATCAAAGCCTCTGATGGAATTCGGCATAAGATAACTTCAATTGACGAGCTGAAGCCCTTGATAGCTAAGTACCCCAAGGCGCCGGTCGTGATGCCATCTACGGCCGGGAGAAGTGCGGATGCTGCTGGTGGCCTGAAAAACGCACGTAAATAGTTTATTTGTTCTTGTTGCTTTGTGATTGTCATCATGTTCTGTTAACTATTTCATTGATTCAAATCAGCATTAACCATTGTATAGTTTTCCCGTGTTATCCAGGCACTCTTCTTCTGTCTTTCCAACTGTACACTTGTTTCGGTATATACTTAGGTACATAATTGTTATCTATTTGTGATAATAAGTTGTCTTGCTGATCTGTTTTGTTTGTAATTGACATAAGAATTTTTTATGTTGACATCAAAGTCTACAAGGCAGTGTTGAGGGTACCGAGCAAAGATTACTATTTACTATTGATACCGAGTACCCTCAACCAACACTGTTAAGTTTGGTTTATGTTCTTGTTAAATTGACGTAAACATTACGTTGACTTTAAAATGTACGTTTAGAAACGTTTGCTCGATTCTAACTGCCGAATGAATTACATATAATTTCAAAATGTTGCCTGTGTGCTTAAGGTGTACCACTGTTTGTTTTGTTTTTTTGCATTGTACTTTTTTTTTTTCCTTTCTTTATTTTCGGGACAACAGTTAAATGTTAAAATATTGTGTTTGTGTGTAAGTGTGGTGAACCATATTTTTTATATTTATTATTTTGGTGTTGGTGTTAGCTGGCGGGTGGTGCAGATTTACAAATTTGTGCCTGTTCCTATTTTTAGCAATAGTATACTTTTAATCTATTGTATATGTATATATATATATATATATATATATATATTTATAATTATTATTAACTTCTTCTTTTTATGTCGGAAAATGATTCTTATTTCTCTGCTGATGATTCTGCTGCCTCTTCAAGCGACCCAAGCTTTTGTTCTCTCGGTGGTACCCTTGGTGACTTTATACGACAAAATTTCAATGACGAGTCTAGTCGGTTGGTGAATGTGTGCCACATTAACGCTCAAAGTATTGCCAGTCACTATAGCGAGCTGTATGATGCCTTTAATGACAGCAACGTTCACGCCATCTTGGTCTCTGAAACCTGGCTCAAACCGCATCTTCTGTCCACCACTTACCCTCTCACCGGTTTCGTTCTTATACGGAACGATCGAGTTGGTAAGGGAGGGGGTGGTGTGGCGATATATCTCCGCAGTGATTTTCCTTATAAATTACTTGCTACTTCCTCTTCAAACTATTCTGCTTCTGCGGAGTTTATCTTCCTTGAAGTTTGTGTCAGAGGAGCCAAAACCGTTATCGGTGTTGTCTACTGTCCCCCATCCATCGATTACTTCACTGAATTCGAATCAGTTCTTGAATCTTTGGGTTCAGAGTATACGCATCACATCATCATGGGTGATTTTAACACAAACCTCCTTTCCCAAGATTCCCCTCGATCCCGTAAGCTTCTCCATCTTACCGAGTCAGCTAGTCTGCATGTGTTGCCGCTCCAGGCTACCCATCACAACACTTCCGGTGATGACACCTGGCTCGACCTTATCCTCACCTCAAATCCTTCTCTTGTCTCCTCCCATGGTCAACGTGACGCTCCTGGCTTTTCTCATCATGACATGATTTTTGTTTCTTACATCCTTAAACCTCCTAAACCTAAACCCAAGGTACTGTACAGGCGTTGTTTTGCGAGGATGGACGTAGAAAAACTTAAAATGGATGCGTCCATAGTCGACTGGGAGATTATGTTGCAGGCCACTTCAGTTGACGATAAAGTTGCAATCTTCAATAATGTTGTGGTCAACCTTTATGACATCCACGCTCCGGTTAAAAAAGTTAAGCTGAAACGTCCTCCTGCGCCGTGGATGACTCGAGGGATACAGATGGCCATGCGACGAAGGGACCGAGCGTTCCGTAAATATAAGAGGGATCGCACTGACGAGAACTGGACGCTATTTAAGGGTGCAAGAAATAAATGTAACCAGGTGATACGCAATACTAAACGCCGCCACATTTTGGAAAATATTTCTTCTTCAACTTCTGCTGATATTTGGAAATTCCTAGGAACTCTTGGTATCGGCAAACCGCGACATTTAGACCTGCCAAATTCTATTGATTTAGACGATCTCAACCGTCATTTCTCCACTGTGCCTGCCATGGATCGTTTAACCAAACAACAAACTTTGTCACTAATTTCTGGTCTAACGCGTCCTCAAATTAATCCTTTTCGTTTTGTTCCAGTTGAACCGGGAGAGATCAGAAAGATCATTCTATCGATCAAATCCAAAGCGTTAGGATGTGATAATATCACCCGTGGTATGATCACGACTATTTTGGATCACCTCCTATCTCCCATCACACATATTGTCAATTATTCCCTGTACACTGGTGTATACCCCTCCTTGTGGCGTAAAGCCTATGTTCGTCCGCTACCTAAAGTTACCAATCCAACTCTTCCAGCACATTTCCGCCCAATATCTATCCTTCCTTTCCTATCCAAAGTGCTTGAGGCCTGTGTCCACAGACAACTTTCTAAATTTGTGCAGTGTAATTCACTGATCAGCCCTCTACAATCTGGGTTCAGACCCGGGCACAGTACTGTCTCCGCACTACTAAAAGTGACTGGCGATATAAGGGCAGGACTGGAAGACACCAAAGTCACTGTATTAGTGTTGGTCGATTTCTCGAACGCCTTCAATACCGTCAGTCACGACATCCTGTTAGCCATTTTATCCTACGTGATGGTCTCTCCTGAAGCACTGGAATGGTTCACCTCCTACCTTCGGGAACGTCAGCAGTCGGTTCGCGTTGGTGATTCTTCGTCTCGCTGGTGTGACTTGGAAGCTGGCGTTCCTCAAGGCGGCATTCTTTCCCCTCTTCTGTTTTCTATCTTTATTAATCTCATCACTTCCGAACTTCAGTGTGCGTATCATCTGTATGCAGATGACCTGCAATTGTATTGTCAAGGTAGGGTCGATGAAATATCTGACGCTATCGACAAAATAAATAAGGACTTGATAGCGATTAAAACTTGGTCTGATAAATTTGGCGTTGCAGTAAACCCCAATAAGTGTCAGGCAATCGTCATTGGGAGTCCTCGAAGCATCGCCAAAGTGGACGGTGCAACTCTCCCACCTATTTTATTCGACGGTACGATCGTCCCGTTTAGCACTGACGTGAAGGATCTAGGTTTACGTATTGATAGAACCCTGAGCTGGCATACTCAAGTTGTTAGTGTCAGTCAGAAGGTTACTGGAACGCTCCGGGCTCTGTATCGTCTGAAAAACTTTCTACCATCGAACACAAAGACAATGCTTGTGCAAACCCTAATATTTCCTATCATCGATTATGGTGACGTGTGCTACTATGACCTGAATGCAGATCTCCTCAACAAACTTGACCGTCTTCTAAATTACTGCATTCGATTTGTTTTCAATTTACGTAAATATGATCATGTCTCTGCGCATCGGTCGCTTCTAAAGTGGTTTCCCATTCGCCAGCGCAGAGAGCAAAGGGCACTAACTACATTGTACTCATTTCTTGACTCTCCGAATTCCCCTAGTTATCTGGCCCCTCACTTTCAATACATCTGCGACAACCACAATAAAAATCTACGATCATCAAATAACCGCCTTCTTCAATGTCCTACTCACCGCACTGACTTCATTCACTGTTCTTTCTTCATTCAGTCTATTTCTCTGTGGAATTCTCTCCCCCAGGAAATCAGGATGGCAACCAACCGATTAACCTTCAAAGTCAAAGTTCGTGAACACATTCGTCAGAAGTTGGCAGTAGTATCGGCACAGCGCTAATTTTTTTTCTTATTGTCTATTTCAACTAATAGTTTAGTAGTACCTGTATTTAGTTTATTTGTTATAGTATTTATTGTATAATTAAATTGTATTTATTTATAGCTTATATTTAGGCCTTGTATTCAAAACCATTTTACTATCAAAATTGCACCTACCACTATTTGTATCTCCATCACCCAAAGGTTGACTGGTAGAAAATGCCTAAGGCATTAAGTCCGCCTCTGTACGTTTATGTGCTTAAAGTATTAAATAAATAAATAAATAAATAAATAAATTATCTCTTACACATTGTACCTATGTTATTTATTTTCAGCCTATTCTGTCTCACTGCAGGGCAGCGACCTTTCATTTTTAACACGCTGTTATTAGCTTGGTATGTATGTATCTATGAATCTTTGTAACGGAATCTTTGAACGTGATTTTCACCCCCATTATAAGTTCGTTAATTTGAAACTTTGCACACTTATCAAGGACCGTTGACAATGCAATCATTTAAATAGTTTGACCCGTTTATCCTTACCAGGATCTTCAGGATTAGCGACAGAACTAAAAAGTAAAAAATAAATAATAGTTTAAAAAAACAAAAAAAACACGTTTTAATAAAAAACTAAACTAAAAATTAGAAAATAATTTTCAATTAATTGAAATTAAGAATAGTGTGATTAACAAAAAAAAATATTTTTTGTAAAATAAGCGTGGGGTGCTTGATGTCAATTTTTATAATATTTTATTGACAGACATTGGTAAAAGTAGTTATTTTTAAAATATCTTAAAAAGCACCCCACGCAATTTCAATTTATTGTGGTTTGGTTTTCTATTAAAGTTTGTTTTTTTTTAAAACTATTATATAATTCCTTCCAAAACTTTCTGGTATAGGGCAAGTGTGGAACAATCCCTGTCGATAGACATCAAGCTTGTCCTGCCATTTTCGCCTGGGTCTGCCACGATGTTGCCAGTCGGACGTTTTCCGGAACTCACATTGTGTTTGATTTAGCCCATGGACCGTTCAACATGCGGCAGAGGTGTTCGGCCTCCAGACACATTTTAACTTAGCAGTTTTTTAGGAACAAAATGTATAACAAAATAATTGAAAACATCATTACAACAAGTTGGGGGCATCGACCTCACTAAAATTAGATTATTTAATATAAATTATATACCCAAGTTGGATCAAAATATTGGCCTAATTTTCGTGTTGGTTACTGTACGGTATTCATTTCCGGTTTAGTTCATACTTGGGTATGCATCTTAAGAATAAAAATAGCAATGTATTCGATTCAATTGCCAATAAAAGTATGATTGTTGTAAGTTCGGAGAAGTTCGATACGTTATTAATTGCTCATTAACAGTTCTGTTAGCAAACGGTAAATAGATGTAGTGCTATGTACCAAAGTACTTATCTTTTGCGGTTTGCACAACATTTGTGAAGAAATGCTGGTCATAATTGTCACGATTCTTGAAACCGCAGGCGAACGTGATCTGAAGTAGGATCCGTTTTGTCAAATCTTGATAGGCAAAGATCTAAATTCTAGGCAGGCTTCTTACATAAATAAAAGAAATAAATTATATATAAAAAATATTTTTTTAGATCAAGCTTTTTCGTATTCTTCTCACAAACCCTTTCATTTGATACCCAATATCATGGCAGTGCACAAAAATAACTAGCCCGCCATCTTGGGCCGTCCACCATATTGGATTTAGAATGACGTCGTGAACCATGCATTGTCGTCAAACTAAACATGTATGCAAAATTTCATCTTAATCGGTGGAGGTTAACTGCTTTAAAATTCAGTTGGAAGATTTGACACGAACACACTTACATACATACATACATTGCAAGTTAAATAAAAGCTTGTAAAAAGAACCACCCTCCTCAATGAGTCCACATCCCACACATCACATCATCAGCCTATTAATGTGCCCACTGCTGGTACACAGGCCCCCTCTGTGTGAGAGGGAATGGGCAGTAATCCACCACGCGGGCCCAGTGCAGGTTGGTGGATGTCACATGTCTTCGAATGTTTGCTTCTAGGACATGCTGGTTTCCTCACGATGTTTTCCTTCACCGTTTTGAGAGCAGTGGTGATGAAATAATTTACACAAAGTAAAGCGCCTGCCTGGGCTCGAACCCACAACCTACTACTTGTAAGTCGCGGCCTATACCACTGGGCCACCACTGCTCTCTGAGTCCAAACAAATATCAATTTGGATCCTAATTGTTAT
Source organism: Anorthoa munda (assembly GCA_945859665.1). NCBI lineage: Eukaryota > Metazoa > Arthropoda > Insecta > Lepidoptera > Noctuidae > Anorthoa > Anorthoa munda. Next base: position 4,254,085 of record OX243900.1, on the reverse strand, counting down.
TTAGAGAAGATTTTTCTTAGTATATAGGCTATCTCATCTGCCAGCCGGATGCAAGAAGCATACAACCAGTCAATATGGTGGTTGAGATAGAGCCTATATCGTCTTATAGCCAATATGATGATACTCGTATCGCAATTCCATCATAATGCTGATACAGCCAATATTCCTTTTCACAGACTTACTAACCTAATAAAATAGCTAATAAATAATTCTCGTTAAAATATTCATTGGTATAATAAAATCAAAACTAAGTATCTGCTTATGAATATATATCCTATACCGCGTACAAAACGACCACAAGACCAGATTAACGGCTAAAATGCCAGGTATATAGGGTGTAATCCCGGATGAGACAATACCTTTAGAACTAGGCTAGGTAAATGTATTATGACGTGGTGTTAGGGATGGCAAAATGTTTTAGCAACGGTTATTTTACTTTAGTTAAGTAGGAACAACGTGCTCCGTCTTTAAGACGACAACTAACGCCAACGACCGTGAGGGAACAAAACGCGCAATCGTTTCACACCTGCGCGGCCCAAAATTTAGTAGATTTTTGTACTTTCCTTATTATTCTATGACTTAAAAAAAAGCCTCAGATCAAAATGTAGATAATTAAATTGTCTTTGAGATGGTGTCGATTTCATTAAAATACGCCCAGCGGTTTTGGTGCGATTGTCGTGTTTTTGTCCGTTTTAGACATAACTTTACAAATTAATTACACTATGTTATACAAATAAAACTCAAAATTGTCTTAGATTAAATTATTAGGAAAATGGTCTAAATTAACATATATTTTTTCCAAAAAATTACGACATGCCATTTAGACGTGATTCTCATTTAAAAATCAGCTACTCAAGGGAGTCTGCGCCTTAAATTAAGGGAAGTGATAACTTAGTACGGACTGTAACTTGGGGTCTACCGGCATTTTTTTTTCCAACATGAAATGTAACACATTTTGTCAAAGACTTGCAATCCTATACCATAAAATTTTGAAAAATCAGAACTTACTCCTTGTGTACATGGATACATCACGATTACAAGAGTCACCGTTCAAAATTTTAAGTTTTCGGGCTGGGCGTTGATGATTCAGTTAGTGAGTGATTTCTTCCTATTATTTATTGAAGAATAATATTATTATAATAATGACGGCAAATCCTCCAAAACAAATATATACTCATCTCCACAAAAAAAATACTGAATAATATTTAAAAAAAGAACAGTACGTGTCAGCCCTGAATGTGACCCAGCATGTCGCACGGCGCGTGGGCGAGCCACTCGGCGCACGCGCACGTCAAGTGAACCAGTACTACTACCTACCTAGATAAGTTAGTTCTTACTTACGAGTATTATAGTTTTATTTGATCCATATTGGTGTATGTTAACGTACATAAAGCTAAAGGAGTATGAGATCGTAGCAGGTGGCGTTCTATAGTATCTAGACAGAAATAAGGCTTGAGTTTAAGCATGTATGTATGGTAGTCGTTTATGTACCTTAATGAAACTGCAACGCAAACAATTTTTTATTTTTTTATTTATCGATAGGCTCGCGTTTGACCACTATCTCGCCTGATGGTAAGCGATGATGTGGTCGACGGTGAAGCACGCTTACCTAGAAGTAACCTATTCACTCATGACTTTAAGACCCCAAGGTTGTAGCTATCAGGAAACAAAGACTCCGGCAGGGAATTCCTTAGCTGTGCGTATAATGAAAGTATTCGCAAAACGCTTTGTACGTATGGGTGGGATGTCCACCATGTACCGGTGGCGCATTGCCGTTCGTCTAGTTGTCCGGTGATGTAAAGGGCTAGGCGGAATCAAATTGTGCAGTTCCATCGCACACTCCCCGAAATGTAACCGATAAAAAACAGACAGACTGGCCACTTGGCGTCGATGTTCAAGGCTCTGGAGCTTTGAGGCGACCAGTGCATCGTTGCTGATAAGCCTCTTGGCCCGTTTGTCAATCGACTCAAGCGCATCAAGTTGATATTTGGCAGATCCATCTCAGAGGTGAGAGCAGTACTCCATGCATAATTTATCATGATAATGATCTTAGTGTACTCAGATTTACTTCTGATTTCTGACTACTTTACTATTCTGTAATTAAATCTTATGTTATATTTAAAATGTTTCTGATTAGACAGAATAAGAACCAAAATATTTATTTTTCATTAGGTAATTTCAACACCACAAAAAGTGGACGGCGTATCAGATATTTTCCCAAGTATTGTTGTGAAGTTTCGCTTATGCATCACACTTTGGAAAACAATCCAAATCGCTTCCCAATTTCACTTTTTGTACTCTTACCGTTTTCTGAATTAGAAAGCCTTTATGTTCAAAAACCAAATAAACTTCCCTAATTTACCGAGAAAAGTTCAAAAAACTTTATTAAATTCTAATTTTGTATTCCTTTATTCTTACCGCAATCTCATCTTTAAATCCGTGCTAATTATAATTAGTTGTAATGAGTCAGTAACAATTACGTATTACAATGATGCTAGATCAATAAAACACTTTTCTCACGTTTATTATGTATCTATTGTTGAATCACACTAATTACGATCTGTTGAGTTTATTGCACTTATTTATTGCGTTTTAAATCAACGAGACTGTAGGAAGTAGTTATTACAAAAAGGTTTAAATGTTTGATGAGCTACTTCTTCTAGGCCGTTGTAACATGACCCTTTTTCAAATCTGGGCCTTACTTTTGGCAATGGATACCTATAGGTCAATTCAATTTAGTACTTCGAGAGTTCTTGTTAAAATTGTCTTGTGTACCACTATTGGTATAGCAAAATTACAGATACAAAGGACGGGTTCCTTAATTGAGTATTTGGAGTTAAGCGGATCAAACCCGTTTAAATGCTAAAGTTTGATAGGTTTTCGGGATAAAGTACAATTTGACAAAACATCATCATCATCATTTCAGCCAAAAGACGTCCACTGCTGGACATAGGCCTCCCCCACATTGACCGAGCCCGTGCGTCTCGCATCCAGCGCCTTCCCGCAGCCTCAACCAGGTCATCGGTACACCTAGTGAGAGGCCTTCCAACATATCGTCTTCCGTTTCGCGGTCGTCATTCCAGAATTTTTCGGCCCCATCAGCCATCCATTCTCCGAGCAATGTGCCCTGCCCACTGCCACTTAAGATTCGTAATTCTTTGAGCTGTTTCGGTAACTTAGGTTCTCCTGCGGATATCCTCATTTTTGATGCGATCATGCAAGAAAACGCCGAGCATAGCCCTCTCCATTGCCCTTTGGGTGACTTTAAGCTTTCTGATAAGGTCTATTGTGAGCGACCACGTCTCGGTCCCATAGGTTTGACAAATACTCAACTTCAGAAATTGGGGGAAACTGTTGAATCACGATTGTTCGCAGACTGAATTTTCACGTAAATATCCATATCTCATTAGCTGTTTTCAATCACATGGCATCGCTGAATCAATTCACCGTTGAGTTAATTCACACTTCATTCTTACAAAGCAACACATTAACATACAATATTTCATTGATCATCAACATCAGTTTGGAGCTCCACACGTGACAATAGTCTCATCACGGGTCTTATAAATAAATTGTGCTAATTAAAAAGTGACAATCAAACTAGACCTGTCACTCTTGAGATGAGATGGAAACAAGTTGGTATACGTCATAAGTTTGGTGGGCGTCCCCTTATAGTGAGGCAGTACAATAACCCAAAGTTGGCAAACACACAATTAGGTACCTATTTTTACAGTAAGTCACACGGTCACACTCATATGTTATGTTCATACTATAGATTTACACATAGGTTGATTATGTACACGATTTTTACCAAAAATATCCGACGAAAACTGGCTCACACTATGTTTTTCAAAGATTGACACTTTTCCATTTTTTTTGGGTATCGTTTCTCATGAACTGTTATCAAAATAATTAAATGCTTACTTCTTATTCAGACTAGGATACTTGTTTAATCACGGAAAGTTCCTTGCTCTGTTCCATATGATTCTGAAGTTAGGGCGCGCCTTAAAGAGAAGTCAGCAAAACTGACGGGGCCCGCTAGGGCCGATGCCTGTCTGGGCCGCGGATAAATTTGAAAGAGAGTTACCGCGGCCAGGGCACAATCAATTGAAGGAACACGTATGGTTTTTAGTCAGCAAAAGTCTGACCCGCTTCACTCAGAGCGGGAGAAGTCATTGGATGATTTCTCAACCCAAAAAAAAAAGGTTTATCAAACCAAACGACCTTATCGCCCGATGATCTTTGGGAAATTGCCTCCTATCAACAATTACTTCCGTACGATTTAAACGAAAATAATGGTATATTGTAGCTGTTATGTTGTATATTGCACCGTGGTTTCATACTAGTCAGACAAAAATTGAATAAAATCTACGTGAAAAGAAAAAAAAATAGACATTTCAAGGTTACAAGAATTATTGCAGTCTGATAATAAATTATTTGATATCATACTCTTGTTTGGAGCAAATAAAACTATTTTATCTTATCTCAGTTCGAGTTGCTTTATCAGTTTTTCTCAGAAAAGATCCAGAAGTATTAGGAACTCATAAAGAAGAGTATATTTCTCCGCAACATAAGTTAAGGTCCCCATTTATTTTATAGTTATTGTTATTTCCAGCGATGTGATAAGACGACTACCGCGAATTCGTCGGGTGAATGAACTCTGTATGGCGTGACCTGTGTGTCGAATCAAATGGTGTGTTTGTGTGATACGATTTTGTGTGTAACACGATTTTTACTTACTTCGCTTTAGCTATTTAGAGCTAATGAAGTAAGCAGGTCTTCTAATATTATATTTAAACACATCCATACTATCCATACTATAATATTATAAATTCGAAAGTAACTCTGTCTGTCAGTCTGTTACCTTTTCACGGCTAAAACACTGAACGGAATTCAATGAAATTTGGCAAGGAGATAGATTGCATCTTGAGAAAGGACATAAGCTACAAGAGGTAAAAAAAATGGTATGGTAGAGTAGGGTAGATTGGGTCGGTAGGGTAGATTAGGTATGGTAGGGTAGGTATGTAGGGTAGGTATGTAGGGTAGGGTAGGGTAGTATAGGTAGGTTGGTAGGTAGGGCAGGTGGGTAGGTGGGTAGGTGGGTAGGTGGGTAGGTGGGTAGGTGGGTAGGTGGGTAGGTGGGTAGGTGGGTAGGTGGGTAGGTGGTAGGTGGATAGGTAGGTAGGTAGAATAGGTTGGTAGCTAGATAGGTAGGTACGCAGGTAGGTAGGTAGGGTAGGTACGTAGGTAGGTAGGAAGCCAGTTGGCGGGAGCGTAGCCACGGGGGACAGCTAGTATATAATAATACCAGCCTGTAACTAAACCACTCAGCAACGCTAAAGCCTCTTCTTATACAGAGAAGACCTGGTTAATGCTACGGGAATCCGCTGGATGCGAAACGCACAGGACCGATCTATGTGATGATAGTTCAGGGAAGCCTATGTCCAGCAGTGGACGAAATGATGCTGATGATATAAAGAAGGCACGGGCATTAATCACCCCGGCTTTAAAGGCTTCAGAATTCGCCGATGTCGGTTATGTCCAATATAAACTTAGAAAGTGCCTATGAATTAAAAAAGTCATATCGGTACTTGTCGGAATTTGAACACTCGTCCACATGTTTAAGGTGCATGCTTTCGCTACTGGGAAAGACAGTTATTTTTTAATCTTTCTTTTTGAAACTTGGTATATTTTTTTAAGTCCATTGTGGTCAGCAACATAGTTTAACCAGATAATAATTAACCATGATCTAAATGTATTAATCAACTAATACAATATGAATGTATTCTATTACTCTCTCAGTATTTTTTGTGTTCAATCTAACTTTGTTAGCAACTCAATGACCCCAACAACATAAAGGATGAAACCACAAATTATTTAATAAATAAATGATGACTGTGTACACTTATTGATATTGTAGCAGTAAAATGGTAGTTATATTGTTATTAATTAAAGTTCTTTGCGGTTACTCCATTAGTAACAACCTCCTCATTATGTACAGTTAATGTACACCCGGCTGAAGCGGTATATTTTTAACCGACTTACCAAAAAAGGAGGAGGTTCTATGTTCGATATTAGATATGTATTTTTTTTTATGTATGTTCACCATTATCTCCGTCAATTGGAGACTGGAGTGGACCGATTTTGAAAATTCTTTTTTGGTTTGAAAGGTTATATAATGAAATTGGTCCCATTTTAATTTGGCGAAGATCTGATGAAGAACTTCGGAGATATAAAACAGAACTCATCAATAAATAACGGCAAATCTCTCGGGATTGCTGCAATCGCATGTCTGTTTATTGTTTATACCATTTTATAACATAACATCACGCCAGTACGCTCAAAAGGGGTATGCAGATCTCTCATTTCACCGGTTATATTAAAGTTTCATGTTATTCGGGTAATCTATTCTGTCGTTATAGGTACTTACTTAACTACTTCCCTATTAAGTAGGTAAAACTAAAAAGTGAAAAATAAAAAACATTTTTACAAAAAAATACTACCGACTTCCAAATAAGAAAACTAGAAAGTGAAAAATAACTTTATTTTTGGAATTCGGTGTCCATAACTTAATAATTTGGTACCTACCAAAGACACCGACTTCCAAAAATAAAGTTATTTTTCACTTTATAGTTTTCTTATTTGGATGTCGGTAGTATCTTTTTGTAAAAAAGTTTTTTATGTTAAATTGTAAAAACCGCGCGAGGCACGGGCGGGTCGAACTCAAGAAATATAATTTCACTAGGATGCTTTGGCGATGTCAATATCAACTACGTGACCAGAAAAGTCGTCTGAAGTTTAATGAAAATATTAGATTTCAGGTCGCTTAACTTGCTTAGTGCTTTCAGTCTTATATTTCACACAGAGTCAAGAATAAAGCATGGACCTAGTATTAATCGTGGTCCCAATACTTGGTTTAATAACTCGGTTGTCTTCTTTTTCTTTTCAGTATGCCTACAATAACTTTATCAATTAAATTACACCTTTTATCTTGGGGTCTGGTAACTTTTTATGTTGCCAAATGCTTTGCAGCGTAGGTACGAAGTTTGGGGCCAGTGACTGGTCAGGCTTATTATGATCCATAGTTCGTATCTTGCTTACATCCAAGTACTGTAAAAAATATTAGATCGTGTTTATTCTCCAGAAAACCATCTGCGGAAGACAGAAAAATCTATGAGAATAAGTTCGTTTTCCGACCAACATACTTCATAGTCCTCAGTCGTAAACTGCAATAACTTTTGTTTGTCCCGCATTTCTAACTAAAAATTGAGAGCGAAGCCCATACTGTACATTTTGCTGAATCAACATAACGTCGTACATCAAAAGCCTTGTGCGATAACTACTTCAAAAGGCAAACCTCCACCATGAGTGTTAACAAAAGCGTAAAATATCAACGCTTTATTATAATAATAATAGAACATTCATCTGTCAATCCTAACTCACAACCGAGAGATAAAGGGCAAATCGCTTTGAGAACTGAAGATGTGAAATAACATCAAAGGACATCATTATTCGCTAACACATAAGGACTATTATTATAATAATGAAAGTTCTACTAAAGACCTAGATAAGGCCGAAACTCGGATGGTTTTGGTTCCGCTACCTTTAAATGTTTGGTATAAGATGATAATGGTTTCGGCTTTCGGCATCAAATTAAATCAAATCAAATGTTTTTTATTTCACATAGGCTTACATGGGCACTTATAAAACGTCGACAAAAGGTGCACGGTTCGGGTTGGTCGTTTCCTGTGGAGAAGAACAGGCAAAAAACACCACGGTCACTCTTTTAAAAAAATTTGTTGGTTTTTACAATATTTCCATGTTACAGCATTAGTGCTTAGATATGGGGGGACAACGTAGGCCCGACAATAAGTCGTAAGAAACTAAAAAAAAATAGTTTGTATAAACGAGATAAAGAGTTAAAAAATGTTAACAAGCATCTAGAAATCTAGAAGGCCTACAATGTTCACAGATTCACAAAACAATCGGTAAAATAATCTATACAAAGGAAAAAATTAAATAAAAATATAACAAGACTAAATTTAACATCCGATGCCCGTTCCATTATTGAATCTTATCTTTGTATACTATTTTAGTTTGTATGCTAAACATTAAAACAGCTCGTTCCTACCGTGTCCGACGCCACCCATTATGACTATGTGATGCGACTATGTCAGTGTGCCTAATTAAAAATAATAATTAATATTGCCTAATTAATATTGAGCTGCAAAGACTGTATAGAAAAAGTTGGCCGAGGTATTGGAAATGTATACTTTCATTGCTAAGTAAATTTGTTATTAAATTGTGTGTGAAAAAGTGACACGCTTGGTTTTCATACAGATGGAGGGACTTGCGTTATCTAGTTAGAATTATGTCCTTCTACTGATAAGAGTAAGCGACCTTCTACATGGCTCGACGTGAATCGATTAATATCACACATATAAGCGATTTTAATTAAGCGAAAATGAAAGCACGTGCACATGAACGCAATGCAATGCAATTAAATCGATTTGCACTTGAAATTTTCTTAGTAAACAAGTGCGAGTCGGACTCGCGTACGAATGGTTCCGTGCCCAGGGTGGCGTCAACTATGTATGTATGGGGACACCTTTTAATTTTAACCTTTTTTTTATTTGAAAATTAAGTTAAATTTTGGTACTTACAAGTTTTCGCGAAAATCTAAATATATATATATATATTTTTATCGTGTTGACTCAGGACCTTGATTTTTATACACCCAATAGGGACTATGGACCTCAGTTATATAAAATTCAACTTGCTAGGGCCACCTATTCCTGAGAAAATAGGTGGTGACACACGGACAGATAGACGGACAAGAGAGTGATGTTATAATGGTTCCTTTTTTTACTGTTTGAGGTACGGAACCCTAAACACGTGCGAGATAATGCCTATCGACGTAATTTAAATTGCATTGCGCCATCAGAAAAATCCCTTACCTGACTAATACCAACCACGTAAAACATACGTATTGCATAAGATGAAGAAGACACTATAATATATTCCTTGATGATATTGTCTCTAAAAATCATAAAAGTAGCAAAAGACATTCCCGGTATAAAATACGAGATGAACCGTACGAAAGCTAAAGTTCCTTATAACCGTCAGTGTCAGTATTTGAAGCCACTCAAAGAGAAAACATTAAAAGAGAGTTTTCTTTAAAAACTTTATGTTAGATTACCAATAAACGAGGCAGTAAATGCTGACTGCGGATTTACGACACACTCACTAGAGTTCTACTCAATTTCTGGTTTCGGCTTTGACGGCTTTTATACTTATTGAATTCTTGCTGCAGAGGTAAAACTATCATGAGTAAACTTAACATGTTCATCTGTAAATAATCTTGGGAAAACGGAACGTTTCATCAAAATACGAGTGTGCTTGTCTGCCACCGGAGAGGTACAAAAAAAAAAAAAAACGACGAATCTGTGCGCTATGCATCGGTAGACATCCCACCCATACGCACTAAACGTTTTGAATTCTGAATTCTTTCGTTATGTGTACAGCTAAGGACTAGAATAGCCTGGCCTAGTTGAAATAAATATATTTGACTTTGACTTTGACTTTGAATTCCCTGCCGGAGTCTATGTTTCCTGATAGCTATAGAGATTTCTAAGTCAAGAGTGAGTTAGTACAAATACAAATAATCCTTGTTGACATAATTGGTTACAATAATTTTTTATGAAACCAAAACCAAAAAGATAAGCATTTTGTCATCTCGTAAAAGCCGTTCGACATCTGACCGATTCAATTATATTTGGTATTGTTCGTTTATTTTGAAGTTTTTATGATCGTATGGGGTAAATTCATGTTGTTTAGTTATTTGATGCAGAATAAACAGCTGTCTCACCGTAAGTTCTCGGCATAGCTCATAAAGATATCATGTCGAAAATCTGTATGGTTTAAATGTTATTGTCTTCGGCAAGGACCTTTGTGCTCTTTCTAGGCGTAAGAGATTCGTTTTGCATGCACATACCCAAGCCCCTATACAGAAGCCAATAACTGATTGAGCCAATGCATGATAAACTGTACGGAGGAGATCACTGTCTGCCACATGCCTGAGATTTAAAGGCCCATGTAAGTTGCCTGACTCTTGATGAAACCATTGTCTCCCTGAAATACCAAAGCTGTGTCATCTACGTAATAAATATTTTGCTGTGTGCAGTGTCATTTGGCATAAGTCGTTTATATAAATCAGGAAAAGACTGGGACCAAGAATGCTGCCCTGTGGGACTGCATAAGTGACTGCGACGTCTGAGCTAATGGCACTGCCCAATTTAACCTTTTGCAATCGGCCAGTAAGGTAAGCCTCCATTCCCTTATTTCACACCTTTCCAGCCTTGGCCAGGTACATAAATACTCCAATACACTTTTGCTTATTGTACAAGCTGAGATGTAGTCTAACAATGAGCCAATGGCTCCATCTGTACTTTTCCCTGCCCTAAAGCCAAACTGCAGAGAGTCGCATAATATGTTATTGTGCTCTAAAAAAATTATAAGCTGGTTATTTAATATTTATCTGTAATTTAGAGAGCGCTGGCAGCACAGAAATTGGTCTGTAGTTTGTAACACTGTCTTGAGCCCCACTCTTGTAGACAGGAGTAATGAGCGCCCTTTTGAAAATAGCAGGAAAAACGCCCTGCTCTATACATAATCTCACAATCGTCTGTGTTTCCAGATAGCTTCAACCTCGGGGTATTTAAGTCAAAAGTGAATAGGTTACTTCTAGGCAAGCGTGTTACACCGTCAACCACATCATCGCTAGTGAGATAGTGGTCAAGCGCGCGACAATCTATAAAAAATAAGTACGTGTAAAATCGTGATAAAGTGCGGGACAATAATGGATTTTACCATTTTTAGAAATCTACTCGAAAAAGAATCCCAGCCCGTTGCAGAGTCTTTTTTAAGAGTCATGACAAGGAATTCAATTTCTGATTCTTCTGGTGGGAGCAGAATCATTGACTTTGTAACACGTGGTATACTGAGACTGTTTGATGGCAGAGTGATTTTGAGACCACAACAAGTTTCTGCTTAACGTTACCAGTGATTGATTTTATAGCTGTCCACGTATCCTTATTACTTTTTGCATTTTGTAAAATACTCTTCTTCTCAGGCCAACAAGGACAGTGTCATGATCAGTGACAATAGACACTATGACAGTGTCTATAGCTGGCTTATTTGTTTTGATCATGATGTGATCCAAACAGTTGTTTAATCTAGTTGGTAATGTATGCTTCTGACAGAAGACCCAGTTCTGCAGTGAGATTTAAATGAGTTACACTTTATTAGTCATTATTATCTAGTTTTATGACAATATTATCAGTGTACGTCTTTCAACTGAAATGATGATGATGATGTCAATATTTACATCACCAATAATAATATTATTGAAGTTATATTATTTACATAGATACAAGTATATACAGTGTATAAAATACTTAATTAACTAAGACTACAAACATAAACACCTTAACCAAAAACTACTCACTAACTAAACCAAAAAATATACTAACCTAAAATATGGCGTCGAATAACTCCTCCACATCGTTGTCCACTGGTAATGTGCCCAAAAGACTGGCAGCATTGCCACGTTGTATGGCAATGCTTATTCTCTGACCGAGGTAAAAGCCAGCCCTTGGGTCACGTGAAGTGTCAACTATGCGTAATAATATAATATTAGTTGACCTAACAGGACGAAGTATGTTGTCAATGGAACAACCTCTAGAACAACTTTTTGTCTTCACAAAAAGTTGTTCTAGAGGAGTTAAGTCAAAAGAGAGAAGAGAAGTTACTTCTAGAAAAGCGTGCTTCACCGTCGACCACATCATCGCTTACCATCAGGCGAGATAGTGGTCAAACGTGAGTCTATCGTTAATAATTAAAAGCCGTCCAAGTGCGAGTCGGACACGCGCACGAAGGATTCCGTACCATTATAGCAAAAAACGGCAAAAAAACGTTTGTTGTTATAGCGACAACAGAAATGCATCATCTGTAAAATTTTTAACTGTCTAGCTATCACAGTTCATGAGATACAGCCCGGTTTTTTAGGGTCCCGTTTTTACCCTTTGGGTACGGAACCCTAAAAAGCACTGTCCTCTTCTGCAATTCATTTAAGCTTTTGTATTTTGTACTTACTCTAGTCTGATAATGTTGCAATTCCGAGACCAATTTTGGTTCAGATTATGATCTCAGCGGATACCTTTAGTGCATGCTGACTAAATTCCTGGTACACAAGGTATTGTTAACGCAACGATAACTAACGAACATAAAACTGCTTTATTTATGTCAGCATTCGAAATGGTATCGAGTAACAGGGTAGTAAAATTATTATTGTTCGGATTAGATGTCCTTGTCATGACAATCAGTTAATATTATAGGAGTTGTCTGTAAATATATCAGTTGGTAATAAAACTAGAGACAGACCCCCGAGACTCTGCTGGTCTCGGGTTCGCATGCGCGACTGTAGACCTCAGACCGGGTTTCTCAACGCTAAATTATCGCAAAATTAATGTGACAAATTGTCAAACACGCGTTATCTGCTGTGATTGGTTGAATGAATTTTCAACAGCAGATAACTGGCGATTATTCGTCGATTACGTTAACAGCCCGATAATCGAGTTTTGAGAAACCGGGGATTAGTCACAGTTTCGATTTCCAGTGAGGGACGAGAGAATGAATCTAGTCTCCCGGTGAGAATGGCCGCCATGTCCGAATTTATGTTTGGACAACTATTGAGGGTAAGCTACTTTCTCTCAGCTAAGCTCATTATTACTTCCATAGAAATAGTTATTTACTCCATCCAAAGGTTGTCTGTAAGAAATGGCCCTGTGTGATAAAACCGCCAAATGTACACTTGTTTTCATAAATATTTGTCTTATAGGTAACATATTAAGTGGCGTACACAGTATAAATATGGACAAACAGTATGGAAACTACCTACAAACGCTCGAATCGGAACACTCCCTAAGCAGCGTCCGCAGTGCTTTCAGTAATGCGAGACGCTTAGGGGTCTCGACGATATACATGTTCGTGTGAGTGTGCCGTTTCGAGCGTTTCCGTACTGTTTGTCCATATTTATACTGTGTATATAATACGAGTAAAAAAAAAAAAAATATATATCATTTACTTATCGTGCTGTCCGCCTCTGGAATAATCTTCCTCATTCCATACGGGATAGCCCTTCATTAGAGATATTCAGGAGAAGAGTTAAGGAACATTTCCTGTCAACATGACGCTTAACTATGTATGTATTTAAGATATATGTATGAGTTATGTTTATGCATTATGTGCTGTATTTGTGTAGTGTATTTAGTTAGTAAGAATTCAAATGATTTTTTGCATTTGTTGTGCGCTTTTGTTAACTGTCCTAATTTTGTAAATGTCTATGGCACTGAGGTTCGCTGTCAGAGAGCCCAATCATGGGTTAAGCTCGCCTTTGTACATAAGTTTTCCTTTTGTATATGAATATGCTTATTTTGTGTACAATAAAGAATATGAACAGCAGAAGAAGAATAAAAATATGAAGAATATGAGAGCAGTGGTGGCCCAGTGGTATCGGCCGTGACTTACAAGTTGTAGGTCGTGGGTTCGAGCCCAGGCAGGCGCATTACTTTGTGTAAATTATTTCATCACCACTGCTCTCAAAACGGTGAAGGAAAACATCGTGAGGAAACCGGCATGTCCTAGAACCAAAAATTCGAAGACATGTGACATCCACCAACCTGCACTGGGCCCGCGTGGTGGATAACGGCCCATTCACTCTCACAGAGAGGAGGCCTGTGTACCAGCAGTGGGAACATTAATAGGCTGATGATGTGTGATGTGTGTGAAAGAATATGAATATGTTAAAATGTTTTGTAGCACGTTGTTTAAACAATATCTACCATAAAATTTACCATTTTAACTACCTCAATATAATGTTGATTCGAAAACCTCTGAATCAACATACCCCAAGGGCAAAACAACCCGAAACATACTAAGCAGTAACCAGTAAATAAGCTGTTTCCTTATATTTTACGTGTCTAAAGTTTTGCTTAATAAACATACTTTGTTAAGTAATTAGTCTTATTTCTCTCGGGAGAAGCAAGAAGAGAAGCTCGTGAATTTTGTGGCGAAACTACTCTTTGCTTGACATTGTAATTTACTTTTTAACCGACTTAAAAAAATGGAGAAAATTCCTTTTTTTGTTTGAAAGGGTATACTTTTCAGTTGGTCCCATAGTCGTCAGGTCATAATCTGATGATGGGATCTTGGAGAAATCGAGGGAACTCCTCAAATATTATAGGCATACATATAGCGATTTTGGTATATTTATCAACAATGCAATCATTTGCACTCAGAAAGTATCATTTGTTGAAGTGGAACTGGTGAAGAAGACCACAGATGGCCAATAGAACTCTTTAATACTAAGTATGTCACAGGGTATAAGATATCTCGAATAGTTAAACGACTATGATGAAGCAAATACTTATAAATAAATAGTACTGATGAAAATGGTACCATCAAACTAATCTGATGATGAAGCCGGCAGGTAGGCACTGGAACTCCGAAATAAAACAATGTATCCTAGTCGTTTATGGGCTTATTGGAATCGTCATTCGTCGTTTCTTTGGCTATGTACGAATTTTATGGCAATTAGAGGTACCTATCAAAACTAAAAAGGGATAAATAAAAAACCTTTTAACAAAAACAAACCGATTTCCAAAAAAAAACACTGCAAAGCGAAAAATAACTTTATTTTCCGAAGTCGGTGTCGAAACACGGAAATAATAGGTACCAAAGACTTTTTTCTCTTTGCAGTGTTTTTTTTGGAAGTCGGTTTGTTTTTATAGGTTTCATGTTTGATACGATAGTTCCTGTCCCAATTTATCACACTAATATTATATACGTGGAAGTTTGTGAGTGTGTGTCTTTGTATGTCTGTTATTCTTTCACGCTAAAACTACTGAACGGGTCTTGATAAAATTTGACACAGAGATAGATTATAGTCTAAAATAGCACATAGGATTATTTTTATCCAGGGAATATGTTCCCTTGGGCACAGATAATATTATACCAGCATACAGATGCCTCATCCAATACAAAGAAACTAACCGTGCCGACGTAACTAGCTTTTTCGTCTGATTAAACTGATTATTTTATTTTACTAGTCTGTGTGACTGGATTGCAGACTTCCTGAGGGGTCGGTCCATTCGAGTAGTAATTGATGGCTGCTCTTCGGACCTATTGGATATTAATGCCGGGGTCCCTCAGGGATCGGTACTCTCAGCGACATTGTTCTTGCTGCACATAAATGAACTGCTGAAACCGGCACCTTTGGGTATGCAGATGACAGCACTGTTGCAGAGAGATACTTGTCCAACGCTCGTGCTACCGGGCCTCAGATCCAGTCTCTCCGGGAGGCCATGGTGGAGCGCTTGAACCTGTCCTTGCAGGCAGTCTCCGAATGGGGCGATGCCAATCTGGTCAAGTTCAATGCCGCAAAAAAGCAGGCGTGTCTTGTCTCCGCCAAAAAGAGCCAAATTCACCCGGCTCCATCTTTCCGAGGTGTAACCGTACCGATAACAGACCATCTTGAGCTTCTTGGCGTATCGTTGACATCGACACTTAATTTTGGCCCATACAGTGAGGCAAAGGCTCAACTGGCTGCCAAAAAGTTGACGATCCTTGCGAAGGTGAGACGGTACTTCACGCCAGAACAGCTGCTTAAGTTGTATCAAGCGCAAGTTCGATCTTGCATGGAGTACTGTTCTCATCTCTGGGATGGATCTGCCAAGTACCAGCTTGATGCTCTAGAGTCGATCTAAAAACGGGCCAAGAGGCTCATCGGCAATGTGGCACTGGTCGAGTCAAAGCTCCAGAGCCTTGAACATCGTCGTCGAGTTGCCAGCTTGTCGGTTTTTTATCGGTTGCATTTCGGAGAGTGTGCGATGGAATTGCATGATCTAATTCCGCCTAGCCCGTTTCATCATCGGACTACAAGACGTACGGCGATGCGCCATCGGTACATGGTGGACATCCCACCCATACGCACTAAACGTTTTGGAAATACTTTCATTATGCGTACAGCTAAGGAGTGGAATGCCCTGCCGGAGTCTGTGTTTCCAGATAGCTAGAACCTCGGAGTCTTTAAGTCAAGAGTGAATAGGTTACTTCTAGGCAAGCGTGTTGCACCGTCGACCGCATCATCGCTTGCCATCGGGTGAGATAGTGGTCAAGCGCGAGCCTACCTATAATAAAAAATAAATAAAAAAAATAACCTCGATCGCGTTCGGTTCCGTTCCCTGGATATAGATGGCTTAAAAGGTTTTGAAGTAAAAGGGTTTACCCGGTTCGTGAATACTTCTTTTTTAAATACGATTTGTTTTAGGATAGTATTTAAACGAGCGAAAATAAATTCAAATGAAAGATGTAAAAAATACTGAATATAGCTTACTGAAATACTAAGTGGGCGACAAACAGTGGGCGAATACAACTATTTAAAACAGCGACTTGTCGACGGAGCCCTTTTTCTGTGTGCAGGTTCTAAAGTAACCTAACATGAAGGAGATGACGGAAACTAAGTTCGCTCGCTTTGCTCGCTCGTGGTCCCTTTCAAACCTAACCTATCCGTGTCGGGGTTCTCTAAGCTCCCGAGCTCGCTTCGCTCGCTCTTGGACTAATTCGTTGAGAACACGAATACACCGCGCTGCACAGCGAAATCGCCTCGTCAGTTGTTCTGCTATTTTCAAAAGAATAACATGCTAATATAGAACCCCAAATACAATTACAGTATGCAACAATATTATTACCGCAGCTCACAACAACCTCCTAAAGGGTATTACTCAAACCGGATAAGTAGTTACTTACTTAGTATAAAAGTCGCCCATTTAGTATATTTTTCACCCGATTAATAATTTTATAGTATTTATTGCACGATTTTACAGTTTCATTGTACCAAAATGTGTTACAAAACAAAATTGAGTGGATGCCTTAGAAATTTAAAAACGTACCATCTATTGGAATCAATTTTAAATGAATATTCCTTAATTTTGTGCTTGGGAGAGTTAATCAAAAAATAACATACATTATTTGTGGTAGTCTCTAGAAAATTTTATACTTATTTCACAAAACTCAATAACAAATCGAAGCTTATCACGCCATCTAGTGCAATTTATTTGAACCGAATTTTTTTCTTCGCGTTGGGGGCCCGTGCCTTGGGATAATTTTCGATATTCACGCTGTTGAAGTCGCTGGTAGAAACTAGTCGGAAATAAATGAGTAAAGCTACACTGAATTAACATAAAAAAATCACAACTTTGGCATAGCACTATTGCCACGCTAAAATGAAACCACTATAGTACCTAAATGAATGTTCCATGTTCCGTATTAATTGTCGAGCGATCCCACAATACTCCCTGCGTATTATCTAAATCTCTCTTATCTCCGCGACAGTTAGACCGCCTCCGTAACGGCTTATCTCTCGAACAATGGCAATTCGTTCTTGTTGCATTTAAATCTTACTTTATAAACATTCGAGGGCCGATACAAAGGCTATTTTAAGAATCGGGCCTTGAAACGAACGGGCTCTATTTATTATATTGTTGTACAACTTCAGTTTCAGGGGTAAATACTTGTATATAGGAACATCTCGCAAAATAATCAGCTATGTTTTGCTACATTTTCTCAGATTATACTGAACACCAGATTGTGTTTAATATTTCAGAAGTTCACTTTCAGATCTCTAAGTTGATCTTCTCGCAAAAGTAATAAATTTGCATGACTACATTATTTCATACCCGGAAAGATTTGCAACGAATAAAAAGGCATTCTGTACGTGAAATTGCCAAGAATTTTTACTCTACATTTCCCTTAAATATACGGTATATAATATACGATAATTTACTAGTCAAAATTGTATATTTTATACCTATTGATTAATTTCCAGAGCAGTGGTGGCCCAGTAAAGCATTGGTGGCCCAGGAGAGCAATGGTGGCCCAGTGGTAACGGCCCCGACTTACGTGTAAATTATTTCATCACCACTGCTCTTAAAACGGTGAAGGAAAACATCGTGAGGAAACCGGCATGTCATAGAACCAAAAATTCGAAGACATGTGACATCCGCCAACCCGCACTGGGCCCGCGTCGTGGATTAAGGCCCATTACCTCTCTCACAGAGAGTATGCTTGTGTCCCAGCAGTGGAGACATTATAAAGCTGATGATGATTGGATAATGTTGATCCGGGCGAATATGCAACAACTTTATTATGTTATTGTGTGCTATTCCGAACTATGGACCGTTCCGATGGAAACTAAGATCACAAATTAAATTATAGGATTTTGTAAGCATTGACCCTACCACTATACATGCGATTAGTAGTCTGGCCAAATTATATTATACTGAAAACGAAGCATTATGTAATCCATAATTTTTTTTTTTTTCTCGCAGTTGATTTCGGGGCCCCAACATCTAAGTACCAACGACAAATCCCCGCAACCATTCCCTATTAGAAATTTTAATAAAATTTGTTAGCAGCACGAATAAAATGTTATTTCTAACGTACCACATTCTCAATCACTTTTATAGTTAGTAACGTCTAGACGCATTTAGCTTTATTTTTTATGACCTATAAAAAAGTACAACTAGTTAATCAATCAATACTGTGTATTTACGTCTTTTTGAAGCGACTACAGTACACTTTTTATTGAAATACACTTAAAATTTTATTAAGTAGTTTCGGATCGGATCGTATAAAGACCGTTGAACCTGATCACAGAGTCTTAATAAAAATAATAGATTCTTTTTTAATTTAGATTAAGAACAAGTATATAATTTTATTTGCTCAAACATATTTTAGAAGTTTCGTCGCTGCCTAAAAATACAAGAAAAAGCCTAAAACCCTTCGGTTTTGCGTTGCTCGTGATTGCCATAAATTCTAACATATCATCGATTGCCTAAACAAAAACATACCGATTTTCCAATTTCAAAATCGCCTGATTTGAAAAATGCTTTCTGCTTTTCGCAGGAATGGAGGTATTACAAAATGCATGAACGCGTTCGTTTAGCTTCATTGTCACTAGTACCATTAACAGTTCCATGATGGAACTATTGATGTTTTTTTTAATCACTAGTTCCATTTTAGAAGAACCTGAAAATAATGAAACTAATGTTGATTTTTTTATCACTAGTTCCACATTATTATTTTTGGCCCTAGTGAAATTATTTAAGGGTGTAAAAACACTAGATGTAAAAAAAAAACAACATTATTAATTTTTTCTTACTTTATTTTGTTTTATTATAGTATTTAGTGATAGTGATCGAATAGAAACAACAACCTAAACGACGCAGAATTTACCAAGACAGAAATGACTTGATCATTGAAGCCCAAATGAAATTATTAACAGGCGAAATATCTGTGAGTTTTTTTTTAGATAAAATACGTTGAGCGCGTGCTGTAATGAATAGAGATGATTTCAAAGACAACGGGGGGATGGTAAACAATTCGCCTCCCAATAAGTATTTGAACTGGTCCAAACGCTATCCCATCTGAGATATCGGGCATCCTGGCATTTACTTCCCCGTCCTTCTTTCAAATATGATTATTTGAAATCCATACTGAAGCCGAATGATAAATGAAAAAATAAATATTTGTTGATTTTATTGAATTTTCTTATTTCTATTTGTTTTTTTTTATTTCTCCTTGTTATTACCTCGTTTTTACACCCTTAAAAAAATTCACAAGTGCCTAAAACAATAATGTGGAACTATACTCCATTTACTATAGCATTAGACAGAAGTTAAAAAAGGCTCTTTTAGGTGCACAGTTTGTAATAAAAATACAACAAACACTATTACAGTCAAGATTGATGTGGAGTTAAATATAATCAATTTAAATAACAGCTGTCACACTTAATTGCATCTATTTAACCTATCTACCTTCTGAAATTACAAGGCCTGCATTTAATATAATAAAAAAAAAAAAAAAAAAAAAAAAAAAAAAAAAAAAAAAAAAAAAAAAATAATGTCGTGTCAATGTTTAAAATCTAAAAGAAGCAGGGGCGGACAGTACCGGGAACGTTTTTCATGTCACTATAACTCAACCAAATCTAAAATGTTACCTGTTCCGTTCATAAGTTGTGGCTGCACGTGTTTTTTTTATTTTGTCGGTTTATGATGTCATCTATCCGTCAAATTGCGTAAATAATCTGCAGTTGTCAATTGTCATACTGTCATTCGCTTGTGGATACTTGTGAATGCTACGCCTATTCTCGTTGTTATTGTTGAATTATCGTGGTTTAGTTGTTATTTGTTACTGTTTTTCTATTGTTATTGTTTTGTTATCGTTATTAGTGTTAGTTTTGTGTTGTTTGTACAAAGCGGTACGTTTTGTTGAACTATGGACAGGGACGATCCCGGTGCAGGCCCGAGTAGCTTGCAAGCGCAACTTGTAAGCTCTGTAACTGCTGGTAACGCTGTTCAGTGTCAACAGCGAAAAATACGTGGCCACGTCGTTGATCACGACGTTAAAATATTGTCTCCCAAGAAAAAGAGAACAAAGCAAACACCGCTTCGTGCTGCAGAAAAAAAACAGTCATAAATATTTATAAAGATGTTAAGGGGTCCAGGCCCGAAGGTACTCCTGCTTATAGGACGCAGTTAATTAACAAAACAGCATCTTCTTCTTCTTTTCGAGTCGATGGGAAACTCTTTATAAATTTTGGGCCCAGTAGGTGGCCACGCCGATTGCGGCGTCAGTGGCGAGCATAAGGTCTTCCAAAGTGCAGGTGTATGGGCACTTGGGACACACCAGCATGTGTGCCATATTTTGCAAAGGGGCACCGCACTCACACTGGGTATTAGACGGGCTTATAAAACCCCACTTTGCCAAATTGTGTTTGCAGCGGCCTACTTGGGTGCGCAAACGATTGAGTGCTTTCCATATAGGCCACTGCAGTTCACGTCCAGGTGGCAGTTGTTCCTGGGGTTCTAAGAAGTCGGGTGGTGGTAGGTGAACTTGTCTCCACAACCTGCCCCTCACTATAGGCGGTGGGTCTTGGATAGCCCGTGTGCATCGAAGAAAACTCTTCCGACTCTTAAGTCTACCCGGGGTTGTAGTGTGATCGTAGAGAGGGTGTCGGGCATCGGATTCCTGGTATTTTTCTCAAGCGCGCACGCGACAGTCCTTCGTACTATTGGAGGTGCAATGCCAGCCAGCGGGTATAGTTTGCTGAGCGGAGTCGGCAAAACAGCATTGCAGGTAAGGATCATAAAATTATTATTATAAATAAATGTATTTGAAAGTAACATGCTTTGTGAGGTAATAACATACATTATTAATCTTATTTTATAGGCATATCTCGTGCAACAGTCTAAAATGTACTGAAAGAGTACAATACAGAAGGTCGCCTTCAATCACCCCCTCCTCGCCAACGGAAATACTCAAAATCTGACGATTATGATGATATAACGTTAAGTGGAATACGAAGAAAAATTCATTATTTTTTCTTTTATAATGAGTTACCAACGTTGGACAAGATTCTGGAAGCCGTTAATAGCGATGAGTCTCTACCTGATTTTAAAAGAAGCACTTTATACAAATTAATCAAGAACAAATTGGAAGACGGCTTATCATTGGCCATATTGGTAAAACTTGATTTAAATGTATTTCTTTTGATAATTTCAAAATCATGCTGTTATTATTAATGTGACTTTACCAAATCATTAATAAAATGATCACTCCGTTCTCCGTCACTGAAAACTGGTTAAGTCTTAATGCCTCCCCTCGGAGAAAGATGTTTATGGTTGTAGATTAACCTGTTCAATGACAGTAATGATGCAGTTAATTTCGGTTGCTACTTAAAGGTTAAAATCTATTTCCAGCGATCAAGTAATCTACACCACCGGTACACAATTATTGATTTGCTTTTATTTCATTTCACAGGATCAACGGATGGGTTTTTGGTGGATGGTGACTTAATATTAGAAGCCAAAAAGGGTGACGGAGACTACCATTCTGAAATGGATGCACACAATTTTTGAAAAGTGGTTCAAATTAATATTATCAAAAGTCGAGAGTGGTACAGTTATTGTTATGGATAATGCGCCATATCATTCGAGGAAATTAGAGAAGCTGCCAACTACAGCCACACGAAAGGCAGATATTCAGGAGTGGCTAAAAAACAAAAATATTCCTTTTGAGGAAAAAGATCTTAGGGCCACTTTATTATTATAGTTAAAATTATGACTTTTGTTACCACCCATGTCAATTAATTATTATAATTTGTGATGACTGATGGTAGCAGTGACTAAATTGTTAAGTGGTGTTTTGTATCGTATTTATTTGGTTTATTGAAAACACTAACTGTAATAATACAGAGATATTGTGATAAAGTTGTTTTTAATAAACTGATTGTTACTATTTTTTTTTCATTTCATGTACCTATCCAAGCATCGTGAAGAGTAGATAGATAGAATACGCTTTATTGTATGACATACATTGTTACTTACAAAAACATCACATACATTATTTATTAAAATTGTTTGAACTTGACTTGAAAATAAAAGGTTTCGTACTCCTGCTTCTGCGAGCCTCTTTTGTCTAATGCTATAATAAATGGAGTATAGTGATAACAAATTCAACATTAGTTCCATTATTTTCAGGTTCTTCTAAAATGGAACTAGTGATTAAAAAAAAACATCAATAGTTCCATCATGGTTAATGGTACTAGTGACAACGAAGCTTCGTTTATCCTAGAATGTAGTTATCGTCATGGGACGCACATAATGGAGTCTGCATGTAACTTAAATGTAAGCTGTAACGGTTTAAGGCACATAAAATTAAGATACCCTTTGTTTATTGCTCAAATACGGCATACAATAACTTCAACTTATAGCTTCAAATATGCACCTATCACAATATCTTAGGCCTAAGAGTTAAGTTATAGTAGGTACATTCGTTTAACTCAGTGGTTCCCAACCTTTTTTTGAACTGGGACCACTTGATTTCTTTGTTGTTAGCAAAGACCACAAATCCAGGAGAAAATAAATCTAAAACAAGTTGGAGTACAATAAAGTTTATGGCATTCTATTCTAAACTGTGTTAATCTAAAAATAAACTTGTATCATGATTCAATAATATGTAGCCTATTTATTAAAAAGTTAACAAAAATGTCAAAAGGGTTTTTTGACATACATATTCGCGAGCTGGCTGACCAAAACCAGACGTATCCTCCGACTGCACAGCATGATTTTCTCCTTGTTTACGTCTTTTTAGTTTGCTTTTCAAGCAGTCGGATTTTTTGACATTTTTATGAACTTTTTTTATTTATATCTTTTTAGTAAATTTTTCCAAATTAGGTACATTCAAACATATAAGTGTTATATATTTTTGTAATCACCTCTTAAAACCCTTTATTTTGAAACTCCACAAGATAGGTATGGAAGAAAAAAAAATTGTGCCCCCACAATATGGCGCCCAATAACCGCCATTTTCCTATTTCCCGCTTTTAATGACACACGCCAGTGACACACGCAGGGTTAATACGAATCGATTGACGTAAGAACCATCTAAATCGGCCCACGCGTTTGGCCTCTAGAACGCCACATAGGAACAAACATACATACATAGACTGATAAACACATTACCCTCCTTCGGCAGTCGGGTAAAAACGAACAAGCATTGTCATAAAAACACAACATTTCGGATAGAAACTTATAACCAGTGTGCATCAATTATTTTTGGGTTGAAAATCTTTATAATCGCGGACCATATTTTAGCTCTTCCAGACATCCAGTGGTCCAAGCATGCCATACACGGGGTCGTCTAGAACCCATGTGCTGGTTTGGTCCCTGGGGTGGTCCACGGCGTGCAATGTGTTCTGGTGATGGGGGGTACGACCCAAAGGCGGGTCCGGTGACGGACAGCCGCGGCACGTTCGCGGTGAGTGCCAACGCGTGCCCATGTTCCCACTATAAGCAGCACAGGAGGACACCGTGGGGTTTTAGTGGGTTGGATTCCCACATAACTGTTCTCTCCCCGTGGTAGTGGTAGCGCAGTATGCATAAGCATTTCTCAGAAGACCTCCAGTGGTCTGGGGACCTCAGGTTGTGAACCAATGGTTTAACTTAATGTGTCTTCAAAAGGTAGTTTATGAATGCATTACAATAATTTATGATTATTACTGTACAGTGGTAGCTCTGAGCACTGAATGCCATTGTTCTGAATCCAATTGCGTTCAATTGTTTTTGTAAATAATTTATTTGTGTTTATTATTAGCATTCAGGTTTAATTTATTTGTCATTTGTTTTCAGGAAAGAGATATTAAAATTAATGAGATTATGAACACCCGCATTGTGTCTTGACTCAACCTCGTAGTAAATTTTCTTTTCAGGAAAAACATTAACAAGTGGCATTAAATTCTAGCATGGAGCTTTCATTTAAACACTTCTAAACATAGGATAAGACCTCCATCGTAATAATATTAAAAACGTGGAAGTCTGGGTGTTTATTAATCAATCGTACCTTAACAGCTGAAAGGATTTGTTTGGACGAAACCCTGCCACACGGGTAAACCATGTCGTTAATTATAATAAAGGCTATTGTTTATCAGAGGTTTACATTTTCTTTGCATAATTACCGACTTTGATGCGGGCGAAGCCACTGGTTGTAACTGAGCTCCAATTAGGTACTTTTTCTTTTTTTAGGGTTCCGTACCCAAAGGGTAAAAACGGGACCCTATTACTAAGACTCCGCGATCCGTCTATCTGTCTGTGTGTCTGTCTTTCTGTCTGTCCTTCTGTCACCAGGCTGTATCTCTGGAACGGTGATAGCTAGAAAGTTGGAATTTTCACAGATGATGTATCTCTGTTGCCACCATAACAACAAATACTAAAAACAGAATAAAATAGATTTTTACGAGGGGCTTCCATACAACTAACGTGATTTTATTGCCGTTTTTGCGATAATGGTACGGAACCCTGCGTGCTCGAGTCCGACTAGCACTTGGCCGGTTTTACATGTTTAAAACTATGGCTCCTGCATACCATTACGAAGATGTCATCTTAAAAAACGTCAAAATATACATACAAATGACCAGTATGTCAGGAAGAACGCGTTAATTGGTTTGTTGAATCAACTTTTTTTTTGTAATAAATGAAAAGATCATATATAAGTTTTCATACAAAACTATTTTTAGTTTTTTTTTTTTCATTGTAATTACAAAGTAAAATCCAATCGAAAATATTTTTTTTGAATCCAGTACCGAAAACACCCCGACAGTTTTCCGAACAAAGCCGAGCCCGTGTGACGTCACAACGTTCATTTCTACTAATTATGGCACATAGCATAAACAGTGTTTTGACTTATAACCAATTCCATCTTGTTATTATCGTCAATATATTGATGAATATCGAATACATTGATCATAAATATCGAACCTTAAAAGTTATCGTGCTTGCTTCGCATCATTATGTACGAATATTACAAATAACTCCCCATTATTATGTGATTCGCGCAATACCCAACCTAGCAAACTGTACTAAAGTTTTGAGAAATGTTCTATGTCTAACTAGATTCCAATTAGAATATGTTAATTATGTTGTTATCTTGTTCTAATTTAGTATTAGATTCTGATTAATTTCTTAATTTGATCATTAAAGATTGAGAAAAGTAAATTTTTAAGGGAACTTTCGAGCAAAGTTGACATTTTTGTATAATTACGTAACTTGAAAACATGATTTTTTGTTTATGGAGATATATTCATTATTTTAATTTTAAATGACGGATATAGGCGTAAAACTAATATTTCTGTTTTAATTGTGAAAATCGGTCGACGCATTTAAGAGATATTTGAAAATGTACCGAATTAATATTTTCACGTTTTTGTTATACAAAGTTTTTTACTGTTTGTAATTATATTATATAGATATTTGTGTTTAATATTATAAAGGGATATGCAAATTATTAAAAATACCGAAAATTTTAAGGATGTTATACAAAAAATAAATAAAAATAAAGGCTCCACAGATTTCGGGTTGTATAATATTTAGTGGTCCCTATGAAGTTTTTTGATATCTAAAGTCGAAGTTGCGCGCCAATCGTGTTTGTTAGCTTTTTATTTTACACGAATATCACCTACCCATATGTAACAACAATTACATTATGACAATTATGTTTCTAAATGTAATCTGTACAATGAACAACAATTACAAACACCGGTCGCGGTCCTCTATCACGTAATATTCATTACGACTACTTTACTTATGCTCAATTTTTCCAAATCGTCCATCAGATGGATATCTTTTCGAAATTTGCCTCTATGAATCCTTTATCACACATGTCTAAATAAAATTTGCTGTTATAAATAATATTTTTGCACTAATTTTCGGATATTTTTAGTCAATTTACGTGACATTGTACTATGGTGAAATTCCTTGAAAGTTATGACGTCACCAACATGGCGACCAATCATGGCCCGTTCGTAGACAGGTGGTTCTTTTTAAAATTTTATCGATTTTCAATTGCTTATAATAAATTGAAAAAAAATATTTAAGAGATTTTTGCAACGACAATATAATTTATGATATGTAAAGATTCAAAATAAATTTTAAAAATAACTTTTTTTTAAATTCAACAACCCAATTGTGACAGTTATTGACTGTCAAAAGGCAGTTAACATTTAAGATTATGTCACTTAGCCTAAGTGATTTATTTGTAAATGCAAAGCATTATCATATTGATCTAGAATATTTCCATATTGAGGTGGGAACTCCGCAAATCGATTACTGGTGACATGCATCCCGTTTTAGCTGAGAGATTGAGGCTAGATCTTGCTATGCATTTTAACTAGGAATATCCATTCAGTGAGGGGCATGCAATTACCGTTCAAGTCTTGAATGGAAGTAGGTATTCACAAATATTAAGGAATGAAAAGGTTTAGGTCCTTATCTCGCCATGAGCACTCTAAGAGAAAAGACTACTGTCGCGGTCGTTTGGCTACTTAATTAATTAATTTAAAATAGTCTCGCGCTTGACCACTATCTCACCTGATGGTAAACAATGATGTGGTCAACGGTAAAGCACGCTTGCCTAGAAGTAACCTATTCACTATTGACTTGAAGCCCCTAGATTGTAGATTCGGTTTTATATCAAGTATAAGGGTCTTATTTAAATAAATCTATGAACTGCGTCCAGCTACTGAATACCAGTTTCTGAATTTATATTCTCTATATTTTAAATATAGATTCTGCTGATTAGTAGCTAAACAGGTCAGAGATTTTCAAAAACAACCACATCATCGCTTACATCAGGCGATATATACTGGTCAAAGCTTGCGTTTGACCAGTGTTTCACCAAGATCACCTAGACCATCAACTATCAATAATAAAAATAGATTACTTCTAGGCAAGCGTGCTACACCGTCGACCACATCATCGCTTACCATCAGGTGTTGACAGTGGTCAAACGCGAGACTAACTATTAAAAAAAATATATATAAATAAAAAAATATGTCCGTAGGAACTTATACCTACTCTAAGGTAAATATTGATGTTGGTATGACATAGTAAATTACTAACCGATCAAATTCCGTCAAAACCACTATTGCTTTAAAACGTCAAATCTGTCAAAAGTTAACATAAGTCATGTCTACTGGCGTTTCAAAATTTGAGATCTATCAAAGGTCACGTCACTTCATGTCATATCTCATACTTAAGTACTCGGTGACCACTATATTTTGACAGATCATAAATGAGCACTGTTTCCATTGTCCATCTTAAGCACAATCTTTAAAAGTAATTCCATATTTTGCCGTGGACCATGTTAAATTGGGCAGCCTCTTAATTGTTCTAAAAAGCGGCTATATTTGACAGGAGAGACCTTCACATCCAAGCTGTCAAAATAATCGCCTAACCCGTTAGTATCGTGGTTAAATAACGATCATTACAGATTGATGCCGCCCGGGATAGAACGACCGTCAACTTTGTCCTACATGTCATCCGCGTCCTACGGCCCTTTGCTTGTCGTGTGTTGTTTTTCTAATATTTCTAGCATAATATTTTAATTGTTCAAAAAAAAGCCAATAAGGTAGCTTAGAGGATTGCGGACCGATTTCACAAAGGACCAGCTTGAAAATATCTACAAAGAAAATGTAGTTTCAAAAAAAGTGATGCGTTTCCTTTTTTAAAAGTCAGTCGAATGGGGTATTTTTTCTCGGAGTTGGCTCATGCCGCCACTATTTACAACATTTACAACCTAATAGATTCTGCCAGCGGCTTCACCCGCGTGAAAAATATTTTCCTTTCCCAAGGAAACATTATACCGGGATGTAATAGTAGCCTATGTGCTATTCCAGGCTATAATCTAGGTCTGCGCCAGATTCTAGTTCTAGCATGATTGAGTAACAAACATACATCCACACATCCATCCAAACTTTCACATTTATAATATTAAGTAAGATGTCCATGATAAGTATTATATTATATACCTATAATTATTTATTTATTTTACACGATAAGTACAACATATTACAGTATTCCAAGACGATGTTATACACAGAATACATACTTTAAAATATATACACCATATAATATTTACACCTCAATCTGATATTTTTGTAAACACATCGATATCCTGTTGACTCCAATAAATTCCCTTAATTGATTCTAAAAGTTCGCGCAGAACGAAGTCACTTGCAATTACTATAGACTATAGCATGCCTTAGGGCAGACCAGGTGGCTCGAATTAAGATAGCCTTTAATAAAATTAGTTTTAAACTTGGAATAAATTAAATACTTCTGCAGACACGCTTTACGTTCCAAATTGATGGAATGTCCATAGATGGTCGACAGTCTGCGAATTTTAATTAAATACTCGAGAACAATTTAAATATCGTTCAATGAAATATTTTGTTGTCTTGTTGTTGACGTACGAGTTTCTTGCATATTGTCAACTGTTATAGGAACTCTATCGACTTCTCTAATAGTAAGCTGAAAATCATTGCTGGGTGCATCGTTCTCACGTATAAGAATTTATTAATGTATGTACTACTTATGTAAATATTGTAAAAAGCCTTTATTTTTTTAAAAGAGTAAGTATGGAGTTTCTTGTGTATTCTTCTCCATATCAACCTACTTTTCCGAATGCACGGTAGAATCAATTTTTTATTACATGTAAATTTTTAACGTTCAAAAGTGCCGCATAATGGCCTTGTTGAAATAAATACATTTGACTTTGACTTTGACATTATATAGAAATGCTTTCAGTTTATCGTCATCATCTTACAGCAGGCCACAGTTGGATAAAGGCCTCTCCAATTACATGCCATCTATATCGATTCTCGGTAACTCTCATATAGCTGCTACCAGACACTCTATGAAAATCCTCGCTTCACCTCATTAGACTATGTCGCACCTTACGTTTCCTAGAACACGTCTACCTCAATGATCATCGGGTATCTGATAAAACTCTCCTATAAAAAGTACTTCCTCAATAAACTCAAACGGGACCAAAATAGACACCTTACAGTTATTTGGCCATGTAACAACCGGTCCTAATCTGTGTATAATTCGTATCACTTTGATTAATCATGGCGAAGACCACCCTAAACCGTCGTGAATCTCCGACTAGTTCCGGATGAGGTAACGGTTCTGTAGTCTGCTTCGATCTCGAGATTTATCTCATCGCTCATTGAAAGTGTAAGAATCACCTGTAGGTTTAGAATGTAGCTAAGAGATTTTATCAAGAAGTTTAACCACATCATACCTATCTACCAAACTGGTAGTTTAACAATCCATAAAAAACCGATTAAGGGCGCATCGGACTTTGCACATTTAGGGTTCCGTACCAAAGAAAAATCTGATTTATCAATATTATGTACAGTATTTGTTAGTAAAATATACGTGATAGTAAACATTATCACCAAATTTCAAGTTCATATGTCAATGGGAAGTTAAAAAAAAATTGGAAATATTTGTGTGGCAGATGACGGAAATACAGACAGACAGACGGACACGTAAGTGACGACAATAGGGTTCCGTTTGGACTCTTCGAGTACGGAATCCTAAAAAGATGGTAGCTAACTTTACCAATCTAGACTTTACAAGACAAGCATCGCATAATATAGTCATTTTTTAACCGGTACCTTGAAATTAAAAAGCGAGTTTATTTGTACAGTTTGGTCCATGTCAGATGCAGTCTAAGCTATGGGCCCGTATATCGCAGGACTGAACCCCTGACACAGCTAGACGGGAGATCGAAGATAAGATTGCGAGACGTCTTAAATGGCTTCCTCGAGATTTGGTGAGATGAAACTCTCTGACAAAAAAACTAACTAAACTCTAACACCAAGAGCAATATAATGAATGGGGGAAGATATAATTTTACAATATTTACATAAGTACATACATTAATAAATTCTTATACGTGAGAACGATGCACCCAGCACTACTATACTAAATATAGGTATAAAGTATTACAAGCACCAACAGGTAAATTCCTTCACTTGATAAATAGGGATATGGTTCTCACATACTTACAAATATTGCAAACATAGGTAAATTACCTAATTCAACAACAACAGAACAGTGTGCGAGTCAATTTTTTTAAACAAATAGAGAAGAAAATAAATAAAAATAAAGCGTTACTATAATAATTATGAATATACCGTATACAAATTAACCAGTTTGATTTTTTCTACACTAAAGATTGCCCTATGGAGCAGGACCAGCATGTTTCCAAGCATTCTTATCTTGAACTGAATCCCTAACACAGCTAGACGGGAGATGGAAGTTAAGATTGCGAGACGTCTTAAATGGCTTCCTCGAGATTTGGTGAGATGAAACCCACTGACAAAAAAACTAACTAAACTCTAACACCAAGAGCAATATAATGAATGGGGGAAGATATAATACCCAGGACTGGAACAGTTCAGGTGGATAATAAAAGCGCAGTAGTGTGTTATCTGAATTTTACTTCTATCTGTTGTCGAGTCCTGGTGAAAAAGGAATTTCATTTATGAATACTTCATTGTTACAGTCTTTGGGAGTCAGTAGATACTTATTGTAATATTTCCTGACTGGAAGACGATAAATAACTATTAAATTAGGTTTACCTATTCATCATACTCTATCTACGGGTATTTCCACTCAGCTTCGGCTCAGATAACGGCAGTACAACCAATGTGCCCATCGCGCATTCGCAGTTCATCTCTGGCCCAAAGGTCAATCTTACGATCTGCGGTTACATGCGTCACCTTAGCTGAATCATTTATCTGGTCCTCCGTGGTCCTTCGATACGGGTATTATGGATTTGTAACAAGCTTTTTACCGTTTCGTACTAAATGGTATTCCCGGTTTTAAGACTACTTTTTACGCGTAAGTATTAATTTCTGTCATTCCGCTTATAAGGACGTTTTCATGGCTTACACCAGGGATGTTATGGATATGATATTTCGGATATGGATACGGATATAGAAATAATATTATATCGTTTACGGATACGGTTACGGATATAAAATTATTTCTGATTATCCGTTAGTTTCGGTTACGAATAATAGATTCTTATAATAATCAAATATACAGTGACGCGCGCGGCTACTGTTTTAAATTGTCATATATTTCAGGATTTTTTTCCCATATAAAAAACTACAAAATTACATTGAATATACATAAGAATTAATATACATTAATTAACACATTAATAACATTGCATGCAAAATTTAAAATTGATTGAAAATTACAATATTATAGTTATTAGGTCAAAATTCATTTAATAGCATTTAATATTTAATAATTCATTTAATAGCATTTAATATTTAATAATTCATCTAATAAAATAGTTATAATTATTAAACAATAAAATTGTTATTTAATAAATGGTGAGGAACTGGCATGTAGGTGCATCCACCTCTCCAACAACACCGAGTCCCACCGCTCGGACAATACGCTCAGGATACTTTTAGAGCTGCGTCGGAAGCGACTTAGTAGCGAGGCGCTTCGCTTCCTAATAATATAATGAAAGTCATCGGTTTGTGCCTGCGCGAACATCGTAGAAGCGCTGCAAAACCGTGGCAGCCCCAGCAGTACTCTAAACGCATTGTTGTACTGTACACGCATGGCTGTTTTGGCTCGGGCGGGCAACAAAACCTGTCATAACATGTCTCACCCCTATCCGAAAATATCCGAAACTTTTATAATGGATTCGGTGTTGGTTACGGATACATTTTTATTTCGGATATCCGATGAGTTTCGGTTACGGTTACGGAGCTCCTTAACAACCCTGGCTTACACATAAAAATGGTTAAGTACCTAACCATTACAAATGGAATCCGGAAAAGCCTCCCGGGTTTCGGTAGTTAGAACTAAATTCCAGAGTAAAACGAATGCAACTGTTGGAATTTGTGGAAAAGGTCAAGAAAAGCCGTTATAACTTGAAAATAAACGCCCTTACAAATTGCATTAAATCTATCAAAACCTGCCGACACAAGATAATAGCAGACACTATCACATTAGTCGAAGCTTGGTAGATTAATATAAGTACAAAAAATCAATTAACTACAATGATATAGGTAAACACGATAAAGAAAATTTTACCGTAATGTATTTCGAAAGATTAGAATATTATTTCATGTGCCCTACTAATGGAAAAAAAACACTTTAATCTTAGATACTTAAGTATGAAGCATAATCTTGACGTATTTTCCAGTAGATGTAATTCAAAGTCAATATTCCCGTTGAGAAGGGGTCAAGTACTACAGGCATCTTTTACCCATTATGTGATGTGCAGTTTCAAATCTTATGAATCACTTTTCGCAGAAACACTTCTTAGTCCTCTGTGGTCCTTTGATCTCTTAATGGTCCTTCAGAATTGCACCTTTCTCTGAATCACATGTATTTCGTATATTCTGCTAATATGTTTCATAAATTGAAGTTGTTGTGCAATACCTTTTATTTATGGATAGTGCCTGAAATTTGCTAAAACCTTATCATCCTGCACTAAGTGTGCACGCCTAATTTGTAACACAGAGAAGACGGCTGTATCCCAGCAGTGTGAGAATTATAGGCTTATCATGCTAAGCTTTAAATGCAAAAAAAGCAGTACTTTTATTCAAAATATTTTTGCCTTGCTACCTATTTTCTTTTCCTTCGTCTTGTCTCTTTATTATAGTTTAATTGTAAAATATATAAATGAGGAGCTGGTGGCTAAATAATAACAGGCACTTGGGTCGATCTTCAAGGTTAAGCAACGCTTGACTAGGTCGGTCCGTGGATGGGTGACCATTTCAACATACCGAGTTTCCTCCGTGCCTTGGTAAGCACATTAAGCCGTTGGTCCCGGCTGTCATTTGAAGATCTTTGACAGTCGTTACGGGTAGTCATAAGCTTGAGATGTGACACCAGTCTAACCAAGGGGTATCGTGTTACCCAGTTACTGGGTTGTGGAGGTCAGATAGGCAGTCGCTCCACGTAAAACACTGGTACTCAGCTGAATCCGGTTAGACTGTAAGCCGACCCCAACATAATTGGAAAAAGGCTAGGCAGATTGATTGTAAAATATATAAATGGTTATTGCCCATTAACTACTAAGCTATCAGGTACAAAAACGTCAACTAAACACACTTCCTCCTTATTACATTATCGTAGACCCCAACGACTTAAACCCGTTCCCTCATTAATCTTTATCGCATCAACATGCCGTGGTTTAAGAAACCAGTTGAAGCCACTAGCGCCACTATGCATTGACCATTCATCTCCATCGCTCGCTAACGAGCCACAAAAACTGCAGCGGATACTGTACATCTGTACATCGCAGTTACTGGAATACATCAAGTGTACAAATTGGATGGAGCGTCGACGTGCGGATGCTGTAAGAAAGACCTCCTGTTATTTGTATAAGAAATGTTGGTCTTCCAACAGATCGAATGGACGTGGCTTAATTTAATCTGAGTTCAAATGGCCACAGGACTTACCTTGTTCATTTTTTTTCTTTTAAAAGGCAATGAGCCAAAAATGTGTAGGTCCAGTCACAGAAATATTGAGATAGATACAGGTTTTTGATCATATGGCTTTATGGTGAGTAAGGAAAGAATAGATACTAGACCTTCTCGACCCTTGCTCATACCTTCTCAACTAATCTACTTGCGATCACATAAGACAAAAATAATTTTGTTGAACTGTAAATGTTTCAACTCTAATTTGAGCCTATATGACCACAAAAAATGACTGCCCGACTAAAACATAACACTTCGATCGACGGTCAAATCATAAAAATTCTTAATAAATATATTCTGTCGAACGATATCTTCAACCCTACCCCCCGTACCGTTGACATTTCCTCTCATAATTGGCAGTTCCCGTAACACCATAAAGAGGCTACAGCTAAACAATCACGCGGCAAGATATAGATCTATCTATCAGTAACAGCATCAGCTCCAACGGCCCGCAGAAAAAACTGAACAAAAAAATGTACGAGGAATTGTGCCAAGAATGGGTAGTGTATGTGAGAAAGTTCCGTAGGTTTAAGTGTAAATTTTCATATCACTCAAACAAATAAAGTTCCGTAGGCTTAAGAGTAAAATTTCATATCACTCAAACAAATAAAGTTCCGTAGGCTTAAGAGTAAAACTTCATATCACTCAAACAAATAAAGTTTCGTAGGCTTAAGAGTAAAATTTCATATCACTCAAACATATGTCGACAAGGTTGGCGTAGTGGTTGACCGATCGACTGCCAGCGCGGGTTTGATGCTCGCACGGACCAAATATTTGTATGGCCTACAGATAATTGTTCCGGTTCTGGGCGTCTTGTGTATGTGAGTTAAAAATGTTTGTAAACTCGCCCACGTTACAGGCAGAAATTCCTAGTGTTGGGCAGGGAAGGACGTCCAATGCTAGACATAGGCCTCCCTCTAGGTGAAGCGATGACCTTGTCAGGGCTGCAGGAATCCGCTGGATGCGAGACGCACAGAACTTATCTACACTTGGGGGATAAGAGGTTATAACTTAATAATTAATTTGTAAATGAACTCACGCTGAGTCCTTTTGCGAAGTAGTTAGATTTAAGAGATTTCGCGAAACTGTTACAAAGCTATGCTTTTTAGGGTTCCGTACCGAAAGGGTAAAAATGGGACCCTATTACTAAGACTCCGCGATACGTCTGTCTGTCTGCCTGTCTGTCACCAGGCTGTTTCTCATGAACCGTGATAGCTAGACAGTTGAAATTTTCACAGATGATGTATTTCACGCCACCTCTTCCTAATGTGTGTGCGCGTGTGGTGAAAAGTGTTAAATCCAGTGCGCTTGTTCGTGTGTCTTGTCTTGATTGATATAGTGATGCGTGTTCATTGTGATGTGTACCTAAAAGACGCATCGCGGAAACAAACAAACAGACCACGGCAAACGTCTCTGGACGCGCACTCCAACCCACCCACCACCGCAGGATAGCGGGCGAAGAGAAAAACCAATTGCCGCTATAACAACAAATACTAAAAACAAAATAAAATAATTAATAATTTCCCATACAACAAACGTAATTTTTTTGCCGTTTTTTGCGATAATGGTACGGAATCCTTTGTGCGCGAGTCCGACTCGCACTTGGCCGGTTTTTTTATAAGTGGCTGGCTCACGTTGGACTGCTTTCTCTTCTGATGGTTAGCCATGACGTGGCTGACGATGGCACCCGCTTGCTTAGAAGTAGTTTTTTTACTCTTGACTTAATGACCTTCAGATTATAGCCATAACGAAACCCAACTTGGTGCACACTGTACGCACAATAAATTAATTCGTAAAACTTTTAGTAAAAACAAATGGGTGTGATGTCCACCATATTGTTGTTTGGAATGCAGCTACACAAAATCTCTTAACTTAAATCTAATATTTAAATCTCAGACCTCCAGTTACAGATATTTTAAGTATCAAACTAGATTAAACTTGTTAACTATCTTACTCCACTTAATCCTAAAACAACACTTACAAAATTAACCTCAAGAAAATACTCACGGATCTCTGAAACCAGAACCCGCCCGCGGCGACCCGAGCGTACACATATTTTTGTACCAAGGTTACCTTTTCGCGCGCCGACGTTTACACACACAGACATACAAAATTTACTATATGTAGTAAAGAATAGTACCTCGGCGTGTATGTCTATTTCTCGATTCAAGATCAGGAACGACTTTAACAGATTTTGTCACCGTTTAAAAAGAAAAGCGTTGAAGCAGAAATTTTTAACATGATTTCTGCGTTAAAGTTTTATTTAAACAGTAACGCCTGTTTGCACCACCTGGGTTCTTTTACTAACTCTGAGTTAGTAGCTAACCCAGCCAATTATGTATGACATATTTGTTACTTATCATTAATCTCGTATTAGCAACTAACACAGAACTAAATTTTTGGCACAAGACGGCCTAAACAAACAAACAGTATTATCATCACATCACATCATCATCTGCCTCATCTGCCTAGCCTTCTTTCCCAATTATCGTTTTGGGTCGGCTTCCAGTCTTACCGGATTCAGCTGAGTATCACATCACATCATCAGCCTATTAATGTTCTCACTGCTGGGACACAGGCCTCCTCTCTGTGAGGGGGGATGGGCCGTGATCCACTACGCGGGCCCAGTGCGGATTGGTGGATGTCCCATGTCTTCGAATTTTTGGTTCAAGGAAATACTCCTTCACCGTTTTTGAGAGCAGTGGTGATTAAATAATTTACACAAAGTAAAGTACCTGCCTGGGTTCGAACCCACGACCTACAACTTGTAAGTCGCGGCCGATACCACTGGGCCACCACTGCTCTCTAGGCTCGGTATGCATTGTATGATCATCGCTTCTTCTTTATTTAGATACCATTGCTATAGATCAGCTCTTAAGTAAATTCTTTTTTTTTTCAAACAAAACCGTTAGCCGTATTGCGTAAGTGCGCAAAGAAGTCAAACTCTATCCAACCGACCAAATCGGCCAATCACACAAAAACATCGCGTCATTCATCTCGCATGTGATTGGTCGATTTGGTCGGTTGGATAGAGTTTGACTTCTTTGCGCACTTACGCAATACGGCTACGGGTCTGTTTGCTATGAGGTGCTATGTATAAAAGACCACTGACCATATCTTCACTCACCACAAAAGCCTCAAACTTGCAATTTTTATGTTCAGTTATTTTTTAAGAACACAGGCATAAAACTAAGAAAGAACTTTCCAAGATTCCGATTTCGGAGACCCCCCAAGGCGTTCCAAATGGTTTAATACTTTCATGAATATACGGTGAAACGGCTAGTATTATATACTCGTATGTACGTACATATATACGGTATGCATTGTCTGTCTGCGCAATTAATAATAATTTTAGTCCGTAGTTTACGAGCGACCAATTATATTCCACAAGCACTGTGTTTACTGCCTATACCCACCAGTTTTATACACTTCGAAGAATTTAATCTCTATTTATAGAATCTAATTTCTATTTATACGATTTTAAGGGAACGTAATATTATATTATTTATGAAAGACACATAAAAGCCGTTGGAGTTATGTTGCCGGGAATGGTCTCGCCTTGGGGGACGTCTGGGTATCTTTAAATGGTTGGACTTGAGTCCTTTGAAATGTGCTTATCTAATAAATGAATTTATAATTATTAATCTTAATAAACAGAAATATAAATTAGTTCTACCTCGCTTTTTAGGGTTACGTACCCAAAGGGTAAAAACGGAACCCTATTACTAAGACTCCGTGGTCCGTCTGTCTGTCTGTCTGTCACCAGGCTGTATCTCAAGAACCGTTATAGCTAGACAGTTGAAATTTTTCACAGATGATGTATTTCTATTGCTGCTATAACAACAAATACTAAAAACAGAATAAAATAAATATTTAAGTGGGGCTCCCATACAATGAACGTGATATTTTTGCCGTTTTTTGTAATAATGGTACGAAACCCTTCGTGCGCGAGTCCGACTCGCACTTGGCCGGTTTTTTTAATGCTTGTGGTCTATATTCCAACTTATAAAATTAGTTTGCGAAGAAGTACTAGTACAAAATTTCAAAATTCCATGAATAGTGAAAGGAGGGGAAACGAGGCCTTTGCCGTTCAATGGAATAGCAGAGACTCATAATAATAACTGTGAGCATATTTTTCTAGTAAAAAAAAAACTTATAATCGTTAATTTCGGCCTTATTACTAGCAATCACGTGGTAAATCTTACAATTTCCAAAAAAAAATGGAAAATGTAAATGTTAAAAAAAATTAATGTTTATGACAAATTGTGATACTTAATAAATATGTTATTTATTACCTATGTATAAACAAATGTAAAGCCTACTTCGGTGAAGTGTTCTTAATTGTTCTATTTATTTATATTATCAAATTTCTGAGGGAAATCCTAATTTACCGTGTGATTGCTGGTAAAAGCCCGAAATAAGCGATTATTATAGATCATTTCGGACGAGTAAGTAAGACTTGGTAAACATTAGGATTTACCGGTAAATCCTAGGTTTTACCGTAACTAATTAAGACTAAGACTTTCTTAAGCCAAATAAAGCAACCGGACCCAAATAATGATTATTGACGTAACAATTTATTTTAACTCTACAGATATGTTTATTCACAGCCAGCAATCTTTTTATTGGCGCAATAAATAAACCTGACATTCGGAGCATGAGAGAAGCGTGACATTTAATCTTATTTGTACAGCGATATCTTGGTGATCTAAATGTTGGATTCATTGTGCACAACTTTCTTCTGTTTGTTTTTAGGGTTCCGTACCCAAAGGGTACAAACGGGTCCTTATTACTGAGACTCCGCGGTCCGTCTGTCTGTCTGTCTGTCTGTCACCAGGCTGTATCTCTTGAACCGTGATAGCTAGACAGTTGAAATATTCACAGATGATGTATTTCTGTTGCCGCTATAACAACAAATACTAGAAACAGAATAAAATGGGCTCCAATACAACAAACTTGATTTTTGTGCCGTTTTTTGCGATTATGGTACGGAACCCTTCGTGCGCGAGTCCGACTCGCACTTGGCCGGTTTTTTTGTTTTTTCAATAGGTTAAACATTAAAAATTCATAACTGTCTGTCTATCTTTAGTTGTTTGAGTGAGATATTTCGACCATACTTGAAATGGACTTTAATAATATTAGTATTATCGGATCGGTACGGTTAAAATTTTGTATGATATTGATAATCTTGTTCTTGGGTAGATTCTAAGCTACATATTTTCTTGCTGATGCTGTCACGTCAAATATTCAAATCTTTGGCAATATCTAGTAGAAAAACAAGGATATTCGAGGCAGTGGAAATTCTCGCCGATTCTTCTCCTTTGGAAACGACCAAATTAAAGTGTGCACTATGTTTTGATGTTTTATAAGTGCCTAGTAAGTATAAGTCGGTTAAAATATATACCGAATTTGTCATATATTGACATTGAAAAACACTGGAATGTTAGTGCAAGACATTAAACCTCTACTTATTTATACCTAAATGCAAAACAAAATGTGTCTTTGTTTTAATTAAAACATCAAAGAAAGATCTTTAAAAGCTCACATTCATAAAAAAAATATTTTGTGCAAATCTTGACGCGT
This sequence comes from Anorthoa munda, assembly GCA_945859665.1. Taxonomy (NCBI): domain Eukaryota; kingdom Metazoa; phylum Arthropoda; class Insecta; order Lepidoptera; family Noctuidae; genus Anorthoa; species Anorthoa munda. The sequence continues at coordinate 4,214,520 of OX243900.1, read as the reverse complement.
TGATGTCTTTTGAACGGTTGCAGAGAAAAAAAAATTACCGGACAAACGTGACGAAATGGAACTTTATTAATTATCATTCCATTCCGTGATTTAACTAATTATTGTATTATTAAGTTACTGTTGTAAAGGTTTAGATTTTTTGTTAAAATATTGTTTAAAATAGCTGTAGTTAAATATTAACTGAAAGCAGTAATTATTTACACCTGTTGCGTGTTTGAAACATTTCATCTAATTTGGTTAATTTTAAAGTTTAACAAAGTATATTGAATAAAAAAACAATGAAGCTGTATTTTTTATTGGTATACGAATTTTCATGAGGTTTTCACTAATATAGAAAGACTGAGAAACGAGGAAGGTTTTTATGAATAATTTGTCATGGGCGTAGCCAGGGCGGGTTGCCTATATTTTACTTGTTTAGTCACCTATTTTTTTGAATATATTTATTTTTGTTTAAAAGGGGCCTTTATCGAAACAAGTGTTCTATTTTCATCAAACTTAGCTAATGTTTGATGAAAACCGGTTCAGCCGTTCAAAAGTTATTGGCGTTTTACTCGTACTGTTAGAATCGGGGTATTTCCGCAAGATATCGTGTCATAATTACGTGTCTACTACTAGATAAATTATGTAGTTTAAAAAGCATGAAATAAAAACGTGTTACGGGTTATTTTTATTTAATAATTAATGTACACAGTATAATACATAAAGAGAACTCATAAAAAGAAAAAGAGTACAAACGCACTACTTATTTCTTAAGAAATTTCTGCTAGCAAAACTCTTTTTTTTAATTTTAAAATTTTACTTGTTGTACATACTTTGAAAGGTACTAGTATTAATGTTTAGTTTATCTAGTCAGGACAGAAAAAATATGTTAAAGAGGACTTTTTTTTTCTCAAGAGCCGATGTGTCAATCATGAGATAACTTTTACAGTAATAAAATAAATTTGCAAAACCACCATATTTATTCCTCCAATAAAAGCTACCTGAGTATTGAAATATCAGCTCTAAACCATTTGGTCGAATGATAAAATTCAATAGTAAAACCATTGTTGCTCCAATATATAATTAGTAATAAATGTAATAATGAACCCTCTCCTAGCCTCGCAAAAGACATAAACCAATAAATAAACGTCAAGTGCGCTGTAAACTACTGCTCACTTTTATTAATCTCCTCAAAGAGATCTTGAGTAACGTACGGCTTAATAAAACAATCGAGTTAATTACAATGCGAAATGTAATGAGACTCGCGTACAACTTATTTGTTTTATTTAAGCTAGTATTCTACATTCATTCACTTATTCGTATTTATATCGTACTTATAGAAAACACGTTTCATCGTAGATCCTACGTGATTTCTAGATGTAGATTTCCACGATTCTTAAATTTACGTCAGGCTTACCCTTTTAAATTAGGGATCTGTTTGACTCTTACTGACTAAAACCACACAGTGTTCTACAGCTAACTTTAGCCGGGGTGTTGGAGTGCTTGCTTATTTCATCACGCTCCCCCGGCCAGACATTGTCTCGCTTAAAATCATACAGACCCCGTCACTATCTGCAGCTGAAATTCCTCTAGAGAGGAGGAACACGGAGTGCTGTTATCTCGAGCAGTTCACTGTTCAGGCAACAGACTGTCGTCAGGCTTATCCTGCCCAACTCTTTTACCAAATTCATCAGCCTACAGCCTAGTCTATTGCTGGACGTAGCATCTCCAGTCACACGCCATTCAACTCAATTCTTGGCAAATCGCCTGCTCGTATGGTCGCTTCACCTGCCTGAGGGTATCTCACCTTACATTTACCGATTCACAGTCTCCAGTCAACTCACTTTACCTTTGTCTTAGCATAAGAAGTTGTCATAGTTCGTTTCCATACGAAAGAGAAGCATGTGTTACGTATTTTTCAATCCTACAACAATAAAATAAACCAACTCCACTGCCTCTCACAAGTTCTTTCAAATCTGGTGTACTGAAGTGGCCAGCATTGCCCAGACTAACAGAAAAAGGCAACTACAAAAAAAACGCTTACTGTTAACGCATGATCACAGGACAACCTGTGTGGACAGACACACAGACAATCAGGTCCAAAACAAATATTGTTGGACGTGGCAAACATTTGTCCCGGTGTGGGAATCGAACTGGCGATCCTGGGGATAGAAAGCAAACAATCAGCCACCGCGCCATTTGGGCTGTCAAATATTTGAGCATGCATTTTGAAAAGGAGACTGGCATTTTTACTCTTATTGAGAATTGATATGAAGAAAGAAATAGGAGTAAAACGTACTGGCTTTTTCCAGCTTTTTCAACTGCAGTAAAGTTGAAAATAACCTTACGGGAACAATAGCCGGATAAATGCCTTCTGTCTCCTTTCTCTTATATTCTCCTCTGGGAATCCTTTGTCTTAATCCAGGCCATGGTGCTAAACATGTCTACAGAATGTAGCAATCATAAATTAAATGGATAGGATAGGAAACAGGATAGCATTTAATTAAATAATAAATATTTTCACAAGAAATCTCTCTAGGCTCTCACACCCAATACCACTCATAGTAACTGTGTACTATTTATAGTTATTTCGCCGCACGTTTACTTAGAATTAGTGTAAAAACGTGTTAACCCATTTATTACACGTAATTGGTAAAATAATACATGTCAAAACGTGCCATAAAAAGTGGAAAACAGCAAAGTTAGCGAGTTCTCGGTACGCTTTCAGAGCAAAGCAAGATTAATGTTCGCTTCTGCGGCGCTACCAACAATCCAACTCACTTTACTACGGTTTGAGTATTAATATTTATTACGTTTTGTACGTTTTGCTAAACCAATGACTTGTTGCCAGTAATGGACTGCTTGTCACATTTTTACCACAACCTTTTTGTACTTCTAATTGAAAATGGTTCATAGAAGCTGCTTATAGTGTTTTAATGCTTACTCACATCCTGGCATTTTGTTCATCATCAGCATCATCATCATCATTTCAGCCGAAATACGTCCACTGCTGGACATAGGCCTCCCCCAGGCGTTGCCACATTGACCGATCCCGTGCGTCTCGAATCCAGCGCATTCCAGAACTTTTCGGCCTGAAACATTTTGTACACTAAATTATAACGCAGAACGCTACAGACATTAGTAACAAAAAATACACTCTATACTACTTAAATTTGTTATCCCAATTTCTTTAGGATTGCCCCACTTCAGATTACATCAAAGATGCCCAATCCAGACTGAATTTCTTCCAAGGTGGCCAATTTAGGAGACTGTCCGTCGACGTGGGAGATATTATAGCACACAAGTGCACTTTGTAAGCAGAACTGCAAGTTTAAACTCTTGATCTACAAAAAAGCGTGAAACCCAAAATAAACGCGTAATGACTCCTCTCTGTGAAGAGGGAATGGGCCATAATCCACCAAACGGGCCCAGTGCGGGTAGGTGGATGTCTTCGAATTTTTTGGTTCTAGGATATGCCGGTTTCCGTTTCTCCACCGTTTTTTAGAGCGCGTTGACGCATTATAAGAAGACAATTAGAAAACAACAGACCTTCTGCATTTCCTTCTGGCCAAACACCTAGATATTGGAGACATAAACCCTATTTCCTTAGAACAGGGTTACTACCTACTGAGACAGTTGTAACACGGCACATTTGTCATAGCACGTGCGTGTCGCGTGTGACCCTAGCTCGTTCCACACACGACTGCGCCGTGGCGAGCCGGCGATTTATGTACTACTCGGACCTTCACGCCGCCATGTTACAACGTGTTTCTGAAATAGACTAACACCCGGTTTAACGAAAGAATTACAAATTGAACGCGAGTCAAGTCATGCGATTGGCTGTTAAAAAAATCATTCAAAATTGCGATAATATTTGTCAGAAACTGGACCTTTTTGTCATACTAGCTTCTGCCAGTGGCTTCGCCCGCGTGAAAAGTGTTTTATCATCCCAAGTGAACATTATACCATGATAAAAACAATAATCTATCTTTTCGCCATTGATGTATTAAAAAGGGGAAGATACGGTACTGAACACAGCGCTTGGTCCTACTAGACTAAGTGAATGCCCGTAGCGGGCACTCAGGCGATTTCGCTCGCACTACAGCGCCGTCTCCTATCTCTGTCCTTGTCTATCGGTAACTGTAGGTTGCCGATAACTGGTGCGCCGAGCCCAGGTTTTTTGATCGCGATGTTAGCGCGTAACGTATCTTCCCCTTTTTAATACATCAATGCTTTTCGGCAATTTTTTTCCAGATCTACTCAGCCGTTCTAGCCTGATTGATTAATAAACCTATCCATCTATTCATCAAAACTTTAGCATTTATAATACATATTAGTAAGATAAGATTATCTATAAGAGAGAAATTTTATGAATATCTAACTATGACGTCAGTATTTCCAAAGTTATTACCCACTTACATTTAGCAAGTTCTGTAAATTTTGGGGTAGGTTTATTTTACCTTGAACGAGAATCCCTGTTTGGCACTTTTTCTAGAGTCTCTGGGCCTTTAGGCAGAAGCGGTGGTCAAAGTATTTTCTTTTTATGCTCTATAGGCTCGCGCTTGACCACTATCTCACCTCATGGTACGCGATGATGTGGTCGACGGTGAAGCACGCTTGCCTAGAAAAAGCTATTCACGCTTGACTTAAAGACCCCTAGATTGTAGCCCAGACTCTGGCAGGGAATTCCACTCCGTAGCTGTACGCATAATAAAAGTGTTCCCAAAACGTTTTGTGCGTATGAGTGGGATGTCCACCATGTACCGATGGCATATCGCCGTACTTCTGGTAGTCCGATCATGAAACGGGCTAGGTGGAATTAGTTCATGCAATTCCATCGCACTCTCCCAGAAAAGTAACCGATAAAAAACCGACAAGCTAGCAACTCAGCGACATGCCAAAATATAAACGATTGGTTACGTAATATATCGATAGCACTTGGATTCTCTTACATTTTTATAATCGCTGTCACGATGCTATGTCACTAAAACCCCAGACGGGCGAGCACGGCCTAAGTGATAATAGGCTTGAGTCACACATTTTATCACGGTTTTTGCTATCAAACTGTGATAAAAATGTGTGACTCAAGCCTGTCACAGTAGGCCGTGCTCGCCCGGTAGGTTCTCTTACGAGGCAGATGATATATGGCTTGTATACCATATATTACAATTCTGTGTGAAACGTTTGAGGCTAGGAAGGAATATTTAGAAGCTTGCCTGAAAAGGGAATACCATCAGTGGTGCCGTTCTCGAAACATAAGTTCAATGTCTCTTCAAAGTTATAGAATAAATAAGGGAGCACACTCTGCTTTTGAATTGTGTGCGGTCTCTTGGGCGAGATCCGAAGCCAATTTTACAAAATGCCACTTTTCTTCTGTTTTTCTTGCCATGTCCTAAATAAACATAATTTCTAAGTTCACTTTCATGAATCCATTATTTATTCAAGTTTGTTACAAGTCTTAACTCAACAGAAACTACATTTGCTTTTATCAAATTCTATTTACTAACTCGAAACTGTTTAACTTTCAGCTCAAAACTTGCTCCTGCGTAATCCCACTTCAAACACTCCCAGTTGGCGGCGTCTAATCTTATTACAAATATAAAGCCGAAGAATAAATATTCAAACAAGAAACAGATCCATGGAATCAATTCAAAGGAAAACACAAGACCACAAAACGAGGCACACGAATAAAGTCCCTCAATTAATCCGGAACATTTTATTTAAAAAGCCGCCTCGAAGGACCGCGGAGTGGTATTACAGTTCGAATTTCAATTTCAAATGAATGTACTTCTACTTTAACGATGCTCTTTGTAAGGAACGCGATAATATACATATGTCTTTTGCTACATAACTATATACATTTCTGGCAACTCTGTTGTGCTGAGTTTTATGAGATTCGCATTGTCGTGGTTTTAAGTTCGCACTTGTAGCACTAAACGTTAAAAGTTTTTCAAAGATGGTTCCTTCCAACGTGCAGGAATTCTCTTGAACCCTGCATATTCCCGCCCATTGTCAGAGCGTGCTTTGTTTAAACTAGTCGTGTGGTCGTTAGCAAGCGTACGAACATTCAGACATCACATAACTGAATCTCAATCAGAGACTAGGCAAAGGGTCTCTCTAACAACGGTGGTTATGGTCAAAATGTAAGGGATTAATCACGTGACATTTCTGACGTTTTTGACATTTTTGACGCGTCGCCATTGCGTTTAGTTGTTAGAAAGTCATTTGTCTAGGATTCTAAGATGAATTCTTTATCTAATTTATTATTACTGATATCGAAAACCAATTATATTTTTATCTCTTTATAGTAAAGTCACGCACTCCTATTACATCACGACGAACTAAATCGCTAATTAACTCGATCTTTCGCTACTATAAACATTTTATACAACACATCAACGGTTATAAACAGGTTACCGGTAACATAATAGCTACCAAATACATGTCGCCGGCCCCGGGCAATAAAGCGGTAATCGCCGGTTACGCCCTTTTTAATGTTATTTGATTTTTGGCTTCTCTGAGTATCAATCTATCACTCCATTTTTTTTCGGATTTTTTTATTAATATTCCTGTAAAATAAATGAAAATAACGACTTTATTGCATGGGAAATTCTCTTATGACTAAGTTATGTATTATTGCATTACTCTAAGAAACATAACACAAACAACCAGTAAACATCTTTACACTAAATTTGTAAACGATGAGAAACAGTAATATATTTAACCACGTTTTTGAAAATAAGCTTATCATATCAATAAACTGTAAACACTTAATACAATGTATTCACGAGAGATTTTATTCTGTACAACCTATTACGCCTTTCTTCCCGTAAATTTATTGTAGCCCCGGCGTCGTATTGTCATGTTACGCTGAACGAAATACGCAGAAAGGTTGGGGTTGTAAAGATAAGATGTAGAAATACTCTTCATGAAGCTGAAATTTGGCAGATGGGTAGTTTAATCATCTTCATCAACTACCTGCCTCTGACCCATGTTACTCGGGATCGACGCAACACGTTTTCTTCTTCCATACAGTCCTGTCCCCTGTCACGCCATCACTGACTTCCTTTTCTTTCATATCACTCCTCACACAATCCGTCTATCTTTTCTTTGACCGTCTTCTCCCTCTCCATCCACATTTATATTCATAACTCTTTTAGTAACATGCGTTTCATCCCTCCTCATCACATGCCATACGAGAATAAACGGTTTCCTGACGCCACTTTCAAACTACCTCTAATATACTCATTTCTCACTTTATCCATTCTCGTCACTCCTCACATCCATCTCAACATTATCATCTCTGCTACATGCAATCTCTTTTCATCCATCTTTTTCATAGCTCAACATTCTGATCCATACAGTACGACAGGTCTAATCACGCTCTTGTAAATTTTCTCATCATGGTGCATCCGTGGGTCGCAAGTTGTTCCAGTGACCTGTGTTCATTTCATCCATCCCGAGTTGATTCGGTGCGTAACATCTCGGTCTATCTCACCATCCACGGAACTCGAGAGATCGCCAGAATCACAGAACAAGTATTCTGTTTTATTTCTGCTCAATTCCCAGCCCTGTGCCAGCCCTTCACTCTCTTGTCTGTACCACCAAACCTCCAATCTGGACCTCTAGGCCACTCTCGGCAACCAGCACAATGTCGTCGGCAAACATCAGGAAGCCTCTTCCTGTATCTCCGACGTCTGAGCGTCCATTATCATCAGGAAGAGGTAAGGACTGAGATCCGCCTCTTGCTGCAAGTCGACTGCCACACTGAAGCTGACAGTAGTGCCCATTGTAGATCGGACTGGGGTACTGCATCGACTGTACATCCCTCGGACCAACTGTACATACTTCCCAGGTACACCTTTCTTCTTAAGGGCCCACCACAAAACCTCACGTGGCACCCGCTAGTATGCCTTCTCAAGGTCAATGAACACCATGTGCAAGTTTTTATGTGCACCTCTGTATTTCTCGCACAACTGGCGGATTGCGAAAATGGCATCCGTTGTACTCCGACCAGGCATAAAACCGAATTGGTTATGCGATATTTCACTCTCTTCTCTCAGCCGCCTTTCAATAACTTTCTCCCAAGCTTTCATACTATGTGACATTAGCTTTATTCCTCAATAGTTGTTGCACTCTAGGACATCACCTTCGTTTTTAAAGATGGGCACCAGCGAACTATTGCACCATTCATCAGGTATAGCTTCTTCCCGTAACAAATTATTGAAGAATAAAGCTTACCACACTTTCTTCTTAAGGGCCCACCACAAAACCTCACGTGGCACCCGCTAGTATGCCTTCTCAAGGTCAATGAACACCATGTGCAAGTTTTTATGTGCACCTCTGTATTTCTCGCACAACTGGCGGATTGCGAAAATGGCATCCGTTGTACTCCGACCAGGCATAAAACCGAATTGGTTATGCGATATTTCACTCTCTTCTCTCAGCCGCCTTTCAATAACTTTCTCCCAAGCTTTCATACTATGTGACATTAGCTTTATTCCTCAATAGTTGTTGCACTCTAGGACATCACCTTCGTTTTTAAAGATGGGCACCAGCGAACTATTGCACCATTCATCAGGTATAGCTTCTTCCCGTAACAAATTATTGAAGAATAAAGCTTACCACGACCATCCATCGACGCGCAATATCTTGCATACTTCAACTGGTATCCCGTCCGGACCAACTGCCTCACCATTCTTCATTCCATTTACTGCTATTCTTACTTCCTCCATACTAGCTATACCACTCCAGTTATTTTCCTCATTCATCAGTTTTTCAAAGTATTCCTTCCACCTATCCTTAATTTTTTCATCATCAGAAAGAATCATTCCAGCCTCATATTTTATACATCTTATCTGACAGACATCTCTCTTCTCCCTTTTCTCTCTAGCTCTAGCAAGCCGGTACAGGTCCTATTGGCCTGCTGGACTATTCAGCGCGTGTTAGCAAAGAAAAGATATTTGTATATTTAAATTTTAAGGGGGGAAATGGGTGCAGCTGTACTTTGTATGTATTTTTTTATTGTGGCGTGCGATTTGGTTGAAACTTTGCAGGAATGTTTTTGGCAATAAATTATTGAGGACTGCATATTATTTTTTTCAATCTACTCCTAAAAGGGGTTGAAGTGGGGTACTATAGTTTTATGGGGAAATTAAGAGTACCGGTTATGTTTATGTGAAATATTGATTATGAAATGCGACTTAATGTGTATTTTACACATTAAGGACAAAATAAATAATAGATGGCACAATATTAACAGGTATTAGAAAAGGGAAAAGCGTGTTCATTAGTCGAATTCCAATAATCTCCAATGATCTTCCATTTCAATTTAAAAGACTCAAGTTCCCAATCAATAGCAATAGCAAAACTGAGTAATAATAATTATTAACCACAGCTCGCGGGTAGCAGGTAGCAGAGGTGCATTTGAAAAACCATGGTACACCCACGACCAGCTATACATAGCATATGCCCTTATGTCCAGGGCCCAGAATGTATTAGCGCCAAATGGAAGGACATAATACATAGTATAAAATATTGTACCCATGTGTAGCGTCCTAAAATGTTGTGCCCATGATTAATGGCATAACTAAGGAATGTCAATTACCTGCAGATACAATTTAAGATAGAGTGGTAACTTCAATTCGCGGGCAAGCAGAACCTATGATTCTGTAGATTCTTCTTGCTGTACTTGGATACACTATACAGGCTGAGTTTTCCAAGTGGGCGTGGATGGTCAAATCAGACACTATGAAGAATAGCGAAAACACTCAAAGGAACACACGGGGCCGATTTTGATGAAAACTAAAACTGCAACATTGAATATTGCTCTCTCCTGTATATCGACAACCAGAATTGCTTATAAAAATTTAGCAGTTAATAAATAAAGTAGTTTATAAAAATTATATGAATTTATTCAAGTTAAAGTAGCATAATGTTTTTATTTTTTTAAGGATTTGTCTGTTTTATTTTTGTTTGCAAAGTTTAATACTTAATACAAATTAACAAAAAATAAAAAAAAATAAAAATCAAAAAATACTGTTTAAAATTATTAAAAATAAAAATAAATTACAATATAAGGTTAGTCTGTTACGATGGTTACATAAAAATATGTTTCATTGATAGGATTCTAAAATAGCGATTAGTGCATGATACAGCTAAGCTTTGGCTATAAAATTTCCCTGAAAAAGGTGGTAATCGGCCATTACGCTCGAGATCTAAAGTGGAAATTACGTCGTATTACATACTTACATTCCTAAATCTCAGTGGTCGGTGTGTCTAAAAAGTCGTTAATGATGTTACAATTTAAACGGTATCGTCTATAATTTGTATTATATATTTTTTTAATTATTTCTTTAATTTTATATACTATTACAATTATTTTTTAATGGTTAAATTGGTAAAAAAATTAGCTTTCATTTGACACATTGAACTCCTGTTGTGGATTACTTTACGGTGTAATATAAATAAATTAGCTTCTTTTATTTCTCCTGTAAAATTTGATTTTTGATATTACCGCTTTATTGCCCGGGGCCAGCGATGTTATTTAAATACAAATGAGCGTAATCCTTAAGAAACGTAACCAGACGTATAATACAGGATGTAACGGTGGTCTGGTGGCATATATAGTGCTTTTCTCAAAAGAATGCAGGGAAATGAAAAAGTTGTTTAATTTCCATAATTTTTCAAGTTAATGCCGTTTTTAACATGAACTCAGCATGGAATAAATTGCCCATAATGTAGATGGCTTTTTAGTTTTAGCAATCTCATTAAAATACGCTAAAAATACTGTTTCGGAGAAAATGTTCACTTTTTTAACGTTTTTCCAAATCATAAAATTTTCATATACATATATATTTTATTATTATATTATTCATATTTTTCTTTTGACTTTGCTGGAAGTAGGTTTTCCATTGCCAATTTGGCTTCTGATCTTAAATCTGGCGGAGTACAATCAATCTCCATTACACTCTTTGAACCGTTGGAACTCATTTTAATTATTAAATTTATATTTATTAAATATTTAAATAACAAATCAAGACCAATTTTCAGCTTTGCCGCCGATTTTCTATTTATCATTTGTGCCGAAAGGCAAACGCATTTACGGCTATTCAGCCACGTGAACGCAATTTGTACTAAGCAAAGAGACTTACTTTGGTTTGCCAAGAATGAACGAAGAAAAAGAGATCCAATCAAAGAGTATCTAATAACCCCAGCACGCCGTTTCATACAACATTGCTGGAGCGTTGTAATGTTCCAAATTCAAAAAACGCTCCAGCAATGGATTTGATTTTCTTAGTCCGTAAATTCGGTACCTCGCGTGTTCTTTTTTCTAAAATAATGAGAATATTTCCATGCATGTTTGAGAAAAAGATTTTTTTAATTGAAAAATATTTAAAACTGCTTTAGCATGGATTTGAACAACTTTTGTCAATGGGGGAATTGTATATACATTAAAAAACCCCAAAAAAAAAATTACATATAAAATATCATGTGCTGATTAAAATTAGTATGGGACGTACAATTTATTTTTGAGAATACACTATTTTTTTAAGAAAATGGTTTATTTGCACTGGCAGCAGCAGTTTTAAAATACGACTACGAGTACCCATTAGCAATACATCCTGTATATACAAAGGTATAAACTCGCGGTTAAGTCAAAAGTTTTTTTAACAACCTGTAATCGGATTTCACTTATTTTTAGTATTATTAATAAGCTTGCATTTGACCACTATCTCACATGATGGTAAGCGAAGTGCGGTCGACGATGTAGCACGCTTGCCAAGAAGTAACCTATTCACTCTTGACTTCAAAACCCCCTAAAATGTTGTAGCTATCAGGAAACACAGAATCCAGCAGGGAATTCCACCCCTTAGCTATTGCACGCACAATGAAACGTATTACCAAAACGTTCAGTCATTCATTCCTCCCTCTTCTGATGTCAACCACGGTATTGTGGACTTGAAACCAATTATTTATTGCGTGATTATGAACTTCACGACCACAGTTGAGAGTGTCTCGACCACGAAGGTATTTTATTGATATTTCTGTGGCGTTAGCTGATGAAGGGCCGATTTCACCAATGAAGCTAATCGTGATTAGTTCAACTAAACTCAGTTTATGCAAATCATCATCATCATCAGCCTTTTTCAATGTTCCCACTGCCAAACAGACCTCCTCTCTGTGAGAGGGAATGGGCCGTAATCCACCACGCGGGCTCAATGCGGGTTGGTGGGTCACATGTATTCGAATTTTTGTTTTTAGGACATGCCGGTTTCCTCATGATGTTTTACTTCACCGTTTTGAGAGCAGTGGTGGTGAAATAATTTACACAAAGTAAAGCGCCTGCCTGGGTTTGAACCCATGACCTACAACGTATAAGTCACGGCCGATACAACTAAGCCACCACTGCACTGCAAATATAGCGTGCAAAGCTTACTGATTAGTTGAGACCGCTGAGAAACTACCAATCAGAACGCTACATTTGCTTGAACTGAGTTTAGTTAAACTTATCGCGTTTAGTTTCATTGGTGAAACCGGCCCTAAGGCTGTGAAAATAATAGAAATGAGAAATATTGAGTTATGTCAAAGAACAATGGTCTGTACCGAATGTGGTCACATTTAACATGTGCAGTATTAAATAGGAAATAGAAATGTATGTGATTACTAACAGGATAATCTTTACCAAAAATAAAAAGTGTCATTAAAAAGCCTTGTATTTCATCAGCTCTTGATACTGACACACATTATCATTATCTCAACCACAGAACATTAACTGACCACAAATTATCATATAAAACTGAAGACAATAGACGAGAAACAACAACAACTGTATTGACTGTAGTGGACCATAATCCAACCGCAGACCATTTTATGTACGAGTAGATTTAAACTTAAAGGCGTCTCGGAAAATGAGGCTATTCGCTGCAATGTAGCAAATACATGTGATAGTGGTGGTAAGGGGTGCTTCGCAGCAAAATTCCCATTTTTTAGCCGCTATTAACTTTGAATCGACTTGTAATACATGACCATAACTTGACTTCTAAGAAAGTAAAAGCTTTACGTAACTGTTACTGTGCCTTAATTGCTAGCTGTTTCTGATAATCATACTAATTATAATATTTAATTAATGTTTATTTTAATACGGAGTAAATTGCCTGCCGTGTTTTTTAAATTATCTGATCGGAGAGTTTTAATTAAAATGTATATTTTTTTATTCGTAATAAATTTATCGCTATATTAATCTTTTATTTTTCTTTCTCTTTACACACCTACCGTTACTTTTCAATTTGTATTTTTTTGTTATTTCTATATCTTTATTATTATTTTTATTATTTTTTTTTTCATGTCTAAATTACGTTGGATATATTTATTTAAGAAGGGATCTTTAAAATTCTATGTACAATTTAACAAATTACTATAATCTCCAATTCGAGGGGATCGGCGTTGAAGGCTGAAATACAGGCTATGCCTAGTTTGGCCTCAAATGCTAATATTTTGTGTAATTTACATTATGTCTAAGCACTTCATTTGTTTAATATGTACAATTTTTTTTTTTTTTTTGTGAATAAATATATTATATTATTATATTATATATTATATTTCTCCTTATTGTAAAACTAGCTTTGTCTGCGGTTTTGCTCAAGAGACTGGGTATCCGTTTGGCTATATATAGTTTACAGCCCACGCTTTATACATGTAGACTACTGAAAGAAGTTTTTACTACACAAAAGGTTTAGTACTGGCCACTTCCTCCCTGGATTCAAACACGAATTTTGACAGAAAAACAAGAGTGTGTTCGAATCCAGTCAAGTGGCCAAATTTCATAAAAAATACTTTTTAACAAAAAATCAAACCGGCTCCCAAAAAAAACACTATATAGCGAAAAATAACTTTATTTTCCGAAGTTTTCGGTTATTCGACACCGACTTCGGAAAATAAAGTAATTTTTCGCTATATAGTGTTTTGATTTTACTCTTTTTAGTTTTGGTAGGTACCTCCAATTAACATGAAAGTCATTTATAGCCAAAGTGCATCTCATGACGATTCCAATAAGCCCAAACACGACTAGGGTAGGTACATTGTTTAATTTTGGAGTTGCAGTGGCCATTGTGGTCTTCTTTGTTAGTTCCACTTCACCAAATGATACTTCTGGTTCTGAGAGCAAATGATGAAAATACCAAAATCGCATTTTTGATGAAAATACCAAAATCGCTATATGTATGCCTATAAAATTTGAGGAGTTCCCTCAATTTATCTAGGATCCCATCATCAGGTCCTGGTTTTCTTATAAAGAAAGAAAGAAAGAAAATATATTTATTTAGCACAGACTAAAAGACACACAATATACTACCCACCCTTGGGATATCTTCTTTCCAACAAAAAAAAGAAAAATCAAAATCGGTTCATAAACGACGAAGTTATCCGCGAACACATAAAAAAATATACCTACTGTATAAATATACGGTCGAATTGAGAAACCTCCTCCTTTTTGGGAAGTCGGTTAAAAATAAAATGATACACACTGCAATACAACTGTGCCTTCCATAATACAATAGGTATCACTTTAGACCCCGACTGCGTTTTAATCTCACCCACCATCTAAGTATGACAAACACATAATCTACTTCCACACCCACAACTAATACGTTTGAGGACTACTTATTTTGAACAAAACTTATTCCGATCCAACTAAAAGAAAACATAAACCCGGATTATGATAAACATTGGAATAAGCAAACAGATATAAAGCTCTTTGGTCTAGTGGTAGCAAGAGCTACTCCTGCTCATGAGATTCTGGGTTCGAATGCAGAGTCGGGCAAATTGTAATTGAGTTTATCCATTTGGAATTTCTTAGTAGCAACCTAGAGAGACTGTGGACTTTGTGCCCGGTAAATGACAATACGCTCGCCCCTACAACATATATAGGACTTAAAAGTAACTGGAGAAATTTATTTATTTAAGTTTACATGTCTAACTTTACTGATCACACCTAAGGCGTTATACAATGCGAAAAAAAAAACACATACAAAAATTAGGCAAAATTCAATATATATATATACAAATAAAAACTAATAAAAAGATAAAACACGAGATTACGAAAAACATAGAAGTTAAAATACAAAAAAGACACAATACAGAAATAATAATGTACTAAGAATACCTATCAATTATTCACTAATCATCTAACATTCTAACTTTCATCTATCTTCTCACAAAAACTTTAATATTTACGACACACATCTATCCATCTACCAGCAGACAGGTCACAACTCTCGAAATGAAGGTGTACTCTGCTTAACCCTTCAGGAAAAACCGGTGTGATGTTATGTTATGATCGATCGGCTTAGCGCAACACATTGTCTTCTTCCATACTGTCTTGTCCCCTGTCACGCAATCTCTGACTCCTTTTTCTTTCATATCACTCCTCACACACAACTAACATGACCTTATCATCTTCCTGCCTTTATCCCATGTTACTTGGGTCAGCGCAACACGTTGTCTTCTTCCATTCCGTCCTGTCCCCTGTCACGCAATCTCTGACTCCTTTTTCTTTCATATCAGTCCTCACACACAACTAACATGACCTTATCATCTTCCTGCCTTTATCCCATGTTACTTGGATCAGCGCAACACACTGTCTTCTTCCATACCGTCCTGTCCCCTGTCACGCAATCTCTGACTCCTTTTTCTTTCTTATCACTCCTTGCACACAACTAACATGACCTTATCATCTTCCTGCCTTTATCCCATGTTTCTTGGGTCAGCGCAACACATTGTCTTCTTCCATACTGTCCTGTCCCCTGTCACGCAATCTCTGACTCTTTTTTCTTTTATATCACTCCTCACACACAACCAACATGACCTTATCATCTTCCTGCTTTTATCCCATGTTACTTGGGTCAGCGCAACACACTGTCTTCTTCCATACCGTCCTGTCCCCTGTCACGCAATCTCTGACTCCTTTTTCTTTCTTATCACTCCTCACACACAACTAACATGACCTTATCATCTTCCTGCCTTTATCCCATGTTACTTGGGTCAGCGCAACACGTTGTCTTCTTCCATACTGTCCTGTCCCCTGTCACGCAATCTCTGACTCCTTTTTCTTTCATATCACTCCTCACACACAACTAACATGACCTTATCATCTTCCTGCCTTTATCCCATGTTACTTGGGTCAGCGCAACACGTTGTCTTCTTCCATTCCGTCCTGTCCCCTGTCACGCAATCTCTGACTCTTTTTTCTTTCATATCACTCCTCACACACAACTAACATGACCTTATCATCTTCCTGCCTTTATCCCATGTTACTTGGATCAGCGCAACACACTGTCTTCTTCCATACCATCCTGTCCCCTGTCACGCAATCTCTGACTCCTTTTTCTTTCTTATTACTCCTCACACACAACTAACATGACCTTATCATCTTCCTGCCTTTATCCCATGTTTCTTGGGTCAGCGCAACACTTTGTCTTCTTCCATACTGTCCTGTCCCCTGTCACGCAATCTCTGACTCCTTTTTCTTTCATATCACTCCTCACACACAACTAACATGACCTTATCATCTTCCTGCCTTTATCCCATGTTACTTGGGTCAGCGCAACACACTGTCTTCTGCCATACCGTCCTGTCCCCTGTCACGCAATCTCTGACTCCTTTTTCTTTCTTATCACTCCTCACACACAACTAACATGACCTTATCATCTTCCTGCCTTTATCCCATGTTACTTGGGTCAGCGCAACACGTTGTCTTCTTCCATACTGTCCTGTCCCATGTCACGCAATCTCTGACTCCTTTTTCTTTCTTATCACTCCTCACACACAACTAACATGACCTTATCATCTTCCTGCCTTTATCCCATGTTACTTGGGTCAGCGCAACACACTGTCTTCTGCCATACCGTCCTGTCCCCTGTCACGCAATCTCTGACTCCTTTTTCTTTCTTATCACTCCTCACACACAACTAACATGACCTTATCATCTTCCTGCCTTTATCCCATGTTACTTGGGTCAGCGCAACACGTTGTCTTCTGCCATACCGTCCTGTCCCCTGTCACGCAATCTCTGACTCCTTTTTCTTTCTTATCACTCCTCACACACAACTAACATGACCTTATCATCTTCCTGCCTTTATCCCATGTTTCTTGGGTCAGCGCAACACTTTGTCTTCTTCCATACTGTCCTGTCCCCTGTCACGCAATCTCTGACTCCTTTTTCTTTCATATCACTCCTCACACACAACTAACATGACCTTATAATCTGCCTGCATTTATCCCATGTTACTTGGGTCAGCGCAACACGTTGTCTTCTTCCATACTGTCCTGTCCCCTGTCACGCAATCTCTGACTCCTTTTTCTTTCATATCACTCCTCACACACAACTAACATGACCTTATAATCTGCCTGCATTTATCCCATGTTACTTGGGTCAGCGCAACACGTTGTCTTCTTCCATACTGTCCTGTCCCCTGTCACGCAATCTCTGACTCCTTTTTCTTTCATATAACTCCTCACACACGACTAACATGACCTTATCATCTTCCTGCCTTTATCCCATGTTACTTGGGTCAGCGCAACACGTTGTCTTCTTCCATACTGTCCTGTCCCCTGTCACGCAATCTCTGACTCCTTTTTCTTTCACATCACTCCTCACACACAACTAACATGACCTTATCATCTTCCTGCCTTTATCCCATGTTACTTGGGTCAGCGCAACACGTTTCCTTCTTCCATACCGTCCCCTGTCACGTCCTGTTCTCAGACAGTCCATCAATATTACAGAACCCATTTCTAGCTGTTTAGTTGTGCACACATCACGTAAAATGTTCGGAACCAATGTAGATAACTATAATACATAAAAATATTGCGTAACTTTATTTATTCATCACAATCGGTTCACTCTATCAAAAGTTAGATGAATTTAAAGTGTTCTAGAAGTAAAATATCACAACACGCAATCCAGATACTCGGACAGTTGAACTCCATAATTTATGATAGATGACGTTGTGCATTTGACCTCATTTTCTAAATGGCGGTGTTAAGATTCTCGTCGGAAGAATGACACCAGAAAATTAATTTATAAAAATGTTATGGTATGAAAAACAAAAATAAAATGCTAACATTAACATTAGAAACGGGATATTTACCATGTTTACTGTTTGTTGTGAGTTTCCGATATTTGTAACTATCCAATTTTAAACATAGTAAATATCCCGTTTCTAATGTTAATGTTAGTGTTAGTTTAAAAACTTATAAAAATAAAATGGTCAGCTTAAGATAAATATTGGAATAAGAAAATAGGAATAAAGTGCTCTACAGAACTAATTTAAATCTCATTTCGAACCTGAGTTCTTGAATATCGAATAAGATTGAAAGATCGAAGGTTGAGGCTCACCTCAACCTTTGATCTTTCAATCTTATTAGATATAGGGATAAATATCAGCATTTTTAATTGCTTTACAGGGTTGTAGACGCGCATTACCTAATAGAAAAATATTTTGTCCATCATTTAAATTTTGACAATGAGTCGAAATTATTTATTACTATATTTAAACAAATTATTTCTAACAATAACATTAATTGTCTTGTAACATTAACTTATTAACATAATTATTAAATGTTTTTTTTATGATTTGTTGTTTATAAAGAAATATTTATAATTGTAAATAGAAAGTGTGTAGAAAATTTAATAAACGGAATAATAATACTTGAAATTGACTATAACTTTTTCCAGCGGCTTTGCCCGTGTGACAGTCGGAATTGTTTCTTCCAAGGGAACATACTGCCGAGATAAAAAAAGTCCTATCCAGGACATGGTCTTTCCGAGTGCCAAGTTTCATTTAAATCCGTTCAGGAGATAAGACGTAAAAAAGGACGTAACAAACAGAATGGGCGTTACTTTCATCATCATCAACATCATTTCAGCCGAAAGACGTCCACTGCTGGATATAGGCTTCCCCCAGGCGTCGCCACATTGACTGATCCCGTGCGTCTCGCATCCAGCGCATCAAGTCATCGGTCCACCTAGTGGGAGGCCTTCCAACGCATCGTACGGTTCGCGGTCGCCATTCCAGAACTTTTCAGAAAGCAATGTGCCCTGCCCACTGCCACTTAAGTTTCGCAATTCTTCGGGTTATGTCGGTAACTTTGGTTCTCCTGTGGATATCCTCGATTCTGATGCAACAACGAAACTCCGAGCATAGCTCTCTCTATTGCCCTTTGGTTGACTTTTAGCTTTCTGATAAGACCCATTGTGAGCGACCACGTCTCCGTCCCATAGGTGATCACTGACAACACACACTGGTCATAGAGTTCCTTTACATTTATAATATTAGTATGGGATTATCATCATCATCTTCCCCTGTTACTTAGATTTATCACAAGACGATTTCTTCTTTCATTATATGTCATTAACTATCAATATTACACCTCTCTCGGACTTCCTGGTAAGAACAGCTAGTCCTATTGTATCGAACCTCACACCTAATCTGCAAATTTTAAGTACATCTTAACGACACGATACCTAATTAATTATTTCCTTACTACTAAAGTGTGCCTTGCAGAATTATATGGACGTAATAGGGATGGCTGTTTGGAATAATTTCCTTTTACTTAGGTGTTGACAAGAGCAGTGGTGGCCCAGTGGTATTGGCGGCGACTTACAAGTTGTATGTCGTGGGTTAGAACCCAGGCAGGCGCTTTACTTTGTGTAAATTATTTCATCACCTTTGCTCTCAAAAACGGAGGAGGAAAACATAGTGAGGAAACTGGCATGTTTTAGAACCAAAAATTCGATAACATGCGACATCCACTCACCCCCACAGCCTGTCCCCCCTCTCACAGAGAGGAGGCCTGTGTCCCAGCAGTGGGAACGTAAAAGGCTGATGATGATGATGACTTTGGTGTTGACAGGTAATGACTTTGTAACTGTCTCCCTGCCTTCAGATTTTGCATCGGAATAAGCTAAACAACATTCGATGCTATGGCAAGGTATATATTTTATCCACCATCACACACACTAACACCCCCACAATTTGACTACGCACAGATCTCCACACACGAGAAATACTCTCAACATCATCTTTAGTATTATTTGTTATTTTTAACCAAACTTGTACTGATAGTGTTATTAATTATGGCTTTACTATGGAAGAGCGGAGTCTCCTAACACAGGCATTATTTGCTTAAAAGGAAGCTCCAGACACTAAAACCTTATGTAAACTGAAGCATCAGTAAACTTTATTTATTTTATTATTAATTTTTATATGTTTAAATTTTCGGTGATCGGCCTCGGAGCATCGAAGCGCAGTTTTGTCTGGAGCACCGAGCATTTAAATAAATATATCTTACTAGCTGTTGCCCGCGGCTTCGCTCCCGTGGACCACCCCACTGTACCCGTTTTGGGGATTAAAAAATAGCCTATGTCACTCAGGAATAATGTAGTTTTCTATTGGTGAAAGAATTTTTCAAATCGGTCCAGTAGTTTCGGAGCCTATTCGGTACAAACAAACAAAAAATCTTTCCTCTTTATAATATTATTAGTATTGTAATTAGTATAGATTATTAGTATATAAGTATTAGTATAGATTTCGATTCTATGAAATTCTATGAATATGAACTATCAAATTCAATTGATAAATTTAAAATCCTCTGCCATCTCGTCCGCAAGTCTGCGGATGATTATGGTGCTATGTATGATCCTAGGTATATGATAGTGTAATACCCCCTAATTGCGAAAAAGGGGGTCCATTCATCCTTGCCCAGAAGCTCTAGACATTCAAGTGACATCCTAATATCGAAAGCGTCACCATAGCGATTGGGGAAAATACAAATATGTATGGGAATGTCAAGCAATATCGAAATGTCACGTGATCCTTTCTTTCTTTCTTTTGGCATTTTGACCATCGCCATTGGGGATACAACATCACTTTGTCTAGAATCATCTTGTCATCATTATCATCTGCCTTTTAATGTCCCACTATTGGGAAACATGCCACAGGCATTTTTTCAATTTATGGTTCCCGAAACTATCAATCTCGGTTGTGACTGTGAGTAGATTTTACAATACAATTGCTTATTAAAACATAAATTAATTAAGCAACGTGCAGTTTTCGTGGGCGCCCCATTTATGACCTGGATTCGGCTCCCATGGCCCGTCGGAGTGGTTTTATTTTGACTCAATACTTTACTTTTACTACTCGAATGACCTCCGGACGAGTAAACGAGAAAAAAATATTGAAGGGCTCCGCCGGTGTATACCCGACTGACGAACGGCTACGTGGGACGACGCAGATATTTTGTGGCGTAACAAAAAGTTGGTTAATGTATCGATTATTATTTTCATATTTAGTAGTTGCTATGTAATATTAATTAATTGAATGTATTAGATAAACCTGTGTTCTTTTTGTTAAGTTTGTAACCGAATCTTAAGTTTATCGTAAAAGTACACAAAAGTGGATTTAGATATATATCGTTAATTCAGAGTAATCATTTCAGAACGTAATTACCCAAGTTCCCGGTAGGTCTCTCGATTTTTTTGCAATATTTTCCAGTTCCGTGGGTAACCATAAATGTAAAAGTAAAATTCCTAAATACGAAGGCTCTCCTCTAGAGTAAAACAAATTCCATGACTCGTTACAATTCAAAAATTTAAATTCTTATACCATAAGAAATTAAACAGATATTAATTTGAACTTAGAGTAAATACTTAACTGTTTTTTTGGAAATAATTACAGTTCTAATCCGGCTCAAAGGAGCAAAAGTTTCTCGGTGCTGAAGCCTTCTTAAGACCAAAAAACGATTATAAAATGAGTTTTTCTAACCACAAATATTTTCATAAAAACCTATATAAATATATAATCCACCAATCAGCTTAACCCTTTCCAGCTTCATTTCTAGAAGCATCGTCAGTCGAGTATGCGCATAGCAACGGGGGCTGCGCGGCGGGAGAGAGGCGCGCCTACCTGCGCAGACGCTCCCAAAACGAACAAGAGTGCGCATTCCTGCCGCGCGCCCGCCGCCCGCGCACCTACACCCCCGCACCCGGTGCATAGGGGTGGCGACGAAAGGTGAAGTTAAAAAGTCGAAAAAAAATATATATAGGGCAAATATTGTGAAAAAAAACAACACGCCATTACCTAGCTCTTCCCCTCGACTTGGCCTATACCGTACATTTTCTATGCACAAAAATAGCCTGTAGTTTTCTACCCGTATCAGTGAAATAATTTCCACAGTCGGATCAATACTACCAGACCTCCTTAAAAGAAACAAATAATTCTACATCATCAGCGTTATAAAGTGCCCACTGCTGGGACACAGGTATTATCTCTGTGAGAGAAGTAATGGGCCTTACCACGCGGGCCCAGTGCGGGTTGGTGGATGTCACATCCAAGTGCCAAGTGAAGTGTCTTCCAAGTGCTGATGGTGATCCATGATCTGATTAACGAGGTAAAAATCCCACACTCCCTGGTCTTTTCCCCAAAAGTCCAGGCACCTTTTGAAGGCTTCCCCCCGTACACAAAAAAAAAGAAAAAAAAAGGAGGAAAGTGATGAAATAATTTACACAAAGTAAAGCGTCTGCCTGTGTACGAACTCACGATCTACGACACGTAAGTCGGGGCCGTTACCACTGGGCCACCACTGCTCCAAATAATTTTACCTAAAATACCTAAAATTACTCCAAATACCTATTAATCTAGAACCGTATATTCTGCCGCCATTCCAAATAACCACTAATACATTAAAATTTAATTTAAAAAACCAACTTAATTTAAAAACAAAGCGCAAGTTCGATCATGCAGGGTGAACTGTTCTCATCTCTGGGACGAATCTACCAAATACCAGCTTGATGCACTAGAGTCCATTGAAAAACGGGCCTAGAGGCTCATCGGCAATGAGCCACTGATTGAGTCAAAGTTCCAGAGTCTTTAACATCGTCGCCGAGTTGCCAGCTTGTCGGTTTTTATCGGTTACATATCGGGGAGGTTGCGATGGAATTGCATGAGCTAATTCCGCCTAGCCCGTTTCATCATCGGACTGCCAGATATACGGCGATGCGCCATCGGTACATGGTAGACATCTTACCCATCCGTACTAGACGTTTTAAGAATAAGACAAGACAAAAATTCTTTATTTCAACTAGACCGTTAAGCGGCACTTTTGAACGTCAAAAATATAAATTTCAAGTTAATAATAATTGATTCTACCGTCCATTCGGAAAAGTTGCTTGTCTTGGAGAAGACCGGACAAGAAACACCATAGTTACTTTAAAAAAAATGTTTTACAACATTTACACACATACATGAATTCATATAGGTGAGGACGATGCACCACGACGATAGTATATAATACTACGTATAGCTATAAAGTATTACAAGCACTAACAGGTAAATTCCTTCACTTGATAAATAGGAACATGGTTCTCACATACTTACAAATATTGCAAACATAGGTAAATTACCTAATTCAACAACAACGGAACAACGGGTATTTTACTACTGGAATACTTTTATTACGCGTACAGCTAAGGGTGGAATTCCATGCCGGAGTCTGTGTTTCCCGGTAGCTACAATCTAGAAGTCTTTTAGCCAAGAGTGAATGTGTTTCTTCTAGGCAAGCGTGCTTCACCATCGACCACATGGAGAGATAGTAAAAAATACAATAAAAAAATTATGAAATTCCCAACCAAATTAAGAGAGACAGAAGAATCAAACTGCAGAATCTCGCAACCGCCGCCCAAACCAGTCCATCTTGGCAACATTAGTAAAACTGATCACTCTGTTCTTTAGCAAATTGCTCGAACGGTTTACCGTGCAGAATGTTAATTGACTCAGTACAATTAACCGCGGCCCAGAACCGTCCGTCTAACATGAACTATACTTTTGAACCCGGACCCAAGGTTTATGAAGCCCTAGTAACATTAAAGTTTTATCATTATTACTTAATGCCCACTGCAAAGACTGGTTCGAGGTGGCTCAGGAAAAGAACACTTGCAAGGATTTGGGGCAGGCCTTTGCCCAGCTGTGGGATAGTATAAGTAAGTTAATATAATAAAAAAAATGTGCAAGTGCGAGTCGGACTCGCGCACGAAGGGTTCCGTACTATTATCGCAAAAACAGCAAAAAAAAATACGTTTGTTGTATGGGAGCCCCACTTATATATTTATTTTATTCTGATTTTAGTAACGGCAGCAGAAATACATCATCTGTGAAAATTTCAACTGTTTAGCTATCACGGTTCTTGGGATACGGCCTGGTAACATACTGACAGACGGACACTGGAGTCTTATTAATAGGGTCCCGTTTTTACCCTTTGTGTACGGAATCCTAAAAAAACTACCAATGGCTTGGCCCGCGAAATCTACACACCGCGGTCTTATTACCGAAACGAAAAGTGTCCTATGTCTTAACTCAAGACATATCTACCCGTTGGCCAAGTTTCATCTGGATGATCTGTATTCATCCGTTGACTTGTGAATGCACGTGATTTATGAACAAACATCAAAACAAACTGACTTTCAGATTTATTTTATGAGTGGGATACCTACTATCTTGTGTGTTTTGTGTCTGTATATTGGTATTATTTATTGGATAAGAAACTGTTAAAGTCAAGGCACCGTCTATAGTAGGAACAGTTACTGGCTCCGTCGGTTCATTATTTGCTTTAATAGAGAATCGGGATTGCAAGCATGCAGCTGTATCATAAACCTCTTTGCTGAGCAATCAATGGCTAAGTCCGGCAGACTATCATTACGTTCCCTCGGACCATTAACCGCACATAAAACTTCAGGTATATATAAAGTAACGAGTGAATACTTACAATTCAGTACTGAAATGAAGAAAATAACAGAACTATTATATAGTACATACGAGTAAGTACTATATTAGTTTGTTTTTAATAAAATCGTCTCTCTACATCCATCCACGGCAACGCCTAACAGGCAGTATCAACAGTGGCGACTACCAGAAAATCGTCGAACAAAAAGCTGTTTTATCCTTTCTCCAGAACCTTTAAATCTCGCAACGAAATTTATCAGAAAATAAGGCCTACCATAAACTTTTCAGATATTTGCTGGCAGGGTTCTTTCTACTTTCTTCCATATTGAGCAGGAGACAGAACAGAGCTAGGTCAACAGACACGAAGAGACGTTTACATCTGGAAAGACCCCATTTGTGATGATGAATTCAAATTAACTTTTATAATATTAATATGTCTTAATAGCGGGCTGACCAACATTTGATTACAACCATTAGCAAAATCTATTACTGGGATACTACAAAAAAGTTTATTACTGGCATAAATCCTGTCACCAAATCACCTGTTGAAAAGTAAAATAACTCTTCTGCGCCAACCCTAGCATGGTCCTCATCCCCTGCATCCCGACACAATGCGGACCTGTTGCCGCCCCCCTGCACCCCTCTACCCGCTCTCCCCGTGGCCACTCGCGCAATGCATCCTATAAATAATTCAAAACGAAGTCCGATTAATTCGAGGCCCGTACCGATTCAGCTGTCAATTAATGTGGTCGGAACATCGCGTTCCTGTCCGACGCACGGTACCGCGGGACGTTACATGTGATAACGAATCAATCTGGCCGCAGTTACAGAACTATGCGGTTCGTTTGAATTCTCTCGAGTGTGGAGGGAGGTAACAATTAGGATGCTATTTCGAAGTTTAAAAAAATATATTATAGGAATGGTTTTACCGCCGTTTTGGTTTTAAATTCCATCTAATGGTCTAATAGTCTAATATTATTTATCTACAAGCTCCTCCATCTTAGCCAGTAAAAAGATGGATTTAGTCCACTCTGTAGATATACTACTTATATTGTCTTTCAAACAATGATTCCTTACGATGACTACTAGCGGTAGAGAATTAGGGAATCATTAGCAATTGAAATTTGATGGAGTGCATTCTCGTACTTTGAAAACCACATCGTATACTTACTTACGCGTTGACACGCGTGACCACGAGGCAATTTAGGGATTAACATCAATTCAATAAACAGACAGAAGCATGCTTCTGTTCATGAATTACATTACATAGTAAGGATCAAAGGACAAGACAGCAGACACACATATTCAAATAAACAAACTCAGCACAAAACGATGGCGATTTTTATTCATAGGCATCTCAGAATAATGAAAAATATGGAACAAAGATACAGCCTGCACACAATCTACAATCGATAACGCTAGTAGAAAACGAATCAATGTATGGGAATGACACATCTGAACGTTAAGTCACGTGGTCAGACCATACAAATAGAAGGCGTTAACGATTGTAGAAAGAGATTCGATACGAAACGTTTGTTACTTGACTAGAGGGGCTGTGAGAATTAAGGCCTAACCTAACAAACATACTAAGAGAACAATATTTTCTTTTATCATCTTTAAATATCTAGCCAATTTAAAACCTAGATCTTTCAGACCAACTAATTATACAGAGTCGAGTCAAAGCGATAATAATGAAACAACTAGTTTCGTTTCCAATTAGCCGCTCAAATACAACAATAAATCAAGGCTGTGATTAAAATCGCTTGCTTTTAGCTAAACTACTCAACCCATTGCGACATATATAGCAGATAAATTACATTTGTAAATTAACCAAAGCAGTATCCATTAATTTTGCATTTTCATTTCGTTTTAATTGATATATTTACAACTTCTGTCGCATTAATCAGTTGGTGATAACCTCAACACGTTAATGAAGACGCATAATAATTATTGTGTAGTCTTGACGCCATTATAAATTTTCGCCCATAGCTCCGCCCGTGTCCTCTTATGTGTTTTGAAATCTACTTATCTTCTACTTTAGATCAATGGGTGTTGTGTCTGTCTGTATCAATTATTACAGACATTTATGCTTTTCATTTCTATGTACAGTCAACAAAAGAGTTTAGTAGGTGTACGAGCAAGAATATATCATCATCATCATATCAGCCGAAAGACGTCCACTGCTGGACATAGGCTTCCCCCAAGCGAGCAAGAATATATATGTTTAAAAAAAATAAGTTGCCATGACAAACACGCGGTAAAAACTTAACTGAAAGAAAGAAAAGAACACAATTTATTTTGCCAAATATGACGCACATATTTAACAAATAATATAAATTAAACCTATCTTAATCTTACGCTATCTACTAAACATACAAAAAAATAAAAGAAACTAATAGTAATAAAAAACAGCCCAGACATGTCAGGGAATGCCAGCTGCTTCGTCTTTATGGTCATGCATGCCATAGGCACTGACACTAACTGACAATGGCCTCTGACATAAGCACAACGTCGAGAAAACAATCCACTAATAGTCGTCATCCTCAACGTGACACTGGCAGAATAGTCGAAAACTGCTCAATAGCCATAAATAAAATTGTCATTATCGGCTCAGTTGCCAAAGCACGAAAAAAAAAACAACCATCTGCTAGTATACCGATCTGTTTTATCGAATGTACGTATGTATTGTGTGGACGCATTAGTAACATCCCTCTTAGCCCTTCATCTCATAATTATGGGTTCTCGCGGTTCAAGTATGAGTCCGCCGCTAAAGTTCAATAGGTCGGGCTTGATCTCACGTTCAGATAATGCGTTAGCCGTTGGGTTATGTAGCTTTTTTGTAATTTTTGTTCGAAGAATTGATTTTGTAATGTGATGATTGTTTTGTTATAAATTATGTTAGATATATATAAATATACCAATAATTTACGAAAAATTAGCCGCAATTTTTTTTCACGGTCTTGGTAAAGGAATTGCAGTCGTCATTTATTCATTAAAGAACAACTTACTTACTAAGATTTTTTAAGATGATTTATTTATTTATTTATTTATTTATTATATACTTTATTGTAAACCACTTAAATAATTACAGAAACAAAACATTATAAAGATAAGTGTACAATGGGCGGTCTTATCGCACAGGGCAATCTCTTACAGACAACCTTTGGATGGACTGAACGAGAGGAGATAGACATAGGGCTGTCAGTGTACAAAACTATCTTAAATAATATTACTTAGATATTACATAAAATACATACATACAAATAAAATAATATACTAATAATTTTTTAATTTGTCAAGTTTATGAAAAGGTTTTTAATCTTCTGCTGGGCAGAGAAACAAAGCTTTTATTTTCTTAAATACTTAAAATTGTAATAACTAAGAAATTTAGAAACAAAATAACATTGACTAATCGATTACCTATCATTAATTCTAGCAATGTCGTAACAACCCACAAAAATGGTAATTAAATCCATTGATACTTAATAAATTACCTTCATTCTAGCCGTGTCTGCGCTTAATGCTGAGAAACAACCGTGGCCAGTTCCAAGAACAGATTCCTAAAACTACAGCTGTAGCACGACACAACTAAGAGGTTCCATTGAACCTAAACTAAGGCTTATGTTTAACAAACCACCAAATCTAGTAATATACTGACAAAAATAGTAAATGATCACCAAAATTAAATTTAGAATCGCAACAGAGTCGACGGAGCCCCGCTGGGCGGGGCTCCTATTTCTGAATACAGGGTCTAAAGTAAACTAACACGAAGGTGATGACGGGAGCTGAGTTCGCTCGCTTTGCTCGCTCACTTCAGCTCCCGTCATCTCCTTCGAACCTAACCTGTCCGTGTCGGGGTGCCCTTAGCTCCCGAGCTCGCTTCGCTCGCTCTTGGACTGATTCATTGACCAAATCACTAGATTTGATATCTTACGGTTTTAGCACTTATGAAATTTGGTGATCAATTTACTAAATTTGGTTTAGGTTTATTTTTTTTGCTGATTAGTATATATTTTAGGTGATAGGGGTTATCGTCACAAAGTTTTTTTTGGTGGTCATTATATTTATTCCCCTAAACTAATATCTGATCGCTATGGCTGACATTTCCGCTACACAAAATCTGCTGTAATACGGCGCAGACCCTTTATAGAGGGAAGGCTTAATTCCTGTTTATAAGTTATTGATAAGCATGAATAACTTACTTATAAGAGCGATACTCATGATAATGGACCGGATGGAAGACAAACGTACTAAATATAGAGAGCACCACGATTCAGAGGACTGCTGCGGGCAGCATGTATCGAATGGTCCACACTCCAGAAGAATACATACATGAACGTCAGCAGTAAGGGAACTAATAAGAAGATAAAACCCTCATGACTGTCAATGCCTAACCCCAGACTTCTGAATAGTATCTGTCAAGCTCTAATTTTGCCTGATAATTTGCCTACCTTGTTCTTAAACCGGCGTTTAGACCCTTGCAAACCAAGTTGAATTGTTCAAAAGTGACCAGACTTATTGAACCTATGGAACCTCTAACTTCTGTCATACTATAACATAACTAGGATAAATGATTCATTTGTACTATTAAGCGGTTAGTCTAAACTTTGCAGATAAGTTATTAGCTTCGACCAGTGTTTAATATTAGTTGAGGTACATGATTAAATTAATTAGAAGTCGTTTGTTAGGTGAACTTTACGTGGTCTTATTACACGTTGATTGGTGACTGTTTAATGGATTTGCGTATTGTGAAACTTTAAAGTGACATTTAGATTTTATGTGTAGCTCATTCCAATGAGGATGTAAGGTAGTAATGTTTGTTTCATTTTAATGAGGTCCTCAGTATACATCAGAGGGGCAATTACTGTATTTTTAAGGGACACTTATTTACTATTCCAAAAATAATTATTACTTTTGGAATAGTAAATAAGTTTTTCAGTTGACCTGTCATTCTGTATGGATCAGAATGTTGAGCTGTGAAAAAGATGGATGAAAAGAGATTGCATGTAGCAGAGATGATATTGTTGAGATGGATGTGAGGAGTGACGAGAATGGATAAAGTGAGAAATTAATCTATTATAGGCAATATTAAAGTGGCGCCAGTGACTGAAAAGTTGAAAGGAAACCGTTTGTCTTGGTATGGTCATGTGATGAGGAGGGATGAAACGCATGTTAATAAAAGAGTTATGAATATAAATGTGGATGGATGGAGAGGGAGGGACGGCCAAAGAAAAGATGGATCGAGTGATATGAAAGAAAAGGGAGTCAGTGATAGCGTGACAGGGGACATGGAAGGGACGTGTTGCGCCGACCCCAAGTAACATGGGATAAGGAAGATGATGATGTCGCTATGTTGAAATTGTGACTACATTTTGAAAGTTTTAACTAACGGAAATTTATAGCTCTAAAGACATTACAAATAAAGTTCTAAATTCGACCAAAATCGGACATAACACAAATAAAATATATATAGACTTGTAGCTCGAACACATAACAAGTATCTCAGCGAAACTTCTCTAAATATGCATTTTTATAACGAGCTTTACTTACAAATAAGCTATTAGCACTACTACTTACTAGTATTTATTCTATAACTAGCTGACCCGGCAAACTTTGTTTTGCCATAAAAACACCAAACATTCATCTACCCTACCTACCCTACCCTAACAACCCTACCCTACCTACCCTACCCTAACAACCCTACACTACCTACGCTATCCTACCTACCCTACTCTACCCTACCTACCCTACCCTACTCTACGTTCATACCTACCCTACCCTACTTACCCTACCCTACCCTAAACGGGATAAAAATTATTAGTATTTCAGCCGTTCTTGAGTTATAAATAGTGTAACTAACACGAATTTCTTTTATATATATAGATAAACAAGGTTACTACTAAAACTCGCACAAAAATTAAGCCCTACCTAAATATAGATACCATCTTCTATTTATATTTACAGAGTACTCCCAGCAGTCAGCTCACGTACCAAATACAAGTTCTTCACCGCTGGCCTGATGCCCCGTTAAACAACATGGTACTAGTGCCATAATTACACCATAATTAAACAAGGAATAAAAACTAACAGACATAGATATAAATCTAACTAGATGACGCGAATACTGCACGGTCAAGACCCCTCGGCCGTACAACGGACCGAATCGGCAAAAGTCTAATTGTCAATGTCACTCTGACGTTCGACTCTCTCTATTGGCCCACGAGGCGAACGCGGGGTGCCGCACGGGTAGGCGGGAATAGGGCCGTTTGACATTTCGGGTGCTCAGTTATTTTGACCGAGTTTTACTTCCCGTGTCAAAACAGGGAGTTAAAGTGAGAGCAATGCTCTTACTTTGAGTTTCATTTAGCGTTATCGGCACCGGACATGAACCGAAATCTAGAAAATCTTTTTCATAAAAAATAAACCGACTTCAAAACCAAAACAATAAAATGTGTAAAATATGTTTCGTTTCGGCAATCGGTGTCGATAAAAATAAGAGGTAAAGACAACGTTTTTATTTCTCTCTTTTTAGTTTTAATATACCATCACAAAAATGAGCAAGTTCCTTCGTAAGGTAGCTAAAGGATTGACAAAATATCCATAATAATTCAATTTACACATTCGTGCTGTTTCTAGCTAAGGAGATCGGTTGTATGCTCCATATCTTGAAAGCTGCAGGACCGATTTTAATAAAACGTGCACTAGTCCCTAAGTTGAGAGATACTCAATCCAACAAAAATAAGAATGATCACGAGCCGATAAATAGTTCAGGTGAAATGCGTGGAAACATATACATACAAACATTCAAACAAACACACATACACCTATGAAATTTGGCACACGTGTTTAGAAGTCCAAATAGGGTAACATATGTGAATATTGTGCAGTTTCAACAATATTACATATATACATGTCGAATTGATTACCTCCTTTTTTTTAAGTCGGTAAATATGCCTAATTTTCGGTACTAAGCTGTACAAAATATAAACAAAAAGTTGATCAAGACACAAACACCATAATTTCACCAACATTTTCTTTCATCTGTGTTTATGTAAAATTGTGTGTGAAAAAGTGGCATGCTTGGTTTTCATACAGATGGAGACACTTGCGGTATCTAGTTAGATTTATATCTGTGATCCAAGTTATGTACAGCTGCTTACCTTCCCGCCACACTTATGGGAATCGATAGAAAACTGGTCTGGACTGGGGGTATTTTTAGGAACTAGGTTTTGCTAGTTAGCCTGGATAACGGGTTAGTTGGTCTTAATTTTGTACAGACAAGCACTAGGTGACAGACAGACAAAGAAATGCTTTGACTTGAATGGTGGTCTAGTTTGGGCCAAAGAAACCAGCAGCTTAATTGCGTAAGTGATTTCGGCAGGGCAAAGGGTATGACTCCATGAAAGAGTATTTTCCTTTGAATAATTAGGTATTGCCAAAAATTATAGGACTCTTTCGAAAAGAGTATCTTAACCAATGAAAGCGCCCAATATTTTTTTTTAATTTCTGTAATTAGATATTGCCAAAAATTATTGGACTAATTCGAAAAAAGTATCTTCAACAATGAAAAGAGTCTCTTCACCAATGAAAACGCCCATTTTTTAGGGTTCCGTACCCAAAGGGTAAAAACGGGACCCTATTACTGAGACTTCGCGGTCCGTCTGTCTGTCTGTCACCAGGCTGTATCTCATGAACCGTGATAGTTAGACGGTTGAAATTTTCACAGATGAAGTATTTCTGTTGCCGCTATAACAACAAATACTAAAAACAGTATAAAATAAATATTTAAGTGGGGCTCCCATACAACATACGTGATTTTTTTTGCCGTTTTTTGCGATAATGGTACGGAACCCTTCGTGCGCGAGTCCGACTTGCACTTGGCCGGTTTTTTTTAATTTAAATAGGTATTGCTAAAATTATTGGACTCTTTCGAAAAAAGTATCGATGAACATTGTACAGTCAAGGGTTAAAATTTGCAGTGTAGTTGGAGACTATTGCACTTGTTCCATAAATTAATAGGCACTTTAGCTTTGGGTGATTGCCACTGCACTTTTGACTCTTGACTGTACATTACTAATTATTTAGTGATAATTACATCCAAATTCTTGTTTCCAATATGGCGATTAATATGATCCTGTCCTTTCTTTGGTATTCATCGAATCGTTGAGCTTCTTAAATTCTGAGTTGATCTGCACGGTTATTGTCAAATGCGTGCACTAACTGGATAGGTCCACACAATCTGGCTGGTTCTTGCCTCAAAAGACCATTTCAGACATCAATCTACATGGCATTCACATGATCTAACCAAGATTTTGTCTGGACTTTAAAAGGGACTATGACCTCTGAGTTTGTTTCGGCCTTTCTTCTCAGAGTAGTCAGATAGGAAACGCCGACCTAATCTAGTTTAAAAAAATATATTTCACATGTAAAAGTGTTTGTACAAACCTACTTACAGAAATAAAATCATTATTATTATATTATATTATATTATATTATATTATATTATATTATATTATATTATATTATATTATATTATATTATATTATATTATATTATATTATATTATATTATATTATATTATATTATATTATATTATATTATATTATATTATATTATATTATATTATATTATATTATATTATATTATATTATATTATATTATATTATATTATATTATATTATATTATATTATATTATATTATATTATATTATATTATATTATATTATATTATATTATATTATATTATATTATATTATATTATATTATATTATATTATATTATATTATATTATATTATGTTATAGGAGTATTAGTTAGATAAGATGTGGTCTACATCTTATCTAACTAATACTCCTTCATTTTCGCAATCAGTTTCTGTGTTTATCGCTTCCGTATCTAAGCTAAATTGTTATAATAAACAGTCTTCATTAATGTACTCGTATGTTCGTCTTAACAACATAAAGTGTCGATAGTTCTTAGATATTTCAATTTACAATATATTTCTTGGTATTAATTTTCTTTATAGAAATTGTTTGTACACGTTGCGTGTCCTATTTGGTAAACAAACACAGTATGAAGATTAGAAGTTTTTGCGACGGAAATCAACTTCTTGATCTTGGTAAAGAACGTGTAGGTATTTATAACAGACTCGTTGGTCCAGTGGTCGCAAACGCTGCTGCTAAGTAGTTAAAAGTCCTAAGGAAAATCCTGACTTTTAAATGAAAGTCCGGACATTGTAGATACAAAAAAAAATCGTTTAAAATTCAAACCCGACTGCAAGAAAATTGCTATGAATCAAGGAAATATTCTTAGAGGATAGCCGTGTTTGTATGAAAAAAACTTATTATCAGCTCCTGGATTGGCTGTGAAACTCGCCGTCGTCACAGCGGAGGATATGGTATCCTCCGCTGTGACGACAGCGAGTTTCACAGCCGCCACCGCTTCCCTAAACGATCCGGTCGAGGACGATTGCCCTTGGGTCTTTATCCTCTTGGCCGCCATGTCCCCGCTGTCGCCGCTAAGAACAGCACGCGGCCTCTTTGATGGTCCTCTCGTAGCAGTCCCTTCTAAAGCCGCCTGCTGTCTCAGCTTTCGGTGCTTTTTTCTTTACGTCCCAGATCGTCCAACCGGGAGCCAGCCAGACGAAGAGGTGCTGCCGGTTGCGTCCGGGGCTGCAAGGTCCGAGGTCGTTCGACCTCTAACGCAAAGTTCCCGTGTCGCACCAGCTTTGTCAGTACCCTTGTGCCCCCAAGGGTACTTGCTTAGTTGCAGTTCCACCCAACGGTGGTCCCGCAGCTGTGCCGACTCTCGACAGTGCCACAGCAGTACCGTCTTATGACGTTCCCACCGCAGCCCTTTCTCGAGACGATCCCGCTGCAGTCCCACCTCTGGCCCTGTGTTAGTAGCCCGGTGATTTCAGTTAGGTCTAATTCATATAGAATTAGACATAACGGGGCGGCAATCCCGAGAAGGAACATCACCGCACTTGCCTTGAGAATCTGCACGACCGACCGTAGCACTGTCCCTCAAGACCACTTCACCTTGCCGTCTCAGAAGGAAAAGGCAAGGTAGGCCTGCGTCTACAAAGCCAAACCAAGTAAGCAAAAGAATGAGCGAGCGAAGCGCGACGTGTTGCTGGATACAAAGCACGAGTTTGTGAACGCATGACCCTCCCCATCATTCAGGTTTAGTTAGTTAGTAGTTTTTGAAATCATGTATGTAATTATACCTGCAAGACTGTAACCAACACAAAATCTTATGAACCTATGATCCACAATTAATTATTTGAATTTGAATACTTGGTTAAAATTCTGAATGTATTTATATTACGAAGTTTATTTATTGTACTTCTTTTCAAATATAATTAAAGTTACTTGTCAAGTTAACTACGAAGTCAGGTGTACGTATATCCAGTTGGAAACTCATTACCAACTTATTACTCGTTTCCAACTAGCTACTAAGCCAAGTCAAAGTCAAATATATTTATTTAAACTAGACCAACAAGCGGCACTTTTGATCGTCACACAAAAATTAAAATTTACAAGTTATAAAAATTGATTCTACGGTGCATTCGGAAAAGTAGCTTGTTGTGGAGAAAAATGCACAAGAAACTGCATACATACTCTTTTAAAACTACGTACAGGTATAAAGTATTAAAAGCATTAACAGGTAAATTGCCGCCCGTTGTATATTTTTAGTTTTAAGTTTCTTTTGTTACTGTATTTCTGGTGTACAATAAAGAATACATAAATAAATTAATTAATTAATTTAATAAATAGGAACATGGTTCTCACATAATTACAAATATTGCAAACATAGGTAAAATACCTAATTCGACAATAACGGAACAGTGTGTGAGACAATTGCTTATAATAATAAAAAAATACAATAACTATGAATAGGAAAATAAATTAACAATTTTTTTTTGTCTACACTAAAGTTGCCCTATGGAGCAGGACCAGCATGTTTCCAAGCATTCTTATCTTGAATATAATCATCTAATTTGAAATATGCTTATTTACAAAGTGTGCTTTTAACTAATGTTTTAAATTTACTTTCTTAAAACTAAATATTTTATTATATCAGAAGGTATTTTGTTAAAGAGAGACAGCAAGTAATGATATTCATACTAGAAGACAATCTTCACAAAGAACATTATATTAATTCAAGATGACAACCGTTAATGCCTTGAAATTTTTCTATTATATAAGTAAACGAAGTTTCATACAACTTTATTCTATTTGAATTGCCCGCGCTTAACTTTGACGTTTAACCGTTTGATGTTTAGTCTATGCATGGGAGAATATACTAAATTTAACTCTTTTCAAAGCAGCTAAAATGGATGAAAACTGTAGACAGAGAATAAACCCATATTTTGAAATGACTAATGAGATAACTGTGCGCAAGGGCTGAACTGGCTGATGAAGATAAATGAAAGAAAAAATATTTATTTGTGACCCGCACAGGAGACACGAGTTCGATAAGGTCAATAGCTTTAAGTTTATCTTAGAAAACATAGTGAGGAAACCTGGACTTATTATTAATTGTAAGGCTGACATCGCCAGGAAAGCATTTTCTGAATAAAAATAGATATTTGCCCAGCTGTGGGACAATAACAATACACGTGTATATGAGTCGAAACTAAGAGAAATGTATTACTTTAAAATCAACGAAACTTTATATTACATTCCAAGCAACACATCCAAAAGAAAAGCGTGAGTGGATTCGCCTGTAAAACCTAAAAAAAGCTACGTCTACATTGTATGCAATTAATTTCAATTATACGGGACACCGCGCCTGAATGACGTGACACAAACATATATACGTAACGTACATACTATAACATACGCTGCATACTACGCCGTACACCATACTATTTTATGTATGGAAGTACTACGTTTTTAAGCGTAGAACACACGGTGAAGATATAAATCTTGTGAGATGCAAAGATACTGACCATGCAGATAATGCTTTATTAAAGTTAATTGACAGGTGTCAGTTGTGCGGTTATAAAAATGCGCCGATCCAAATTTAAATTACGGTTGTTGGGGTGAGAAAAATTAAAAAAAGGGAGTGGCATGGGACCAGAATCAATCGGAAAGTCGGAGTTTGGATGCGAACTAATTTATTAATAGGATGTCAAAAGGTATTTTTACGCACAGGGACAGCGTCTCGACCACCTGGGTAAAATAAACCCTTTTCTATGTTATAGTGTTTTAATATGTAACGGGTAGCCAATTGAAGACGCTGGCTGTACTTTCATCTTTGATTCGTCTGTGTAGAAAGCAATATTATGATTCCTATAAGATACGACATATTTCATAGCATCTTGACCGTGTGTTCCACGCTTTACAACCGACTAAGTAAAATACTCGTATTTGTTCGCTCCACCGGAAATAAAGACAGGTTTTTGTACCGAATCGAACTTAGTTAGTAATGTTAGGCGCTCCAGATGATTGGCAATTTGTATGTATTTTGAGGCCAGCCATAAATGCTCTCGGAAATAAGGATGCTCGTATTGCTATACTATTTCTTTTTGTTTCCACGTCTTCCAATGACTTCTCCCGCTCTGGGTGAAGCGGGAGAGCGTGCCAGACGTCCTTCAGTTGCTTGAGTCAGGGCCGTGGTAACTCTCGTTTAAATTTATCCACGACCCAGACAGAATATCAACCAACGTGCACTGGGCCTGAGCGGTGGATTACAGCGTATTCTTAATCTTTTTATCAAAATCAAAACATATTAATTCAACTAAACCATACGATAGTGATGAAAAAGCTGTTGATGACGGCAAAAACAAGATACATATTAAATTTCCTTCTGCATATCTCTTTTTCGGCGACGTAAATCCCCCAATTAAATTGAAAAAAGGCAAAATCTGCTATTTTACTTTGTAACTGAGAGAACTTTCTGTAGAGAAAATTTGCGCAACAAAGTAATTTTCCAATAACTTTAAAAACAGCATCGCTATAAAGACGAGATGATCGTTAGTCTCAGTTTTACTCCCATATTGACTCATAAAACCTAAGTTCGTTCTCGGAACCATTATACCTACCTTTCAATACTTTTTTCTTTTGTAAATCATATACTTGGTATCTGCGAGTCATCTCCTCAGACAATAGGTACTTGGTATTATGTACTCCTAGTATATAGCGAGACTAGACGAGAAGACAATCTTCGTATAATCTCGGGCTTGTTCGTGACCGAGCTCTTGCGCATGTGGGCGTGGCTACAGGCGCGTGTGTGTGTGTGTGCGCGCGCGCTTGTCCGTTGGCACGTTTATTGGACAAACATTTTTCTTTTACTATTTTTGTGGCAATTTTTATAACCAACGAGAGTCAGAGTCAGTGTTGAATGGATTTCTAAATGGAATGTGACAGGATGTAAGTTTTTTAATAACTTTGGGTGTATTTGGTATATAACGTAAATGGGATGCCAAATTGAATGAGATCTAACGAAGCGAGCAATGTTTTTTTTTTCATTCACGGTCCTGAATTTACAAAGTCCTTAAAGACATTGATTTTCGTGCTATTTATATGAAACTAGCTTCTGCCAGCGGCTTCGCCCGCGTGAAAGCTGAAAATTATCTTAAGGGAACATATTCCCTGTGGATAAAAATAATGGAAGGAAAGGATAAAAAAAGGACTGACTGTAATCTATCTCTGTGCCAAATTTCATCCAGATCCATACAGCCTTTCTGGTCACACAAACACACTAACATACTTTCGCCTTTATAATATTATATTGCGATCTATTGAGCATCCCTTGTATTAGAATATCACTTCTTCCATTTGAATTCCATATAGACAAGATAGCAGCATCAGCGTGAGAAAACCAGCATCCAACAACAAATAATTTCAAGGACCAGTCATCTTCATGGAGCTCCCTTCTTCAGCTAAATCAAAAACCATCCCTATCCCTCCTAGAGTATCAAAAAATCCTTCATAATACATCAAATTTATATCGGATGTCAATGGAACCGCACACGAAACTCGTTCGAGTATACACAGTACACAAGCACGGCTAAATGGTTCATCTGCGGAGTCAACGCTCTGCGCAAGATTCGGAGCTGCGCGTGTTGCTGATTTTTTACTCTACATGTACCTACCTACAATAAGTCCTGTAGATATGTATCGGTAGGTATTTATTGTACAGTTCGCAATAGCGGTTATGAGGTTTAAATCTCTTTAAACGTTATGGCAGAGTGGTCAGGCTGATTTTTGTAAATACAAGCCTTCAATAGATATTTGTCTTGATTTTAAGTGGACAGACGACCTGTGAGGCTCTAGATAACTAACATTCGATATCAGGGCAAGCGATTCTCGAAATACCAAAATGTTCTGGATTGACCATGTGACATTTTGATTGGGCGGCCACAGATAATTTAGTACTAGTTTACAAAGATTTTTCGACAATCGTTTTCGCTGGTAGAGTGTCTAGAAGCTCCTGTTCAAGTTACAGTCAAGGGTTTAAAAAAATGCAGTAAATTGGCGTGCAATAGAGAAGATTTACACTCAGCTTTAGGAGGATACATTTTGAAGAACAGAGAGAGAACAATACCCAATGAAGCTGATAGCAACATCAAACGACAGCCGACATCTAATTCGAAATTAGCAATACATGACAATACTAATAATAAGGTTTTTCCTCCTCCATCAAGATAAGTTACTACCATATAACCAGCTGTATTTCGTAACCAAGACCTCTCTGGGGACACTAACCATTTATCAATAATAATCCCTCAACCGTATAAGGGAAAATAGAAGTGTTCCAGCTATAGACCTACTGATTGAAAACCCACGCATCTAGGTCAGGCACCATAAAACTTTTGTTAAATACTGATTTATTAGAAGATTCCCAGTATCAATATTTAAGCACACCAAGATTTATTAGAAAACGAACTTAAATCATTTTTAGATCGTTTGTCAATTTGGCCTATTTAGAACTCTAATATCTGAGTATTGATGTCCAAAGTTATGATAGAAAACTGAACAGAGGACATTCCCAGACATTTTTGACATGTTTTATTATTATTCAGATTCAGTCTACAGACAATCCCAGGATCGTTTAAATGCCATTTTGTGGCAAACAAAGATCGTATTTGTGATATTCTACAGAAAAGCCAGTTACTATACTACTAAACTGCGTGCATATATGAACTGGGGGGTGACCATAAGCTCTTAGAGTAAGGTTATTTTGAGATCGCATAAGTGACAGATGTATACAAGTTATATACATCTGTCCCTTACACACACTCAAAATAATCTTACCCTACGCGCTTATGGTCACCCCCATAAGGGCCTAGACAACTGGGATTCTATCAATAAAAGCGTAGTGATAGCGATTGGAAAAATGCCAAAAATTTCAGAAAATGCCAAATACTATCGAAATGTCACGTGATCAATCCCTTACATTCTGGCATTTCGATCTTCGCCATCGGCGACAGAATGAAACTTCATCTAGAACCTCAAATAATTGGTCATTATTTTTGCCTATAAAACGATGGTTTAAGAAGGAAGGCAAGTGAGGGAACTTAGTGTCCAAATGCAATAGCGAAATTGTTAGGAGACGTATGTCCAAGAGAAAGCTAGATAACAAATATTCTTTCTTTACTCTAACAATATTTTACAAGCTGTAGATAAAGCTTTAACTTCAGCTACAACAGAAACTGAAACACCCAGTCAATCCACCTCGAACCACTCTGCCTTTTCCTCCCAAAGTTCCCGCCATTTAAACGACCGAAAACACACCAACATACATATACGTAGACAGAATATATCGAAGTCGTGAGAGAACAGGGTTTGGGAGCCAGGAAGAATTGTGTTGCGAAAAAACTGGCTTCGGTCGGACTCGGAACCCGATGAACCGGTTCGACCGAATCCTGCGACGGACGCCGCAGGCCGCCGGCTAAAGCAGGGAAGGCGAACCAACGAAACGCAATTTAGTGGTGGCAGATGACAAAAAAAATCGAGCACGCCAAATTAACATTAGATGACATTGGATTAGCTTGCGTTCTATGAGCCTTTTTAACCAACTTCCCAAAATGGAGGAGATTCTATCTTCGTCTGTATGTTTATTTTTAATATGATGCTCACCGATTTCTTAGTTAATAGTGGACCGACTTTGAAAATTCTTTTTGAGTTTAAAATGGTACTTTTTCGAGGAGGTCCCATTTAAATTTAGTGAAGATCTGATGAAGAATTTTGGAGATATACAACAGAACTCTTCAATAAATAACGGCAAAACACTCGGGATTGCTGCAATCGCATGTTACGCATGTCTGTACATTACTATAGAACGAAGAAACGATAACAGAAACACCAACTTCCAAAATTGAAGTTCATTTTCACTTTGTAGTGTTTTAAACGATTATTTATTTATTTAAGTATTCGGAAGTCGGTTTTCATTTTTTACAAGTAAACATGTTTTTGTGTATAAGACATTTTAGCATCTAATTTGCAACAAATACCATGTTCTTTTATTATTATTTAATTATTTTCTATTATAATCACTTAGTTAAGATTATTTGATAGCACGCCGAGGCCACAACACTATTATTATATTTTTTATAAAAAATGGCACGATCTATAAATGTTTATCATCCCTGGTCTATAGCGTCACACGTTCGTACGGGACGCCCGCCCGGTCCACTCTTATTATTCCGATATATACTTTTTGTTCGAGATGCTTATCGAGTGATCTGAAAATTTGATATTATTACTTATTGGGCGTTCGTTGGGTATTATTAGGTTGTGGTTTGAGAATAGATCTGTTTTGCTTTAGGGTGTGACGTGACTTTGTTTGATAAAATAGTCATAGGGATATTTAGATACAATCGTTAATCGTTCTGAACTAAGAAGATCTTCATGATTAGTTATTCTTTCTCGTGATTCAACGTGATATTTAATAATGTTTTTTTTGTATACTTATTGAAGAGATTAATAAGAAATAAATAGGCAGAAAACCAAGCTTGTGGTGATAGATCGTGCGGCCAAGCTAGTGGGCGCCAATAGCATCCAGGACATCGATACCGTTGACAGTTTTATTTATTTATTTATCTGGGCTCTAGTTAATACTAGAGCCCAGATAAATAAATAATAATATAATGAAGTAATAGTAATATAAACAGTAATATTAATATAATGAAGGCAGCGGAAATAAAGCGACGGATAGCCATGGCTAAAGATGCTATGACGCGTCTCCAGAACATCTTGCAAAATCTCGATGTAAGTTTCAAAACCAAAGCCCGTTTGGTCAGAGCACTGGTTTGCCCGATTTTGCTCTATGGAGTTGAGACGTGGACAATCCGAGCTACAGAAAGACAGACGATAGACGCATTCGAAATGTGTTGCTGAAGGGGGATGCTTCGAATCCCATGGACAGCCAAACGCACAAATGTGTCTAACTTTTCACAACTCAATATCAAGACCCAATTTGTGACTAGAGTCATCCTTTATTTTTTTTGTTTTACAATTCAAAAGAACGGTCTATTTGAAACTAGCTGTTCCCCGCAGCTTCGCTCCCGCGGACCACCCCACAGGACCCGTTTTCGGGATTAAAAAATAGCCTATATCACTCAGGAATAATGTAACTTTCTATTGGTGAAAGAATTTTTCATTTCAGTCCAGTAGTTTCGGAGCCTATTTGGTACAAACAAACAAATCTTTCCTCTTTATAATATTAGTATAGATATAGATTAAATATTTGATTTTGAATTGTCCACAGTTTGCTTACAGCGTATTTTGACCTACTTTGGCCACATAATGCGAAGGAAAGATAGCAGCCTTGAAAAGCTGCTAAAGAAGCTACGTCCTCAAGCAAATTCCAACAGGTGGTGATGGCAACTTTGGACCGGAGTCGATGGAGACAGATTGTTCGCTTAAAGAGGTCCAGTGACCATGCATCCTCAGTAATGAGGGACCAACTGAAGAAGAAGATGATGCTGGCAATCATTATTTTGTGACCATCTCCTGGTAATTACGTTTCATCGAAAATTGTTTATGTAAACCCTAGAGTTTAAAATCTTTTGTGGCCTTCTGGCAATCTTCATCCATCCAGTAAATTGTCTATGAAGACTATAATTAAATAAGGCTATAAACTTTACCACTAAGAA
The DNA here is from genome assembly GCA_945859665.1 of Anorthoa munda. Lineage (NCBI taxonomy): Eukaryota > Metazoa > Arthropoda > Insecta > Lepidoptera > Noctuidae > Anorthoa > Anorthoa munda. Next base: position 4,171,657 of record OX243900.1, on the reverse strand, counting down.
TCTAAACTAACCTCTGCAAAATAAACAAGAAAAAAACCTCAAGAACTTAAACAGCTATTTACATATTCATAATGTGTTATCAAAGCTATAATAATCCCATCATAAAGAATTCTCGACAAAATAAAAGCAAAAAGGTGTGGTGGGGTGCCTCATCTGAAGTAGTGCATTTATATTCAAAATAAACGCCACTCCATCAGGGAAGGGATTCTTATGAAGTTATTTTTTTATTGGTGATAGGCTCGCCTTTGACCTCTATCTCACCTGATGGTAAGCGATGATGTGGTCAACGGTGTAGCACGCTAGCCTAGAGGTAACCTATGCACTCTTGACTTAAAAAGAGCTCAAGGTTATAGACATCATGAAACGCAGACTCTGGCAAGGATGAATTCCACTCCTTAGCTGTACGAACAATGAAAGTGTTACCAAAACATATAGTGCAGATTGGTAAGATAGGATGACCACCATTTACCGATGGCGCATCGCCGTACGTCTTGTAGTCCGATGGTGGAACGGGCTAGATGGAATTAAATCGTGCAATTCCATCGCACACTCCCCGAAATGTAAACGATAAAAAACCGGCAGGCTGGCAACTCGGCGTCGATGTTCAAGACTCTAGACGAAAAAGCCATTAAAGGTTTAATGCGAGCAGTAAAGTCAACTTCGGTTAACAAAGATTAATTAGGAAGTATCCCACGATACTCCGAGACTTATGAAATTATTGATTTACGAACATACTTATTACAAGGAGTAAGAGTTATAGTCTGACGTGAATTGCCAATCAAAGCACTGTACTTAGATTGTAATTAAATAAAACCGAATTACTGCTAGAACCAGACCAGCAGCGACTAGATACGCCATCATTATTGCCTGTCTAGCATTTTACTAAACTTGGGCTTACAGTCTAACCGCGTGTTGTTTATACAGCTGAGTACCAGTATACAAAAACACACACACTTTTTTTTGGGTTTGAAATCATCCGATGACTTCTCCCGCTCTGGGTGAAGCGAGGGGCCGTGTCAGACTTTTACTGACTAAAACCCACCCCTGTTCCTTCAGTTGCTTGTGCCAAGGCCGCGGTAAGTCTCTGTCATATTTATCCACAACCCAGACAGGCATCGGCCCAAGCGGACCCTGTCAGTTTTGCTGACATCTCTTTGAGGTGCTGCCCGCCCTGGTTTTCAGTATTTTACATGGAGCGGCTGCCTATCTGACCTACACAACACAGTAACTGGGCAGCATGATACACCTAAGCAAAACTCGTTTTAGATTTCCTGTCTTCTGTCTACCCGTAACAATGATAAATGATAGCCGGGACCAATGGCTTTACATGCTTGCGAGGTGCAGTGGAATCTCGGTATACTAAGATGGTAAGACCAATCCACGGACTGACCGCGGCAATCGTTGCTTAACCTTGAAGATTTACCCGTGTGGCTTATATGCATTATATGGAGCCACGAACTCCTCCAACAATATTATTAATAAATAATATTCGTGCCTCTGCATCTTGCGCTGAGCACAAGTCTTAGATGACACATGCATAGTCAGAGTTGTATTAAGGGAATGACCGGGCATTTTGATGACCACGCTTGTTCTCTTGCATTGAAAGTACACATTACTTTAAAAAGTCACATTAGCACGTGCATACGACTAACTTAAATAACGATAATACCAGAGATTATTTACATTATAATTATTTCTAAATACTAAAGTCCCATGAAGACATTTCACAAGAGAATGATTTCAATAATTGACTGATCTGCCGAGACTGAACATCAATTGGCGATTCAATCATCATTTTCATTTCCTGAAGAGAATTATCTATCTATGCAATACCTACGCGTTTCGCAAATCAATCCACTTACATAGTAATGTTAATGGCAGCCCATTATTCAAAATGCTAAGGTTTTATGATCGTCTTTAGGCTCCAACCTGACCATTTGTTGTTCATCATTCCACTTTAGTTAGCCCGAAGTGGCCCGAACAGTCATCGTCATTAGTTCGCATGATTAGCTTTTGTGCATTTAAATAACCACTTAGTTGGAATTGCGATACTTAGGCAGCCTTGCTACTGCTTGTTGCTTGCTGGCTGCAGTTTTTATTGAGCAGGAGCCATTCTCATTTTGGTAGTTCATAGTTCGTACCAGTTCGTACCATTTCATGTGAGAGGAGAAGATAGAAATGTGACATTAAATGGGCGATAGTGATTCATTCATTCATTGCAATCACACACTTTTTTGACATTTTATAAGCTTTTATTTAACTTGCAATGTATGTATGTGTGTAAGTGTATTCGGGTCAAATCTTGCAACTGAATTTTATAGCAGTTATCTTCCACCGGTTAAGATGAAATTTTGCATACACGTTTAGTTTGGATGACAATGCATGGTTAGCTAAGTGACGTCATTCTAAATCCAATATGGCAGACGGCCCAAGGTGGCGAACTAGTTATTTTTGTGCAATGCCATGATATGAGTATCAAATGAAAGTGTTTGCTGAGAATAATACGAAAAAAAGTATTTAGAAAAGAGATTTTTTAATGAATAATTTTGTTTACAATAACTATTGCGACGCCTTCGCTGACCGAGTGCCACTTGTCTAGCTAGAGCTTCCAGTCAAAGTTACATGCAATACAAGATAGTGATTATCGAAATGCCAAAATGTTTTGGATTGACCACGCCCGTGAAATTTCGCATTTGAATTCATATATTAATAATCAAATTGTTCAGAATTCTCTTTGTAAAACCACTGGGGACTAATGTTCGTGCAATGCAAATTGGGCTACAAGACTGATGCGTGAGATGAATTCCCGGACAGTTTGTAGATCCTTCCAACGAGGCTACTGCAACTGAATTAGAAAATGCATTATTAAAACATGTTTAGAATGTTTCACGTAGGTATCTAATAGATTAGTCGTTACATTCTATAAAGTAGCATTAGGGCAAATATGGTGTGCGGTTAAATAAAATACACATAATCGGCTGATGATGTGTAACATAGGTCTTTTTGCAGAATAAGTAGCTGATTAACTTCACCACAATGACGCTAAAACTTTTTCATATCCCGCCACTGCACACTTATGATTTCCTTTGTGAGTATTCCGCACAAAGAGGACAGTAGACTTGTTATATTATTAAGCTCTTTTTTGTTGTAGAGCGTCATACAAGACTCAAGGATGACCATATCAAAGGCTTAATGCTCCGCTTAAAACAGACGGAATCATGTAGAGCCTATTTACCCGACTGCCGAAGGAGGGTAATGTGTTTATCAGTCTATGTATATTTGTATGTATGTTTGTTCCTATGTGGCGTTCTAGAGACTAAACACGTTGGCCGATTTTGATGATTCTTACGTCAATCGATTCGTCTTAATCTTGCGAGTGTCACTGGCTACATTAAAATTGGAAAAAACAAAAATGGCGGATTTTGGGCGCTATTTTGTGGGGCGATAAATTTTATTTTTCTTCCAAACGCATCTTGTGGGGTATCAAAATAAAGTATTTTAAGAGGCAATTTCAAAAATATATAACACTTATATGTTTAAATGTACCTAATTCAAAAAAAAAAATAACTAAAAAGATGTAAATAAAAAAAGTTAATTAAAAAAATCAAAAAACCCGACTGCTTAAAAAGCAAACTAAAAAGACGTAAACAAGAAGAAAATCATGCTGTGCAGTCGGAGGATACATCTGGTTTTGGTCCGCCAGCTCGCGAATATGTATCCTAATATATCCGAAATTGAACGTGGTTCAACATGGTCCCAGATATCAGCCAGTCCTTCTGCACAACAAGTTACCCATCATCCCCATCATATCAGCCGAAAGACGTCCACTGCTGGACATAAGCCTCCCCCAAGCGTCGCCACATTGAGTATAAAAGCATTGTAATATTTGCGTTACGCTGACTACACCATCTTGTTTGCTGCAGACGAAACCGAGATGAGCACTCTCTTCAACAAGAAGGAAAGATACAGTGGTAAGATGGGGCTTTCCATAAACCGGTCCAAAACGAAGATCATGGTGGTGGACCACACGTTCAAACTAGGGCTCAGTGGTACACTCGACGTCGAAACAGGTAATCACTTTATTTACCTGGGCTCTAGTATAAGTAACAATGGATCGTGTGAAGATGAGATTCGCAGGCACATTGGAGTGGCAAAGAGTGCCATGTCGCAACTCGAGACAGTATGGAAGGACCACAATATTTCGAACAATACAAAACTGTCACTTGACAGCTCCCTTGTTTTCTCCATATTCTTCTACAGAGCGGAGACGTGGACTCTTAAAGACGCCGATCGCAAACGCATTGAGGATCTCTTGGACGGCGCACAGAACGAACATCCCAATATTGCAGGACCTCAAAATTGAAAAAAGACCTAGATTGTCGAATGTGTGCCTCTGCAAAATATTTGACTTCTATGGTCATATTGCCCGTAAACCTGGTGACAACTTACTAAAGGTAATTGTTACTGGCAAAGTCGAGGGTAAACGGCCTAGAGGCAGAATTCCTATACGCTGGTCAGACCAAATCCGAACCACGCTGAATACCAAAGCCTCAGAAGCCGTGCATATTGCTGAGAATAAGAGCAGGTGGAGAAACATCATCAAAGAGAATGTTTTGAAACCATGATGTGGTCACGACCCCCAGCATTGGGGAATCGATGCGAGGAGGAGGACCCGTAGAGTATAAAAGCATTAATAGTGCGAACTTATTTAACAACAAATTCAAGACATACTTATTGAGAAAGGTCTAACGGTAAAACGGGGTGAATGGGAACAAAACTTTGAATAGGATTTTAACTTTGATGCCACTTTGTGGTTTCAAACAAAGCATCGTGTTTTTTAAATAATTATTAAATATATCGGAGTACCTACTAAAATGCTGCAAATAATTTTAAATAACGTGAAAATTCCCTTCAAATTTTTGTTCCCATTTACCCCTGCAGTTCTACGAGTATTCACCCCATTTACCAGTACTACAGTGTTGTTGGATTAATTGGAATATGAATTATTATCATTATTATTTTTATTGTTGTATAAGTGACATTACTGATCTTTTTGTATTTATTATTGAATTTTATTTTTTGACATTTCCTTTTTTTATGACTGGTATGCTTTTGAAATGGATTGAGCATAAACACCAAAGTGCGTTACCAAACAATTGCTTGAACAATACCAGTATGCCTATAATATTAAATGTAATAAGAAGACAGGCGAACAATGACACCCACTTAGAGTTAGTAGGGCAGCAGTCGCCAATGTTGACATGGCTTTGTACTTTACCTACCGTGCTGCCAATTAATGTTACAGGACAAGAGTTACCACTTTTCTTCGGAATAATGACCAATTTTAGAGAAGGTGTATAAATATATGCAGTTACTCTCTATGGGAAAACGGAGTTTCAGGGCGAACGCATTTAATTGTAAAATACACGTACGAATACAAATTGCAAGACAGCCATTAGTCTAATTCAAAAAATTGTTCCCACTCAATAACAACTACATGCCTTAAAAAATCATATGAAAATTACACTGAGTGCAGCGTTATTATCATACGATTTTTCACCACGCATCCAACCTTTCATTAAATTACTCAATTTACACATTCGTGCTGTTTGTCGCTAAGGAGTTCAGTTGTATGCTCCATATTATTTTTTTGGCTCCGGGAGTTAAATTATGAAGAAACAGAAAAACTACTTGCCGTCCCAAAATAGCCAATTTAATACATACTAGTCCCCCCTCCCCACACACACTACCCCCACATATACACCGCACTCACTCACAAACACACATTCATACCTACTAACACCAAACACCAATAATTGAAACCATTTCCCTTTTCTATTTTATTGTATTTTAAACTAGAAAGCCTATGCTTTTAGAAATTCTTGCCGCACCAATTATTGTACTTACACAACATTAAAATGTAATTATTACCCAAGGGGTGAAGACCTGGTATCCTGAAATACAGACCTTACGTCTAGTTTAGGCACCAGTCTCCCTCAGTATAATTATTGCTGTTACGTACCTACTTTGTATGGATACCTCTCTAAATGTACCTATATTGTGGTGAGAAATAAATCATTATCTTATCTTATATCTTAAAAACTGCCACACCGATTTTGGTGAAACTTGCATTGTGATCTAAGTTGAGAGATTGTTCGCGCCGTTTCGTTGGCGCTTCTTTATTTTAGGTATAGTTTTATTCTACCCGCTTTTTACTTTATATTTTTAATTTTTCGCTGCTTGGTTTTGTACTGAGGTAGAATATGACCGACATCGCCGCCGCGTGGTCGTGTCTGTGCCGCTTTTTCTGTTTATCCACAATTTTGGATTAAAACCGCCCCTTGAGGTTGTTTCGTGCCGTACACAACCCTCATATCGTCCTCATCGTCAAGAAGACCGAGAAGAGCGCATCAAGGTTGCAGCAGCACTGGCACCTGGATCGAGGCCCCGAGCTGGACTGCCCACCGTGGTGCTAAGGTTGGTCAATTTTCTATCCTTAGTTGCGAAATCAGCAGCCTTTCTCAATCTTGTGTTCTTTCCCCCTTTCTTAATTAAATAAAACCTATGGAGATACAACCACTAGCCAGCTAGTACCCACCCGCGCCATCAGAGATACTTAATCCAACAAGCAAAAAGTTTAAAAACTGACCCGACTAAGGATATATATTTTTAGCCTATTTTACCCGGGCCGTATAACGAATCGATTGACACCTTATTCATCAAAATCGGATGAATAGTTTAGGCAATACGTCATCATCATCTTCCTGCCCTTGTCCCATGTTACTTGGGGTCGGCGCAACACGTTTTCCTCTTCCATTCCGTCCTGTCCCCCGTCACGCTATCACTGACTCCCTTTTCTTTCATATCACTCCTCACACAGTCCATCCATCTTTTCTTTGGCCGTCCCCTCCCTCTCCATCCATCCACATTTATATTCATAACTCTTTTAGTAACATGCGTTTCATCCCTCCTCATCAGATGACCATACCAGGACAAACGGTTTCCTTTCAACTTTTCTGTCACTGGCGCCACTTTCAAACTTCCTCTAATATACTCATTTCTCACTTTATCCATTCTCGTCACTCCGCACATCCATCTCAACATTCTCATCTCTGCTACATGCAATCTCTTTTTATCCATCTTTTTCACAGCCCAACATTTTGATCCATACAGTACGACAGGTCTAATCAGGGACTTGTAATTTTTCCCCTTTAACTTGAGGGGCATTCGTTGGTCGCAAGTTGTTCCAGTGACTTGTCGCCATTTCGTACATCCCGATTTGATCCGTTGCGTTACGTCTCGGTCTACCTCGCCAACCCCTTGGACAAGTGACCCTAGGTACTGGAAGTCGGAGCACATCGGTATGGGTGTTCCAGTGAGAGCTATAGGCACGGAACTGGAGAGACCGCCAAAATCGCAGAACAAATATTCGGTTTTAGTTCTACTCAATTTTAAGCCAACACTCTCCAGTCTGTGCCACCACATCTCCAATTTCCTCTGGACCTCTAGGCCACTTTCGGCAACCAGCACAAAGTCATCGGCAAACAGCATACACCAGGGTGCCTCTTCCTGTATGTCCGACGTCAGCGCGTCCATTATCATAAGGAAGAGGTAAGGACTGAGAGCCGACCCTTGGTGCAAGCCGACCGCCACAATGAAGCTGCCAGTAGTGCCCACTGTAGATCGGACTTGGGTACTGCATCGACTGTATATCGCTCGGACCAACTGTACATACTGCCCAGGCACACCTTTCTTCTTAAGGGCCCACCACAAAACCTCACGGGGCAACCGGTCGTATACCTTTTCGAGGTCAAAGATCACCATGTGCAAGTTTTTATGTCCACTTCTGTATTTCTCGCACAACTGGCGGATTGCGAAAATGGCATCCGTTGTACCCCGACCAGTCATAAAACCGAATTGGTTCTGCGATATTTCACTCTCTTCTCTCAGCCGCCTTTCAATAACTTTCTCCTAAGCTTTCATACTATGTGACATTAGCTTTATTTCTCTATAGGTGTTGCACTCTAGTACATCACCTTTGCTTTTAAAGATGGGCACCAGCGAACTATTGCACCATTCATCAGGTATGGCTTCTTCCCGTAACAACTTATTGAAGAATAAAGCTAACCACGTCCATCCATCTACGTGCAATATCTTCCACGCTTCAACTGGTATTCCGTCCGGACCAACTGCCTTACCATTTTTCATTCCATTTACTGCTATTCTTACTTCCTCCATACTAACCATTCTTACTAACCCCTCATTCACAGAGGTTTATTTTTTAACATACCACTCCAATTATTTTCCTCATTCATCAGTTTCCCAAAGTATTCCTTCCACCTATCCTTAATATTTTTACCATCAGACAGAATCATTCCAGCCTCATCTTATATACATCTTATCTGACAGACATCTTTCGCCCTTTTCTCCCTACCTCTAGCAAGCCGGTAATGATCTTTTTGGCCTGCTGGACTATCCAGCGCGTCGTATAGTTTAGGTTTTAATACGTAACACACGTAAATACATACATAGACTGCTAAAATCATAACCCTTCCTTTTGGCTTCGCCGTATTCGGGTAAAAATGTTATTCATTTCGTTATAGACAAAGAAAACTATTTTAGGCAAATGCCCAAGCTTGTGCGGACATATTTTTACATTTATCGATGCCTGACCTAAAAAAAGTAACTCTCCAGACATAGACAATAGAGATCTAACAGACCATAGACATTTATTGAAATGTCAGTCTTTTGTCTTTTCTCCGCACAAAAACTCGTAAGCGGATTTGAACAAGTCTTCCGCTGTTCGAAAGCTTAAGACCGAGCTTAAAACCTAGGCATTTAGTACTCCTACACCGTAATTATGAATCTTGAAGAATAGGCAATGACGTCTTCAAGAGGGTGAAATCCCTATTCAAAAGTAGGAAACATAGATTACGGCCCTAAGTTGTAGCCCGTTTGAGATAAGATAGATAAATTATAGAGAAATGGCGAAGTTTCTGAGAAACAGTGGACAGTCCACATTTTTTGGGACAAACCGACCACGCTATTCCCAACCACTGCAACTCTTGAACTGCAAATCAACAGTGGTGACCACAAAAAAAGTACTGAGACAATGAAACTCGTGGTGTCCCGTAGCAATCGTCGTGAATACAGCAACGCATTTTATCAGAAAAGAATATCGGTGAAGTTATTTTCTTTGGCCCACCAAAGTACAGTCACGGATGTTTAAATACCTACGTTGGCAAGTTGTAAGCAGCTCACCACTGCCTATCTTACCGGGCACTACAATCAGCGTGATGATGCTCCATATTCCACGTTTGCGGTCTGCATAGACCAAGCCCCGTACGTGATTTTGGCGTACATTCGACGATCAAGAGCTTATGTGGCTTACAGCACATAGTAGCGGTTTGTGTGTTCTGGCTAATTTTCGTGTAAATAGTGTAAACAACACTGTAATAACTTAAAAGTTTACTTGATTTCACCGAAGAGGCAGAGTCCTACCTATAGAACTGCCACATATCTTCAACATCTCTAAAAACTTTTAAGACTGAAAAATTTCAAACCTTCATTTATTTTCTGGAACTTTTACCCCATTACTAGCTAACGACAACCAGTATAATGAGCTTAAGATTAACCATATATTTTCCAAGGTTCAGTTGATCCTACGCGTTTATTGATAAATGAGTAAAGTTTCCCCTTATGTACAGAGTCAAAACTAGGACTAAGAATTCGAATGATCTCCCCATTACTTTAAAAATCCGTCAGCCCTCTTTCTACGTCAGTTACTAAACTGCCGAGCAATGAAAAAGTTCCACCCAAAAAATGCCGACAAACAAAATTTTTCACATTTAATTTAAAATTTGAACACAATATTTACGTTTTTAGTTGGTAATATTCTGATGCGCTGTTAAATGTACTTCAATATTGCAGACGGCGTCATTAAGCTAGCCTTTCCCGTTTAGGAGTAATTTGGTGCTATGTCACTGGAACTTTTTCATTGCTCGTTAGTGTATGTAGAAGTTTGACACCTGCCACTTGGTATCTAGGAGGTACCTAAAGTAATTTAATTAGGAATACACATGAATGCAATCACCATTCTGTACTCATTTCAGCTAACTACAAATAAGACCCTTCAACTAATCTAATCGCCGATCTAAACAGATAGAAGCCATCTAATTGAAACAAGTCACAAAGGCTGGCGGTGTGGCTGCACTGCATACTATGGCTATTCACTGCTGGATACTGCCCGTTGCGTTTGACTACCATTGTTTCGTAGGGCTGTTGAGAGCTTTTGTTTTATCTGTCAAAGTCATCATTGCTTCAGCTAGTAGGTATGAGGAATTTTAATTATAGGTCTGTGGTCTGCCATGCCAGTGTTCGTCTTAAGTTCTAATTATAAAGCTCTATAAAACTTAACACTTAAGATGGACATGGGTGTATTCGCCATAGAGATGGACATGTTAAAGTCTACGTTACATAGGATGTTCAGGCTATTGCCATTACCGTCAGCCGCTGCTTATAAAAAAAAAAAAAGATTTTTTAGAAATTTGGCACAGAAATTTATTCCAGTCTGGAATAGCACATAGGCTACTTATATCCCGGTATAAACTTCCCTTGGGATGATAAATCACTTTTCAACACACTCGCTTATAAAGTGGCTCTAAGTTCACCGCAATTAGGCACATAATGACACCTGTAATCAAACTGTGACTTTTTCATTGCTATTATTCACAAGTGAGTTATAGAGTTTATTTTTATTTTATTGGTTGGCACCTCAGCGGTAATCACCAACATTACACACTCGTACCATAATGTACTATTAAACGTGAGCGAAGCCGCTAGCAGAAGCTATTATTAAATAACATACTCGTAACACCACGCCTTTTCCCAAAGTAACTCTTTAACAGAGAGAATACATATAGTACTCACATTTTGATATAAATCTTTGAAACAATACTTGTCGCAGCCCTACAGCGTAGTTACCGCTGACATCGTTAAGTTTCTATTCTGTCGGAGGCCTAGATAGCCCGCAGCCGCTGCCAAACGCTAGTTATTGTTGTACGATCTCATTGAATATCTATTGATGTCCAAGTATATTATTAATACCAGCCATTGTGTCATACTTACAGTATATCGGCATTTATTCGCGACTGGACGGTAAGTTTAGGATTATAATCGCGTTTTATAAACTTAATCTCTATGTAACGACTAATAAGGACTCTTTGTGTAAGCAGGTATCAGAAAGGATTGATATTCTTAATCAATTCTATAGTCCATTCATCGGCCAAGGTTTTCATTAGTAAACTATGATCCTAACTTTGTTAAGAAAAAGATTCAAAGCGATCCTGATGCGTCTGAAAAGTAATTTTACCAGTACATTTCCAAATGAACTGAAACACGAAAAATTAACGTCAAAGCCAAAATTCTTTATTTCAATTAGGTAAATATGCGGCACTTTTGAATGCAAAAATTTAAATTCAGAATTAATAAGGCTAGACAGTTGGTAGCTGGGAGATCATCCAATGACTTATCCCAATCTGGGTGAAGTGCGAGGGCGTGTCAGAATTTTACATTTTTTTTTTTTTTTATATAGGCTCGCGCTTGACCACCATCTCACCTGATGGTAAGCGATGATGTGGTCGACGATGGATCGCGCTTGCCTAGAAGTAACCTATTCACTCTTGACTTAAAGACCCCTAGATTGTAGCTATCGGGAAACACAGACTCCGGCAGGGAGTTCCACTCCTTAGCTGTACGCATAATAAAAGTATTCTCAAAACGTTTAGTGCGTATGGGTGGGATGTCTACCATGTACCGATGGCGCATCGCCGTACGTCTGGTAGTCCGATGATGAAACGGGCTGGGCGGAATAAGATCATGCAATTCCATCGTACACTCCTCGAAATGTAATCGATAAAAAAACCGATAAGCTGGCAACTCGGCGACGATGTTCAAGGCTCTGGAGCTTTTTTAAAAACCCTCCCGTGTTCCTTCATTTGCTTGAGCCAGGGCCGCGGTAAATCTCTTAAAAAATTTATCCGTGACCCAGACATTTTGAAGACCCTCCCTCCACCCTTGAACGGGTTACTTAGTATTGGTAAGTACGTGCCCTTATTGCGATACTCCTTGGTAAGAAAAGTTGCCAGACTTTGAGGCTTCTGACTTCCAATAATAACAGTCAAAAGTCTTGAAATGACAGACCTATGAGACTTTTATTTCTTATCGTGCACTCCATAAAGGACTGCTTTAACTACAATCAATGAAATCATCGTCAGTCTACTAAATTCGTAGTCTATGAAAAGTGCCGCTACTGTACGATTTCTTCACAACACGGCCAGTTCTATTCAATATAATAAAACAATTTGAACAATATTAATACAATTTCGTAAAATAATATCGACCTGCTTTCAAGACATAATAAATTGCCCATTCTTTGTCTGTGGAACTATAAATTCATTTATCATACATTAATTTATCATCGCTCGTGTCAGCGAGAAATCCGTCTGCTTCATTATACATAATGGTGTTATTGTGAGCTTTATAGCTTCGTGATAAAGGCTCATTTATTCTGTATTGTGTGTTATGGAGTTAGTAGATAGGTATGTTTGTGTTTTCTGGCACAGTATGCGTCTAAGTTGCAAAGAAGTAGGTTTTGTCTCTATGTGCCAAGATTGTATCTATTATATATGTCATGGACCAAGTGATTAATCAATGCACTATGTATAATACCCAGCCAATACGAATCTAGTTAAGTCAAATCGGGTAATGTAATAAATACTCATTTAAACATCTATATTTATCACATTGTCTGGTCATTATGAATATTGCTACGTAACGGTTGGGCAATTCGATAATTATGGGTAATGAATTAGTCTAAGACCGAGCGAAGCGGGCTCGGGAGCTTAGGGCACCCCGACACGAATAGGTTAGTTTCGAAGGAGATGACGGGAGCTGAAGTGAGCGAGCAATCGTACTTACCTATTATATATTAAAATCAATGCCATCATTAAAATAATAAAAAAACATATTTTTATTACCCGGCTCAATAAGTGATGTGCATTATTCAGGAAGCCCGATCAATTTAATGATTTCAATAGTATTTATCATATTGCCTACTCCCATTGGGCATTTTTCAAATTGCTCAGGCATTATGAATAAAGCCGTATTAATCACTTGGTCCATACCATAATGTATCTACAGCAGCATAATCCAACTATAACGCATTTGTCCGACCGAACGAATCTTGGGATGTAGGCGTTCTCTTAGAGGGTTAGGGCCGTAATCCACCACGCGGACCCAGTGCAGGTTGGCGGAAATCAGATATCTTGGAATTCTTGGTTAAAAGACGTGCCATTTTCCTTTACCGTTTGAACATTAGTAGTCATGAAATTAATGGCACAAAGTATTGCTTAAATCTAGAACTATGTTTAACTGGTATTTATCTTGTAAGTATCAGAAAATGAAGGAGCGCTCTAAGTACCCTTTACCTGTTCATCATAAATAGTGAAATTGCTGTAATTAAGGAAAATAATGGAAAGAAAATTACGCCAAATGAGAAACGGAAAACGCATTTAACCACTGAAAGAAGTTTCTTAAGTTTTTAATTCTGAGTAAGATCTGCATTTTAGTACGAGCTCTGCATTTCAAGAAGGTACTTATTCTTTGCAACTTCGACTACAATTAAAAAATAATGGACTAGGCAGATTGGCAAGTGTGGGATCAGGTCAGTTTAGAGATCATTTTATGAGAAATTTATCTGTCATCATCTTTATCATAATGAGCCTGCAGCAGTCCATTGCTGCACATAGGCGTCTCCAACTCTTCGCGGTGAGTGCTAACGCGTGCCCGTGTTCCTGCTTCCTGCTTCCGTGGAGTTTTAATGGGTTGGAGTCCCACATAACTGCGCTATCTTCCCGTGGTAGCGCAGTATGCATGAGCATTACTCCAAGATAAAATAAAAGGCGTCTCCAACTCCAGTCATATAACTTACATCTTGATTTTCAGCAATTCTTATCCAGCTGCTATCTGTCACCCTACGAAGATCGTCTCTTTAGCTAGCCTGAGGTAGGGTTACCGTCCGTCCGGATTTGTCCCGACATGCTCGGACATTTAGCGTCTTCTACGGACTTTGTCCGGCCTACTAATTTGTCCGGGTTTTTTTACTTACATAGATGGCAAATACTCATCGTTTTGTTGCGATATCTAAAAACAAATTAACAGCAGACAATTCATCAAAACTCTCTACATCATTGGTGACTACTCTTTTGCCATTCAAATAATTAATGAAACCTACAATTTTACAAAAAATATTTTTTTTCTCCCGTTTTATTTATTTATTTTATTTTATTTATTTGGCTCACCAACACAACCAAACCACTACTACACCATTACTCTCCCACCCTCCCCCCTCCTCTCCTCTCTCTCTCTCTACTGAATCCATTCAAAAACTTTAGCCAGAAAATGCAAAACGTGCGGTAATTTTTTTAAACTACAGCTTTTTGTCAGGACTTTTCAATTTTCAAAATGGTAACCCTAGCCTAAGGGCATTTTTCTACTTACATGTAAGTAGTAAGTTAATATGTTCCGAAGGTAAACTTGATAATTTAAAGCAGTACCTACAAATTAGCTAGTTTAACCTAGACCATATTTTAAATTCTAAAATCCATAAAACCGGACTACGTTTTCTCCCTAACCTACATTACAAAAGTAGTTTCAAATATGCAGAAAGCAACACCGCCCACTAATTTATTCGACATTTATCATCGCTTACGATCGAGTCATGTTCCTTACTAAATAAGGATCGAGTTTATCGATACATTGTAGCGATGGATCGATTAATTCGATAACAGCAATTACTTACTAATGCGCTGAATTTAATGAGGACTTTGACATCGTGAAGACTGGAGATCGACAACCGTTATCTCTGTGGGGGACGACTGATCTTAAAAGCAGATCTTGACACAGGTACCTATAATTTCTCGATTGATATTAATTATAATCTGAGGTGCTTGGATGGCAACTAGATTGTAAACTATTGTATCTATTGGCATATATAGCCCAGTTCTGTCTTCTGATTTATGTATTTTTTTTATATATACTTTATTGTACACCAAGTTAAAACAGTAATACATACGGAAACCTTAAAATTAAAACAAACATACAACAGGTGGCCTTATCGCTTTCTGCGATCTCTTCCAGGCAACCCTAATTGATAGAGGAAAGAGGTTTTTTTTCTCTTATCGACTTCTCTGCTGTTATTTTCTGATCAATTTGTAGGGTTCGTTGTAGGGTCCAAGACAGTTGAGTCTTTCAGGAGTTGCAGAGGCTGAGGATAGTAAGACTTACTGTCTCTCCGTCTACCTGTTCGAAAAAAGGTATTAGATGTATCAGTAACTTTCTTATTACCCGTCAGCAAGGAAAGGGAATCTTATATGCATGCAATTTTTTTTTACACCTCATATCTTTCAAACCGCTAGACGAATTTTTATAATTAAGACATCGTTAGATACGTCTTGACCACCCACGCGATCTTAGATATGTGAAGTTAAATAAAACAAACATGGCGGATTTTGGACGCCATATTGTGCGGTTCCCAATATATTTTATTTCAAGACTCATCGAGTGGGGTATCAAAATAAAGGGTATTAAGTGGTTAGGTTAGGTTAGATATATTTTTATAAGTAATTCGAAAAAAAAAGTGATACCGGTTTTTTTTTTTAATTTTGTACCTACCTAGCTTCTGGAGAAACTTACATTAATAATAATACAGTTTTATATTAAAGAACAACATATTGCCAATCCAACATATTTTCAAAGTCCACAACATTTTTAACAACTTACCGAACAAATATTCTACTAGTTAATCATTTCTTTACAAACCGAATACCAACTATAAACGCACAATTTGTAATACCTAAGAGATTGATGAAGTAATGAATGGAGTGCTATCCCGACAGATATGGAACGTCGTTCCGGCAACGATCGCCGTCGTGTTATGCCGTTGCTTCATTGTTGGCTATGATCTCTTCCCGTTTACCTATAACCTGGGCATCTTCAAGTCTCGAGTTTAATTGTTACTTCTGTTAAGTGTGCACCAGCAAACAACCGCGTATCTCTTACAACCACAAAGTAAGGCAGAAATAATCTGAGCCCACATAACACTTGGCGATACAATAAACTTTTTTTATATATAATTCCTATATTTATTATATGCTTTATTGTACACCTTAAAATATAATTATAAAATGAAACTTAAAATTAATACACATACAATGCCTTATCGCATTCCGCGACCTCTTCCAAGCAATCTGGTTATAATTAAAGAGAAAGAGGTTAAATCTCTGTCCATGATTCCTTGCTTGAATTAAAAGAATTGTTCCTAGAACTCTCCCTTCTACGTCTTCCTACCTTCCCTCTGCGTACGTCTTAAGCTCTTGGAGCAGAGGTTACAAGGCTTAACATTCCATTTCTTCATACTCCACGATTAAAACTCAAGGGTCAGCGCTAATTGAAACGAACCGGCTTACGACATAAGTGGCTCGTTTGTCCGAACTGCGCGTAATGATGTAATGGCGTGCTCGATTCCTATTAACCCTTATATTCTTGCGTTTAAAAAGTTTCTTTAAAACTTACTCTTAGTGTGAGAATTTAGCTTACAAGGAAAAGAAGTTTTGGGGGACTGTTTGTGAGAAAAGATTTTCTTAGTCTGACTTCGACAACTTGTACTATTATTTATTCTGTCATCATCATCATCAGCCTAATAATCAACCCACTGCTGGGACACAGGCCTCCTCTCTGTGAGAGGGAATGGGACGTAATCCACCACGCGGGCTCAATGCGGGTTGGTGGATGTCACATGTATTCGAATCTTTGTTTCTAGGACATGCCGGTTTCCTAACGTATTTTTCTTCACCGTTTTGATAGCAGCGGTGGTGAAATAATTTACACAAAGTAAAGCGCCTGCCTGGGTTTGAACCCACAACCTACAACTTATAAGTCACGGCCGATATCACTAGGCCACCACTGCACTTCAAATGCACACTTTAACTAGTAAAAAGAAAATCTTGTTTGCGGGCAAAATAGAACAGATTTAAATAAAATAATCATGATATAAATACTATTAAGAAGAAACATAAGCCGAAGAAGGCAAAACATCGGGAAGTGGAAGGCTATTGGAGAAAACCATTTGCCCAACAGTGGGACAATATACGATAAATAAAATTAACCTTACAATATGCTTCGCCAAAAGTTACTGCCTTTTTTGAACCAATTAAAGACCACAGGTCAGACAGTATGGGAAGCAATATGGAAAAAAAAATTAACATAGTGACATTAGTTTCTGACAGCTTTATAGACTCCACAGAAGGCATTCGATATGCTTCACATAAAGCTAAGCCAGTGTACATTGAATATGCATATATCGTGTATTGAATGATCTTACTGCCATGTTGTGACCTATGACCGCGCCACGGAACCTAGCATATCTCATTAGTCATTGGGGACTTCTGTCACGGGTCATAAATTTCAACTATGAAGGACCTTTATACACTTGATTTATGCAGGTATTATTTAGACAGTTGCAACTTGCTTTGCATGTAAAGGTAATGTTTAAATTATAATGTCTCTTTGGTAGTTTGGTTCATCAAAAGGAGTTAGACATGATGACCAGCTAAGCATCTAAGAGATAATACCAATATACCTACTACTCAACGAGGTATCTATTACCAATATTATATATTAACAATTTAGTACCTGGGCGACCGAGGTCTGCTCGTGTGAAAATAGAGAAAACGACGTTTTCTAAAAATGAATCCTAGCTTGACCGAATTATCGCCCCCGAAAAGCCCTGCATACTAAATTTCATGAAAATCGTTGGAGTCGTTTCCGAGATTCAGATTCTATATATATACAAGAATTGCTCGTTTACAGGTATTAGATTAGATATCTACTACAAACAGTGTGGGTGATACACTAAACAGACAGGACTTGAGGAATATATAATTTGTCTTAAAAATAAAGTTTTCAAAACTACTTACGCAAGTTTAAGTAATAGTTGAGTTGACAACATTATCCATAATTATCAGTACTACACGACGAATTATCCCATATTTTTGTCCCGGTCAATTATATACGTAGTAGGAGGCACAGATTGTTCGCCGTACCGGGGAGTCGAACCGTCGCCGTCGCTCGAGCCCAGTCTCCCGTCCCTCGTACACTCTCTGCGCTCAACGCTCTCTTGGATGCTCAGCCCGAATGTGATGTGTTCGTATGACTGCCGTGTATATTATCATTATAGTTTATTTTTTTTTTTTAAATTTTTAATGCTCTTTTAAAAACATTTCTTTAATTATTGTAATTGGCCGTTGGCCGTGTTATGTTAAAGTAAATAAATTAATTCAGTCAAATGACGTTCACTGCTCATAGGCAGAGACACACAAGACACATGCCATTCCCAAGCGTCGCCACTACTATTCGGTCCTATTGAGATGACATTAAAAATATTGAAAAAAAAATATATTGTAAAGAAGTTTTATTAGTATCTAAAAAGAATTTATTCACCAAAATACAGAATTTATCACAACACATATAAAGTAACCTGTACTTCAATATTCGGATGCCGATGATACTCGATCTGTTCCCGATGTTTCCCGAAGTCCCGAGTCATCAATTAGCCGGCATGACGCAAGCTGGTTTGAATCGACGCTGTCCCAGCTAAAGTGTTATTAAGCGATGAAAGGCAACCTCGCACAGGACAGGGTTTGAATACGGATTGTAATAAGATATGAAAGGACTTGGAATTATAGGTAAACACTAAACATGGAGCCAAATCAGGCATTCATTTTAAAGTATGTGGTGATAATACCTTGCGAAAAATCGTTCCGTTTGAATTTGCATCTGATTTGGCAGAAGCCGACCCCATATATTTGGCTAAGGAAAAGGCAGATTATTTGAATGCCTTGCAATAAAATACCTTCATATTGTCTTTAATTCCAGTTTAGGAAGGGTAAAAAGCTAGCTTTTCGGCATAAAACTGTGCACTATCTTAGGAAGTTGGAGCACATCCGAAGTTTATAACTCTGTCCCCAAATTGTATTGGCCTATTTTGCTGATATAAGTAGTATAGCACTAATACACCAGTCTAAACGTACAACACATCTTGGGACACATACTGAGTTTATAACCCCGTGCCCTTATAATGCTGACTTGGCTGGATTAGCCAGTAAAGCTCTAACACACCAATCTGTACTTAACATCTAAGGACACATCCTGAGTTTATAGCTCTTGGCTCGATGCTCTGTAATAATCTGCTGATTTTGTAGGATTAGACAGCAAAGCTTCAAAACTCTGTACACAAGCCAGAAACCCAAATAATTTCGTTATCATAATAAAACCTACCAGACTCTGTACCCTCATTTAAGGCCTCTATAACCCAAGGCTCTAGAAAGTACCCAATTTGCACTGCGAAGAAACACCATATAAGACCGACATTCAGATTTACAGCAACGATTTAAGGTCTATCTACACTTACACGGAGTAATTTATAGGAGAGTGTAGTTCTGCCGTATCTCGGTGAGACGCGAACATTTATACCTTGAGTGTACTCGCGATAACGCGTTGCTTCGAGATAGGGCTGACTGATCGGCTATTAGAGGAGTAAGATAGATGTGTCGATTTTGTACTACTTTTCCCTCAACAAACTCCAAATACAGGTTAACGGATTCTAGGTCCACTTTCTCCTGAAGTTGTATTAGGTCTAATTAAGGCTTAATAATGTAGGCCTTTACTGTCTAGTTACTGATTATGTATTTACCAAAATCCAGTTACTACAAAATTGGCAAATTCAAATTGATAAGCTTGGCTTTCAGCCCACCATGATTTAATCACGTCATTTTGGACCAGTACAACCAGATGCGTTAGCCCATCGCCTGGGAGAGCTGAACCTAAAATATTAAGGCTAGGCAAAGATGGTCATTTTTGGCAACCCTGCTCGAAATAAACCGTATAATTCGAGCACGAATAACGAGAGTCGAGCAATCGTGTTTGCACTCGTATTCTATTTAATTTAGGACTTAAACACACATGCTGTTTTTGGCGTTGAGCGGCGTTCACGAATGTGCCTGGTTGTTACACATAGCCTAAGATCCCACTGCAGAATCTGCAGGTGATTTTGTTTTAATTAAATTTAATTTTCATGAATGATACTTGATTGTAGAATAGGTTTCTGCAGGGGTCCCTGAGAATATCTAGCCACAATTACCTTGATTAAATAAATTAAAGTTAATGTTTTATAGTTGACCCCAAATATTTTACGTTCTTCAAGTGAATCCAACGTCATTTGAAAGTAATTGTAGAAAATACACATTGCCATAAAACCCTGCAGTAATCTATGGGAATAAATATAATGACCACCAAAAAAAACTTTGTGACGATAACCCCTAACCACCAAATCTAGTAATATACTGACAAAAATAGTAAATGATCACCAAATTTAGTAAATTGATCACCAAATTTCATAAGTGCTAAAACCGTAAGATATCAAATCTAGTGATTTGGTCAATGAATCAGTCCAAGAGCGAGCGAAGTGAGCTCGGGAGCTAAGGGCACCCCGACACGGACAGGTTAGGTTCGAAGGAGATGACGGGAGCTGAAGTGAGCGAGCAAAGCGAGCGAACTCAGCTCCCGTCATCACCTTCGTGTTAGGTTACTTTAGACCCTGTATTCAGAAATAGGAGCCCCGCCCAGCGGGGCTCCGTCGACTCTGTTGCGATTCTAAATTTAATTTTGGTGATCATTTACTATTTTTGGTGATCATTTACTATTTTTGTCAGTATATTACTAGATTTGGTGGTTTGTTAAACATAAGCCGTAATCTATTCTACTATAAATAATCACATCACACTAATATTATAAAGACGAAAGTCTGTTAGTGTGTATATTTGTTACTTCTTCACGCACAAACGGCTAGACGTATCTGGATGAAATTGTGCACAGAGATAGATTATAATCAGGAATAGCACATAGGATACTTTTTATCCCGGGAATATGTTCCTTTGGGATAATTTTCGACATTCACGCGGGCGAAGCCGCTGACAGAAGCTAGTCATTCATAAAAATCAAATTTTAACAAAAAAAAATACGTACCTGCAAATTGGTGCAGTGGGATCTCATACTAAAATGTGTTTTGTGGTCACACGACGTTGTGACTCGGCTAGGAACGTTTGCGTGAATCCATTGTCACGGATTTTACACCTTATAAGGGAGCTAGAGTTGACGTTTGCGTGTTGTGTCTTGTGTGGTCTCGGCTTTAGAACTGCCACCTCGTGAAAGCTTAGGCTTTTGTAGGAAGAGAATATTGCGGTATTTTGTTGGTAACTGTAACATCACAAAGCTAGGACAAAGCTCTTTGCTAACACTAGTGATTAGGCTTTGTCCTTCTTATACATTTCTATATTATCTTCTTTATTAAAGATTATCCATGTGAGATAATCACAAACTAAAGTTGGAATAGAAACTGAGATTCATTTTATATTACAAAAAATTATTCATTTAAAACTAAAGTCTAGTGTCATTATTTTTTATAGGTATGTAAGCACCATATGCTAAAATCATGTGGCGATGCTTGAGGGAGGCTTATGTCCAGCAGTGGACTACTTTCGGCTGAAATGATGATGATGATGCTTAAGTGTCGTACAAACATTTAGAAATTGTTTAACTAGATGAAAATGTCAACATTCCATGCATGATGTACATAAAACAGATAATCTATTAATATATTAGTACGGAATTAAAGTGAAATACATCGACCATTACAAACGAGAAAATTACGTTCAATCTAGTTTAATAATATAGACAACAAACCTTAGGATCCACTAAACGATATTGATACTACGAGAAAATCACACAAAATTTCTTCCAAATCAATTTTAAACTCCATTTCTGCGTTACAAAAGGTTTGTTTTTAAGTGGCAAGGTTAAAGACATAGTATAGAAACATTGTGTTTGGAGACATAAGCAAACATGCAGTGTGAACAGTTTGGACAAACCGACAAATGTGTGTGATGAAGAGTTAGACGTTAGGATGTCTTCTTGGGCGATATTGTATGGAATTCGTTCGGAAAGTGAGGATATTTAGTATCTTAAAGGGATGGACTTACAAATATGCCACAATGAGTATGAAATTACCACTAGTAAGCGCCTGTTCCACAGTGCCCGTGTAGGCACTATCCACCAGAATAAAAATCTTCATGATAAATTAATCCGGACTTTATCAACTAGATGTGTGCGTGCTTTTCTTAATAACCGAAGAATTGCTGAAATTTGAAAACTCAGATATTATAGACGTTTTCGTATGCATTCAAAATAAGGATAGTTTTCAAGGCGTTTTAAAACATTAAAATAACCTGAAAATGTATCCACTCTGGTCGATAATACACTGTGAAACCAGCATATACTGGAGTTAAAGTAAGTATTAATTAAAAATGTTATTCTTAGAACAATTTCCTTGAACTGAAAGGTAGATATTAAATGTAATATGACTTGTCAATACACTTCCAATGAGCCCAAACACGATGTTGATATCTTGTCTGGTAGAGGTCTTATGGAGACCAGCTTGACCAAGTAACAAAAGTTATTACCGTGCTTTTGTATGCTCCAGCAACTCAGAAAAAAACTAGCTTTAGTAAATGCATAAAAAAATTACAAATACGTTTATTTATACACTTTAAATTGCAAAATCAGAAACTGAAGACATGGGAAAGTTGAGTAGGAATGTTTTTGATTTCTTGTCTAATGTTTTCCTTCAATTCAGATATTATGGAAAACAATATATCACGGGAATTTAAAGCGATGATTTAGATTATTTATTTACCTATTTAACCCGACGTTTCGACCGTGTTGCAACGATCGTGGTCCCGGGTAGACTGGTGTCTCGGTGTACTGGCTCCGTTGGGGCAGAAAATTCTTCCTCTACCCTCACATTTCTACACACAACACTGTCCGTGTCCTTATTCTGTAAGTTCACCGATATTATGGTTAGATATTATGGTTAATGGATTACGGTTGTACACCCGACTCTTCAGGTAACCCCAGAGGAAAAAATCTGGAGGTGAGAGGACTGGGCTACTTAACTTCTGAGGCGCGTTTTCATGAATGTTAGAGATCAGTTTGAATAGTGTCAGAGCCGCGCAAAGAACGACATTTAAATAATGTTATTTTCAAGAAATAATTTTGCCATGTATTATATAAATATATTTGTATTTTTATGCATGTACTAAAATTAGTTTTTTCTGAGACACCCAGTATAAAGCGTGTAATAATATAAGAGTATATAAATCCACATAGTGGGTAATCTGCCCAGCCTTTTCCAAACTTTATTGGGTTCGGCTTCCAGTCCAACCGGATACAGCTGAGTACCAGTATTTTACTTTCTATCTAAGCTCTACAAATCTACTCAAGTAGTAGGATTAATAAGAATTAATAATCTAGTCACAATTAAAGGACACTTTGCTCTCAAGCTATCGCAGTATACTGTAGTGACACCAACGAGGCCACTTACGAACTAATCACATGACGTCACACAAATCCTGCATCACGAAAGTAAAGTTTTCGGCGCGATTTGAACACATACAACAGAAAATAACCGTTGGGCAGTTGCCCGGACTTGACACAACACCCGTCTGGTTGGAGGATCCTCCCTTTTCTATGAAGGTTTGTGAGTCTTTACACCCTATTCCGCATACATCAAAACTGGTGACCCCGACGTTGTGTAACAAAGTTATAGAGAACACAAGTCAAGAGCCGCGGACGACGCTGTCTGAAGAAGTTATCAAGATGATCTCCACCAAGGCTCTTTTTGCAGGCGCTACAATACCATTATATCACTACTGTGAGTGACATCATTCCTCAAAAGCCGTTTGAATCAAATAAACAATTGAAAGCCTATACCTACTTTTCTGATGGAGTGAGTCATCGGGCATAGAGCTCAGTACTCAGGCAATCAGGTTTAGAACAACTTTGTATTTAGGTATTTTTATAACTCTAATAAAATTTGTTAAAATCAAGTTTTAAGTGTACCGATAAGAGTCTACTTTGTATCTGGAAATCATTTCTAAATGATATGTGTTTGCAGTTTCCAAATGATTAACCCGTAAAAGTCAGGTTTAAGAAAATTATATATAAAACTACAATGTTACACATGGTGCTTTTAGCAGCGCAACATCGTAATATCCTCGTGAAATTCATTTAGTTCTCACCTTCTTAAAGCATTTTTTTTCCGCGTGGCTTTCGGAAATACTTTGTTGGACTACCTATAGCATAATATAATGAGTCTATAAGTTTCTACTCCTGGGATATATTGTCTGTGAGAGAAATTGACTGGGCCGTAATCCACCACGCTACACGATGGCTCAGTGCGGACTTGTGGACGTTACTTTTTTTCGATATTTTTAGTTCTGGGACATGACTTTTTTCTTGCCCCGTTTTGAGGAAGCTTTTTTGAGCAGTAAAGCACCTGGGTTCGAACCCATGACCTACAATAACTTTTCGACTAACGTTTTTTTCGAATAACGTTTCGACTGTTACCAAACTAGACTTAGACTATACTGAAACAAAAAAAAAACAAAGAAAAATTCAACAAGCCACCTTAGTGCCCCAAGCAGATAATTTAAAACCGAATTTTACTCAAACATTAAACACAACTCAAATCCAAATTAAGCTCCTCAGCCCCTTATTAGGAGTATCAAATCAATCTTTTCAGCTAAAGTCAGTAAGTTCGTGGCTAGTTAAGCGAAGGCTAGATATTTCGTGAATGCGATGCGCGATTGCTGCGCAGGAGTCTCCCGCCGGTCAGTCACGACGCGGCGACGCAGACCTGCCCTGTGACGTCATGCATAACTTACACTGTATTTTTTAGTCTATTAAGAATATTTTAACTGGCAATGTGCATGCAAATCTGCGTGTAGTAAGTCCTAAAAGGAAAATGTAAACGCTAATTTTCTTTTCATCCACCTTTGTAAAGGCTTTCAAAAACTAAAATCTGTGTATTTCTTTTGAGATTTGTTCAAAGACAGATTCAGTTTGGCTCCCTTCGTTTTATAATATACTAGCTTTTCCCCGCGGCTTCGCTCCCGTGGACCACCTCACAGGACCCGTTTTCGGAAATTTAAAAGCCTATATCACTCAGGATTAATGTAGGTTTCTAAAGGTGAAAGAATATTTTAAATCGGTCCAGTAGTCTCGGCGCTTCTTCGGTACAAACAAACAAACAAAAAAATCTTTCCTCTTTATAATATTAGTATAGATTACTAGCTGTTCCCCGCGGCTTCGCTCCCGTGGGCCACCCCACAGGACTCGTTTTCGGGATAAAAAAATTGCCTATGTTACTCAGGAATAACGTAGCTTTCTATTGGTGAAAGAATTTTTAATATCGGTCCAGTAGTTTCGGAGCCTATTCGGTACAAACAAACAAAAAAATCTTTCGTCTTTATAATATTAGTATAGACTAGCTGACCCGGCAAACTTTGTTTTGCCATAAAAACACCAAACATTCATCTACCCTACCTACCTACCCTACCCTACCCTACCTACCCTACCCTACCCTACCTACCCTACCCTAACTACCTACCCTACCCTACCCTACCTACCCTACCCTACCCTACCCTACCTACCCTACCTATCCTACCTACCCTACCTACCCTACCTACCCTACCTACCCTACCTACCCTACCTACCCTACCTACCCTACCTACCCTACCTACCCTACCTACCCTACCTACCCTACCTACCCTACCCTACCTACCCTACCCTACCCTACCTACCCTACCCTACCTACCCTACCCTACCTACCCTACCCTACCTACCCTACCCTACCTACCCTACCTACTCTACCTACCCTACCCCACCCTACCCTACCCTACCCTACCCTATATCTCAAGTTGGACCAGACTGCTCACGGTGTGCCAATTTAATTTAAAATCGGTTATGTAGTTTAGGAATCCATCGCGGACAAACATCGTGACAGGAGATTTATATATATTAGATTAGTATTAGTATAGATTAGTATAGATTATTATACTATAGATTAATAGAAATATAGAATAGTATTATAGTATACAGTATAGAAGTATAGACTATTAAGGCAATGGCTAGAATTCGATCAGTTCATAATGCCTTAGATAGACAATTCTTCGAGGCGGTTAAGATGTTGTTGGCTCAATACTTCGCCACTAACATGTTTTATCTCTGGTAGCGCTTA
Source organism: Anorthoa munda (assembly GCA_945859665.1). Taxonomy (NCBI): domain Eukaryota; kingdom Metazoa; phylum Arthropoda; class Insecta; order Lepidoptera; family Noctuidae; genus Anorthoa; species Anorthoa munda. Next base: position 4,145,406 of record OX243900.1, on the reverse strand, counting down.
GGTCACAGTGCCTGCAAGTTTTGGGGCATATAGGGTAGGGAAATAGGCGAACTATGTAGGCTACGGTCCAACTCTACATCCGAACTGTTTAGCCGCTTCACCGAGATATACACACATACATAATAGATACTTCGCGGGAAAACATGCGTGTAAAATTTGACTAAAATAGTATCAAACTATATCAAAACCCTAAGTATAAAACATAAATTAACTCATCAAAAAAAGATGCAACAGATATTCGCGACACAAGTACAACACATTAAGCCACAAACGCGAAGGCATCATTAAAAATATTCTCAAGACATCAATTACGCTGGGCAATTGTTTCAAGCGGGTCGTTGACCCCTCGAAATGGGCCGGCCGGCCAAAAAACCACCCAGTGGTCGCCGCAGGCTTTCTTTTACTACTTGGGTGGAGAGTTCGTGTGGGTAAACTTGGGACTTGGCCAAATATGAATACTTTGTTTTTTGTCTGTTTTTGAAGATGGGGTGATGTGAGTTTAAAAGTAACTAATGAGGGTACTGTAAAAACTTTTTTGCTATTTTCACGTCAAGAATATAATTCTTTATACGGCATATTATTTTCAATGTGGCTGCCCTTATTAGAACTCATGCCATTAATATCCGATGGTCTCAGAGAATACAATTAAATCATAAAATAGCTAGCCGTGGACAAACGAGTTGTCACGGGGATTATTTAAACAGTAATTCCTTCAAACTCCTAATTTTATGCCCGCAATCAACAAGAAACAATTCAACATGAGCTGGATCTAAAAAAATTACAATATTCAACTTGACTACAACTTCAACTAAAAAGCAGATATATTTTAAGAAAATATTATGCAAACTTTTGGACAAGGAAACACCACCAAAACTTCACGCCATTTTCTACAACACGCATGTAATCAATTTACTCTCACCCGTCCACGCTGCATCATGTCTACACCATATTCAAATTCCACAACCCACAAACATAACCCAGTCCGCAGTCTTCAGAGTCCCCGGCACCTATATAAAACGTACATCTATCAATAGCGTATAGCCTATAGGGTATCTCAGAGGACCGCATTCCTTTGCCCCGCGTCCCCCTCCCTCTTCATCCCGCAGACGTTACATGTTACAATACACACACATATATACAACACCCACCCAACAATTACATACACCTTGAGGAACACCACATAAGGTTTAATTTTCTGTGTGATATAGTTGACCAGCTGCATACTTATTTTAGTATTTCGCCGCCGATCGGTGTCGTTTTTTTCTCGACGGCAGCGAAACCACGGAAAGGATTAATTCGAGGCAAATAAAGTGTTATGTGAAATGTCGGCACCCAATGGTTTGGTGGAGTTAGGAGTATGATTGGGAGAAGTTATTATTAATTAATTAATAAGCACTTAAAAACGTCGGCAGACAGTGTACTGTTAGCGATGAAAATATAGCGCTAATCAATAAATAAATGAATAATTTTGAAAAAACCGGCCAAGTGCGAGTCGCACTCGCACACATAGCGTTCCGCACCATTACCGCAAAAAGCTGCAAAAAATATCAAGTTTGTTGTATGGGAACCCCACTTAAATATTTATTTTATTCTGTTTTTAGTATTTGTTGTTATAGCGGCAACAGAAATCCATCATCTGTGAAATTTTCAACTGTCTAGCTATCACGGTTCATAAGATACAGCATGGTGACAGACAGACAGACGGACCGCAGAGTCTTAGTAATAGGGTCTCGTTTTTACCCTTTGGGTACGGAAAAATAAAAAGGATTCCATGTTTTTAAAATAAAATCAATTTGATATTAGAATTCATAGCCAAACAAAAAATATTTTAATTTGAAATGGCAAGTACTGCAGAACGGCAATTTATTTGGTAAAAGTAGTACCTATTATTAAACGTGAAAGAAGCTGTCTGTTTGTCACTTTTTCACTTATTTACGGATTTAGATGAAACTTGACGAGTAGATCATGTCTCGGATCAGGATATCCCGATACTTTTTATCCCTGTATAAGTCCTTGATATAATCTCAAACTTTCAAGCAGGCGAAGCCGCTGAGATGCTTGTAAGAAATAATGCATTTGCGAGTTACTGCGAGGTCGTAAAAGTTTCGTCTCAATTTTGCGCTAAAGTTATAGTAAGCCGTAATAAACTCCCACTTGATCATAAATATAAATCTATACACTTATCAATACCAATTTAACATATTAAATTCTATCTATTTTCACCATAATCTGAAATAGGAATCCTTCCTATGATATTTTATATGAGATCATATATTTATTTTACATAACTATTAAATAGTCGATCTATTAAAGTAGTCGTGAGAAATAATGTCTGATTTTAATCGCTTATATGATGTCGTATAACTCTACTAAATGCGAAAAGTTCTTTGTTGGTTTTGTAGAATTTTATATCATACATACATACAAAGATAAACACACGCCTTTTTTCAATGGGGGTAGGCAGGAACTACAGAACGCCACCTGCTACGATCCTTACATACTTCTTCTGCTTTACTCACATTCATACATCTAGTCATACACACACGCCGGTTATGAGTACTGCGCACCTGGCCTTTCTGAAGAACATCACCGATAAGGTCTATGTTTGGTCTATCTTTCTAATTTCATATCAAACCAACAGTAATTTAGAAAAATATGAAATCCACATAATTCCTAGTTTCCATCTTTATTAAATCAAAAAAGACTTTCATTTGAGTTCATAATACAAGAGACTAGCTAATTGTAGGGGTTTTGCCCGCCTGATAATCGGAATATTACCACCATGACTGTTTTACCCATGTGCCAAGTTTTATCGGTAGAATAATTTTTTTATAACGTAATTTTTTTTTAACGTTCAAAAGTGCCGCATAATGGCCTAGTTGAAATAAATACATTTGATTTGAATTGATTTGATTTAATTTGATATCCAATTCCGATTTTTTTAGGTAATTGCCTCCAAAATGATTAACGTAAAGGCAAAAGTTTGTTCATCCCCGTAAGTATTTTTTGTAATAGTGTTGCTGTTAATTTTATTTCAATTTGGAATGAATGATTTTTTTATTTAATTCTTATTTAATGGACTACTTGTGTCTGAAAATAAATTAGTCAATAAAACCAACGAATTGCGGATTTCACCCATAGGTCAAGAAAACCCGACCATTTCTATTCCAAAATCTTAGCTTGCACCAGCTTCGCTATTAGTAAATATGAAACAAATTCATTTAAACACAAACCCGTTTCCGATTAAGTCCAGAAAGCTTGTTCGGAAATAACATTCCACCGCAAGCTGGATAGGAATTAGGAGTAAAGACAAAGCCGGCTAAGTACTGTAAATAATGCGATTCAGTTCGACTGTTTAAACCGATTATAGAAAGTTAGTTATAAATTGGGAGTTGAATTTCGGTAATAGTTTGATGGTTTAGAAATTAGGACTCTCTCTCTTTCACTTAATAGGTTTACATTAGCTAGAAAAAAGCACAAGTTTGAATTTAACTCGCTTTTGTACATGAACCTTATAATCTATCTTCTTCTATCTATGCATCTTCTATTATATATAAGGCAATGTCCCAACTGACTTATTAATGCCCATCCTAAACCACTTAAGATAGAATTTTGAAATTTTGGGAGGAAATTCTTAGGAGACTTTTCTAAATTCATCTCCTAAAGGGACGAAATAGGATGAAAGTTTGTATGGTATTTTTTTTACTATATGGCTGTCTGGGAGCTTAGTTAAATTTTCCAGAACTGACCAGGAGACCAGAATACTAAAGTAAAAAGATCCGGGACTGGAATCATGAGTGGTGATTCTCAAATACCAGGAGAATAGAAACATTAAAATAATAAGTATATCCGGGGATGGAATCATGGTACACTACAAAACAGAATCACTCATGATGAATAAGAAAATCACTATATCTACACTAAACCAGAACGAAGCCGGGGTGGGCAGCAAGTAAGAGTTACATTTTATATTTATGTAGCGTTTTCATCGCTTATGTTAACTAATCTTTTCTCACAAGATTGGTAAAAATATGTAACATTTGGTGGGTTTTTAATTTTAAATTTTTATTTAAATCATAATATGTATTATTATTACGGGTATTTTGTTTGTATTAAATTTTTTGGGGCATTTATATGTATAAGTAGTATTAAGATTTAGTTTAAGGTATTTATATTTTTGTGCTAAGTGTTGAGAGAGAGGGGCGGGCTGTAAATCAGCGTTGATCAGCGTTGTGGCTATGCTGCGCACTGATCAGCATTTGCTGAGCCCGCTCCTTTTACCACACTGAATATAGTATTGCCACATCAGTGTTTGGCACTATTTAGTATTAAGATTGTACACATACAGTGTTTGGTAATAAATGTTTTCTTTCTTTCTTTATGTAAAAAAAACTTTTTTACATTAAAGTACTACCGATTTCCAAATAAAAACACTACAAAGTGAAAAATAACTTTCTTTTTGGAAGTCGGTGTCTTTGGTAGGTACCATTTCTTTTTTGTTATAGACATCGACTTCCAAAAAGAAAAACAATATTCCACGGGTATTTAACGCGATGACTATTTTTATTTATTTACCTATTTAACCCGACGTTTCGGCCGTGTTGCAACGACCGTGGTCCCGGGTAGATTGATACCGGTATATTGTTTTTCAATTATGAAACGCGAAAGTTTTAAAGTTAATATGCCAAAAAGAAAGAAATATGAAATGATTATCATTTTAAAAAACTTTTTTCACAAATAGATTACTAACACTACACTCCGCGTATATTAACAACAAAATGTTCGTTTTAGTGTTTTTTAATTGTATTTTGTCCGCATTTTAGATAACTATATCTAGACTCTCAACTCTACTTTTATAAAACCCATATTTTAGATCTTTATAAATTGTGAGTTTATGTGCTTTTCAGACTTCAATGCAGACGGAGTCGCGATCACACCTAGTACACAACAAAATACTTGCAACCATACATAACTTTTTATCAACAAAAGTGTTACTTACTTACAATTGTGTCTATTCATCTTCGCACCTCCGTAACAAAATGAGCAATATCTGGTCAATATCTCGGGTAATATCTCGGGCAGTATCTACGAGCTATACCTAGCATCGTTAGCTTGGAGCCACATACTGTGAGACAGATAGCCTGGCTGGTCATGTCTATGAATACCTTGATGACCTGTTTCATCTGTAGGACTTGTAAGGTTTCCCATGTTGTCGACACCTATTGTGCAGATTGGAGGTACTAGAGCAAAGATGATTTAAATAATATATTCTTTGGTTCCATTGAAGTGGAGTGGAGATTGTAATATAAAGAACAAGAGTGGCAATGAAAGTTTGTTCTTCGTGAGAAGAATATCGTTTTCGTCCATCAAAATAAGTAATGTTCCGTCGAAAAGTCGAAATGTAAATGGTTAATTAACCATAATGACATTTCGGCAAGGCTTATCAATCCATAGTTATGCAATTCACAATCATTATAAATAATCTTTTTAGAAACTGTACCTAGATTGCAAGTGAACATTGTAGTCTCCTACCTATTCCTATATTGAGAAGTGCACTCATGCATCTGTCACTATTCCTGTAATCTTGCATGTGATTATTGTAGTCTTCTGTTCGAGATCCAACAATTAAAAAGGCTTTGAATAATTATTGGAAATAAAGATTGGAATAATTATTACAAGATGATATTGCAGAAGTTACTGATTGAATACTGGTTCCAAAATTTTCTGTTGTACGTCAGACCGAATTATTCTCAATCCTGTTCATTCATCCAAAGTGCATTTAAAGATTTTCGTTTTTAATTGAATAATAGTCTGCTTCTGACAGTTGAGCAATTAATCGATATTGACTCTAAGTTTTTGTGCAAAGTAAAAAAACTGAAGGTCAAGAACATGAGCTGAGCGCTTGAATGTAGGAAAGATAATAGTTATTACTATCTGTTGCCCGTGACTTCGTCCCCGTTTGATTGTAAAACAGCACAAATGTCAGTACAACACTTGTTACGTTGTTTGATATATTTACCTATGTTTATTATGTAGGTATATATAATGTAATGTGTGTTTTGTAAAGAAACCTAAGTTATTTTTCACACATTTAAATACAGCAAGAACTTGAATATGTGAGATATACCTTAGGCAAAATAGACCTTTATATCGGATTTTGTTCACAAATTCGGATTGCGCGAAACCCTAATAATTTTTCTTAAATTGAAGTAGCCTAAGTTACACCCTTATAACATTTATATGCTTTTAGTAAAAAGCTGACAGTACAAACAGACTCTTCAATTTTATTGTTTATTTATATGTATATGTACTATTTGTATGTATAGAACATTGGTAGGTAGAGCTAGACGGCTAGATTATCTGGTCATTGACCCGCGAGCCGTGCCAATTTGATACACGCGCTCCCTCCGCCATACATCAATGTTATGTGTAAACTTTACTAATTGAAAACACGTTGAACTCGCTTTTTGACACATTCTGCTAGTTCTGTGCGCCTGGTAGTTTTAGGAAATCATCTGGAACTGTTAGAACTTGATTTTTTGTTAAATTTTCAAATATTATTATTTTATGGGATTTGGATAGAGAGGAGAGATAGTGGGAGCTTAGTGGTAGACGCAGGATAACATTGTCTTAAAACAAAATAAATTAAATTTTAATAACCCCGTGACTTATTAACCCATGCTTTTTAAACTAAATAATTTATCTAGTAGTGGATCGCTTTGATCGACAAGCCATCGAAAAACGTAATTATAACATTTTACGATGGCTATATTTCGATATTTTGCGAAAATATCCCGATACAAAAAGTAAAAAGCACAACTTTTGAACAGCTAAACCGATTTTCATCAAACATAGCAAAGACCACTCTCGACAAAGTAATCGGTTGCTTTGATTAAGAGCTATGATACCACAGACATACACATATACACACTTCAAACTCAAACACTCTTCTTTTTACGTCGGGGGATAAAAATTAAAAGAAATAACGCATGCATTTTAAATTGCATTTTTTTGAAAGACGAGTAACTAACAGGCATAATACAGCCAGGCAAGAGAACTAAGTTTATTCCATAACTAGAAGAATAATACTTATAAGAATATCAAAGACGTTATAAACACATTGCAAGAGAAATAAATAGCTCGTTCGCTATCGTGTCCTTTCAATATGCTCTTAACATGATATATTACAACTGTTGCAATCAATATTGAGGACGGCACGAGACACGAGACACGAAGACTTGACGCAAACCGTGTGAACAGACATCATTTGCTATATTGCAGTACACATAAATAATTAGTTACTTTGAAACTATTATGACAGTTGTGAATTATAATATTCATTTTGCCATAAATTTGAGACATAATATTTTAGGCGGAATTTCCCGAAGGGATTAGCAGGCATCCCTACCTATAAAACGCAACGGAGACGCCCTCACTCCCCTAGCCACCGCAGGAGTCGCCCTGGGCGTCGGGAGTCGCAAGCCGATTCCAGGCCACCGTAAGCGCGGGCTTACGGACGACGAGTAGTGGGTAGCTCGCCGTCCGAAAAGGACCAGGGCTGAGCCGACGGCGTGTTGAGTTCCACACGCGCCTAAGAGAGATGTCAATGTCAGCAAAACTGACAGGGTCCGCGAGGGCCGATGTCTGTCTGGGTCGCAGATAAATTTTAAAAATAGTTACCGCGGCCCTGGCTCAAGCAACTGAAGGAACACGGGTGGGTTATAGTCACCCACCTCACCCAGAGCGGGGAGAAGTCATTGGATGATTGGCTATCCAAAAAAATAACGTTTGCACATCCGAATTTCGCCAGTAATGTTTTTAGTCCCATGTAAAATAGGGCCAGCCGGGCTTATGACCGAAAAGTGATCACGTGATCAATCCCTTAGGCCTCTGCCTCGAATCTTGTGGGCAGCGGGGCGGCGGCGGCGGCGCGGGAGCGGCGCGGTCAACGCAGATCCGTTTTCGAAACCAGCGGGCAGATTGCGCGGCACTATAGCGGCGTAGTGTTGTGTTTGTAGTTGTGTCGTCCAGATATTTGCTTTTATTCGCGAACGAAATGTCTGAACAACGGCGACAACATATTTTTGATTCAAATTTATTCCTAACGCTCGATTTATTATGGACAAAAGAAGAAATGAATCCCTACTATAGGGCAAGGAAAAGAAAAGGCGAGTTTTATCGAAATTATGAAGAACAGAGACAATGTCCTGACAAATTCTACGAATACACCAGAATGAGTGTAGAAACATTTGACTATTATCATGAAGCTATCAAGGGTGATTTGTTAATTAAACTGGTTAATTACTCTTCTATTTTTATGGTTCACATATTGGCTGTTCCATATCGGTGTCCTCTCAAAAATTACTGACATAATTTGCTGGCTAATTGTATAATTAATGCTTGCTCATCAAATCAAGAAGACTTTTACGCTACGTCAACTGAAAGCACACTTGCATACAAAAGACATCAACGAGCTTGGTGCGCACACGCAGTTTCAGGCAACTATTATTTCTATTATTTTTTCTAAAACTAACCTTTACTACTCTTTTTTTTTTAAATCTATCAATAGATTATATGATTTTCTACACACCTTAATAAATTATTTCAAAATCAACAAATAAATAGTGTGATGTGATAGTACGCGTGACTGCATACAAAAGACATCAACGCGCTCGCTGCGTTTGCGCAAGTCACCGGCTTTTCTCAAGTTGTTATTAAACACTACATGAGTCAAGTTTTTCTAAACTTATTGTACGGTCAATTTAATATGTAAATAAAGTACAGTGTTCAGGCGTTAATATAGTACAGTCGACCGCACGTTTGTTGTAACACTTTTACCTAAGGTGACCAACCTATTGGCCATTTCGTTGTACGGAGTTTCAACAGAAAGCGAGGCCAGCTTATACTGAATTAGTCAAAGTCTGTCGCACAGGTATGAGAGACAGACGACGATGAACAAATAAAACTATTTCTAACACTGACTAAAAAAATAGCTGTTTTTTAGGGTTCCGTATCCAAAGGGTAAAAACGGGACCCTATTACTAAGACTCTGCGGTCCGTCTGGCTGTCTGTCACCAGGCTGTATTTCATGAACCGTGATAGCTAGACAGTTGAAATTTTCACAGATGATGTATTTCTGTTGCCGCTAAACAACAAATACTAAAAACAGAATAAAATTAATATTTAAGTGGTAATAAAATTAATATACAACAAACATGTTTTATTGCCGTTTTTTTAGCGATAATGGTACGGAACCCTTCGTGCGCGAGTCCGACTCGCACTTGGCCGGTTTTTTTTAAATTATGAGTCTATAAATTTTTAATGTAAGACTGTGATGTTCGCAACATTAAGTTGTATAGAAATATGATGAACATTGCTTTTGAAGACTCCTTTATAGGCATTATTCATTAACATATTAATAAGTAAACGTTTGGTACCATAATCGTAAAATTTACAATCGTGCCAACAATTTTATAGTCGTACGAAATTAACAGAAACATTCATTTTGTGTTCAACATTATAACAAATACTTACAAGTTGGCACACCTGTATCGCATAAAAATACTAATGAAGTTCAAGGCGATTTCCGTAGCTTTTCTCTTCAAGGCTCGTAAAATTGTTATAATGAATTTCATGTTAAAGTTAAGCAAATGAGAATAAATATATATAATATATAAAATTTTACCAGCAATAAAAATTAAATTATATTAACCTCTTCCCTGTACAATGAGTCATATATGACTCACGTGATTGTTTAACTAGGTATTGAGACATTGTACAGAGAGCTCCGACTCCGAAGACAGCCGAAAAAGATATATGTATTATCTTGTGGTTCTATGTTTTTATTTTATTATTTATAGTAGGTTGTCAAACTTGTACATTAGGCCTCTGTTAACAACGCAATTTTAAATTTAAGATAATGTATCATCGAAAAGGAAAACATAGGGGCACAGTGTATATCTTTTTTAACCGACTTACCAAAAAAGGAGGAGGTTCTATGTTCAACATTATGTATGTTTTTTGTTTGAAAGAGTATATTCCGAAATTGGTCCCATTTTAATTTGGTGAAGATCTGATGAAGATCTTCAGAGATATACAACAGAACTCTTCAATAAATAACGGCAAAGCACGAAAGGGGTATGCAGATCTCTCATTTCACCGGTTATATTCAAGTTTCATGTTATTCGGGTAATCTATTCTGTCGTTATAGGTACTTACTTAACTACTTCCCTATTAGGTAGGTACAACTAAAAAGAGAAAAATAAAAAACTTTTTTACCAAAAAAAATACTACCGACTTCCAAATAAGAAAACTAGAAAGTGAAAAATAACTTTATTTTTGGAAGTCTGTGTTTATAACTTAAAAATTTGGTACCTAAAAAAGACACCGACTTCCAAAAATAAAGTTATTTTTCACTTTCTAGTTTTCTTATTTGGAAGTCAGTAGTATTTTTTTGTAAAAAGTTTTTTATTTCAGCTTATGATTGGTTTAGACTAATTTAAAATATGTTCCATAAACTTTATAATATTGGTGGAGAAAATAGGCGAGAGCCAAACTTCGAATTATGATTTTTACCCGACTGCTGAAGGAGGGTAATGTGTTTATCAGTCTATGTATGTATGTATGTATGTATGTATGTTTGTTCCTATGTGGCATTCTAGAGACCAAACGCGTTGGCCGATTTTGATGATTCTGACGTCAATCGATTCGTCTTAATCCTGCGAGTGTCACTGGCTACATTAAAATTGGAAAAAACAAAAATGGCGGATTTTGGGCGCCATTTTGAGGGAAAAAAAATTTTTTTTCTTCCAAACCCATCGTGTGGGGTATCAAAATAAAGGATATTAAAAGGCGATTTCAAAAATATACAACACTTATATGTTTAAATGTACCTAATTCTAAAAAAAAATAACAAAAATGTTGTAAATAAAAAAAGTTAGTTAAAAAAATCAAAAAACCCGACTGCTTAAAAAGCAAACTAAAAAGACGTAAACTATAACTCAAATCTGGTTTTGGTCCGCCAGCTCGCGAATATGTATCCTCCGACTGCACAGCATGATTTTCTTCATGTTTACGTCTTTTTATTAGTTTACTTTTTAAGCAGTCGGGTTTTTTTATTTTTTTAACTAACTTTTTTTTAATTAGGATAGTCAGTCAGATATGTGCAACCTCTTCTTTCAAAAACGGTGAAGGTAAACATCATGAGGAAACCGACATGTCCTAGAACCAAACATTGGAAGACATGTGACATCCACCAACAGTCCAACACGCACGGGCCCGCGTGGTGGATTACGTTCCATCCCCTGTCATAGAGAGGAGGCCTGTGTCCCAGCAGTGGGAACATTAACAGGCTGATCATGATGATGATGTCCACAACCGCATTTCCTTTTAAAGAAACAAAACACAGACCCTAAATAGCTTTGACTGTATCTTCTACTTCGTGTCGCTAGCATCCCTAGTGTTCTAGTTACTCCTTTTTTATATTGATAAGCTCGCGCTTGACCACTATCTCACTGGATGGTAAGCGATTCTCGATGGACATGGACAATTGGACATTCAAAATAGTTTGACCCAAATTACAGTAAAAATACAGAAGGTACTGTAAAGTTATGTCAGCATAATGTCCATGACGGTTGCAGAATTTTTAAAGCGTTTTGCACGCCAAATGATCACTAAAATCACCAAGTAAAAACAAAACTATAACCCTTTCTATAAAAAAGAGGATCGAAAATACATCCCAGTAGAGACAACGTGATAGACAAACAGTGTCCACCGGAAGGGACATTCCTGTCACTATTGTTGGCTCAGCACTCCAATCTGTTTGTCTATGGTACTCGGTACCTACTCTTGAGAGGGCACTATCACACCAAATTGTACGTCTCATCCGTGACGGGTAGACCAATAACCAGAGGAATACCACAGACTAGCTTTATTAGGTAGTATGTGGTATATATATAGCTTTATAAGCTAGCGACCCACCCCGGCTTCGCACGGAACTAAATATATACACAAACCTTCCTCGTTCATCGTCCATTCTATTTTTTGGCTAAACATCCGAGTAAGGAGCGCCCTTCTTTAGTTTTTTTTTATTTTATGCTATAGTTGCCACGGGCTAGCATTAATTATAGTTCAGTTCCTAATTATTAAGGATTAAACGTACACTGATTTTCAATATACTTTTAGTTTTTAAATAATTAGTACCTGGGCGACCGACCTCTGAAAAATCTTTCGGGTGAAAATATAGAAAAGGACGTCTTCTAAAAAATAAACCTAGCTTGATCGATTTATCGCCCCCGAAACTTCTTGCATACTAAATTGCATGAACATCGTTGGAGCCGTTTCCGAGATTCAGATTATATATACAAACATATATACAAGAATTACTCGTTTAAAGGTATTAGATAGATAGTCTTAACAGCATTTTTGTAAATCGCGATATCTTTTTATAACATATAAAATTGTATATAAAATGCTTATCATCCATTAAACCGATGGGTGACGGTCGCTCCTTACTCGGATCCTTCACCAATTAGTGTAAACCGTAATATATTATCTGTGACCGTACCATTATCTGTTGCGTGGTTTACTAGAAGTAAACAGGGAAACAGACTACCTTTGTCTGTTTCCACAGTTTACACGACTCTGTTCTCTCAGTGACTCAGTGACAGCGACTTTGTTTTATACTACGTCATCATCATCAATTGAGAAGCGTCGCCACACTGATCGGTCCTGTGCGTTACGCATCCAACGGATACTACTTGTTCAGAGTTATAAGAGACAAACTTCTAAGAGTCTGTCAACGCTGTAACTTCATAAAATAAGGGGGTGGCGAGAATTTAGATTTTTTTTTTTGCCTGCGCAGATGATCACATAAGAATTAGAGGGAAGCCCTTGCACATATGTGCAAGGGCTTCCCTCTAATTCTTCAATGTTTTTTTCCGGTTGTTTTATTGAACGCGCGTGTAATGTGTGTGGTCGACGACAGAAAACCCTTGCCTAGAAGTAACCCATTCAATCTTGAACACTCTTGATTTAATAACCTGGAGGATACAGCTATACAACTTCACTGCAAAAATAATAATAATGTAGATTATAATATGTCATCAATTTTGCCTCCAAAACTTCTTTTTAAGTCCCATAAAGCGATTTGCTAGAAGATACAAAATGTAATTGTAAATGTATGTAATTTCTAAAATCCCTTTTCCCATGCAACAAACATAATAATGTACTTCAGTCACAAATAATTTACGTATCACACATTATAAACGGTTCTATTAATAGGCACAATTACTGTCCACAAAGCAAGCGGGATGTTTTATGTAATTACAAACAACATTCATTGTAAACCTGATTAAGCTGCTGGGGCTACAGGTCAGCCGATGTCGCGCGCATAGTTTTGCTTGTAAGGCTCCCATAGACACGGGCGGGTGACGTGACAAAGAAATTGTTCCGAGGAGGGAACAAATATCGCAAAAAGCACTTCGCATTTTAGGATTGTACCTTATTTTTCTTATTTCGAGTTGATGATGGTGATTTAACTCTTAGACAGCTTGGGCACAGCAGGTTGCCACTTTTGTACCGGAATCAGCGGCGTTTATCAAGTCCTCAAAAGGGCAGGTCTTCTAGTCCTTTGGACACTACGAAGACAAACTCTTAGTCGAGGGCACAACTTATTTGCTGTAATTGTGGTGAAATTTAAATTATACTAGCTTCTGCCAGCGGCTTAGCCCGCGTGAATGTCGAAAATTATCCCGAGGGAACATTTCCCGGGATAAAAAGTATCCTAAGTGCTATTCCAGACAATAATCTATCTCTGTGCAAATTTCATCCAGATCCATCCAGCCATTTGAGCGTGAAGAAGTAACAAACATACAAACAAACTCACAAACTTTCGCCTTTATAATATTAGTGTGAAGTGTGATACTTGTACAAGGCTGTTTAATCGAATTGTACATGTTCAATCTTAGATTCTGCTTAAACATCAATATTGCACTCAAAAACAGTTTACGCAAACAATTAATTGCAGAATGTGTATGTTGTTATAAGTATGAAAACCTGCTCAAAATACGTCGCCAAGTTTTAATGGAAGCCTTATAAATAAAACAAGCCCCGCGGCCGGCGACGGCGAGCCTAAAAAGAACTTTGAAAGTAGAAAGCCCGTGTAATGTAGTAACTTTTGCACCCCACAAAGCATTAGGCCTTAAACCATGTGCGGCCGGCAAAAGATAAAGCTCAAAGGAATTCCGCGAAAGTTAAACACATTAAAATTCTCAATGAACAAAGAAGACTTACTGTGTTGTTCATAAAACTCTCCGACACATACTCCATACATATTATTCATGTGATTTCTCGTAAGGACGCATAATCACTGAATCTGTTTAAAGCCCTATAACAAGGCTGCCCAACTTATTTTGAATGTGGGCTAAAATATTAACTACATAACAGTGTTGATGAAATATTTTTGAAGGAGAATAATAAAAGCGGTGAAGGAAACCGACATGTCCTAAAACTTTTCGTCCTAAAACAATTCGAAGATATGACATGTGACATCCACTAACCCGCATTGCGCCCGCGCTTGGATTACGGCCCATTCCCTCCCTCAGAGAGGAGTCCTGTGTCCCAGTAGTTGGAACAGAACATTAGAGGCTGACAATGCTTTTCACAAAGATGTACTATAAAAAAAATGTTATCCCTGCCAAAATGCTTTTACCAGCAAAGCTGTAAGGCAAAGCTAAATCCCAACTCTTATCGGGCCACGTCAAAGCCCGCGGGCCTAGGGTTGGGCGGCCTTGCCTTACAGATTATCCGCAGAGCTAAGTGTGTAATTACACACTCACATTTTTCTCCAGATAATTATCTGAGAAATACCTTTTTTATGTTTGTTTGTTTATATTTACGCTTTTGACAGGGCGAAGAAATATGTAAGGTTAGCATGTGTGGGGTCATAGGTCTTCACTTTGCATACGCTATGTCTTAGCGCTAGAATAACCATTCCTCTGCTAATTAGGTAAGGTACGTGTAGGATGGCGGGTTTAGTCAGCTAAGGTTAGAGTGTGGGGAATCTAAAGAAAATTATTAACATATTTAACATTTACATTTGACCTCTCTTAATTATAACTTACGAGGATTTTTATAGCTTAATGTTCTCTGGAAAGAGCGACAAAGTAAGTCAACGCGGCAGATAATAATAATAATATAGCCATTTAATCCCAAAAAAAATTGAAGTTTTACAAACTAATATATGACATTCCTTATAAACTAACTAATCTATTTCATGCCGTACGAAATCACCTTAAACAAGCTTACAATTGATATTTCACATTTAAATTATCTATATAAATCCAATAATACATGATATAATACATAATAATTTTATTTTCAGTAAATATTTATAAATTTTGTATTTTTAATTCATACATTTAATTATGTATATACAACGCGGCAGATAGGAGTTTAAAATTTGTCTAATTTAGTAGACATCGTTAATGTTTGATTTCACTGTTATAATAGAAAATGGTGACATTGATGGTACATTTAATAAGACATACACGCCTAATTGTTGGAAATTTCTATAAATAGACAAATATCATCTTTTAATTCTTACACCAGCTAAATTAAAATGGGGAGGGCGCTTTCTCGAGTCATATAGAGCGGCCTAGTTCGGGAGTAAGAGGCTTCATAAATTGCTGTAACCAATATGGAGAAACAATACCTAAAAACGACGATCCTGGACTTTTACAAAAATTAAGTAGCCTCGATTTTCCTCATACGCTCAGAATTTCTCAAAAAACATTAAGAATGCAAATTGCAGTTGTTTTAATAATAAATTTGCGACATTACAGCGATTTCTGAGCAGCACGGCGACCGCAAGCTAATCGCGACCTCACCGCACATTAGGCTTCTCGTAATGAAAACGACGATTAAAACGCATATCATTATACGGGGCTTCTATTTGCTGAGCTCTACAGTTTTGTGTTCGTGGGATATGGGAATCAAGATTAAGGACAAGAAAATAATTATATGATTTATATGGCTTAGGCCTACTTGCGCCACCCTGATTTTTACGTATCTTGCTAGAGCAAAACGATAGCAATTTATGCGCAATAATTGCTACTCAATTTCGGCGGTTTTTTTTTTTCAGAAATAAGTGCATTTGACAAACAGGGAGCGTTTAGCAAACGATTGTGTAGCACCTACCATACCTACACTGTAGGTAATAAATCGAATTAAAATTAAATTAACGTTTATTTCAGACTTTTATGACATAAAGCGTTAGTTTTCGCGATGATTTCTGATTGCTGTTTCTTACGTAAATGGGAACAACACACAATATGTTTGTTTTTTTCTTCCATATTTCTCTTTTGATCGTAATCTCAGTTCCCTTTCTATACATAACTATATTATATATTACATAGGACAAACAAAACGCGATAAATAATCAGACCAAAATAATGCTCCCATACATCCCGCTACAATAATAAAATTCTCGCTACCTGTCTATGGGAAGGAGTGGTCCGTATTCTAACACGCGGGCTCAGTTTGTTGGTTGGATTTCACATTGTCTTCGCATTAAGTGTTCTAGAATACTCGTTTCCTTATTGAAATGATATTTTTTCTAAACCTAATGTCTGGAGTATTTCAAGTAAAAACTAGCTGTTTTAAATTATCTGTACGTCGGATCCACCAGGCACATTCATTTTCTTTGCATAGCACTCTAAATAACTCTGGCCATAACTTACGCCAAAAAGGCTCGATAGATAGGGATGGACAAAAGTGCGGATCAATTAGTTGAAACAAATTAAAGCGATGCGCAAGCGCTTGATAAGCGACATAAATCCTTGCTTAGCTGGAAGATAGAAAGCTATCCTACTGCCTGTAAAATTTACTTTGAGGGATCGGCCATATAATATGTTATACTTACACCTTTATAGATAACAAGTAAAATAGACAGAAAACTTGGATTTTACAAGAGCATTGAAAAAAGACTGAGAAGCGAATAATTATATACTTTCCAGGGAATGTATGCCTCAAAACTAACATTCTTTATTTTTTATGTTTTTTAAATTGCCCCACACCAACCCCGAGTTTCTCAGCTCTAAATTATCGCAGAATTAATGTGACAAATTATCAAGCACGCGTTATCTGCTGTGATTGGCTGTTTTATCAATCACAGCAGAAAACGCGTGCTTGACAATTTTTCACATTAATTCTGCGATAATTTAGAGCTGAGGAACTCTGGGTAAGAATTTCACTATACTTCATAAAAGATAGCTTGATCTCTGCGACAGTTGTCAGTATCAATACAGTAACAATAGCGCTTGATAGGCTTACAATAAAGTATACGTCAGTTTGACATATGTCGCAGAGATCAAGCTATCTTTTATGAAGTATAGGGTTTATTTTTTTTACATTAGAGTATCTGTGCATCTGACTTGTCTATTTATATAAATGGCTACGTAAATATGCTTTATTTCCAATATTAAGATATGCTCGCTCTTTATGATACCAAATAAATATATACACACTAAGACATTTAATGAACGAAAATCTGCCAAAAGTATGAAAGTCCGAAAAAAAAATTGTAGTCACACGAGAAGCTGTGCCATATAATATGGCCGCTCCCTCATCACACCTAGCACAGAAGCGCGACATTTGATAAATGAATGCAGTCGCTTCATACCTCTCACTGACTATAAATTGTGAGACTACCCGCGGGAACGGTGTGTACGACTTATCGTGTCTAATAACTTAGTGCACGTCTAAAATAGGAAATACACGGCTTGTAATAGTAATATGTTGGAATTTGTAGATGCTACAGTCGATACATGACATCGACTGTTGCATATTGCTAAGGTTACTAGAAAGAAAATAAATCACCAAAATATGTATATTCCAGTGTACCTAAATATCAGTTAAACAAACAATCATCCAATATCTATCGCTACGGTTTATAACTTCAAAAAGAAAACGAACCTAAATATAAACTTCAATCCGTATAGAATTTGTTTGCCATGACGTCTAGTTGAGTAACTGACCCTTAACTCTGCTAGACACTGACCTACCTCTACCAACATTATGTTTAAAATAATAATACCATAATCCAACCACAACTTATGTAAACTCCAATGATGTTTACCATAAATATCAACCATGCCTATATAACATATAACCCTTCTTTAATACGATAGATACTCTCCCCAGGCAATTCCCTGCGTTCATTAGTTCCCCGGTCAACGAATCTTAAAGTCAGGGGTACTCAATGAATGGTATGATTTAAACCCTTGCGACGAACATAATTCCTCTTCATAACGCGGTATTTACCAGACTCTTTGGAGAGTAATTTTTGCAATTTTATGACAACATGCATTGGCAAGTTATGAAAGATCGCCGGGATAAGTTATGGTGGCATGCATGGCTTTAAGAAGCGTCAACAAACTTTATTTATGGTTCTGCTAAGATTAGGACGATGATGCATGTTTAGAAGATATAATATTATGGTAGGTAATTGTAACTATCCTTTGGAAGGTTTCCGCTGTGTGGTAGGTACCGTCTTGGACATTAACCTACACCAGTATTAAAAACTTACAGTGAAAAAACACAAATCATCATCACCATCCTCTCTCCTAATTTGTTTATGGTCGACAGATCATATTTTCATTTTCTCTATGCTTTATTGCTCGAAGTTCCCAAATACCTGCACTTTAGCGGACCTAGTAAAAGCCACTGACGCTGGTATTGGCGTGGCCGCTTACTTGTCCCAAAAAAATGTTTTTCCATCGAAACGAAGAGAAGAAGAAGATTTTCTAGCCAATTCCTCTTTCAAACAATCTATCCATAATTTCTATGGTCTTCTAAGAACTTTCCTTAAGACCTTTTCCTCATTCCTCCGCAGTACATGGCCATGACAGTCGATTTCCGCATAATTTATTGGTCACTGGTAACAGTTTCAGACTACCTTTTAGCTACTAGTTACACAAAATGTTAAAAATTGTCTGGTCTCATTTATATGTTCTTTACTGTTTCTTCTTTAGTGAAAATATATCATAAATAAAACTTACCTACCAAAGTTGTCCACCCCTGGTGCGAAAGACGTTACAATCTTTATGGTCCCATTTACGCGTCTTATTTTATACGTAATCCATTAATTGCCGGATTGGGACCTCTTTTTCAAAAGATTTTTTTGCCTTTTTTATCGAACAAGCACCTGTGTCTAAAAGCGGACCCTTCGATGATTTGAATGACTGGTTATTTTTGTACAAATAATATTTTTAGGTCAACCGAATATGGACTTTATCCCAATAAGACGAAGATTATAAATGTAACATGTAACGTGGTGATTTTAGTAAATCTTTTCTAAACCCGGGGCGAGAAGATGCGACCACTGACAGGCCAAAGTCGTGCAGGTAGAAAATCGATTGTTATTAGACGTCAGGGCATCTCATAATAAAATAAATATATTGTATAGAATCGATTCTGAATAGAATAAGGTGATCGAACGGCCACAAAGAAATCCACGTCAAATTAGCTTTATCATTTAGCTTATGATATATTGTGCAGATGTTAGATTTTTTCTATCTCATTATTTTAAAGCTAGCCTTTGATGATAATACCGATCCCTATCGCACAGAAATAAATCGTGTCTGGCTGAAAAGTCTGCGTAGTTAACTTTGATTTTACAAAAAATCAAGATGGCGTATTTAAAAGCGCGGGAAAGCTTCAGGATGTCGGGTGCAACCTATTTTCTTTTTGCGTGCTTTTATTATATCCTGTCTCAAATGTTTAAATATCAATTAGATACCTACTGTCATTTTGCTTGCACCCATCTATAGTTTTAATATTCCCTCCGCAGAAATCAGGATTCTCTATAACAAGCTTGCTCTCTGAATTTTATTAATCAAAGCCACAGATAATATAATACTCAAAGCTTAAACATTTTCCTCGGCGTGCAGTATGTAGGTATTTCACCCAAAGCCTGGGAGGTATCACACAGCTCCTCCAAGCACATAAATTGCAATTAAGCTGTATGTCAGCTTGTCGCCCTGAACGACGGCGCACCTGCCCCTTACACCCCGTTTTAATATAAACTTAATTATGAATTAAGAACTGCAGGCAAATGAGATAAGATACAGAACTGGAAGAGAACTAGTCTGGATGTATGAAACGTTTGACATGAACGAGATTGGTTGGCGCCTCTGTCGTGTTAGGTGTTACGCCTGTACAGACGGATGTGTATGTTCCTGGCACATGACAGGATGTCTAGATTGGAAGATAAGCCTGGTAACTTCAGCTTCAAACATTTAATCAATAATAAAAATCAATGAAAATTTTTACTTTGATTCTACTACTTGAACCGGTTGTTTTACCTTGGTTGATACTTTAAACAGACCTAACAGGAAAAATGTTATACTCACGAATTAAACAAGAACGGGTACCTACTGATAAGGGATTAATGAATCAGGCGAACCTACATAGTTTTAAAACAAGTTCCGAAGAGGCCAATTTTGATCGTAGTTTAATAAACAATGCGTAAGCAATGTTTAAGCCAGCCATCCATCTGAAGTATCATATACTTATGTTCTCAAAGCCGCCCCTTACTTGTGACAGAGCGTGGGCATTTCCATAGACAATGTACGGTAATTAATCGTCCACGTGTGACAGTTGTGTACGTTTACGTTACACTGATTTATAGAATGCGGTGTTTATGGTCCGGACAAACGGCGCGGGCGACGCGTAGGACCATACGGCGCAAGAGACGGCCGGCAGACGCGATCAGGCTCGCAGTTAAGAAAAGAGTAGAAGAGTTTAAAATAAATGAAAAGGTGTTTAGTCACTGGGAATTTTGAGGATACCTATCTCGTTTCATGATTTGTGTACCTCTTAGTTGTTAATATTATGCATGTGCAAGCTAGGTTTAGGTAGGCACCATTTAAAATATCGTCTAGCTTTCCTTTCATTCCACAGCATAGTAAACTGCGATATCATATTGGTAACTCACTATAATACATATCTACTAAGTAGTAAAGGCACATCTTAACTTTTTGAAAAAATTTGTAGTTAAGCATAGCTAAGTGGTTCGCAAATGCGACTGTTGCGTATTGGGAAGGTACCTAGGTCGAGCAGAGGATTACTTGAGTTTTATACCCAGCCCTGTATATCATTCACAGTTAATGGCAATTAGCTCGTCTCCTACTTCATGGGCCTTAATCAATACCTACTGGCAAAAATATGGGTATATGTAGCACTGCTACCTGTGCTTAAGCGTTCATGGCATTCAGGTGTACGTGGTACGTGTAAATATAGTGTGCATATGGTACATGCACATAACGTAACGGATGGACCTATTCTGCTATTCTGTTGTACTCTGGGTTATGGTTTAATTCACAAGGAGTGCATTGTTAACAATTAGTTATAAACAGGGCCGGATCTAGCGGAGGGCGAGCCGGGCAAACGCCCAGAGCGGCATAAATGAAGGGAGGCCTAACTGCACTAGCAGCCCTTTTTATTTCATCAGAAAACCTAACTTATTCGTGGTGTGGTACTAAAATTTTCAAGCTCGCTTTGCTGTTGAATGTTATTGGTTCTTGTTGTAAACCAGCCGTTAAAAACTCAACATCGATAATGTTGCAAAAATTCTTAGGTGAAATTTTCGAGCTCGCTTCGTTTTCACTTCGCTTGAAGTTGTCAAGTAAGCGGCTTTATCCGGTTAAAAACCGCTTTTTTTTCAATAGTTTATACTTACCTCCATAATTATGACATCATTTTAAAGGGCGACTAGGACGGCAAATAGTTGGAGATAAGCACGTGTCTTTAGGCCTTGCTAAAATTTCACTCATATATGTTTATTTTACTAAATGTTTAAAATAATTAATACGATATTGACTATTGCGGTTCTCTCTTTTATTTTTTTAATTAATGTGTTTTACCTTTTTCTATATTTTTTATATTTTCGGTGTATTTTATTTTAATTCAAAATTATAAGTTACCGTTGCGTTAAAAGTTTTTTTTTTATAACGCTACAATATGGACGAAAATGCTAGATTGGGACCTGGTATAGGTGCTGCTAAATTATCATAGGATAAGCGCATTTATTTAAGTAATTATAAATGTGATACAGATGAAATAAATAACACCACGCCTATGTTCTCCGAAGGTTATGCAGAGGTACATCACGTACACAACTCCAATGAGCAAAAAGAAATCCCAAGACTGCGGCAAGCCGTATCGCGTTTTGATCAGACAGAAGAAAGTACGTCGGAGGCTGTATGATAGCGTCGGAGGCAGCAACCGGCCCAACCGGTCCCCATTGTGGTCAGTTTTTGTACCAACCCGGCTCCCCGCGCCTCCCGCGCGCTTCCTTCGCCAAAATGTGCTTGATCATTTGTGGTCAATCCATTTTAATTGTTTTATTTCAATTTATTGGCACTAATTATCATAGGTTCGACTTCAGCACTTAGCATACCCCCGATATCTAAATTAAGAATTTGAAGTTGAGAATTTGTTGAACTCTATTTTAGTCTGAAAACCTACCAAACTTTGGCAGGTAAAGTAGGGTTTGAAACCGGCCACCGTCACTGCCGCCAGCAACTATAGACAAAAGGGATTGAGAAGCTTATACGATAAAAAAGGAAGCCAATGTGTAAACAGAAGGAACAAGGTAACGCAATTTTCCAACAAAAATGATTTAACCAAATCCTTTCTAACTAAAACTGGTGGAAAAGAGTATCCGTGGCGTTTTTTGGACGTTCATGTAGAGCTGCTGAAGCTTGCGAATGTGCAACTAGCTTCCTCTTTTGTTTGATAATTCAAAAGTACCTTTTATATGGTTTAATTAAAAGTAGGTATCTACCTGGGCGACCGAGCTCTGTTCGGGTTAAAACGACGTGAATAGTGATAACAATCGCGACGTTTTCTAAAAATGAAACCTAGCTAGATCGATTTATCGCCCCCGAACCCCCTGCATACTTAATTTCATGAAAAATCGTTGAAGCCATTTCCGAGATTCACATTCACATATTTCACATATACAAGAATTGCTTGTACATACATATATACAAGAATTGCTCGTTTAAAAGTGTTAGATTAGATAAATGATTTTGAGTTTAAATTAAGTTTGAGCAGGAGGTAAAAAGCAATAAATTAGCAACCAGTTTCTGGAATGAAGATGATCGCAAAATTAAAGAGACATGTTTTCAACTAACTTATACTGTTGTAAATTTGTAAGTAATTGTTTGAATGATTTCTCAACACGCAATCGACTTCACTTGTGTCTTAGACGTATCGATAATTTTCGTTCAAGAAACGGGGTGTAATGCCCTATACGAAAATTAGCCACTATACACAAATCTAGGCGCCTAGCCTTCATAGTAACCTATACGATATTAAATATGAGAAAAAGGGCGCCAACTATGTATCCAGTTTCCCGCAAAGAAGCTTCTAACATTTAGGTACATAGTTTTAAGTAGATTATAAGCTGTTGTTTCTATGATCTGTGATTGTAAGTCAACCTATGTGGAACGAAAAAAACAGAAACAGCCTCATTAGTTAGTTCTTTTGATCGCTGAGCAGTAGATGCAGCTGCGCCTTGAAATGGCCAATTAATATTGGTCCAATAGTAAATATGTATCTCAAGGGACACACACCACTGCACTCTCACACCTGAGTGAGGAGTGGTGTTCCCATGGGATGGAAAGAATAGGTCCATCATCTCTTATCATCGACTGTAGGTACATGGTAACGTACGTAGGTATCTATAAAATTCTACTACAACGTGATACACACACAGTGCCTTTCTTGATTACACGCATCAAGTAGGTAAGTGGTGAGATCATGGCTGTGTACCAAGACAGAAAACATGACCCACCAGTCAATACCATCTCGATACTCGACACAAGTAGCGCCATCTGTTTTTGCGTCATTTTATTAACACAGGAAGATATTGTTGTTACGTTATAGTCAAACAATAAGAAACTAGAGCCTTAATCATCAATTCATCATTGGTTCATATCTCCACGGTGGTTTTGATTTAATTTAATTTATTTTTCTTTTTCCACATTATTTCGTAACCAATCTCGGAATCGGAATAACACTCTAAATTCTTTAACCATAAACAATGGATCAATGAAATAACAACTGATTCTTGAACTGCTTTGCTTTCTCTTGTCTTTGGTTGGTATTATGTCTGATCTGTCAAAAAATGTCTTTTTGACTTGATTTGCCGATAAAATTATTTGGATAGTACACTTTTATAAATATGGGAGGTTCTCAAAGCACACGAAAAGTAACTGTGGATAACGATAATGCCATCCAAGTGTCCCAAGAGGCTTTAGACCGGATACAAGCTCAGCTCACCTCCAAAGTAAATATGATGTTACATTACATAATTTTGATCAATGTCATTGCTTGTTAGGACATAATAAAAGTGTGTTGTTGTTCTAAAAATCCACAATTAAATTTTAGGTGATTTTTCGACTTCATAGATTAGTTTGTGAGCATTTCAAGTTCATTAATAAACCATAACTATTATAGGTTAACTAAGCTGTTTCTGAGAACAAGCTGATTGATGTCAATATAACTATAATCAATCAATTATTTTCAAAGGGTTCTTTCACTTTCAACAGTGAAACAAACAATAAAACCCACCTACAAGTCAATATCTATATAGTATACTATATTACTTTACTCTTTACTTTGTATACCTATGTATAATATTTGATTCTTTTGCAATTTTTTATTAGGGAAACAGTTGTGTGATTACAATCCAGCCTATGATTATATTTACAAGAGAGGAATAACTGCTGTTGACATCATAGATATGATATGACATCACTGTAACAGCAAAGACCAGCTGTTTCTAATCATGAACATAGACATTATAAATTATTATTTATTATAAGCCTGTGTTATGCCACTGCAGGGCAAAGGATTCCTTCTTTCCACTTCTCCTGGTCTACTGTGATCGGGGGCCAATAAAAATAAGTCCAACTCAACTCGCCATCTCTTTTAGGGCCTTCTGCATTGTCATTTCCTTCTATTTGGGATCTACTGAGAGGTGGTCTTTGCCCGTTGCTCCTTTAAAAATAGACAACTTTTATAATATTTTCATCATCATCATTCCAGCAAGGAGAATCAAAAGCCCAGCCTGTACAACCGTACACACCTCCCGCGTATGAACATAGACGCCAGCATGAATACGCAGCCGAGGAAGCCTACTGGGCACACCGCATTGAAAGCTTGAAGAGGGCACACGAAAAGATAAACAGTGGAATGCATTTGGAATACCAGAAGACATTGAAGGAAGCAAACGAGTTATTTAATATGGTTCAGGGAGACAAAATTGCATCGAAGCTGTCACCATGCCAGGAGGAGAAAGCAAAGGTAAAAACATTCTAAATTTGCCATTAAAACTTTTGGAGAAAAGGTCATTTTCTAAATGAAAAACGTGTTGTACTTCATAGCACGACCATGAATGCATTCATTATAACTTTAGATGGTACTAAAATCCTTTTAATTTGTACTATTTTATGCCACTAATTAGAAATTTTATACCTCTCAATTATCGCAGATATAAAGGTCGTGCTGGAAAGAATCATTCCCAGCTCGACCACGTTAAAATTCCAGCTGACGTAGAAGTGATGAAACGAGAGCATGCCTAAAAATTTTTACTCATTGGAATCTATAATGAATGCGTTCATGGTTGTGCTACGAAGTAAAACACTGAAAAGCCACTAACATTTAAATGCAATATAAGAAATATGATTTCTCCTGTGATAAGTCAATCAGCAAGTTAGTCAGACTAACTGGTCTTGATGCAGTGAATGTTTGTGACTATTGTTTAAGTGGACCTCCTCTAATGCAGTAAATGACAGTATTTTTTAAGCACTCGAACTGACCTGAATATTTTTGCTTTAAAGGTCTACTGTCTAGTTAAGAGGTCACCTACAATGACTCTGAGACTAAGAATAAGAAAACAGCAGTAAAAATAGGACAAGATGGCATTTCTGCTAAATAATACTAAATATTACAGATCACTTGGGCTAAAGTTTATTGACCTCATTGAATAATGTTTAGACATATGTAACTTAAAAAAGTTGCCTGAAATAGTGAAAAATGTGTTCCAACAGTTCTGCTGTATAAATATATATATAAATAAATTTCTTAGATTAATATAAGTTTTTAAGCTGACATGGTCACAATCATTAGAATTAATATTTGTTTCGGGATATTTACCATGTATATTTTGATTTTGATTGAGAGCTCGATATTTCGGCACCGTTACAAGCGCCATGATCACGAGAACTAAAGTCTTTGCGGGTGGGTGATATTTACGAGCTGACATATCTGTCTACCCTCTTCCTCACTCGTTTTTCACGCACGATGCCGCTACTACCAGAACTTTTCTCACTAGTTACTCGACACTGTTCACGACAGACGATGCTCACTGTATCAACTTTTGACACTCGTTCAGTAGTTTTACGACCTTTACATAGTTGAACCACTGGATTCCAGGCTCTCGACAATTGAAAACCGTCGTCCCTATTGAAGTTTCTGCACTTGGTTATTTCAATTGCTTCCCGTACCATTCTAGGTATGTAATGGCGTTCAGTTGAGATAACCTGTGGGTCATGTAAATCGATCCAGTGGTTTGGCCCTGATTCGAGAAGATGTTCTGCTATGGCCGATTTTTGGGGATCGTTATTTTTCACTGCCCTTATGTGTTCTTTGATTCGGCAAGCAACAGTTCGCCTCGTCTGTCCAATATATGATTGCCCACAACTGCAGATAATCTTATAAACCCCAGGCTTTTCCAAGGGAAAGTCATCTTTAGGCGAACGCAACATTTGGGATACTTTCTTGAAAGGAGTGAAAATAGTTTTTATGCAGTACTTACTAAGAATGTTTGCGACTTTGTCTGTCACTCCCTTCACGTATGGCAAAAATGCTGGTTGTCTCTCGACCTTGTACTTCAATTGTTTATTTGACGATCCCCGATCATGTGGCAAGATCTTTATCCCGTATCCATTCCTCTGTAGGACTTGTTTTACATGCGCTAGTTCGCCAGTAATATGATCCTCGTCGCAAAGATCATAAGCACGTTTAGTGAGTGACGTCACTACAGAATTTAGATGCCGTGGATGATGGTGTGAGTCCCCGTGTAGATACCGGTCAGTATGAGTAGGTTTCCTGTAAACTGAGTGGCTTAGAGAACCGTCCTCGTCCGTACCGACCTTAGATTAATGTTCATGATGATCATTACCTTACAAATTGCAGAGGATTAATGAAAAATTAACAATTTAATTGCATATTAATAAATACAAAAAAGCACTACAATGCCTGCTTAGTTGTATCCTTTTAATAATATTCAACAAAGGTACCATAATTAATGAACTTAGTGTGATTTAACAATATTGCACTTGGTAGTAAAAAACTAAAACTACACGTGATTATTTGTACTGATCATATTCTCTGATAATGTATTATAATATATATTTTCTAATTTCAGGTCCTCCAGTGCTACACTACAAACCCGAACAAATCACTTCTGTGTTCAGTGTTAGTGAATGAATTCAATGACTGTGTGTGCAAGAGCAGAGTAGCAGCCGTCGCGGCCTCGTCTTAACAACTGGGATTGTGTAAATACTTGTTATAGAAAATATCCACGTCGTCACCAAGCAATACTGACCCCAGAGGTTGCATTCGGCCACGGAGTAGATTTAATATTAATGCTGTATCAATAAACTGTTATTAATTTATATTTTGTCATTTATTTGGGCTTTTTAGGGTTCCGTACCCAAAGGGTAAAAACGGGACCCTATTACTAAGACTCCACAATCCGTCTGTCTGTCACCAGGCTGTATCTCATGAACCATGATAGCAAGACCGTTGAAATTTTCACAGATGATGTATTTCTATTGCCACTAAAACAACAAGTACTAAAAACAGGATAAAATAAATATTTAAGTGGGGCTCCCATACAACAAAAGTTATTTTATTGCCGTTTTTTGCGATAATGGTACGGAACCATTCGTGCGCGAGTCCAACTTGGCCAGTTCTTTTATATAGCTTTTCTTTAGGTTGTACCTGATCAAAATGGGGATAAGTTTCGTTGTTTCCTTGAAACATAAGTTTTTCTTGCACACATACAGTGCGGAGTAACATTTGTGTTGATTATTTTGGGTGAATGAACCTCAAGATGAACCTGTAGGACCTAATTTGTGTCTTCTCATTTTACTATACCCTGTCATCCTGTCCTGTCAATTTGTATCAGTCTGGCAAGAAATATTTCCTATATCATCACCATTATTTTATGTCTCTTTGTGAACACAGTTTGTCTCTTAGTCAGTTTTAATAATATAAGTTTTTAAACTGTCATGGTCACTAACACTAACATTAACATTAGAAACAAACAGTAAACATGGTAAATATCCCGTTTCTAATGTTAATGTTAGTTTTAATAATATTAACCATGTTCCATACTCATCATTTTCATTATTTTTTTTTTCATTCTCATACTTCTCTACTATAGATAGTAGTATGTAATAAATAATTCATATGTACCACAATCATATACAACCATATCAGAAAATAAATGCAGTACAACCTTATTTTGTTTATATACAATTCCTAAAGTCACTTTGACAATAGATAGTATCTTGATTGATATTGACCAAACAGCAGGTTCAATTAGTTTTAGTTACCAAAGCAACAATGCGTTAACGCCAATATATTCGCTACTTTCTACCAAAAAATAAATTATTGTTTAGAAGAAATCATTCACAATGTCAAAGCAATTTCTAATCCAAGACAAGGAGAAACCTTCCTCCAAGGAGAAAAAGAGGCGTGTTCCCCTGTACCCTGGGTTCCCAGAGTTGGCGCGATCTGACGTCAGCATACATCCTGCTTACTCTAAATTAGCATTAGCATAGTAAGTATAACAAATATAAAGTGTCAGTGTGTTGGTAAAACTAGTGATTTCAAATATTTATAAATTAGAAAAATGGGCCATAATGATAACTTTATTTCAGCAGAGTAGTTTGCCGACACCGCTATCACTACGCCAAAGCAGCCCAACGCAAACAGTTTATGATGGAACTGCATAGCTTTGAGAAACTGCAGTCGAATGCTTTGGACGGTGTGAGAGTTCATCGAGAATTCTCTCAAGG
The DNA here is from genome assembly GCA_945859665.1 of Anorthoa munda. Lineage (NCBI taxonomy): Eukaryota > Metazoa > Arthropoda > Insecta > Lepidoptera > Noctuidae > Anorthoa > Anorthoa munda. The sequence goes on along the minus strand of OX243900.1, from coordinate 4,116,247 downwards.
AATCCTCTCTCACCATATACCATCAAGGCGGTACATGCAGAAGTTGACGCCAGATCCTCTCAACTCAAAGCAAAGAATGCGTGTTGAAGAAATAATCAGCGGAAGAGTGGACTTCAGTCAAAAATAATATAATTATTAGGCCACACTCTGCACCAGGAAGTTTATTTTATTTTAGGACTTAGTTGACTTAACATATAGGCACAAGAAGAAAAATAAAACTCAGAAATCAACTTAAAATTGTAACTTTATTCAACTGATTCCATTGCTTTCCGCTTCTTCATTTTCTTACTCTTTTCCACATTAGTCTGTAGGTAGTGGGCCTCCTTCTTAGCCTGTGATATCTCAGCCCTTAACCTCTGTTTGAGCGCAGCTCTTTCATATGCCAGTCTTTCACTCAAGTGAATCCACTTAAATCTTGGGATGTATTTGACATTCCATATCATATCATAGTATCGCGATCTCTTTCTAGTACCAATCTTTGTATTGTTAAGTCTGGTTGCAACCATTTTAGCTACTTTTTTCTTTTTATATTCCACCCAACCTTCTGTGAATTGATTTGGTACCCGCTTGCGTTGTTCACCTGGCTCTGTAAAAGTCAATTTAAAACTATGTATTCCATGAAACAACACAAATGCCATTGCTATTACAACCACTGGGAGAAACCTCTAGGCATCATAACGTATAATACCAAAAAATAGAAAGATTGTGATATAAAAAACAATAACATAACCTCGAAAACTTACTGGCACTCGACTGCAAGTATATCCTCCCAACTTCACCGAATTCACTGAATATTTCACGTATTTTAGCCACATTCATGTAAGGAGGGATTGTCGACAGATATACGATCCCACGCTTTCTAGTCTTTTTCTTTTTTATCCCATCACCTGAGTCCGAAATATTGTCAGCATCTGACGCGTTTTGTGAGCTCTCTTCGCAATCCGAACCATTTTCTGGCACTCTGTCCATTTCAATATCACGCATTGTATCAAATAAATTACAAGACGTTAAATAAGTCTCTAAATAATTACTGAATTACAAATTTCGATGAAAAAGATGAAAATTAATAAACGCCATGTGTGATGATACTGACAGTGACGTGACAGTTGACACTTGACATCATAGATTTTTTTTTAATATTAGTTCCTGACGGAACAGGCTAAGGTCTGAGAACATGCTACCTAGTCTTCAGTGCAATTTTAATATTCTTTAGTATGCATTGGAATGCGGATGTTACAAATTCTAATCTTTTTGGAGTATTTGGCAGCAAATTGTATCGAGTCAACCTTCCCAGTAAGCTTTGCGGCTTTTCAATACTACAATAAAATTCTCCGCTCCATATCCTGAGATCGCTTCTGTCAATGATTTCACATATTTTCTAGTTGCGTAGACAGTTGAGACACAAAACTACACCAATTTTATATCACAATATCCACCACTAGGAATGAATTTGCAACAAGTAGACTAATCGTGGTACCCCGAGGGGGACTAGACTGGGGGACCACGGGCAAGTACCGATTTGACCAATTTTAATTCAAAGTAGCCTAAATTCGGTCAATTAAAAGGCTAAATAGCCTATATCGGCCAATCACAACGCAAAGTACCCTAAATGTGCTGAATATTGTAAACAGAAATCATTTAAAATTATCCAGATGATAAGTAGCACACAAACAAATTGAAATTGTAGCCGTTGGGCATAGGGTTCGGGCCTCTGAGTAAAAGTCCTTGCTAAATTTTCACTATTTTAATCACCAATACCAAATAATTATACATACGGGAACAAAAAAACAAGATAAACATGAACTAATTATTCAAAGAGTTTACAATTTGAGGTCTAAGATGGCCGGCGCTTTACGAGCGCGGCCTGAAACACGTCGCGTGCACGTTTCGAGGGTAGACTCAGACTTAGACTGTCCTTTTTCTGGTACCGCCAGAAACGCTTGCTCAACGCGGTTCGCGGGAATAATCGTTGCGCGTGATTGGTCGCCCACGTCAGTAGTGTCAACCTTTCTGCCGTGGGCGCGATCATCCGATTGGATGTGCCTATCAGTGGGGCCAACACTATCATTCACTCTATCGTCTTGGGGTTGCCACGTTACATACTCCCCCTCTAGATCACGATTACGACCTCGATCGTGGTCTAGCCTAACATTACTGTCATTCGGAATGGGTTGTAAGCGAGGTCGGCCTCGCTTTTTCTTAGGCTCCAGTGGCTGAGCGCACTCATCTATTCGACCTCGAAAAGGGGTGAGCTGATTAGCGTGGAATTTGCCCAATACCTCACCAGGATTTCCATCAGATGCAATTAGGTACGTTGTTGGACTCATGTGATAACGTCCACGTGTAGTAGATTGCAGCAGTTCATCAATGCGAGGCATTGGATAGGCGTCCGACTTCGTGATTGAATTTAACTTTCGATAGTCGACGCAGAAACGATAACTGCCGTCACGTTTAGGTACTAGCAGGGCTGGAGCAGCCCACGCAGATTCGCAATCTTCAATAATATCTTCAGCCAACATCTTGGTAAGCTCTTGCTGCATAATCTCCTTCTTTGCAGGTGTCAGGCGATATGGGGGCGTCGCTATCGGAGAATTATTCCCCGTGTCTATATGATGTTCCCCATATGGAGTCGGCTCCCCAATTGTATTAAAAATCTCCTGAAAATCCGTGAGTAATTGGGCAAGCTCCTCACGCTCCTGATCCTCTAAACCTGCACCTTCGTCATCGCGTAAAACATTCATCGCGGCGTAAGAATGACGAGGTGAAAAAGTTTCCGAAATCAATTTATACTTTTGATCTACACTATCCGAAAAATGCCACAGGCGCTGCTTGAAATTGATAACAAGACCGGCACTGTTAATAAAATCTATACCTAAAAGTGATTCATTATCTTGCGCTTCGGGAAAAATAATAAACTCGGTGGGCACAATTTTATGAAGAAGTGTAACCTGTACCTCTGCAACGAGCACCTCCATCAGGCGCGTGCAGCCATCCGCCAGGCGGATGTTTCTAGTGCACTGTTGTAAAGGATGGCCTTTTTCCTTCAACACACGAAAAAGTGTGTGACCGGCAATACAGCCTCTAGACCCAGTATCCACTAACGCGGTACCATTTTTCCCCAAAATACCTATTTGCATCAAAGGTCTATTATTATTAGGCTCCCCCTTGATTGGGCCTCCCTTGGTTCGACCCTGTGCGGACGCGAGGTGTTTCTTACAATTTTGTAGTTCGTTATTTCTATTTACATTTACCGAGCTTAAACCTAAACATTTATGAGCACTACCATTAGGAATATGTGAACATAAACAATCACTCAGAACATTATCTAAACACTGACCAATTACATCCTTATTCATGTAACATGATATGTCAACATTATCGTTATCATCTGACTGAATTACATGTCCATGTTGCGAACTGGTTTTAGTTGAACTTATAGAAAACTTATTGTCTCTAATATAATTATTATTAGCACACACATTTTTGATGACATTAGAATGCTCGTTAGTATGTTGTAGTTCAGTAACACAATCATAGTAAGGTTTTAAGTGACTCCCAGCGTTGCAATACGCTGGGTTACCTTTGGTACCGGCAGGAACGATGCGAGGCGGACTCGGCGACTTTCGACCGCGCGGTACGTTATTCGTACGCTCGCGAACGGTCGCTAGGCAACGAGCGGCAACGGCGGCGGCGCTCTCGGCGCGGTCGCAGGTACTCTGCGGGGCCGGCGCGGGTGGCGCTGGCGGGACGCTAGCGGCTGTCGATCTCGGCTCGTCCGACGCACATTCATTTTGCATGATAACGCGATGGCGGGAACCGCGCACTTTTGAATTTACGTTATCACTGGTTGTCGTAACCGAATAGAAAGCATTTTGAGAATTAGATTGACACTTTTCGCACTTTGATTTTATAACGTTAGGGGTACCGCACCCATAACATTGAATAGGTTTATTTTTGTTTACGTTGTCATCACTTCTCCCGGAATCACTTTTATTGCTGTTTATTAACTTTTTACACTGCGATTTTTCGTGTCCCCATTTCTTACAGTAACTGCACGATAGCCTTTTGTTGCTAGTGGTCTTCTTATCACTTGGTGCCGGAGTTGAAGTAGCACCGGTCGCGGCAGATTGTTGACTGGCGCTCGGTAGCGTCAGTGTCGATGTCTTGCCCCATGTGCTGTCTTCTAACGATTCCTCGATCGCTCTGGCACGGTGCAGTAGCTGGTCGAAAGATGTTATGGAGTTACGATCGAGCCGCTTTTTTATTCTACGATCGAGAAGCCCGTATATCATATCTAGTTGTACTTTTTCACGTAGATCTTCTTGTGGCAATCTCGATAAAAGCGCTCGCGTCTTCGCTATAAATAAATCTGTCGAGTCTGCATTTTGTCGCAACGAAAACAACTCCAAATATATTCGAAAAGGCGGACGATGCTCTCCGAACGCACTTTTAAGTTTTTGAATAGCATCCGACCAAGACGTGGTGCTGGTTTTTATCCCCTGCCACCATAATGCTGCTGAGTCTACTAGCAACATAGAGAGTCCTTTGACAGCGTTATCATCCGATATCTGTAGGCAGTTTTTGTACACTTCTATTGCGTCGATAAACCCGTCAACATCAGCGGACGATCCGTTGAATCGAGCTGTGCATTTTGAGAAGTTCGCGGCGGGCGTTGTCATGGACACTTCAGGCGCTGGTGTCGAAGTCCTCACATCCTGGATGAGCCTCGCGAAAATCTCTGCCTGACTCTGCTGTAGTGAGTGCATCAGGGTTGCAAATTGACTCTGGTCCATGGTGATCGATGTGGACATCTCTGTTGCCTCTTCCAGTTCTACTCCCTGATTCTTGGATTTCTTATTTCTGGTCTCCATCGTTGCCATACTGACATCGGACGCGGAACCACGTGGCGAAAATTTTCATTCACCGGAAACGCCAGTCGTAGCGCTTCAGGTTCCAAAACTCCCGCTTGTAGGTAGGTAGGTGTAATCGAAGGCTTCCTCCTGGAGTACTGACTCCAATTGCGGCGCTATGCTTCGTAAAAAAAATCCGCAAGCACGTGTCGTCAGAGGCCCCACGTTGGGCGCCAAATGTAGCCGTTGGGCATAGGGTTCGGGCCTCTGAGTAAAAGTCCTTGCTAAATTTTCACTATTTTAATCACCAATACCAAATAATTATACATACGGGAACAAAAAAACAAGATAAACATGAACTAATTATTCAAAGAGTTTACAATTTGAGGTCTAAGATGGCCGGCGCTTTACGAGCGCGGCCTGAAACACGTCGCGTGCACGTTTCGAGGGTAGACTCAGACTTAGACTGTCCTTTTTCTGGTACCGCCAGAAACGCTTGCTCAACGCGGTTCGCGGGAATAATCGTTGCGCGTGATTGGTCGCCCACGTCAGTAGTGTCAACCTTTCTGCCGTGGGCGCGATCATCCGATTGGATGTGCCTATCAGTGGGGCCAACACTATCATTCACTCTATCGTCTTGGGGTTGCCACGTTACAAAATGTCTTGACTCAAATATGATAATATAATTGTCAATGAGTCCCAAAGGGACAATTTAGATCGCATTCTAATCTAATTAACAGTAAAAACCATAATTTAATAATACCGAATTTATCTCTTTCTTCGCCATATAAGCAGCAAAAGAACAACAATAAAGCTGCCTTCAAATTACTGTGTCGTGTTGTGGTGTGATGTGGGCCGCGGTATACACCATACCAATCATACGAATCTATTCAACCCTACAGCGCTTATTACACTACACGGTATTCAGAACCCTACACTAATAGTTTAGGGTGGTGTAATAACTGTTACGAATTTAGGGTCACCGAAATAGGGACCGTAGCATTCAGGTAAACGATATTCAGGGCTCTGAATACCATACCAACTACGTCATCATATCACAAATTCACAACGAGTCTTATATGCAATTAAATGCATTAGGGATGTGACCGATATATCAAAACGTAACTTAACGTAACGTTATATCGGATATGGGGTTCGATATCATATCATATCGATACCCATATCAAAATAACCGATATCACAAAAATTGTATGTATCGAATCAAAACTACTTGCGTTCGAGAACGAATAACTCAAAACCTAAAACCGTAACAATGCAAAAACGTACGAACAAAACGCAAACTTCAAACCGATAGGAACCATATCGCTACCTCTTTAACAACCCCTTTTTACAGTCCGTTCTACCGATTTTGAGTTCTATCCCGTAAGTATAAGGATGGCATAAAAAGCAAAAACCTGTTACCCAAACTAACTCTTACAGTTGCCATTTGTCATATTACCAACGCAATAGAAGTCAAAATCGGTTGAACGGGCTGTATAATGGGATTATTTAAATGTACAATGTTATCTCAAATGACATTTACTATTTAAAAACTTTTCTGCTAGTCCTAAGCCTAGTAAAGCATGAAGGGAAATCGCCGTAGTTACAAGTAGCTAAACTGATAATAACTGTAAATACCAGTAGTGTGAGTTTGCGTTTGCTTTAGTTCGCCTTCGTTGTTAGTTTTCTCATCTAAATATCATGTTAACGTTTGCAAACTGTACTACTGATATCGATATCTGAAAACCGTTTTTGATATCGATATGAAAACTGTATATCGGTTACGTAACCGTTTGCGCAAAAAACCGAAAACGCCCATCCCTAAAATGCATCATTAAGCGTCACGCCACGGTACGACATGTAAGTATGTTTCCGCCTTAACGTTTTGTCTGTTGTCATCTTTTGTTATACTGGTAGCACTGCTTTTGTGTCAATGTCAAGCAAATTTAAAATTCAAAATAAGCGTTTGTAACGCTGACTTTGTGTGCGTTTTAAACAAATAAATAAAAAATAAACATGACTGAGTTCAAGACACCTATCAAAAATAAGGTCCTGGATAATAACGACAAAATCACAATACCTCCTTCGCCGTTTTTAAACAGACTTGGCTATGGAACAGGTAAAAACACTACATTTTATGCGTTGCTTCTCCGCGGGGTTAAAACCTATGCTAAAATCATGTTTATCTGCAATATTTAGGTGTAAATGTGATGCAGCTGGTCAGATCCCCTCGTGCAGGACAAATTCGTTCGCCATGGGCCCTAAAAATGCTGAATAAACGCGTGAAACCGAACAAAGTGTTTACTGACCGTTTAAAGGCCGAAGCGGATCTTCTTCAACGCATGTCGCACCCCAACATTGTCGGATTCCGCGCGTTCAGTAAGGGAAAGATCCTGTACTTAGGGATGGAGGCCTGTGACCTGTCACTTGGTGATATGATTGAGAAAAGAATTGAAGATGACTGTGAACCATTCCTTCCAAAGCAAATACTGAAAGTAAGTCGAGAAATAGTTTCTGAATATGCATATCTTATTATTGTAAATTCTCACCCTTTTTAACCATTAATCCTGCATGCCTGCGAAATGTATTACTTAAAACTCGATTTTCTTGTTTCTCCAGTTCCTATTCATTGGATGCAGCTGTGTGGCATAATTTAAATATTTACTGGGAGATTTGTCCTTAGTTTTTGTATCAACAATATAATAAAAATAGCCCATACCTCATCTTTTTGCATACATAAAGTATGCAAAAAGATGAGGTATGCAAAACTTAAAATAAAAATCACTTAATCCATGTTACAGGTAGCAGCAGACATAGCCAGTGCCCTAGACTACCTTCACACAAAGATGCAGATTCTGCATGGAGACATGAAGTCCTACAACATCCTCGTGAATGGTGACTTTGTAGTATGCAAACTATGCGACTTTGGGGTCACCTTGCCTCTCAATGAGAATGGAGTGTTTGACAAGAAAAATGCAGGGAAAGCTGTTTATTATGGTATGCTTTTTTTATATATTCCTGTACTTTTGACTCCCTCTCGTAAGTGAGAAATCACCAACCTGCCTTACTTGGGCTTTCCTTGCTTGAGAAGATACTTTAACTCAGCAATGCACAGGCTGGTTTTTTTGGGATGTTTTCCTTGTTTATAGAAAATAATACACCAAAATACACCTTAGGTGAGGTTAGGGCAGTTGCAGCAGCGGCACAGTAAACGCTGATAGTGTATTTACTCTATTTTATGCACAATGCATGGAAACTCTTCTTCTTTCATACTAATAGTAATATTTACCTTAGAAGCGGGATATCTATATATATAAAAGAAAGTCATGTTAGATACACTATTTATAACTCAAGAACGGCTGAACCGATTTGGCTGAAAATTGGTAGGGAGGTACCTAAGAACCAGGAGAAGGACATAGGATACTTTTTATCCCATTTAGGGTAAAGTAGGGTAGGGTAGGTATGTAGGTAGGGTAGGGTAGGTATGTAGGTAGGGTAAGTAGGGTAGGGTAGGTAGGGTAGGGTAGGTATGTAGGTAGGGTAGGGTAGGTATGTAGGTAGGGTAAGTAGGGTAGTGTAGGTATGTAGGTAGGGTAGGGCAGGTAGTGTAGGGTTGTTAGGGTAGGGTAGATGAATGTTTGGTGTTTTTATGGCAAAACAAAGTTTGCCGGGTCAGCTAGTTTACCATGTTTACTGTTTGTTGCGAGTTAGGTATTGGTTGGGTCATTTACCAAAGATGGTCAGCTCATTGTGACGTCAGAAGGGCAGCTTCTATGCTCATGTCAACACTTTGAAGAGGTCTTCCATTTGTCAGCTACATCGACGCCTGCGGAGCGAGCATGGGCGTACCCAAGACATTTGTGACAAGACATGATAAATTATGTCATGTCTTACAATTTGTCTTAAATGCTAGCAGGGGTCAAACATGTGACTTATTTTAAACGCGCGTTATGCCTTTCTTGTTGCTTCCCGGCGAGCACGGCCTACTGTGACATGGCTTGAGTCAGACATTTCATCGCAGTTTTGGCGATAAAGCCATTTTGACTTAAATACTAGTACCTGCGGCGTGAGAAAATTCTCCTGACGTTTATTTGGGACTCATCGGGTCTTAGTTGCTAATACGGGCGCACCCATTTTGTAACAGATGTCACATTTTGACAGACAAATAGGAAAAATGTATCACTTTCGTTCGGAGGTGGTGATACCATTTTATAGGTGAAAAATAAAATATTTTCCTTGTAATTACTGCACCAAATGGCAATAAATTAATTTTGTGTGTGTGGTGATCAATGCTTATTAATTAATTGAAATGTTACAGGATTATTAATTAATTCTATATTATTATTTTCCTACAATTGCATTTTTTTTTAATTGTTATTCTTATTTTTAATTATTATTTTTATTTTGATTATTACTTTTTTATAATTATTTTCTTTTATTTCATATTCTTATTACTTTCTACATTTTAAATTATTTATTAAATAAAACTCCCAAAAAAACACAAAAAATAAAAAAAATAGGGGCTCACCCACAGAACAGAAAAAACGCCTCACCGGTATCGGGAACTGGGTCCAAGCTATTATATTTTTAAGTAATTATTAAAATTTTCAAAATAATTATATCTTTCTAACAAACACTTACTATGTTATCAAACAAACAATGAAAAATAAAGTGTGCATAAGTCTATGGTCGTGGGTCAAATATTAATTTGTTCCCAACAAAATTAAAAAGTTGTTTATCTGTATGAACGGCACACTTTTATACGTATTATTTTATTTGGTCGTCTATTCAGATTATGTCGCACTATGAAGTCAGTAACAAGAAAGGCATGTCGCGTCTTTAAACTATGTCACATGGTTGTCCCGTGCTAGCATTTAAGACAAATTGTAAGACATGACATATTTTATCATAACTTGTCATGACCCAAAATATTTTCTGTAAAGACCAAGCAAAGTAAAAAAAAAAAAAAACTTTTTCATAAATTCATGTTGGGATGCTGCTAGCATGGGGGCCTTAAAGGGGGGGGCTAAATTTTTGTTATTTTTTGCCTAGGACATACCGTTTTCGAGATATAGAGCGTTTTATGTAAAATAAAATAAGTTTCGGAGGCCCATAATTCGGAAATAGTGCATCGTAGGTATATGCTTCTCTGAACCTAAATGGTTTTTATGGCCAAGGTTAAACCGAAACTGCAATAAAATTGGAAAATTTCCGAAAAAGAAAAATAAAAAAAAAATAAAATAACGTCAAGAAATTATGCCACAAGTCAAGAAAATAACTCACGCCGCCGTGCTATCATTTAAGACATAATGGCTTTATCACCCAAACTGTGATAAAAAGTGTGACTTAGGCCATTACTGTGACATGGCTTGGTCACCCACGGTGAAGCGAAGAGGAACCCGAGGAGGGGCCGCTCGTCAGGGCTTTTGCCGATAAGCCGACGACGTAGCGGCCAACATGTAGGTTGTGGTGCTGCCTGGGCAACATCGCAACTGAGGCGGGCCGTGATGTCGTATGGGGTCTCCCAAACCCATACGATATCACGGCTGAGGGTTGGAGGCCGCGGCGGGAGAGGAGTGCCGGTATTGCGGTGCGCCGCTCTCCCTACCTTCCGCGGCCTGGACGGGGTCGCCACCGTCTGATGGCGGACGCGGTGGGGCCGCAGGAGAGGAGGAGTGTCGGTATAGCGTTGGCCGCTCTCCCTATCTTCTGCGGCCGAAACATGGTAGGTGGCGGGGCCATTGACCTTGACCCGTCACAAGGGGACCAAGGGTGCCATACACGGGGTCGTCTGGCACCCATGTACTGGTTTGGTCCCTGGGGTGGTCACGACGCACAGTGTGTTCTGGTGCGCCGGTGATGGGGGGTAATCCCCAGAGGAGGGTCCGGTGACGGACAGCCGCGGCGGGTTCGCGGTGAGTGCTAACGCGTACCCGTGTTCCCGCCATAAGCGGCACAGGAGGACACCGTGAAGTTTTAGTGGGTTAGAGTCCCACATAACTGCGCTATCTCCCCGTGGTAGCGCAGTATGCATGAGCATTTCTCCACGCTAAAAAAAAAAAAAAGGCCATGTCACAGTAGGCCGTGTTCGCCGGGCTGACGTGCTGCAAGTCAGTTCCCCACTATCCTGGCTTATTGAAAAGATCTGGACCGTTGAAGAGCTCCCTGACGATTGGAACAAAGGTCTTCTTATAACTGTTCCTAAGAAAGGTGATCTTAGCTAGTGCAGTAACTGGAGAGGTATTAAGTCGCTCTCGATACCCTCTAAGGTTTTCTGCAAGATCATCCTGGATAGACTATCAAAGACGGTGTATCCTCTTATACGTGAGGAGCAGGCTGGTTGCCGCTCGAACCGCTCATGTACGGACCAGATCCAACACTCTCCGTATCATTCTGGAACAGGCATAAGTCTGGCAGAGGATCTAACCTTTGTCAACTTCGAAAAGGCCTTTGATACGCTGAAGTGGTCTAGCATCTAGTCCCGCCTACTGGAAATTTTAGGCAGCCGAAAATCGTCCGTTCGAGTGTATTTACAAGAAGTATTCTTGTAAGTTGTAAGGTAACTCATGACGGCCTCGTCTCGGATGACGTAGCGGTGCACGCGGGTGTCTACCAGGGCTCAAGGGCGTCGCCAGCCGATGGCCCAGGGGGGGGCAAGTTGATATGGAGAATGAGAAAAGTATGAATTGTAGGTGGTACAGTCGAGAACAAATGAAGCTTTTACTTGTAGTACGAGCCTTACATCTCCAGTGATTGTAATAATAAACGGCACAGAGTCCAACGTGTAAAGCTTCACGAGTTCTTGACTGTACAATAAATAAGTTATTAAATTTATTAGAAAACATAGAAAAAAATAATTTGGGAGTTTGAATTTGAATATACAGTGTATTTTTTTTGTTTTTACCAGAATTTAACATTATTGTGCTCGCAGTTAATTCTTTTTTTGATTTGGTTAATTTAATACATAATCTGCGAGGGTTTTTTGAAAACTTTTCGACCACTTTATTATGAAAATCTTGTAAGTTTCCATGAATAAGTTTTCTGTGCACACTCATCATGCCCAGATCATAGAGGCGATTTTCTTCCATAGTGCTTCTTAGCCAGGTTTTTAGTCTCCTGAGGCTGCTAAACGTTCGCTCTATCTTAAGTCAAAGATTTAGGACTTTTAGAATCTCTAGGGGGGGGCAGCTGCCCCTCCCTGCCCCCCCTTGGCGACGCCCTTGCAGGGCTGCCTCCTGTCGCCGCTCCTCTTCTTAGTCGTCCTTGACGGACTGAAAACAGGCGCCGCGGCATATTATAGGGAATATCCAACGTCTTGAAAGACTTTGATTACGCCGATGACCTATGCCTGCTGAATCATACCCACGTCGAAATGCAAGCAAAGTTGAATGACCTACTCCAGGAAACTGCAAAAACAAGGCTTAAAATAAACATCTGGAAGACCCAGGCGATGAGAACTGTTGTGAAGAATTACTCACCGTTGCTGATTGGCACAGAGACAATGAACGCCTGGAACGCCTCCACAAATTTACATACCTCGGAAGCGTCGTGTCAGAGACTGGAGGTAGTGAAGAGGACATCACTTCGCGGATCGCCAAAGCCCGAGCTACCTTCGCGCATCTAAGACCGGTTTGGCAATCGCGGAAACTAACCCGAAGGATTAAACTCAAGATATTCGGGTCCACTGTCAAATACGTGCTGCTTTACGGGTGCGAAACGTGAACAAAGGACATCACACGCCAAATCCAACTCTTCGTCAACCGCTTTCTTCGCCGCATTCTCGGAATTTACTGGCCTTAGACCATATCTAACGTAGAGCTGTTGGAGAAATGTCACGAGAGCTCGATCGACCGCCAGATCAAGCGTCGCAAGTGGGTGGGTTAGCCACACGCTCCGAAGGGGCGCAAATACCCAAACAAGCTTTGGACTGGAATCCCCAAGGCAAAAGTAAGCGTGGCCGTTCTCGTCAAACCTGGCGTCGCACCGTGTTGGCAGAAGCGGCAAGCATCGGAATGACGTGGAGCGAGGTGGAGCTCAAAACCGATCGCGATGGAGGACATGTGTAGACGCGTTCTGCCCCATCTAGGGTATATAGAGCATCAAGTCAAGTACCATGTCATTTACAGAATCAAACCAAACCTCTTTTCAAATTCCAGGTACAGAAGCATGGAGTGCCCCGGAAGTTATCCATGGAGGGGAGATATCCAGCAAGACAGACATATGGCCACTGGGTCTCACACTGTGGGAAATGATGGCGCTGATGCCGCCTCACACAAGTACTGATGACGACACCATGGATGACAGCATGCAGAGTTTCGATGATAGCCTTGAGAGTATGGAGGATCACTTCTCTGACAAATATGGTGAGTTATGGGTAGTGTTGGTTGTGGTAAGTTGTTATTGGTGGTTGGTGTTGGTGATAATTGCTTCCGGTATTTAAAGCTATTTGTAATTCTGCTGTCAAATTTGATGTCAAGTTAATAATAATAACACTACCGCAGTATCTTTACCTTGACGTCGTGGTTGGGTGCACTATGCACCTAGGCTTTATCTCTTTTGGAAATAGGTATATTACGTTACAGACTTCAAAATAATAAGTGTAAGTAAGTTTGTTTGAGTTGTAGTTTTATAGGAGTCGTTGACTTTGATTGTGCTTTATATTTGGCCATCGCCCTCTGAAAATAAAGTTATTTTTTGTAGTAAATTTTCCGAAGCCGATGTATAATTTTTTATATAGGTGATCTATGTATTTAAAATTGAAATAAAGAGATTTATTTATTTAGTCTTTTATGAAACTCAAGTCCGATAACTATATTCCACAATTAATTTTGAACTTTTGGCTGTGTTTTTGTTACACCGCATGTTTCGGTTTTTGCCGAAATTGAACGAGGAGCCGAAACCGTAACCGACTTTCGGCAAAAAAACGTGTTTCTGTCGGACACTAGTGCACTTGCATAGTGCTTACAGGAATCCATCAGGCGCTTTCCATCAGGTGAGATAGTGGTCAAGCGCAAGCCTATAACAGATAAAAAAAAAAAAAAAAAAAAAAAATTATCTGCGTTATCGACGGTTGGTGTCCCATTTCACTGATAGTCCCATTTCACTGTCTAACCTCAGGGCCTGTGCCATTTGGCTTCCGTTCTTGCACGCCTTTCAGAGGTCCCCAGATTGTCAAAGGCATATATATAATTACTAATAATAATAATAATTGATTTGGCCATCCACAGCAACTTGAAAAACTCACCCTTTAATCTATATAATAGAAAGAGAAACGATCCCACCACGTTGCCTTGAGGGACTCCTACTGCGCTTGTTACCCGACTGCCGAAGGAGGGTAATGTGTTTATCAGTCTATGTATGTATGTATGTATGTATGTATGTATGTATGTATGTATGTTTGTTCCTATATGGCGTTCCAGAGACCAAACGCGTTGACCGATTTTGATGATTCATACGTCAATCGATTCGTCTTAACCTTGCGAGTGTCATAGGCTACATTAAAATTGGAAAATAGAAAAATGGCGGCTTTTGGGCGCCATATTGTGGGGGGCCAATTTTATTTTTTCTTCCAAACCCATCGTGTGGGGTATCAAAATAAAGGGTTTTTAGAGGCGATTTCAAAAATATATAACACTTATATATTTAAATGTACCTAATTCGAAAAAAATGTTAACTAAAAAGTTATAAATAAAAAAGTTAATTAAAAAAATCAAAATACCCGACTGCTTAAAAAGCGAACTAAAAAGACGTAAACAAGAAGAAAATCATGCTGTGCAGTCGGAGGATACATCTGGTTTTGGTCAGCCAGCTCGCGAATATGTATCCTCCGACTGCACAGCATGATTTTCTTCTTGTTTACGTCTTTTTAGTTCGCTTTTTAAGCAGTCGGGTATTTTGATTTTTTTAATTAACTTTTTTTTTAGATTTAAAGCCTTTTTTGGTACCATTGCTAACTTTAGATATTTACACGAGTGACGCCTATCACCTAGGTATGATTTTTACTAATCATTAGCTTGTGCCATGTTTATTTTATTTGCTAAGGATTAGCTTATGATCGACGAAGTCAAAGACTTCAGTCATGTCAATGGCTACCATTGGTAGCTAGGCTGTCGTTCTCATTTATCGCCTATTATTTTTATTAAAATTAAAACATGGCCGGCGAAGTGGTTTGGAAAAGTTTTTTCGTAACCGACTCATTCCTACCTTGACAAGTGACTCCGAAAATCTCGCCTTTGTTATCAAAGCAGCTTATCGGTCTTTCTCCAAAACAGCTATTGTTCCAGACTATTGTTCAGGACTGTGTTTTTATTTCATTCTTTATTGTCAACAAACATTACGTAGTAAACAGGGATAAGATAGTTCATAAACAAAGGCGAGATTAAGTCAAAGGTAATCAGAATACTATTGAGTGATTATTCGGAGAAACGATTAGTGGAAACCTTTGCCGACAATTGGCGGAGAGACTATCGAGTACGTGTCTAAAGACAGAGGCGCTTAGCCTCTTTGAACAAGTAACGACAATGCAATCACTAATGTAATGTATTGGTACTAATCCACTTAAACATAAACAATTAGTAAATGACTTTAGATAATTAGTGCTCTACACGCACGAAGCCGGAGCGAGTCGCTCGTAATGAATAAACTACACTAAAATTCTACTTATTAATGAGTTTCTGAGAAATACTTAAAGATTTCATTCATAGGATAACATCTTATTCTAAGAATGAAATACAAAGATATCAATGACTCTAAAAATACATTCCATTTTTTTATTGTTTGTATTTAAACGGATTAGTACCAAGACATTAGTGATTGCATTGTCGTTACCTGTTCAAAGATGCTTTGTGCCAATGGCTTTAGACATTTAATCGATAGCTCTTATCTCCGCTAATTGCCGAAAATGGTATTTCGCAAATCGTTTCTCGGAGCTGTTGCGGGCGCCTATTGTTCTATTCTACGAAAAATCGAATAATCACTCAAAGGTTTTCTGGTTACCTTTGACATAAGCTCGCCTTTGTAGGTACATGAATTATCATATCACTGATTACTATGTAATTTACCACCCAGCCCGGTTCGAACCCAGGTAGGCACTTTACTTTGTGTAAATTATTTCATCACCACTGCTCTCAAAACGGTGAAGGAAAACATCGTGAGGAAACCGGCATGTCCTAGAACCAAAAATTCGAAGACCCGCGTGGTCCCCAAATTGTTATTAACTAAGCCTACCTACCTTACTTATTGAAGAATAGCACCCATGCAATAATAAGTTAATCTCTATTTCGCAGGCACCAGACCCTTACTGCCAATGAACATCTCAGAAGAGCAGTATAAGAACCCGCTAGCCCTGTTCTACTTCTGCACGGACAGCATGCCAGCCTTGCGGCCCAGCGCGCAGCACGTGAGCGTCGCCGCTAGGGACATGCTCGGCGAGTGATGTTACGTGCCCAAACGATCAGAATATTGTCGTTGCCGGCAATAATATGTCTTTCCATTCTATACATGGCTAGGACGTGTGCGTTACCCCAGCCAGAAAATGTCGAATATCGTCATTTAAGTGTAATAGATAATTAGGACATTAGCTTCTGTAATTGTTGCGTAGATTTTTAAATTGGTTATGCTAATAGTTTTTAGTTATTTGACAAAAACATTTCTGTCTACGGTAACGTTACCGTGGCCAAGTATTCGTGATTTTCTGACGGGGGTAACACATACGGCTAGAACGCAGCCATACAAATAACTGCTCCAGTATACATTGTACTACTATTTTTAAATCTGTGATTAAAATATATAGGTACACGAATTTTGCTTACCTACTTCTCGCGTCTAGTTTGTAACTCGTACGCGGCAGGTTCAGGTTCCAAACTATACTGCGTCACTCAGGCCCGCTGCTAGCTGTTTGAACGCCCGCGTGTAATACCGATTAAGTTGCCCCATGTACAACACACGTTGAGCTCAATATCGGTAAATCACTGGAATGGGTTCGATAACGTTCAATCCATTTAAGACGATGACTAACGCCAACGACCTTGAGGGAACAAAACGCGCACGCGCTTCACACCCGCGCGACCCAAAATTTAGTAGTTTTTTGTACTGTTCTTATTATTCTATGACTTAAAAAAAAAGACTCAGATCAAAATGTAGATAATTAAATTGTCTTTGAGATGGTGTCGATTTCATTAAAATATGCCCAGTGGTTTTGGCGCGATTGTCGTGTAGACATAACTTTACAAATTAATTACACTATGTTATACGAATAAAACTCAAAATTTACTTATATCAAATTTTTAGGAAATGGGACGTGATTCTCATTTTAAAATCAGGTACTCAAGGGAATCAGCGCCTTAACTAGTTCTATGATTACAAGACAAGTAGGTATCAAATCGAATTTGAGTTATCTTAAAGCATTAGCAAATAAATGAAATACTTTGCAAAAAATGCTATATTTAGATAGTACATATGTATATCTAAGTATATAATATATAATTAAGACCTCGGAAGCTTTATGGTAACCGAAATGTTGGTGTCGGGCTTACCTTAAAATGCTCGAATACCAACACAAATTCAACGCAATTTGGACACATAAAAGTGTGTATTATATAAATATATTTCTTTATTTTTCCTAAAATAAAACTAAAAACTACTACTACTACTTAAATATTATACTACAGAAATTTAACTCTTTTTGCAAAATCTGCTATCAAGTTTTTCGTATCTAAGCTGTCCAAAATGTCATGTTCAATCGAAACTGTAGTTAAATTAATTCGTCTTTGCTGGTGCATTGTTTTTAAATTTGAAAAGCACTTTTCACCGGATGCAACTGAAACTGGCAATGCAGTGGTTCAACCCCCACACGCTCTTACAAACGTTTGCGTTTATTTTCGAAACTGATCAATAGATGTCTTTATCATGATTATGTCATTAATATATTAGAGATGCAAATTACGAGAATGTTTCGTTTCGATATTTAATTTTGGCGCCCGTGTGCGGTGCAAGCGCCCTGCACGCCCGTACACGGGCGGCGGCAGCGCGGCGGGCCCGTCACTTACACCCAAAAGTTTTTAATGATTTGCCGCCGTATTCATAAAACTTAAAAGAGGTTTAAAATGATATTTTTGTATATTAAATGATGATTCAAAGGTCTCGTAAGTTATTTATGAATAAGGATATTTTATATATGTGGTAAATGTAGAGACGCTTGGGGGAGGCCTATGTCCAGCAGTGGACGTCTTTCGGCTGATAAATAATGGAGGATATTTTATTAATTAATTAATAAATATTTTATGTAATTAAATTCAAACTTATTCATAGTATGATTTAATAAATATGAATGACTTATCATTTTATCAATAATAGTTTTATTTATAAAATGTATACTATACTATACTACAGTGTACCTAAATTAACGTGCATTATTCCTAATTTTAAAAGGATATATTTTGTGTAACCTTAAATGCAAGGTCATTTAACGTTTCACCGCATTTTATTATTTAAGTTTTTGCTCTGGATGCTTCTGCTGTCGGTCGACTCGCTTTTGTTTGATTTTTCGTTTTTATTTAAGACGCTTAATGTTTTAGTAGGTTTGTATAATGTATTACTCGGCCGATTTTCTTTAATCTTCGAATCTTGTCAAGATTTTTTCGATTAACTCTTTAATTATATTTAGTGTATTACGTTGAAAAATTACAGGTACCTTCCTATAAAATTGAAGTAATGTCCTAATTATTGATATAACATTAACTTAATAAATCCACAAGAAACTCGGTAAATCAGTGGTGAAATACCCTGCGCGATACCCTGTTGAGATACAAATAGGCACGAATTTAGTCACAACATTTACCTCGTATCGACTTAATTACCAATACAGCTATGATTTATTTCTATTAATAAACAAAACTTCTGGCCATGGTAACGTTACCAAAGCCAGAATTGTTTCTGTCAAATAACTAAAAAGCTATTAACACAACAAATTTATAAATCTACGCAATCATTACAGAAGCTGATGATCTAATGATCTATTACACTTAAATAACGATACTTGTCATTATCTGGCTGGGGTCACGCACACAGATAGTGTTGTCCCCATAACGCAGTTTATTGAAAAATATTACACAAAAAAAAGATTACTCAAAATAACTATTTTCAGTGCTCGGTACACGGTCGAATTCCAGTAATTCGAGAGGCCGGCTTCTTTTGATCTACCTACTGATAACATTGTAATTGGATGATATGCCTTCGGCGGCCTTTTTTGTTGACGTTATCTAAAGGCAGTGTTGGAGTTTAACAAAAAGAAATCTACAATACTCTATGTCTGTCTCTGTCTAACCTTTTATTATATGGTTTGGCTTCGAACCCTTCTCAGGTAGTCCAGACCCAAATCCTATCTGGTCACTACACACAATCGCATCAGCCGTGCTAGGGAACACATGTATCATAAAGTATTACTGAAACACACCTTCCAATTTAACAAGTAAAGGGTAATAAAACTGTATTATTGAAACCCTTATAAAACGGTCTTTCATTGGTGTCCACCTCTACCCATAAATCCCAATAGGTTATGGGCCCAGAGCGCTTAGCCAAAGTGAAAATAATAATATACGGACACTAAATATTAAAAACGTGTTGTGCATCTAAGTGAAACAAGACGGAACAATAAAACAATACAACAGTGCATAATACGGTTAGTTCATAACCCTAATAGACTTCTGGATTTACCTTCGTGACGGGCGGTGCTACAACAGACTGGAATAATGGCGTGTGATGGACAAGCGACGAAGGAAGAGGATCTGCCGGTTACCTATAAGATGGGCGTTCCAGGTGTGCTATGTTCCGAGATCCCATACCATTGGTAAAGAAATTGAAAGTGGGAATGGCTGTCATTTTTAATAAAGATGGCGGTGTCATTGTGTTTAGAAATGGTTGTTAAGCCGATAAATGGTAAGTCTTTGATGAAAATCTAAAATGAAATTGGCGATAATTGTTTGCATCTTAAAAACGCCTTAATTAGCAAATGTTTGTATTACATTCGTAAATAATATTTATGATTTATTGTGAAACGAAGTATGAGGCCATAAAGGCAATTCATTTTTCTTTGAAAATAAAATTAATTAAACTATTTTCTAATAGTGATGCAATCAAAAATAAGTGCTTTACGAAAAATTGTGTGAAGCGCGTATTTATTGTAAACAATTTTGTTTGGCATAACAAAACAAAAGTTTAGTATTAAATAAAAGGTAGATAATTATAGTGCACACAGATGTGTACAGTCAAAGCACTTCTTCGTATATTACAAACAAAAACCGAGTTGTGTTTTGTAAAGCTAATTTTGGTCTGAGAATTATTGTTACCTAACTTATTGTTTTAATAATGGAGAAGAAATTGTATCCAATTAAATAAGAGTCCTGAACTCGAAAAGGATACCTACTATTAAACAGTAGTTTGCATTACGGCATTGAATGATATTGCCGAATGGATCAATAATAACAATGAATTATAGAACGGAGTAGTACATGTAATAAATTCATCATCATCATCTACCTAGCCTTTTCTCAACTATATTGGGGTCGGCTTCCGGTCTTACCGGATTGAGCTGAGTACCAGTGTTTTACATGGGGTGACTGTCTATCTGACCTCCACAACCCAGAAACTGGATAACGCGATACCTCTTGGCCGGACTGGTGTCAGATCTCAGGCTTCTGACTACCAGTAACTACTGTCAAATATCTTCAAATGACAGCCGGGACTAACGGCTAAACATCATCGGTATGTAATAAATTGTACCACCTATTAAGGTCGTAAATATTCCAAATCATTCAGGGATGAAATTATTCTGGGCAATACCTACTGAGGTTGTCAAACATATTTGAGGTTCTAAAATACACCTTATAAGTTATGGCGAAATAAGAAGCCACAACTAAAGTATTTAAATGTTTTGGTTTTACTTTGTTAATAAAATAGAAAACGAAATTTGACAAAGAGTCTGTCCCTATACCCAAGTATAACCCTTACGGTTTGTCTCTACCTGCTGGAGTAACAAAAGACGAGCGGAGAGGCGCTAAGGGCGCGGGTTTTGCCCACTCGTAACATCTGGAGAACAGATGAATGACGCTACTTCGTGTCCGCAACGTGAAAGTCCCTACTTGAGTCACACTAATTTGTATTTAAAGTGTAGACAATTATGTTATTCAATTGGTTTGTGAGATTCAGAAATGTAGTATTGGATTACATTGTGGATGAGATTAACATCTTATCAAATAGGCCAGTGAAATCTGAGTCCGAATGGATCATAGCTAAAAAGTAACAATAACTATGTTATTTTGACTTGTCACACTCTATTGAAGTGATGTGAATCTGATAAGATTAAGTCAGGTTGTATATGCCTTTAAATACGAATTAATTCCTAATATCATATGCTAATAAACCTGTTAAAGAAATAGTGGAGCGTTTGATCCAGTTGTCATATCAAAATGGAAATGTGTTAACTTTACCATAAGATAATGATAATGAAACAGAAAATAAGCAAGTGTTAGGATGCAGTTGTGTGCTGAATCTTTGATATTTCAAATACCTCAATAGTATTCTGAAATTGAATCTATGTATGCATGATAATGAACATGTACCTATGGTAAAATGTTAATGAGGAATATAATTTATTTATTATAAATCATACCTGAAGTGAAACACTAAAATCATTTGCATATTAAATATATTTTATCAATAAAACTGTAAGTGCTGTTTACGGTTAAAAATGATGAGTTTCTAAAACCTGTGAATAAATGGCTAGTGGTTCTAGCCTGAAACTTATGCATTAGTTGCAAGAAACACAAGTTTAAGATTAATATCTTTAGCGAGTTAGTTTAATTTGCTAATGCATCATATAGATGTTAAATCATTTTGAATGCGAAATTGACCAAGGAAATCTAAGCATGTGAATATTTCCATAGCATATCTTGGTTGAAAATATATTATTTGCAAATGAAAAAGAAGTCACATTCAAATATATTCGTTTAATTCATTATATGGATTAAAGCAGTCTGCAAGCTGTTAGTTCCAAATATTTGAAAGAAACTCGAACACCATATGAATTGTGGAAATATAATAAAAATAAAAACCTGCTATTAAATATTTAAAGGTTTTCGGTTCTACCGTGTATGTACATAATAAAACCACTAAAACCAAAGTTGATGAAAAGTCCTAGAATAATATTCTGGTAAGTAAGGTATGGACCTACCAAATGGCTATAAAGTATGAAACATAAAGAGT
This sequence comes from Anorthoa munda, assembly GCA_945859665.1. Lineage (NCBI taxonomy): Eukaryota > Metazoa > Arthropoda > Insecta > Lepidoptera > Noctuidae > Anorthoa > Anorthoa munda. The sequence continues at coordinate 4,094,138 of OX243900.1, read as the reverse complement.
GAAAAATATGAAACAGTTGGGAATGTCATAATGAAGTGAGTTATAAGCAGTCGAGGGCTGCGTTACAATTTGAAGGAAATGAAACCGAACTTTTCCATAACAAAACTGAGTGTATTGACGTGACGTCAAAAATCAGTGTCAATTAATTCTCACAGTTATGACAATCCTTAAACTGGTGTCTTAAAAACTGATGTAACTAAATCCAAAAATACAAAATTGGATGGTTCAAATCAGTGGAATTAAAATAGAGTTATTTAAATACTACATGATATCAAAACAGATAAAGACCTAAATCTGGTGTGTATCAAAACTGATGGAACTAAATCCAATGATAAAAAAAAAATTGGATGGTTTTTAAATCAGTGGAATCAGAAAATTTAAATTCTGATGAATGGATTAAAAGTAGTATAATTCGCTCGATAAAATACTCTAATAACATAGATACTAAAGCCATACGATATTAATAAACAAAGTTCTCATAAAACTTGTACTGATAAAAAGAAAATATCGATAATTCTTGCCAGATAAAAAGGAATGAAAGGATTAAAGGAAGTCCCCCTTTATTATGGGATCTAAACATAACTGGTTAAATGTGGGTGTACTATGCCTCAGCCTGACCTTTTGGGGAACACAGGCGTGATGTTAAGTCATGTTTTAAAGAGTATTTATGTAACTGACGAAATCTGGTTGTACTATAATACAGTGTACTAAGCCTCTATCTAACCCTTTGGGGAACACAAATGCGATGTTATGTATGTTATGTCATATTTTAAATTGTATTGAAGTTTTACATGTGAACGATCTTGTAACGATCGGTAATTTAAATATGTTCTATGAATAGTTGTAAAACATACTGTTATTATGTAAGACCGAAATGCGTGAAAAGGCTTTCTGGTAAACAAAGTTACTTTTGTTTAGAATATATGAACAGTCCTTGAGTAAATCAGTCAATATTTGTAACCAAGTTGAAAGTAAACTAAATTACGAAGTATTAAATTCGTGAGAACTTACTAGTGCCTTTGTAGAAATTTTGTTGTGTGCTTGATGCCATGCTGTGCACCCGACCTGACCCAAGTATTTTTTTTTTGTAAACTTTCTCAGTCAGTATGCAAGCAAAAACCAATAATTTATTATGGTCAGACTTAAAAAGGTCTTAACAAATTTTAAAGAAATTTATGGTTCTTATGGTTCAAGATGGTTTTGAAACGAAATTATTGGAAGTGGCTTTGTTCATTGTGAATGGGCTGACATAATAGATAGAAAAGTACAATGAGTTACTTGTTTAACTTAAAAGTATTTGATCATTGCACAATGTTATTTTTATGCCACAAATGGACAATAATGGTCAATAAACTATGATAATAACATAGTACATAAAAGCAAAATAGGTAACTTCTAAGGTAACTACATGGCTAAAACTGAAGCTGATAAAGGTTTGGTTATAATTACAAGGATGATTACATATTATGTTAATTATAATAGCATGATTGTAATGCTACAGATAAGTTAATTATAAAAGCTTGATTATAATTAAGGATGTTTTAATTAAAAGAGCTTGGTTATAATAAGAAGACAAATAACTTTAATATTTCATTGATTACAATAGATATGATTAATTGGTTTGATAAGGTTTTCTTGGGTTTCCCTTATTCTGCGCAACGAATGTTGGACCATGATGATATTGTTTTCCCAAGAGAGAAAAAGGAAGGTGTGTGTTTTTATTATTGTATAAAGATGGTATGAGATAGGTATAATTACGAGTATGTCGTAATTAAATAGAAAAGGATTTATTTTTGAGGGGGCGTGTTGGAGTTTAACAAAAAGAAATCTACAATACTCTATGTCTGTCTCTGTCTAACCTTTTATTATATGGTTTGGCTTCGAACCCTTCTCAGGTAGTCCAGACCCAAATCCTATCTGGTCACTACACACAATCGCATCAGCCGTGCTAGGGAACACATGTATCATAAAGTATTACTGAAACACACCTTCCAATTTAACAAGTAAAGGGTAATAAAACTGTATTATTGAAACCCTTATAAAACGGTCTTTCATTGGTGTCCACCTCTACCCATAAATCCCAATAGGCAGCGTTTTTAAATTATTATCTAATTATGTTCGCGGTAATCACGGTGTTCTTTGAACAGGTTATCTAAACGAAACAAATGTTTAGGTACTGCAGATTCTGGCTGTTTGAATTATTGTCGTTATTATTTTAACACTATTTATCACATCGTCGCGAACAGGCATGTTGGTCTGTGGAATCTTCCTAGGTCACTACTAAGAGTACGAAGTATGCTCGCTTTTTGCGTACTGCTATGCTATAGATTGAAAGTCCACAATAAAATATAAATCAGTCACATACATATTAAACAGAATGTTAGTCATCAGAAAAAGTATTATTTTCTACCAATTGGTAGAAAAAAGTTCAAGTGTAGGTTTGATACTTATTTTCTACCAATTGGTAGAAAAAGTTTACGCCAAGGCCCTTTATTTTGGTGGAACATTTTTATTGTATTGTCTAATGTATATTCGGCTCTCATCCGGGTACGTTACCAAAATAAAGGCCTTTTTTTCATCAGGTCAATGAATGAAACGTCTCACAACAATCATCGGTACGTAGGTACAGTGATATATCCAAAATAATTTTAATACATTAAATAAACTAAAGAATTGGCCAAAACAATTTAACTTATTCAACTACCAAATATGCAAGACACATTATAGTGTCTTCCGTATAAGTGCGCTCCACTTTCACGTTTGGGGCAGCGCCACTGTCAAAATTTCCAATGTCCTCAGCAGTCAAAATAGAACCAAACTGGTAAATTAAAACCGTTATAATTAAAATATGGTACCTAAAGTCTTATCACGACAGCAATCTACAAAACAACAGAATTATCTCTGTACTATTGAATTTGTGTTATATTGCTATTAGCAATATTTTACAGAAAACAAAAGAAAGAATATTTAGTGGAAGTGATTAAAATTCTTATCAACCGCTCTAAGCTACAAATAAACTACCAAAAGGAATGATCTGGTAGCTTTTTTAAACAATACTTGCAACCTGCAACACTGCAGCGAGCAAGTTGCCAAATGCATTCAATGCCCAGCCCAGTGGCATTCATTCAGTTAGTCTGTGCCAGTGTATCAGTGCGATAGGTCGCTCGCTCAGTTAGAAACGCGTATTAATTTTTTTTATACACTTTAATTCTAAATATTTCACTATGGGTTGCGATGGAGGTACTATCCCACGTCGTGATGAGCTTGTGCGCATGAAAAAGAAGCCAGAACAGGTAAATATCTCGGGAATAGTTTTATTTTTACAAAATTTAAATATTTCTGTGCCAGTGTGCTAATGTTCAACTTTCTTGTTGTTTTAGAAAGACAAAGATGCTGAACGTTCATTCAAGTGGCGTAACTGCGCTTTGTCTCAGCAACCGCTGCAGGCGCCCGTGGTGGCCTGCGGCCTCGGCAGGCTGTACAGCAAGAGCTCCGTCCTTGAGTCATTGCTTGACAAGGAAACCAAGCCGGAGTCCATCAACCACATCATAAATCTGAAGGTAATGTTCGCAATTTCATACAATATAGATATTATTTATTCAATGCTTCATGCACACAAAAGTACAGAGAGATATATCTTACTTGGTTTATGATATATTGACTAAAATATTAATTGAATGCCCAATATAACTTTATCTTACTATTTCGGATGTAGACTTATGCTTGACAGTGCTTGGCCTCTAAACCCTCATTTGTAAATTGCAGGCTTACTATGAGTTATCTGGACAGTGTATGAGAATAGTCTATACCTATTAAAAACTTTAAAGCTTAGAATCATAGGATAAACAATTGGTTGATAAATGCAATAGTATAATGGGTTTCCCAATAAATGTCAATATGGGTTCTGTGATAGATATCTTTAAATCCTATTAGTAGTGTCAAATAGAGTGCCAATTTGGCCATAGTTTTATATAAGTCCCATAAGATAATTATTTTGTCCTTGGTAAACATAGTCTAACAAATTTAAAACTTACAGGACATCAAAGACTTGAATCTCGTCAAGAACCCTGCATATACTGCCGCAGACCACACAGAAGGCAACGTCGGCGAGGGCAACGCTCCCTACATCTGCCCCATCAGTGGCCTCGAGATGTCGGGCAAGTTCCGCTTCGTCTTCCTGTGGAGCTGTGGGTGTGTGCTTGCTGAGCGAGCACTCAAGGAGGTCAAACAGAGCCTCTGTCACATGGTAAGCATTGAAGCTTTTGTTTTCTCAGTTATTTAGATAGATATTTGTTCGATAAAATTACTAGTACGGTTAGAATACCTTGTTTTACCTTTATAAAGCTACCATGGCAACAATAATAAACTGCATCCCATTCTCATTTATTCTACTATTATTATCAATTTAGATTGGAATTTAGGTAAATTTTAGGTGATTTGTGAATATTACTTTTGACCTAAGTTTCAGCGAATTAATGTTTCTTTTTTCTTTTGCCCACAGTGTCAGCAACCATTCGTTGATAACGACGTCGTCGTACTCAATGGAACTGTTGAGGACATCGAAAAATTAAGAGAGAAGATGGCCGTTCGTGTTGCTAGCAGGAAAAGTGGCAAGAAATCAAAGGTGGACAAAATTGGCAAGGTTGAAATTAAAGTTGAGCCAGCCACTCCTGTGACATCCACATCTGCTGAAATTATCACAAAAAAATCAATAACGAAAGAAATTGACACAATACCGCTATCCCTGTCTAAATTCAATCCTAACAAGCAGGCGAGAGGACATTTTGGTTCGTCAAAGCGCGTCCACCCCACAGAACTGGCTCAAGACCCATCTTACAAGAAAACTAAGAAGGATTACAGTGTCGCCAAGGACCCACAAACTAGTGAAGTGTACAAATCGTTATTCACGTCGCACAGAACTGATAAAGATCAGAAGAGAGCTCACTGGGTGACGTACAACCCGTTTTACAATTAATGTATGTTATATAATATTATGTATAATTATGTATGTTTAATTGTTTAAGTTATATTTGGTTAATAAATACTATGTAAATAATACATCATCATCTTTTATTTTATAATCCTTTTATCCAAATTCATATCATCAATATATATAAAAAAGAAAAGTGATTTTTCACAAGAATAGTAGTATATTTTTGTGCTATTTGGTTAGATATATAAACTTACCGCTAAATAAATATTGGTTTGTCAAATATCACTATAAAAACACCGAAAATGATGCACACATCACACACACTCGCACACGTTATTATGTTTGGTATTGATTTGGCTTTAGTCACCCATTAAATAGTGCAGAACAAAATTTTCACACAGACCCCTATTCAATATAAAGCTATAAATAAATATGGCATGAGGTCCTGGGTTTGATTCCGGGATCGGGTAGTGTTATTTGGGTCTTCAATTTGGAATTACTCAGTAGCAGCCGCGTTTCTTCAGTCTGGATTTGTGCTATAAGGTGCACCTCTGCCCAACCCTTCAAGGAATACAGGCGTGATGTTATATTATTAATACATAATTAACTTACTGCACATTAAGAAACTTCACAAAAAAATGTAGGCAATTATAAGCTATAAGCAATTCTTTGGATCTCCTATTCGAAGTGCTAGGACCGATAAAAGTTTTTTTTTCTATATACATAAATAACTTCTTAACGGTGCATTTTTTCATTGATAAGCAAATTCAATCTATTATAATTCTCATAATGTCGCGTGCAAAAATTATAAAAGCAGACTTAACCGTTTCAGAGATCCAGTAAACACGTAAACGTTCCCCCAGCAGGATCTTGAATATCTTCGCAACTATAGAGACACAATTTCAAATTAGGTCAGAAAAAGGTAGGTTACCGTCAGAAACTCAGAACTGGTTTTAACAATTAAGTAACTACGCAATAATTTCCAGAAACTTATGTCCTAATACATTCAATGATTTAAATGATATCGACATTGGCTGGGGTAACGCACACAGATATGTGCTCTCGGCTGTAGATAGTATTGTTCGCTTATTGCGGTTAATTAAAAAATATTACACCGAAAAAGATTCAGACAAAGGGTACTTAAATAACTATTTTCGGTGCTCGGCACCGGCACACGGTCGAATTCCAATAACATTATACTAAGAATTCCAGAGGCCGGCTTTTTTTGATCTACTGATAACATTGTATTCGGATGATACGCAAGCTTAAACGTTTTCTATACCGTCGGAGGCTTCTTTTGTTAACGTTATCTAAGTTGTTTAAGTTATTGTCTAATCATGTTCGCGGTAATCACAGTGTTCTTTGAACTGTTATCTAAATTCTAAATAGTAATGCACTTGAAACGAAACACAAATGTTTACGACAAATTCTGGCTGTTTGAATCATTATTGCTTAAAAATTTGTATTGTAAAATTTACATAGTATAAAATACTCAATTAACAATAACTATCTATATATACACTTAAATAAAAATAAAACTACAAACGCGTAAAAAAAGGGCGGGGGTCTTTGGGCGACGGGCGTCAAAAAATTCATCCACATCGCTGTCAACGTGAAAAGTGCCCAGAACGTTGGCAGCATTGCCACGTTGGATGGCAATGCTGATTCTCTGGCCAAGGAAAAGCCCAGCCTTCTGGTCACGTGAAAAGTCGACTAACCGTTTTCTTACATCTCGAAATACTCGATGAGCATTCGGACCCCATGGACCTAGAGTTTCAACCCCAAACGGCACAAATATATAGTTTCCAATAAGATTGTTGTATTTGCGCCATTTGCGGTTTTCTGCACCAGCAGCAGCTGCCCCAGCACAGCTCACCGTGCTAAGAAGATGGGATGGTGCAAGGGTGTCGAAACATGTTGCATCCCACCTTCCAAGGCATTATGGACTATCATTATGCATTATCCTTATTGCTTATATTTTAACTAATACACTGTTTTATATCACACAGGCATGTTCGTCTGTCGTTCCTTTATTGTGCAACCAGTTACCTTTCTAAATAGGTCACAACGAAAATGGTACTCGCTTTTTAGCGTACTACTATGCTATTAATTGAAGTCCTCAATAAAAATAAATATCAATCAGTCACATAAGTACAATAGAATTTTAGTCCTCCCTAAAAGATTGTTTCTTTTTCTACCAATTGGTAGGAAAAAGTTCACGTATTGGTTTGACACTTTTTTTCTACCTATTGGTAGAAAAAAGTTCAAGTGTAGGTTTGATACTTATTTTCTACCAATTGGTAGAAAAAGTTTACGCCAAGGCCCTTTATTTTGGTGGAACATTTTTATTGTATTGTCTAATGTATATTCGGCTCTCATCCGGGTACGTTACCAAAATAAAGGCCTTTTTTTCATCAGGTCAATGAATGAAACGTCTCACAACAATCATCGGTACGTAGGTACAGTGATATATCCAAAATAATTTTAATACATTAAATAAACTAAAGAATTGGCCAAAACAATTTAACTTATTCAACTACCAAATATGCAAGACACATTATAGCGTCTTCCGTATAAGTGCGCTCCACTTTCACGTTTGGGGCAGCGCCACTGTCAAAATTTCCAATGTCCTCAGCAGTCAAAATAGAACCAAACTGGTAAATTAAAACCGTTATAATTAAAATATGGTACCTAAAGTCTTATCACGACAGCAATCTACAAAACAACAGAATTATCTCTGTACTATTGAATTTGTGTTATATTGCTATTAGCAATATTTTACAGAAAACAAAAGAAAGAATATTTAGTGGAAGTGATTAAAATTCTTATCAACCGCTCTAAGCTACAAATAAACTACCAAAAGGAATGATCTGGTAGCTTTTTTAAACAATACTTGCAACCTGCAACACTGCAGCGAGCAAGTTGCCAAATGCATTCAATGCCCAGCCCAGTGGCATTCATTCAGTTAGTCTGTGCCAGTGTATCAGTGCGATAGGTCGCTCGCTCAGTTAGAAACGCGTATTAATTTTTTTTATACACTTTAATTCTAAATATTCCACTATGGGTTGCGATGGAGGTACTATCCCACGTCGTGATGAGCTTGTGCGCATGAAAAAGAAGCCAGAACAGGTAAATATCTCGGGAATAGTTTTATTTTTACAAAATTTAAATATATCTGTGCCAGTGTGCTAATGTTCAACTTTCTTGTTGTTTTAGAAAGACAAAGATGCTGAACGTTCATTCAAGTGGCGTAACTGCGCTTTGTCTCAGCAACCGCTGCAGGCGCCCGTGGTGGCCTGCGGCCTCGGCAGGCTGTACAGCAAGAGCTCCGTCCTTGAGTCATTGCTTGACAAGGAAACCAAGCCGGAGTCCATCAACCACATCATAAATCTGAAGGTAATGTTCGCAATTTCATACAATATAGATATTATTTATTCAATGCTTCATGCACACAAAAGTACAGAGAGATATATCTTACTTGGTTTATGATATATTGACTAAAATATTAATTGAATGCCCAATATAACTTTATCTTACTATTTCGGATGTAGACTTATGCTTGACAGTGCTTGGCCTCTAAACCCTCATTTGTAAATTGCAGGCTTACTATGAGTTATCTGGACAGTGTATGAGAATAGTCTATACCTATTAAAAACTTTAAAGCTTAGAATCATAGGATAAACAATTGGTTGATAAATGCAATAGTATAATGGGTTTCCCAATAAATGTCAATATGGGTTCTGTGATAGATATCTTTAAATCCTATTAGTAGTGTCAAATAGAGTGCCAATTTGGCCATAGTTTTATATAAGTCCCATAAGATAATTATTTTGTCCTTGGTAAACATAGTCTAACAAATTTAAAACTTACAGGACATCAAAGACTTGAATCTCGTCAAGAACCCTGCATATACTGCCGCAGACCACACAGAAGGCAACGTCGGCGAGGGCAACGCTCCCTACATCTGCCCCATCAGTGGCCTCGAGATGTCGGGCAAGTTCCGCTTCGTCTTCCTGTGGAGCTGTGGGTGTGTGCTTGCTGAGCGAGCACTCAAGGAGGTCAAACAGAGCCTCTGTCACATGGTAAGCATTGAAGCTTTTGTTTTCTCAGTTATTTAGATAGATATTTGTTCGATAAAATTACTAGTACGGTTAGAATACCTTGTTTTACCTTTATAAAGCTACCATGGCAACAATAATAAACTGCATCCCATTCTCATTTATTCTACTATTATTATCAATTTAGATTGGAATTTAGGTAAATTTTAGGTGATTTGTGAATATTACTTTTGACCTAAGTTTCAGCGAATTAATGTTTCTTTTTTCTTTTGCCCACAGTGTCAGCAACCATTCGTTGATAACGACGTCGTCGTACTCAATGGAACTGTTGAGGACATCGAAAAATTAAGAGAGAAGATGGCCGTTCGTGTTGCTAGCAGGAAAAGTGGCAAGAAATCAAAGGTGGACAAAATTGGCAAGGTTGAAATTAAAGTTGAGCCAGCCACTCCTGTGACATCCACATCTGCTGAAATTATCACAAAAAAATCAATAACGAAAGAAATTGACACAATACCGCTATCCCTGTCTAAATTCAATCCTAACAAGCAGGCGAGAGGACATTTTGGTTCGTCAAAGCGCGTCCACCCCACAGAACTGGCTCAAGACCCATCTTACAAGAAAACTAAGAAGGATTACAGTGTCGCCAAGGACCCACAAACTAGTGAAGTGTACAAATCGTTATTCACGTCGCACAGAACTGATAAAGATCAGAAGAGAGCTCACTGGGTGACGTACAACCCGTTTTACAATTAATGTATGTTATATAATATTATGTATAATTATGTATGTTTAATTGTTTAAGTTATATTTGGTTAATAAATACTATGTAAATAATACATCATCATCTTTTATTTTATAATCCTTTTATCCAAATTCATATCATCAATATATATAAAAAAGAAAAGTGATTTTTCACAAGAATAGTAGTATATTTTTGTGCTATTTGGTTAGATATATAAACTTACCGCTAAATAAATATTGGTTTGTCAAATATCACTATAAAAACACCGAAAATGATGCACACATCACACACACTCGCACACGTTATTATGTTTGGTATTGATTTGGCTTTAGTCACCCATTAAATAGTGCAGAACAAAATTTTCACACAGACCCCTATTCAATATAAAGCTATAAATAAATATGGCATGAGGTCCTGGGTTTGATTCCGGGATCGGGTAGTGTTATTTGGGTCTTCAATTTGGAATTACTCAGTAGCAGCCGCGTTTCTTCAGTCTGGATTTGTGCTATAAGGTGCACCTCTGCCCAACCCTTCAAGGAATACAGGCGTGATGTTATATTATTAATACATAATTAACTTACTGCACATTAAGAAACTTCACAAAAAAATGTAGGCAATTATAAGCTATAAGCAATTCTTTGGATCTCCTATTCGAAGTGCTAGGACCGATAAAAGTTTTTTTTTCTATATACATAAATAACTTCTTAACGGTGCATTTTTTCATTGATAAGCAAATTCAATCTATTATAATTCTCATAATGTCGCGTGCAAAAATTATAAAAGCAGACTTAACCGTTTCAGAGATCCAGTAAACACGTAAACGTTCCCCCAGCAGGATCTTGAATATCTTCGCAACTATAGAGACACAATTTCAAATTAGGTCAGAAAAAGGTAGGTTACCGTCAGAAACTCAGAACTGGTTTTAACAATTAAGTAACTACGCAATAATTTCCAGAAACTTATGTCCTAATACATTCAATGATTTAAATGATATCGACATTGGCTGGGGTAACGCACACAGATATGTGCTCTCGGCTGTAGATAGTATTGTTCGCTTATTGCGGTTAATTAAAAAATATTACACCGAAAAAGATTCAGACAAAGGGTACTTAAATAACTATTTTCGGTGCTCGGCACCGGCACACGGTCGAATTCCAATAACATTATACTAAGAATTCCAGAGGCCGGCTTTTTTTGATCTACTGATAACATTGTATTCGGATGATACGCAAGCTTAAACGTTTTCTATACCGTCGGAGGCTTCTTTTGTTAACGTTATCTAAGTTGTTTAAGTTATTGTCTAATCATGTTCGCGGTAATCACAGTGTTCTTTGAACTGTTATCTAAATTCTAAATAGTAATGCACTTGAAACGAAACACAAATGTTTACGACAAATTCTGGCTGTTTGAATCATTATTGCTTAAAAATTTGTATTGTAAAATTTACATAGTATAAAATACTCAATTAACAATAACTATCTATATATACACTTAAATAAAAATAAAACTACAAACGCGTAAAAAAAGGGCGGGGGTCTTTGGGCGACGGGCGTCAAAAAATTCATCCACATCGCTGTCAACGTGAAAAGTGCCCAGAACGTTGGCAGCATTGCCACGTTGGATGGCAATGCTGATTCTCTGGCCAAGGAAAAGCCCAGCCTTCTGGTCACGTGAAAAGTCGACTAACCGTTTTCTTACATCTCGAAATACTCGATGAGCATTCGGACCCCATGGACCTAGAGTTTCAACCCCAAACGGCACAAATATATAGTTTCCAATAAGATTGTTGTATTTGCGCCATTTGCGGTTTTCTGCACCAGCAGCAGCTGCCCCAGCACAGCTCACCGTGCTAAGAAGATGGGATGGTGCAAGGGTGTCGAAACATGTTGCATCCCACCTTCCAAGGCATTATGGACTATCATTATGCATTATCCTTATTGCTTATATTTTAACTAATACACTGTTTTATATCACACAGGCATGTTCGTCTGTCGTTCCTTTATTGTGCAACCAGTTACCTTTCTAAATAGGTCACAACGAAAATGGTACTCGCTTTTTAGCGTACTACTATGCTATTAATTGAAGTCCTCAATAAAAATAAATATCAATCAGTCACATAAGTACAATAGAATTTTAGTCCTCCCTAAAAGATTGTTTCTTTTTCTACCAATTGGTAGGAAAAAGTTCACGTATTGGTTTGACACTTTTTTTCTACCTATTGGTAGAAAAAAGTTCAAGTGTAGGTTTGATACTTATTTTCTACCAATTGGTAGAAAAAGTTTACGCCAAGGCCCTTTATTTTGGTGGAACATTTTTATTGTATTGTCTAATGTATATTCGGCTCTCATCCGGGTACGTTACCAAAATAAAGGCCTTTTTTTCATCAGGTCAATGAATGAAACGTCTCACAACAATCATCGGTACGTAGGTACAGTGATATATCCAAAATAATTTTAATACATTAAATAAACTAAAGAATTGGCCAAAACAATTTAACTTATTCAACTACCAAATATGCAAGACACATTATAGCGTCTTCCGTATAAGTGCGCTCCACTTTCACGTTTGGGGCAGCGCCACTGTCAAAATTTCCAATGTCCTCAGCAGTCAAAATAGAACCAAACTGGTAAATTAAAACCGTTATAATTAAAATATGGTACCTAAAGTCTTATCACGACAGCAATCTACAAAACAACAGAATTATCTCTGTACTATTGAATTTGTGTTATATTGCTATTAGCAATATTTTACAGAAAACAAAAGAAAGAATATTTAGTGGAAGTGATTAAAATTCTTATCAACCGCTCTAAGCTACAAATAAACTACCAAAAGGAATGATCTGGTAGCTTTTTTAAACAATACTTGCAACCTGCAACACTGCAGCGAGCAAGTTGCCAAATGCATTCAATGCCCAGCCCAGTGGCATTCATTCAGTTAGTCTGTGCCAGTGTATCAGTGCGATAGGTCGCTCGCTCAGTTAGAAACGCGTATTAATTTTTTTTATACACTTTAATTCTAAATATTCCACTATGGGTTGCGATGGAGGTACTATCCCACGTCGTGATGAGCTTGTGCGCATGAAAAAGAAGCCAGAACAGGTAAATATCTCGGGAATAGTTTTATTTTTACAAAATTTAAATATATCTGTGCCAGTGTGCTAATGTTCAACTTTCTTGTTGTTTTAGAAAGACAAAGATGCTGAACGTTCATTCAAGTGGCGTAACTGCGCTTTGTCTCAGCAACCGCTGCAGGCGCCCGTGGTGGCCTGCGGCCTCGGCAGGCTGTACAGCAAGAGCTCCGTCCTTGAGTCATTGCTTGACAAGGAAACCAAGCCGGAGTCCATCAACCACATCATAAATCTGAAGGTAATGTTCGCAATTTCATACAATATAGATATTATTTATTCAATGCTTCATGCACACAAAAGTACAGAGAGATATATCTTACTTGGTTTATGATATATTGACTAAAATATTAATTGAATGCCCAATATAACTTTATCTTACTATTTCGGATGTAGACTTATGCTTGACAGTGCTTGGCCTCTAAACCCTCATTTGTAAATTGCAGGCTTACTATGAGTTATCTGGACAGTGTATGAGAATAGTCTATACCTATTAAAAACTTTAAAGCTTAGAATCATAGGATAAACAATTGGTTGATAAATGCAATAGTATAATGGGTTTCCCAATAAATGTCAATATGGGTTCTGTGATAGATATCTTTAAATCCTATTAGTAGTGTCAAATAGAGTGCCAATTTGGCCATAGTTTTATATAAGTCCCATAAGATAATTATTTTGTCCTTGGTAAACATAGTCTAACAAATTTAAAACTTACAGGACATCAAAGACTTGAATCTCGTCAAGAACCCTGCATATACTGCCGCAGACCACACAGAAGGCAACGTCGGCGAGAGCAACGCTCCCTACATCTGCCCCATCAGTGGCCTCGAGATGTCGGGCAAGTTCCGCTTCGTCTTCCTGTGGAGCTGTGGGTGTGTGCTTGCTGAGCGAGCACTCAAGGAGGTCAAACAGAGCCTCTGTCACATGGTAAGCATTGAAGCTTTTGTTTTCTCAGTTATTTAGATAGATATTTGTTCGATAAAATTACTAGTACGGTTAGAATACCTTGTTTTACCTTTATAAAGCTACCATGGCAACAATAATAAACTGCATCCCATTCTCATTTATTCTACTATTATTATCAATTTAGATTGGAATTTAGGTAAATTTTAGGTGATTTGTGAATATTACTTTTGACCTAAGTTTCAGCGAATTAATGTTTCTTTTTTCTTTTGCCCACAGTGTCAGCAACCATTCGTTGATAACGACGTCGTCGTACTCAATGGAACTGTTGAGGACATCGAAAAATTAAGAGAGAAGATGGCCGTTCGTGTTGCTAGCAGGAAAAGTGGCAAGAAATCAAAGGTGGACAAAATTGGCAAGGTTGAAATTAAAGTTGAGCCAGCCACTCCTGTGACATCCACATCTGCTGAAATTATCACAAAAAAATCAATAACGAAAGAAATTGACACAATACCGCTATCCCTGTCTAAATTCAATCCTAACAAGCAGGCGAGAGGACATTTTGGTTCGTCAAAGCGCGTCCACCCCACAGAACTGGCTCAAGACCCATCTTACAAGAAAACTAAGAAGGATTACAGTGTCGCCAAGGACCCACAAACTAGTGAAGTGTACAAATCGTTATTCACGTCGCACAGAACTGATAAAGATCAGAAGAGAGCTCACTGGGTGACGTACAACCCGTTTTACAATTAATGTATGTTATATAATATTATGTATAATTATGTATGTTTAATTGTTTAAGTTATATTTGGTTAATAAATACTATGTAAATAATACATCATCATCTTTTATTTTATAATCCTTTTATCCAAATTCATATCATCAATATATATAAAAAAGAAAAGTGATTTTTCACAAGAATAGTAGTATATTTTTGTGCTATTTGGTTAGATATATAAACTTACCGCTAAATAAATATTGGTTTGTCAAATATCACTATAAAAACACCGAAAATGATGCACACATCACACACACTCGCACACGTTATTATGTTTGGTATTGATTTGGCTTTAGTCACCCATTAAATAGTGCAGAACAAAATTTTCACACAGACCCCTATTCAATATAAAGCTATAAATAAATATGGCATGAGGTCCTGGGTTTGATTCCGGGATCGGGTAGTGTTATTTGGGTCTTCAATTTGGAATTACTCAGTAGCAGCCGCGTTTCTTCAGTCTGGATTTGTGCTATAAGGTGCACCTCTGCCCAACCCTTCAAGGAATACAGGCGTGATGTTATATTATTAATACATAATTAACTTACTGCACATTAAGAAACTTCACAAAAAAATGTAGGCAATTATAAGCTATAAGCAATTCTTTGGATCTCCTATTCGAAGTGCTAGGACCGATAAAAGTTTTTTTTTCTATATACATAAATAACTTCTTAACGGTGCATTTTTTCATTGATAAGCAAATTCAATCTATTATAATTCTCATAATGTCGCGTGCAAAAATTATAAAAGCAGACTTAACCGTTTCAGAGATCCAGTAAACACGTAAACGTTCCCCCAGCAGGATCTTGAATATCTTCGCAACTATAGAGACACAATTTCAAATTAGGTCAGAAAAAGGTAGGTTACCGTCAGAAACTCAGAACTGGTTTTAACAATTAAGTAACTACGCAATAATTTCCAGAAACTTATGTCCTAATACATTCAATGATTTAAATGATATCGACATTGGCTGGGGTAACGCACACAGATATGTGCTCTCGGCTGTAGATAGTATTGTTCGCTTATTGCGGTTAATTAAAAAATATTACACCGAAAAAGATTCAGACAAAGGGTACTTAAATAACTATTTTCGGTGCTCGGCACCGGCACACGGTCGAATTCCAATAACATTATACTAAGAATTCCAGAGGCCGGCTTTTTTTGATCTACTGATAACATTGTATTCGGATGATACGCAAGCTTAAACGTTTTCTATACCGTCGGAGGCTTCTTTTGTTAACGTTATCTAAGTTGTTTAAGTTATTGTCTAATCATGTTCGCGGTAATCACAGTGTTCTTTGAACTGTTATCTAAATTCTAAATAGTAATGCACTTGAAACGAAACACAAATGTTTACGACAAATTCTGGCTGTTTGAATCATTATTGCTTAAAAATTTGTATTGTAAAATTTACATAGTATAAAATACTCAATTAACAATAACTATCTATATATACACTTAAATAAAAATAAAACTACAAACGCGTAAAAAAAGGGCGGGGGTCTTTGGGCGACGGGCGTCAAAAAATTCATCCACATCGCTGTCAACGTGAAAAGTGCCCAGAACGTTGGCAGCATTGCCACGTTGGATGGCAATGCTGATTCTCTGGCCAAGGAAAAGCCCAGCCTTCTGGTCACGTGAAAAGTCGACTAACCGTTTTCTTACATCTCGAAATACTCGATGAGCATTCGGACCCCATGGACCTAGAGTTTCAACCCCAAACGGCACAAATATATAGTTTCCAATAAGATTGTTGTATTTGCGCCATTTGCGGTTTTCTGCACCAGCAGCAGCTGCCCCAGCACAGCTCACCGTGCTAAGAAGATGGGATGGTGCAAGGGTGTCGAAACATGTTGCATCCCACCTTCCAAGGCATTATGGACTATCATTATGCATTATCCTTATTGCTTATATTTTAACTAATACACTGTTTTATATCACACAGGCATGTTCGTCTGTCGTTCCTTTATTGTGCAACCAGTTACCTTTCTAAATAGGTCACAACGAAAATGGTACTCGCTTTTTAGCGTACTACTATGCTATTAATTGAAGTCCTCAATAAAAATAAATATCAATCAGTCACATAAGTACAATAGAATTTTAGTCCTCCCTAAAAGATTGTTTCTTTTTCTACCAATTGGTAGGAAAAAGTTCACGTATTGGTTTGACACTTTTTTTCTACCTATTGGTAGAAAAAAGTTCAAGTGTAGGTTTGATACTTATTTTCTACCAATTGGTAGAAAAAGTTTACGCCAAGGCCCTTTATTTTGGTGGAACATTTTTATTGTATTGTCTAATGTATATTCGGCTCTCATCCGGGTACGTTACCAAAATAAAGGCCTTTTTTTCATCAGGTCAATGAATGAAACGTCTCACAACAATCATCGGTACGTAGGTACAGTGATATATCCAAAATAATTTTAATACATTAAATAAACTAAAGAATTGGCCAAAACAATTTAACTTATTCAACTACCAAATATGCAAGACACATTATAGCGTCTTCCGTATAAGTGCGCTCCACTTTCACGTTTGGGGCAGCGCCACTGTCAAAATTTCCAATGTCCTCAGCAGTCAAAATAGAACCAAACTGGTAAATTAAAACCGTTATAATTAAAATATGGTACCTAAAGTCTTATCACGACAGCAATCTACAAAACAACAGAATTATCTCTGTACTATTGAATTTGTGTTATATTGCTATTAGCAATATTTTACAGAAAACAAAAGAAAGAATATTTAGTGGAAGTGATTAAAATTCTTATCAACCGCTCTAAGCTACAAATAAACTACCAAAAGGAATGATCTGGTAGCTTTTTTAAACAATACTTGCAACCTGCAACACTGCAGCGAGCAAGTTGCCAAATGCATTCAATGCCCAGCCCAGTGGCATTCATTCAGTTAGTCTGTGCCAGTGTATCAGTGCGATAGGTCGCTCGCTCAGTTAGAAACGCGTATTAATTTTTTTTATACACTTTAATTCTAAATATTCCACTATGGGTTGCGATGGAGGTACTATCCCACGTCGTGATGAGCTTGTGCGCATGAAAAAGAAGCCAGAACAGGTAAATATCTCGGGAATAGTTTTATTTTTACAAAATTTAAATATTTCTGTGCCAGTGTGCTAATGTTCAACTTTCTTGTTGTTTTAGAAAGACAAAGATGCTGAACGTTCATTCAAGTGGCGTAACTGCGCTTTGTCTCAGCAACCGCTGCAGGCGCCCGTGGTGGCCTGCGGCCTCGGCAGGCTGTACAGCAAGAGCTCCGTCCTTGAGTCATTGCTTGACAAGGAAACCAAGCCGGAGTCCATCAACCACATCATAAATCTGAAGGTAATGTTCGCAATTTCATACAATATAGATATTATTTATTCAATGCTTCATGCACACAAAAGTACAGAGAGATATATCTTACTTGGTTTATGATATATTGACTAAAATATTAATTGAATGCCCAATATAACTTTATCTTACTATTTCGGATGTAGACTTATGCTTGACAGTGCTTGGCCTCTAAACCCTCATTTGTAAATTGCAGGCTTACTATGAGTTATCTGGACAGTGTATGAGAATAGTCTATACCTATTAAAAACTTTAAAGCTTAGAATCATAGGATAAACAATTGGTTGATAAATGCAATAGTATAATGGGTTTCCCAATAAATGTCAATATGGGTTCTGTGATAGATATCTTTAAATCCTATTAGTAGTGTCAAATAGAGTGCCAATTTGGCCATAGTTTTATATAAGTCCCATAAGATAATTATTTTGTCCTTGGTAAACATAGTCTAACAAATTTAAAACTTACAGGACATCAAAGACTTGAATCTCGTCAAGAACCCTGCATATACTGCCGCAGACCACACAGAAGGCAACGTCGGCGAGGGCAACGCTCCCTACATCTGCCCCATCAGTGGCCTCGAGATGTCGGGCAAGTTCCGCTTCGTCTTCCTGTGGAGCTGTGGGTGTGTGCTTGCTGAGCGAGCACTCAAGGAGGTCAAACAGAGCCTCTGTCACATGGTAAGCATTGAAGCTTTTGTTTTCTCAGTTATTTAGATAGATATTTGTTCGATAAAATTACTAGTACGGTTAGAATACCTTGTTTTACCTTTATAAAGCTACCATGGCAACAATAATAAACTGCATCCCATTCTCATTTATTCTACTATTATTATCAATTTAGATTGGAATTTAGGTAAATTTTAGGTGATTTGTGAATATTACTTTTGACCTAAGTTTCAGCGAATTAATGTTTCTTTTTTCTTTTGCCCACAGTGTCAGCAACCATTCGTTGATAACGACGTCGTCGTACTCAATGGAACTGTTGAGGACATCGAAAAATTAAGAGAGAAGATGGCCGTTCGTGTTGCTAGCAGGAAAAGTGGCAAGAAATCAAAGGTGGACATAATTGGCAAGGTTGAAATTAAAGTTGAGCCAGCCACTCCTGTGACATCCACATCTGCTGAAATTATCACAAAAAAATCAATAACGAAAGAAATTGACACAATACCGCTATCCCTGTCTAAATTCAATCCTAACAAGCAGGCGAGAGGACATTTTGGTTCGTCAAAGCGCGTCCACCCCACAGAACTGGCTCAAGACCCATCTTACAAGAAAACTAAGAAGGATTACAGTGTCGCCAAGGACCCACAAACTAGTGAAGTGTACAAATCGTTATTCACGTCGCACAGAACTGATAAAGATCAGAAGAGAGCTCACTGGGTGACGTACAACCCGTTTTACAATTAATGTATGTTATATAATATTATGTATAATTATGTATGTTTAATTGTTTAAGTTATATTTGGTTAATAAATACTATGTAAATAATACATCATCATCTTTTATTTTATAATCCTTTTATCCAAATTCATATCATCAATATATATAAAAAAGAAAAGTGATTTTTCACAAGAATAGTAGTATATTTTTGTGCTATTTGGTTAGATATATAAACTTACCGCTAAATAAATATTGGTTTGTCAAATATCACTATAAAAACACCGAAAATGATGCACACATCACACACACTCGCACACGTTATTATGTTTGGTATTGATTTGGCTTTAGTCACCCATTAAATAGTGCAGAACAAAATTTTCACACAGACCCCTATTCAATATAAAGCTATAAATAAATATGGCATGAGGTCCTGGGTTTGATTCCGGGATCGGGTAGTGTTATTTGGGTCTTCAATTTGGAATTACTCAGTAGCAGCCGCGTTTCTTCAGTCTGGATTTGTGCTATAAGGTGCACCTCTGCCCAACCCTTCAAGGAATACAGGCGTGATGTTATATTATTAATACATAATTAACTTACTGCACATTAAGAAACTTCACAAAAAAATGTAGGCAATTATAAGCTATAAGCAATTCTTTGGATCTCCTATTCGAAGTGCTAGGACCGATAAAAGTTTTTTTTTCTATATACATAAATAACTTCTTAACGGTGCATTTTTTCATTGATAAGCAAATTCAATCTATTATAATTCTCATAATGTCGCGTGCAAAAATTATAAAAGCAGACTTAACCGTTTCAGAGATCCAGTAAACACGTAAACGTTCCCCCAGCAGGATCTTGAATATCTTCGCAACTATAGAGACACAATTTCAAATTAGGTCAGAAAAAGGTAGGTTACCGTCAGAAACTCAGAACTGGTTTTAACAATTAAGTAACTACGCAATAATTTCCAGAAACTTATGTCCTAATACATTCAATGATTTAAATGATATCGACATTGGCTGGGGTAACGCACACAGATATGTGCTCTCGGCTGTAGATAGTATTGTTCGCTTATTGCGGTTAATTAAAAAATATTACACCGAAAAAGATTCAGACAAAGGGTACTTAAATAACTATTTTCGGTGCTCGGCACCGGCACACGGTCGAATTCCAATAACATTATACTAAGAATTCCAGAGGCCGGCTTTTTTTGATCTACTGATAACATTGTATTCGGATGATACGCAAGCTTAAACGTTTTCTATACCGTCGGAGGCTTCTTTTGTTAACGTTATCTAAGTTGTTTAAGTTATTGTCTAATCATGTTCGCGGTAATCACAGTGTTCTTTGAACTGTTATCTAAATTCTAAATAGTAATGCACTTGAAACGAAACACAAATGTTTACGACAAATTCTGGCTGTTTGAATCATTATTGCTTAAAAATTTGTATTGTAAAATTTACATAGTATAAAATACTCAATTAACAATAACTATCTATATATACACTTAAATAAAAATAAAACTACAAACGCGTAAAAAAAGGGCGGGGGTCTTTGGGCGACGGGCGTCAAAAAATTCATCCACATCGCTGTCAACGTGAAAAGTGCCCAGAACGTTGGCAGCATTGCCACGTTGGATGGCAATGCTGATTCTCTGGCCAAGGAAAAGCCCAGCCTTCTGGTCACGTGAAAAGTCGACTAACCGTTTTCTTACATCTCGAAATACTCGATGAGCATTCGGACCCCATGGACCTAGAGTTTCAACCCCAAACGGCACAAATATATAGTTTCCAATAAGATTGTTGTATTTGCGCCATTTGCGGTTTTCTGCACCAGCAGCAGCTGCCCCAGCACAGCTCACCGTGCTAAGAAGATGGGATGGTGCAAGGGTGTCGAAACATGTTGCATCCCACCTTCCAAGGCATTATGGACTATCATTATGCATTATCCTTATTGCTTATATTTTAACTAATACACTGTTTTATATCACACAGGCATGTTCGTCTGTCGTTCCTTTATTGTGCAACCAGTTACCTTTCTAAATAGGTCACAACGAAAATGGTACTCGCTTTTTAGCGTACTACTATGCTATTAATTGAAGTCCTCAATAAAAATAAATATCAATCAGTCACATAAGTACAATAGAATTTTAGTCCTCCCTAAAAGATTGTTTCTTTTTCTACCAATTGGTAGGAAAAAGTTCACGTATTGGTTTGACACTTTTTTTCTACCTATTGGTAGAAAAAAGTTCAAGTGTAGGTTTGATACTTATTTTCTACCAATTGGTAGAAAAAGTTTACGCCAAGGCCCTTTATTTTGGTGGAACATTTTTATTGTATTGTCTAATGTATATTCGGCTCTCATCCGGGTACGTTACCAAAATAAAGGCCTTTTTTTCATCAGGTCAATGAATGAAACGTCTCACAACAATCATCGGTACGTAGGTACAGTGATATATCCAAAATAATTTTAATACATTAAATAAACTAAAGAATTGGCCAAAACAATTTAACTTATTCAACTACCAAATATGCAAGACACATTATAGCGTCTTCCGTATAAGTGCGCTCCACTTTCACGTTTGGGGCAGCGCCACTGTCAAAATTTCCAATGTCCTCAGCAGTCAAAATAGAACCAAACTGGTAAATTAAAACCGTTATAATTAAAATATGGTACCTAAAGTCTTATCACGACAGCAATCTACAAAACAACAGAATTATCTCTGTACTATTGAATTTGTGTTATATTGCTATTAGCAATATTTTACAGAAAACAAAAGAAAGAATATTTAGTGGAAGTGATTAAAATTCTTATCAACCGCTCTAAGCTACAAATAAACTACCAAAAGGAATGATCTGGTAGCTTTTTTAAACAATACTTGCAACCTGCAACACTGCAGCGAGCAAGTTGCCAAATGCATTCAATGCCCAGCCCAGTGGCATTCATTCAGTTAGTCTGTGCCAGTGTATCAGTGCGATAGGTCGCTCGCTCAGTTAGAAACGCGTATTAATTTTTTTTATACACTTTAATTCTAAATATTCCACTATGGGTTGCGATGGAGGTACTATCCCACGTCGTGATGAGCTTGTGCGCATGAAAAAGAAGCCAGAACAGGTAAATATCTCGGGAATAGTTTTATTTTTACAAAATTTAAATATTTCTGTGCCAGTGTGCTAATGTTCAACTTTCTTGTTGTTTTAGAAAGACAAAGATGCTGAACGTTCATTCAAGTGGCGTAACTGCGCTTTGTCTCAGCAACCGCTGCAGGCGCCCGTGGTGGCCTGCGGCCTCGGCAGGCTGTACAGCAAGAGCTCCGTCCTTGAGTCATTGCTTGACAAGGAAACCAAGCCGGAGTCCATCAACCACATCATAAATCTGAAGGTAATGTTCGCAATTTCATACAATATAGATATTATTTATTCAATGCTTCATGCACACAAAAGTACAGAGAGATATATCTTACTTGGTTTATGATATATTGACTAAAATATTAATTGAATGCCCAATATAACTTTATCTTACTATTTCGGATGTAGACTTATGCTTGACAGTGCTTGGCCTCTAAACCCTCATTTGTAAATTGCAGGCTTACTATGAGTTATCTGGACAGTGTATGAGAATAGTCTATACCTATTAAAAACTTTAAAGCTTAGAATCATAGGATAAACAATTGGTTGATAAATGCAATAGTATAATGGGTTTCCCAATAAATGTCAATATGGGTTCTGTGATAGATATCTTTAAATCCTATTAGTAGTGTCAAATAGAGTGCCAATTTGGCCATAGTTTTATATAAGTCCCATAAGATAATTATTTTGTCCTTGGTAAACATAGTCTAACAAATTTAAAACTTACAGGACATCAAAGACTTGAATCTCGTCAAGAACCCTGCATATACTGCCGCAGACCACACAGAAGGCAACGTCGGCGAGGGCAACGCTCCCTACATCTGCCCCATCAGTGGCCTCGAGATGTCGGGCAAGTTCCACTTCGTCTTCCTGTGGAGCTGTGGGTGTGTGCTTGCTGAGCGAGCACTCAAGGAGGTCAAACAGAGCCTCTGTCACATGGTAAGCATTGAAGCTTTTGTTTTCTCAGTTATTTAGATAGATATTTGTTCGATAAAATTACTAGTACGGTTAGAATACCTTGTTTTACCTTTATAAAGCTACCATGGCAACAATAATAAACTGCATCCCATTCTCATTTATTCTACTATTATTATCAATTTAGATTGGAATTTAGGTAAATTTTAGGTGATTTGTGAATATTACTTTTGACCTAAGTTTCAGCGAATTAATGTTTCTTTTTTCTTTTGCCCACAGTGTCAGCAACCATTCGTTGATAACGACGTCGTCGTACTCAATGGAACTGTTGAGGACATCGAAAAATTAAGAGAGAAGATGGCCGTTCGTGTTGCTAGCAGGAAAAGTGGCAAGAAATCAAAGGTGGACAAAATTGGCAAGGTTGAAATTAAAGTTGAGCCAGCCACTCCTGTGACATCCACATCTGCTGAAATTATCACAAAAAAATCAATAACGAAAGAAATTGACACAATACCGCTATCCCTGTCTAAATTCAATCCTAACAAGCAGGCGAGAGGACATTTTGGTTCGTCAAAGCGCGTCCACCCCACAGAACTGGCTCAAGACCCATCTTACAAGAAAACTAAGAAGGATTACAGTGTCGCCAAGGACCCACAAACTAGTGAAGTGTACAAATCGTTATTCACGTCGCACAGAACTGATAAAGATCAGAAGAGAGCTCACTGGGTGACGTACAACCCGTTTTACAATTAATGTATGTTATATAATATTATGTATAATTATGTATGTTTAATTGTTTAAGTTATATTTGGTTAATAAATACTATGTAAATAATACATCATCATCTTTTATTTTATAATCCTTTTATCCAAATTCATATCATCAATATATATAAAAAAGAAAAGTGATTTTTCACAAGAATAGTAGTATATTTTTGTGCTATTTGGTTAGATATATAAACTTACCGCTAAATAAATATTGGTTTGTCAAATATCACTATAAAAACACCGAAAATGATGCACACATCACACACACTCGCACACGTTATTATGTTTGGTATTGATTTGGCTTTAGTCACCCATTAAATAGTGCAGAACAAAATTTTCACACAGACCCCTATTCAATATAAAGCTATAAATAAATATGGCATGAGGTCCTGGGTTTGATTCCGGGATCGGGTAGTGTTATTTGGGTCTTCAATTTGGAATTACTCAGTAGCAGCCGCGTTTCTTCAGTCTGGATTTGTGCTATAAGGTGCACCTCTGCCCAACCCTTCAAGGAATACAGGCGTGATGTTATATTATTAATACATAATTAACTTACTGCACATTAAGAAACTTCACAAAAAAATGTAGGCAATTATAAGCTATAAGCAATTCTTTGGATCTCCTATTCGAAGTGCTAGGACCGATAAAAGTTTTTTTTTCTATATACATAAATAACTTCTTAACGGTGCATTTTTTCATTGATAAGCAAATTCAATCTATTATAATTCTCATAATGTCGCGTGCAAAAATTATAAAAGCAGACTTAACCGTTTCAGAGATCCAGTAAACACGTAAACGTTCCCCCAGCAGGATCTTGAATATCTTCGCAACTATAGAGACACAATTTCAAATTAGGTCAGAAAAAGGTAGGTTACCGTCAGAAACTCAGAACTGGTTTTAACAATTAAGTAACTACGCAATAATTTCCAGAAACTTATGTCCTAATACATTCAATGATTTAAATGATATCGACATTGGCTGGGGTAACGCACACAGATATGTGCTCTCGGCTGTAGATAGTATTGTTCGCTTATTGCGGTTAATTAAAAAATATTACACCGAAAAAGATTCAGACAAAGGGTACTTAAATAACTATTTTCGGTGCTCGGCACCGGCACACGGTCGAATTCCAATAACATTATACTAAGAATTCCAGAGGCCGGCTTTTTTTGATCTACTGATAACATTGTATTCGGATGATACGCAAGCTTAAACGTTTTCTATACCGTCGGAGGCTTCTTTTGTTAACGTTATCTAAGTTGTTTAAGTTATTGTCTAATCATGTTCGCGGTAATCACAGTGTTCTTTGAACTGTTATCTAAATTCTAAATAGTAATGCACTTGAAACGAAACACAAATGTTTACGACAAATTCTGGCTGTTTGAATCATTATTGCTTAAAAATTTGTATTGTAAAATTTACATAGTATAAAATACTCAATTAACAATAACTATCTATATATACACTTAAATAAAAATAAAACTACAAACGCGTAAAAAAAGGGCGGGGGTCTTTGGGCGACGGGCGTCAAAAAATTCATCCACATCGCTGTCAACGTGAAAAGTGCCCAGAACGTTGGCAGCATTGCCACGTTGGATGGCAATGCTGATTCTCTGGCCAAGGAAAAGCCCAGCCTTCTGGTCACGTGAAAAGTCGACTAACCGTTTTCTTACATCTCGAAATACTCGATGAGCATTCGGACCCCATGGACCTAGAGTTTCAACCCCAAACGGCACAAATATATAGTTTCCAATAAGATTGTTGTATTTGCGCCATTTGCGGTTTTCTGCACCAGCAGCAGCTGCCCCAGCACAGCTCACCGTGCTAAGAAGATGGGATGGTGCAAGGGTGTCGAAACATGTTGCATCCCACCTTCCAAGGCATTATGGACTATCATTATGCATTATCCTTATTGCTTATATTTTAACTAATACACTGTTTTATATCACACAGGCATGTTCGTCTGTCGTTCCTTTATTGTGCAACCAGTTACCTTTCTAAATAGGTCACAACGAAAATGGTACTCGCTTTTTAGCGTACTACTATGCTATTAATTGAAGTCCTCAATAAAAATAAATATCAATCAGTCACATAAGTACAATAGAATTTTAGTCCTCCCTAAAAGATTGTTTCTTTTTCTACCAATTGGTAGGAAAAAGTTCACGTATTGGTTTGACACTTTTTTTCTACCTATTGGTAGAAAAAAGTTCAAGTGTAGGTTTGATACTTATTTTCTACCAATTGGTAGAAAAAGTTTACGCCAAGGCCCTTTATTTTGGTGGAACATTTTTATTGTATTGTCTAATGTATATTCGGCTCTCATCCGGGTACGTTACCAAAATAAAGGCCTTTTTTTCATCAGGTCAATGAATGAAACGTCTCACAACAATCATCGGTACGTAGGTACAGTGATATATCCAAAATAATTTTAATACATTAAATAAACTAAAGAATTGGCCAAAACAATTTAACTTATTCAACTACCAAATATGCAAGACACATTATAGCGTCTTCCGTATAAGTGCGCTCCACTTTCACGTTTGGGGCAGCGCCACTGTCAAAATTTCCAATGTCCTCAGCAGTCAAAATAGAACCAAACTGGTAAATTAAAACCGTTATAATTAAAATATGGTACCTAAAGTCTTATCACGACAGCAATCTACAAAACAACAGAATTATCTCTGTACTATTGAATTTGTGTTATATTGCTATTAGCAATATTTTACAGAAAACAAAAGAAAGAATATTTAGTGGAAGTGATTAAAATTCTTATCAACCGCTCTAAGCTACAAATAAACTACCAAAAGGAATGATCTGGTAGCTTTTTTAAACAATACTTGCAACCTGCAACACTGCAGCGAGCAAGTTGCCAAATGCATTCAATGCCCAGCCCAGTGGCATTCATTCAGTTAGTCTGTGCCAGTGTATCAGTGCGATAGGTCGCTCGCTCAGTTAGAAACGCGTATTAATTTTTTTTATACACTTTAATTCTAAATATTCCACTATGGGTTGCGATGGAGGTACTATCCCACGTCGTGATGAGCTTGTGCGCATGAAAAAGAAGCCAGAACAGGTAAATATCTCGGGAATAGTTTTATTTTTACAAAATTTAAATATTTCTGTGCCAGTGTGCTAATGTTCAACTTTCTTGTTGTTTTAGAAAGACAAAGATGCTGAACGTTCATTCAAGTGGCGTAACTGCGCTTTGTCTCAGCAACCGCTGCAGGCGCCCGTGGTGGCCTGCGGCCTCGGCAGGCTGTACAGCAAGAGCTCCGTCCTTGAGTCATTGCTTGACAAGGAAACCAAGCCGGAGTCCATCAACCACATCATAAATCTGAAGGTAATGTTCGCAATTTCATACAATATAGATATTATTTATTCAATGCTTCATGCACACAAAAGTACAGAGAGATATATCTTACTTGGTTTATGATATATTGACTAAAATATTAATTGAATGCCCAATATAACTTTATCTTACTATTTCGGATGTAGACTTATGCTTGACAGTGCTTGGCCTCTAAACCCTCATTTGTAAATTGCAGGCTTACTATGAGTTATCTGGACAGTGTATGAGAATAGTCTATACCTATTAAAAACTTTAAAGCTTAGAATCATAGGATAAACAATTGGTTGATAAATGCAATAGTATAATGGGTTTCCCAATAAATGTCAATATGGGTTCTGTGATAGATATCTTTAAATCCTATTAGTAGTGTCAAATAGAGTGCCAATTTGGCCATAGTTTTATATAAGTCCCATAAGATAATTATTTTGTCCTTGGTAAACATAGTCTAACAAATTTAAAACTTACAGGACATCAAAGACTTGAATCTCGTCAAGAACCCTGCATATACTGCCGCAGACCACACAGAAGGCAACGTCGGCGAGAGCAACGCTCCCTACATCTGCCCCATCAGTGGCCTCGAGATGTCGGGCAAGTTCCGCTTCGTCTTCCTGTGGAGCTGTGGGTGTGTGCTTGCTGAGCGAGCACTCAAGGAGGTCAAACAGAGCCTCTGTCACATGGTAAGCATTGAAGCTTTTGTTTTCTCAGTTATTTAGATAGATATTTGTTCGATAAAATTACTAGTACGGTTAGAATACCTTGTTTTACCTTTATAAAGCTACCATGGCAACAATAATAAACTGCATCCCATTCTCATTTATTCTACTATTATTATCAATTTAGATTGGAATTTAGGTAAATTTTAGGTGATTTGTGAATATTACTTTTGACCTAAGTTTCAGCGAATTAATGTTTCTTTTTTCTTTTGCCCACAGTGTCAGCAACCATTCGTTGATAACGACGTCGTCGTACTCAATGGAACTGTTGAGGACATCGAAAAATTAAGAGAGAAGATGGCCGTTCGTGTTGCTAGCAGGAAAAGTGGCAAGAAATCAAAGGTGGACAAAATTGGCAAGGTTGAAATTAAAGTTGAGCCAGCCACTCCTGTGACATCCACATCTGCTGAAATTATCACAAAAAAATCAATAACGAAAGAAATTGACACAATACCGCTATCCCTGTCTAAATTCAATCCTAACAAGCAGGCGAGAGGACATTTTGGTTCGTCAAAGCGCGTCCACCCCACAGAACTGGCTCAAGACCCATCTTACAAGAAAACTAAGAAGGATTACAGTGTCGCCAAGGACCCACAAACTAGTGAAGTGTACAAATCGTTATTCACGTCGCACAGAACTGATAAAGATCAGAAGAGAGCTCACTGGGTGACGTACAACCCGTTTTACAATTAATGTATGTTATATAATATTATGTATAATTATGTATGTTTAATTGTTTAAGTTATATTTGGTTAATAAATACTATGTAAATAATACATCATCATCTTTTATTTTATAATCCTTTTATCCAAATTCATATCATCAATATATATAAAAAAGAAAAGTGATTTTTCACAAGAATAGTAGTATATTTTTGTGCTATTTGGTTAGATATATAAACTTACCGCTAAATAAATATTGGTTTGTCAAATATCACTATAAAAACACCGAAAATGATGCACACATCACACACACTCGCACACGTTATTATGTTTGGTATTGATTTGGCTTTAGTCACCCATTAAATAGTGCAGAACAAAATTTTCACACAGACCCCTATTCAATATAAAGCTATAAATAAATATGGCATGAGGTCCTGGGTTTGATTCCGGGATCGGGTAGTGTTATTTGGGTCTTCAATTTGGAATTACTCAGTAGCAGCCGCGTTTCTTCAGTCTGGATTTGTGCTATAAGGTGCACCTCTGCCCAACCCTTCAAGGAATACAGGCGTGATGTTATATTATTAATACATAATTAACTTACTGCACATTAAGAAACTTCACAAAAAAATGTAGGCAATTATAAGCTATAAGCAATTCTTTGGATCTCCTATTCGAAGTGCTAGGACCGATAAAAGTTTTTTTTTCTATATACATAAATAACTTCTTAACGGTGCATTTTTTCATTGATAAGCAAATTCAATCTATTATAATTCTCATAATGTCGCGTGCAAAAATTATAAAAGCAGACTTAACCGTTTCAGAGATCCAGTAAACACGTAAACGTTCCCCCAGCAGGATCTTGAATATCTTCGCAACTATAGAGACACAATTTCAAATTAGGTCAGAAAAAGGTAGGTTACCGTCAGAAACTCAGAACTGGTTTTAACAATTAAGTAACTACGCAATAATTTCCAGAAACTTATGTCCTAATACATTCAATGATTTAAATGATATCGACATTGGCTGGGGTAACGCACACAGATATGTGCTCTCGGCTGTAGATAGTATTGTTCGCTTATTGCGGTTAATTAAAAAATATTACACCGAAAAAGATTCAGACAAAGGGTACTTAAATAACTATTTTCGGTGCTCGGCACCGGCACACGGTCGAATTCCAATAACATTATACTAAGAATTCCAGAGGCCGGCTTTTTTTGATCTACTGATAACATTGTATTCGGATGATACGCAAGCTTAAACGTTTTCTATACCGTCGGAGGCTTCTTTTGTTAACGTTATCTAAGTTGTTTAAGTTATTGTCTAATCATGTTCGCGGTAATCACAGTGTTCTTTGAACTGTTATCTAAATTCTAAATAGTAATGCACTTGAAACGAAACACAAATGTTTACGACAAATTCTGGCTGTTTGAATCATTATTGCTTAAAAATTTGTATTGTAAAATTTACATAGTATAAAATACTCAATTAACAATAACTATCTATATATACACTTAAATAAAAATAAAACTACAAACGCGTAAAAAAAGGGCGGGGGTCTTTGGGCGACGGGCGTCAAAAAATTCATCCACATCGCTGTCAACGTGAAAAGTGCCCAGAACGTTGGCAGCATTGCCACGTTGGATGGCAATGCTGATTCTCTGGCCAAGGAAAAGCCCAGCCTTCTGGTCACGTGAAAAGTCGACTAACCGTTTTCTTACATCTCGAAATACTCGATGAGCATTCGGACCCCATGGACCTAGAGTTTCAACCCCAAACGGCACAAATATATAGTTTCCAATAAGATTGTTGTATTTGCGCCATTTGCGGTTTTCTGCACCAGCAGCAGCTGCCCCAGCACAGCTCACCGTGCTAAGAAGATGGGATGGTGCAAGGGTGTCGAAACATGTTGCATCCCACCTTCCAAGGCATTATGGACTATCATTATGCATTATCCTTATTGCTTATATTTTAACTAATACACTGTTTTATATCACACAGGCATGTTCGTCTGTCGTTCCTTTATTGTGCAACCAGTTACCTTTCTAAATAGGTCACAACGAAAATGGTACTCGCTTTTTAGCGTACTACTATGCTATTAATTGAAGTCCTCAATAAAAATAAATATCAATCAGTCACATAAGTACAATAGAATTTTAGTCCTCCCTAAAAGATTGTTTCTTTTTCTACCAATTGGTAGGAAAAAGTTCACGTATTGGTTTGACACTTTTTTTCTACCTATTGGTAGAAAAAAGTTCAAGTGTAGGTTTGATACTTATTTTCTACCAATTGGTAGAAAAAGTTTACGCCAAGGCCCTTTATTTTGGTGGAACATTTTTATTGTATTGTCTAATGTATATTCGGCTCTCATCCGGGTACGTTACCAAAATAAAGGCCTTTTTTTCATCAGGTCAATGAATGAAACGTCTCACAACAATCATCGGTACGTAGGTACAGTGATATATCCAAAATAATTTTAATACATTAAATAAACTAAAGAATTGGCCAAAACAATTTAACTTATTCAACTACCAAATATGCAAGACACATTATAGCGTCTTCCGTATAAGTGCGCTCCACTTTCACGTTTGGGGCAGCGCCACTGTCAAAATTTCCAATGTCCTCAGCAGTCAAAATAGAACCAAACTGGTAAATTAAAACCGTTATAATTAAAATATGGTACCTAAAGTCTTATCACGACAGCAATCTACAAAACAACAGAATTATCTCTGTACTATTGAATTTGTGTTATATTGCTATTAGCAATATTTTACAGAAAACAAAAGAAAGAATATTTAGTGGAAGTGATTAAAATTCTTATCAACCGCTCTAAGCTACAAATAAACTACCAAAAGGAATGATCTGGTAGCTTTTTTAAACAATACTTGCAACCTGCAACACTGCAGCGAGCAAGTTGCCAAATGCATTCAATGCCCAGCCCAGTGGCATTCATTCAGTTAGTCTGTGCCAGTGTATCAGTGCGATAGGTCGCTCGCTCAGTTAGAAACGCGTATTAATTTTTTTTATACACTTTAATTCTAAATATTCCACTATGGGTTGCGATGGAGGTACTATCCCACGTCGTGATGAGCTTGTGCGCATGAAAAAGAAGCCAGAACAGGTAAATATCTCGGGAATAGTTTTATTTTTACAAAATTTAAATATTTCTGTGCCAGTGTGCTAATGTTCAACTTTCTTGTTGTTTTAGAAAGACAAAGATGCTGAACGTTCATTCAAGTGGCGTAACTGCGCTTTGTCTCAGCAACCGCTGCAGGCGCCCGTGGTGGCCTGCGGCCTCGGCAGGCTGTACAGCAAGAGCTCCGTCCTTGAGTCATTGCTTGACAAGGAAACCAAGCCGGAGTCCATCAACCACATCATAAATCTGAAGGTAATGTTCGCAATTTCATACAATATAGATATTATTTATTCAATGCTTCATGCACACAAAAGTACAGAGAGATATATCTTACTTGGTTTATGATATATTGACTAAAATATTAATTGAATGCCCAATATAACTTTATCTTACTATTTCGGATGTAGACTTATGCTTGACAGTGCTTGGCCTCTAAACCCTCATTTGTAAATTGCAGGCTTACTATGAGTTATCTGGACAGTGTATGAGAATAGTCTATACCTATTAAAAACTTTAAAGCTTAGAATCATAGGATAAACAATTGGTTGATAAATGCAATAGTATAATGGGTTTCCCAATAAATGTCAATATGGGTTCTGTGATAGATATCTTTAAATCCTATTAGTAGTGTCAAATAGAGTGCCAATTTGGCCATAGTTTTATATAAGTCCCATAAGATAATTATTTTGTCCTTGGTAAACATAGTCTAACAAATTTAAAACTTACAGGACATCAAAGACTTGAATCTCGTCAAGAACCCTGCATATACTGCCGCAGACCACACAGAAGGCAACGTCGGCGAGAGCAACGCTCCCTACATCTGCCCCATCAGTGGCCTCGAGATGTCGGGCAAGTTCCGCTTCGTCTTCCTGTGGAGCTGTGGGTGTGTGCTTGCTGAGCGAGCACTCAAGGAGGTCAAACAGAGCCTCTGTCACATGGTAAGCATTGAAGCTTTTGTTTTCTCAGTTATTTAGATAGATATTTGTTCGATAAAATTACTAGTACGGTTAGAATACCTTGTTTTACCTTTATAAAGCTACCATGGCAACAATAATAAACTGCATCCCATTCTCATTTATTCTACTATTATTATCAATTTAGATTGGAATTTAGGTAAATTTTAGGTGATTTGTGAATATTACTTTTGACCTAAGTTTCAGCGAATTAATGTTTCTTTTTTCTTTTGCCCACAGTGTCAGCAACCATTCGTTGATAACGACGTCGTCGTACTCAATGGAACTGTTGAGGACATCGAAAAATTAAGAGAGAAGATGGCCGTTCGTGTTGCTAGCAGGAAAAGTGGCAAGAAATCAAAGGTGGACAAAATTGGCAAGGTTGAAATTAAAGTTGAGCCAGCCACTCCTGTGACATCCACATCTGCTGAAATTATCACAAAAAAATCAATAACGAAAGAAATTGACACAATACCGCTATCCCTGTCTAAATTCAATCCTAACAAGCAGGCGAGAGGACATTTTGGTTCGTCAAAGCGCGTCCACCCCACAGAACTGGCTCAAGACCCATCTTACAAGAAAACTAAGAAGGATTACAGTGTCGCCAAGGACCCACAAACTAGTGAAGTGTACAAATCGTTATTCACGTCGCACAGAACTGATAAAGATCAGAAGAGAGCTCACTGGGTGACGTACAACCCGTTTTACAATTAATGTATGTTATATAATATTATGTATAATTATGTATGTTTAATTGTTTAAGTTATATTTGGTTAATAAATACTATGTAAATAATACATCATCATCTTTTATTTTATAATCCTTTTATCCAAATTCATATCATCAATATATATAAAAAAGAAAAGTGATTTTTCACAAGAATAGTAGTATATTTTTGTGCTATTTGGTTAGATATATAAACTTACCGCTAAATAAATATTGGTTTGTCAAATATCACTATAAAAACACCGAAAATGATGCACACATCACACACACTCGCACACGTTATTATGTTTGGTATTGATTTGGCTTTAGTCACCCATTAAATAGTGCAGAACAAAATTTTCACACAGACCCCTATTCAATATAAAGCTATAAATAAATATGGCATGAGGTCCTGGGTTTGATTCCGGGATCGGGTAGTGTTATTTGGGTCTTCAATTTGGAATTACTCAGTAGCAGCCGCGTTTCTTCAGTCTGGATTTGTGCTATAAGGTGCACCTCTGCCCAACCCTTCAAGGAATACAGGCGTGATGTTATATTATTAATACATAATTAACTTACTGCACATTAAGAAACTTCACAAAAAAATGTAGGCAATTATAAGCTATAAGCAATTCTTTGGATCTCCTATTCGAAGTGCTAGGACCGATAAAAGTTTTTTTTTCTATATACATAAATAACTTCTTAACGGTGCATTTTTTCATTGATAAGCAAATTCAATCTATTATAATTCTCATAATGTCGCGTGCAAAAATTATAAAAGCAGACTTAACCGTTTCAGAGATCCAGTAAACACGTAAACGTTCCCCCAGCAGGATCTTGAATATCTTCGCAACTATAGAGACACAATTTCAAATTAGGTCAGAAAAAGGTAGGTTACCGTCAGAAACTCAGAACTGGTTTTAACAATTAAGTAACTACGCAATAATTTCCAGAAACTTATGTCCTAATACATTCAATGATTTAAATGATATCGACATTGGCTGGGGTAACGCACACAGATATGTGCTCTCGGCTGTAGATAGTATTGTTCGCTTATTGCGGTTAATTAAAAAATATTACACCGAAAAAGATTCAGACAAAGGGTACTTAAATAACTATTTTCGGTGCTCGGCACCGGCACACGGTCGAATTCCAATAACATTATACTAAGAATTCCAGAGGCCGGCTTTTTTTGATCTACTGATAACATTGTATTCGGATGATACGCAAGCTTAAACGTTTTCTATACCGTCGGAGGCTTCTTTTGTTAACGTTATCTAAGTTGTTTAAGTTATTGTCTAATCATGTTCGCGGTAATCACAGTGTTCTTTGAACTGTTATCTAAATTCTAAATAGTAATGCACTTGAAACGAAACACAAATGTTTACGACAAATTCTGGCTGTTTGAATCATTATTGCTTAAAAATTTGTATTGTAAAATTTACATAGTATAAAATACTCAATTAACAATAACTATCTATATATACACTTAAATAAAAATAAAACTACAAACGCGTAAAAAAAGGGCGGGGGTCTTTGGGCGACGGGCGTCAAAAAATTCATCCACATCGCTGTCAACGTGAAAAGTGCCCAGAACGTTGGCAGCATTGCCACGTTGGATGGCAATGCTGATTCTCTGGCCAAGGAAAAGCCCAGCCTTCTGGTCACGTGAAAAGTCGACTAACCGTTTTCTTACATCTCGAAATACTCGATGAGCATTCGGACCCCATGGACCTAGAGTTTCAACCCCAAACGGCACAAATATATAGTTTCCAATAAGATTGTTGTATTTGCGCCATTTGCGGTTTTCTGCACCAGCAGCAGCTGCCCCAGCACAGCTCACCGTGCTAAGAAGATGGGATGGTGCAAGGGTGTCGAAACATGTTGCATCCCACCTTCCAAGGCATTATGGACTATCATTATGCATTATCCTTATTGCTTATATTTTAACTAATACACTGTTTTATATCACACAGGCATGTTCGTCTGTCGTTCCTTTATTGTGCAACCAGTTACCTTTCTAAATAGGTCACAACGAAAATGGTACTCGCTTTTTAGCGTACTACTATGCTATTAATTGAAGTCCTCAATAAAAATAAATATCAATCAGTCACATAAGTACAATAGAATTTTAGTCCTCCCTAAAAGATTGTTTCTTTTTCTACCAATTGGTAGGAAAAAGTTCACGTATTGGTTTGACACTTTTTTTCTACCTATTGGTAGAAAAAAGTTCAAGTGTAGGTTTGATACTTATTTTCTACCAATTGGTAGAAAAAGTTTACGCCAAGGCCCTTTATTTTGGTGGAACATTTTTATTGTATTGTCTAATGTATATTCGGCTCTCATCCGGGTACGTTACCAAAATAAAGGCCTTTTTTTCATCAGGTCAATGAATGAAACGTCTCACAACAATCATCGGTACGTAGGTACAGTGATATATCCAAAATAATTTTAATACATTAAATAAACTAAAGAATTGGCCAAAACAATTTAACTTATTCAACTACCAAATATGCAAGACACATTATAGCGTCTTCCGTATAAGTGCGCTCCACTTTCACGTTTGGGGCAGCGCCACTGTCAAAATTTCCAATGTCCTCAGCAGTCAAAATAGAACCAAACTGGTAAATTAAAACCGTTATAATTAAAATATGGTACCTAAAGTCTTATCACGACAGCAATCTACAAAACAACAGAATTATCTCTGTACTATTGAATTTGTGTTATATTGCTATTAGCAATATTTTACAGAAAACAAAAGAAAGAATATTTAGTGGAAGTGATTAAAATTCTTATCAACCGCTCTAAGCTACAAATAAACTACCAAAAGGAATGATCTGGTAGCTTTTTTAAACAATACTTGCAACCTGCAACACTGCAGCGAGCAAGTTGCCAAATGCATTCAATGCCCAGCCCAGTGGCATTCATTCAGTTAGTCTGTGCCAGTGTATCAGTGCGATAGGTCGCTCGCTCAGTTAGAAACGCGTATTAATTTTTTTTATACACTTTAATTCTAAATATTCCACTATGGGTTGCGATGGAGGTACTATCCCACGTCGT
This sequence comes from Anorthoa munda, assembly GCA_945859665.1. Classification (NCBI taxonomy): domain Eukaryota; kingdom Metazoa; phylum Arthropoda; class Insecta; order Lepidoptera; family Noctuidae; genus Anorthoa; species Anorthoa munda. The sequence goes on along the minus strand of OX243900.1, from coordinate 4,057,498 downwards.
GATGAGCTTGTGCGCATGAAAAAGAAGCCAGAACAGGTAAATATCTCGGGAATAGTTTTATTTTTACAAAATTTAAATATTTCTGTGCCAGTGTGCTAATGTTCAACTTTCTTGTTGTTTTAGAAAGACAAAGATGCTGAACGTTCATTCAAGTGGCGTAACTGCGCTTTGTCTCAGCAACCGCTGCAGGCGCCCGTGGTGGCCTGCGGCCTCGGCAGGCTGTACAGCAAGAGCTCCGTCCTTGAGTCATTGCTTGACAAGGAAACCAAGCCGGAGTCCATCAACCACATCATAAATCTGAAGGTAATGTTCGCAATTTCATACAATATAGATATTATTTATTCAATGCTTCATGCACACAAAAGTACAGAGAGATATATCTTACTTGGTTTATGATATATTGACTAAAATATTAATTGAATGCCCAATATAACTTTATCTTACTATTTCGGATGTAGACTTATGCTTGACAGTGCTTGGCCTCTAAACCCTCATTTGTAAATTGCAGGCTTACTATGAGTTATCTGGACAGTGTATGAGAATAGTCTATACCTATTAAAAACTTTAAAGCTTAGAATCATAGGATAAACAATTGGTTGATAAATGCAATAGTATAATGGGTTTCCCAATAAATGTCAATATGGGTTCTGTGATAGATATCTTTAAATCCTATTAGTAGTGTCAAATAGAGTGCCAATTTGGCCATAGTTTTATATAAGTCCCATAAGATAATTATTTTGTCCTTGGTAAACATAGTCTAACAAATTTAAAACTTACAGGACATCAAAGACTTGAATCTCGTCAAGAACCCTGCATATACTGCCGCAGACCACACAGAAGGCAACGTCGGCGAGGGCAACGCTCCCTACATCTGCCCCATCAGTGGCCTCGAGATGTCGGGCAAGTTCCGCTTCGTCTTCCTGTGGAGCTGTGGGTGTGTGCTTGCTGAGCGAGCACTCAAGGAGGTCAAACAGAGCCTCTGTCACATGGTAAGCATTGAAGCTTTTGTTTTCTCAGTTATTTAGATAGATATTTGTTCGATAAAATTACTAGTACGGTTAGAATACCTTGTTTTACCTTTATAAAGCTACCATGGCAACAATAATAAACTGCATCCCATTCTCATTTATTCTACTATTATTATCAATTTAGATTGGAATTTAGGTAAATTTTAGGTGATTTGTGAATATTACTTTTGACCTAAGTTTCAGCGAATTAATGTTTCTTTTTTCTTTTGCCCACAGTGTCAGCAACCATTCGTTGATAACGACGTCGTCGTACTCAATGGAACTGTTGAGGACATCGAAAAATTAAGAGAGAAGATGGCCGTTCGTGTTGCTAGCAGGAAAAGTGGCAAGAAATCAAAGGTGGACAAAATTGGCAAGGTTGAAATTAAAGTTGAGCCAGCCACTCCTGTGACATCCACATCTGCTGAAATTATCACAAAAAAATCAATAACGAAAGAAATTGACACAATACCGCTATCCCTGTCTAAATTCAATCCTAACAAGCAGGCGAGAGGACATTTTGGTTCGTCAAAGCGCGTCCACCCCACAGAACTGGCTCAAGACCCATCTTACAAGAAAACTAAGAAGGATTACAGTGTCGCCAAGGACCCACAAACTAGTGAAGTGTACAAATCGTTATTCACGTCGCACAGAACTGATAAAGATCAGAAGAGAGCTCACTGGGTGACGTACAACCCGTTTTACAATTAATGTATGTTATATAATATTATGTATAATTATGTATGTTTAATTGTTTAAGTTATATTTGGTTAATAAATACTATGTAAATAATACATCATCATCTTTTATTTTATAATCCTTTTATCCAAATTCATATCATCAATATATATAAAAAAGAAAAGTGATTTTTCACAAGAATAGTAGTATATTTTTGTGCTATTTGGTTAGATATATAAACTTACCGCTAAATAAATATTGGTTTGTCAAATATCACTATAAAAACACCGAAAATGATGCACACATCACACACACTCGCACACGTTATTATGTTTGGTATTGATTTGGCTTTAGTCACCCATTAAATAGTGCAGAACAAAATTTTCACACAGACCCCTATTCAATATAAAGCTATAAATAAATATGGCATGAGGTCCTGGGTTTGATTCCGGGATCGGGTAGTGTTATTTGGGTCTTCAATTTGGAATTACTCAGTAGCAGCCGCGTTTCTTCAGTCTGGATTTGTGCTATAAGGTGCACCTCTGCCCAACCCTTCAAGGAATACAGGCGTGATGTTATATTATTAATACATAATTAACTTACTGCACATTAAGAAACTTCACAAAAAAATGTAGGCAATTATAAGCTATAAGCAATTCTTTGGATCTCCTATTCGAAGTGCTAGGACCGATAAAAGTTTTTTTTTCTATATACATAAATAACTTCTTAACGGTGCATTTTTTCATTGATAAGCAAATTCAATCTATTATAATTCTCATAATGTCGCGTGCAAAAATTATAAAAGCAGACTTAACCGTTTCAGAGATCCAGTAAACACGTAAACGTTCCCCCAGCAGGATCTTGAATATCTTCGCAACTATAGAGACACAATTTCAAATTAGGTCAGAAAAAGGTAGGTTACCGTCAGAAACTCAGAACTGGTTTTAACAATTAAGTAACTACGCAATAATTTCCAGAAACTTATGTCCTAATACATTCAATGATTTAAATGATATCGACATTGGCTGGGGTAACGCACACAGATATGTGCTCTCGGCTGTAGATAGTATTGTTCGCTTATTGCGGTTAATTAAAAAATATTACACCGAAAAAGATTCAGACAAAGGGTACTTAAATAACTATTTTCGGTGCTCGGCACCGGCACACGGTCGAATTCCAATAACATTATACTAAGAATTCCAGAGGCCGGCTTTTTTTGATCTACTGATAACATTGTATTCGGATGATACGCAAGAACGTTTAAACGTTTTCTATACCGTCGGAGGCTTCTTTTGTTAACGTTATCTAAGTTGTTTAAGTTATTGTCTAATCATGTTCGCGGTAATCACAGTGTTCTTTGAACTGTTATCTAAATTCTAAATAGTAATGCACTTGAAACGAAACACAAATGTTTACGACAAATTCTGGCTGTTTGAATCATTATTGCTTAAAAATTTGTATTGTAAAATTTACATAGTATAAAATACTCAATTAACAATAACTATCTATATATACACTTAAATAAAAATAAAACTACAAACGCGTAAAAAAAGGGCGGGGGTCTTTGGGCGACGGGCGTCAAAAAATTCATCCACATCGCTGTCAACGTGAAAAGTGCCCAGAACGTTGGCAGCATTGCCACGTTGGATGGCAATGCTGATTCTCTGGCCAAGGAAAAGCCCAGCCTTCTGGTCACGTGAAAAGTCGACTAACCGTTTTCTTACATCTCGAAATACTCGATGAGCATTCGGACCCCATGGACCTAGAGTTTCAACCCCAAACGGCACAAATATATAGTTTCCAATAAGATTGTTGTATTTGCGCCATTTGCGGTTTTCTGCACCAGCAGCAGCTGCCCCAGCACAGCTCACCGTGCTAAGAAGATGGGATGGTGCAAGGGTGTCGAAACATGTTGCATCCCACCTTCCAAGGCATTATGGACTATCATTATGCATTATCCTTATTGCTTATATTTTAACTAATACACTGTTTTATATCACACAGGCATGTTCGTCTGTCGTTCCTTTATTGTGCAACCAGTTACCTTTCTAAATAGGTCACAACGAAAATGGTACTCGCTTTTTAGCGTACTACTATGCTATTAATTGAAGTCCTCAATAAAAATAAATATCAATCAGTCACATAAGTACAATAGAATTTTAGTCCTCCCTAAAAGATTGTTTCTTTTTCTACCAATTGGTAGGAAAAAGTTCACGTATTGGTTTGACACTTTTTTTCTACCTATTGGTAGAAAAAAGTTCAAGTGTAGGTTTGATACTTATTTTCTACCAATTGGTAGAAAAAGTTTACGCCAAGGCCCTTTATTTTGGTGGAACATTTTTATTGTATTGTCTAATGTATATTCGGCTCTCATCCGGGTACGTTACCAAAATAAAGGCCTTTTTTTCATCAGGTCAATGAATGAAACGTCTCACAACAATCATCGGTACGTAGGTACAGTGATATATCCAAAATAATTTTAATACATTAAATAAACTAAAGAATTGGCCAAAACAATTTAACTTATTCAACTACCAAATATGCAAGACACATTATAGCGTCTTCCGTATAAGTGCGCTCCACTTTCACGTTTGGGGCAGCGCCACTGTCAAAATTTCCAATGTCCTCAGCAGTCAAAATAGAACCAAACTGGTAAATTAAAACCGTTATAATTAAAATATGGTACCTAAAGTCTTATCACGACAGCAATCTACAAAACAACAGAATTATCTCTGTACTATTGAATTTGTGTTATATTGCTATTAGCAATATTTTACAGAAAACAAAAGAAAGAATATTTAGTGGAAGTGATTAAAATTCTTATCAACCGCTCTAAGCTACAAATAAACTACCAAAAGGAATGATCTGGTAGCTTTTTTAAACAATACTTGCAACCTGCAACACTGCAGCGAGCAAGTTGCCAAATGCATTCAATGCCCAGCCCAGTGGCATTCATTCAGTTAGTCTGTGCCAGTGTATCAGTGCGATAGGTCGCTCGCTCAGTTAGAAACGCGTATTAATTTTTTTTATACACTTTAATTCTAAATATTCCACTATGGGTTGCGATGGAGGTACTATCCCACGTCGTGATGAGCTTGTGCGCATGAAAAAGAAGCCAGAACAGGTAAATATCTCGGGAATAGTTTTATTTTTACAAAATTTAAATATTTCTGTGCCAGTGTGCTAATGTTCAACTTTCTTGTTGTTTTAGAAAGACAAAGATGCTGAACGTTCATTCAAGTGGCGTAACTGCGCTTTGTCTCAGCAACCGCTGCAGGCGCCCGTGGTGGCCTGCGGCCTCGGCAGGCTGTACAGCAAGAGCTCCGTCCTTGAGTCATTGCTTGACAAGGAAACCAAGCCGGAGTCCATCAACCACATCATAAATCTGAAGGTAATGTTCGCAATTTCATACAATATAGATATTATTTATTCAATGCTTCATGCACACAAAAGTACAGAGAGATATATCTTACTTGGTTTATGATATATTGACTAAAATATTAATTGAATGCCCAATATAACTTTATCTTACTATTTCGGATGTAGACTTATGCTTGACAGTGCTTGGCCTCTAAACCCTCATTTGTAAATTGCAGGCTTACTATGAGTTATCTGGACAGTGTATGAGAATAGTCTATACCTATTAAAAACTTTAAAGCTTAGAATCATAGGATAAACAATTGGTTGATAAATGCAATAGTATAATGGGTTTCCCAATAAATGTCAATATGGGTTCTGTGATAGATATCTTTAAATCCTATTAGTAGTGTCAAATAGAGTGCCAATTTGGCCATAGTTTTATATAAGTCCCATAAGATAATTATTTTGTCCTTGGTAAACATAGTCTAACAAATTTAAAACTTACAGGACATCAAAGACTTGAATCTCGTCAAGAACCCTGCATATACTGCCGCAGACCACACAGAAGGCAACGTCGGCGAGGGCAACGCTCCCTACATCTGCCCCATCAGTGGCCTCGAGATGTCGGGCAAGTTCCGCTTCGTCTTCCTGTGGAGCTGTGGGTGTGTGCTTGCTGAGCGAGCACTCAAGGAGGTCAAACAGAGCCTCTGTCACATGGTAAGCATTGAAGCTTTTGTTTTCTCAGTTATTTAGATAGATATTTGTTCGATAAAATTACTAGTACGGTTAGAATACCTTGTTTTACCTTTATAAAGCTACCATGGCAACAATAATAAACTGCATCCCATTCTCATTTATTCTACTATTATTATCAATTTAGATTGGAATTTAGGTAAATTTTAGGTGATTTGTGAATATTACTTTTGACCTAAGTTTCAGCGAATTAATGTTTCTTTTTTCTTTTGCCCACAGTGTCAGCAACCATTCGTTGATAACGACGTCGTCGTACTCAATGGAACTGTTGAGGACATCGAAAAATTAAGAGAGAAGATGGCCGTTCGTGTTGCTAGCAGGAAAAGTGGCAAGAAATCAAAGGTGGACAAAATTGGCAAGGTTGAAATTAAAGTTGAGCCAGCCACTCCTGTGACATCCACATCTGCTGAAATTATCACAAAAAAATCAATAACGAAAGAAATTGACACAATACCGCTATCCCTGTCTAAATTCAATCCTAACAAGCAGGCGAGAGGACATTTTGGTTCGTCAAAGCGCGTCCACCCCACAGAACTGGCTCAAGACCCATCTTACAAGAAAACTAAGAAGGATTACAGTGTCGCCAAGGACCCACAAACTAGTGAAGTGTACAAATCGTTATTCACGTCGCACAGAACTGATAAAGATCAGAAGAGAGCTCACTGGGTGACGTACAACCCGTTTTACAATTAATGTATGTTATATAATATTATGTATAATTATGTATGTTTAATTGTTTAAGTTATATTTGGTTAATAAATACTATGTAAATAATACATCATCATCTTTTATTTTATAATCCTTTTATCCAAATTCATATCATCAATATATATAAAAAAGAAAAGTGATTTTTCACAAGAATAGTAGTATATTTTTGTGCTATTTGGTTAGATATATAAACTTACCGCTAAATAAATATTGGTTTGTCAAATATCACTATAAAAACACCGAAAATGATGCACACATCACACACACTCGCACACGTTATTATGTTTGGTATTGATTTGGCTTTAGTCACCCATTAAATAGTGCAGAACAAAATTTTCACACAGACCCCTATTCAATATAAAGCTATAAATAAATATGGCATGAGGTCCTGGGTTTGATTCCGGGATCGGGTAGTGTTATTTGGGTCTTCAATTTGGAATTACTCAGTAGCAGCCGCGTTTCTTCAGTCTGGATTTGTGCTATAAGGTGCACCTCTGCCCAACCCTTCAAGGAATACAGGCGTGATGTTATATTATTAATACATAATTAACTTACTGCACATTAAGAAACTTCACAAAAAAATGTAGGCAATTATAAGCTATAAGCAATTCTTTGGATCTCCTATTCGAAGTGCTAGGACCGATAAAAGTTTTTTTTTCTATATACATAAATAACTTCTTAACGGTGCATTTTTTCATTGATAAGCAAATTCAATCTATTATAATTCTCATAATGTCGCGTGCAAAAATTATAAAAGCAGACTTAACCGTTTCAGAGATCCAGTAAACACGTAAACGTTCCCCCAGCAGGATCTTGAATATCTTCGCAACTATAGAGACACAATTTCAAATTAGGTCAGAAAAAGGTAGGTTACCGTCAGAAACTCAGAACTGGTTTTAACAATTAAGTAACTACGCAATAATTTCCAGAAACTTATGTCCTAATACATTCAATGATTTAAATGATATCGACATTGGCTGGGGTAACGCACACAGATATGTGCTCTCGGCTGTAGATAGTATTGTTCGCTTATTGCGGTTAATTAAAAAATATTACACCGAAAAAGATTCAGACAAAGGGTACTTAAATAACTATTTTCGGTGCTCGGCACCGGCACACGGTCGAATTCCAATAACATTATACTAAGAATTCCAGAGGCCGGCTTTTTTTGATCTACTGATAACATTGTATTCGGATGATACGCAAGCTTAAACGTTTTCTATACCGTCGGAGGCTTCTTTTGTTAACGTTATCTAAGTTGTTTAAGTTATTGTCTAATCATGTTCGCGGTAATCACAGTGTTCTTTGAACTGTTATCTAAATTCTAAATAGTAATGCACTTGAAACGAAACACAAATGTTTACGACAAATTCTGGCTGTTTGAATCATTATTGCTTAAAAATTTGTATTGTAAAATTTACATAGTATAAAATACTCAATTAACAATAACTATCTATATATACACTTAAATAAAAATAAAACTACAAACGCGTAAAAAAAGGGCGGGGGTCTTTGGGCGACGGGCGTCAAAAAATTCATCCACATCGCTGTCAACGTGAAAAGTGCCCAGAACGTTGGCAGCATTGCCACGTTGGATGGCAATGCTGATTCTCTGGCCAAGGAAAAGCCCAGCCTTCTGGTCACGTGAAAAGTCGACTAACCGTTTTCTTACATCTCGAAATACTCGATGAGCATTCGGACCCCATGGACCTAGAGTTTCAACCCCAAACGGCACAAATATATAGTTTCCAATAAGATTGTTGTATTTGCGCCATTTGCGGTTTTCTGCACCAGCAGCAGCTGCCCCAGCACAGCTCACCGTGCTAAGAAGATGGGATGGTGCAAGGGTGTCGAAACATGTTGCATCCCACCTTCCAAGGCATTATGGACTATCATTATGCATTATCCTTATTGCTTATATTTTAACTAATACACTGTTTTATATCACACAGGCATGTTCGTCTGTCGTTCCTTTATTGTGCAACCAGTTACCTTTCTAAATAGGTCACAACGAAAATGGTACTCGCTTTTTAGCGTACTACTATGCTATTAATTGAAGTCCTCAATAAAAATAAATATCAATCAGTCACATAAGTACAATAGAATTTTAGTCCTCCCTAAAAGATTGTTTCTTTTTCTACCAATTGGTAGGAAAAAGTTCACGTATTGGTTTGACACTTTTTTTCTACCTATTGGTAGAAAAAAGTTCAAGTGTAGGTTTGATACTTATTTTCTACCAATTGGTAGAAAAAGTTTACGCCAAGGCCCTTTATTTTGGTGGAACATTTTTATTGTATTGTCTAATGTATATTCGGCTCTCATCCGGGTACGTTACCAAAATAAAGGCCTTTTTTTCATCAGGTCAATGAATGAAACGTCTCACAACAATCATCGGTACGTAGGTACAGTGATATATCCAAAATAATTTTAATACATTAAATAAACTAAAGAATTGGCCAAAACAATTTAACTTATTCAACTACCAAATATGCAAGACACATTATAGCGTCTTCCGTATAAGTGCGCTCCACTTTCACGTTTGGGGCAGCGCCACTGTCAAAATTTCCAATGTCCTCAGCAGTCAAAATAGAACCAAACTGGTAAATTAAAACCGTTATAATTAAAATATGGTACCTAAAGTCTTATCACGACAGCAATCTACAAAACAACAGAATTATCTCTGTACTATTGAATTTGTGTTATATTGCTATTAGCAATATTTTACAGAAAACAAAAGAAAGAATATTTAGTGGAAGTGATTAAAATTCTTATCAACCGCTCTAAGCTACAAATAAACTACCAAAAGGAATGATCTGGTAGCTTTTTTAAACAATACTTGCAACCTGCAACACTGCAGCGAGCAAGTTGCCAAATGCATTCAATGCCCAGCCCAGTGGCATTCATTCAGTTAGTCTGTGCCAGTGTATCAGTGCGATAGGTCGCTCGCTCAGTTAGAAACGCGTATTAATTTTTTTTATACACTTTAATTCTAAATATTCCACTATGGGTTGCGATGGAGGTACTATCCCACGTCGTGATGAGCTTGTGCGCATGAAAAAGAAGCCAGAACAGGTAAATATCTCGGGAATAGTTTTATTTTTACAAAATTTAAATATTTCTGTGCCAGTGTGCTAATGTTCAACTTTCTTGTTGTTTTAGAAAGACAAAGATGCTGAACGTTCATTCAAGTGGCGTAACTGCGCTTTGTCTCAGCAACCGCTGCAGGCGCCCGTGGTGGCCTGCGGCCTCGGCAGGCTGTACAGCAAGAGCTCCGTCCTTGAGTCATTGCTTGACAAGGAAACCAAGCCGGAGTCCATCAACCACATCATAAATCTGAAGGTAATGTTCGCAATTTCATACAATATAGATATTATTTATTCAATGCTTCATGCACACAAAAGTACAGAGAGATATATCTTACTTGGTTTATGATATATTGACTAAAATATTAATTGAATGCCCAATATAACTTTATCTTACTATTTCGGATGTAGACTTATGCTTGACAGTGCTTGGCCTCTAAACCCTCATTTGTAAATTGCAGGCTTACTATGAGTTATCTGGACAGTGTATGAGAATAGTCTATACCTATTAAAAACTTTAAAGCTTAGAATCATAGGATAAACAATTGGTTGATAAATGCAATAGTATAATGGGTTTCCCAATAAATGTCAATATGGGTTCTGTGATAGATATCTTTAAATCCTATTAGTAGTGTCAAATAGAGTGCCAATTTGGCCATAGTTTTATATAAGTCCCATAAGATAATTATTTTGTCCTTGGTAAACATAGTCTAACAAATTTAAAACTTACAGGACATCAAAGACTTGAATCTCGTCAAGAACCCTGCATATACTGCCGCAGACCACACAAAAGGCAACGTCGGCGAGGGCAACGCTCCCTACATCTGCCCCATCAGTGGCCTCGAGATGTCGGGCAAGTTCCGCTTCGTCTTCCTGTGGAGCTGTGGGTGTGTGCTTGCTGAGCGAGCACTCAAGGAGGTCAAACAGAGCCTCTGTCACATGGTAAGCATTGAAGCTTTTGTTTTCTCAGTTATTTAGATAGATATTTGTTCGATAAAATTACTAGTACGGTTAGAATACCTTGTTTTACCTTTATAAAGCTACCATGGCAACAATAATAAACTGCATCCCATTCTCATTTATTCTACTATTATTATCAATTTAGATTGGAATTTAGGTAAATTTTAGGTGATTTGTGAATATTACTTTTGACCTAAGTTTCAGCGAATTAATGTTTCTTTTTTCTTTTGCCCACAGTGTCAGCAACCATTCGTTGATAACGACGTCGTCGTACTCAATGGAACTGTTGAGGACATCGAAAAATTAAGAGAGAAGATGGCCGTTCGTGTTGCTAGCAGGAAAAGTGGCAAGAAATCAAAGGTGGACAAAATTGGCAAGGTTGAAATTAAAGTTGAGCCAGCCACTCCTGTGACATCCACATCTGCTGAAATTATCACAAAAAAATCAATAACGAAAGAAATTGACACAATACCGCTATCCCTGTCTAAATTCAATCCTAACAAGCAGGCGAGAGGACATTTTGGTTCGTCAAAGCGCGTCCACCCCACAGAACTGGCTCAAGACCCATCTTACAAGAAAACTAAGAAGGATTACAGTGTCGCCAAGGACCCACAAACTAGTGAAGTGTACAAATCGTTATTCACGTCGCACAGAACTGATAAAGATCAGAAGAGAGCTCACTGGGTGACGTACAACCCGTTTTACAATTAATGTATGTTATATAATATTATGTATAATTATGTATGTTTAATTGTTTAAGTTATATTTGGTTAATAAATACTATGTAAATAATACATCATCATCTTTTATTTTATAATCCTTTTATCCAAATTCATATCATCAATATATATAAAAAAGAAAAGTGATTTTTCACAAGAATAGTAGTATATTTTTGTGCTATTTGGTTAGATATATAAACTTACCGCTAAATAAATATTGGTTTGTCAAATATCACTATAAAAACACCGAAAATGATGCACACATCACACACACTCGCACACGTTATTATGTTTGGTATTGATTTGGCTTTAGTCACCCATTAAATAGTGCAGAACAAAATTTTCACACAGACCCCTATTCAATATAAAGCTATAAATAAATATGGCATGAGGTCCTGGGTTTGATTCCGGGATCGGGTAGTGTTATTTGGGTCTTCAATTTGGAATTACTCAGTAGCAGCCGCGTTTCTTCAGTCTGGATTTGTGCTATAAGGTGCACCTCTGCCCAACCCTTCAAGGAATACAGGCGTGATGTTATATTATTAATACATAATTAACTTACTGCACATTAAGAAACTTCACAAAAAAATGTAGGCAATTATAAGCTATAAGCAATTCTTTGGATCTCCTATTCGAAGTGCTAGGACCGATAAAAGTTTTTTTTTCTATATACATAAATAACTTCTTAACGGTGCATTTTTTCATTGATAAGCAAATTCAATCTATTATAATTCTCATAATGTCGCGTGCAAAAATTATAAAAGCAGACTTAACCGTTTCAGAGATCCAGTAAACACGTAAACGTTCCCCCAGCAGGATCTTGAATATCTTCGCAACTATAGAGACACAATTTCAAATTAGGTCAGAAAAAGGTAGGTTACCGTCAGAAACTCAGAACTGGTTTTAACAATTAAGTAACTACGCAATAATTTCCAGAAACTTATGTCCTAATACATTCAATGATTTAAATGATATCGACATTGGCTGGGGTAACGCACACAGATATGTGCTCTCGGCTGTAGATAGTATTGTTCGCTTATTGCGGTTAATTAAAAAATATTACACCGAAAAAGATTCAGACAAAGGGTACTTAAATAACTATTTTCGGTGCTCGGCACCGGCACACGGTCGAATTCCAATAACATTATACTAAGAATTCCAGAGGCCGGCTTTTTTTGATCTACTGATAACATTGTATTCGGATGATACGCAAGAACGTTTAAACGTTTTCTATACCGTCGGAGGCTTCTTTTGTTAACGTTATCTAAGTTGTTTAAGTTATTGTCTAATCATGTTCGCGGTAATCACAGTGTTCTTTGAACTGTTATCTAAATTCTAAATAGTAATGCACTTGAAACGAAACACAAATGTTTACGACAAATTCTGGCTGTTTGAATCATTATTGCTTAAAAATTTGTATTGTAAAATTTACATAGTATAAAATACTCAATTAACAATAACTATCTATATATACACTTAAATAAAAATAAAACTACAAACGCGTAAAAAAAGGGCGGGGGTCTTTGGGCGACGGGCGTCAAAAAATTCATCCACATCGCTGTCAACGTGAAAAGTGCCCAGAACGTTGGCAGCATTGCCACGTTGGATGGCAATGCTGATTCTCTGGCCAAGGAAAAGCCCAGCCTTCTGGTCACGTGAAAAGTCGACTAACCGTTTTCTTACATCTCGAAATACTCGATGAGCATTCGGACCCCATGGACCTAGAGTTTCAACCCCAAACGGCACAAATATATAGTTTCCAATAAGATTGTTGTATTTGCGCCATTTGCGGTTTTCTGCACCAGCAGCAGCTGCCCCAGCACAGCTCACCGTGCTAAGAAGATGGGATGGTGCAAGGGTGTCGAAACATGTTGCATCCCACCTTCCAAGGCATTATGGACTATCATTATGCATTATCCTTATTGCTTATATTTTAACTAATACACTGTTTTATATCACACAGGCATGTTCGTCTGTCGTTCCTTTATTGTGCAACCAGTTACCTTTCTAAATAGGTCACAACGAAAATGGTACTCGCTTTTTAGCGTACTACTATGCTATTAATTGAAGTCCTCAATAAAAATAAATATCAATCAGTCACATAAGTACAATAGAATTTTAGTCCTCCCTAAAAGATTGTTTCTTTTTCTACCAATTGGTAGGAAAAAGTTCACGTATTGGTTTGACACTTTTTTTCTACCTATTGGTAGAAAAAAGTTCAAGTGTAGGTTTGATACTTATTTTCTACCAATTGGTAGAAAAAGTTTACGCCAAGGCCCTTTATTTTGGTGGAACATTTTTATTGTATTGTCTAATGTATATTCGGCTCTCATCCGGGTACGTTACCAAAATAAAGGCCTTTTTTTCATCAGGTCAATGAATGAAACGTCTCACAACAATCATCGGTACGTAGGTACAGTGATATATCCAAAATAATTTTAATACATTAAATAAACTAAAGAATTGGCCAAAACAATTTAACTTATTCAACTACCAAATATGCAAGACACATTATAGCGTCTTCCGTATAAGTGCGCTCCACTTTCACGTTTGGGGCAGCGCCACTGTCAAAATTTCCAATGTCCTCAGCAGTCAAAATAGAACCAAACTGGTAAATTAAAACCGTTATAATTAAAATATGGTACCTAAAGTCTTATCACGACAGCAATCTACAAAACAACAGAATTATCTCTGTACTATTGAATTTGTGTTATATTGCTATTAGCAATATTTTACAGAAAACAAAAGAAAGAATATTTAGTGGAAGTGATTAAAATTCTTATCAACCGCTCTAAGCTACAAATAAACTACCAAAAGGAATGATCTGGTAGCTTTTTTAAACAATACTTGCAACCTGCAACACTGCAGCGAGCAAGTTGCCAAATGCATTCAATGCCCAGCCCAGTGGCATTCATTCAGTTAGTCTGTGCCAGTGTATCAGTGCGATAGGTCGCTCGCTCAGTTAGAAACGCGTATTAATTTTTTTTATACACTTTAATTCTAAATATTCCACTATGGGTTGCGATGGAGGTACTATCCCACGTCGTGATGAGCTTGTGCGCATGAAAAAGAAGCCAGAACAGGTAAATATCTCGGGAATAGTTTTATTTTTACAAAATTTAAATATTTCTGTGCCAGTGTGCTAATGTTCAACTTTCTTGTTGTTTTAGAAAGACAAAGATGCTGAACGTTCATTCAAGTGGCGTAACTGCGCTTTGTCTCAGCAACCGCTGCAGGCGCCCGTGGTGGCCTGCGGCCTCGGCAGGCTGTACAGCAAGAGCTCCGTCCTTGAGTCATTGCTTGACAAGGAAACCAAGCCGGAGTCCATCAACCACATCATAAATCTGAAGGTAATGTTCGCAATTTCATACAATATAGATATTATTTATTCAATGCTTCATGCACACAAAAGTACAGAGAGATATATCTTACTTGGTTTATGATATATTGACTAAAATATTAATTGAATGCCCAATATAACTTTATCTTACTATTTCGGATGTAGACTTATGCTTGACAGTGCTTGGCCTCTAAACCCTCATTTGTAAATTGCAGGCTTACTATGAGTTATCTGGACAGTGTATGAGAATAGTCTATACCTATTAAAAACTTTAAAGCTTAGAATCATAGGATAAACAATTGGTTGATAAATGCAATAGTATAATGGGTTTCCCAATAAATGTCAATATGGGTTCTGTGATAGATATCTTTAAATCCTATTAGTAGTGTCAAATAGAGTGCCAATTTGGCCATAGTTTTATATAAGTCCCATAAGATAATTATTTTGTCCTTGGTAAACATAGTCTAACAAATTTAAAACTTACAGGACATCAAAGACTTGAATCTCGTCAAGAACCCTGCATATACTGCCGCAGACCACACAGAAGGCAACGTCGGCGAGGGCAACGCTCCCTACATCTGCCCCATCAGTGGCCTCGAGATGTCGGGCAAGTTCCGCTTCGTCTTCCTGTGGAGCTGTGGGTGTGTGCTTGCTGAGCGAGCACTCAAGGAGGTCAAACAGAGCCTCTGTCACATGGTAAGCATTGAAGCTTTTGTTTTCTCAGTTATTTAGATAGATATTTGTTCGATAAAATTACTAGTACGGTTAGAATACCTTGTTTTACCTTTATAAAGCTACCATGGCAACAATAATAAACTGCATCCCATTCTCATTTATTCTACTATTATTATCAATTTAGATTGGAATTTAGGTAAATTTTAGGTGATTTGTGAATATTACTTTTGACCTAAGTTTCAGCGAATTAATGTTTCTTTTTTCTTTTGCCCACAGTGTCAGCAACCATTCGTTGATAACGACGTCGTCGTACTCAATGGAACTGTTGAGGACATCGAAAAATTAAGAGAGAAGATGGCCGTTCGTGTTGCTAGCAGGAAAAGTGGCAAGAAATCAAAGGTGGACAAAATTGGCAAGGTTGAAATTAAAGTTGAGCCAGCCACTCCTGTGACATCCACATCTGCTGAAATTATCACAAAAAAATCAATAACGAAAGAAATTGACACAATACCGCTATCCCTGTCTAAATTCAATCCTAACAAGCAGGCGAGAGGACATTTTGGTTCGTCAAAGCGCGTCCACCCCACAGAACTGGCTCAAGACCCATCTTACAAGAAAACTAAGAAGGATTACAGTGTCGCCAAGGACCCACAAACTAGTGAAGTGTACAAATCGTTATTCACGTCGCACAGAACTGATAAAGATCAGAAGAGAGCTCACTGGGTGACGTACAACCCGTTTTACAATTAATGTATGTTATATAATATTATGTATAATTATGTATGTTTAATTGTTTAAGTTATATTTGGTTAATAAATACTATGTAAATAATACATCATCATCTTTTATTTTATAATCCTTTTATCCAAATTCATATCATCAATATATATAAAAAAGAAAAGTGATTTTTCACAAGAATAGTAGTATATTTTTGTGCTATTTGGTTAGATATATAAACTTACCGCTAAATAAATATTGGTT
This sequence comes from Anorthoa munda, assembly GCA_945859665.1. NCBI lineage: Eukaryota > Metazoa > Arthropoda > Insecta > Lepidoptera > Noctuidae > Anorthoa > Anorthoa munda. The sequence continues at coordinate 4,041,234 of OX243900.1, read as the reverse complement.
TGTCAAATATCACTATAAAAACACCGAAAATGATGCACACATCACACACACTCGCACACGTTATTATGTTTGGTATTGATTTGGCTTTAGTCACCCATTAAATAGTGCAGAACAAAATTTTCACACAGACCCCTATTCAATATAAAGCTATAAATAAATATGGCATGAGGTCCTGGGTTTGATTCCGGGATCGGGTAGTGTTATTTGGGTCTTCAATTTGGAATTACTCAGTAGCAGCCGCGTTTCTTCAGTCTGGATTTGTGCTATAAGGTGCACCTCTGCCCAACCCTTCAAGGAATACAGGCGTGATGTTATATTATTAATACATAATTAACTTACTGCACATTAAGAAACTTCACAAAAAAATGTAGGCAATTATAAGCTATAAGCAATTCTTTGGATCTCCTATTCGAAGTGCTAGGACCGATAAAAGTTTTTTTTTCTATATACATAAATAACTTCTTAACGGTGCATTTTTTCATTGATAAGCAAATTCAATCTATTATAATTCTCATAATGTCGCGTGCAAAAATTATAAAAGCAGACTTAACCGTTTCAGAGATCCAGTAAACACGTAAACGTTCCCCCAGCAGGATCTTGAATATCTTCGCAACTATAGAGACACAATTTCAAATTAGGTCAGAAAAAGGTAGGTTACCGTCAGAAACTCAGAACTGGTTTTAACAATTAAGTAACTACGCAATAATTTCCAGAAACTTATGTCCTAATACATTCAATGATTTAAATGATATCGACATTGGCTGGGGTAACGCACACAGATATGTGCTCTCGGCTGTAGATAGTATTGTTCGCTTATTGCGGTTAATTAAAAAATATTACACCGAAAAAGATTCAGACAAAGGGTACTTAAATAACTATTTTCGGTGCTCGGCACCGGCACACGGTCGAATTCCAATAACATTATACTAAGAATTCCAGAGGCCGGCTTTTTTTGATCTACTGATAACATTGTATTCGGATGATACGCAAGCTTAAACGTTTTCTATACCGTCGGAGGCTTCTTTTGTTAACGTTATCTAAGTTGTTTAAGTTATTGTCTAATCATGTTCGCGGTAATCACAGTGTTCTTTGAACTGTTATCTAAATTCTAAATAGTAATGCACTTGAAACGAAACACAAATGTTTACGACAAATTCTGGCTGTTTGAATCATTATTGCTTAAAAATTTGTATTGTAAAATTTACATAGTATAAAATACTCAATTAACAATAACTATCTATATATACACTTAAATAAAAATAAAACTACAAACGCGTAAAAAAAGGGCGGGGGTCTTTGGGCGACGGGCGTCAAAAAATTCATCCACATCGCTGTCAACGTGAAAAGTGCCCAGAACGTTGGCAGCATTGCCACGTTGGATGGCAATGCTGATTCTCTGGCCAAGGAAAAGCCCAGCCTTCTGGTCACGTGAAAAGTCGACTAACCGTTTTCTTACATCTCGAAATACTCGATGAGCATTCGGACCCCATGGACCTAGAGTTTCAACCCCAAACGGCACAAATATATAGTTTCCAATAAGATTGTTGTATTTGCGCCATTTGCGGTTTTCTGCACCAGCAGCAGCTGCCCCAGCACAGCTCACCGTGCTAAGAAGATGGGATGGTGCAAGGGTGTCGAAACATGTTGCATCCCACCTTCCAAGGCATTATGGACTATCATTATGCATTATCCTTATTGCTTATATTTTAACTAATACACTGTTTTATATCACACAGGCATGTTCGTCTGTCGTTCCTTTATTGTGCAACCAGTTACCTTTCTAAATAGGTCACAACGAAAATGGTACTCGCTTTTTAGCGTACTACTATGCTATTAATTGAAGTCCTCAATAAAAATAAATATCAATCAGTCACATAAGTACAATAGAATTTTAGTCCTCCCTAAAAGATTGTTTCTTTTTCTACCAATTGGTAGGAAAAAGTTCACGTATTGGTTTGACACTTTTTTTCTACCTATTGGTAGAAAAAAGTTCAAGTGTAGGTTTGATACTTATTTTCTACCAATTGGTAGAAAAAGTTTACGCCAAGGCCCTTTATTTTGGTGGAACATTTTTATTGTATTGTCTAATGTATATTCGGCTCTCATCCGGGTACGTTACCAAAATAAAGGCCTTTTTTTCATCAGGTCAATGAATGAAACGTCTCACAACAATCATCGGTACGTAGGTACAGTGATATATCCAAAATAATTTTAATACATTAAATAAACTAAAGAATTGGCCAAAACAATTTAACTTATTCAACTACCAAATATGCAAGACACATTATAGCGTCTTCCGTATAAGTGCGCTCCACTTTCACGTTTGGGGCAGCGCCACTGTCAAAATTTCCAATGTCCTCAGCAGTCAAAATAGAACCAAACTGGTAAATTAAAACCGTTATAATTAAAATATGGTACCTAAAGTCTTATCACGACAGCAATCTACAAAACAACAGAATTATCTCTGTACTATTGAATTTGTGTTATATTGCTATTAGCAATATTTTACAGAAAACAAAAGAAAGAATATTTAGTGGAAGTGATTAAAATTCTTATCAACCGCTCTAAGCTACAAATAAACTACCAAAAGGAATGATCTGGTAGCTTTTTTAAACAATACTTGCAACCTGCAACACTGCAGCGAGCAAGTTGCCAAATGCATTCAATGCCCAGCCCAGTGGCATTCATTCAGTTAGTCTGTGCCAGTGTATCAGTGCGATAGGTCGCTCGCTCAGTTAGAAACGCGTATTAATTTTTTTTATACACTTTAATTCTAAATATTCCACTATGGGTTGCGATGGAGGTACTATCCCACGTCGTGATGAGCTTGTGCGCATGAAAAAGAAGCCAGAACAGGTAAATATCTCGGGAATAGTTTTATTTTTACAAAATTTAAATATTTCTGTGCCAGTGTGCTAATGTTCAACTTTCTTGTTGTTTTAGAAAGACAAAGATGCTGAACGTTCATTCAAGTGGCGTAACTGCGCTTTGTCTCAGCAACCGCTGCAGGCGCCCGTGGTGGCCTGCGGCCTCGGCAGGCTGTACAGCAAGAGCTCCGTCCTTGAGTCATTGCTTGACAAGGAAACCAAGCCGGAGTCCATCAACCACATCATAAATCTGAAGGTAATGTTCGCAATTTCATACAATATAGATATTATTTATTCAATGCTTCATGCACACAAAAGTACAGAGAGATATATCTTACTTGGTTTATGATATATTGACTAAAATATTAATTGAATGCCCAATATAACTTTATCTTACTATTTCGGATGTAGACTTATGCTTGACAGTGCTTGGCCTCTAAACCCTCATTTGTAAATTGCAGGCTTACTATGAGTTATCTGGACAGTGTATGAGAATAGTCTATACCTATTAAAAACTTTAAAGCTTAGAATCATAGGATAAACAATTGGTTGATAAATGCAATAGTATAATGGGTTTCCCAATAAATGTCAATATGGGTTCTGTGATAGATATCTTTAAATCCTATTAGTAGTGTCAAATAGAGTGCCAATTTGGCCATAGTTTTATATAAGTCCCATAAGATAATTATTTTGTCCTTGGTAAACATAGTCTAACAAATTTAAAACTTACAGGACATCAAAGACTTGAATCTCGTCAAGAACCCTGCATATACTGCCGCAGACCACACAAAAGGCAACGTCGGCGAGGGCAACGCTCCCTACATCTGCCCCATCAGTGGCCTCGAGATGTCGGGCAAGTTCCGCTTCGTCTTCCTGTGGAGCTGTGGGTGTGTGCTTGCTGAGCGAGCACTCAAGGAGGTCAAACAGAGCCTCTGTCACATGGTAAGCATTGAAGCTTTTGTTTTCTCAGTTATTTAGATAGATATTTGTTCGATAAAATTACTAGTACGGTTAGAATACCTTGTTTTACCTTTATAAAGCTACCATGGCAACAATAATAAACTGCATCCCATTCTCATTTATTCTACTATTATTATCAATTTAGATTGGAATTTAGGTAAATTTTAGGTGATTTGTGAATATTACTTTTGACCTAAGTTTCAGCGAATTAATGTTTCTTTTTTCTTTTGCCCACAGTGTCAGCAACCATTCGTTGATAACGACGTCGTCGTACTCAATGGAACTGTTGAGGACATCGAAAAATTAAGAGAGAAGATGGCCGTTCGTGTTGCTAGCAGGAAAAGTGGCAAGAAATCAAAGGTGGACAAAATTGGCAAGGTTGAAATTAAAGTTGAGCCAGCCACTCCTGTGACATCCACATCTGCTGAAATTATCACAAAAAAATCAATAACGAAAGAAATTGACACAATACCGCTATCCCTGTCTAAATTCAATCCTAACAAGCAGGCGAGAGGACATTTTGGTTCGTCAAAGCGCGTCCACCCCACAGAACTGGCTCAAGACCCATCTTACAAGAAAACTAAGAAGGATTACAGTGTCGCCAAGGACCCACAAACTAGTGAAGTGTACAAATCGTTATTCACGTCGCACAGAACTGATAAAGATCAGAAGAGAGCTCACTGGGTGACGTACAACCCGTTTTACAATTAATGTATGTTATATAATATTATGTATAATTATGTATGTTTAATTGTTTAAGTTATATTTGGTTAATAAATACTATGTAAATAATACATCATCATCTTTTATTTTATAATCCTTTTATCCAAATTCATATCATCAATATATATAAAAAAGAAAAGTGATTTTTCACAAGAATAGTAGTATATTTTTGTGCTATTTGGTTAGATATATAAACTTACCGCTAAATAAATATTGGTTTGTCAAATATCACTATAAAAACACCGAAAATGATGCACACATCACACACACTCGCACACGTTATTATGTTTGGTATTGATTTGGCTTTAGTCACCCATTAAATAGTGCAGAACAAAATTTTCACACAGACCCCTATTCAATATAAAGCTATAAATAAATATGGCATGAGGTCCTGGGTTTGATTCCGGGATCGGGTAGTGTTATTTGGGTCTTCAATTTGGAATTACTCAGTAGCAGCCGCGTTTCTTCAGTCTGGATTTGTGCTATAAGGTGCACCTCTGCCCAACCCTTCAAGGAATACAGGCGTGATGTTATATTATTAATACATAATTAACTTACTGCACATTAAGAAACTTCACAAAAAAATGTAGGCAATTATAAGCTATAAGCAATTCTTTGGATCTCCTATTCGAAGTGCTAGGACCGATAAAAGTTTTTTTTTCTATATACATAAATAACTTCTTAACGGTGCATTTTTTCATTGATAAGCAAATTCAATCTATTATAATTCTCATAATGTCGCGTGCAAAAATTATAAAAGCAGACTTAACCGTTTCAGAGATCCAGTAAACACGTAAACGTTCCCCCAGCAGGATCTTGAATATCTTCGCAACTATAGAGACACAATTTCAAATTAGGTCAGAAAAAGGTAGGTTACCGTCAGAAACTCAGAACTGGTTTTAACAATTAAGTAACTACGCAATAATTTCCAGAAACTTATGTCCTAATACATTCAATGATTTAAATGATATCGACATTGGCTGGGGTAACGCACACAGATATGTGCTCTCGGCTGTAGATAGTATTGTTCGCTTATTGCGGTTAATTAAAAAATATTACACCGAAAAAGATTCAGACAAAGGGTACTTAAATAACTATTTTCGGTGCTCGGCACCGGCACACGGTCGAATTCCAATAACATTATACTAAGAATTCCAGAGGCCGGCTTTTTTTGATCTACTGATAACATTGTATTCGGATGATACGCAAGCTTAAACGTTTTCTATACCGTCGGAGGCTTCTTTTGTTAACGTTATCTAAGTTGTTTAAGTTATTGTCTAATCATGTTCGCGGTAATCACAGTGTTCTTTGAACTGTTATCTAAATTCTAAATAGTAATGCACTTGAAACGAAACACAAATGTTTACGACAAATTCTGGCTGTTTGAATCATTATTGCTTAAAAATTTGTATTGTAAAATTTACATAGTATAAAATACTCAATTAACAATAACTATCTATATATACACTTAAATAAAAATAAAACTACAAACGCGTAAAAAAAGGGCGGGGGTCTTTGGGCGACGGGCGTCAAAAAATTCATCCACATCGCTGTCAACGTGAAAAGTGCCCAGAACGTTGGCAGCATTGCCACGTTGGATGGCAATGCTGATTCTCTGGCCAAGGAAAAGCCCAGCCTTCTGGTCACGTGAAAAGTCGACTAACCGTTTTCTTACATCTCGAAATACTCGATGAGCATTCGGACCCCATGGACCTAGAGTTTCAACCCCAAACGGCACAAATATATAGTTTCCAATAAGATTGTTGTATTTGCGCCATTTGCGGTTTTCTGCACCAGCAGCAGCTGCCCCAGCACAGCTCACCGTGCTAAGAAGATGGGATGGTGCAAGGGTGTCGAAACATGTTGCATCCCACCTTCCAAGGCATTATGGACTATCATTATGCATTATCCTTATTGCTTATATTTTAACTAATACACTGTTTTATATCACACAGGCATGTTCGTCTGTCGTTCCTTTATTGTGCAACCAGTTACCTTTCTAAATAGGTCACAACGAAAATGGTACTCGCTTTTTAGCGTACTACTATGCTATTAATTGAAGTCCTCAATAAAAATAAATATCAATCAGTCACATAAGTACAATAGAATTTTAGTCCTCCCTAAAAGATTGTTTCTTTTTCTACCAATTGGTAGGAAAAAGTTCACGTATTGGTTTGACACTTTTTTTCTACCTATTGGTAGAAAAAAGTTCAAGTGTAGGTTTGATACTTATTTTCTACCAATTGGTAGATAAAGTTTACGCCAAGGCCCTTTATTTTGGTGGAACATTTTTATTGTATTGTCTAATGTATATTCGGCTCTCATCCGGGTACGTTACCAAAATAAAGGCCTTTTTTTCATCAGGTCAATGAATGAAACGTCTCACAACAATCATCGGTACGTAGGTACAGTGATATATCCAAAATAATTTTAATACATTAAATAAACTCAAGAATTGGCCAAAACAATTTAACTTATTCAACTACCAAATATGCAAGACACATTATAGCGTCTTCCGTATAAGTGCGCTCCACTTTCACGTTTGGGGCAGCGCCACTGTCAAAATTTCCAATGTCCTCAGCAGTCAAAATAGAACCAAACTGGTAAATTAAAACCGTTATAATTAAAATATGGTACCTAAAGTCTTATCACGACAGCAATCTACAAAACAACAGAATTATCTCTGTACTATTGAATTTGTGTTATATTGCTATTAGCAATATTTTACAGAAAACAAAAGAAAGAATATTTAGTGGAAGTGATTAAAATTCTTATCAACCGCTCTAAGCTACAAATAAACTACCAAAAGGAATGATCTGGTAGCTTTTTTAAACAATACTTGCAACCTGCAACACTGCAGCGAGCAAGTTGCCAAATGCATTCAATGCCCAGCCCAGTGGCATTCATTCAGTTAGTCTGTGCCAGTGTATCAGTGCGATAGGTCGCTCGCTCAGTTAGAAACGCGTATTAATTTTTTTTATACACTTTAATTCTAAATATTCCACTATGGGTTGCGATGGAGGTACTATCCCACGTCGTGATGAGCTTGTGCGCATGAAAAAGAAGCCAGAACAGGTAAATATCTCGGGAATAGTTTTATTTTTACAAAATTTAAATATTTCTGTGCCAGTGTGCTAATGTTCAACTTTCTTGTTGTTTTAGAAAGACAAAGATGCTGAACGTTCATTCAAGTGGCGTAACTGCGCTTTGTCTCAGCAACCGCTGCAGGCGCCCGTGGTGGCCTGCGGCCTCGGCAGGCTGTACAGCAAGAGCTCCGTCCTTGAGTCATTGCTTGACAAGGAAACCAAGCCGGAGTCCATCAACCACATCATAAATCTGAAGGTAATGTTCGCAATTTCATACAATATAGATATTATTTATTCAATGCTTCATGCACACAAAAGTACAGAGAGATATATCTTACTTGGTTTATGATATATTGACTAAAATATTAATTGAATGCCCAATATAACTTTATCTTACTATTTCGGATGTAGACTTATGCTTGACAGTGCTTGGCCTCTAAACCCTCATTTGTAAATTGCAGGCTTACTATGAGTTATCTGGACAGTGTATGAGAATAGTCTATACCTATTAAAAACTTTAAAGCTTAGAATCATAGGATAAACAATTGGTTGATAAATGCAATAGTATAATGGGTTTCCCAATAAATGTCAATATGGGTTCTGTGATAGATATCTTTAAATCCTATTAGTAGTGTCAAATAGAGTGCCAATTTGGCCATAGTTTTATATAAGTCCCAGAAGATAATTATTTTGTCCTTGGTAAACATAGTCTAACAAATTTAAAACTTACAGGACATCAAAGACTTGAATCTCGTCAAGAACCCTGCATATACTGCCGCAGACCACACAGAAGGCAACGTCGGCGAGGGCAACGCTCCCTACATCTGCCCCATCAGTGGCCTCGAGATGTCGGGCAAGTTCCGCTTCGTCTTCCTGTGGAGCTGTGGGTGTGTGCTTGCTGAGCGAGCACTCAAGGAGGTCAAACAGAGCCTCTGTCACATGGTAAGCATTGAAGCTTTTGTTTTCTCAGTTATTTAGATAGATATTTGTTCGATAAAATTACTAGTACGGTTAGAATACCTTGTTTTACCTTTATAAAGCTACCATGGCAACAATAATAAACTGCATCCCATTCTCATTTATTCTACTATTATTATCAATTTAGATTGGAATTTAGGTAAATTTTAGGTGATTTGTGAATATTACTTTTGACCTAAGTTTCAGCGAATTAATGTTTCTTTTTTCTTTTGCCCACAGTGTCAGCAACCATTCGTTGATAACGACGTCGTCGTACTCAATGGAACTGTTGAGGACATCGAAAAATTAAGAGAGAAGATGGCCGTTCGTGTTGCTAGCAGGAAAAGTGGCAAGAAATCAAAGGTGGACAAAATTGGCAAGGTTGAAATTAAAGTTGAGCCAGCCACTCCAGTGACATCCACATCTGCTGAAATTATCACAAAAAAATCAATAACGAAAGAAATTGACACAATACCGCTATCCCTGTCTAAATTCAATCCTAACAAGCAGGCGAGAGGACATTTTGGTTCGTCAAAGCGCGTCCACCCCACAGAACTGGCTCAAGACCCATCTTACAAGAAAACTAAGAAGGATTACAGTGTCGCCAAGGACCCACAAACTAGTGAAGTGTACAAATCGTTATTCACGTCGCACAGAACTGATAAAGATCAGAAGAGAGCTCACTGGGTGACGTACAACCCGTTTTACAATTAATGTATGTTATATAATATTATGTATAATTATGTATGTTTAATTGTTTAAGTTATATTTGGTTAATAAATACTATGTAAATAATACATCATCATCTTTTATTTTATAATCCTTTTATCCAAATTCATATCATCAATATATATAAAAAAGAAAAGTGATTTTTCACAAGAATAGTAGTATATTTTTGTGCTATTTGGTTAGATATATAAACTTACCGCTAAATAAATATTGGTTTGTCAAATATCACTATAAAAACACCGAAAATGATGCACACATCACACACACTCGCACACGTTATTATGTTTGGTATTGATTTGGCTTTAGTCACCCATTAAATAGTGCAGAACAAAATTTTCACACAGACCCCTATTCAATATAAAGCTATAAATAAATATGGCATGAGGTCCTGGGTTTGATTCCGGGATCGGGTAGTGTTATTTGGGTCTTCAATTTGGAATTACTCAGTAGCAGCCGCGTTTCTTCAGTCTGGATTTGTGCTATAAGGTGCACCTCTGCCCAACCCTTCAAGGAATACAGGCGTGATGTTATATTATTAATACATAATTAACTTACTGCACATTAAGAAACTTCACAAAAAAATGTAGGCAATTATAAGCTATAAGCAATTCTTTGGATCTCCTATTCGAAGTGCTAGGACCGATAAAAGTTTTTTTTTCTATATACATAAATAACTTCTTAACGGTGCATTTTTTCATTGATAAGCAAATTCAATCTATTATAATTCTCATAATGTCGCGTGCAAAAATTATAAAAGCAGACTTAACCGTTTCAGAGATCCAGTAAACACGTAAACGTTCCCCCAGCAGGATCTTGAATATCTTCGCAACTATAGAGACACAATTTCAAATTAGGTCAGAAAAAGGTAGGTTACCGTCAGAAACTCAGAACTGGTTTTAACAATTAAGTAACTACGCAATAATTTCCAGAAACTTATGTCCTAATACATTCAATGATTTAAATGATATCGACATTGGCTGGGGTAACGCACACAGATATGTGCTCTCGGCTGTAGATAGTATTGTTCGCTTATTGCGGTTAATTAAAAAATATTACACCGAAAAAGATTCAGACAAAGGGTACTTAAATAACTATTTTCGGTGCTCGGCACCGGCACACGGTCGAATTCCAATAACATTATACTAAGAATTCCAGAGGCCGGCTTTTTTTGATCTACTGATAACATTGTATTCGGATGATACGCAAGAACGTTTAAACGTTTTCTATACCGTCGGAGGCTTCTTTTGTTAACGTTATCTAAGTTGTTTAAGTTATTGTCTAATCATGTTCGCGGTAATCACAGTGTTCTTTGAACTGTTATCTAAATTCTAAATAGTAATGCACTTGAAACGAAACACAAATGTTTACGACAAATTCTGGCTGTTTGAATCATTATTGCTTAAAAATTTGTATTGTAAAATTTACATAGTATAAAATACTCAATTAACAATAACTATCTATATATACACTTAAATAAAAATAAAACTACAAACGCGTAAAAAAAGGGCGGGGGTCTTTGGGCGACGGGCGTCAAAAAATTCATCCACATCGCTGTCAACGTGAAAAGTGCCCAGAACGTTGGCAGCATTGCCACGTTGGATGGCAATGCTGATTCTCTGGCCAAGGAAAAGCCCAGCCTTCTGGTCACGTGAAAAGTCGACTAACCGTTTTCTTACATCTCGAAATACTCGATGAGCATTCGGACCCCATGGACCTAGAGTTTCAACCCCAAACGGCACAAATATATAGTTTCCAATAAGATTGTTGTATTTGCGCCATTTGCGGTTTTCTGCACCAGCAGCAGCTGCCCCAGCACAGCTCACCGTGCTAAGAAGATGGGATGGTGCAAGGGTGTCGAAACATGTTGCATCCCACCTTCCAAGGCATTATGGACTATCATTATGCATTATCCTTATTGCTTATATTTTAACTAATACACTGTTTTATATCACACAGGCATGTTCGTCTGTCGTTCCTTTATTGTGCAACCAGTTACCTTTCTAAATAGGTCACAACGAAAATGGTACTCGCTTTTTAGCGTACTACTATGCTATTAATTGAAGTCCTCAATAAAAATAAATATCAATCAGTCACATAAGTACAATAGAATTTTAGTCCTCCCTAAAAGATTGTTTCTTTTTCTACCAATTGGTAGGAAAAAGTTCACGTATTGGTTTGACACTTTTTTTCTACCTATTGGTAGAAAAAAGTTCAAGTGTAGGTTTGATACTTATTTTCTACCAATTGGTAGAAAAAGTTTACGCCAAGGCCCTTTATTTTGGTGGAACATTTTTATTGTATTGTCTAATGTATATTCGGCTCTCATCCGGGTACGTTACCAAAATAAAGGCCTTTTTTTCATCAGGTCAATGAATGAAACGTCTCACAACAATCATCGGTACGTAGGTACAGTGATATATCCAAAATAATTTTAATACATTAAATAAACTAAAGAATTGGCCAAAACAATTTAACTTATTCAACTACCAAATATGCAAGACACATTATAGCGTCTTCCGTATAAGTGCGCTCCACTTTCACGTTTGGGGCAGCGCCACTGTCAAAATTTCCAATGTCCTCAGCAGTCAAAATAGAACCAAACTGGTAAATTAAAACCGTTATAATTAAAATATGGTACCTAAAGTCTTATCACGACAGCAATCTACAAAACAACAGAATTATCTCTGTACTATTGAATTTGTGTTATATTGCTATTAGCAATATTTTACAGAAAACAAAAGAAAGAATATTTAGTGGAAGTGATTAAAATTCTTATCAACCGCTCTAAGCTACAAATAAGCTACCAAAAGGAATGATCTGGTAGCTTTTTTAAACAATACTTGCAACCTGCAACACTGCAGCGAGCAAGTTGCCAAATGCATTCAATGCCCAGCCCAGTGGCATTCATTCAGTTAGTCTGTGCCAGTGTATCAGTGCGATAGGTCGCTCGCTCAGTTAGAAACGCGTATTAATTTTTTTTATACACTTTAATTCTAAATATTCCACTATGGGTTGCGATGGAGGTACTATCCCACGTCGTGATGAGCTTGTGCGCATGAAAAAGAAGCCAGAACAGGTAAATATCTCGGGAATAGTTTTATTTTTACAAAATTTAAATATTTCTGTGCCAGTGTGCTAATGTTCAACTTTCTTGTTGTTTTAGAAAGACAAAGATGCTGAACGTTCATTCAAGTGGCGTAACTGCGCTTTGTCTCAGCAACCGCTGCAGGCGCCCGTGGTGGCCTGCGGCCTCGGCAGGCTGTACAGCAAGAGCTCCGTCCTTGAGTCATTGCTTGACAAGGAAACCAAGCCGGAGTCCATCAACCACATCATAAATCTGAAGGTAATGTTCGCAATTTCATACAATATAGATATTATTTATTCAATGCTTCATGCACACAAAAGTACAGAGAGATATATCTTACTTGGTTTATGATATATTGACTAAAATATTAATTGAATGCCCAATATAACTTTATCTTACTATTTCGGATGTAGACTTATGCTTGACAGTGCTTGGCCTCTAAACCCTCATTTGTAAATTGCAGGCTTACTATGAGTTATCTGGACAGTGTATGAGAATAGTCTATACCTATTAAAAACTTTAAAGCTTAGAATCATAGGATAAACAATTGGTTGATAAATGCAATAGTATAATGGGTTTCCCAATAAATGTCAATATGGGTTCTGTGATAGATATCTTTAAATCCTATTAGTAGTGTCAAATAGAGTGCCAATTTGGCCATAGTTTTATATAAGTCCCATAAGATAATTATTTTGTCCTTGGTAAACATAGTCTAACAAATTTAAAACTTACAGGACATCAAAGACTTGAATCTCGTCAAGAACCCTGCATATACTGCCGCAGACCACACAGAAGGCAACGTCGGCGAGGGCAACGCTCCCTACATCTGCCCCATCAGTGGCCTCGAGATGTCGGGCAAGTTCCGCTTCGTCTTCCTGTGGAGCTGTGGGTGTGTGCTTGCTGAGCGAGCACTCAAGGAGGTCAAACAGAGCCTCTGTCACATGGTAAGCATTGAAGCTTTTGTTTTCTCAGTTATTTAGATAGATATTTGTTCGATAAAATTACTAGTACGGTTAGAATACCTTGTTTTACCTTTATAAAGCTACCATGGCAACAATAATAAACTGCATCCCATTCTCATTTATTCTACTATTATTATCAATTTAGATTGGAATTTAGGTAAATTTTAGGTGATTTGTGAATATTACTTTTGACCTAAGTTTCAGCGAATTAAGGTTTCTTTTTTCTTTTGCCCACAGTGTCAGCAACCATTCGTTGATAACGACGTCGTCGTACTCAATGGAACTGTTGAGGACATCGAAAAATTAAGAGAGAAGATGGCCGTTCGTGTTGCTAGCAGGAAAAGTGGCAAGAAATCAAAGGTGGACAAAATTGGCAAGGTTGAAATTAAAGTTGAGCCAGCCACTCCAGTGACATCCACATCTGCTGAAATTATCACAAAAAAATCAATAACGAAAGAAATTGACACAATACCGCTATCCCTGTCTAAATTCAATCCTAACAAGCAGGCGAGAGGACATTTTGGTTCGTCAAAGCGCGTCCACCCCACAGAACTGGCTCAAGACCCATCTTACAAGAAAACTAAGAAGGATTACAGTGTCGCCAAGGACCCACAAACTAGTGAAGTGTACAAATCGTTATTCACGTCGCACAGAACTGATAAAGATCAGAAGAGAGCTCACTGGGTGACGTACAACCCGTTTTACAATTAATGTATGTTATATAATATTATGTATAATTATGTATGTTTAATTGTTTAAGTTATATTTGGTTAATAAATACTATGTAAATAATACATCATCATCTTTTATTTTATAATCCTTTTATCCAAATTCATATCATCAATATATATAAAAAAGAAAAGTGATTTTTCACAAGAATAGTAGTATATTTTTGTGCTATTTGGTTAGATATATAAACTTACCGCTAAATAAATATTGGTTTGTCAAATATCACTATAAAAACACCGAAAATGATGCACACATCACACACACTCGCACACGTTATTATGTTTGGTATTGATTTGGCTTTAGTCACCCATTAAATAGTGCAGAACAAAATTTTCACACAGACCCCTATTCAATATAAAGCTATAAATAAATATGGCATGAGGTCCTGGGTTTGATTCCGGGATCGGGTAGTGTTATTTGGGTCTTCAATTTGGAATTACTCAGTAGCAGCCGCGTTTCTTCAGTCTGGATTTGTGCTATAAGGTGCACCTCTGCCCAACCCTTCAAGGAATACAGGCGTGATGTTATATTATTAATACATAATTAACTTACTGCACATTAAGAAACTTCACAAAAAAATGTAGGCAATTATAAGCTATAAGCAATTCTTTGGATCTCCTATTCGAAGTGCTAGGACCGATAAAAGTTTTTTTTTCTATATACATAAATAACTTCTTAACGGTGCATTTTTTCATTGATAAGCAAATTCAATCTATTATAATTCTCATAATGTCGCGTGCAAAAATTATAAAAGCAGACTTAACCGTTTCAGAGATCCAGTAAACACGTAAACGTTCCCCCAGCAGGATCTTGAATATCTTCGCAACTATAGAGACACAATTTCAAATTAGGTCAGAAAAAGGTAGGTTACCGTCAGAAACTCAGAACTGGTTTTAACAATTAAGTAACTACGCAATAATTTCCAGAAACTTATGTCCTAATACATTCAATGATTTAAATGATATCGACATTGGCTGGGGTAACGCACACAGATATGTGCTCTCGGCTGTAGATAGTATTGTTCGCTTATTGCGGTTAATTAAAAAATATTACACCGAAAAAGATTCAGACAAAGGGTACTTAAATAACTATTTTCGGTGCTCGGCACCGGCACACGGTCGAATTCCAATAACATTATACTAAGAATTCCAGAGGCCGGCTTTTTTTGATCTACTGATAACATTGTATTCGGATGATACGCAAGCTTAAACGTTTTCTATACCGTCGGAGGCTTCTTTTGTTAACGTTATCTAAGTTGTTTAAGTTATTGTCTAATCATGTTCGCGGTAATCACAGTGTTCTTTGAACTGTTATCTAAATTCTAAATAGTAATGCACTTGAAACGAAACACAAATGTTTACGACAAATTCTGGCTGTTTGAATCATTATTGCTTAAAAATTTGTATTGTAAAATTTACATAGTATAAAATACTCAATTAACAATAACTATCTATATATACACTTAAATAAAAATAAAACTACAAACGCGTAAAAAAAGGGCGGGGGTCTTTGGGCGACGGGCGTCAAAAAATTCATCCACATCGCTGTCAACGTGAAAAGTGCCCAGAACGTTGGCAGCATTGCCACGTTGGATGGCAATGCTGATTCTCTGGCCAAGGAAAAGCCCAGCCTTCTGGTCACGTGAAAAGTCGACTAACCGTTTTCTTACATCTCGAAATACTCGATGAGCATTCGGACCCCATGGACCTAGAGTTTCAACCCCAAACGGCACAAATATATAGTTTCCAATAAGATTGTTGTATTTGCGCCATTTGCGGTTTTCTGCACCAGCAGCAGCTGCCCCAGCACAGCTCACCGTGCTAAGAAGATGGGATGGTGCAAGGGTGTCGAAACATGTTGCATCCCACCTTCCAAGGCATTATGGACTATCATTATGCATTATCCTTATTGCTTATATTTTAACTAATACACTGTTTTATATCACACAGGCATGTTCGTCTGTCGTTCCTTTATTGTGCAACCAGTTACCTTTCTAAATAGGTCACAACGAAAATGGTACTCGCTTTTTAGCGTACTACTATGCTATTAATTGAAGTCCTCAATAAAAATAAATATCAATCAGTCACATAAGTACAATAGAATTTTAGTCCTCCCTAAAAGATTGTTTCTTTTTCTACCAATTGGTAGGAAAAAGTTCACGTATTGGTTTGACACTTTTTTTCTACCTATTGGTAGAAAAAAGTTCAAGTGTAGGTTTGATACTTATTTTCTACCAATTGGTAGAAAAAGTTTACGCCAAGGCCCTTTATTTTGGTGGAACATTTTTATTGTATTGTCTAATGTATATTCGGCTCTCATCCGGGTACGTTACCAAAATAAAGGCCTTTTTTCCATCAGGTCAATGAATGAAACGTCTCACAACAATCATCGGTACGTAGGTACAGTGATATATCCAAAATAATTTTAATACATTAAATAAACTAAAGAATTGGCCAAAACAATTTAACTTATTCAACTACCAAATATGCAAGATACATTATAGCGTCTTCCGTATAAGTGCGCTCCACTTTCACGTTTGGGGCAGCGCCACTATCAAAATTTCCAATGTCCTCAGCAGTCAAAATAGAACCAAACTGGTAAATTAAAACCGTTATAATTAAAATATGGTACCTAAAGTCTTATCACGACAGCAATCTACAAAACAACAGAATTATCTCTGTACTATTGAATTTGTGTTATATTGCTATTAGCAATATTTTACAGAAAACAAAAGAAAGAATATTTAGTGGCAGTGATTAAAATTATTATCAACCGCTCTAAGCTACAAATAAACTACCAAAAGGAATGATCTGGTAGCTTTTTTAAACAATACTTGCAACCTGCAACACTGCAGCGAGCAAGTTGCCAAATGCATTCAATGCCCAGCCCAGTGGCATTCATTCAGTTAGTCTGTGCCAGTGTATCAGTGCGATAGGTCGCTCGCTCAGTTAGAAACGCGTATTAATTTTTTTTATACACTTTAATTCTAAATATTCCACTATGGGTTGCGATGGAGGTACTATCCCACGTCGTGATGAGCTTGTGCGCATGAAAAAGAAGCCAGAACAGGTAAATATCTCGGGAATAGTTTTATTTTTACAAAATTTAAATATTTCTGTGCCAGTGTGCTAATGTTCAACTTTCTTGTTGTTTTAGAAAGACAAAGATGCTGAACGTTCATTCAAGTGGCGTAACTGCGCTTTGTCTCAGCAACCGCTGCAGGCGCCCGTGGTGGCCTGCGGCCTCGGCAGGCTGTACAGCAAGAGCTCCGTCCTTGAGTCATTGCTTGACAAGGAAACCAAGCCGGAGTCCATCAACCACATCATAAATCTGAAGGTAATGTTCGCAATTTCATACAATATAGATATTATTTATT
This sequence comes from Anorthoa munda, assembly GCA_945859665.1. NCBI lineage: Eukaryota > Metazoa > Arthropoda > Insecta > Lepidoptera > Noctuidae > Anorthoa > Anorthoa munda. Next base: position 4,023,760 of record OX243900.1, on the reverse strand, counting down.
CAATGCTTCATGCACACAAAAGTACAGAGAGATATATCTTACTTGGTTTATGATATATTGACTAAAATATTAATTGAATGCCCAATATAACTTTATCTTACTATTTCGGATGTAGACTCATGCTTGACAGTGCTTGGCCTCTAAACCCTCATTTGTAAATTGCAGGCTTACTATGAGTTATCTGGACAGTGTATGAGAATAGTCTATACCTATTAAAAACTTTAAAGCTTAGAATCATAGGATAAACAATTGGTTGATAAATGCAATAGTATAATGGGTTTCCCAATAAATGTCAATATGGGTTCTGTGATAGATATCTTTAAATCCTATTAGTAGTGTCAAATAGAGTGCCAATTTGGCCATAGTTTTATATAAGTCCCATAAGATAATTATTTTGTCCTTGGTAAACATAGTCTAACAAATTTAAAACTTACAGGACATCAAAGACTTGAATCTCGTCAAGAACCCTGCATATACTGCCGCAGACCACACAGAAGGCAACGTCGGCGAGGGCAACGCTCCCTACATCTGCCCCATCAGTGGCCTCGAGATGTCGGGCAAGTTCCGCTTCGTCTTCCTGTGGAGCTGTGGGTGTGTGCTTGCTGAGCGAGCACTCAAGGAGGTCAAACAGAGCCTCTGTCACATGGTAAGCATTGAAGCTTTTGTTTTCTCAGTTATTTAGATAGATATTTGTTCGATAAAATTACTAGTACGGTTAGAATACCTTGTTTTACCTTTATAAAGCTACCATGGCAACAATAATAAACTGCATCCCATTCTCATTTATTCTACTATTATTATCAATTTAGATTGGAATTTAGGTAAATTTTAGGTGATTTGTGAATATTACTTTTGACCTAAGTTTCAGCGAATTAATGTTTCTTTTTTCTTTTGCCCACAGTGTCAGCAACCATTCGTTGATAACGACGTCGTCGTACTCAATGGAACTGTTGAGGACATCGAAAAATTAAGAGAGAAGATGGCCGTTCGTGTTGCTAGCAGGAAAAGTGGCAAGAAATCAAAGGTGGACAAAATTGGCAAGGTTGAAATTAAAGTTGAGCCAGCCACTCCTGTGACATCCACATCTGCTGAAATTATCACAAAAAAATCAATAACGAAAGAAATTGACACAATACCGCTATCCCTGTCTAAATTCAATCCTAACAAGCAGGCGAGAGGACATTTTGGTTCGTCAAAGCGCGTCCACCCCACAGAACTGGCTCAAGACCCATCTTACAAGAAAACTAAGAAGGATTACAGTGTCGCCAAGGACCCACAAACTAGTGAAGTGTACAAATCGTTATTCACGTCGCACAGAACTGATAAAGATCAGAAGAGAGCTCACTGGGTGACGTACAACCCGTTTTACAATTAATGTATGTTATAATTATAATATTATGTTTAATTGTTTAAGTTATATTTGGTTAATAAATACTATGTAAATAATACATCATCATCTTTTATTTTATAATCCTTTTATCCAAATTCATATCATCAATATATATAAAAAAGAAAAGTGCACATCAAGACTATTTTAGGTGATTTTTCACAAGAATAGTAGTATATTTTTGTGCTATTTGGTTAGATAACTTACCGCTAAATAAATAGTGGTTTGTCAAATATCACTATAAAAACACCGAAAATGATGCACACATCACACACACTCGCACACGTTATTATGTTTGGTATTGATTTGGCTTTAGTCACCCATTAAATAGTGCAGAACAAAATTTTCACACAGACCCCTATTCAATATAAAGCTATAAATAAATATGGCATGAGGTCCTGGGTTTGATTCCGGGATCGGGTAGTGTTATTTGGGTCTTCAATTTGGAATTACTCAAACTACTTACTTACTTTACTTATTTGGAATTATTATTATTTGGAATTTGGCGTTTCTTCAGTCTGGATTTGTGCTATAAGGTGCACCTCTGCCCAACCCTTCAAGGAATACAGGCGTGATGTTATATTATTAATACATAATTAACTTACTGCACATTAAGAAACTTCACAAAAAAATGTAGGCAATTATAAGCTATAAGCAATTCTTTGGATCTCCTATTCGAAGTGCTAGGACCGATAAAAGTTTTTTTTACTATATACATAAATAACTTCTTAACGGTGCATTTTTTCATTGATAAGCAAATTCAATCTATTATAATTCTCATAATGTCGCGTGCAAAAATTATAAAAGCAGACTTAACCGTTTCAGAGATCCAGTAAACACGTAAACGTTCCCCCAGCAGGATCTTGAATATCTTCGCAACTATAGAGACACAATTTCAAATTAGGTCAGAAAAAGGTAGGTTACCGTCAGAAACTCAGAACTGGTTTTAACAATTAAGTAACTACGCAATAATTTCCAGAAACTTATGTCCTAATACATTCAATGATTTAAATGATATCGACATTGGCTGGGGTAACGCACACAGATATGTGCTCTCGGCTGTAGATAGTATTGTTCGCTTATTGCGGTTAATTAAAAAATATTACACCGAAAAAGATTCAGACAAAGGGTACTTAAATAACTATTTTCGGTGCTCGGCACCGGCACACGGTCGAATTCCAATAACATTATACTAAGAATTCCAGAGGCCGGCTTTTTTTGATCTACTGATAACATTGTATTCGGATGATACGCAAGCTTAAACGTTTTCTATACCGTCGGAGACTTCTTTTGTTAACGTTATCTAAGTTGTTTAAGTTATTGTCTAATCATGTTCGCGGTAATCACAGTGTTCTTTGAACTGTTATCTAAATTCTAAATAGTAATGCACTTGAAACGAAACACAAATGTTTACGACAAATTCTGGCTGTTTGAATCATTATTGCTTAAAAATTTGTATTGTAAAATTTACATAGTATAAAATACTCAATTAACAATAACTATCTATATATACACTTAAATAAAAATAAAACTACAAACGCGTAAAAAAAGGGCGGGGGTCTTTGGGCGACGGGCGTCAAAAAATTCATCCACATCGCTGTCAACGTGAAAAGTGCCCAGAACGTTGGCAGCATTGCCACGTTGGATGGCAATGCTGATTCTCTGGCCAAGGAAAAGCCCAGCCTTCTGGTCACGTGAAAAGTCGACTAACCGTTTTCTTACATCTCGAAATACTCGATGAGCATTCGGACCCCATGGACCTAGAGTTTCAACCCCAAACGGCACAAATATATAGTTTCCAATAAGATTGTTGTATTTGCGCCATTTGCGGTTTTCTGCACCAGCAGCAGCTGCCCCAGCACAGCTCACCGTGCTAAGAAGATGGGATGGTGGAAGGGTGTCGAAACATGTTGCATCCCACCTTCCAAGGCATTATGGACTATCATTATGCATTATCCTTATTGCTTATATTTTAACTAATACACTGTTTTATATCACACAGGCATGTTCGTCTGTCGTTCCTTTATTGTGCAACCAGTTACCTTTCTAAATAGGTCACAACGAAAATGGTACTCGCTTTTTAGCGTACTACTATGCTATTAATTGAAGTCCTCAATAAAAATAAATATCAATCAGTCACATAAGTACAATAGAATTTTAGTCCTCCCTAAAAGATTGTTTCTTTTTCTACCAATTGGTAGGAAAAAGTTCACGTATTGGTTTGACACTTTTTTTCTACCTATTGGTAGAAAAAAGTTCAAGTGTAGGTTTGATACTTATTTTCTACCAATTGGTAGAAAAAGTTTACGCCAAGGCCCTTTATTTTGGTGGAACATTTTTATTGTATTGTCTAATGTATATTCGGCTCTCATCCGGGTACGTTACCAAAATAAAGGCCTTTTTTCCATCAGGTCAATGAATGAAACGTCTCACAACAATCATCGGTACGTAGGTACAGTGATATATCCAAAATAATTTTAATACATTAAATAAACTAAAGAATTGGCCAAAACAATTTAACTTATTCAACTACCAAATATGCAAGATACATTATAGCGTCTTCCGTATAAGTGCGCTCCACTTTCACGTTTGGGGCAGCGCCACTATCAAAATTTCCAATGTCCTCAGCAGTCAAAATAGAACCAAACTGGTAAATTAAAACCGTTATAATTAAAATATGGTACCTAAAGTCTTATCACGACAGCAATCTACAAAACAACAGAATTATCTCTGTACTATTGAATTTGTGTTATATTGCTATTAGCAATATTTTACAGAAAACAAAAGAAAGAATATTTAGTGGCAGTGATTAAAATTCTTATCAACCGCTCTAAGCTACAAATAAACTACCAAAAGGAATGATCTGGTAGCTTTTTTAAACAATACTTGCAACCTGCAACACTGCAGCGAGCAAGTTGCCAAATGCATTCAATGCCCAGCCCAGTGGCATTCATTCAGTTAGTCTGTGCCAGTGTATCAGTGCGATAGGTCGCTCGCTCAGTTAGAAACGCGTATTAATTTTTTTTATACACTTTAATTCTAAATATTCCACTATGGGTTGCGATGGAGGTACTATCCCACGTCGTGATGAGCTTGTGCGCATGAAAAAGAAGCCAGAACAGGTAAATATCTCGGGAATAGTTTTATTTTTACAAAATTTAAATATTTCTGTGCCAGTGTGCTAATGTTCAACTTTCTTGTTGTTTTAGAAAGACAAAGATGCTGAACGTTCATTCAAGTGGCGTAACTGCGCTTTGTCTCAGCAACCGCTGCAGGCGCCCGTGGTGGCCTGCGGCCTCGGCAGGCTGTACAGCAAGAGCTCCGTCCTTGAGTCATTGCTTGACAAGGAAAACAAGCCGGAGTCCATCAACCACATCATAAATCTGAAGGTAATGTTCGCAATTTCATACAATATAGATATTATTTATTCAATGCTTCATGCACACAAAAGTACAGAGAGATATATCTTACTTGGTTTATGATATATTGACTAAAATATTAATTGAATGCCCAATATAACTTTATCTTACTATTTCGGATGTAGACTTATGCTTGACAGTGCTTGGCCTCTAAACCCTCATTTGTAAATTGCAGGCTTACTATGAGTTATCTGGACAGTGTATGAGAATAGTCTATACCTATTAAAAACTTTAAAGCTTAGAATCATAGGATAAACAATTGGTTGATAAATGCAATAGTATAATGGGTTTCCCAATAAATGTCAATATGGGTTCTGTGATAGATATCTTTAAATCCTATTAGTAGTGTCAAATAGAGTGCCAATTTGGCCATAGTTTTATATAAGTCCCATAAGATAATTATTTTGTCCTTGGTAAACATAGTCTAACAAATTTAAAACTTACAGGACATCAAAGACTTGAATCTCGTCAAGAACCCTGCATATACTGCCGCAGACCACACAGAAGGCAACGTCGGCGAGGGCAACGCTCCCTACATCTGCCCCATCAGTGGCCTCGAGATGTCGGGCAAGTTCCGCTTCGTCTTCCTGTGGAGCTGTGGGTGTGTGCTTGCTGAGCGAGCACTCAAGGAGGTCAAACAGAGCCTCTGTCACATGGTAAGCATTGAAGCTTTTGTTTTCTCAGTTATTTAGATAGATATTTGTTCGATAAAATTACTAGTACGGTTAGAGTACCTTGTTTTACCTTTATAAAGCTACCATGGCAACAATAATAAACTGCATCCCATTCTCATTTATTCTACTATTATTATCAATTTAGATTGGAATTTAAGTAAATTTTAGGTGATTTGTGAATATTACTTTTGACCTAAGTTTCAGCGAATTAATGTTTCTTTTTTCTTTTGCCCACAGTGTCAGCAACCATTCGTTGATAACGACGTCGTCGTACTCAATGGAACTGTTGAGGACATCGAAAAATTAAGAGAGAAGATGGCCGTTCGTGTTGCTAGCAGGAAAAGTGGCAAGAAATCAAAGGTGGACAAAATTGGCAAGGTTGAAATTAAAGTTGAGCCAGCCACTCCTGTGACATCCACATCTGCTGAAATTATCACAAAAAAATCAATAACGAAAGAAATTGACACAATACCGCTATCCCTGTCTAAATTCAATCCTAACAAGCAGGCGAGAGGACATTTTGGTTCGTCAAAGCGCGTCCACCCCACAGAACTGGCTCAAGACCCATCTTACAAGAAAACTAAGAAGGATTACAGTGTCGCCAAGGACCCACAAACTAGTGAAGTGTACAAATCGTTATTCACGTCGCACAGAACTGATAAAGATCAGAAGAGAGCTCACTGGGTGACGTACAACCCGTTTTACAATTAATGTATGTTATAATTATAATATTATGTTTAATTGTTTAAGTTATATTTGGTTAATAAATACTATGTAAATAATACATCATCATCTTTTATTTTATAATCCTTTTATCCAAATTCATATCATCAATATATATAAAAAAGAAAAGTGCACATCAAGACTATTTTAGGTGATTTTTCACAAGAATAGTAGTATATTTTTGTGCTATTTGGTTAGATAACTTACCGCTAAATAAATAGTGGTTTGTCAAATATCACTATAAAAACACCGAAAATGACAGATGCACACATCACACACACTCGCACACGTTATTATGTTTGGTATTGATTTGGCTTTAGTCACCCATTAAATAGTGCAGAACAAAATTTTCACACAGACCCCTATTCAATATAAAGCTATAAATAAATATGGCATGAGGTCCTGGGTTTGATTCCGGGATCGGGTAGTGTTATTTGGGTCTTCAATTTGGAATTACTCAGTAGCAGCCGCGTTTCTTCAGTCTGGATTTGTGCTATAAGGTGCACCTCTGCCCAACCCTTCAAGGAATACAGGCGTGATGTTATATTATTAATACATAATTAACTTACTGCACATTAAGAAACTTCACAAAAAAATGTAGGCAATTATAAGCTATAAGCAATTCTTTGGATCTCCTATTCGAAGTGCTAGGACCGATAAAAGTTTTTTTTTCTATATACATAAATAACTTCTTAACGGTGCATTTTTTCATTGATAAGCAAATTCAATCTATTATAATTCTCATAATGTCGCGTGCAAAAATTATAAAAGCAGACTTAACCGTTTCAGAGATCCAGTAAACACGTAAACGTTCCCCCAGCAGGATCTTGAATATCTTCGCAACTATAGAGACACAATTTCAAATTAGGTCAGAAAAAGGTAGGTTACCGTCAGAAACTCAGAACTGGTTTTAACAATTAAGTAACTACGCAATAATTTCCAGAAACTTATGTCCTAATACATTCAATGATTTAAATGATATCGACATTGGCTGGGGTAACGCACACAGATATGTGCTCTCGGCTGTAGATAGTATTGTTCGCTTATTGCGGTTAATTAAAAAATATTACACCGAAAAAGATTCAGACAAAGGGTACTTAAATAACTATTTTCGGTGCTCGGCACCGGCACACGGTCGAATTCCAATAACATTATACTAAGAATTCCAGAGGCCGGCTTTTTTTGATCTACTGATAACATTGTATTCGGATGATACGCAAGCTTAAACGTTTTCTATACCGTCGGAGACTTCTTTTGTTAACGTTATCTAAGTTGTTTAAGTTATTGTCTAATCATGTTCGCGGTAATCACAGTGTTCTTTGAACTGTTATCTAAATTCTAAATAGTAATGCACTTGAAACGAAACACAAATGTTTACGACAAATTCTGGCTGTTTGAATCATTATTGCTTAAAAATTTGTATTGTAAAATTTACATAGTATAAAATACTCAATTAACAATAACTATCTATATATACACTTAAATAAAAATAAAACTACAAACGCGTAAAAAAAGGGCGGGGGTCTTTGGGCGACGGGCGTCAAAAAATTCATCCACATCGCTGTCAACGTGAAAAGTGCCCAGAACGTTGGCAGCATTGCCACGTTGGATGGCAATGCTGATTCTCTGGCCAAGGAAAAGCCCAGCCTTCTGGTCACGTGAAAAGTCGACTAACCGTTTTCTTACATCTCGAAATACTCGATGAGCATTCGGACCCCATGGACCTAGAGTTTCAACCCCAAACGGCACAAATATATAGTTTCCAATAAGATTGTTGTATTTGCGCCATTTGCGGTTTTCTGCACCAGCAGCAGCTGCCCCAGCACAGCTCACCGTGCTAAGAAGATGGGATGGTGCAAGGGTGTCGAAACATGTTGCATCCCACCTTCCAAGGCATTATGGACTATCATTATGCATTATCCTTATTGCTTATATTTTAACTAATACACTGTTTTATATCACACAGGCATGTTCGTCTGTCGTTCCTTTATTGTGCAACCAGTTACCTTTCTAAATAGGTCACAACGAAAATGGTACTCGCTTTTTAGCGTACTACTATGCTATTAATTGAAGTCCTCAATAAAAATAAATATCAATCAGTCACATAAGTACAATAGAATTTTAGTCCTCCCTAAAAGATTGTTTCTTTTTCTACCAATTGGTAGGAAAAAGTTCACTTATTGGTTTGACACTTTTTTTCTACCTATTGGTAGAAAAAAGTTCAAGTGTAGGTTTGATACTTATTTTCTACCAATTGGTAGAAAAAGTTTACGCCAAGGCCCTTTATTTTGGTGGAACATTTTTATTGTATTGTCTAATGTATATTCGGCTCTCATCCGGGTACGTTACCAAAATAAAGGCCTTTTTTTCATCAGGTCAATGAATGAAACGTCTCACAACAATCATCGGTACGTAGGTACAGTGATATATCCAAAATAATTTTAATACATTAAATAAACTAAAGAATTGGCCAAAACAATTTAACTTATTCAACTACCAAATATGCAAGACACATTATAGCGTCTTCCGTATAAGTGCGCTCCACTTTCACGTTTGGGGCAGCGCCACTGTCAAAATTTCCAATGTCCTCAGCAGTCAAAATAGAACCAAACTGGTAAATTAAAACCGTTATAATTAAAATATGGTACCTAAAGTCTTATCACGACAGCAATCTACAAAACAACAGAATTATCTCTGTACTATTGAATTTGTGTTATATTGCTATTAGCAATATTTTACAGAAAACAAAAGAAAGAATATTTAGTGGAAGTGATTAAAATTCTTATCAACCACTCTAAGCTACAAATAAACTACCAAAAGGAATGATCTGGTAGCTTTTTTAAACAATACTTGCAACCTGCAACACTGCAGCGAGCAAGTTGCCAAATGCATTCAATGCCCAGCCCAGTGGCATTCATTCAGTTAGTCTGTGCCAGTGTATCAGTGCGATAGGTCGCTCGCTCAGTTAGAAACGCGTATTAATTTTTTTTATACACTTTAATTCTAAATATTCCACTATGGGTTGCGATGGAGGTACTATCCCACGTCGTGATGAGCTTGTGCGCATGAAAAAGAAGCCAGAACAGGTAAATATCTCGGGAATAGTTTTATTTTTACAAAATTTAAATATTTCTGTGCCAGTGTGCTAATGTTCAACTTTCTTGTTGTTTTAGAAAGACAAAGATGCTGAACGTTCATTCAAGTGGCGTAACTGCGCTTTGTCTCAGCAACCGCTGCAGGCGCCCGTGGTGGCCTGCGGCCTCGGCAGGCTGTACAGCAAGAGCTCCGTCCTTGAGTCATTGCTTGACAAGGAAACCAAGCCGGAGTCCATCAACCACATCATAAATCTGAAGGTAATGTTCGCAATTTCATACAATATAGATATTATTTATTCAATGCTTCATGCACACAAAAGTACAGAGAGATATATCTTACTTGGTTTATGATATATTGACTAAAATATTAATTGAATGCCCAATATAACTTTATCTTACTATTTCGGATGTAGACTTATGCTTGACAGTGCTTGGCCTCTAAACCCTCATTTGTAAATTGCAGGCTTACTATGAGTTATCTGGACAGTGTATGAGAATAGTCTATACCTATTAAAAACTTTAAAGCTTAGAATCATAGGATAAACAATTGGTTGATAAATGCAATAGTATAATGGGTTTCCCAATAAATGTCAATATGGGTTCTGTGATAGATATCTTTAAATCCTATTAGTAGTGTCAAATAGAGTGCCAATTTGGCCATAGTTTTATATAAGTCCCATAAGATAATTATTTTGTCCTTGGTAAACATAGTCTAACAAATTTAAAACTTACAGGACATCAAAGACTTGAATCTCGTCAAGAACCCTGCATATACTGCCGCAGACCACACAGAAGGCAACGTCGGCGAGGGCAACGCTCCCTACATCTGCCCCATCAGTGGCCTCGAGATGTCGGGCAAGTTCCGCTTCGTCTTCCTGTGGAGCTGTGGGTGTGTGCTTGCTGAGCGAGCACTCAAGGAGGTCAAACAGAGCCTCTGTCACATGGTAAGCATTGAAGCTTTTGTTTTCTCAGTTATTTAGATAGATATTTGTTCGATAAAATTACTAGTACGGTTAGAATACCTTGTTTTACCTTTATAAAGCTACCATGGCAACAATAATAAACTGCATCCCATTCTCATTTATTCTACTATTATTATCAATTTAGATTGGAATTTAGGTAAATTTTAGGTGATTTGTGAATATTACTTTTGACCTAAGTTTCAGCGAATTAATGTTTCTTTTTTCTTTTGCCCACAGTGTCAGCAACCATTCGTTGATAACGACGTCGTCGTACTCAATGGAACTGTTGAGGACATCGAAAAATTAAGAGAGAAGATGGCCGTTCGTGTTGCTAGCAGGAAAAGTGGCAAGAAATCAAAGGTGGACAAAATTGGCAAGGTTGAAATTAAAGTTGAGCCAGCCACTCCAGTGACATCCACATCTGCTGAAATTATCACAAAAAAATCAATAACGAAAGAAATTGACACAATACCGCTATCCCTGTCTAAATTCAATCCTAACAAGCAGGCGAGAGGACATTTTGGTTCGTCAAAGCGCGTCCACCCCACAGAACTGGCTCAAGACCCATCTTACAAGAAAACTAAGAAGGATTACAGTGTCGCCAAGGACCCACAAACTAGTGAAGTGTACAAATCGTTATTCACGTCGCACAGAACTGATAAAGATCAGAAGAGAGCTCACTGGGTGACGTACAACCCGTTTTACAATTAATGTATGTTATATAATATTATGTATAATTATGTATGTTTAATTGTTTAAGTTATATTTGGTTAATAAATACTATGTAAATAATACATCATCATCTTTTATTTTATAATCCTTTTATCCAAATTCATATCATCAATATATATAAAAAAGAAAAGTGATTTTTCACAAGAATAGTAGTATATTTTTGTGCTATTTGGTTAGATATATAAACTTACCGCTAAATAAATATTGGTTTGTCAAATATCACTATAAAAACACCGAAAATGATGCACACATCACACACACTCGCACACGTTATTATGTTTGGTATTGATTTGGCTTTAGTCACCCATTAAATAGTGCAGAACAAAATTTTCACACAGACCCCTATTCAATATAAAGCTATAAATAAATATGGCATGAGGTCCTGGGTTTGATTCCGGGATCAGGTAGTGTTATTTGGGTCTTCAATTTGGAATTACTCAGTAGCAGCCGCGTTTCTTCAGTCTGGATTTGTGCTATAAGGTGCACCTCTGCCCAACCCTTCAAGGAATACAGGCGTGATGTTATATTATTAATACATAATTAACTTACTGCACATTAAGAAACTTCACAAAAAAATGTAGGCAATTATAAGCTATAAGCAATTCTTTGGATCTCCTATTCGAAGTGCTAGGACCGATAAAAGTTTTTTTTTCTATATACATAAATAACTTCTTAACGGTGCATTTTTTCATTGATAAGCAAATTCAATCTATTATAATTCTCATAATGTCGCGTGCAAAAATTATAAAAGCAGACTTAACCGTTTCAGAGATCCAGTAAACACGTAAACGTTCCCCCAGCAGGATCTTGAATATCTTCGCAACTATAGAGACACAATTTCAAATTAGGTCAGAAAAAGGTAGGTTACCGTCAGAAACTCAGAACTGGTTTTAACAATTAAGTAACTACGCAATAATTTCCAGAAACTTATGTCCTAATACATTCAATGATTTAAATGATATCGACATTGGCTGGGGTAACGCACACAGATATGTGCTCTCGGCTGTAGATAGTATTGTTCGCTTATTGCGGTTAATTAAAAAATATTACACCGAAAAAGATTCAGACAAAGGGTACTTAAATAACTATTTTCGGTGCTCGGCACCGGCACACGGTCGAATTCCAATAACATTATACTAAGAATTCCAGAGGCCGGCTTTTTTTGATCTACTGATAACATTGTATTCGGATGATACGCAAGCTTAAACGTTTTCTATACCGTCGGAGGCTTCTTTTGTTAACGTTATCTAAGTTGTTTAAGTTATTGTCTAATCATGTTCGCGGTAATCACAGTGTTCTTTGAACTGTTATCTAAATTCTAAATAGTAATGCACTTGAAACGAAACACAAATGTTTACGACAAATTCTGGCTGTTTGAATCATTATTGCTTAAAAATTTGTATTGTAAAATTTACATAGTATAAAATACTCAATTAACAATAACTATCTATATATACACTTAAATAAAAATAAAACTACAAACGCGTAAAAAAAGGGCGGGGGTCTTTGGGCGACGGGCGTCAAAAAATTCATCCACATCGCTGTCAACGTGAAAAGTGCCCAGAACGTTGGCAGCATTGCCACGTTGGATGGCAATGCTGATTCTCTGGCCAAGGAAAAGCCCAGCCTTCTGGTCACGTGAAAAGTCGACTAACCGTTTTCTTACATCTCGAAATACTCGATGAGCATTCGGACCCCATGGACCTAGAGTTTCAACCCCAAACGGCACAAATATATAGTTTCCAATAAGATTGTTGTATTTGCGCCATTTGCGGTTTTCTGCACCAGCAGCAGCTGCCCCAGCACAGCTCACCGTGCTAAGAAGATGGGATGGTGCAAGGGTGTCGAAACATGTTGCATCCCACCTTCCAAGGCATTATGGACTATCATTATGCATTATCCTTATTGCTTATATTTTAACTAATACACTGTTTTATATCACACAGGCATGTTCGTCTGTCGTTCCTTTATTGTGCAACCAGTTACCTTTCTAAATAGGTCACAACGAAAATGGTACTCGCTTTTTAGCGTACTACTATGCTATTAATTGAAGTCCTCAATAAAAATAAATATCAATCAGTCACATAAGTACAATAGAATTTTAGTCCTCCCTAAAAGATTGTTTCTTTTTCTACCAATTGGTAGGAAAAAGTTCACGTATTGGTTTGACACTTTTTTTCTACCTATTGGTAGAAAAAAGTTCAAGTGTAGGTTTGATACTTATTTTCTACCAATTGGTAGAAAAAGTTTACGCCAAGGCCCTTTATTTTGGTGGAACATTTTTATTGTATTGTCTAATGTATATTCGGCTCTCATCCGGGTACGTTACCAAAATAAAGGCCTTTTTTTCATCAGGTCAATGAATGAAACGTCTCACAACAATCATCGGTACGTAGGTACAGTGATATATCCAAAATAATTTTAATACATTAAATAAACTAAAGAATTGGCCAAAACAATTTAACTTATTCAACTACCAAATATGCAAGATACATTATAGCGTCTTCCGTATAAGTGCGCTCCACTTTCACGTTTGGGGCAGCGCCACTGTCAAAATTTCCAATGTCCTCAGCAGTCAAAATAGAACCAAACTGGTAAATTAAAACCGTTATAATTAAAATATGGTACCTAAAGTCTTATCACGACAGCAATCTACAAAACAACGGAATTATCTCTGTACTATTGAATTTGTGTTATATTGCTATTAGCAATATTTTACAGAAAACAAAAGAAAGAATATTTAGTGGAAGTGATTAAAATTCTTATCAACCGCTCTAAGCTACAAATAAACTACCAAAAGGAATGATCTGGTAGCTTTTTTAAACAATACTTGCAACCTGCAACACTGCAGCGAGCAAGTTGCCAAATGCATTCAATGCCCAGCCCAGTGGCATTCATTCAGTTAGTCTGTGCCAGTGTATCAGTGCGATAGGTCGCTCGCTCAGTTAGAAACGCGTATTAATTTTTTTTATACACTTTAATTCTAAATATTCCACTATGGGTTGCGATGGAGGTACTATCCCACGTCGTGATGAGCTTGTGCGCATGAAAAAGAAGCCAGAACAGGTAAATATCTCGGGAATAGTTTTATTTTTACAAAATTTAAATATTTCTGTGCCAGTGTGCTAATGTTCAACTTTCTTGTTGTTTTAGAAAGACAAAGATGCTGAACGTTCATTCAAGTGGCGTAACTGCGCTTTGTCTCAGCAACCGCTGCAGGCGCCCGTGGTGGCCTGCGGCCTCGGCAGGCTGTACAGCAAGAGCTCCGTCCTTGAGTCATTGCTTGACAAGGAAACCAAGCCGGAGTCCATCAACCACATCATAAATCTGAAGGTAATGTTCGCAATTTCATACAATATAGATATTATTTATTCAATGCTTCATGCACACAAAAGTACAGAGAGATATATCTTACTTTGTTTATGATATATTGACTAAAATATTAATTGAATGCCCAATATAACTTTATCTTACTATTTCGGATGTAGACTTATGCTTGACAGTGCTTGGCCTCTAAACCCTCATTTGTAAATTGCAGGCTTACTATGAGTTATCTGGACAGTGTATGAGAATAGTCTATACCTATTAAAAACTTTAAAGCTTAGAATCATAGGTTAAACAATTGGTTGATAAATGCAATAGTATAATGGGTTTCCCAATAAATGTCAATATGGGTTCTGTGATAGATATCTTTAAATCCTATTAGTAGTGTCAAATAGAGTGCCAATTTGGCCATAGTTTTATATAAGTCCCATAAGATAATTATTTTGTCCTTGGTAAACATAGTCTAACAAATTTAAAACTTACAGGACATCAAAGACTTGAATCTCGTCAAGAACCCTGCATATACTGCCGCAGACCACACAGAAGGCAACGTCGGCGAGGGCAACGCTCCCTACATCTGCCCCATCAGTGGCCTCGAGATGTCGGGCAAGTTCCGCTTCGTCTTCCTGTGGAGCTGTGGGTGTGTGCTTGCTGAGCGAGCACTCAAGGAGGTCAAACAGAGCCTCTGTCACATGGTAAGCATTGAAGCTTTTGTTTTCTCAGTTATTTAGATAGATATTTGTTCGATAAAATTACTAGTACGGTTAGAGTACCTTGTTTTACCTTTATAAAGCTACCATGGCAACAATAATAAACTGCATCCCATTCTCATTTATTCTACTATTATTATCAATTTAGATTGGAATTTAGGTAAATTTTAGGTGATTTGTGAATATTACTTTTGACCTAAGTTTCAGCGAATTAATGTTTCTTTTGCCCACAGTGTCAGCAACCATTCGTTGATAACGACGTCGTCGTACTCAATGGAACTGTTGAGGACATCGAAAAATTAAGAGAGAAGATGGCCGTTCGTGTTGCTAGCAGGAAAAGTGGCAAGAAATCAAAGGTGGACAAAATTGGCAAGGTTGAAATTAAAGTTGAGCCAGCCACTCCTGTGACATCCACATCTGCTGAAATTATCACAAAAAAATCAATAACGAAAGAAATTGACACAATACCGCTATCCCTGTCTAAATTCAATCCTAACAAGCAGGCGAGAGGACATTTTGGTTCGTCAAAGCGCGTCCACCCCACAGAACTGGCTCAAGACCCATCTTACAAGAAAACTAAGAAGGATTACAGTGTCGCCAAGGACCCACAAACTAGTGAAGTGTACAAATCGTTATTCACGTCGCACAGAACTGATAAAGATCAGAAGAGAGCTCACTGGGTGACGTACAACCCGTTTTACAATTAATGTATGTTATAATTATAATATTATGTTTAATTGTTTAAGTTATATTTGGTTAATAAATACTATGTAAATAATACATCATCATCTTTTATTTTATAATCCTTTTATCCAAATTCATATCATCAATATATATAAAAAAGAAAAGTGCACATCAAGACTATTTTAGGTGATTTTTCACAAGAATAGTAGTATATTTTTGTGCTATTTGGTTAGATAACTTACCGCTAAATAAATAGTGGTTTGTCAAATATCACTATAAAAACACCGAAAATGATGCACACATCACACACACTCGCACACGTTATTATGTTTGGTATTGATTTGGCTTTAGTCACCCATTAAATAGTGCAGAACAAAATTTTCACACAGACCCCTATTCAATATAAAGCTATAAATAAATATGGCATGAGGTCCTGGGTTTGATTCCGGGATCGGGTAGTGTTATTTGGGTCTTCAATTTGGAATTACTCAGTAGCAGCCGCGTTTCTTCAGTCTGGATTTGTGCTATAAGGTGCACCTCTGCCCAACCCTTCAAGGAATACAGGCGTGATGTTATATTATTAATACATAATTAACTTACTGCACATTAAGAAACTTCACAAAAAAATGTAGGCAATTATAAGCTATAAGCAATTCTTTGGATCTCCTATTCGAAGTGCTAGGACCGATAAAAGTTTTTTTTTCTATATACATAAATAACTTCTTAACGGTGCATTTTTTCATTGATAAGCAAATTCAATCTATTATAATTCTCATAATGTCGCGTGCAAAAATTATAAAAGCAGACTTAACCGTTTCAGAGATCCAGCAAACACGTAAACGTTCCCCCAGCAGGATCTTGAATATCTTCGCAACTATAGAGACACAATTTCAAATTAGGTCAGAAAAAGGTAGGTTACCGTGAGAAACTCAGAACTGGTTTTAACAATTAAGTAACTACGCAATAATTTCCAGAAACTTATGTCCTAATACATTCAATGATTTAAATGATATCGACATTGGCTGGGGTAACGCACACAGATATGTGCTCTCGGCTGTAGATAGTATTGTTCGCTTATTGCGGTTAATTAAAAATTATTACACCGAAAAAGATTCAGACAAAGGGTACTTAAATAACTATTTTCGGTGCTCGGCACCGGCACACGGTCGAATTCCAATAACATTATACTAAGAATTCCAGAGGCCGGCTTTTTTTGATCTACTGATAACATTGTATTCGGATGATACGCAAGCTTAAACGTTTTCTATACCGTCGGCGGCCTCTTTTGTTAACGTTATCTAAGTTTTTTAAGTTATTGTCTAATCATGTTCGCGGTAATCACAGTGTTCTTTGAACTGTTATCTAAATTCTAAATAGTAATGCACTTGAAACGAAACACAAATGTTTACGACAAATTCTGGCTGTTTGAATCATTATTGCTTAAAAATTTGTATTGTAAAATTTACATAGTATAAAATACTCAATTAACAATAACTATCTATATATACACTTAAATAAAAATAAAACTACAAACGCGTAAAAAAAGGGCGGGGGTCATTGGGCGACGGGCGTCAAAAAATTCATCCACATCGCTGTCAACGTGAAAAGTGCCCAGAACGTTGGCAGCATTGCCACGTTGGATGGCAATGCTGATTCTCTGGCCAAGGAAAAGCCCAGCCTTCTGGTCACGTGAAAAGTCGACTAACCGTTTTCTTACATCTCGAAATACTCGATGAGCATTCGGACCCCATGGACCTAAAGTTTCAACCCCAAACGGCTCAAATATATAGTTTCCAATAAGATTGTTGTATTTGCGCCATTTGCGGTTTTCTGCACCAGCAGCAGCTGCCCCAGCATAGCTCACCGTGCTAAGAAGATGGGATGGTGCAAGGGTGTCGAAACATGTTGCATCCCACCTTCCAAGGCATTATGGACTATCATTATGCATTATCCTTATTGCTTATATTTTAACTAATACACTGTTTTATATCACACAGGCATGTTCGTCTGTCGTTCCTTTATTGTGCAACCAGTTACCTTTCTAAATAGGTCACAACGAAAATGGTACTCGCTTTTTAGCGTACTACTATGCTATTAATTGAAGTCCTCAATAAAAATAAATATCAATCAGTCACATAAGTACAATAGAATTTTAGTCCTCCCTAAAAGATTGTTTCTTTTTCTACCAATTGGTAGAAAAAGTTTACGCCAAGGCCCTTTATTTTGGTGGAACATTTTTATTGTATTGTCTAATGTATATTCGGCTCTCATCCGGGTACGTTACCAAAATAAAGGCCTTTTTTTCATCAGGTCAATGAATGAAACGTTTCGCAGTCCAAAATCATTCTAATACATTTATTTGTAATTAATTTAACTATGCGAGGCACGTTAAAGCATCTTGCAGTGAGAACGCGAGGCGGTGACACTGTCAAAATTTCTAATGTGTGTAGTGTTTCTACTTCAGCAGTCAAACTAGAATCAAAATGGGAAATTAAAACCGTAATTTTTCATGAGAATATATATTAATAACATGGTACATTTCAAGCCAGTATTCTACAAAACTACGTATTTTTGAAGGTATTGTAGATTTGTATTTGCATTTTTTTTTTTACTAAAAACGAAGAAAAGTTTTCTAATTAAATAAAATGTAAAAGTCACTAACATTATGATTATTCACCACTCTTTCTTAGCTATAAAAAATACCAAAAGTAATAAACTGCTAGCTTAGTAGCTCTTTTAAACAAGACTAAAGGGCTTATTACACTACACGGTATTCAGGGCCCTGAATACCGGGTCACTAAATTATTCCGAAGCAATAAGGTCGATATTATGAGAACCCTAACTTCCTAACAGTTATTACACTACCCTGAATTAGAGTTTAGGGCCCTGAATACCGTGTACTGTAATAAGCCCTTAAAGCAACATTACAGCAACAGTGCGCTGGTTGTGCTGGTGACCGTGGCATTTAGCGATGGGCGTTGAATGAACGAACTAGTTAATTCGACCGTCGACGTACAATGAACGATTCGACGGTTCACCGATAATCAACGAACTAGTTGAATTCGTAGACGGCTAAACTGAGACTCGACTACGTTCAGTACGTTCATGTCGACTTGTAACGCGACGACCGACGCGAGAACTTAGTTGGGTAGTACAAGTTCATACGTCCGAAAAAATAACAACAACGGACGAACATCGAGCAAATTAATTTGAACTCTAACTCTAGAATTATAGAGTTGATATTTCTATAGGCCGAATGCTATTTTGGAGTTAAAATGCATTGTGAGTGTTAAGAAGAAAAGGACGCCAATAGTTTCACGTGTGCAAGCGATGGACCGATTGAACGATGCGACGTAAACCGGTTTGTACTTGTTTACGTTCAATCGGCAAGTTGAAAGTAGTCGTCGATCGTCGAACCGTCCGTCCGTAGACGCCGCGCGTCGCGTCGTCGCAAAGTTTATAAAGAACGTCTACTTAACAAAGTTTACGTTATGAACTAGTCCATAAATTCAACTAGTTGATCGACTCGTCGATCAACGAAAATGGACGGTCTAGTTTCGTTAACCAAAATTACGTCGACGACCCATCTCTAGTGGCATTCATTCTGTCTTTCGTTTAGAGATGTGTCCCTCACTCATGAGGTGCCTCATTTGAGGTACTCGTGATCGCAAATTGAAAGATTTACTCGAATTTCAAAATTGAACCACCTCACTCGTTCACGCGTCCTCACTTAAAAATTGTCATTTACTTGACTTTACATTGAGGCGAGTACTCGCGAGTGAGTATTGAGTGAGCTTAGTGAGCAAACGAACCGACTTATTGTGCAAATATAATATAATAATAGAAAATATTTTTATTACTGCTATTACTATGAACTCTTAACTTTAACTATAAACTCTAAAAACATTGGCATTCGATTGGTATTCAATATTCAAGTGTCATTGATTCGTTTATTTTGGCGGTCTAAAATTTATGAGCGAAAGAAAATGATGTGTGTGAGGGAGAAGTAAAAATCGGAATCGTGAGCGTGAGTACTCGTGACGCGACGCGCCCGTTCGCCTCGTTTGCCGCTGCCACGGACAATCGGCTGAGTTCGGCACGGGCTCGGCTCATGAGGTGAATACGCCGGGCGTACGATCCCTCGCCTCAAATGAGGGGTACCTCGTGAGTACCTCACGAGGTAAAATGAAGTGCTCCCTCAACCTCGTATGAAAATGATGAGTTACCCATCACTACTTTCGTTCGTCATTTTGTTCATAGACTATACACATAATATACAGATATTCTGTTCCTTGGCAACACTGCTGTTCAATCTGTGACTCTGTCTGTCTTGTCAGTCTGTCTAGTGTCTGTGTCAGGTCAGTCAGTCAGCACTCAGCAGTGTCAGTGTCAGTGCGTCAGTGTGTTTTCTCTGACTAGTATATAGTTATCTGTGGTGTGTTTGTCGCTTTGTTATTTTGTTGTCTTGAGTGATTGAGTCACTTGCTCGCTTTAAAACGCATAAATAATTTTATTATAAATTTTAATTCTCAATATTCCACTATGGGTTGCGATGGAGGTACTATCCCACGTCGTGATGAACTTGTGCGCATGAAAAAGAAGCCAGAACAGGTAAATATCTCGAGAATAGTTTTATTTTTACCTTAATGTAAACATTTCTGTGCCAGTGTGCTAATATTGTTACTTTCTTGTTGTTGTAGAAAGACAAAGATGCTGAACGTTCATTCAAGTGGCGTAACTGCGCTTTGTCTCAGCAACCGCTGCAGGCGCCCGTGGTGGCCTGCGGCCTCGGCAGGCTGTACAGCAAGAGCTCCGTCCTTGAGTCATTGCTTGACAAGGAAACCAAGCCAGAGTCCATCAACCACATCAAAAATCTGAAGGTAATGTTCGAAATTTTATATAATATAGATATCTACTTAGTTTATTGATGAATTGACTAAACTAACAACAATCTTACTTAATCTTATCTTCATTTTGGATCTAGACTTATGCTTGACAGTACTACAGCCTATAAATCCTCATTTGTAAGTTGTAGGCTATGAGTGGTCTAGTCAGTGTATGCAAATAGTCTGTATTAAAAACTTTAAGAAAAATCATAAGATAAATGCAATAGTGTAATGGGTTTCACAATAAATGTCAATATGGGTTGTGTGCCATGCACAACGGACCAAATGGGAGTCTAAGTGCAGAAAAATTTGATTTGATTTGATTTGAAAAGGGAGTCTCTCTTCTGTGGGTTGTGATCTTTAAATCCTATTAGTAGTGTCAAGCTAGAGTTCCAATTTAGCACCTACCATAAGTTTGCCAATAGTTTTTATGAGTCCCACAAGATAATTATTTTGTCCTTTGTAAACATAATCTAACAACGTTAAAATTTACAGGACATCAAAGACTTGAATCTCGTCAAGAATCCTGCATACACTGCCGCAGACCACACAGAAGGCAACGTTGGTGAGGGTAACGCTCCCTACATCTGCCCCATCAGTGGCCTCGAGATGTCGGGCAAGTTCCGATTCGTGTTCTTGTGGAGCTGTGGTTGTGTGCTTGCTGAGCGAGCACTGAAGGAAGTCAAACAGAATCTCTGTCACATGGTAAGCATTTCATAGCTTTCTTATTTCAATAATTAAGATAGGCGTAGGCTTTTATAAGCTTTTGGTCCAAACAAATTACTGGTACAGTAAGGGGGGTTACGCACTACATCCAATCCGTGTCTTTGAAATTTCAGTTCTTAAGTAGCCGTAATACTTCTTGTAGGGTAGCTTAGCTACATCTGAACTCTACCCGTCACCATTCAAAACATTTTGAACATGGAACTCAAATCACGGACACGTATGTGTAGTGCGTAACCACCCTTAGAGTGAAAACTGAATCCAACATGTGGGAAAAAGCTTTGCAGATAATGAGTAGGATATTAGTATTCACCTATAACACTGCTTTGTAAATAGATATCCCTATCCATAAATGATTTATAAGTGTTAGGTCATGCCCCACAAGTTAAAGGGGAAAATCTTCAAGTCCGTGATGAGACCTGTCATACTGTATGGATCAGAATGTTAGGCTGTGAAAAGATGAACAAAAAAAGAGATTGCATGTAGCAGAGATGAGAATGTTGAGATGTATGTATGACATGATGAGAACGGATAAATGAAATGAAATTTATTTATTTGCAAGAATATAGGTACTTACATAATAGAAAGTGCATTCTGCATGCCAGTTACGTTAATACAGGTCAACTAGCTGAAAAATTGGGCTACCATGCCAACAGTTATAAACTTGTTCCCATTCTCATCTCTTTTACTATTATGTTTTATTTTTAGGGTTCCGTACCCAAAGGGTAAAAACGGGACCCTATTACTAAGACTTCACGATCCGTCTGTCTGTCTGTCTCCAGGCTGAATCTCATGAACCGTGATAGCTAGACAGTTGAAATTTTCACAGATGATGTATTTCTGTTGCCGGTATATCAACAAATAATAAAAACAGTATAAAGTAAATTTGAAAGGGGGGCTCCCATACAACAAACGTGATATTTTTGCCGTTTTTTGCTCGATATTAATAACGGCAACAGGTAGACGCTTGAAATATTCACAGAATGTTTAGTTGTATATTTACTTCAAAAAATAATAATTAATAAATTAAGGGGGGCTCCCATACAACAAACGTGATTTTTATGCAGTGTTGTGCATAATGGTACGGAACCCTTCGTGTGCGAGTCCGACTCGCACTTGGCCGGTTTTTTTTTTATTAAAAAAAAACTTTGTCCCACACTAGGAATTTCTTCCTGTATCGTAGGTTCGTTTACAAACATATAAACTCACATACACAAACACCCAGAACCGGAACATCTATCTGTAGGTCATACAAATATTTGTTCCGTGCGGGAATCTATCCCGCGACACGCAGCGCAGTAGTCAATCGCTCAACCACTGCGCCAACCGTGCTCCCAAATGTTTAGATTGACAATTAGGTAAATTTTAGGTTTATTACTTTTTACCTCGAGTTTCAATGATTTTTTTCTTTTGCCCACAGTGTCAGCAACCATTCGTTGATAACGACGTCGTCGTACTCAACGGAACTGATGAGGACATCGAAAAGTTAAGAGAGAAGATGGCTGTGCGTGTAGCTAGCAGGAAAAGTGGCAAGAAATCAAAGGCAGACAAAATTAGCAAGGTCGAAGTTAAAGTTGAGCCAGCCACTCCTGTGGCATCCACATCTGCTGACATTGTCACAGAAACAGCAGTTAAAGAAGAGGCAGGACCAAGCTCGGTAAAGAAAGAAATTGAGACTATACCATTATCCCTGCCTAAATTCAACCCAAACAAGCAGGCTAGAGGACATTTCGGTTCGACAAAGCGCGTCCACCCCACAGAACTGGCTCAAGACCCATCTTACAAGAAGACTAAGAAGGATTACAGTGTCGCCAAGGACCCACAAACTAGTGAAGTGTACAAATCGTTATTCACATCACACAGTACTGATAAAGATCAGAAGAGAGCGCACTGGGTGACGTACAACCCATTTTACAATTAATATATTTTCTATATGTATGTTTAGGTTATAAGTTAGTAAATAAATGTAAATAATACAACTTCCATCTTTTATTTTATATTCCATTTATTTCCATACTGATCATCAATAAATATTGCACTAGAAAATTGCACATCAAGACTATATTAGGTAGACAAGTAAAATCTTTTGTGCTATTTGGTTATAGAAACTTACAGCTAAATATATTGTGGAATGACAGAAAATCACTACAAAAACACAATAATAGATTCTTCACACATCACAAAAACACACATTATTATGTTAAGAATTGATATGGTTTTAGTCACCTATTAGAAAGTGCAAAACATTCTATAAATCGCACCTAAAGATGAATGTGATGTAATTCAACATTAAAAAGCCTACTCTAAAACCCTGTGGTGAAAAAGAGCCATGAGTAAGAAAGGGGCAGAGGCATCGGTCACTTTAGTACAATAAAGTACAGAACACTACTTTTTTGCTTTTGCTCAATTACCACAAATTGCATTGTTTGAGTTAGGTCATTTTCATTCTGAGGGTGCGAAGTAATATGAGTCCTGGGTTCGATTCCCGGGTCGGGTAGTGTTATTCGGTTCTTCCATCTGGAATTTCTGAGTAACAGCCCAGTTTCGATTTGTGTCAGTTTGATGGCAATAGCCTCATAATCGCCCCCTATTACATGGGACTTAAATATAAAGATGCTCCCTCACTTGGAGCATTCGCCTGTAATGTAACGTTACAGAGTCAAGCATTACATCAGTGAGGGAGGAGAACCGATCATTACAGTGCGCAACCTGTAATGTTACATATTTGAGCATTTCATTGGTGAGGCAGAGAACAGAGCATTACAATGCGCAACTTGATGATACAATGTGTAATATTTTGATACAACTTGTCACATCAACGACCGCTTCGTCGAACATTGTGGAGTCAACTAAATTCTCAAAATCGAATTTAATGTAGGCGTATGCTCGTCAAGTCAGGGAGGCAGTACTGTAATGTAATACTCAAAATCGAATCTGAAATGTTACATTACAGGCGAATGCTCATCAAGTTAGGGAGGCAGTACTGTAATGTAATACTCAAAATCGAATCTGAAATGTTACATTACAGGCGAATGCTCATCAAGTTAGGGAGGCAGTACTGTAATGTAATACTCAAAATCGAATCTGAAATGTTACATTACAGGCGAATGCTCATCAAGTTAGGGAGGCAGTACTGTAATGTAATACTCAAAATCGAATCTAAAATGTTACATTACAGGCGAATGCTCATCAAGTTAGGGAGGCAGTACTGTAATGTAATACTCAAAATCGAATCTAAAATGTTACATTACAGGCGAGCTCTCCAGCTGAGGGAGCATCTTAACTGACAAAATGTGGGTCTAATGGTGTAGCCTCTGCCCTACGTAGAATATAGGTGTGACGTTATTTAAATACAGCATCTCAAGCTTGTAAGAGGAGCTCGTGGCTAAATAATAACAGCCGCAAGGGTCGATCTTCAAGGTTAAGCAGCGCTTGACAAGGTCGGTCCGTGGATGGGTGACCATTTCAACATACCGACTTCCGTGCCTCGGAAAGTACGTTAAGCCTTTGGTACTGGCTGTAATTTTTTGTCTTGGATCCCGCAACGAAATTAATCAGAAAAGAATAACGAAGGAGTAGGACAAATATAAATTTCCACTTCCCTCCATATCAAGCAGGACATCACCGGACACGGACACCGGCTCATTCTGCGGGACTTCGTCGAGCTTCATTGCCTCGGCGCTTTTCTGGTGGTCGCCACTGTTGATTCTGGCTTTTAGGAGTTGCAGTGGTTTGGGAATAGTGCAGTGGGATTGTTCCAATAAAGTCGTTATGGGTAGTCAGAAGCCTGAGATCTGACACCAGTCTTGCCAGGTATTGTGTTACCCAGTTACTGGGTTGTGGAGGTCAGATAGGCAGTCGCTCCATGTAAAACACTGATACTCAGCTGAATCCGATAACACTGGAAGCCAACCCCAACAATAATTGGGAAAACGGCTAGGTAGATGATGATCTCAAGCTTCTAAGAGAAAAACTACTGCTAATATATTGCTAAACATAACAAATAAATACCTAATATACCATAATAAAACCAACTGAAGCAAAAGATAAAATAATGACATTTAAGTATTTTCACTGAGAGAAAAGATTATGAGAGTATATTTATGAGCTAAATATCATGACCCATAGAACTAAGAAGGATTGCCTTATAAAAATCAATGAGCAGTTTTTTTTTTACATCATTGAATCGTTTAGATATGCAGATTAATAATAATCAATATTAAATCGCTCTGAGGAACTTCAGGATATTTGGTAATCATTATACAAAATAAAAAATTTCTGGCTAAGCGTAATGTAACCATTATTTAGCATATAAAACACAGAAACATGCAACTGTTGCGTTTTATGAAAATAATATCTCGAAGTTGTATGAAATACTCCATTAATGATTAAAAAACTAAAGAAATATTATCATTAAAATCATTATGTTGCATATCCTAGACGAAAATGGGCCATGTGATTTGGGGCAGTCGTGTAACTAACCTAAGTAGTAACTTTTTAGTAAACACCTTGCTCTTTGGTAGATTCTTACACTAAAATTCAACTACAAATAGTTAAGCCGGGTACTCATTATCGAGCAGTAACTGTAAACGTTACATGTTGTAATAAAAAATCCTAGTGTGTACGTGGTTTGCGAGCAGAACATCCTACTCATATGCATTTACTTTTTGACAATACTTTTATTATACGTACAGGTAACGAGTGGAATTCCCTGCCGGAGTCTGTGTTGCCCAATAGTTACAATCTAGGGGTCTATAAGTCAATAGGCTTCTTCTAGGCAAGCGTGCTTCACCGTCGACCACATCATCGCTTACCGTCAGCGGAGATAGTGGCCAAGCGCGAGCATAGACAATAAAAAAAGAACATTACTGTTAACTTCGTTACTGTATCAGTTTAGTTACAGTTCATTGATGAGTACCCGGCTTAACATTGACTAAAGAAATATTTAAGAAGCAGAGTCTTGCTGTACAGAGGCCAGGGTGGCTTCGATGATGAGATTGAAGTCCAGTTCGTTGAGGCTGGCCTTAGCTGTCAACAGGTCCAGGAATGTGTCCAGTGGAGAGAGGCGCTCCCCTGAAGGTAGGGCTGCTATACCTGAAACCATGAAATGAATAGACTATATAATGCTGAAAACAATTTCATCTACCCTCACTTGGAGCATTCGCCTGTAATGTAAAGTTACAGAATCGAGCATTACATGAGTGAGGGAGGAGAACCGAGCATTACAGTGCGCAACCTGTTATGTTACAGATTCGAGCACTACATTGGTGAGGGAAGAGAAACGAGCATTACAGTGCGCAACCTGTAATGTTACTGATTCGAGCATTACATTGATGAGGGAGGAGAACCGAGTATTACAGTGCGCAACCTGTAATGTTATAGATTCGAGCATTACATTGGTAAGGGAGGAGAACCGAGCATTACAGTGCGCAACTTGATGATGTAATGTGTAATATTTTTATAAAACTTGTAACATCATTAACATCAACGACCGCTTCGTCTGTCATTGTGGAATCAATTAACCATCAGAGCCAGCCGGCTAGAGTATAGTGAGCCAGTAGGTTACTGACCAGTGTCCTTGACGGGTCGGTGTCGGCTGGCCTCGTGGTGCGCCTGCGCGCCGCCGCTCAGCAGCGCGTGCGCGTGGTCCCGCGCGCGCAGCACTAGCGCCGCCCTGTGGGGCCAGCCGGCTAGAGTATAGTGAGCCAGTAGGTTACTGACCAGTGTCCTTGACGGGTCGGTGTCGGCTGGCCTCGTGGTGCGCCTGCGCGCCGCCGCTCAGCAGCGCGTGCGCGTGGTCCCGCGCGCGCAGCACTAGCGCCGCCCTGTGGGGCCAGCCGGCTAGAGTATAGTGAGCCAGTAGGTTACTGACCAGTGTCCTTGACGGGTCGGTGTCGGCTGGCCTCGTGGTGCGCCTGCGCGCCGCCGCTCAGCAGCGCGTGCGCGTGGTCCCGCGCGCGCAGCACTAGCGCCGCCCTGTGGGGCCAGCCGGCTAGAGTATAGTGAGCCAGTAGGTTACTGACCAGTGTCCTTGACGGGTCGGTGTCGGCTGGCCTCGTGGTGCGCCTGCGCGCCGCCGCTCAGCAGCGCGTGCGCGTGGTCCCGCGCGCGCAGCACTAGCGCCGCCCTGTGGGGCCAGCCGGCTAGAGTATAGTGAGCCAGTAGGTTACTGACCAGTGTCCTTGACGGGTCGGTGTCGGCTGGCCTCGTGGTGCGCCTGCGCGCCGCCGCTCAGCAGCGCGTGCGCGTGGTCCCGCGCGCGCAGCACTAGCGCCGCCCTGTGGGGCCAGCCGGCTAGAGTATAGTGAGCCAGTAGGTTACTGACCAGTGTCCTTGACGGGTCGGTGTCGGCTGGCCTCGTGGTGCGCCTGCGCGCCGCCGCTCAGCAGCGCGTGCGCGTGGTCCCGCGCGCGCAGCACTAGCGCCGCCCTGTGGGGCCAGCCGGCTAGAGTATAGTGAGCCAGTAGGTTACTGACCAGTGTCCTTGACGGGTCGGTGTCGGCTGGCCTCGTGGTGCGCCTGCGCGCCGCCGCTCAGCAGCGCGTGCGCGTGGTCCCGCGCGCGCAGCACTAGCGCCGCCCTGTGGGGCCAGCCGGCTAGAGTATAGTGAGCCAGTAGGTTACTGACCAGTGTCCTTGACGGGTCGGTGTCGGCTGGCCTCGTGGTGCGCCTGCGCGCCGCCGCTCAGCAGCGCGTGCGCGTGGTCCCGCGCGCGCAGCACTAGCGCCGCCCTGTGGGGCCAGCCGGCTAGAGTATAGTGAGCCAGTAGGTTACTGACCAGTGTCCTTGACGGGTCGGTGTCGGCTGGCCTCGTGGTGCGCCTGCGCGCCGCCGCTCAGCAGCGCGTGCGCGTGGTCCCGCGCGCGCAGCACTAGCGCCGCCCTGTGGGGCCAGCCGGCTAGAGTATAGTGAGCCAGTAGGTTACTGACCAGTGTCCTTGACGGGTCGGTGTCGGCTGGCCTCGTGGTGCGCCTGCGCGCCGCCGCTCAGCAGCGCGTGCGCGTGGTCCCGCGCGCGCAGCACTAGCGCCGCCCTGTGGGGCCAGCCGGCTAGAGTATAGTGAGCCAGTAGGTTACTGACCAGTGTCCTTGACGGGTCGGTGTCGGCTGGCCTCGTGGTGCGCCTGCGCGCCGCCGCTCAGCAGCGCGTGCGCGTGGTCCCGCGCGCGCAGCACTAGCGCCGCCCTGTGGGGCCAGCCGGCTAGAGTATAGTGAGCCAGTAGGTTACTGACCAGTGTCCTTGACGGGTCGGTGTCGGCTGGCCTCGTGGTGCGCCTGCGCGCCGCCGCTCAGCAGCGCGTGCGCGTGGTCCCGCGCGCGCAGCACTAGCGCCGCCCTGTGGGGCCAGCCGGCTAGAGTATAGTGAGCCAGTAGGTTACTGACCAGTGTCCTTGACGGGTCGGTGTCGGCTGGCCTCGTGGTGCGCCTGCGCGCCGCCGCTCAGCAGCGCGTGCGCGTGGTCCCGCGCGCGCAGCACTAGCGCCGCCCTGTGGGGCCAGCCGGCTAGAGTATAGTGAGCCAGTAGGTTACTGACCAGTGTCCTTGACGGGTCGGTGTCGGCTGGCCTCGTGGTGCGCCTGCGCGCCGCCGCTCAGCAGCGCGTGCGCGTGGTCCCGCGCGCGCAGCACTAGCGCCGCCCTGTGGGGCCAGCCGGCTAGAGTATAGTGAGCCAGTAGGTTACTGACCAGTGTCCTTGACGGGTCGGTGTCGGCTGGCCTCGTGGTGCGCCTGCGCGCCGCCGCTCAGCAGCGCGTGCGCGTGGTCCCGCGCGCGCAGCACTAGCGCCGCCCTGTGGGGCCAGCCGGCTAGAGCTCGACGGGCTCGGCCCTCGCCCACCAACTGGATGAGTCGCAGCTTGTTGTTCACCGTCGTTTTGTTCTCATCGTCTTTGGCTGGAAAGCGGATATGATAATATTGAACTATGGTAAATGTATTAGTATTATGAGTCATTCATTGCGTTCTTTGCCTAGTCACAGATAATATAATACTAGCAAACTCATCTAATAGACTGCATGGTGCCGATGTAATTAGCGTTTACGTTATCGGCTACGACGGCCTATTGATAGAAAGTTCATCGGCCGCGTTCGGTTCCGTCCCACGACGATAGATGGTGTTAGCAACGGCTTGCAAGTTGTAAGAGGGTACTTGGTTAATTTTTTTCTTTTAATACGGTGACGATTGCTTTTTATATTAGTTTTCGCACGTTTTTACAGTTACGTTGTAAATACAAATTCAAAAAATCCGAGTGGAAAGCACCGATAATTTAATACAGCGGCATCTATTGGAATGGATATTAAATGATGCCTTCAAATAATCTTTGAAATGTGAATCAAGAGCCCAATATTCCATAATTTTGTACTTAGTAGACTTGATTAAACAAAAACATAAAATTTTTATGATCTATTCTAGTAAACTTTATTTTACACAAAATTCAATAACAAATCGATGCATATTACGCCATCTAGTGACATTTATTTGAACGAAATTTGCTTTCTTAGTGTTGAGACCCCGTGGTCTTAGTCTATCCTAGAAGCGACTAAGGCAAGTTCATCAAAAGTCTATTTTTACTGGAATATGAATAAAAAGTCAATTCGGAGTTCCGTGGCGGGGCTCCTATTTATGTCTGCAGGGCTTAAATAAAGTAAGTCTAACAAAGAAACACATTCCTAAACCTAATTTAGACTTTCCCCTTTTTTTTAAAAGGGGTGTCGAAAGTTTGTATGAAATTTCTACAGTTTGTAAGTTGGACACGTGAAATTTTAGGTTTATGCTGTTGGTTGATAAAAAAAGATTATGTATTTATTGGTTTTTGGAAATTCCACCTCTAAAGGGGTAAAAAAAGGGTTGAAGTTTGTAAATGGGACGTGAAATTTTATATTTACGCTCTTGATTAATAAAAATAATTCAAGAATTTATTGATTTTTGGAAATTCTGCACCTAAGGACACGTGAAATTTTAGGTGAGGAAGGCCTTATCAAAAATTAAATACCATAAGGCCACCGGCCCCGACCAGATCCTGGCAGATATCTGGAAGAATCTGAAAGATACCGCACTGTCATGGCTTACCAAGTATTACAATCGCATCATTAAGGACGGTAAGATCCCAGAATCCTGGCGAAATGGCACCTTATGCCCTATTTATAAACAAAAGGGGGACATCGCTGAATGCGGCAACTACAGGGGGGTAAAGCTCACATCACACACACTTAAGGTCTTTGAAAGAATTATCGTTTCACGCATAAACGACTTTTCGCATATTACTGAAAACCAATACGGATTTACACCAGGAAAGTCGACAATTGATGTCATTCAGACAATTAGAGTGGTGATGGAAAAACATCGTGCGAATAAAGAAAATTTGTACCTCCTATTTATTGACTTAGAAAAGGCTTTTGATAGAGTACCCAGAAACCTTGTTTGGCAGGCAATGAGAGCCCAAAAGATCCCAGAGTACTACGTGGCATTAGTCCAGGATATGTACACAGGCACTATAACGCGCGTCAAGAGTCCAGCGGGCCTCAGTGACCCATTCGGCGTGGGGGTGGGAGTCCATCAGGGATCAGTCCTGAGCCCTAATATTTAACTTGTGCATGGACTATATCACACGGGATATACAAAAGCCGGCACCGGATCAGTGTATGCTTTATGCAGATGATATAGTCCTGGTATCTAAAAATGCACCAGATCTGCAGGAAACACTCAGTCAATGGGTGACACAGTTAGAAAAAACATGGGCTACGCATAAACCGAAATAAAACTGAATATTTGGAATGTGACTACTATAACCGGGCACTACCCAAAGTGGACCACTTCAAGTACTTAGGTGCGGTGCTTACCTCTGACGCAAATGTGGATAAGGATGTAGACCACCGCATCAAAACCGCCTGGCTCAAGTGGAGATCGTTATCAGGTGTTCTTTGTGACCGCAAAATGCCCATCCGTGTTAAAGGCAAAGATTACAAAACGGTAGTACGACCAGCCATGACTTATGGTGCGGAGTGCTGGACCTTCAAGAAAGCACACGAACAACAACTGCATACAAGTGAAATGAGAATGCTCCGATGGGCAGGAGGAGTGACCCGTCTGGACAAAGTACGAAACGAGTATGTCAGGAGTTCGTTCAAAGTAGCACCGATTAGCGAGAAGGTCAAAGAAAGCAGATTGCGTTGGTACGGCCACATCCTGAGACGTGGAGATGACAACCCTATCAAAAAGGCCCTAAATATCCCCGATCGACCGCGAGGAAGGGGACGACCGCCCGCCACCTGGTGGTCAAACAAGCAGAAAGAGGTCCTGAAGGAGAACCTGAGCACTCAGACAACCCAGAACAGAGCTCTCTGGCGCAGACGTACAAGGAGACCCGACCCCAGCTGAACTGGGAAGAGGGTTGGACAAAGAAGAAGCTGTTGGTTGATAAAAAAAAGATTATGTATTTATTGGTTTTTGGAAATTCCACCTCTAAAGGGGTAAAAAAAGGGTTGAAAGTTTGTATGAAATTTCTACAGTTTGTAAATTGGAAACCTGGAATTTGACATTTACGCTCTTAATTGATAAAAAGAATTCCTGTATTTATTGTTTTTTGGAAATTCCACCTGTAAAGGGGGTTGAAAGTTTGTTTGAAATTTCTACAGTTTGTAAATGGGACACGTGAAATTTTATATTTACGCTCTTGATTAATAAAAATAATTCAAGAATTTATTGTTTTTTGGAAATTCTACACCTAAGGGGATAAAAATGGGTTGAAACTTTATGTTAAATTTCTCCGGTTTGGAATGCAAAATATCTGAAATTGTTAGTTTACGCTCTTGGTTAATAAAAAAAAAACCGGCCAAGTGCGAGTCGGACTCGCACACGAAGGGTTCCGTACCATTATCGCAAAACACTGCAAAAAATCACGTTTGTTGTATGTGAGCCCCCCTTAATTTATTTTATTTTAATTTAATAATTATTATTTCATCATCATCATCATCATCATCATCATATCAGCCGAAAGACGTCCACTGCTGGACATAGGCCTCCCCCAAGCGTCGCCACATTGACCGCCGGTCCCGTGGCTCTCGCAACCAGCGGATTCCCGCAACCTTCACCAGGTCATCGGTCGATTTTTGGAATTATTATTTATTGAATTGAATATACAACTAAACATTCTGTGAATATTTCAAGCGTCTACCTGTTGCCGTTATTAATATCGAGCAAAAATAGCACGTTTGTTGTATGGGAGCCCCCCTTAAATATTTATTTTATACTGTTTTTAGTATTTTTTGTTATAGCGGCAATAGAAATACATCATCTGTGAAAATTTCAACTGTCTAGCTATCACGGTTCATGAGATACAGCCTGGTGACAGACGGACAGACAGACAGACGGATCGCGAAGTTTTAGTAATAGGGTCCCGTTTTTACCCTTTGGGTACGGAACCCTAAAAACAATGAGTTTTATTATTATTTCAGTAATTCTACCTCTAAGGGAGTAAAAAGGGGGTTGAAAGTTTGTATAAAATTTCTACAGTTTATAAGTTGGACAACTGGTCTTTTAGATTCATACTCTTGGTTGATAAAAATAATGCATGTATTTATTGGGTTTTGGAAATTTTACCCCAAAGGAGGTAAAAAGAGGGTTGAAAGTTTGTGTGAAATTTCTACATTTTTAGTGTGACACGTTAAATTAAAAATTTACGCTTTTGGCTGATAAAAAGACTTCATGTATTTATTGGTTTTTGGAAATTCTACCCCTAAGAAAGTGAAAAGTGGCCATTTGTTGGTCTTATATATTTGAAACGTGGCATAATATACTAACCTAAGTAAATAGTAAAGGTTTTCATTATTAGTTTTTCAAAATTACTCCTAAAAGGGTTAATTAATTTTAGGGGGTATTAAAGATTTCTTAAGAATTTTACTGTACAGAGCTTTTTTTATGATGTAGGGGAGCACTAAGGAAGGATTTTTGTAAATTAACCCCCTTAAGTGAATTAAAAAGTCATCTGTAGGATAAACTACGGATCACGCGAAGTAATTTATAATTAATTAATAATAATTTCCAAACCACACCAACCCCAGTTTTAGTATTCTATTTTTTTTTTCTTAAATGTATTATTGAAATCTGTTTGAACTTTTGAAAAAACTTCTTTATATAAAATACTAGCTGACCCGGCAAACTTTGTTTTGCCATAAAAACACCAAACATTAATCTAATCTACTTACCCTAACAACCCTACACTACCTACCCTACCCTAAACAGGATAAAAAGTTTCAGCCAAATCGGTGCAGCCGTTCTTGAGTTATAAATAGTGTAACTAACACGACTTTCTTTTATATATATAGATATATATATATTTAAGAGATAATCATCGTTCACTGTGAGATCCTGATCACTAAACTTACGGATTAAAGTGCTGTTAAATTTATTTAATTTACCGGATGTTATTGTTGTATTGGAATGTTGGTCTCAAAGGTTACCAGAAGCCCACGATGATCCGATGGCCGACTATTTATAATGGCTTTGTCTAAGTAGTAATAGATAACTATACAGTATCGCGGATAATCATTTACTACTTTTTATCCCGAAAAATCAACAGGTCCTGTGTGGTGGGTCACGGGAGTGAAGCCGCGGTTAAAAAGCTGGTCATCATTATCAGCCTTTTTTAATGTTCCCATTGCTTGGACACAGACCTTCTCTCTGTGAGAGGGAATGGGCCGTAATCCACCACGCGGGCCCAGTACGGGTTGGTGGATGTCACATGTCTACGAACTTCTGTTCTAGGACATGCCGATTTCCTCACGATGTTTTCCTTTACCATTTTGTGAGCAGCAGTGATGTAATAATTTACATATAAGTAAAGCGCCTGACTGGGTTCAAACTCACGACCAACAACTTGCATGTCGCGGCCGATACCACTGGGCAACCACTGCTCGCTAAAAAGCTAGTACTTAGTAAGCTAGTAGTACAATAAAAAAACTTTAAACAAAAAAATAAACCTATTACCAAAAAAAAAAAAAATATTCCAAAATACTACAAAATGATAAATAACTTTCTTTTCTGCAGCGGTCTCTTTGGTACCTAATATTTATCGTTTTTGACACCGACTGCCGAAAGTAAATTTATTTTTCGCTTTGTAGTATTTTTTACACAAAGATACAATCACACAGATGCATACATCAAACTTATAATAACCCTTTTTTCCGTCGGGGTTTAAAGATCACTGAGTGGAGCAGTAGCCAGTAAGCTTTGTTCTTTCTGTAAGAGCAAATTCTTTCTTTTTTAATATATTACCCACTAGTGTAGTTAAAAAAATAGGAAGGGCTCGTGGCTAAATAATAACAGCCGCACGGAGCGATCATCACGGTTAAGCAACGCTTAACGATGATGGGTTGTGGAGGTCAGATAGGCAGTCGCTCCATGTAAAATACTGGTACTCAGTTGAATCCGGTAAGATTGGAAGCCGACCTCAATATAGTTGGGCAAAGGCTAGGCAGATTGATTGCTTTGTAGTATTTTGTTTTGGAAGTCGGTTTAATGGTTTTGTTAAAAAGATTTATATTTTTCTCTTTTTAGTTTTTCTACCTTATATTTCCATGAAAATACGAATTATTAAGGATAACTTAAAAAACTACTCGTCTGAGCTTGATCAAGCACCAGCTTTCAAATTAAAAAAGAATCAGCAAACCCGGTTCATAATTTGCGGAGTAATCGCGTACATACAAAAACATACAGTCGAATTGAGAACCTCCCCCTTTTTGAATTCGGTTGAATATTTACTTACATGCAATAATAGCCTTCATGACATCAATCTGCAACTCGAAGACATTGCGGTGAACGTATTGAACGAACGAATGGAACGGCAGCGTGCGGTACCCGAGGTACGTGAAGAATGAACTGAACCCTTGAGGCAGGGGGAAGGCGATCGAGTCGGTAGCCAAGTAGTACTGCTCCAGAACTTTGAAGACTATGAACGCGTGTGTCGGGTCCATCTCATCGCTGGAAAAGAAATAAGTGTTCGTCAGATTTATGACCCGAAATGTTTTTTTTATAAAATATATTTATATTAATGAGAACAAAAATTATATTTACTATATTTAGGGCCTGTTTCAGTGTTCTGATAGGTAATAAAACTTATTACATCACATACAAATTCATCATATATACAAATTAAAATGAAATTATTTGTTATACAGGGTCTTGTCGTGCGACATCGACGCAAAATGGAGTACCATGGATTCAGTACATGATTCTGAACCCCCTAGTGTTAGAATATTTCGTCGGATTTTTAAAAAATCTTATTTTAAAAATATTTAGTTCTCTTTTCTAACAAAAAAACAGCAATGTAAATAAAATTCTATCAGCTGTTTTCTTAAAAATCACGATCGATGTCAACGACTTGTACGTAACTGCGGCGCGCCGCGCGCTCTTTCTCTTTTTGTCGGCGAGTCATGAAAGGAGAATATTTAAAAATCTAATTGGGTTATATAGAAATAACGATTTTGAACAGATATTTTTATAGATTAGAAAAAAGCCGACGAAAAATTCTAACGCTAGGGAGTCTAGGATCATGAACTGAATCCATTGTGCTCTTTTTGGCATCAGTGTCAAAGACACCCTGTGAAACAGGCCGTACCTACATAAACACAATGTCAACATAATGAGAAAAAATACGAAATATGTAGTGATGAATTTCGTTGTCCACGTTGGACTGTGTGTAGGTTAGTTATTTTTTATTACATAATTATCGAATTAAACAACACAACCAATGGTAGGCTATAATGAATTCCTGGGTTATTTCTATTGTCCGTAAGAGACAGATGTATACAAGTCATACACATATGCCACTTACGCAACTAACCTTGCTCTAAGAGCTTGTGGTATGGCGTTATGGTAGGCTCTGGTCGTTAGGTGCTTCGCAAATAAGGTAATTAGGTGCTTCGTAACCGAGTAACACCCACAGCTTACCAATACCACTAGAAAGAGAATCGCAAAACAAAGAAAACCAACACAACCAAATGAAACCAATAAACGAATAAAGACACTCTGAAAATAGTTTTCCATATTTATTAAAAATATTTCGACTTTACCTAGTTAAACTTTAATGTTAAATAAAATGGTTCGGTAATGGTTGGTGACATATAGACTAAAATTTTTTTTTGAGCAAGTTTGAAATCGAATTATTACTGATAAATAATTCTAAATATTATTCCTTTTTCGATCATCAATAAATATTGTTCGGGATAATCACCGAACAATAATAAACATGTCAGCATAATTGCGACATCGCGCGCTATGCCCTGAATATTTTATGTATTACCTAAGTAAAACAGTCAGTACGCTTTCGGCCAGCATATCGGGCGCGACTCAACCTCATCTCATTCACCTCATTAGTTTTAATAGTTATCCCAGTTAAGTTACTGAATTATACCTATCTTTATAATCTTTAATCCTAGTTTATATTTATCTCACCCCAACCCCGAACATTGGTCCTTCGAGCCGTCGGAGCGGGATCATTACGCGCGCATCTACTAACTGTGCTGTGTGAGTGTCTCGCTTGGAATTTATTACCAGACCCTGGTAAACAGAACTGATCGGATTTACTTTCCGAAAAGTTCATCATCCTGCTGATCCTGATTGAACCTGGTTTATACGAAAGCATCGCGTCATCTCATTGCGCTGCTACTCCAGGTTTGTTCTTGCAGCCATCGCAAGGACATTTGATCTCCAAAGAAGCCATCAGCACAAGTAAGGTCTCTTTTATATCTTTAAAATGTCGGAAATGGATGACATTTTAGCAACCCAACAACAACTAATCGAAGCCGTAGATAAGCTCTTCACCAATTTCAAGAAGGATGGTGCAGAGCGCAAGACCGCAGAATACTTACGTCGTCGATTAGCTGTATTGGAACAATCCTTTACAGAGTTCCATAATAATCACATGACTTTGATATCTTTTGGTGATCAATCTCATACATATTTCAGTACTGACCAATACGATCAAATGAAGGAGAAATATAACAACATTAAGACTATTATACAAAGCTATAACCCTCTCGCAAACAGACCGCAAACCCCGGAATTGAAACCTCCTTCGTTCCAACCTACTGCGGAATCTCAAACCTCGAACCTCGCATCCCACGCTGCTTCTAAAACCCCTGCTCTTGAAGAGAGTAAAGCTGAAACTCTCTTCAAAAAGCAAGCTACCAATTTTAAGGCTTTCTTGAGAACTTCTTCCAATATCAACCTTGATCTCGTCACG
Source organism: Anorthoa munda (assembly GCA_945859665.1). Lineage (NCBI taxonomy): Eukaryota > Metazoa > Arthropoda > Insecta > Lepidoptera > Noctuidae > Anorthoa > Anorthoa munda. The sequence goes on along the minus strand of OX243900.1, from coordinate 3,986,205 downwards.
GAAAAATGGGAATTTGAAGATATCCTGAAGACTATACAATCCCGTTGGGCGGCTATTGACTCGCTTCATTGGGAGCTGGACAACGAGTATGGCGGATCAAACCCCAAATACGAAGAGCAATTCACCCATTACGAGGAGTATTATAACAAAATAAAGAAAGACATCAATAAGAAAATGTGGTCCGTTGCGCATATTGAAAAATCTACTCCCAAAATGGAGATAGTCACCTTTGATGGAAACTACAATAAGTGGATTTCGTTCAAAGACCTTTTTACCGAAGCAGTGCACAACAACCCCTCTTTGTCAAATGCACAAAAGATGCAGTTTCTAAAGAGTAAGATCAAAGGTGAGCCCGAAAAATTGATCCAACATCTCCAAATAAGCTCCAACAATTATCCCGTATGCTGGAATATCCTCAATCATCGTTATAATAATAAACGACTGATCTTTACATCTTATCTTAACAATCTCATGAATATCCCCGCAAACCAGCATCAATCATCAAATCATATAAAACGCATTCACGACACTACATATGAGAGCGTGAATGCTATCAGGAATCTGGGAGTCGATGTGTCTTCCTGGGACCCATTCCTGGTATGTTTATTGTCTCAAAAATTGGATGCAGATACATACGAGGATTACCTACAAGCCTTAAAAGCCCCGCGAGAGTTGCCCGTCTTGGAAGATTTCCTTAATTTTTTGGAAACTAAATTTATGATGCTGGAAACTTCACGTAAGAAGATTGAGAATTCCACGCAGAAATCACCCCCATCGCAATCCAACAACAATAATAAACCATCATTTTCAAAGGGGTCCAATTACAAACGAAATTATAATAATCCTATAAAGAATTACTCAACAAACCAAGTTTCGCAATCGTCAAAGTCCAAACGCAAAATTAACTATCGCAAGCAATGCCCTATTTGCGACTCCAATGATCATCGAATTCATGCATGTCTAAAGTTATTGGAATTGCAACCTAATGAACGAAAAAATGCTATTGATAACTTGAAACTTTGCATCAATTGTTTACATTATCACGAAGGCAAAAAATGCCTTTCCGAAATAAGGTGCAAAGAATGCAATAAGGAACACAATACCATTTTGCATGAATCTTTTACGTCACATCGATCAGGGTCAAATGCAGCCACGATTACGAAATCGCCTTCTCAGCAGCAAGAAACTAACACAGTTGCATCGCTTCGTAGAGAACCCTCAGAAATATTGCTTGCCACAGCAATAATTAACGTACAAGCAGTGGACGGATCTTACCATAAAATGAGAGTTCTTTTAGATCAAGGGTCACAGACATCCATTATTAGGGAAAGCGCAGCTCAGTTGTTAAGACTACCGCGACGGAAATGTAACGGCTATATCTCTGGAATAGGCAATAAGGAAAACAACTGCAAGGGCATGATTACCATCAAATGTTCGTCGCTGGTTAGCGATTTCACCTTTGAAACGGACGTTTATATAATGAATAGACTCATAAATAACTTACCCAGCTGTACCTTGCCTAAGCCAGACTGGCCTACTCTGAACCAAATAACTCTTGCAGATCCCGAATTTTACAAAAGTAGGCCTATTGATATCTTATTTGGGGCAGATATCTATTCCACTATCCTTATGGACGGTATCTGTCGATCAGAAGGTGTGTTGCCCATTGCCCAACAAACCCAGTTGGGATGGATCTTAAGCGGCAACTACAAAACGTACCATTGCAATGTGACCCTAAATAATATCGAAGATATGCAGCAATTTTGGGAAGTGGAGGACATACATGAACCTCTAGCAATATCAGAAGAAGATCAAAATTGCATCGAATTTTACCAAACTTCGACCTCCAGACGGGCAGATGGAAGCTACGTCGTTAAAATACCCTTCAAAGAAGATTTTGAGAACAATTTAGGCGAGTCGAAAACAAAATCGATTGCTCAATTTTTCCAAATAGAGCGGAAATTAAGTAAGCAACCAGCTCTGGCATGTGACTATAAAATGTTTATTTCTGAATACTTAGAGCTCGGACATATGACACCCGTTGCGCCACACGTACAGCCGGACTGCTACTTGTCGCACCATTGCGTCCAACGATCTGAGTCATCAACTACCAAATTGCGTGTTGTCTTTAATGCCTCGGCAAAAACCTCGAGCGGATACAGCCTCAATGATCTCATGTGCCGAGGACCCAATTTACAACAAGACCTTCAGAGCCTTATCTTAAAATGGAGACAATTTAGATACGCTTTTACAGCAGATATAGAAAAAATGTTTCGCAAAATCTGGCTACATCCCGATGACCAGAAATATCAGAAAATTATCTGGCGAAACCATCAATCTCAACCTTTAAAAGAATACCAGTTAGCGACAGTTACCTATGGCACTAAAGCCGCACCATTTTTGGCCATGATGACACTGAAGCAACTGGCCATCGATGAAAGGCCAAACTATCCACAAAGTTGCGCTCCTGACATCTTAGAACACTCGTTTTACATGGATGATCTCATGCATGGTGAACACTCAGCGACAGCAGCTAAACAGCTCAAAGCAGAGATGATCAGCCTCCTCAAATCAGGCGGATTTAATCTCAGAAAATGGCGATCAAACTTGCCGGAATTAATAGATAGTTCAGATGCACTTCAAAAGGAAGACTTTGACTTTAAGCAACCGGAATCAACCAAAACATTAGGTCTTCGGTGGGAACCCAAAAATGATCAATTCATTTTTCATCCTATAGAATTTATCTCCAGAAACATCCTTACAAAAAGACAATTCCTATCTCAAATATCTAAAATTTTTGACCCCTTGGGCTGGTTAGTACCAGTCACAATAAAACTTAAGATCTTGTTCCAAGAATTATGGAAATCTGACCTGGGTTGGGACAACCCTGTCCCTCAAGAAATCGCGTCAGAGTGGAATACTATTAAAGCCGATCTATCTCATATATCTCGATTTAAAATACCACGTTGGATTCAAACCCAGGCAAAGGATATCATCGAACTCCATGGCTTTTGCGACGCTAGCACAAAAGCATACGCATGCGTCGTGTATTGCAAAATACAGAGAGAAAATGAAACTCATGTGACCCTTATTGCAGGGAAATCAAAAGTAATACCGCTGAAAAAACCACAATCGATACCGCGTCTGGAACTCAGCGGCGCTCTCTTGTTGTCAAAACTTATGAGAAAAATCATCTCATCCCTATCGAGCTACAAGGTGCATGTTTATGGTTGGATTGATTCAACGGCTGTTCTAGGTTGGTTAAGTGGTGAACCGGAGAAATGGAAACCCTTTGTTGCGAATCGAGTGAGGCTAATTACTGAAATAATCCCTAAAGATAACTGGAGTTACGTAAAATCCAAAGAAAACCCCGCAGATTGCGCAAGCCGCGGTTTACCTGCTGCTCAATTAGCCTATTATTCACTGTGGTGGCAAGGGCCCGACTGGTTACCACAATATAAGCCTACAGAATCTCATAATATGCCGATTTATACGAGCATTACAAACGCAGAACTCAGAAAGAAAGAGGCAGTAAATACGGTCATTTTTAACCCCGAAAATTCAATAATCAATCAACTATTACCAAAATATAGCACTTTAAGGAAAGTTACCCGAGTATTAGCTTACATCAACAAGTTCATCGACATTGTTGCTTACAAGAAAAAACGCACAAGTTTTCTTACTCTGCAAAATATAAAGACAGCAAGAGAAATGGTAATTAAGCACGTCCAAAACGAATATTTCTACGAAGAAATATCACGGCTGAAAAGGAATGAACCACTAAATAAGAAAAGCCAGATTCTTAATCTCAATCCCATACTAGACAATAATCAAATGCTCCGTGTCGGTGGCAGACTTAAACATTCGAATCTTGATCCAGAAATGAAGCATCCTATCATAATCCCGAATCAATCGAAACTAGCAGATCTAATCATAGATGAATCCCACGAACTTGTATTTCATGGTGGAGTAAAAATGACTACTGGATTTATAAGACACAAATACTGGATTCTTGGTGGAAATAGAGCCACAAAGAAACGAATAAGAATGTGTGTCAAATGTAAAAGAAACAATCCAATACTACAACATCAAATCATGGGTGACCTACCTCCAGCACGATTGATTCCTAACAGACCTTTTTACCACACAGGAATAGATTACACCGGACACATCCTTATTAAGGCCAACAAAGGCCGTGGCATTAAAACCAGTAAAGGATATGTCGCAGTTTTTGTTTGTATGGTGACCAAAGCCATACATTTAGAAATTGTCTCAGATCTCACAGCGTCAGCATTTATTGCCGCGCTTCGTCGAATGTCGGCTAGAAGGGGAGTTCCAGGGCACATCTATAGTGATCAAGGAACCAACTTCATAGGAGCCAACAAAATTTTAAAACAAGAGCTTGCCGAAATCTCCTATATCTTGTCGGACCAAGAAGTAACCTCGACAATCGCTGAAATGAATATTGAGTGGCACTTTAACGCTCCATCATGGCCATCTGCTGGCGGACTCTGGGAAGCTGCAGTGAAGAGCCTAAAACATCATCTCAAGCGGGTCGTGGGTGAGCAAAAATTAACCTACGAGGAATATATTACCCTACTAACCCAACTCGAGGCTTGTTTGAACTCCAGACCACTGTGCCCTCTGACAGAAGACCCTGAGGATTTGGATTTTTTGACCCCGGCGCACTTCTTAGCAAGTGGCCCCAACTTAACGATTTTCGAAACAGAGCATGACCTCAGAACACGGTGGCACTTGACGCAAAAAATCTATCAAGATATATGGGATAAGTGGAAGACTGACTACCTCTCGCAGCTTTCTACGAGAGTCAAATGGCGACAGCAACAAAGGAATCTCAATCTTAATGACATCGTCATTATAAAGGACGACAACCTTCCACCAGGAAAATGGAGTCTAGGTCGCGTAATAGCGCTGCATCCTGGAAGTGACGGACACATAAGGGTCGTCACACTTAAAACCAAAAATGGGGTCTTAAAACGCCCAGTTGTAAAACTGTCCTTACTGCCAACAAATAAAAATGATCAAGATCCAAATGGCCCAAAGGTTGATAATAAACTGCCAGCGGCGAAGAAAAAACGTCCTATCTCATTTTCAGCAATGGTTTTATCTTTGACATTATTTATGCTGACACTAATAAACACCACTCAAGCATCCTATAACTTCACCCCGCTGACAAACAATAGTGTATACTTTGACAAAGTATCTAATATGCACTTAATTAGAGATGATTGGCATTTAATAGTCTATTATGACACAAATCCATATCAAGAAGGAATGGCGGCACTAACAAAGTATATCAAGTACCTTGAAACCTTATGCTCAACGATTAGAACACAAACACCTTGCGACGGCGTCATGTTACAACTCGAGCACGAGTTCGAAGAAATCAAACATTATGATAATATTGTCATGATAAATGACTCGCTTATGACTAATAAGAAACGTCGGCGACGCGGCTTGCTAGACGGGGTAGGCTACGTTGCAAATAGTTTATTCGGAGTGTTGGACCAACGATTTGCAGAAAAATATGAGAAGGATATTGACCTTTTAAAGCATAATGAAAACCACTTATACAACCTCTGGAAAAACCAAACGTCGGTCGTAGAAGCTGAATTTAATTTAATGAAAAGGATTGAGAATACTATAAACAAACATCACAAAATAATAAATCAAAGGCTTAATTCTCTCCAAGATTCTTATAAAAATCTCGCTCAGCAAGTGCAAAACATAACCATCGTCACTGACTTCATAACCTCGACTTTCACTGCCAACAACTTGTTGTATACCCTTCGACGAATCCAGGACTCAATTTTAGATACAGTAACTGATATTTATAGTGGAAAATTAGATTTTCACTTGATATCGCCGAAACAACTCAGATCTGAGCTAAACATAATATCAGCACAAATATCTGGAGACTTGGTAGTTCCTGTCGACAACTTTAATCTTAAAGATCTGTACAGCTTGCTCAAAGTAAGAGCCAAATACTCTGGCAAATACCTAATAATAGAAATAAAAATACCCCTGATTGAAAGAGATATTTACGAGGTATTTAATCTTATCCCGGTTCCACGCATTGTGAAAGATAACAGGATGATGAAGGTCGAAACTATCTCTGAATTAGCAGCCATCAACATGAGAAAGGATTCTTATTTAACTATCACAGACACGGATCTGCAGTCATGCGTATTACAAAACCCTGTGACTATTCTGTGTCATATCAGAAAGCCTATTCACCACATGAAAGATGATCATAGTCTATGCGAGACGATCCCAGGCACAAGAACTTGTAAAACTAAAACTACCCCGTGCAAGGATGACTGGAGAGAGTTAACATCAGAAAACAAGTATTATTATTTATGCTGCAATGAATGTAACGTCAAACTTCTATGTGAAAATCAAGTTGAAGCAGTTAGGTTATCAGATGCTGGTCTGTTGCGTGTTGGGGAAGGCTGTCTAGTAAAAACAGAAAATTTTATGGTGTACTCAAACAAAAGATTGTCTAGTAAAATTAGTACGACGAGAAATATTATCTCACCTGAAATATCACCAATTAATCACATAATAAATATCACTATGCCAGAAATCTCATATGAGCATAATCCCAATAACTCAGATGACCTCAGGCAATTTGAAGCCATTAAGAGAAGTCTTGAGATCATGAAGCAGAGTGAACCTTTGAGCACTAATATCTCCTACCACGACGTCCACCAGTATACCGCTATATATCTCATCATATTGGGCATCTTGTTATTGGTGGCAGCTTACTGTTTTAAACGTTGGCGTCAAAGGCAACGTAAAGGAAATCGCTCCACTTCTGCAGCAGAGCGGTCTACAGCCCCTGCGGCAACTGCGGTGCCATCTCCACACACCGTTGCTGATAGTGTTGTGATTGAGTGTAGTGAAATTAGGGAAAATGGGCAATCTAGTAGTAAACCAGTGAAAAGTGATCCTAAGCGACTAGCGCTATCTAGTGAGTGCTTACAAAAAAAAGGAAGATAGAGGTTCTTCACCGATCTTTCGCGTGTTCTCTCTTCCTGATTTACACTGTAGCGACTCTGTTTAATTTGTAAGGTTACCTTAATCTCACCTACTAACATAACTCACCCTACATAACTATTTTAGTATTAGTTGAACATTGTTTTCACCTTGTTAGTATTAATTTCATTACCCATGTAACTATACCTACCTACTAACCTCATCCTTTTCTCCCTCGGGAGCATGTTCGGGATAATCACCGAACAATAATAAACATGTCAGCATAATTGCGACATCGCGCGCTATGCCCTGAATATTTTATGTATTACCTAAGTAAAACAGTCAGTACGCTTTCGGCCAGCATATCGGGCGCGACTCAACCTCATCTCATTCACCTCATTAGTTTTAATAGTTATCCCAGTTAAGTTACTGAATTATACCTATCTTTATAATCTTTAATCCTAGTTTATATTTATCTCACCCCAACCCCGAACAAATATGGAAAGACTGTTTGAAGCTAAAAAAAGACACGACACAAAAACCAAAACAAAATGAAACATCAAAAACCCAAAACAGGCTAGTATCCGTGTTTCATACATAAAGGTGAAGCCACGCTGCTGGTTGTTGTGCGGCGTGGCGGCCAGCGGGCGGGTGAGCGCGCGGCACAGCGCCCGCGACGCGTCCAGCTGCGCGGCCGCCCAGCGCGTGCCCACCGCGTGCACGCCGCTCTCCACGCGCGCGCCCGCGCCGCCCGCGCCGCCCGCGCACTCGCGCATCAAGTGTACGCTCACCTCGCGCAGGTTCTGTATGTGTCCGGCCGCGTGATGGGCGAGTTATGTGTTATTTGCATGCTTTAGATAGGTATAATGTTAGAGCACAGATAATATAATACTAGCATACAAATGCCTCAACCCATAGACAGAAACGGTGCTGATGTAACTAGCGTTTTTCGACGGTCACGATGGCCTATTGACTAAAAGTTAATCGACCGCGTTCGTTTCCGTCCCACGGCGATAGATGGTGTTAGCAGTGACTTGCAAGTAAAAGGGTTTACTCGGTTCGTGAATATCTTTTTCTTTAAATACAATGACGGTTCGTTTTAATGTATTACAGGTCCATTGTACCAAAATGTGTTATAATACAAATTCAAAAAATCCGAGTGGAAAACCTCGAAAATTTAATACATCGCCATCTATTGGAATGGATATTGAATGACCCGTTCAAATAATCTTTAAAATGTGAATAAAGAGTACCCAATATTCCGTAATTTTGTGCTTAGGAGAGTTGATTAAACAAGAACATAAAAAACTATGGTCAATTCTAGAAAATCTTAATTTTACACCAAATTCAATAACAAATCGACGCATATCACGCCACCTAGTGAGATTTATTTAAACCTAATTTTCTTTTTTTGTGTTATGTCCCCGTGGTTAGAGACAACTTTTGCCGTGCGAAGATTCTATCCAGCCATTTTATCTATTATGAAACTCAATGTAGATAGTCAAAAGTTGTAGGTATATTATACATACATAGCCGAGTGTATGTTCTAAGTTAAGTATTCATCATCTGCCTAGCCTTTTTCCCAATTATTGTTGGGGTCGGCTTCCAGTCTTACCGAATTCAGCTGAGTATCAGTGTTTTACATGGAGCGACTGCCTATCTGACCTCCACAACCCAGTAACTGGGTAACTCGATACCCCTTGGCAAGACTGGTGTCAGATCATCCCGTAACGACTGTCAAAGATCTTCAAATGACAGCCGGGACCAAAGACTTAACGTGCTTTCCGAGGCACGGAGGAAACTCGGTATGTTAAAATGGTCACCCATCCACGGACCGACCTCGTCAAGCGTTGCTTAACCTTGAAGATCGACCCGTGCGGCTGTTATTATTTAGCCACGAGCTCCTCCTTAAGTTAAGTATTACCGAAGTGAAACTTCTTAGGCGGTGATTCGAAGGACCAAAATTGAGATTGTAATTTTAAGGACGCGTCACATTTAGGCACATCGTTACATGGGAGACTCAAGAGAGACATATTCAATGTGTCCGATTTTGTTGTAATAAAACTTTAAGGCAACTTTACAATTAATTTTATAAATTAAAACACTCCACATAAGGGGTTCAATCCCCAAACTTACAAAAATAGAGCAATTTTTGTATCTGACTTACTTATGACGATATCCACATAGTCTGACTACCATAACTTTGGATGCAGATGTGCACATTTAATGTTATTTTTACGGCCATAGCATAGCGAATCTAAAAAAAATATTCAATTGACTCATAAAAGATAAGTTATTTTTGTATTGAACCATAAATGTCAATTTTTAAAATAAATTTCACAAACTTTTATTGCATTTCCTAAAATTGGACACATTGTATAACTGGAAAGAGTTACTCTCATACAAAATCTCTCTTAATTTGTATTTTTAGAGTTCCGTACCCGAAGGGTCCAAATGGGCCCTATTGCTGTCAATCAGGTGTCCATCTGTCTGTCCGTCTTCCGTCATGCAGAATTTACAGCGAAACGGTTGGAGCTGCAGTCTTCAAATTTTAAATGTTTTATAGAGACAAAGCGGCCCCATTCGTGATGGAAAAAAAAATGATGTTCTAACTTCCCATTGACCTATGAACTTCAAATTTGGTGATAATGCTTATTATTACGTATATTTTACTAAACAAATACCAATATATTGATAAATCAGATTTCTTCTTTGTAATTCCCTCTTTTTTCCTATTACAATCAACTTGATTTTGCGGTTTGGTACTGAACCCTAAATGTGCGAAGTCCGACACGCACTTGACCGTTTTTTTAAGAAATTTCACTTAGATCACGTGTACGATGCTACACACACATTTTTTTCATGCTTTATGTTAGAAATTAATTCAGGCATGCATTTGCAATAATATAATGTTTTAACATTTCTATCAGTAATTTAGTAGTTAGTAGGAATTACGTTAATCAAGATGCACCATAGCTTCAACTTACCGCAGCAATGACGTGCTCCTGCTTGCTGGCGGTGCACACGTCCAGCTCGAAGAAGGGCAGCAGGTCCTGCGCGCTGCCGATAGACGAGCGGCGCTGCGGCGCGCTGAGCTGCGGCGGCGCCGCGCCTGCGCCCGGCGACAGCGGCGTGCTGCAGCGGGACAGCGCCTCGGGCTAACGGCCAAGCACGACGGACAATATTATATCCCAGGACCCTCATTGTGTTTTAATCCCACAAAAACGGCTGGCGACGCTTAGGGGAGGCCTAGGTCCAGAAGAACGCATTTGGATAAAATTTTACACTTTTTTATAACCTGGATTAAGACAGGATAGTTTCCAATCCGGTATAATGTTCCTTTGGGATAATAAAACACTTTTCACGCGGGCAGAAACAAGTAGTACAAAATCTTTGAAGTTCGTCCAGCAAAGTAAGTTCTGTAAAATTACAATCAATGATCGTAATTTGAGCTTTTCAACGGAAATCCACCGGAATCTAGAAAAATGCATAATTATGCCATATATAGCTGTAAAGACTGTATAGAAAAAGTTAGCCGAGGCATTGGAAATGTATTCTTTCATTGGTAAGTTTATTTTTAAATTGTGTGTGAAAAAGTGGCACGCTTGGTTTTCATACAGATGGAGGGACTTGCGTTATCTAGTTAGATTTATGTCTGTGGCTCATTTACATTAGGTTGTTTTGACCGATTCAGTTGTAGCCCGTATTCGGTCACCGACTAGTGTAAATGGGTTTTCGGTTAGTCGTATTCGACCTCAGCCCGTATTTGGTCACCGACTAGTGTAAACATATTTTCGGTTAGCCGTATTCAGCCGTAGAGCGACCGAACACGGTTGACTTGTTTAAAATAAATAAATAAAATTTCCTTGGCGAAACACAATATGTCTGTCCATGACGATGCTTTCGACACAAGTGTACCCAGTTCGGCTGAATGCGGTCGCCGAATCCGGTAAACCGACAACTTAAACGAATACTTAATGTAAACAGCCCAATTCGGTTAACCAATCCGGTACAACCGAAAGCGGTTGCCGTATACGGTAGCCGACCTAATGTAAGCGCGCCATTAGTGGTCTTTGTAAAGAAATTGGTTAGATACGAATTAAAACATATTATTTCTTGATAGCCGTATTTTATCGAATTACATATATCCAGTCCACAACGGTAACCAAGCAACACGTATTTAGTCTATTCCAAAATTCACCGATGAAAGTAAATTCTGCCAACAAGCAGTGCAGCGGAGCGAGCATGGGCGTACCCAAGACATTTGTGACAAGACATGATAAATTATGTCATGTCTTACAATTTGTCTTAAATGCTAGCCGGGTCAAACATGTGACTTATTTTAAAGGCGCGACATGCCTTTCTTGTTGCTTCCCGGCGAGCTCGGCCTACTGTGACATGGCTTGAGTCACACATTTTACAGAAAGTAAGAAGAATATGGAATATAAGAAAATAATATAAAAATAGGAATAACAATAAAAAATAACAATTATAAAAAAGTATTAAATAGAATTAATTAATAATCCTGTAACATTTCAATTAATTAATAAGCATTGATCACCACACACAAAATAAATTTATTGCCATTTGGTGCAGTAATTAGAAGGAAAATATTTTATTTTTCAACTATAAAATTTTATCACCACCTCCGAACGAAAGTGATACATTTTTCTTAATCATCTGTCAAAATGTGAAATTTGTGACAAAATGGGTGCGCCCGTATTAGCAACTTAGACCCGATGAGTCCCAAATAAACGTCAGGAAATTTTCTCACGCCGCCGCCGGTACTAATAATTAAGACAAAATGGCTTTATCGCCCAAACTGTGATAAAAAGTGTGACTTAGGCCACGTCACAGTAGGCCGTGCTCGCCGAGCTGATGTATTCTGGTATAGTAGTCACAGCGGATCTTTGTGTCTCTGAAGTTGGCTCTGCGAACTATTGTGCAAGAAACAGTTTGTCATCGAGTATACTGCATAGAGTAAGCGAGATAGGAAGATGCGACAAACGTAAGCGAGTGAAAGGAAATAATATCTTCTACTTCAACATTGACACAAAAATAGCAACTACGCAGGGTCTTGCAGCCAACTTCAGGGACACAAAGATCCGCTGTGATTACTATATTAAATTAAGGATACCTGACGCGAGCGAAATCACAGACACATTAACCACATCAGCTGTCTCTAAAAGTTGTTTTTTCCCTCAAGTAAGACAGGATAGGTTTAAAATCTATATATATAAAAGAAAGTCGTGTTAGTTACACTATTTATAACACAAGAACGGCTGAACCGATTTGGATGAAAATTGGTAGGGAGGTAGCTAAGAACCAGGAGAAGGGCATAGGATAAGGCTTGTTCGGGAGGCTGGAAATAGTCAAATCTGCGCGCGAGACGATTCGTGATGACTCTTGAAAACAGCTTGTAGACATGGCTAAGAAGTGTGATGGGCCTATAGTTCTTCAGTAAGGCATTGTCACCCTTCTTGAAGAAGAGTACCACCACACCCCTGCACCATGCCTGTGGCGTTTTCCCTTCGAGTATGACGGAATCAAACAGCTTCTGAAGGGCCTTAAGTATGGGTTTTCCACCCGCCTTCAGGAGTTCGGCCATAATTCCGTCGTCCTTGTTGTTCTTAAGCTGTTTCAGAGCCATCCTAATCTCATACAGGCTGACGTCCGGAATGTCTTCGGTATAGTGTCGGGTCAATCTAGCTCTAGGGTCTTTCGCTAGATTCGCGACGGGTTTACTGGTTGACGTGTACAGCTGCCCATAGAATCTCTCGATCTCCCTCAGAAGCTCTGGTTTGGCGGAAACGATCCTGCCATCATCGGTCTTCAGTTTCGTGAGCTGGCTCTGCCCAATAGATAGATCTCTTCAAAGAACTTGGAGCCCTTATTCCGCTCAATCGCGTCTTTAATACGCTCAGTATTACCGGGTCAGCTAGTAATTAATAATATAAACATACCTGGTAACAATGCAAGCTAACCCGCAGCTTGTCTATGACCGCCTGTGGCTGCAGCCTCTTCTGCGTGTGGTCGTTGAGCGCGACCCACAGGCGCGTCCACACGTCCTCCGCGAACTGACACACGCGCTGCCGAGGAGCCAGCACCACCACCGAGCTGTTCCACAGCTTCTCCTGGCTCACTGATACGCACATGTCACGAACCTATAACACGAAGATGATAAGATGACTCCGTTGGACAGCATACGGCCAGTTGCTCGGTATCTTCTCGTCTAACAAGGGCGTCGCCAGCCAAGCAAGTTGATATGGAGAATGAGAAAAGTAGAATTGTAGGTAAAGTCGAGAGCACATGAAGCTTTTCACTTGTAGTACGAGCCTTACATATACAGTGATTGTAATAATATCGGTACAGAGTCCAACGTGTAAAGCTACGAAACTCACACTCGTACACGTTGTGCACGGAAGAGCGTTCAAAATTTTCAACGCTTTACCGTGTCGGGAAAGAACGTATTTGCCTATTTTAGGATATCAACGACGATTCGATCTGTTGGGTTTGGTTTATATATATTCGTTCGAGTTTCGACGTACGGGAATGATCAATCAAGCAAGTCAAGTCAAAGACTTGGGACTGTGATGGTTGCTTTACATTTGGCAACTTTTTTAGAATCTCTAGGGGGGGCAACTGCCCCTCCCTGCCCTCTTGGCGACTCCCTTGTCATGTAACATACTAGTATCTCAAGAGGAAAGTCTATGACCAGTGTGTGTTGCCCAGTTATTACATAAGGGACCGAAACGTGGTCGTTCACAATGGGCCTCATCAAAAAGCTTAAAGTCACCCAAAGGGCAATGCAGAGGGCTATGCTCGAGAGTTTCCTTGCGTGATCGAACCAGAAATTTCTTGCACCAAAAACACTAAATACGTTTAGCGATACACGAATTTAAAACATCGTTTGAAGATGATAGAGGCCTAATTATTCATGGTGCAAGTGCACCTAAAGCCTCATTTAGATACTCGCCGAGTACAGACGAATAGACACGAAAACGAGTATGTAAACACCCTTATCGAGTGTATTCGGTACTCGCCACGAATCTCTCCGCGCCGTGTCGGTTTTTTGATGCGAATAAAACGATTAATTGGATTTATTTTCAACACAACTAAGGAGAGTCATCTCACTTTCTTCTCTTCTGTTACTTCATAAATATACATATTTATATATTATATTCAATATATAAGTAGGTGTATTTTACCTATCTTAGTATGTTAATAACAACTTTTTTTATTGTTTGAACAATGCACCTGTCATGTTATCTCTTCACCACCCTTGGTTGACTGGTAGAGAATGCCTAAGGCATTAAGTCCGCCTTTGTACCTTTTGTGCATGAAGTCTAAATAAATAAATTATTCTTATGTGTTCGGTGTTTAAATATTCGTCATTGTTCAGTTGGCTCGTGAACTTTGTCACGAGCGGTCGTTTCAAGCGGTTTATTTTTTGCGATGGATTCGACTACCGAGAATACTTTAATGTTTACAGAAGTTTACCAGGGACAACCCGTGATATGGGATCCTAAACATCGGTTGCACAAAGGTAAAAAAAAGTCATTAATAATGCTTGGATATACTGAATGACAATTTTTAACCTAGCCACTGCGAAATTAAAGAAAAATAAGGATTCGTTTATGGCGTAGTTTTGTAATAAGTCGATACACATTAAAAATACATAAAGCCGTAGCAGTCAATCGCACGTCATCCATGTGTGAAAGTTCTATGTTCACTGAAAATAGACGAATATATAAACGGGTCTTTACGTGGTCGTATTCGTGCACAAATTATTCGGCGAATTTTTCGCCGAAAATCTAAATGAGGCATAATTAAGGTAAGGTAGAATTCTAATAGCAGTTGGCTATTTGGATTGTGAATCGATTGATCAATCTGGTCGAATTGTGCCCCCGTCCCAAACAATGTGAGTGAGAATCCCCTTCACAGAGAATGTTGTATATCTATTCCCATCTGACAGGCACAACGAGAGCTGTACAGGCTGTCACCTGTCTGACAAAACTGGTGCTTTCAGTCTATTTATAATCTCTCTATTAAATAAAGATAAAAATAAATTGGTCTACGAAAACGTCGAAAGTCATCATCTGCCTAGCCTTTTCCCAACTATATTGGGGTCGACTACCAGTCTTACCTGATTCCGCTGAGTACCAATGTTTTACATGGAGCTACTGCCTATCTGACCTCCACAATCCAGCTACTGGATAACACGGTACCCCTTTGCTAGACTGGTGTCAGATCTCACGCTTCTGACTACCCGTAACGACTGTCAAAGATCTTCAAATGGCAGCCGGGACCAACGGCTTAACGTGCATGCCGAGGCAAAACGTCGAAAGTCTTACACAAAAACATATTTCCTCGTATTTTTGTGAACAGTCAAGAAACTAAATCCCAGGCTGTACCAAAATGCTAAAATTCATACAAAAAGTTCATCAGGTCTCACCTTGACATCAGCAAACTTGAGATGTTGCGTGAAGGGTAACATCTTCATCAAGTTGAGCGCGGACGCGGGCAGCGAGCGGCGCGTGACGGCGTACGTGGTGCCCACGAGGTACTCCTGCATGACGCGCTGGAACGAGCCGAACCCGTCGCGTTGGTTCAGGCACATCCACGATATCAGCTGAAATATTACGTTTATATTGAGATCCCGGTCAATTTTCCTAAAGATTAATTACTGGTGTTTGTATTAAGGTTCACTTTTGCTTGTTAGGGTTTAAGGATAAATAAAATACGTGTTGTTTGTACGCAAGTATATTGACGACTAACTTAATTCTATAATAATAAATGCTTTTAAAGACATGATATATACATAGCTAGGTATGTGGATATATGACTTACATAGCTACAAAGACAATTTTCGATCCAACAATCACACTAATATTATAAAGGTGACATTTTGTGAGTGTGTGAGTATGTGTGTGTTTGTATGTTTGTTACTCTTTCACGCAAAAACTACTGAACGGATATGGATGAAAATTTGGCATAGAGATGGATTACAGTACACATAGAATACTATTTATCCCGGGAATATGTTCTCTTGGGATAATTTTCGGCATTCACGCGAGCGAAGCCGCTTGCAGAAGCTAGTAGGTACAATAAAGATAAAATTTTAATGCCTAGCTCCTTACTAGATTTACGGGATTGTCTTTTCTTATTGCCCGGTGAAGCAGAGGACAAAATTTAAAAAGAAGACTGAAAACGTAGATTAGAAAAATGGAAATCCTGTGTGGGATTCTATTTTTGTCTTTTTGTATAGGACTGATGTTAGATTATTTTTCAAGCGAAAATTTACGTTTTTTTTGGAAATCGTTTATTGTCTTGTTTAAATATCTTCTTATCACACTCACACACAACTCCTCTTGCACACTTCACACGAGTTTTCAAATATTAGGTATGTTTTGTTCTAAGTTTCTGTTGCATTTTTATTTTTGTAAATTTAATAAATTGTAAATCCGTAAATGGCTGTAATAGTAGTACAATAAGTGTGTTAAGGTATTTTATCTACACTCACAACGTAATGTTCCAAATACGAATTAAAAAATATTGTATAAACACGTACTTTATATTCGTGGATAGGTAAAATTTAAAAAAAAAACCATTACAGTTCAACATTTTCCTTCGATTTTCAAACAACTGCATCATAAAATAACTTTTTAATTTTTATAGCACACTTTTACTTTTTAATTTTCTGGCGCGTATGGACTGTAGCAAAGAAGTTCCATTGTCTGTGGATGCGCGCGCTGCGCAATGAGAATCTAAATTGCCCGCCATACCAAATATTTTTCCCTTTAAACTTTTGTTTTATTTCAACTGTATGAGTGAAGATAAAGTAGTGTATGCAACGGCATATAATTAGGTATTAAAACACTCGCGTAATATTATTATCAAATTCGGCTTCGCCTCATTTGATAAACCTACGCTCGTGTTTTAATAACCCCTATTATATGGCCATTGCATAAACTACTATTTAAGAGCTGTGAATTTTGTGATTAATAAATAAATAAATCTTAAAACTCCAACTCTCAAAGAAGTGTGATAAGTATTATGCTACTTAATTAATAAATTAAGCAGATTATAATTTATTAATTAACTATCATAGATTCCTTCTAGATTAAAAATAACTTCCGAAAAACAGATTATATCCACTTACCTCTTCAGCCAAATCCATATTCCCGTCATGCTGAATCAAATAATGCAAAATTGCCAGCTTATTCTCAACGACCGTGTTACTTTTGAAGGTGGCCGTCAGGTCTTTATCTGGTACATTCATGGTGACGACATCGAGAGTATTCAAGTCCACCATGGCATGGGCTCCCCAGCCGAGCACTGGGGCCAGGCTGGGCCCACTGTCACACTCGTCCATGGGTATCACGATGTGACAGCATGGTTCGTGGTACAGACTGATGTCAATCATTTGGGTGTAGAGCATCGGAATGTTAACTAAGAGATGATTGTCTGTAAAAGTCAAAATATTCGTTTTATTTTCGGTACTGAAACGTTTTATTTTGTTCGTTTGACAAGCTCTGTTGTTGAATTAATCAAAGAAACAAAATCGAGAGCTTATTTTAAAAAAAACTGGCTGAGTGCGAGTCGGACTCGCGCATGAAGGGTTCCGTACCATTATCGCTAAAATGTCACGTTTGTTGTATGGGAGCCCCATTTAAATATATATTTTTTCTGTTTTTAGTATTAGTTGTTATAGCGGCAACAGAAATACATCATCTGTGAAAATTTCAACTGTGTGTGCCTGGTGACAGACGGACAGACAGACAGATCGCGGAGTCTTAGTAATAGGGTCCCGTTTTTACCCCTTGGGTTCGGAACCCTAAAAAAATGGCAATCTGCTATAATAAAACCTGTTGAATAGTTTGGGAATGGCATTACATGTAAATTAGATAAGACTGCGGGATGGACGACATAATTAACGAAAATTTCATTATAACCAATAAATTTATGCCACTAGTGACACTTCATGTGAATAGGTTGCCAAGACAAGCTCTTAATCAGATCTCAAGTGGAGCCAAGCCCCATAACTCTAGAAGGAATAACTCTACCAGCCTATCTCTTTAAACTCTACATCTTGGTAAAATTAATTTAAAACACTCAACAATCAAAAAACTCCACAGCTTAAGAAGAGAACTAAACAAGAAGAAAATCATGCTATGCAGTCGGAGGATACATATTCGCGAGCTGGCTGAAACTTTTTTTTTTCGAATTAGGTACATTTAAACATATAAGTGTCATATATTTTTGAAATCACCTCTTGAAACCCTCTATTTTGATACCTCACACAATGGGTTTGGAAGAAAAAAAAATTGGGCTCCCACGCCCCCCACAATATGGCACCCAAAATCCGCCATATTCTATTTTCTAATTTTAATGTAGCCAATGACACTCGCAAGGTTAATACAAAACAATTGACGTAAGAATCGTCAAAATCAGCAAACACGTTTGGTCCTTAGAACGCCACATAGAAAAAAACAGACATACATACATAGACTGTTAAAACACATTACCCTCCTTCGGCAGTCTGGTAAAAAGTATGGCTTGACCGTGAAATGTTTTTTATGTTCGTGGAACTATTGCATGGCACAATATTAAATACCAGACCATTAACTAAGTCCATGGAAGTGACTGTGCAAGTTATTAAACGGACACCACTGCACTGCAAATCCAATTTCCCCTCAAATAAATTGAAATTTTGCCCTTAAAAATAACGATTGATAAATCTAGGTTCTTACCAGCGTAAAGAGTGTAGGAAGGTCTCAAAGACTTAGCCAGCGACCACGGCAGATCAGGCACCACGCTGTGCACCACACAACCGTGCTGCAGTAACGTTATAGAGTAGGCGAAGTTCACGCCAGAATCCTTCAGGTCAGCGCTATCTTCTAGGACCAAGGAGGTGGTAGAGTCATCGAGAGGCTGTGGAGGTAATAATGGTTCTATAGTACTTACAATACAACATGTCTGTATTCCACGATAGGAAGAGCAGAGGGTTATACCGGGCATAAATCGAGATACCGCGGGCTGCAACTGGGAAATTCCAGATGGAAAAACCCAATAACAGTTTGCCATACCCGGGAATCGAACCGAGGACCTCATGGTCAGCAGTAGCGTTGCCGACTACTAATGGTACCTACGCACTATGCGGTTAACCGGAACGCGTTCAACCCTCCGGCTAACCGCAATCAAAAATAGGTTGCGGCTGCTGCCCGACGGTTGACCGCGTTCCGGTTTACCGCATAGTACGTAGGAGGCCTAAGGTCTCCACCAGATAACAAAAAGAATTAAGTCATTGATCTGACTTCTACCTTACGTAACTTGAAAACATGATTTTTGTTTATTGAGATATTTTAATGATCACATCACATCACATCATCAGCCTATTAATGTTCCCACTGCTGGGACACAGGCCTCCTCTCTGTGAGGGAATGGGCCGTAATCCACCACGCGGGCCCAGTGCGGATTGGTGGATGTCACATGTCTTCGAATTTTTGGTTCTAGGACATGCCGGTTTCCTCACGATGTTTTCCTTCACCGTTTTGAGAGCAGTGGTGATGAAATAATTTACACAAAGTAAACCGCCTGCCTGGGCTCGAACCCACGACCTACAACATGTAAGTCGCGGCCGTAACTACTGAGCCACCACTGCTCTTCAATGATTTTAATGATATTGGTATCAAATTAAAGGTATAGGCGTAAGACCATTTTATCCGTTTAAATCATGTAAATCGGTCCACGCATTTATGAGATATTAACTTATTACTGAATGCCAAGTGAAAGGGTCACGGACGCCCCTTACCGCGATACGTTTGTTTTGATCGTGTTAGCGACACTGCCTTTACATTTTTTTCGTATCGTTTTGAAATGTTGGATTACATTGGTAGACAGGGGTTAACGACTTTTGTTTTTTTGTTATCTTGCGGTGACCATAAACCAGCGAGGCAGTCAGCCTACTATATTATTAGCATTTATTTATTTAGGGACAATATACAAGCCGCAATATACATTGGAGAGTCGATTATCCGGACCTCAGTCATACGGGTTTGTAGTTTAATTAAGAACCATACGCGGGCAACATAGATTATCTTCCTAAAGTCTTCATACATTGAATTATCCGGCTTTCAGAACATCCGAATGACTAACGACAACAATTAGTTCAGTCCATTAGCCAGCAATATTTTTATTGCAGCCCACTGCATTCTCCACATATTAACAACAAACAATAGAAAAGCCATTGATCTCGCGTGGATCCACATCTTAAACACACGAAAGGTTAACGAACAAATATTAGTTAATGAGAGCCACTAAAGCATTAGTAGTTAAATAGTAGTAATTAAATACTAATTATGGTACATCATTAAATTACTAAAGGTAGTTGATAGTGGATAAATAGATAGATGATTAGTTAATTCTAACAACTAACATGATAAATTGATAGTTGATTAGTTAATCATAACAACCACTATGATAAATAGATAGCTGATTAGTTAATCCTAACAGCTAATATGATAAATAGATGTTGATTAGTTAATTCTAACAACTAACATGATAAATAGAAAGTTGATAAGTTAATCCTTACAACTAATATGATAAATAGATAGCTGATTAGTTAATCCTAACAGCTAATATGATAAATAGATAGTTGATTAGTTAATTCTAACAACTAACATGATAAATAGATAGTTGATTAGTTAATCCTAACAACTAATATGATAAATAGATGGCTGATTAGTTAATCCTAACAGCTAATATGATAAATAGATGGTCGATTAGTTAATCCTAATAACTAATATGATAAATAGATAGCTGATTAGTTAATCCTAACAGCTAATATGATAAATAGATAGTTGATTAGTTAATCCTAACAGCTAATATGATAAATAGACAGTTGATTAGTTAATCCTAACTGCTAATATGATAAATGCGAAAGTGACTTTTTTTCTTACGCCTTGACGCCTAAATCGCTGAACAAATTTTAAGAAATTTTGGTACAGAGATAGACGGGACCCCGGCATAGGCTACTTCTTTTTGCACAAAACTGGAGTGATCTGTGTTATACAATGCTTTGATATTGGTTGACCAAGCTGCTGTAAATAAATTATTTGTGACCAAATCCATTCTAATAATACAAAGGCGAATGTAACTGTCTGTCAGTCTGTTTGGTACCTTTTCGCGTCTCAACGGATTTGGCTGAAACTTGGCACAAAGGTAGACCATGACCTGGTTTTAAAGCATAGAATAGGTAATTTTTTATCCCGGGAGCATGTTTCCTTGAGATAATCCGACTTTTACGCAGCCGCTGGTAGAATCTATTAGGTCACGTTTCCAACACAAAATAGACGTTGGGCAAACAAACCAGATACAGATTTCCCACTTACTTTGTAGAGATAATGATGGCAGATACACAAGACTCCTTTCTGGTCGCAGACGATCTGCAGGTCGAGGCTGCAGTCATGCACTCGTAGTGGTATGGGATCGTCCTCGTAAGCCCCGCAAGCGGCGCCCTCGCCTGAGCTCGAGACGTGGGGCAGGCTCAACGGGATGTTTAGCTGAGATACAAAAGAAATGGACGATGTATCAAACGTTTACGTCAAGTTGCACAACCTCTACTTAAGGGCTTTAGAGCCGTAAAACGGATACTTCTAAAGCTTAGTCACAGCTAGGTTAAAAGGTTTGAAAAAAATAAATATTTATTATTGATTCATGCACATTATTTTTGGAAACAAGGTTTTTTTCGTGTAACTAATAGCTTTACTTTAAAAAAATAATTAACAACACTAAATTTTTCGCAATTTTTGGATAGGTACTCCTCCAAACCGACTTGGATGTTTAAAAATATTTTTACACAGAAAAAATTATGGCTGGAATTTCTTCATAACTGAAATAGAAGTCAAATAATATATAAAGCATATGTAAATCAAATAATATTTTGCAAACAAAACTTTTCAAAAGGAGGTTCAATATTGATATTTAGGCTCCGAGCGGGCGCACGGCCAGAACTGCGTTAATATTGGGGCGTATATATCGCCTTAAATTATCTGGACGATCGTTCGAAATCCGATTGCACTTTGTAATTTATCGAATGGATCATTCATCATCTTCATCAATGGATTTTCGATAGAAGGCCCTCACTTGGAGTTCAGTTGGAGTTGGTCTATTCCCAAACCGTAGTCAAAACGTAAAAATAAATAGTACTAAAATTGTGCCAATTTTAGATAGGGTTAGTTTACTTTGTTTGATACTGTGAGGAGTTGTCTAAATCACTGTCATTAGTTGTATACTCAGTAACTGAAATTGATAGTTACGAATAATATAACTATTTTCAAAGTTGAGATGTCGATACAATTATATATGCGGAAGCCAGCCGCCGCTCGCCATTTTATGAAAAATAATCACACCATAGAAAGCATAGTGAGTTAATGACTCTCTTGTTAATTTGCATACGATGGTTAACAATGCGAATACTAAAAGAAACTTTTAAAAGTAAATATCAAAGTGCAATACAATAGTTTTATTAAACTTTGGTTTACTTGCAAATCCCGTTGGCATTCATTCAGGTTTGTCACATTATCGGTTATTTCAAGTGTGCCACGACAGTTATTCTATAAATAGTATTTTGTAAAAAAGAATAAATAGTCGCGTTCGGGCCCACCGACTAACATATTTATGAATGTGTACGAATTTAGACTAGATTGCGCAGAACCGTATTATTTATAGTGAAAGTTGCTAACTACCATTGTGCAACTGAGCACTCGTTACTGAAGTAAATGAACGCTGTTTCAATATTTCTTTGGTATGTTTTGCTAACTGATAATATATGGTGATATTAATGAATCTTTTTTAATTACAATAAATTAATAGATAAGATAGTTGCGTACCTATTGTGGTAGGTATAAATATAAATAAAATTAATTTTGCGAAAAAGAGGTTTGATTTATTTTTGTATTATATTTACATAATATCCTAATGATAGGTTAAAGGTCTATCTACACGGGACGTGCACGGGACGTGGACAGACAGTGCCCCGTCAGGTGCTCAAAAAAATATCGGTGGGAAAATTTTATATGACACCGTTCACACACGTCCGGGCACGGGCCCGGGCACTTCCCGTGCACGGACGTGTGTGAACGAATTCATATAAAATGTGCCCACCGATATTTTTTTGAGCCCCTGACGTGACCCGGCCCTGTCACGTCCCTGATATGTGTGGATAGACCTTAAACCTCATCGGTCATCTGTTAGACCAGAAAATATGAGAAGCTGTAATACGACACAAAAAGGTTAAAAAAGTATGCGACGGCCTAAAAAATAAAATGCGCTAAAAGAAACAAGACATTAAAATGTTTAAAAGATTTCCATGCGATGTGAACCTTGCTTATTATACTCCTCCCCTTCCTACTATTACAAAACGCAAAAGTTTGTGATGATGGAAATAGATAAATGTTTATAACTCTTTCAAAAAAAATACTGAAGGAATTTAGATGCAATTTGGCACACAGGTAGTTTATAACCTGGATTAACACGTTTTTTTCAGGTATTAGGTTTCTTTGGGATATTTATCGAATTCCAGCTCGCGAAGCCACTGGCAAAAGGTAGAGCTATAATTCTTCTTCTTTTTAATCAATAATTTATTTCGGTCCATGGTCCATAATTTGTTAGTAGGTAATACTAGTATTCTTAAGACTATATTATTAAAGTAAGTAGTAGTTTTCGTTTCGACTGTACACTTAATTTTATTGTTTGGGCCCAGTAGGCTGCCCAAATATACTGCAGCGTTAGACGCGCTGTGTTGGGCATTTAGGGTGCAAGTGAATGCATAGTTGGGCCGCTCCAGCAGGTGAGACCACAGATATAAATCTAACTAGATGACGCGATTGTAGGTACTTCGCGTAAAAAAATGGAGTAAAATTACGATCGATGATCGTAATTCGTAATTTGAGCTTTTCATTTAGCATTTTCGGCACCAGAAATCCACCGATATCTAGAAAAATGCCATATTGAGCTGTAAAGACTGTATAGAAAAAGTTGGGCGAGGCATCGGAAATGTTTTCTTTCATTGGTAAGTAAATTGTGTGTGAAAAAGTGGCACGCTTGGTTTTCATACAGATGGAGGGTTTTGCGTTATCTAGTTAGATTTATGTCTGTGGGTGTGCTATAATAAAAATAATAGGTTTAGTATTGAATACATACAACAGTCTCATGCGGCAGGTCGGCGTGAAACTGCAAAGCGGATAGCGTCGGCGTCATTTCCGACGGCGATTTCACCTCCTCACCTTCAGCGAAACTCTGCGTCGGCAGGCGATAGTGGATATAGTACAGCACCTGAACAAAATGTACAATCTTACTAACATTATAAATGCAAAAGTTTGGATGGATGTGTGTATGTTTGTTACTCAATCACTCTAGAATGGCTGAACGGATCAGGATGAAATTTGGCACAGAGATAGATTATAGTTAGGAATAGTAAATTTGATACTTTTTATCACGGTAATATGTTCCGTCGGGATAACATTAGACATAAACGCGGGCGAAGCCGCTGGCAGAAGCTAGTATATTATATAAGTATAGTATTTTTTTAAATTATTATGTATGTAGGTTTGTGAATCAATCCCGCCAGAACGACTGAACGAATCTGATTGCAATTTGGCACAGAGATAGATTATAGTCTGGAATAGCTCATAGGCTACCACCAACCAGACATAAATCCAGAGTCCGGTCTGTTACTGAGAAATTCAAGATCGAAAATCTCATAAAACACTGCCCGATCAGGGAATCGAACCCGGGGCCTCATGCTCACCAGTAGCACATGCTACCACTACACCAATGAGGCACTTCTTCTCTATCACTACATATTATAAAACAAAGTCCCGCCGGGTCTGTACACGATAAACTTGAAAACTAAAGAATGGATTTTCACGCGGTTATCACCAACAGAAAGAGTGAGAAACGAGGAAGGTTTTTACCGGCTGCAAGGAAAGGGTTATGTTTTTCGCGCGTATCTTGTATGTTTGTATGTATGTAATATTCTTTTTATTATTACCTCATATCATTCAAACTACTTGACGTATTTTCATAATTAAAACATCGTTAGATAGGTCTTAACTGCCCAAGTGTTCTTAGATAAGTGCCGTTACAAAAAAAGCAACATGGCGGCGTTTGGGCGCCATATTGTGGGGGATGGAATTTTTTTTTTCTTCCATACCCATCTAGTGGGGTATCAAAATGAAGGGTTTTTAGAGGTGATTACAAAAATATATACCACTTATATGTATCCTCCGACTGCACAGCATGATTTTTTCTTGTTTACAGCTTTTTAGTTCACTTCTGAAGCAGGCGGGTTTTTGATTTTTAAATTCTTTTTTTTTTGTAATTTTTTTTTATTTATTGTTTTGCTATTTATAGGCCTGTGTTTGACCACAATCTCACCGTGGTCAGTGATGATGTGGCCGATGGTGGTAAGCACACAAAGCCTAGAAGGGAACTGGCTCTCAAGTGCTGCTGTCGGAACACACCGGAAGGTGCTTGGCGACAGATTTTCAACTTGAGGGTGGTTGCCAGCCAGGCGGGTACTACAAAGTACCCTACCACCGTGCTATGGTTTCCTCACGATGTTTTCCTTCACCGAAAGCTCAAGCTCATTGTAGGATTCGAACCCGCGACCTTCGTCTCGGTATCCGACGTCACTACCACTGAGCTATCATCGCCTTAAAAATATTTAGCCTTATAATTTGTCAGGGGGTGAAGCCGGCAGGTCGCTAGTCCAAACATATATAAAAGTAACTAAAGTAACAAGAGTGGTATATTTTAGGCACCTGTTTCACCGTCGACCACATCATCACTTACCAACAGGTGAAATAGTGGTCATGCGCGAGCCTATAAAATATATAAAAAAACCGGCCAAGTGCGAGTCGGACTCGTGCAGGGTTCCGTACCGAAAATCACGTTTGTTGTATGGGAGCCCCACGTAAATATTGATTTTATTCTGTTTTAGTATTTTTTATTATAGCGGCAATAGACATACATCATACGTGAAAATTTCAACTGTCTAGCTATCACGATTCATGACGATACAGCCTGGTGACAGACAGACGGATCGTGGAGTCTTACTAATAGGGTCCCGTTTTTACTCTTTGGATACGGAACCCTAAAAAACTAGGTGCGACAAGTACAGACCAGGGAAGACGGAATAGAATAAGGCCCAGTTTTTTGATCCGTAGTTAACTCAACCATTGGTTAAATATGCTAACCTAAATGGTTTCTTATCTCGCTTAAATCCGCTTTTACTTTAATCGTTAGCATCACAAACTTCAATCAATTGTCAAATAAGTTGGAGAGAATTATTTGACCATTTGCTCGACTAACATTTGATGAATAAACGCGTATTATTTTTTTTTTTTTTTATTCATCGATAGGCTCGCGTTTGACCACGATTTCGCCTGATGGTAAGCTATGATGTGGTCGACGGTGATGCACCCTTGCCTAGAAGTAACCTATTCACTCTTGACTTCATCATCAGCCTATTAATGTTCCCACTGCTGGGACACAGGCCTCCTCTCTGTGAGAGGGGATGGGCCGTAATCCACCACGCGGGCCCAGTGCGGGTTGGTGGATGTCACATGTCTTCGAATTTTTAGTTCTAGGACATGCCGGTTTCCTCACGATGTTTTCCTTCACCGTTTTGAGAGCAGTGGTGATGAAATAATTTACACAAAGTAAAGCGCCTGCCTGGGTTCGAACCCACGACCTACAACTTGTAAGTCGCGGCCGATACCACTGGGCCACCACTGCTCTCTACTCTTGACTTAAAGACCGAAAATCGAAATCGAAATTTTAAACCATTGCCTAGCATATTTAACCATTGGTTGAGTTAACTACCGATCAAAAAACTAGGCCTAAGGGGGTATGATTATGATGAATCAGAAGCTGAATGGCACCTGTCGCAGCTTTGATTTCATTCGGGAATAACACCAACAAATATTAAAATAGTCTACACATATTTAATTGTTCGTCAGAGGATTTATTTTGCTTGTATATTTAGTGTAGAGTTTATAAACTCTATCTACACCAATGTAAAGTTAATACGGAACCCTAAAAAAGTGTAGAGCAATATAATGTTTAATGAAAACGTATCAAATATCGACACTGTGAAAATTAAACAGTATCTCTAACTATACATTTTTGTAATTCTAATTTTAAAAGACATAAAATTAGGTATACCTCGTGGTAGGTTAGTGGGTAGGTATACGGCAGTTACGTTACAAATATCTAGGCCCGAACACAGTAATAGCACTTATTTGATAATTTGATCCTCTCCTATTGAATGATGTAGACAATTTCATGGGAGATTCGGAAGTCGCGGTAGCACCGCGGTTGGCGGTATTCGATCGTGACGCGATAGCGTATCGTCCCGAGTTCGAATCCGGGAGTTTGACCACTGCGCTTTTTAATAATTTAGTCCACAACATTTTATCTGCGGTTTAGGTTGAGATAAACAAAAATGTAATTATTGAATTGAAACATATAATGTGCAAATGTGTGTGTGTGTGTACGTATTTAAAATGTATAAACAAATTAGTGCTGAAATGCAGTGCTCAATAAAAGCTAATGAGGCAAGGCTAATTTGTAATTATCAAAGCTTGCACATTCTTTTAATTTTGTCTATAACCTGTTTAGTATTTGCTGTAATAGCACTGTTTGAATTGACTCGAAGTAAAGTTTATAAGTTTGGCTGACTGAGCTAAACACATGAGAATATTCTGTTCTCGAAATCTGTATCAGTTTAGTAAAAGTGCCTAATTACATGATTTTTTGTGAGTTGTTACTTATTGATAACTTTCTTCCATCAGGTAAGATAGTGGTCAAGCGTAAGCCTATAGGTATAGATAATAAAAAATATATTTTAGTAGTATTTGTATTTATTACTCTGGAAATTAATTTGAACAAGCAAAAAGTTTAAAAACTGTAACCCGACTACGGTATTTTTTTAACCTGTTACCCAGGCTATAAAAACGAATCAATTGACACCTTATTCATCAAAATCGGATGAATAGTTTAGGAGCTACGGAAGAACATACATAAATACAAACATACATAGACTGCTGAAATCTTAACCTTCCTTTTGGCTTCGCCATAGTCGGGTAAAAAGGGCAGAGAAAGGCCTTTTTTGCCTAGATTTCTTAGTTATTTTGTAAGACGGAATGACTTTAGATTGCTTAATTGGCTTACCTGATTGACACAGTCCCACTGTGCCCATGAAAACACTTTGACAATCTTCTCAGGTTCAGGGTAAATGCCATCGAAGCCCCACTTGTCAGTGCCATCGTCACATTCATTGAGGAACATAGGAGTGCGGTAGATTTTTATGCCTACAAGTTTGCAAAGGTTAGGTACTTGCTTGTATTTTTATTTAGATTTCATTTTTATTAACCTAGTGACATCTTGGCCTACTGCCAGAGTTGGCACTGGATAAAATACTATGATGTTTTATTAGAAAGGTAGTTGTTATTTGGTTTATTTGTAAAATAACTAGTGTCGGGTTTAATACTGGGTGCCAATAAAAACCAATGTAAATATCAGGTGCGTTATTTTACCCGTTATGAAGTTTAGTTGCCTCTTAAAACACCTTTTTGGGCTGGTGTTACAAGAAAGACAGACAAACAAGTGTATGATCTAGCAAAATTCTTTATACTTACACTCCAAATGTTTGAAAAGCAAGAATCTATCATTCCTTATTCCGGGACTGTATTTAGTGCTTTTCCCATAGACATACTGAACCATGATTTGTTTAGGAGAAGGCCCCTCCACTGGCTCAGGGGTCCTATCACTCTCAGGCATCAAGCATATCAAATAAGGACAATACAATGGATCCTTAACTTCACTATCTTCACTTGTAAGACTCTTTACAATGTATACCAATAAAGTGTGTGTAGCATTCACAGATGCTTGTATAATATTCAACTTTTCGTCAAATGTGTGAAGAGTGATCAAGGTCTTGTTCTTATTGGTATAAGATCCGATGTTGAGGACCTCTTTTCCCTCCTTATCTGACACCCAGCTCAAGACTTGCGACCCATCTTGTTCCTGGCCTAAGAGACGCCATTCTCGCGCCGTTACCTCTGCAAATACAATTATAACACAATACTAAACTGGCCTCGAGGAATTTCACGACTGCGTAACATGATTACTGCGTAATTCATTCCAGAGCGATGTTACAATTTATGCGTATAGAAAGAGTTTAACGTTTATTTGGACATTTTAAATAAAGGCTTATTGCCTTTGTTGTTTTAGTATTATATTGGGTTACAAGGACTCGTATGATGACAATAAACAGTGTTGATGTTACCTTCTTCGCCCTGCGCCTGCAGCACACCACACAACTTCACTGCTATATTTTGAACTGCCATATCGTTACTTTAACCGATATTCACTAAAAATTCACCTGCCGTTCACATAACACATAAATATGTCACCGTAACGCCACGTTATCAATATCGAAATAGCGCACCTTTATTGACTTTTCTCGCTCAATTTTCTATCAGCTGGCGCCCAGCTGAGATACAACGTGAATATAGCGTATAGTTGGATGCCAACAACAAGGACAAACAAATTGTCTATTATGGTGGTAGCACTGCGGAGATAGATGCATAAATCAACCAATAGAAAGGAAGCGTTGGTTTTCGTGTGAAGTTCCATTCTACTCAATGTTGCACATAATATTTGATCTACTATTTTACTCTTTCATACTATTTAATTTAATTATAGTTATTTCGAAATGATTTCAAATAAAAAAAGTAAATAACTAGCCAAAAATGTGAATACATTAATTATGATAACAAAAGCATCATGTTTACCTGCGTAACAACTGTTTAGTTAAAAAAAATAACCTAATTTTGATACTTATAAACAAACAACAATTTTTTAGTTTTGGATAAGCATTTTTTTAATTACACTTTGTTCTGTTTCCATCACGTAAAATACGCACATTTTCTAAGTGAAACGGATTGCGTGAAAATACTGACATTTCATTTTCAGAAGAAACAAACGTGAAGTTAGCCGATAGTCAACCCGCTGAGTACCGAAGTTTTACCGCGACATTTTCGCGCGGAAAGCCGGGCGTTATCGAGCCGTGAAAAGCTGAAAAGTACCATGTAAAATTAAGAAATACAGCAATTGTATCGTTTTTACTCATATTCAGTGAATATAATCTTATATGTGACCAAAATACAGTGTAATCCGTTATAAATGTGTTGAAAGTTCATACATCGTATCTAGTACATGAGCAAAGTACGTTTTGTGTTATTTGGAATAATTTGTGAATGACCAGGTATGTTTTGGACTTTCATTTCTTTTCTTAATGATATGATCTAAAATGCACAGTAAAATATTTCCAAAGAAATCATTAGCTAATAGGCATAATTAGGTTATAAACCTTTGGTGGGCGATAAGCCAAGCCAATTATATTGTCAACGGTTAGCTCGTATAAAAGGGATTCATTTCGGTTTAAATCATTTAATTTCAATAATACAGTAGTAATGTGATGATATTGTATCGTCCGAGTGCTATTTTTATCAATTTCCATAAGTGGATGTGCCGAGAAACCCAAGCTTGCGACGTGTCTAATGGCGCTGACGGGAGAATTTCGCGCGCGATTGTGACGGATTCGTGGCATTTTTTACCGCAGCTGATTCATGTAATCCTATATTTTTATCATCCTAAATCAAAGCTTATGTATCCTAGTGAATGTAAAACGCTTTAATTTGCGAATTTCTAGTAATTTATCACCCAAAAACCACCTCTGAAAAAATTTCTCCCGCCAATCAGCAGGGGGCACGCTGCGGGATCCTCCGCCTACAGAGGGTGTTTTACGGCGAAATATCTTATAATAACGATGGAGATTCTATACTAGACAGCTCGTTATTAAAATAGAATGCATGCGTTTTATGATAAATTTGGAATTATGCCCTCAATTACGGTTGTCAAGTGACATAACCCTATTTACAAGTTGAACATGACATGCGGTAATTTTAGGCCACAAAACCCAAGTTTTGATGACCGATAACAGCATAATGGACAAATGTACTAATTGGTGGTTTTGTTACAGACTGTGTAGATAGAGTGCCAGTTGATATAGTCCAACTACAATGGCACAAACTGGGTAAGTGCAGTGTTGTTGCTCCTACACCCAATACTGACCTTGGTGGATGGGGTTTGTTTACTTACAGTCTACTACACTTTTTTACAGTTCCTTCTGTGAAGCAAGTGATAAACGTTTGACCTTGAAAAGAAAAAGAAATTCCACTGACGATGAGGTTTGTATCTTTTCATTTATTCCATTCATTGTGGATGTAAATGTAGAGTCTAACTTACCTTACCATGTTGTAGTTAGAGAATATGCCACCGGTAAAGATCTCATCTGTACTAGAAGAGGAACTACATGACCAACCAGCACACAATGTAGTAGTGGAATCATCGTCCTGCTCCAGTGATGATGAGGGCTCCCAGTATGGCCCAGTGGACCAGCCAAGAAGCGTTTATACAGACCTTGATTACAACCCTGATAGCTTTTTAAGCCCACCGAGTATATCTGACCTTCCTACTTCTGTGCTAAGCCCTTTAGAAAATGTGGCTAGAGGCGAGTCTACACCACACTCCAATAAAAGGCCCAGGTATGTGTCTACTTACTTTTATATACTTTAACACATTTTAACCTAGGTTGCGAATCTTACTTAGCAATTCAGGCCAAAATTAATTTGCAAGTCAATCGGAATACTAGTTTCTTTCTAGCCTAGAACTCTACATAAAATGATATGGTGTAAGCAAAATACTGACTCATCTACTTTACCATAATAGGAATTAAGAGCTTCTCTATCATAGTAAATAGAGCCCAGTCTGCAAAAAGGTAACTTACAATAAATTGACCTTCCTTAAGAGATTGTGAACACACCTATGTGCATAATAAATAGACTATTACAACATACTGCAGTGTGTCCTAGAATAACCTTCAAATCTGTTTAACAGCTGATTGTGTGCTAAGTTGGATGCTTTATTTCAGCACAAGTAAGCTACCATGCCCCTCATTGCCCAAACGGAAGTGCCCTCTGCCTGGCCTGTCCTGGGCGGACCCAGCAGATGTGTGGAATAGCATGTGTGACTGTGATGCCAGATCTAGCAATAAGAAGAACCCTAATATGTTTGACAATCACCCTAATCTACAACCTAGGATGAGAGCTATCCTTCTAGACTGGCTGAATGAGGTAAGATACATTTATACATTGATTTCAATCACTCATGAATGACTTAAAATTATTACAAGTAGACATAGAAAAAACCATTGACACTGTAAGAGAATGTGGGCTATAAATAGATTGGGGGATTTGTAAATTCAGTGCCAAGTACTTTTGTATAATATCTTAATTTATCTTTTGAAAATTTTGGGATGACAACACTATTTCCTGTAGGAAGTAAGAAATGGGAAAGTCCTGAGAGTTTGTGATAATGCTGTTGTTTTATCTACTGCTAGACAATTTGTACTGAGAGTACTGAGGCAGACAGCATTAGCATATAATGTAATTTATACAAAAACTTAAGTTTAGGTGTTGTGTGAATGAGTGTTCAGCTAATGGTCCACAATGTATAAACTTCTGCATGACTCTATTCTTAAACCCTCCCTCTTATTTCCATGCGGCATTGCAGTGATTTTTGAACAGGTTCAGGTAAGAAAACTTTTCAATTAGCCATGTATGAAAGTAATGAACTATTGAGGTCATTGACCCCTTTTTTGCCGTGTTCGTTGACCTCTTAACCAACGCGTTTTGAAGATGCCACTTTCAGTGTTTTCCCCTATAAATTAAAGCACAATTATTGGGTCTTTAGGGAATAGATTTTTAAATGATTTTAAGCTAGATCATTAGAAGGTTTAATTGTCTTTTCCAAGGTCGTTATCGCAGCAGATGGGAAGTCGATAAGTGGCATTGACCCCGCGGTATTAGACAAACGTTTAGTCAAATATTCTTCCTAATTTTGCAATGATAATGGCATGAAATGCGCTTGCCCGTTCAGTCAGACATGTGGCGATTAATTTCAGGCTCTGCGAATTCTCTATTTATAGAATAGGAGACGTCAAGACGTGACCTTCACCGGAAATATCGCAAAGAAATAGATAACGGTCTTTCCGGATCCCGGACAATAAATTACCACACGAATTAAACGGCTTGGTCCGGGTTTAGTTTTAGGCTCTCGTGGCCTTCGTATTAGCAAAACTAACGATAACTTATTCAAATCATTGCACATTGTTTTCCTTCGCACGGAACTTGAATGTAACGTACGCGCAAAGCTTTGCTTCTTTTTAGATAAGACGCGAACTATTTATGTGCCAGTTCAACGCAGGTACTAATTTAATTTGTTGTGAAAGTGGGACACTTCTATTGTACGCATGTATATGATAAGGTTTCAAAGATTAAATACTTCTTTATATTAATTTCGTGTAGTATTGACGATGGGATGAACGAGAACCTATACGATTGTTCAAGACGCAAGGTTGACTATTTTTTGTTTTCTTGTAGGCTTTCCCGCCACTTTGAAAAACCGTTGACCTCATTAGCTATCGCTCGATCGGTCCTATATTGATGTTATGGCTAGATTGTCGGTTTACGCGGAGTTTAGTCCCCTGGATGAAAGCTGGCATTAGTCCATTTAAACTTTGTGGGATTCATTCAATGCAAATGCAATTACATATTTCCACACTGATATCTCGGTATTTGGCGCCATTTAAGTCGGGGACAGAGATATAATTCATTATGTTGCACTATCGATCACATTGCATTTATAACGCGACAAAACAACGACTGCAATCTTTCGATTGTATTAAGATAGTACATTGATATAATTGGACTGCACCGACCTGTTTGTTATATTTCTATGGCACCGACTTTTTATTTGCAAAACTAGCTAACTCATCACTGATTGTTATCCTGTGAACTTTTGAACGTTCGAGTATTCTAACAGCGAGTTATGTTGTTAAAATCTGTCGAAAATTTAGCTAATTAGGGTTGGTCATAGGTCAATGTAAGGGCTAGAACTACGACCTACGTAATATATTAATTAATCATCTTAATATTTGAGCATAGGAATTTTACGTGTTGAATCTCATTGCGGAACGAATTATTGTAAAAAAACTGGCCAAGTGCGAGTCGGACTCCGTACTATTATTGCAAAAAACGGCGAAAAAAGCACGTTTGTTGTATGGGAGCCCCACTTAAAAATTTATTTTATTCTGTTTTTAGTATTTGTTGTTATAGCGGCAACAGAAATACATAACCTGTGAAAGTTTCAACTGTCTAGCTATCACGGTTCATGAGATACAGCCTGGTGACAGACAGACAGACGGACCGCGGAGTCTTAGTAATAGGGTCCCGTTTTTACCCTTTGGGTACCCTAAAAAACAAATAATGCAGGCCATTTAATATGGGATTTCGCACGACATGAGACACGTAATTACACAGTTAATTTTTTCGGTATCGTCCCATTCAACGTGAAGCGCCGATCGATCCGGAACTTTAGGCATATAACAGTACATTTAACTTTGTTGTAACGAACTTTTTGCGACCGTCTCGTCTGCCTGCCGATAGACGGTTCGCGTGCGTATTTAGATGGGTTTTCCTCAATTGCGAGTTCTAATAGTAGTATCAAATTATTATCGCGAATCCTTGCATTTCCGGCATAGGATTTGCATAACGTAATATAAGGTCATGCGGTTATCTGTAAAGGATATTTGCTCATATTAAACTGCAGGCATATAATAATAAAGTTCGTTAGGTTATCCATAAAAGTTGTTTATTCAGACCGTCGATGTAACATTTGGCAATATAAAAAGAATTTATCCCATTGAGTTGTGCCGGATTTCTTAGAATATCAGTGTGCATTTTTTGTACAGATAACTGAACCGTTCAAGTTGCTCGAGTACTGTTTAGGACTTTCCGAAAATGTGCGGGGCCTCCAGTTATTGATTCGGGCACATGCAGATAACAGTTTGTTGTTTCGTTAAGTTGCAACAAGTATTGTTTACTACCGATTTACGGGATTTGTAATGCCAGTAGGGGTAAATAATAACAGCCACACGGGTTGATCTTCAAGGTTAAGCAACGCTTGCCGAGGTCGGTCCGTGGATGGGTGATCATCGTAGCGAGTTTCCTCCGTGCCTCGGAAACTACGTCAAGCCATTTTGAAGATGTTTGACAGTCGTTACAGGTACCAGTCAGAAGTCTGAAATCAGACACCAGTCTTGTCAAGGGGTGTCGTGTTACCCAGTTACTGGGATGTGGAGGTCAGATAGGCAGTTGCTCCATGTAAAATACTAGTACTGATTTAAATCCGGACCTGATAGCGTATAGAGCTTTCTCTTTATTTATTTTTTGTAGCGAATATTTCATTCTATTGTATATTGCTGTCGAAAAAGCAATAAGAGAGAGACAGCAATATTCGCTAAAGCCCTAGTACTCCGTTAATCTCTACCGCTAATGATTCTAGCTCTGCAAATACTTCTTCATGATTCTGGCCTCCTGGTAGTTTGAATTGCTTTCCTAGTTTCTAGTACAATATCTATTAACTTCGATTAATTCTTCTTATTATTACCGAGACGGGTGAGCACGACTGTACTTTTATATTTTTTGTTCTCTAAAATAAAATTCGGGCGAATCGTCCACTAAATAATATTGGAGTGGTCAATTCGCCCACCGATAAAATAACTTCGGGCGAATCGACACAGAAAAATGAATATTTTTAATAGTGGACAATTCGCCCGATTCGGGCGAGTTAAATTCGAGCGAGTCGTCCAATAACCCGATTAAATGCCCATCATACTAACTAGAATACGGACTGTTATTACTCTAGGGCCTTTACGGCTTATAGTTCTAATATAAATTAAACACCAGCTTAAATACAGCTCTTAAAGACCAATTAACTCATTCAAATTCATATAAAAGCTTCTCCACGATGCGTCATAATGATAGAGACAGGAACGAAGCGAAGGAGACAATTTACCTAATTTATGTCTTAGCCGAAATTAATCTCACGTTAGCCATTAAGACGTCCGGGAGTGTCCGGAGAAAGACTACGGACAATAATAACCCTTGTGCGATAGTCATAAACAAAAGTTTGCGACCACTTGTAAAAGCTTTATGATATTCAAAATATTTCAAAAGTACATACATGGTCGTTAGAGGAATCTGCATAGGTACCTGTCCCCGTACCCTGACGTGTCAAAACTATCACAGTTCGACTGTACAAAGGAACAGATGTAAGTCATATACATACGCACACTCAAAATAACCTTACTCTAAGAGCTTATGGTCATCCCCGTTTATTATATTGTTATTAACGAATGTCTAAAGTCTTTTTTTTTACCCGGCTGCCGAAGGAGGGTAATGTGTTTATCAGTCTATGTATGTATGTATGTAATGTTTGTTCCTATGTGGCGTTCGAGAGACCAAACGCGTTGGCCGATTTTGATGATTCTTACGTCAATCGATTCGTCTTAACCCTGCGAGTGTCACTTGCAAAATTAAAATTGGAAAAAAGAAAAATTGCAGATTTTGGGCGCCATATTGTGGGGACTCAAAATTTTTTTTTCTTCCAAACGTATCGTGTAGGGTATCAAAATAAATGGTTTTAAGAGTTGATTACAAAAATATATAACACTTATATGTTTAAATGTACCAAATTCTAAAAAAAAAATAACTAAAAAGTTGTAAATAAAAATAATATTTAAAAATAACAAAAAACCCGACTGCTTAAAAGGCGAACTAAAAAGACGTAAACAAGAAGAAAATCATGCTGTGCAGTCGGAGGATACATCTGGTTTTGGTCAACCAGCTCGCGAATATGTATCCTCCGACTGCACAGCATGATTTTGCTTCTTGTTTACATCTTTTTAGTTCGCCTTTTAAGCAGTCGGGTTTTTTGTTATTTTTAAATATTTTCCGTGACATGTATGTGACAACACATACATTATATCACACCTGTATTCCCCGAAGGGGCGAAGTATGTGTACAGGTATAGGTATACCTGTATACCCATACACATTTAGCTAGCTATGCATTTATTTTTATACTTAGGTACTTCTGCCAGCGGCTTCGCCCCCGTGAAAGTCGAAAATTATCCCGAGGGAACATATTCCCGCGATAAAAAGTATCCTATGTGTACTGTAATCCATCTCTATGCCAAATTTTCATATCATTCATATAGTTCTCGCCAAACTTCTTGGCCGCCCTGAACTTGGCTACAATGGCTGCGCAGTAGAAAATCTCATACAAAAACAGCACCGTTTCGTGCCTCGCGCATCCGGTAAACGAACTTCAGGGCGGCCAAGAAGTTTGGCGAGGGCTATATCCTATGTGCTATTCCGGACTATAATCTATCTCTGTACCAAATTTCATCCAGATCCGTCCAGCTGTTTGAGCGTGAAGAAGTAACAAACATACATAAAAACACACACACTAGCAAACTTTCGCCTTAATAATATTAGTGTGATTGCCTTACTATAATAGTGTATTGTTTCAATATGTTTATAACCTGTGATTTCTATGCTCACTAATTATTCTGCTTTTGTTTCGCGTCAGCCAGAACTTGGGACTATCTTAGCTTCCTAAAACGTAATTGGCAAAAAAGGCAAATGAAAACGCTGTGGACGTGGCTGAATTCTGTTCAAAACGTCTATATTATTGGGGAATCACCAATACGACTAAATCTTAGTCTCATCTAGTGGTATTTCTGATAGAAGTCGCGAAATTAGTAGGTCAATTCGTTCTGCCATAGTTGTTTTACATCGCGAAGGCAAATCGGTACGTAAACGTGGCCTCTCGGCTTAAGTTTTGAAAGACGTGTTCACAACACAATTACTCGGTACCAGGAGACTGCTAGTAATCAAGCTCGAAAGCTACCTACCACTTTTCGCGATGATAACTTCTTCGTCGTTACTAGCAAGCGGAATGGACGCCTAATATCATCAAAATCAGCGCTGAAGCGAACAAATCCCGAACAGAACCTGGGTCATAGACACATCTTCAATATCAATTAACCAATATTCAATACATAAGTATAATAAATCTGTAGAATAGTCGTTTTTGTACATCGAAAATATTACCTAGGATAACCAACAGAACCCATTTCCAGGATTTTTGGTATGTTTGTCTGTTTAGTTATGCACGCATCACGTTAAATGTACGAGATCAATGTAGATAACTTTTATACATACAACTGGTGCGTAACTTGAAGTATTATTTAGTTTTTGTTGCATCACAATCGGTTCACGATCAAAAGTTAGATGAATTTAAAGTGTTCAAGAAGTAAAATATCACAACACACGCAATTCAGATACTCGGACAGTTGAAATCCATATTCGATAGATGGCGGGTTAGACGTCATTTTCTAAATGGCGGTGATAAAATTCGCCGCGGAAGAATGACCCAAGAGTAGGCAGTTGACGGAAGCGAAGTTGCGGGCACAGCTAGTTAAAAACAAACTTTAAAGTTTGTGCGCCTGCAGTCCCCTCGTTAAATGTAATGCACTCAATCAATCTGCCTATTGTTGCCTAATGTTGGGGTCGGCTTCCAGTCTTACCGGATTCAGCTGCAGCAACTGCCTATCTGACCTCCACAACCCAGTAACTGGGTAACACGATACCTCTTGGCAAGACTGGTGTCATAAAGACTGTCAAAGATCTTCAAATGACTGCCGCCACCAACGGTTTAATGTGTTTTCCGAGGCACGGAGGAAACTCTCATGGTCACCCATCCATGGAACAAGCTCAGCAAGCGTTGCTCATACTTGGATGGATATCGACCCGTGCGGCTGTTATTATTTGGCCACGAGCTCCTCCGTTAATTGTAATGGTATCTAGATCCAAATTTCGTTCGTCTATCAACATTTTGCTCTTTCTTTCAACAGGTATGTGAAGTATACAAACTACACAGAGAAACATTTCATCTCACAGTGGACTATGTGGACCGGTATCTGTCAAATACTGAAGACGTGCAGAAGGGCCGGTTGCAGCTAATAGGTAAAGTACACAACACTACTCATAGAGCTGCTAAAACTAAAGAATTATTACTGATAATAAAACTACAGAACTAACGTTAACAAACACCTGTTATAAAATTATTTCGTTCCAGGTATCACATGTCTGTTCATCGCGGCGAAAGTCGAAGAAGTGTACCCACCTAAAATCGGAGAGTTCGCGTACGTGACAGACGGCGCGTGCACCGCCGACGAGATACTTCTGGAGGAGCTCCTCATCCTCAAGATCCTGTCATGGAGCATCACGCCCATCACCATCAACAGCTGGCTCAACGTCTACATGCAGCTCGCCAGCGAGGGCCGCAGCGCCAAGCGCAGGCTGCTCGGAGAAAGTGACGTAGGCGCGAACGCTCTCAGAGGATACACTTTCGTATTCCCCCAGTATTCATCCCTAGACTTTGTGATATGTGGACAATTGATAGACTTAGCAGTGTTACACGTGGACGTCAACCTATTCCCGTACAGTGCCGTCGCGGCCGCGGCCATTGGGCACGCGTTCACCAAAGATCTAGCTCTTAGGGTATCAGGTGAGTTCAATTTTATTGTTAATATTAAATGATGTAATCTTTATGGAAGGTCGCAAGATGTGACATAAATAGCGCAGTTTTTGTTTGCACGCGTGGGTAGCGTGTGATTCAGCAGTTTGTCACTTCGGTTGTAAAAATATAATGTTGTTATCTGACCTTTACAAATAAACAATAGAGATAAAAATTGCATGTTTAGTCCCTTTTGAATTCATTCTCATTCATGCTGCAATGGCTCGAGAGATCGTAAGGCTGGTTGTACACGTGTTTATTCACCGAAAATGCGCTGGCATGCGTAGATACGCTTCAGAGTATGGATCACTGTGGAGGCTTATTCACACAAACTGTGTTGATTTTTAAGGCGGAAAATCTAGTGTGAACAACAGGTCTAAAGTTTTTTGGTTGCAGGTTACAGTTGGGAGGCGCTGGAGCCCTGCTGGCGGTGGCTGGCGCCGGCCGCGGCGGTGGTGCGCGAGGCGGGGCCCGTGTGCGTGGTGCGCCACGGGGACGGCGAGTTCATGCAGCGCGCCGGCGGCCTGGACCTCATCTGCCCCGACGTCAACCTGGACGAGAGCCACCGCATACAGTCGCACAACGTCACCCTCGACATGTTTGTGAGTATACACTGCTGCTTACCTCAATCACTAATATTATCATCATTAGCATATAGCGGTCAATGAGTCAACTGCTTGCAGGGGTGGACCCTGAATTTGTAGGGCCCTAGGCTAACACTACTTGGGGGCCTACCACTAATCCCTAAATGACTAATCAAAATATTTGACATATTTTTCAAAATCTATTTTCTATTATTCTGAAAGTGTACCACCTTCCTTCTCTCGACAATGATAGATCAAAATATAGGCAAAGTTTGTGGCGAAAGAGTGTGACCCCAGCCCTTTTACTCGTCTTCTGAGAAACGCTATAACTGCAGCGTTATTACGTAATCAATTCGGCAAGGCAAAGGTTAAAGACTATGAAAAACCGGCCAAGTGCGAGTCGGACTCGCGCACGAAGGGTTCCGTACCATTATCACAAAAAACGGCAAAAATATCACGTTTGTTGTATGGGAGCCCCCCTTAAATATTAATTTTATACTGTTTTTAGTATTTGTTGTTATAGCGGCAACAGGAATACATCATCTGTGAAAATTTCAACTGTCTAACTATCACGGTTCTTGAGATACAGCCTGGTGACAGACAGACAGACAGACAGACAGACAGACAGACGGACAGCGAAGTCTCAGTAATAGGGTCCCGTTTTTACCCTTTGGGTACGGAACCCTAAAAATCGACCAATCACATGGACGGAAATCCACATTGCGTTTTATCTCGCATGTGATTGGTCGATTTTTCATACTCTTTGCCCTTTGCCTTACCGAATTCATTACGCAATGCTACTGGTCATAAGTTACAATGGGCAACATAAAAGCCTTGACTTCGAACATAGGTTAGTTGACCAAACCTCGTAGCAGACGGCCAGGAGCAAACAAATAATATGCTAGTGCAAATAATATGGCATATTTTCTCTTGTTTTTTTTTAAACTTTTTTTGTTATTAACTAAATGGCCAACCTTATCTTGCCTAATTTTGGCAAAAACCGCAAATATTTGCCATTGTGGTAGCCAATTGACAGCAGTTGATTGTCCAAACCAAGGGTGCGCCGGACGTCATGGAAATTGGAATTACCTATTTAAAAGTACATACTTTACCGTAAAATTTTCATGACCGCGAGATTTTTTTAACTTATTAACCTTTGCAGTTAGAGAGTTCAAAAATTTCGTACCCAGGCTCGGTTAGGTTAGATGTTTTGTCATTTCATGCAGAAACGATATTAACTTAGTTTACTTATGCAGAAAAGCTTAATGAAAGAATTAAGTGAATGCAAGAGCGAGCAAAGCGAACTCCGCAATTTTTGTAGATACTGCGCCTTGTGTTAGATTTTCTTTTAACCTGTTGTACATAAATAGGATTACTTAAGTAAGTCGTCTTTTGTAAAAAAAGGTGAGGACTCAAAGTAAACTAGGCCATACAAGTGAAGCGAGCTCGAACATTTTTGCGGCTGCTCCGGGTAGATAACATTTCCCTTTGAACTTAAAAGAAAGTACTATAGTAAACCCATTTTGACGACTCGGACCCTAGACTAGTCGTCAAAAGGGGTTCTAGTTGGCCCTAGGCCGGGGCCTTCTGGACCCGATGAACATTAATACATTAATAACAATTTTATGTCGTTGCTAACGCTGCCACTGCCTCACACCATTGCAGTGACCCGCCGTATTAGCAGCGTTGCTATTTCTTTTTCTTAATAGTCTTTTTTTTTGTCTCAATGTCTTATTGTATTTAAGCTAGAAAGCAAAATTGTCCATTTTGTCATCATGGGGGTTGGATGCCCTTTATATTCATGGGGCCCTGGGCTACAGCCCGAAAAGCTCTTAGCCCTCACTGCTGGCCATAAGCCTCCCCAATTGCACGCCATTTGTTTCGATCTTCGGAAACTCTCATCCAACAATCATTCATTAAACGTAAGTTGTGCCAGAAAGCGTTTTATAACATTAAAGATTACGTTGCGGACAAAAAGGCTTGGGATTGAGCTGCTCCAATTAATTTTTTATTTTGCACCTTTAATTTAGTTTTTAAATTTTTTATCTTTTTTATTTTTCTTGCAATGACAAGAATATTTACTTTTTAAAGTATTATATTATTTTAAATTAATTATTGGATCATTCATTTTTTTTTAATTTATCTTAGTTTTTAATCATGGTCTGGCAGTTTGAGTATTTATGCGGCCTACGAATGTCCTTTCTTCGGTATTGTTCGTCAATTCGTTGAGCTCCTTAAATTCTGGGTTGAGCTGCACGGTTATTGACAAATGCGTGCACTGACTGGACAGGTCCTTTCAATCTGGCTGGTTCTTTCCCCAATAGACTATTTTAGACATCAGTCTTCATGGTCTTCACATGATCTAACCACACCGCAAACGATGCCTCATCTGTTGTCCTGCTCTCTGTGCACAAACACCTGCACCATGAAGGACCTGTGCGAGGCCAACGCTAGGGCTGTCGACGTGGCTGAGTTCTGGTCGAAGCACAACATTTAAATTTAAATATTAAAATGGAATCATCGACACAATGAAGAAGAAGACATGATCTAACCAAGATTTTGTCTGGACTTTAAAAGAGACTGTGACCTCTGAGCTTGTTTCGGCCTTTCTTCTGAGAGTAGTCAGACAGGAAACGCCGACCTCATCTAGTTTAAAAAAATATGATCGACATGTAAAAGTGTTTGTACAAACTAACTAACAGAAATAAAACCATTTATTAGCCTACTACCCGGTAGTAGGCTAATAAACGGTAGTGGCTGGTAGCAGCAGATTTAAAAAAAAATTGCTATTATGTACTTACTACTATAATTTTACAAAGAGATAAAACTGTATGTTTGTTTGTAATGGAAGCCTGATCGGTTTTCGAAAATTCTTTCACTGATAAAAAGCTACAATATCGCGACTTACAAGTTGTAGGTCCTGGGTTCGAACCCAAGCAAGCGCTTTACTTTGTGTAAATTATTTTGTCACCATTGCTCTCAAAATGGTGAAGGAAAACTGGCATGTCCTAAAAATTCGAAGACGTGTGACATCTACTAACCCACACTGGGCCCGCGTGGTGGATTACGGTCCATTGCCTCTCACAGAAGAGGCCTAGATGATGATGAGATAATTATATCTCATCATAAATTTTTTTGTTACGTAGAAAAATATTACAAAATTCCTTTCTACAACAATAATTCTGAAAATTAACTACCGGAAACTAATGGAGTCTCATTTCTTCACGCTACGCTATTATGTTTCCGATACGATTTATTGTGCATTACTAATTCGTTATCTAGAATAATACTTTTTCTTGTCTCGATAATTTATCAAATGACTCGTTCGTCAATGATTACATCGAGCTAATAATAATGTTACGTTAATATTTTGTTCGGCAGGATAAAGTGTACCAGATAATGGTAGAGCAGCAGTCGTCGACTGCTGAAGACCCGGCGGCGTCGACGTCTGACAGCGCACACACGCACATCTACCCGCCGACGCCGCCGCAGTCCGACCACAAGAGCCCCAAGACGCCCAGCAGCAAGACGCCGTCCACGCGCCACGCCGAGCCCGAGCCCGAGAGGCGGCTCTCCACCGAATGCCACACTTTACATTAAGGTGTGCTATTGTTGTTTGTTATGTTCCGTTACGGACACTAAGTTGTTTTAAGAACAGTTGTTTAATACTCTATTGATTTGGTACATTTTGACGTCATCTAAAGTTCAGTTGAACTCCTGATTTTTTATCATTGTACTGTTGTTTGCCTTGAGCACGAAAATTCTTTACGTCCGTTTAGGTAGATTGATCCGTTACGATAAGCTAAAGTCTATTCTCACTCTGAAGATTATAACGCAACTTGACTTGTGGTTAGGATAAAATAAGTGTATATTTACAAAAGTGATTCTGCTATTGGTGTAATACGCAGCTTTTTACAAAAATAAATCGAACTAGAGTCACTTATCAAATCGTC
This sequence comes from Anorthoa munda, assembly GCA_945859665.1. Lineage (NCBI taxonomy): Eukaryota > Metazoa > Arthropoda > Insecta > Lepidoptera > Noctuidae > Anorthoa > Anorthoa munda. The sequence continues at coordinate 3,942,048 of OX243900.1, read as the reverse complement.
ATATTTTTATCGTGATGAAGTATAAGACTAATATTTATTTGCATTATTTAGTTACTACTAAATTTGATATCGAGGAATGCGAATAAACACATCGCATATAAGTATAGATAAAATATTAATAACTTTATCTATTACACATTGTCATCACATGTGGACCACCAACAAAATAGGTTACGGACTTTATTCAACCAAACTAATGGATTTATGTAGAAACTCTACTGATAGATATGTCATAAAATATTTATGACTACTGCGGACTCGCAACTTGAAACGAGCCGATTTGCAATGGTGACTCTCAATTGAGCGTTTAGTTTTGACTAATAATCCGTGAGTTTCTAACGCGCGTGTGCATGTGAGCCGTTTATTAACACAACTAGGCACTAATGACGCTACTGCAGTGTGCATGACACTAATATTTCAATTGAGAGATCATTCGTCAATGGGCTTTTGAATTTAAGTCAAAGATTGTTTTAGATCTGGAAAGGATATTAAAGGTGCAAGCGGGTTGCATTATATGCCTCAAAATAGGCGACGCGATGACTAAGGGTCGAAACACACCTGAGATAGAATTGAAGCAAAGCGATGCGTCAAATTCTGTAGGATTCGCGCGCATTCCATTGTCTTCGTGTATCGCTCACGTGGACATTTGACTTCTTGTCGCTTCGATTCGCGTACATGCACTTGTGTTCGCATGCACCGCATCAAAGCTTCGCATTCAACCATCTGGTCGCAGACGTATTCGATCGATTGCGCGCGTCTTTTGTGTATCTTCATAGGAATCTGTGCATCATTATTATGGAAATAGTGGTCAATATTCTATGCTCATTTTTAGACTGTCGCTTCGCTTTGACTCTGTTTAAGTGGACTTTGACCCTAAAGGATAAAAAATAATTAAAAGATACAGATCTACATCTAGAGGTACCAGGAATGAACTGGTACTGTTATGTTATAAGTATATTTATAAGTATTTAAGTCATTATAAAACATAATAAAAATAGCTACACAAAATGGTACTGGAATTTATTGATATATTTTATATGTAGACTGTTTCATATGTATGTAATATTCTATTAAATGAAACTATCTGTATATTCCAGTACGATTTTAATAGCTCGAAAAAAATGTTGTTCATACAACAAATAAAACTGTAAATAGTATATTGTTCCTACTTATGAAAATTTATTAAGTATCGATGGTTTTGGATTATCTCTGGCAGTAGGCCAGTTCATACTGCTTGAACATTCCATACAATTTATGTTGTCACTAACACCATGTTTAAGTAGAGAAGTTCCACCGTATTATTTTTAACGCAATTATTATATTTTAAATCGAGGTTGTTCTCAATTCTTTTAACATCTACCTTATCTATGGCTGTTTCCACGTCAGCAGGAAGCAGCCATCCTACGTTTAGTAAAGATCAACTATTGCTAAGTACACCACAATAAATTATCAATGTGGACGCATAATATAATATTTTTGTGTAAATAAAAATACGAATGCATTGCAATGAATCATTTTTCAATCAATACTGTATTCTGTATCTTTAACTTACTAGTTAAAAATGGCCGTTCGATCGTGCATTACAGTCTCATGTTACCAAACAATCATTTTCTCTTTTATATTCTAATTATATTCTTGAGCATCCAAATCAAATGCCAATAATTTATATCAAAATTATAATCTTTAATAAACTGCTCCATTTCTTACTAGTGAATTAGATGTATGCTTAGTCCTTGAATTTCTCGGTATTTTGTATATAAATTGATGAATATTATAATTTATTTCTATTTGATGATAAATGAACGCAAAACGTTCACGAGACTGACAACTAGAGCTTTTAGTCAACTGATTTTTAAAATTGATATAAAATTCTTATAATTATAGTGAGAATGTCTTTCGCGGCTTATTTTAACCAAAGACTGCCACAAGGTTGGTACATCTGTCCTACAGTGCGTGAGGGCTGCTTGATTCGGCATACTTAGAAATGAAGTCGCATCTCATGGACTAGCATATGAGTGAGTAGAGCACTAGCCAATGAACTGAATGCATGAACTTCTATCTCTTGACTATACACTTATACAGCATATTCTTAGGTATTAAGTCGGTAACAGTGCTTTACATAAATCGTTATGTTTGATGTGTCACTTCTAAGTATGTTGAAAATATCTCTTGCAAAGCAAGCTGCTATATGAGCACTTTTGACAGAAATTGCTTTTTCGTAACCTTTGTCCTTTTTAGGGCGGTTACGCACTACATCCGATCCGAGTCCTTGATTTGAGTTTCGAGTTCTATCCGAATTGAAAATGTTCTGAATAGGGATGCTTCCTGGGTAGATAAATGATAATTCTATTTAGTCCGTCAGTGAGATTATCAAATAATGGACACGTATTTTTTGCTATACCAAATCAATAAAAATTTACAAAGTTAAATCGCATCAAAGTTCAGGAGTGGGGGCTTGTGACGTCACTAAAGCAGTATAAAGTGTACTAGCGGAGTGACGTTTCACGACATTTCAACGCATTATATCGTCGTCACTTTATGCTTACGTATCAAAAGAAAAAATACGTGTCCCATGTTTTTTTATTAATCTACCTGACAGACAAAACACAAATTTTCAGTAAAGTACTCTATTATGACTGATTGAGTTCGGGTGTAGTGCGTAAGCTTTTCTACAAGAAGTACTACTGCTACTTCGGATCGGATGCAATGCGTAACCGCCCTTACTGTAACTTCCATTATTTTGATTAATTCAATACACTACCACAGTAGTTACTTCATACTTATATTTCACCCTACTAATGTTTTCTATATTGCATCTCTGTTGTGGGTTCACTATTGAACTAAACTATACATATTTTGATAATGTCTAGATAGTGAAGTCAAAAATACATTTAAAAGAATTTCATCAAGTTTGTGTTGTGCATTAACACATTTTCTTATGTAGATAAACTGTGATGTATTTGCAAGAATATTAACAAACCAAGACTCCACTGTTCATCTAACATCTGTATCTTTCCATTTTACTTCACAACTACTATAATATATAAAGAACATATTAATCTGTTGTACAAATCGTATTCACCATATATTATGGATTTATTGTATTTTTTATAATAATATATAATACTGTACAGTGTACCTAACTCCAATAGAACCGGGTATTGCTCGTTGTAGTAAAATTCAATGTAGAATTAAGTTGAACGATTACGCTTATCCACTAAGGCTATGCTGGCCTTATAAATAAGACTTTAGATTTGTTACTTTATATTAAAATAATTTAAAATTATATCCTTAGCAGAAAATGAGTAGAATTTCTAGCTGTAAGTTATTTTTATATCAATTTATTGAAGTTAATATAAAAAGTACCTAATTGTAAATGGAAGGACAATATTGTAGCCCGAATTTCATTGCATGTGATCTCATGTCATGGATAATTAAAGTAAATCGGATGTAATTTGTGCAATAACTGCATCGATCACATTTTTGTATGTACAGTCAATTCACGGCGACATAGTATTAAATAAATGGTGTTGATTATTTATTTGAAAATGTTTTTATTTTCCTTTTTTTTTATCTATTCTCACTTACAAAATAGTATAAATAGAATTAAAGACGTATTATGTAGCTTCGAGAAGGTTCCCGAACAAATGATCTGCAGCCTAACTGCGCAAGTGAGTTCGGCAGGACAACGGGAACACTCCATAAAAGAATGGGTGAAATAAAGGGGGTGCGTCATGCATTCCCTTTATTTTCTTTCGAATAATTTAGAAAGGGTACGTCCTTTGAGTTGAATTCACATATCCTTTACATGACCTATCCCCTTTCGAGTGTATTAAGCAATACAAAAGTCGTTATTTTAAAGATGTCAAAGATTACTATTATAAAGGGTCTTTCAACAAGGACGGGTCGATGTTAAAATTGAATAAAACAAGATGTGTGTGAGATATTAACGAAATTTATTTTTTATTTAAAAGGCCCATTTATGCCATTATGGATGGAAAATGACATCGTTCAAATGTCCGCCGCGGCTTCGTATGGTGGCACGAATCCGAGAGGTCCAATTTTTAATGACTGCTGCATAGATCGAGCGAGCGCTACAGATCAATGATAAACAATTTCTTTTGGCTTGAATTGAACAATATGGACGTGAACGACATGTGGTTCCAGCAAGATGGCGCTACTTGCCACACAGCGAACGACACAATCGACATTCTGCATGAACGGTTTGAGGGTAGAGTTAGAGTTCCGCTAGACTTTTTCTTGTGGGGTTTTCTGAAGTCGCAGGTCTATGCCAATAAACCACATTCGACCGTTACCCTGAAAGCCAACATAACGCAGGCCATCGCTCGGATTCAGCCGGATCTATGCAGCAGAGTCATTAAAAATTGGACCTCTCGGATTCGTGCCACCATACGAACCCGCGGCGGACATTTGAACGATGTCATATTCCATCCATAATGGCATAAATGGGCCTTTTAAATAAAAAATAAATTTCGTTAATATCTCACACACATCTTGTTTTATTCAATTTTAACATCGACCCGTCCTTGTTGAAAGACCCTTTCTTTATATGAAAGATATCTTCACGTAAGGGTGTTTTTCGGATTCACTTACGCAATTGCTGGTAACTCTTTGTCAATCACCTGATATAATAGTCTCCATTGGATATTCATGGTTTTTGGGGTCGCTAAATGCTAATGTGGGGTCAAAATGAAATTCCAAGAAGGCGTCGACCAAAATTCAAACAATAAAATTTCATTTAATTAACTCAAATCGACCTTAGAATGTAAATTTGCCATCTTTTTTTTGCAAAACAGTGTATTTTTTTGCATTTATACAATCACTCTTTGTTTGTTTATTATTGAATCAAAGTGATGTAAAAGTCAGGGTACCTGCCTTAAAATATTGGGATGCCACCATATTTCTTTGGTGACGTGATTCATCTTACTAAATAACTTACCTACCTACTTCTTTTTCTAACCGACTTAAAAAAAAGCCGGCCAAGTGTGTGTCGGACGTCGCACATTTATGGTTTCGTACCAAAGAAAAATTCTGATTTATCAATATATTGGTAAAGACGGACAGACAGACACGAGAGTGACAGCAATTGGGCTCCGTTTGTTTGGACCCTTCGGGTACGGAACCCTAAAAAGAAGGTGGTTCTCAATTCGTCGGAATCTATTCTTTCTTTTTTGAAGATTTTTTTCCCGATTACTCAAAAACGCCTGGACCGATTTGGATTTGTTTTTGGGCTATTTTTGTCCGAAAGGGTTTACTACGAGAAATCGAGGGAACACCTCAAATATAGGCATACTTAAAGGGATTTTGGTATTTTCATCAATAATACTAGATTATGCAATTATCTATAAAATTATATCTACAATTTTTCTCCTACACGTTACCGTTTCTGAGATATACTTCTCCTTGTTATTCTTCTTATTGCTGGGTGGAAGTAAAATGTTCTAACAGCGATGTATCAGATTTCTCCTCACTGATATCGTACGAATGGCTCCTCTTCTGATGGCTATTCAACATTGGAGCACGACTGACCTTGACTACTGGTACATGCTAAAGAACAAAACGGTCCTACTTTTTTGCAGTCGTATTTAGCATTACATCCTTTTTTACAATTGCAAAAAAATGTGTTGAGGGGTTTTCTCGGTGCAGGTGGAAGTAAAGTCGGAATTGGTTCCAAAGTATTGTTGATTAACTTCCAACCCACTGGGGTTGGCAGTTAATCAACAATACTTTGTTTTTACTTTTGGGTCCAATTGATTACCAAGCCACACTACAAGAATACGAACAAGAAGAAGGGGAAGCAGAATTATCAAATGATTATAAATGAGACGGATAATTTTACTTAACTTTTTAGAATTTACATGGTGTGAATTTACAAGGTTTCCAATAGTACCAGTTTTTACATAATTTTGAATAGTATTGAATTGAACAGGATCACAATAGATTGTGAAATAGGCCTATCAGGGAACCCACGTTAAAAAAAACGCGCCAAGTACACTACCTCCCAGATGGCGTGGAAACGAAGAATACATTACATTAAATTTATCTCACTGCCACACTCAGAAAGGTTCATTAAATTAGTCCTAATGTGTACTTAACTAAGTATCATTAAATCCGTTAATTAACGATACATCCCAGAGACATAATTTAAGGGTTCATTAGTTAATGACAATTTTAAGTATCCGTAGGGTTATGTATACACATTGAAAGCATGTAAATAAGTTATATAAATAAAAATAAGTTCTTTTACTGATCGTTTTTAATAAAACACAAAGCGATACAGCTGTTTTCAAATAAATAAAGCAACCGGACCCGTTTTACCCGACTGCCGAAGGAAGGTAATGTGTTTATCAGTATATGCATATGTGTATGTTTGTTCCTATGTGGCGTTCTAGAGACCAAACGCGTTGGTCAATTTTGATCGTTCTTACGTCAATCGATTCGTCTTAACCCTGCAATTGTCACTGGCTACATAAAAATTTGAAAATAGGTAAATGGCCGATGTTCGGCGCCATATTTTAGGGGACCAAATTTTTTTTTCTTCCAATCCCGTCGTGTGGGGTATCAAAATAAAGGGTTTTAAGAGGTAGTTTAAAAAAGATATATCACTTATATGTTTAAATGTACCTAAAACAATGACTAAAAAGATGTAAATAAAAAAAGTTAATTCAATAAATCCAAAAATCCGACTGGTTTTGGTCTGCCAGCTCGCGAATATGTATCCTCCGACTGCACAGCATGATTTTCTCCTTGTTTACGTCTTTTTAGTTTGCTTTTCAAGCAGTCGGGTTTTTAGATTTTTTGTTTTTCTGGTGTCATTTATAGCTAACTGTCAATGTTATAAAGTGTCAAGGTTATAAATTGTTTCACGGCAAAAATAAAATTGCGTGTTGTAAATTTAAATTACATATTTATTATAATATATTAAATATTAGAAATCTATAGTTTCTTTTTGTGGTTTAAAATAATAGTATTATAATTTGATTAATTTATGGATTTTCATTTATTACCTATAGAATTCATCTTTCTGCCCTTGACCCATGTTGCTTGGGGTCGGTTAAGAATTTAATATAAAGAAAAAACATTTCAACCAAAGATATTTTATTTTTATTTTATTTATAATAATCTTTATTTTTATTTATAATAATCTTAATTTTTATTTAATTTAATTTATAATAATTTTTATTTATTTAATTTATAATAATTTTTATTTAATTTTATTTATAATAATTTTTATTTTATTTTATTTATCAAGAAAACACCTTTCATCTAAAGATACGCACCATAAAAAACGAATTCTCTATTAAAAATAAGAATATAATCTCAAACATAAATGTCAAAATCAATCGTTAAACTGTTAAGTAAGGGTTTTGCTATACTTAACTTTAGTTGTCATTAAGGGACATTAAGGAACCGTTAGCTGTCTCTGAGAGTGTACTTTTTTAAATCTTCACTAAGGAACGACTTAAGTAAACGTTAACCGTCTCTGAGTGTGGCAGTCAGAAACGGTGACGTTCAGGAGAAAAATTTTAGAGACGTTTTTTATAGATAATTGCATAATCTACAATTTTTGTCTGACCTATTTTATCATAAAACTTACCATTCGGTTAAAAACGCAAAAAGCCCATATTTGTGACCTTGAATAAAAAATTTTGCAAGTGTGGCATCGATGGGGACTTTTTACATTTCATTTATAATGGTGTTCCGAACATTCGTAACAATTTTCAGCTCTATGCGAATTACTGTAAACCAACCCCTATATTTGGTCTAATTTGACCGGACTAAATAAACTGGAATAAGACAAAACTTCACTTTTTACCCGACTGCCGAAGGAGGGTACATTACCCTCCTTCGGCAGTCGGGTAAAAAGTGAAGTTATGTTTATCAGTCTATGTATGTATGTAAGTATGTATGTATGTTTGTTCCTATGTAGCGTTCCAGAGACCAAACGCGTTGGCCGATTTTGATGATTCTTACGTCAATCGATTCGTCTTAACCACAGATAATATAATACTAGCATAGTCTTAACCTTGCGAGTGTGACTGGCTACATTAAAATTTGAAAATAGAAAAATGGCGGGTTTTGGGCACCATATTGTGGGGCACCAAATTATTTTTTTCTTCCAAACCCATCGTGTGGGGTATCAAAATCGGGTCCGTGGCTTTTGCCCCCAGTGGTCGACGCACCCGTGGCCTATGCCCCCGATTCGATTAAATTATTTCTAAGCAGTTTTTGATCAAATATACTGTCAGGCACAAAAATGTTGTACACAAAAATGTTGTTCCTTTTATCATTTGAACGTTGTCACTTTCATTTATCAATTTAACTGCACCACCACACTGGCCATGTCTTTTATTCACACACACCCAAACACTAGTTTTGATTTTTTCTATGAATATTATACGAAAATCCAGCGTGCAACAATGTTTTTCCACCATTCTATTTTTAACTAAATTGTAATTATTTCGCACGAGCCCTTGCGAAAAACCTTCGCTCGTCATTGTGAAATGACACACTAAACTTTCTTATCAGTTGCCTATTGCAATATTCAAAAACTTGACTCAGGTGTGAAAGAGATAAGACACAATACCTATTCATACTTTCTTATTGTTTCCAATTTGTTAAGACGGACTTTTTATTGTTACCATTAAGTGGTTTGACGAGTTGTTTGAAGTTGAAAGATAAAACTTCCATATATGTATATTATATACATTCACTAACATTTTATATGTAGTCTTTTTGATTTTTTGGATGTTTGTACATAATATATATGCTGTTAACGGAGACAAAGGTGTGTAAGGATAAGGTTAAGTGGCGATCTATTCTCTCTGCTATTAGATAGATAAATTTTGTTTAGCAAGGAAAAATACTTTATTATGGTGAAACACTTTTCTCATTTACTGTACTAAGTGAAAAAGCACAAAAAAATATTTATATTAAATTTATCGAATTGGGGGCATAGGCCACGGGTGCGTCAACCACTGGGGGCATAAGCCACGGACCCTTTTTTTCTACCTGTTTCATTATTTATTATTTTTCAGGTAGTTTTTATTTTATTGTCTGCTGATTTTATTTTATTGCATGAACGTACGAATTAACGTCGCGTCGAGGCAATCCAGCTTCTAAACCACTCAAACTTATTGAGAAGACTAAAAAGAACATAACCGTTCGAATTAGTGTTTAGTGAATGTGAATAGTGTAACATACACAGCACTTTAATCAGTAAGTTAAGTTAACAGGACCTCATAGTGAACGACGGTAATATTTTATACACAAAGGTTTTCTCAGTGGTTCAAACAGAGTTCAATAATACTTTTAAGAAGAAAACTAAAACTATATGCCCTAAGTTTTTATTCAGTGACTGGGCGACTAAAGGACTCAGGAAAAGTAGGGAAAGACTTTACGAGCTGTATGGCCTTAAGCCTTATATTAAAACTGAAACTTTTAATAAGTATGTTGCTACTTACTCAAGAATATTTAAAAATACGTGTAAACTGGCTGAGGCTTTATACATTAGCAATAAGGTTAAATTCGCAGAAAATAAAATTAAGACGGTTTGGAAAATTATAAATAATGAAACGAACAGGAACAAAAAAAAATACTGATTACACGCTTGAGACACATGGACTTATTAGAGATAACAAAAAAGTAGCTCTAGAATTTGTAAATTTCTTTACCATCATCCCAATTAAATCTACTGAAACCTTAAATTCTTCGCCGTCGCTCGCTTCTGGTTTATTAAACGCTAACGTTTCAGCCTGCCCGGCTGTATTTAACTTTTCACATATAGACCCAATAACAGTAATAAAACCTTTTAAGCAAATCAAGATCAAACTGACCGAAGATCTATGGGGAATGTCCATCAAAGTTTGTACCTGCATTATTCAGACTATAGCGCCGTACTTAGCTTTAATTTTTAATTTGTGTGTAGATCAAGGAGTCTTTCCGGATTTAATGAAACATAGTAAGGTTATACCACTTTTTAAATCCGGGGACAGTAAAGACACAAATAATTATAGATCAGTATCCGTGTTGCCGGTTTTCAGCAAGGTATTTGAAAAGATAATGCTAAATCAAATGCTCATTCATTTTAATACGAATAACATCCTACACGATAAACAGTATGGTTTCACCAAAGGACTTTGTACAACCGACGCTGGTGTCACTTTATTAAAACACATCTTTGATGCGTGGGAGGAAGGGCAAGATGCCATAGGTATCTTCTGCATTGCGTTAATCATGAAACATTGCTTTTGAAACTTGAGCATTACGGGCTAGGCCAATTAGCATTAAGTTTAGTAAAATCCTATTTGAATGATAGACAGCAATTAGTTCAAATAAACGGTGTCAATTCGTCGGGGTTGAACGTGAAAATGGGGATACCCCAGGGCTCAATTTTTGGTCCTTTCTTATTTTTAGTCTACATTAACGATTTACCCCATCTATTGGAAAACAAATTAAACATGGTGTTATTTGCTGATGATACTTCTTGATTTTTAAGATAAATAGACGTACGTGTAACGTTGCCGACGTAAATAATGCCTTGCGGCAAGTTCAAAATTGGTTCAATGCTAATAATTTAGTTTTAAATGCTAAAAAAACTAAGTGTGTAAAATTTGCCTTGCCAAATGTCAAAAGTTATGATTGTGACATTATATTAAACAATGAGAAGCTAGAATTCGTCGATAAAGCTGTTTTCCTCGGGATCACGCTAGACCCGAGGTTGCAATGGGGTACTCATTTGATATCCCTTGCGGGGCGGCTAAGTTCGGCAGCTTATGCTGTTAGTAGAATACGTCAGTTTACTGATGTAGATACCGCGAGGCTTGTCTATTTTAGTTACTTTCATAGTATCATGTCTTACGGTATCTTACTATGGGGAAGGGCTGCAGACATTGAGTCAATTTTCATTCTGCAAAAACGAGCCATCAGAGCGATATACTATCTTCGCCGGCGAGATTCTCTAAGGGAACTGTTTAAAGACATTAACATCATGACGGTAGCTTGTCAATATATTTACGAAAACATCATGTACGTTAGAAAGAATATACCTACATCTTTTTAGTAAAAACAGCGATAGACATAATTATGTTACTAGAAATAGGGACCAATTAATTCAACCAGGTTTCAGGCTAGCTAAAGTAGCGTAATCTTTTATGGGGTACTGTATAAAATGTTATAATAAAATACCTCCCCACATTCTAGCACAAAAACAAGTGATAAGCAGAAAAGTTCTGAAGTATTGTTGGACCTACTGAAGACTGTATGAATATATTTGTGTTGTATAAACTCATTTTTTTTATTTACAACTTTTTAGTTATTTTTTTTTAGAATTAGGTACATTTAAACATATAAGTATTATATATTTTTTAAATCGCCTCTTAAAATCCTTTATTTTGATACACCACACGATGGGTTTGGAAGAAAAATTTTTTTTTTCCCCCCACAAAATGGCGCCCAAAATCCGCTATTTTGTTTCTTTTTCAATTTTAATGTAGCCAGTGACACTCGCAGGATTAAGACGAATCGATTGACGTAAAAATCATCAAAATCGGCCTACGCGTTTGGTCTCTAGAACGCCACATAGGAACAAACATACATACATACATACATAGACTGATAAAAACATTACCCTCCTTCGGCAGTCGGGTAAAAATACACAAGAACGAAGTGTATTCGCCTTAATAGAGACAATAAGAAAAATGCTATTAGACACATTCTTAGTAAAGCCAATGTAATAGTTAAATAATAATTTTATTTTTATTTTATTGTAATCGGAAAATAAACAGTATTAACAACTAACAAATTTAACATCAAATTAACCAACTAGTAACAGTATGTTTTTATATGAATAATAATAATAATAGGTTATATAATAATTAAATTACTTATTAGTCTATTTGTAAGGCTAGATTGTAATAAGATTAGGGTCCGTAGAAAAGGAAAAAATAATAAAAGCCATGGGCGAAATTTTACATTGTTTAAGGAAAGACTATGAATCTTGTCACCGTTCTAGATTTCAACTCTCCTTCGTCGAACTTAACCCTTAACCCAAAAAGGAACCCTTATAGTTTCGCTCTGCCCGTCTGGTCGTCCGCAGCTTAGCTCGGAGACTCTAAGTACTAGAAAGCTATAATTTGGTATGGATATACAAATTAATAATTTCGACAAAGTGGTAAAATAAAATCATGTTTTTTTTTATTTAATATAGCCCATTCAAAAATATTATGGGTTTGTTAAAACCATTTTTCGATTCAGAGATCCGTTTGCGTAAAATCTATATGTCAGATCCAGGTATATAGGACCATGATTTGACCTACTTAGTGACATACCGCTGTTAGGTTATAGTCGTGGGCGCAGAATTTGGGATACGGGTAAACTAGAGAAATATCTTCTGTAACTTGTACTACTCTGGGCTTAAAAGGAAACACGGGCAATTCCCAGGCAGCATGTTGCCACGGCCATGTTCGAACGATCACTGTCGCTCTACCATGAACAATATCGACACCATACCACCAAGACTCCACCCAGTACCAAACAAGGTACTTGTGTATCATTTTAAGTAAACAAATCATGACATGATCCGACACGGCCATCCTACGTGGCACACGTCCGCGTGTGTAAATCTGCAATACCAGATATTTCCAACATAGAATAAAACCGTTCGGTCATTCTGATTTAATTAACTAAGAGAAATCCTTAGACTCTCACAGCCAGCCCTGTGGCTTCGGCAGTCATCTCAGTGACCCAATCATAGTCAACCTAATGACCAAGTCTCGTAACCATCCCTGTGGCTATAGCAGTCATCTCAGTGACCTCTCACACAACCATAGTCATCATGACCAGGTCTCTTAACCATCCCAGTGGCTACAGCAGTCATCTCAGTGACCTCTCACCCAACCATAGTCATCCTGACCAGGTCTTTTAACCATCCCAGTGGCCACAGCAGTCATCTCACTGACCATACAGTCTAGTCATCTCTGTGATCGTTCACAGTCAAGTCATCTCTGTTACCATACATAGTCCAGTCACTATATTACATTCAGTTACATTAATGGGTACCCGACTTTTCGGCTTCCTTATAATTCCACTACAATGCTCACGATAGAGCGCATTTGTAAATAAATTTAGACTACTAAGTTTCTCAACGCATAGTTAAAAGACCTCATCAACTTAAATGGTACCTTTAAACTAACGTTTCTTTTTATTTCATTCTTTATTCTTAACCAAAAAAAAAAAAAAATACCTTTATTTCCCAAAAATAACAAACAACCTTACACAATTTTTAAAAGCTTCGTAGACAGGGACGTAATAAGGTTGCAACCTTGCACAGTTCTTCCATAGGTTTATAGTTTGGCACTTAATAAGTTTACAAGCTTGCACAGTTCTAAACAGTTATGTAGGTAGGCACTAAAAGGTTGAAAAAACGGAACTGATTCATCCTGTTCCCCGTACTAGTTTAAACTGTACTACGGAGGAACAGTTTGCCTCGATCACCGCACAGTCACCCTTAGTGTTACACAAGTGATAAAAAACATATTATTTAGAAAAACATTTCGTAGACCAAACAAAGTATAGCAGATGTAATTTATTATTTACTAGAGTAGGTAAACGTAAAAAAATAATGGAATTTATTATTTCTGTCTTTGTAGGTAATCCTTAAAAACGACATAGTATACGTAAAATTTTTCGATGCTCTTTTTGTTTACACATAATATTGTTGTTTGCAATATAATTACATAAAAACTAATTTAAAATAATGAAAAATGGGTTTTAGGTCGGAAATGTACCGCTTATCACAACTATTCCAATCTAAATACTAAACTATCTTAAAATAAGGAGTGTAGTTGATATTGTGTGTGTGTGCGCGTGTAAGTGTATGTGAGTGTGTGTGTGTGTGTTTGTGTGTTTGTGCAGATTTGTTGGTGTATGTGATGTAATAAGGTTACTCAGTTAAATATCGACTTTTAAAATTGATTCAGTCGAATCATAGTTCAGTGATTTTAGAAGTTTGAAAATTTCAGCTTTAAAATCATGACTATTAAGATGGCGAACTTTTATGGTCCTTGATACTTTGTTATAGAGGAATGGTCCAAGGAAGCTTATAAATCTTTGCGCAAAAGAAGTTTTACAGCGAGGCACGGAATATACAATATCTTGCCTTCTTCTTGTCGCAAAGTCGGGTTGATTTTTATGCTGACTTAATAATGTGGCCTTAATAAATAGCTGTCTTACTGTAAGGATTGATAATTCTGAGTACAACAGTTGTGTGGGGTATCTAAATCTTTTGTGAGTCATTACCTTAAGAACTGCACGCTGCGCTCGTTCTAGACCAATAAGAACAGTCTTGGAAGCACCCCCCCATGCCGTAATAGCATAAGTTATAATGGACTGGCATAAGGAAAAATATACTAACAAGGATAACTTTGGTGGACAAAAACTACGTATATTCTTAAAGATGTATATAAGTTGCCAGACTCTAGATGTAAGGGTCGAGACATGTTCTTTCCAGTTTAAATGCTGATCAATGATCACACCTAGGTATTTGATTGCAGATGTTTTGGAGAGTTCATGACAAGGGCAATTCCTCGAGATATTACATGTGTGGGCCTTTATTTGAATAATGTTAGGACGTGGTTGACTGCTCTTTGTTAAACTAAATGGTATGTATTTAGTTTTAAGTGTATTTAGGGTAAGAAGGTTTGAGTGTAACCAGTCTGAGACAATTCCAATGCCCTCTGCAGCCATTTCATTTGCTTCTTGCCATGTTTTGCCGCTAAATAAAAGAGCTGTATCGTCTGCGTACGCAAATATTTGGCCCTGCCTTAACTGTAAATCACACAAGTCATTCACATATATAAGGAAAAGCGTGGGTCCCATAACACTCCCTTGGGGCACACCGAAAGTCACGTTCTCCATTTCACTCGTGTAGTTGTTTATCCCAACACATTGTGTTCTATTAGACATATAGTCTGTAAAAAGTTTAAGAGCTATTCCACGTATTCCCAGATGTTCCAGTTTTGCAAGGAGCAGGGGAACCGAGACCGTGTCGAATGCTTTTGCCAGATCCAGGAACACCCCTATGGTTTTCTTCCCTGAATCCAGGTCATTAGCAATGGCAGAAGTTAGGTTTTTTATAGCATCGTTAGTGGACTTGTTTTTTCTGAAACCGAACTGATTGCTTGAGAAAAGTTTCTGAGATTCAAGGTAACTAATTAGCCTACTGTTCATAACCTTCTCAAGAACCTTAGATAAAGAAGGTAGAAGCGATATTGGCCTGTAATTCGAGACACAGTCTTTGTCCTCCGCTTTATGGATAGGAATTATTAAAGCCTTCTTGAGAGCTTCGGGAAAAACACCCATCGACATGCACTGATTGCATATCATTGTTATGGGCCAAGCCAGTACATCCACGCCTAATTTTAATATTGTAATAGGAATTCCATCATAACCAGTAGCATTGGACTGTTTTAAATTCAGGATGATAGATTTTACTTCATCAGTATCCGTTGGCAGAAGGACGAAAGAGTTGAGATTGGAGGGTCCAATAATGGGTGCCTCAGACAACCTCCGGCCGTTATTTAGTATATTATTGGCTAATTGGGATCCTACATTTGCAAGGTATCTGTTTACATGATTAATTGAACTCTGCGGATCAGGTTTGATTTTTAAGAGATCTTCGTTGTCATTACCCAAATCCACAAAATTGCAAACATCCTTAATTAATGACCATTGTTTTTTCAGATTATTTTTGTGCTTATTGATTTCAGACCTTAAGTAGTTGTTTTTAAGTTTTTTCAAAAGATTATTGCAGGTTTTGCGATACCTTTTATATGTAACACTCAAAATTATATTTTCTGGATCCTTCCGAAGCTTTTATGGAGTTGGTCTCTATTTCTAATACATCTGCAGAGACCAGGTGTTATCCAGGGTCTGATGGCACGTTTCCTTCGAGAAGGTTTATATATGGTTGTATGCTTATTCATTGCTTCTGTTATGGTCGACAAAAACACATCAGTTATTACGTTACAGTCGTCGGCTGTTAAAATAGTAGGCCAGTTAATTTGCTTTAGGTCCTCGATTATTGCCTGATAGTCAATTCTTTTATAAGTTTTAGGTTTGCTAGTTTGAGACTTAACCTTTTTAGACAGCGAGATCATAACAGAGGAATGGTCTGTGACTGGAATCGCAAACGACTGTCTGGGATGAAGACGTGCTTTTAAGAAAGACGTGATCTAGGCAATTTTCTTTTCTGGTCGGGAGGGTATGTGATGGCAATAAACCGTGTGAGGCCAGTAAGTTTAAGTATCTCAAAGAATTTGGATTGCTATTATCTAATATATTAATATTTATGTCCCCTATTAAAATTATATTCCTATACATCTTTAAATTACTCAGTATACTATCTAGAGAATTTAGAAAATTATTAATATTTTTAAAAGCAGGTGATCTATATATCGATATTAGAGCGAGTTCTTTTCCAATAGTAGAAACAAGGCAGTTCATTTCATCATCATCACTTAAAGGTGAAACAAAACTACAGCACAAAAATCTTTCGTCTATCTGTGCACTATCAAACCATCATTATCTTACTCAACAATTTGCCTACAGCGCTTCTAAATAACAACTTCCATTTCTACCTACTTGTCATAAAGAACAAGAGACTCGGTTCTTGTCTATCGTCAGTTCAAGTGGTGTACTTATTTACACACACAAACAAAGTCGTCACAATTTTTTTTTTTCTTATAGCCCTTAAGGCACGGTCGTATCTTTATAGGCTTCAGTATGCTCAATATACTACATTCCAGTTTCACGTATAAAACGCAATGAGTTAAAGGTTAACTTTTGTTTATCACTCTCTTAAAATTCCTTCGATAAACCTCGACCTTAATCAATCACAATACTGAATGGGACTCCAATAGCGTTTACACTATGAGCTATTTTTATTACAATGAAATAGGTGGCATCATATCTTAAGACAGTAAAGTCATGTCGTTATCTGTCTATCGCATTTTTTATTTTATTTTTTATTATTGTAGTACATCTTCATCATCTTATTAATGTTCCCTGTGACAGGGGATGGGCCGTAATCCACCACGCGGGCCCAGTGCGGGTTGGTGGATATCACATATCTTCGAATTTTTGGTTCTAGGAGATGCCGGTTTCCTCACGATGTTTTCCTTCACCGTTTTTGAGAGAAGTGGTTATAAAATAATTTACACAATGTAAATCGCCTGCCCGGATTCGAACCCAAGAGTCACAACTTGCAAGTCGCGGCTAATACCACCACTGCTCTAGTAGTAGTACGGAATGAATAAAATGAATTTGCAGCTTTAATTATTTTCAAAAAAAGAAATGCTAAATCCTTGAAGGCAATATTCTAATTTGTAATAAATTAAGTTGCAATATTGAGGTCAAATTGAGTGTATGTCAATGCAACTCAATTTTTTTTTTTTCCTTTATTTAATTTTTTTTTACACATAACATGCCTTTTTAAGCTGATGGTGACCATTCACCTTCAACTCCAAAAAGTATCTTCATCAAAGATAAACAAGTGATTCATCAATATTGATATCATCACAACATAAACTACTGTAAGAACATCTTGTTTCGCCATTTCACTCTTTTCTTCGATACAAAGTGCTACATCGAAACTCGGAAGAGCATATTTGCAACAATCTGCCTCTACTTTTGTTATCAAAAATTTCTTACAATGTCGTTATCGTACCACTGTCTTTAGGCGTAAAGCCTATTCCTACGTAACATTTGTTTGGCCTTTCGGCACTACTTCGAAATAAAAGGATTTATACCAAACCCACTACTTACGTAATCTAGAACTCAAGACAACTCTAAAGTTGACTCGTTAAGTCGTTCCATACCTAACGGATAGATTTATTTTCGAGTTACTATCTGTCGTCACAAGGAATTTTTATCCATGTAAAATACTGCCTTAATAGTTTAATAGCATTCACCACTGTGAAATGACAACTCCATAGTACCAAGACTCCGCAACATTGATTTGCTTTAATAAGTAACAACAAGTAATAACAAGGCTGTTATAGCTCCGGATCATCACGATCATCAGCATCAAAATAAGTATCAAATTAGATTACAAAACTCACTAGTTACAATTACTTTTGGGATAACCTTCATATTGGTACAAGTCTCATGTAAGAAGTTCATTTACCATCAATAGGCACATTTTAAATCAATTTGCCAAAAGGAGCAGCTCGACCTATGAACTGTCTAAGCTGTGTTACAGTTTCAGTATATGGTAAGCAGCTAGTGGTTATCCATTCGACATGTATTTTATCATCATACCGTATTCTATCTCATAGTCTTAAAACTCAATAAATACTTTCAGTAAAATAGCAATTCGTTTGGTTTACAAACCATGTAAATACGTCGACTACACTAAGTCTTTCTAAACCATTGCTCTATCAATGCCGACCCGACCGTCTCACGGTTCAACTAACGTAAACACTTACGTAGTCTAGTTCCTACGAGTCCGCAACAATAGCTCTTTGAGCTAAGGTAGTCAAGTTACAAAGGTCCGGATGTATTATTTGGAACTCATGTTGCTTATCTGGTGTTATGAAAGTTAAGAGCAATCGATTCTACAATAAAAAGACTTAAGCCGCCATAATAATCAAGCTCTGTAAAACTTTGTTTAGATTAGGCATTGAGTTCTCAGTGGTTTCACATTCATAAACAACGAACGTTTGTTATTTTTATAACCACTCACGATAACGTAGCTGAAACCTAATACTCATGACTTTACATTATTCATTATCTCAAAATGAAATCTGTTATGTGAACTTTATACTTTTCCATTATTGGTTCAGTAAACAATTTCATAATAATGCTTTCTGACTGGGCTGCCACTGAGTAATTTCCAACGGAAAACCCAGTTAAATCCTGTCCGACCCTGGAATCGAACCCAGGACCCCGAACTCAACAGTCGCGCTAGTTGGTAAGAGGCCAAAGGGGCAATTAACAATGTAGTCGATGTAAGCTAAACAATTACACACAACCAACCATTAACCACAAATTAAGTTGACGTAAATTTAGTTGTACGCAGAAGCTCAGCTCACTAACATAAATACCCATCCTGGATGTACGGCAACTCGCCATATCCTACTGCTTCTTCAAGCATCAAAGAGTCGCTTGCTCGTTAATCTGCTGAGTGGCTTGTAAAGGCTAGATCAGCGCTCACATTGAGTTATTTAATTTTTCCCAACCCTATCACTTCCACATCGATGTTTTGGACAACTTTAATTGCTTGGCTGACACCGACGTCACCATTACACTCAGGTACACAACTTTTTGCTTTCAATACGTAAAAGCTCGTCAAATAATAAAAAAAACATCACGCCCGCGCTGTCCGTAGGGGAAAGCAGAGTTACTCAAGCAAAACACAGACAGTACAAAACATGTCACCAAACCTTGTAAGGGACTATTGTTATAAATCGACTGAATCTTACAGTGAAGATGAATTCTCAATTTCTGACCAAGCGTGATAACAACCGAGCAATACTGACTCCGGTGTTCAATGTCTCTTAAGATGTTTTAGCAAACCAATTTAACAGATTCAGATGTAATTCAATTTAATCAATCTCAATGGTTACGAAATAAATTGAATAGTGTTATCATTAAAGATAAACATTCAATGTAATGACAAATGAAACATGAATGTCAATACCTGTGGTTTCTGCATCTTTCTTTCAAAGCCAATAAATTAAATTCGATTAAACCGTGTAGATAATATCGCAATAAAACTTCAAAATAACAAAGTCACATAGCAGACTTCAAACTGCATAACAGCACTTCAAGAAACTGAGAAATACGTTTCATCAAAGAAATACAACCAAAGGTAACTCACTCACCGGGGATGTCACCGTTCCTCGTTCTCACCCAAACACACCACTTCACATCTTTGTCAGTCTGACAACATAGGACAAGATAGTGGTTAGCTATCCCCATGGTATCATACAAAATGGGAATCGAACCCAATCAAATCGATTGAGCTTCTCAGTAGCTCTGGCCAAGTAATAAACACGCAAATAGGTATCCACAACAATGTAGCAACTCTGTTATTAAAGAGTCCACACTAATAACAATTCTCACTGTTTTCACTCATCAGGAGATTTCTCAGCCCGCTCGTATCTCACTTCTGATGTCAGATCCAGGTATATAGGACCATGATTTGACCTACTTAGTGACATACCGCTGTTAGATTATAGTCGTGGGCGCAGAATTTGGGATACGGGTAAATTAGAGAAATATCTCCTGTAACTTGTACTACTCTGGGCTTAAAAGGAAACACAGGCAATTCCCAGGCAGCATGTTGCCACGGCCATGTTCGAACGATCACTGTCGCTCTACCATGAACAATATCGACACCATACCACCAAGACTCCACCCAGTACCAAACAAGGTACTTGTGTATCATTTTAAGTAAACAAATCATGACATGATCCGACATATATATATCTATACTAATATTATAAAGAGGAAAGATTTTTTTGTTTGTTTGTACCGAATAGGCACCAAAACTACTGGACCGATTTAAAAAATTCTTTCACCAATAGAAAGCTACGTTATTCCTGAGTAACATAGGCTATTTTTTAATCCCGAAAACAGGTCCTGTGGGGTGGCCCACGGGAGCGAAGCCGCGCGAAGCAGCTAGTATAAAATAAAGTCGTGTTAGTTGCACTATTTATAACTCAAGAACGGCTGAACCGATTTGGCTGAAAATTGGTAGGGAGGTGCTAAGAACCAGGAGAAGGACATAGGATACCCGTTTAGGGTAGGGTAGGGTAAGTATGTAGGTAGGGTAGGGTAGGTAGGGTAGGGTAGGTAGGGTAGGGTAGGTAGGGTAGGGTAGGGTAGGTAGGGTAGGGTAGGTAGGGTAGGGTAGGTAGGGTAGGGTAGGTTAGGTAGGGTAGAGTAGGTAGGGTAGGGTAGGTAGGGTAGGGTAGCTAGGGTAGATTAGGTAGGGCAGGGTAGGTAGGGTAGGATAGGTAGGGTAGATGTGTGTTTGGTGTTTTTATGGCAAAACAAAGTTTGCCGGGTCTTGCGGGCAGCGGGGCGGCGGCGCACTGTGGATCGAAAAACGGCTCTAGAAGACATAGGAACTTAAATTTAAAAGTGTCGGTTTTTTTGATTGAAATGGGTTCTAATAGCCAATATCATACTTATATATTTCATAGGACGCAATCTGGTAGGCAAAAGGGCAAGTTTTATTTTTTTTTGCTAAAAAAATGTATGGAGCCGATATAAAAAATGCATAAATCTCCGGAACCGCAAGACTAACCGTAATATCCTTGCACCCGGTTATAGAACTATTTATTTATGATTTTTTGACATACTTTGTATAACGAGAAAGATTGCGTTTTTTTTTTTAAAAATCCTCAACTTTTTTTACCTAATATATGCTATAAATAGAAATAGACGTGATAAGTGATGTGTCTATCTATCTTAAAAAAAATATTTAAAATTATTAAAGATATTTTGATGTTTATTAACCGACTTCAAAAACGGAGGAGGTTCTTAATTTGTTTGAATTTTTGTGTATGTTTATTCAGAGATATCTTCGCCAATTATTAACCGATCTTGATGATTTGTTTTTTGTTTGAAAGAGTATGGTCCCGGATTGGTTCCAGTTAAATTTGGTAAAGACTTGTTGAATAACTTCGGAGATATTCAATGGAACTCTTCAATAAATGACGGTAAACCATAGATTGCTGCAATCGCATGTCTGTATATTGTTAACACCATTTCATAACATAACATCGCACCAGTAGACTCTGAAGGGGTACGCAGATGTGTACAGTTCACCCTTCTACACTCTCATTTCATCAGTTATGTTCAAGTTCCCTGTTATTGGGGTTATCTATTTGGGCATAGCATTTTTGTTTATTAACCGATCTAGATGATTCGTTTTTTGTTTAAAAGAGTATGGTCCCGGATTGGTTCCAGTTAAATTTGGTAAAGACCTGTTAAATAACTTCGGAGATATTCAATGGAACTCTTCAATAAATGACGGTAAACCACCATAGATTGCTGCAATATCATGTCTGTATATTGTTTACACGATTTCATAACATAACATCGCACCAGTAGACTTTGAAAGGGGTACCCAGATGTGTACAGTTCACCCTTCTCCACTCTCATTTCATCAGTTATGTTCAAGTTCCCTGTTATTGGCATTAGATATTTGAGAATATCATTTTTGTTTGAAAGAATATGGTCCCGGATCGGTCCCAGTTAAATTTGGTAAAGATCTGATAAATAACTTCGGAGATATCCAATAGTACTCTTCAATAAATAACGGCAAAACACCCAAAATGGCTTTAACCGCATGTCTGTATATTGATTATCATTCAGAGTTTGGGAGATAAGTGTTGTATATTGGCAATTAAAGTTATGATGATTTACCGTCATTTATTGAAGAGTTCCATTGAATTTCTCCGAAGTTCTTTATCAAATACCAAATTTAACTGGGACCGATCCGGGACAATACACTTTCAAACAAAAATGATATGCCCATATATCTAATCCCAATAACAGGGAACTTGAACATAACTGATGAAATGAGAGTGTAGAAGGGTGAACTGTACACATCTGCGTACCCCTTCAGAGTCTACTGGTGCGATGTTATGTTATAAAATGGTGTAAACAATATACAGACATGTGATTGCAGCAGTCTATGATGGGTTACCGTCATTTATTGAAGAGTTTCATTGAATATCTCCGAAGTTATTTAACAGATCTTTACCAAATTTAACTGGGACCAATCCAGGACCATACTCTTTCAAACAAAAAACGAATCATCTAGATCGGTTAATAAACAAAAATGCTATGCCCAAATAGATAACCCCAATAACAGGGAACTTGGACATAACTGATGAAATGAGAGTGTAGAAGGGTGAACTGTACACATCTGCGTACCCCTTCAGAGTCTACTGGTGTGATGTTACGTTATGAAATGGTGTTAACAATATGCAGACATGCGATTGCAGCAATCTATGGTGGTTTACCGTCATTTATTGAAGAGTTCCATTGAATATCTCCGAAGTTATTCAACAGGTCTTTACCAAATTTAACTTTAACCAATCCGGGACCATACTCTTTCAAACAAAAAACAAATTATCAAGATCGGTTATTAATTGGCGAAGATATCTCTGAATAAACATACACAAAAATTCAAACAAATTAAGAACCTCCTCCGTTTTTGAAGTCGGTTAATAAACATCAAAATATCTTTAATAATTTTAAATATTTTTTTTAAGTTAGATAGACACATCACATAACACGTCTATTTCTATTTATAGCATATATTAGGTAAAAAAAGTTGAGGATTTAAAAAAAAAAAAACGCAGTCTTTCTCGTCATACGAAGTATGTCAAAAAATCATAAATAAATAGTTCTATAACCGTGTGCAAGGATATTACGGTTAGTCTTGCGGTTCCGGAGATTTATGCATTTTTTATATCAGCTCCATACATTGTTTTTGCAAAAAAAAAAAAACTTGCCCTTTTGCCTACCAGATTGCGTCCTATGAAATATATAAGTATGATATTGGCTATTAGAACCCATTTCAATCAAAAAAACCGACACTTTTAAATTTAAGTTCCTATGTCTTCTAGAGCCGTTTTTCGATCCACAGTGCGGCGGGAGCGGCGCGGGCGCGGCGAGATCTAATGCATACAATCAAATGGACCGGCCCTCGAAAACAGCGGCGCGTGCGCGGGCAACGAGCGGTGCACTCCTGCCAAGCAGTGACCGCACGCGCGTCTTAATTGCAGTGTTGTGCAATTTATTTTTGTGACGTGTCGAAATGTCCTCGGACGTTCTAGAGCAAATTATTTCAGCAATTTTTGAGAAGACACCATCGGTGTATCGGTGACATATCGATGTAACAGCAAAGATGTGAACCATAAAAATAGAAGAGTAATTAACCAGTTTAATTAACAAATCGCCCTTCATAGCTTCAAGAATATAGTCAAAAGATTCTACACTCATTAGAATGAATATTTGTTTCGGGATATTTACCATTTATATTTTGTATTTTGTTGAGAGCTCGATATTTCGGCACCGTTACAAGCGCCATGATCACGAGAAAATGATATCGAGCTCTCAACAAAATACAAAATATACATGGTAAATATCCCGAAAAAAATATTAATTCTAATGATTGTGACCATGTCAGCTTAAAAACTTTCTACACTCATTCTTGTGTAGTCGTAGAATTTGTCAGGATTGTCTCTGTTCTTCATAATTTCGATAAAATTCGCAAGTCCTTGCCCTATAGTAGGGATTCACTTCTTCTTTTGCCCACAATAAATCGAGTGTTAGGAATAAATTTGAATCAAAATAATGTTGTCACCGTTGTTCAGACATTTCGTTCGCGAATAAAAACAAATATCTCGACGACACAACCAACAAAGTTTTTGATTCAATATTATTTCTAACGCTCGATTTATTATGGGCAAAAGAAGAAGTAAATCCCTACTATAGGGCAAGGAAAAGAAAAGGCGAGTTTTATCGAAATTATTAAGAACAGAGACCATAAATTCTACGACTACACCAGAATAAATGTAGAAACTTTTGACTATATTCAAAAGCTATCAAGGGCGATTTGTTGCACGCTATATTGCCCGCTCCGCACCCGCGCCGCCGCCCGCCGCCGCCGCCCCGCTGCCCGCAAGATTCGAGGCAGCGGCCTAAGACGTACCGTTGACTAGGAGTGACTAGGACTAACTTACTTAAGTTTACCCCTATGACGCGAGTCATACGTTTGATTTGATTTTTGATTTTTAAAGGTCTTTATTGACATAAAGGTATAAAAAGTTAACAAAAAAAGATCTTATTCTAATTGTAAACTAGCATACATCAAATAATGTTAAGTAGGCTAAATCGCCTCTTTTAACATATAACATTAATAATTTATATGTTGACAGTTCCTGATTAGTAACAATAGCTTAAACTAAATAAATTATGTAGGGTTTGCAGACCCACATTTTTTAATTAAAGTTTCACACCCACCCCCCAATTTTTTTATTTGTTTTTTATTTATTTTATACAAAGAAAGCGAATACCTAATAATATTCACTTTAAGGTCTAATAACTGATATTTAATAAGTTAAATATTATCAATACAAATTAATTTACACATAAGCACAGTAACAGCAATTAATTACGCTGGTAAGATGGTAAGTGAGCTAGCGTCAAGCGACTAGGAAATGATGATGGGGCAGTTTGTACTTTTTGTAAGTTCTGGCATAAGGCAATCTGGTAAATCTACTCTTACCAATGTATGAGACTAGAGAATTACGATGATGTGGATTAGTAAAAAGGAAGAATTTTCGGGAAATTTTCAAAATGAATTCTTTAATTTGTGGAAACTTGATGTGATGATGTAGCTTTGTTAGATTTGTGTAGGGAGATGTGTTAAATGCTGTTTTAAGTGCTTTGTTCTGCACAATCTGGAGTTTTTTGTAGTTACTATCGCTGATACTACTCCAGACAGGGGATGCATAGGTCATGCAAGGTCGTACCAGTGTGGAGTAAATACGTAATTTTGTTTGTGGACTTAGTTTAGATTTACGATTAAGGATTGGTTTTAAGCTATTGAGGGACTTAACCCCTTTTAAACGAAGTTCTTCCAGATTTTTTAACCAACTCACTTTACCATCTAATATTGTTCCCAAATATTTAACGGATCTTTTCCAAGGGATATCATTCCCTTCAACTTTAACATAGCGGGTGGGGAGTAATCGCTTTCTTGTGAACATGATTATTTCCGTTTTTGTGGCGTTTACTTTAAGCTTCCATTTAGTGAAGTAATCTAGGAGAAGATCAAGCGAAAGTTGTAGTCGAGTAATTACCAGGTCCAGGTCGTCAGATGAGGTATATGTTGCAGTGTCATCCGCATACACAGCGAGATGTGTTAGCCTTTGCTTTGGAATATCATTAAGGTACAAAATAAAGAGGTACGGTCCCAATATTGATCCTTGTGGCACACCAGCTGTAACTCGCCTCTGACTGGAAGTCTGATCACCAATGGCAACAGCGAAGGTTCGTTCTGTTAAATACGACTGGAGTAGCTTTATGAGGTATAGAGGGACGTGGTTGGTTATTAACTTATGGAGTAAACCTTCATGCCAAACTGTATCGAAAGCTTTTTCAATGTCCAACAGCACCAAGCCTGTGGATTTGTTTTGGTTGAGGTTGTCAACAACGTGCTCAGTTACTCTGGCCAGCTGCTGGACTGTGGAGTGGGATTTGCGGAAACCAAATTGTTCAGGTATCAGGAAATGCTCAGTGAATTTGGAGAGGCGATTCATGATTAGAGACTCGAAAAGTTTGGCTAAGCTAGGAAGAAGGCTTATTGGCCGATAGTTTGAGGGAATTGTTTCGTCTTTGCCAGATTTCTTAATAGGAATAACCTTAGCTAGTTTTCAACATGAAGGAAAGTAGCCCAGTTGAAAACAGCCATTAAACAATTTGGCAAGTAGGACTATACATTTTTGCGATAAGTTTTTAAGTAGTGAGTTGACAATCCCGTCTATACCCGGGCCTTTGCGAGTTTTCAAAGCATTCAGAAGTTTGCGTATTTCTTTAGGTCTCACTGGATTTTTTAAATCACTTATTTTGTACCTGTTGAGTTTTTCAGACGATTCCTCAACCGCACTATCAGTTTCAGGGTCATTTTGCCAGTTTTTTGTGAGCAAAGAGTTTTCTAGAAAAGCGTCTGCTAATGCTTCACATTGCTCTTGAACGGAGGACGTTAGGGTGTTATTTGACGTCTTGAGTGGAGGTATTATGATGGGTTTAAAATTGAGTGATTTGACTATACACCATATATTAGAGGCAGGGTTATCTACTTTGGATAGTTTCTTATTCCAGATCTCGTTGTTGTGACTTATTAATAAATGTTTTATGTTTTTGTTAAGTGCATTTACTTTGCTTGATATATACTTCTTCTCCATAGGGCTTTTTTCTTTAAGAGCAAGCTTGCGCCACATGTTCTTAGCTTTAATTATGGTTTTAATGCGTCTCGGAAGTTTAGTTTTACCTTCTCTTTTAATGATAGGGACGCTTAATTTACGAGCGTTAGTAATTACCATAGTAAGATTTTGAATTCCGATATCTATTTCAGAGATTTCCTTAAAGGTGGCTGAACTCAAGATAATCTGTTGGTCTATAATAGATCTATACTTCGCCCAATCTGCATCTATGTAGTTGAAGGAGATTTCGCTCAGACGACAAAAAGCACCACCAATAGTAAAAAGAACTGGAAGATGATTAGAAGACAGACATGTTAGTGCCTCGGGTTCACTAGATACTGTGACATTGTTAGCTAAGATTACATCAGGAGTTGAAGGTACGTGGGAGCAGTCGTAGTGAACTAATGTAGGGGTACTAGGGGCAAGGATTTCGTAATCATTAGTGACCATATGATCGAAAAGTAATTTTCCATGAGGGTTAGCCACAGAACAGTTCCAATAGGGGTGCTTAGTGTTTAGGTCACCCATTAAGAGCAGTTGCGGGTTTAGATTCATGACCAAGTCAAGATCACTAAGCAGTAAAGGTAAGTTGGGAGATTGATAAGCTGAAATTATGACAGCTTTTTTACCAGTTATCGTTAATTCAATACCGATACACTCTAGATTTTGTAAATTGGGAATTTTAACAAGGGAGTGTGGTATATCAGAGTGAATCAGAATCGCAACTCCCTGTCCTCTGGTTTCATTCAGTTTGTCCTGGCGGTAGCACTTGTAGCCTGGAGTACGGAGAGATGTTTGGGGAGAGATTCTAGTCTCACACAAGGCAATAATGTCAATTGAGCGCTCACTTACCAAATCCAAGAGTTCGTCTATTTTTGTGCGAATGCCATCAGCATTCCAATACATAACACGCAAAAGGTTAGAGTTAAACATATTTTCCAAGGTGGGTTAGAATTAAAATGACTTTGTCCATCATATTATCACATGCTAGAAATTCACTTTTTATCGATTTGATAGTCTTTAGGATTGTTAACATGTCTGTAGTAGCTTGATCTTGAACACTGTTGGTGGGCGGGAGACTGGTCGCTGCAGCAGCAACCCCAGAAGTGACCTTATTCCAGGCGCGTCTATCGATCTTGTTAGTGCTGGTAGGTTTAACAGTACCACTAACTGCTTTTATTTGTGTTTGCCTATTCCGAACTTGCTCCAGATACTTTTTTCGCTCTTTGCACTGCCGGAAGTTTGCCGGGTGGTCCTCGTTGCAGTTACAGCACTGGGCTGGTGACGTCCGGTCTTGTTTTGGGCACTCCGTAGTGAGATGAGGCTCTGTGCATTTTACAAAGCGGGGTGTAAGATTGCAGTTTTTTGAGGAATGTCCAAAACCTTGACACCTATAGCATTGAGTGCCATAAAGATTGTGAGCTTGGTACTTTCGCACTTGAACAGCACAGTTGCTAAGGTACTTGATCTGTCGGAAACGTGAGATATCTGAGCCCGGAGAAAGTTGCACCAGAAAGGGGGGGCACAAAGTTTTTTTATCCTTAGGCGTCTTGAGTTTTCGAACAACTACATCGCTGAAGCCGAGTGATTCAAGTTCTTCCTTAAGATTTTCTTCCGCATAGTCGGGCAGACCAAAGATCACAGCTTTAGAAGTTCTCTCATCCTTCCGAGAAAATGTGTGAAATCCTATATTTTCGGAGCGGAGTCCACTTTTGAGAGCCTCATGACCTTCGGCTGAGTAACAGACGACAGCAATTCTACTATTTCCTTTGTAGGACAAATGAAAACTTTTCGTATATCTTGAAACGACTGTTTTTATGAAATCATGAGTCCATTCATCCTTTAAGACAATCAAGATGGGCGGAATGCGGCTGGGATTTTTCTTGGGAGTACAGGCGTCTCGGTAACGTGTGGCTGCAGGTTCCAAAGGATTTTTGTCAGTTGGTAGACAGCTGAATCGATTTGTTATGTTGAATGAAGTTGGAGGTTGCTTAACAGGTGGTTTCGCGCTATGCTTGGGTATTTTCCATTCACTCATATCGACTGGTCCTTCTAGAGGACGTTTGCCAATTGAGTTCGAACGAGTTAGAAAACGTTCCATAATTTAAATTAATATTACTAAGCGCTCCAGTTAAAGGCACTGTTGTAGCCAGCTAGATGTACGAAGTGTTGAGCCATTATGCACACCACCACACATTCTGCTAGCGGACGTGAAGGTGAGCATCAGTGGGTGACCGCCAGCACAAGTAGGACTCTGTTTAAAATCTTCTCCAGGTAGTAAATTTTAATAGTAGTAAAAGAGCACACTAATAAAGGCCCACCGCGTCGAACGAGTCTACGCTGAGACGCTGAGGCAAAACCTCGCGAGAAAAAGGTCGTAAGTCCTGTGGATATGCAGGCGCTTGCGCGTTACGACACCACACACATTCACAACTAATCACTGGCGGTAGTTATATATTGACAAGTTATTTAGAACTTTTGATTATTAATTGTAGCCGAATTGTTTATACTTTACACAGTTTTTACTAAAAGTTTGAAAGCACTTGGTGTAATGAATAAGTTTTGTTAAAAATTACCACAATAATTGCACTTTTTACGAGCTTTTGCAAATAAACTGGTAAGTGTGATTGACAACGTGTGTCGCACAGCTGACTCAATATACATACGTTTGATAAATGCTATAACGTTATCGGAAGATATATTTTGCCAAAACCTGCCGAGCTTCGTCAAAGTATTGAAAATTTAATGGAAAAAGGTCTATTGGGATTTATGGGTAGAGGTGGACACCAATGAAAGATCGTTTTATAAGGGTTTCAATAATACAGTTTAATTACCCTTTACTTGTTAAATTGGAAGGTGTGTTTCAGTAATACTTTATGATACATGTGTTCCCTAGCACGGCTGATGCGATTGTGTATAGTGACCAGATAGGATTTGGGTCTGGACTACCTGAGAAGGGTTCGAAGTCAAACCATATAATAAAAGGTTAGACAGAGACAGACATAGAGTATTGTAGATTTCTTTTTGTTAAACTCCAACACGCCCCCTCAAAAATAAATCCTTTTCTATTTAATTACGACATACTCGTAATTATACCTATCTCATACCATCTTTATACAATAATAAAAACACACACCTTCCTTTTTCTCTCTTGGGAAAACAATATCATCATGGTCCAACATTCGTTGCGCAGAATAAGGGAAACCCAAGAAAACCTTATTAAACCAATTAATCATATCTATTGTAATCAATGAAATATTAAAGTTATTTGTCTTCTTATTATAACCAAGCTCTTTTAATTAAAACATCCTTAATTATAACCAAGCTTTTATAATTAACTTATCTGTAGCATTACAATCATGCTATTATAATTAACATAATATTTAATCATTCTTGTAATTATAACCAAGCCTTTTTCAGCTTCAGTTTTAGCCATGTAGTTACCTTAGTAGTTACCTATTTTGCTTTTATGTACTATGTTATTATCATAGTTTATTGACCATTATTGTCCATTTGTGGCACAAAAATAACATTGTGCAATGATCAAATACTTTTAAGTTAAACAAGTAACTCATTGTACTTTTCTATCTATTATGTCAGCCCATTCACAATGAACAAAGCCACTTCCAATAATTTCGTTTCAAAACCAACTTGAGATTTATGGTTCTTTAAAATTTGTTAAGACCTTTTTAAGTCTGACCATAATAAATTATTGGTTTTTGCTTGCATACTGACTTAGAAAGTTTACAAAAAAAAAAAAATACTTGGGTCAGGTCGGGTGCACAGCATGGCATCAAGCACACAACAAAATTTCTACAAAGGCAGTAGTAAGTTCTCACGAATTTAATACTTCGTAATTTAGTTTACTTTCAACTGGGTTACAAATATTGACTGATTTATTCAAGGACTGTTCACATATTCTAAACAAAAGTAACTTTGTTTACCAGAAAACCTTTTCACGCATTTCAGTCTTACATAATAACAGTATGTTTTATAACTATTCATAGAACATATTTAAATTACCGATCGTTACAAGATCGTTCACATGTAAAACATCAATACAATTTAAAATATGACTTAACATACATAATATCGCATTTGTGTACCCCAAAGGGTTAGATAGAGGCTTAGTACACTATATTATAGTACAACCACATTTCGTCAGTTACATAAATACTCTTTAAAACATGACTTAACATCACGCCTGTGTTCCCCAAAAGGTCAGGCAGAGGCATAGTACACCCACATTTAACCAGTTATGTTTAGGTCCCATAATAAAGGGGGACTTCCTTTAATCCTTTCATTCCTTTTTATCTGGCAAGAATTATCGATATTTTCTTTTTATCAGTACAAGTTTTATAAGAACTTTGTTTATTAACATCGTATGGCTTTAGTATCTAGGTTATTAGAGTATTTTATCGAGCGAATTATACTACTTTTAATCCATTCATCAGAATTTAAATTTTCTGATTCCACTGATTTAAAAACCATCCAATTTTTTTTTTTTATCATTGGATTTAGTTCCATCAGTTTTGATACACACCAGATTTAGGTCTTTATCTGTTTTGATATCATGTAGTATTTAAATAACTCTATTTTAATTCCACTGATTTGAACCATCCAATTTTGTCTTTTTGGATTTAGTTACACCAGTTTTAAATACACCAGATTAAGGATTGTCATAACTGTGAGAATTAATTGACACTGATTTTCAATACAATCAGTTTTGTTATGGAAATGTTCGGTTTCATTTCCTTCAAAATGTAACGCAGCCCTCGACTGCTTTTAACTCACTTCATTAACTATGACATTCCCAACTGTTTCATATTTTTCACTCTTTATGTTCCATACTTTATAGCCATTTGGTAGGTCCATACCTTACTTACCAGAATATTATTCTAGGACTTTTCATCAACTTTGGTTTTAGTGGTTTTATTATGTACATACACGGTAGAACCTAAAACCTTTAAATGTTTAATAGCAGGTTTTTTTTTTATTTATTATCTTTCCACAATTCATATGGTGTTCGAGTTTCTTTCAAATATTTGGAACTAACAGCTTGCAGACTGCTTTAATCCATATAATGACTTAAACGAATATAATTGAATGTGACTTCTTTTTCATTTGCAAATAATATATTTTCAACCAAGATATGCTATGGAAATATTCACATGCTTAGATTTCCTTGGTCAATTTCCCATTCAAAATGATTTAACATCTATATGATGCACTAGCAAATTAAACTAACTTGCTAAATATATTAATCTTAAACTTGTGTTTCTTGCAACTAATGCAAAAGTTTCAGGCTAGAACGACTAGCCATTTATTCACAGGTTTTCGAAACTCATCATTTTTAACCGTAAATGGCACTTACAGTTTTATTGATAAAATATATTTAATATGCAAATGATTTTAGTGTTTCACTTCAGGTATGATTTATAATAAATAAATTATATTCCTCCTTAACATTTTACCATAGGTACATGTTCATTATCATGCATACATAGATTAAATTTCAGAATACGATTGAGGTATTTGAAATATCAAAGATTCAGCACACAACTGCATCCTAACACTTGCTTATTTTCTGTTTCATTATCATTATCTTATGGTAAAGTTAACACATTTCCATTTTGATATGAAAACTGGATCAAACGCTCCACTATATCTTTAACAGATTTATTAGCATATATTAGGAATTAATTCGTATTTCTAGGAATATACAACCTAATTTAATCTTATCAGATTCACACTATTTCAATAGAGTGTAACAAGTCAAAGTTATCAACATAGTTATTGCATCTTTTTAGCCATGATCCATTCGGGCTCAGGTTTCACTGGCCTATTTGATAAGATGTTAATCTCATCCAATACTACATCGAATCTGACGAACCAATTGTCTAACATAATTGTCTACACTTTAAATAAAAATAAGTGTGACTCAAGTAGGGACTTTCATGTTGCGGACACGAAGTAGCGTCATTCATCTGTTCTCCAGATGTTCCGAGTGGGCAAGACCCGCGCCCTTAGCGCCTCTCCGCTCGTCTTTTGTTGTTTCGTCCGAGCAGGTAGAGACAAACCCTTACTTTTACCCAAAGAATTATTTCTCTTTAACAACACATTGTCAAATTTCATTTTCTACTTTTATTAACAAAGTAAAACCAAAACATTTATATATTTTAGTTGTGGCTTCTTATTTCGCCATAACTTATATTATAAGTTGTGTTTTACAATATCAGTAGGTACTCCCCAGAAGAATTTAATCCCTGAATGATTTTAAACATTTAGACCTTAATAGGTAGTACAATTTATAACATGCCGATCATGTAAAGCCGTTGATCCCGGCTGTCATTTGAAGATCTTTGGCAGTCGTTACTGGTAGTCAGAAGCCTGAGATCTGACATCAGTCCGGCCAAGAGATATCGCGTTATCCAGTTTCTGCGTTGTGGAGGTCAGATAGACAGTCACTCCATGTAAAACACTGGTACTCAACTAAATTCGGTTAGACTGCAAGCCGACCCCAATATAGTGAGGAAAAGGCTAGGCAGATGATGATGATGAATTTATTACAGGTACCATTCCGTTCTATAATTCAATGTTCTTATTGATCCATTCGGCAATATCATTCAATGCCGTAATGCAAACTACTGTTTAATAGTAGGTATCTTTTTCGAGTTCAGGACTCTTATATAATAGGATACAATTTCCTCTCCATTATTAAAAGTAAAGTTAGGTAACAATAATTCTCAGACCAAAATTAGCTTTACAAAACACAACTCGGTTTTTGTTTAATATACGAAGACGTATTTTGACTGTATGCACTATAATTTACATCATTTTTTTTTTTTATACTAAACTTTTGTTTTGTTATGCCAAACAAAATTGTTTTCAATAAATACGAGCTTCACAACATTTTTCGTAAAGCACTTATTTTTGATTGCATCACTATTAGAAAATAGTTTAATTAATTTTATTTTCAAAGAAAAATGAATTGCCTTTATAGCCTCATACTTCGTTTCACAATAAATCATAATTATATTACAAACATTTGCTAATTAAAGCGTTTATAAGATGCAAACAATTATCATCAATTTCATTCTAGATTATCATCAAAGACTTACCATTTATCGGCTTACCAACCATTTTTAAAACATAATGACACCGCCATCTTTAATAAAAATGACAGCCATTCCCATTTTGCATTTTCTTTACCGATGGTATGGGATCTCGGAACATAGCACACCTGCAACGCCCATCTTACAGGTAACTGGCAGCTCCTCCTCCTTCGTCGCTAGTCCAACACGCGCCATTATTTCTGTCTGTTGTAACACTGCCCGTCACGAAGATAAAACCAGAAGTCTATTAGGGTTTTGAACTAACCGTATTATGCACTGTTGTATTGTTTTATTGTTCCACTTAGATGCACAACACGTTTTTATTATTTAGTGTCCGTATATTATTATTTTCACTTTGGCTTAGCGCTCTGGGCCCATAACCTATTGGGATTTATGGGTAGAGGTGGACACCAATGAAAGATCGTTTTATAAGGGTTTCAATAATACAGTTTAATTACCCTTTACTTGTTAAATTGGAAGGTGTGTTTCAGTAATACTTTATGATACATGTGTTCCCTAGCACGGCTGATGCGATTGTGTATAGTGACCAGATAGGATTTGGGTCTGGACTACCTGAGAAGGGTTCGAAGTCAAACCATATAATAAAAGGTTAGACAGAGACAGACATAGAGTATTGTAGATTTCTTTTTGTTAAACTCCAACAAGGTCTGACCATTTAAATAATGATTAAATATTGGAATGTCTTGTGACGATTGATGTATTTTATAAATTATATTGTAATGTTTTATATGTAAGTTATAACATCGCATTGGAATTTTCTGTAAAGGTGTTATAATAATAAATGAATAAAAAAAAAAAAACATATATTTAAACTAAACAAATAATTTGAACACTAAACTAACAAAACTTAATTCAATTGAGTACCTAAGTAGTACTCGGCAACGAATTTGTTGATCAGGTTGTTCTTCTTTGACATAGGCCTCCCCTTGTTTCTTCCACTCATCTCTGTCACGAGCTAATCTCCTCCAACCTTTTGGTAGTTCATCTTTATTTGATGTCCCTTTTGCCTTTTTCCATTCCTAGGATACCATTCCATTACGTCTCTTGTCCATTTTTCTTTGTTCGTTCTCATAATATGACCATTCCAGTTCCATTTCAATTTCTTTATTTTAAGTATGACATCGCTTAGTTTTGTCCTTTTCCTTATTTTTGAAATGGTGCACCTATCTCGTAGTCTAATGTTTAGCATGCTTCTCTCTATGTTACGTTGGCAAACTATAAGTTTTTGGCTGTTTTTGCTCGTAGCAGGCCAAGTTTGACATTCGTACGTGAGGCATGGGAGTTACACACTTTTTAGGCTTAACATGCATTGCGAATTTTTTAGTACTATTTCCGCGCGATGTTTTTACCGCAATGCGTGCAGCTTCAAACAATTCCATAGGTCACAGAATGGGCGAAAAAAAAAACGCGCGATTAAAAATCGCAGTGCATACTAATAATAATAAGCCTTATACAGTTTGCTTTTCATTGACTTTGGTATTGATTCGTTTTTGACTATTTCCTTAAGCGACCAGTAACGTTTGCAAGTATTGCTTATCCTTCTATCAATTTCT
Source organism: Anorthoa munda (assembly GCA_945859665.1). NCBI lineage: Eukaryota > Metazoa > Arthropoda > Insecta > Lepidoptera > Noctuidae > Anorthoa > Anorthoa munda. The sequence continues at coordinate 3,906,327 of OX243900.1, read as the reverse complement.
TTTGAATATTGGTCGTTTATTAAAATTAGCTGTCCGTAATATATATATTCATCGACATATTCATTTCCTATTTTTATGTGTTCCTTTACTGCATTTGTCATTATTTTAGTCTTTGATGGATTCATTGACAAACCAGCTTTCCTGCTTTCGTTATCTAATTGCTTTAACATAATTTCTAGTATTTGTGGTTTCTCTGAGAATATCACAATATTGTCAGCGAATCTTAGGTGAGCTTTGTTCCATTTACATTTATTCCAAAATCTTCCCAGTATATATTCCTGAATATGTTTTCTAAAACTGCCGTAAAAAGTTTTGGTGAAAGTGGATCACCTTGCCTGACTTCTGTATACTAAATTCCTCTCCTTGCTGTTCTAGCTGGATCTTTGTTGTGGAGTTCTTGTATATTTCTTTTATGATTCACTTTTTCTTTCTACGCCCTGGTTTTCTAGCGTCTTCCAGACATATTTATGACTTACAGAATCGAAAGCCTTATTATAATCAACGAATGCCATGTGGTAGTGTTGGCCATATGCATTAAGTTTTTCGATGATCTGTTTGACTACGTGTATATGATCGATAGTAGAATAATCTGCGCGAAACCTCGCTTGTTCTCGTGGTTCGTTTTCTTCTAGGTGTTTCGTTATTCGTGCAAGTATTATTTTGCAAAATACTTTGTATAAATTCGACATAAGACAAATAGGTCTGTAGTTATTTATTTCGTTTTTATCTCCCTTTTTATTTATTTATGGTGTATCTTGGTCTATTGAGTTGGTACTTTTTCTGTAGCCAATATTTCGTTAAACAGATGAGTCACAGGTTTGGATATTATTGTTAATGTGTCTTTCAGAAGCTCGTTCGAAATTTTGTCGTATCCTAGTGCTTTGCCGCTTTTTTGTGTTTCTATAGCTCTTATGACTTCAGTTCCTTGGATGTAAGGCATTTCTTCTTCATAGAGATAGTTTTGTGATGATATAGTTTTGTAATCCGTTCCGGCTGTCAAAACGTAAACATCACAGTATTGTTGCTCCGAAACAAACCTAAATAAAAAATAGTAAAAAGCCACTGTTCTCCAATTAAATCGCGTCCAAACAAAGATCCAAGTTAAACTTAGTGCTGGAAGTAATCATTATCGTGCATCTGTTGGGATTCACAAAAGTACGAGACACAGAAAACCGGCGAACATTTGAGGTTAGAATTTAAAATATCAAAACCTACCCACCACTGCTCAATAACGAAGACTGTCAATGCCACAACTGTCAAGAGTGTCAAGCAAGTGTCACCCGATCTCAAACTCAAACTGACAATACAAATGTCAGTGTCACCATAGTGTTGCCAACGAAGAAAATTTTCATTTTAATAAAAAGCGCTCCATTACACGTAACGAAAATAATAAGGATGGAAGATCAATTTGAACTTTTATTTAATAAAATGAAAATTGAGTTACAAAATCAAACGATGGAACTAACAGACTCAATAACCAACACAATCATGGATAAAATAGATGAAAAATTAAAACCTTTATTAGAAGAAAATAAAAATTTGAAAATTAAGGTGGAAAACATGCAAAAGAAGATAGAATTTATGGAGAGAGACAGGAAAAGCAATAACATAATAATATATGGTTTAAAAGAAGAGGAAAAGTCTACAACTGAACTACTTATAAATGTGAAGAAAAGTTTTGCGGATGAATTAAAAATAAATATAGAAGACTATGAAATTAATAAAATTTACCGTATTGGAAAAACAAACAATGGCGAGAAACCGAGGCCTACGCTGCTTTCATTCGTGAGTGGCTGGAAAAAAAGCGAAATTATGAAAAACAAGAAGAAATTGAAGGAGTTATATGTCGCGGAAGACTTATCAAAGGAAATTTTAGAAAAGAGAAAGGCACTCCTACCAAAGCTAATAGAAGAAAGAAATAAAGGAAACATTGCCTTTATCAAATTCGATAAACTTATAGTCAAAGAAAACACCTACACCAAGGACAAACGAAAGAGGGAATTGTCTACCTCCCCGCAAAATTATTTACAGCCGAGAAAACATCAGACTTTAACAAATGCGTTTGAAAAGATGAGGGTTCGGTCTAACTCTCGTTCAACCACCTCAACAGATACGAAAAAATAGCAATTAGACACCTGCGAACGGAAACAACATTTAAAGGAAGAAACTAAACACGAAACAAGAAAAACAAAATACCCTCTCCCAAGCCGACTGGTCCTCGTGGGAGAAAACGACCACAACCCTCCAGCGAAGGAAAAAACAACTAAAAATTTCCTAATTATAGCAACATATAATGTGAGATCTCTAGCATCAAAGGAAAGATTTTTGGAATTAATATACTCAGTGCAAAATATAGAATTTGATATAATTGGATTAGCAGAAGTCAGAAGAATGGGCTGCGACATTGAAGAACACGAAAATTATATATTCTGTTACAAAGGCGAGACGCTTGGACACCATGGAGTTGGCTTTTTGATTAAGAAAAAACACAAAAACAATATTATGGAGTTTAAGGCGTTATCCGAACGAGTGGCCATGCTCCAAATGAAATATAATAACAGTGTACTTTCCATAATACAAGTCTATGCCCCAACAGACAGCGCAAAAGAAGAGGAAATTCAAAACTTCTATGACACTCTAGAAAAAGCCCACAACCTTGCTGGTAAATATACCCTTGTTATCGGAGACTTTAATGCAAAGGTAGGACAACCAACGAAGTTTGAAAACCTTATAATGGGAATACACGGATATGGAACTAGAAATGAAAGAGGAGAGAGACTTATACAATATGCTTATGAATACAAAATGTCAATTATGAACACCTATTTCAAAAAGAGAAATAAGCGTAAATGGACCTGGATATCTCCTGATCAAAGAACGAAAAATCAAATCGATTATATTTTAACAAACTACCCAAAACATGTTGAAAATATCGAGGTATTAAATACAATCCAATTTCCTTCGGATCATCGAATGGTCAGAGCCTACTATCGCCTGCAGGGAATAAAGAAAAGCAGACCTTCTTACAGATCATCTTCCAATACCTTAAAAACGGAGCAAGACACAAAATTATATAATATCAATCTAAACAATAACATACAAGAATTAGACACAGAACACCCTAACGAAAACATCCAAACATACTATAACAAACTGGAATCAATTATCAAAAGAAGTTTAGAGACAAAAGAAAACAATGAAAAACAAGACAGACTAAACAAATTTTTTTCCACACCTACAAGAGACCTCATAGCCAGACGAACAGAACTAATAAAAACTAAACAAAAAACAGTAGCAATGAAAAAAGAACTAACTAAAGTATTTAAACAAACAAACAAAGCTATTAAAAAAGACTACAAAATCTACAGATATAATATAATAGAAGAACATATCAAACGTTACAGAAGCACAAAGAGAGCTTTTAAGGAACTAAGCACACATAAAAAATGGATTCTTAAGGTCAATACAAAAAATAGAGACACAAATACTAGGCAAGACATCATCGATTGTGCCACGGAATTCTACACAAGGCTATATGGTTACAACACTGAACCTTACGACAACGAGGAAGAGTACCACGAAATAGAAGGATACGAAGAAAAAGAAGACCTAGAACAAATCGATGCAGTCGAAGTTTTCGTCAACATCAAAAGACTGAAATCCGACAAAAGCCCTGGACCTGACTGTATACCGAATGAAGCCCTAAAGATTGGAGCACCTGCACTAGCTCGCTCTCTAAGCCACCTCTTTAACATGGCTCTAAACTCATGTCAAGTACCCGAACAATGGAAAAGATCAGACATCATATTGCTTTACAAAAAGGGGGACCCTAAAGACATAGGGAACTACCGCCCAATCAGTCTTCTTTCGAGTATATACAAGCTATTCACATCGATCCTACAATATAGAATAAGCCCAAAAATTTATTCTCTTCAACCAGTCGAACAAGCAGGCTTCCGATCCGGTTTCTCCACAATGGATCACATCCATGTAATGGAACAAATTGTGGAGAAATACAAAGAGTTTAATCGACCTTTGTACCTTGCCTTTGTAGACTATGCCAAGGCGTTCGACAGTATATCACACGACTCGATCTGGGCAGCCCTCTGCGAATGTGGTGTCCATAAAAACTATATAGAAACCTTAAAAGACATCTATAAAGGTAGTACTAGTAGAGTCAAATTAGAAAACCGCGGATCGGAGATACCAATCAGGAGGGGAGTACGACAAAGAGACCAACTGTCACCAAAACTTTTTATAGCCGTGCTGCAGAGTATTTTTACAAAGCTTAACTGGCAGGAAAAAGGTATCAAAGTAGCTGGACATCACTTAAGTCACCTGAGATTTGCAGACGACATCGTTCTTTTCGCTGAGACTGGCCCCGAATTGGAAGAAATGATATGTGTACTAAGTGTCGAAAGTGAAAAAGTGGGCCTAAAAATGAATGAGGACAAAACAAAACTCATGACGAACAGCATAGCTGCCCCAATCAACCTAAAAGGCAAGGTTTTGGAATATGTGAGTAGTTATGTGTACTTGGGAAAACAGCTATCCTTCAAAAACAAAAATACCGAAGAAGAGGTTGATCGAAGAGTACAGCTAAGTTGAAGGAAATCTTAAAAGGCGATTTCTCCCTCCAACAAAAAAAGGTAGTGCTGGATACATGCATCCTTCCGTCCCTCACTTACGGATGTCAGACGTGGACGTATACTTCAAAAATACAAAATAAACTAGTTGTATGTCAGAAAGCTATGGAAAGAAGTATATTAAAATTGAGAAAAATACAGAAAGTCAGAAGCGATTTTATACGAAGGAAGACAAGACTTACTGATGCTCTCCATTATGCGCTTAAGCTCAAGTGGAAATGGGCTGGACACCTAGCCCGTTACAATGACAAGAGATGGACCATAGAGGCAACACGGTGGACAGGACCCAGCGGTAAGAGACGACAAGGAAGGCCTAAAAAACGCTGGACAGATGACATCATTAGGATTGCTGGCAAACAATGGATAAAAGATGCTGCCGATAGAGATAAATGGAACAAGCTGGAGGAGGCCTATACCCGAGAAGGGGTTCCTATCCCTAATAATTAGATAAGTTATGTAAGAGATTAGATTAGATAAGTAATAAATAGAAAACAGAAAGTAGTAACTAAATTAGTGCTATATATCTAATATTTAAGTGATAGTATTAAGAGGTAAAATGTAAAAAATAATGAAAATATTGTTTAGTAACTTACTAAGGATAAGAAATAAAGGGCTTTTTATATTTATTTTATTTATAGTTTTGTCTGTCCCCGTATATAGCTTCTTATAGAATTGTGGCTAATTTATCTATTGATGACCTTTTTGACGTCGATTCCATATTTCTCTTCTTATTTTTGGTTTTCATGTTAGGTATCCATTGTATATATTCTTTAAGTTGCTTTAGACCTTTTTAGATTCCGCCTGTTTTGTCTGTTTGTTTTCTTAGTTCTTCTAGTCTCTCTGCTTGCCTGTGTTTTCGGATTGATGCTTGATTTTTTTTGCTAATATTGGCGATTTTTTGACGGTTGTCTTTTCGTTTCTCTAACATTGTGTTCTCTCAGTCATTAATTGTATCGTTTCTTCTTCTAATTTATTTTTCCTATCACTTGTATATACCTTGTTTTTCGCCATAGAAGTAAAAAATGTATTCGTTATATTCTCTTATCTCTTCTCCTATTCTTCTGACTTCATATTAGAATTTAAATGATATCTACTTAATGGATCATATTTAGAGTTCTGTAGCTCCTCACGTGTCAACTATCCAGAGAAGTCGTTGCAATAATAAATATTCACCCTGAAAAGATTCATCCGACACATATCCCAGCGCTACTGGGGCGAAGGACAGGCTTAACGTTTGGTCTAATCGAGCAGACAATTAAAACATTGTTCCTAAATCGGCATGTAAGGGGCCAAAATTTTAAAGTGAATGCTTATAGATTTATTAATCAATGATTGAAATGCACAGTACTAATGAAAGGATTAAAAAGACAAAATACCAGAAATCAAATGACTCGCATTTAAAGCTCTCTAGCTCCTAATCATCATCATCATCATGTCAGCCGAAATACGTCCACTGCTGGAATTAGGCCTCCCCCAAGCGTCGCCACATTGACCGGTCCCGTGCGTCCCGAATCCAGCGGATCCCCACAACCTTCACCAGGTCATCGGTCCACCTGGTGGGAGGCCTTCCAACGCAGCGTCTTCCGGCTCGCGGTGGCCACTCCAGAACTTTTCTGCCCCATCGGCCATCCGTTCTGCGAGCAATGTGCCCTGCCCACTGCCACTTAAGTTTGGCAATTCTTCGGGCTATGTCGGTGTCGGGTGTCGGTAATCCTGGTTCTGTTGCGGATCTCTACATTTCTGATCATATCACGCAAGAATACTCCGAGCATGTGCCTCTCCATAGCCCTTTGAGTGACTGTAAGCTTCCTGATGAAGTCCATTGTGAGCGACCACGTCTCAGAACCATAGGTCATAACTGGCAACACACACTGGTCATAGACTTTCGTCTTGAGACACTGTGGTAAGTTCAGCGAGAAGAAACCGCGCAACTTCCTAAACGCTGCCCAGCCGAGTCGGATTCGACGGTTGACTTTCTCGAAGTTGGCCCTACCTAGCTGGATCGTTTGTCCCAGGTAGACATAGTTATCCAAAACTTCGAGTGTAGGGTCTCCGACCTTGATAGGAGTGGGTGTAACATAGACATATAACATCACCTTGGTTTTGTTCATGTTCATCCTACGACCGACTCTTTCGGAAGCTTCACTGAGCATTGATTTCGAGCATTGTACTGAGGTCCTCCATGGTCTCAGCCATGACCACTATAATAGTCGGCAAACCGAAGTTGGTTTTTTTTTTATTTATTTATTTATTTGGAACAAAAACATGTTTACAATTATATTAATTGTGTTCGGAAATGGCCGCATTAGTTGAGTGATGTATTCGCCATTGACGTTGATGCCTAGCCCTCTCCAGTCCAGAACCTTGAAGACATCCTCCAACGCAGCGGTGAACAGTTTCGGAGATATGGCGTCTCCCTGTCTCACATCTCGCTGCAGAAGGATATTGGTTCCGAGGTCTGATCCTGAAGTCGACCTGACATGGTGGCGTCTTTGTACAAACACTTCAGCACTTCGATGTACCGGTAGTCGATTTGGCACCGTTGAAGAGACTGCAGCACAGCCCAAGTCTCGATCGAATCAAAGGCATTATCGTAGTCCACAAACGCTAAGCAGAGAAGCAGGTTGTACTCTTCGGTCTTTATAACCTGCCACAGCGTATGTATGTGGTCTACGCTGTTAAAGCCTTTACGTAATCCGGTTTGTTCGGGAGGCTGGAAATCGTCAAACCTGCGCGCGAGACGATTCGTGATGACTATTGAAAACAGCTTGTAGGCATGGCTAAGAAGTGAGATGGGCCTATAGCTCTTCAGTAAGACATTGTCACCCTTCTTGAAGAAGAGCCACCACACCTCCGCACCATGCCTGTGGCGTTTTCCCCTCGAGTATGACGAAATCAAACAGCTTCTGAAGTCCCTTAAGTATTGGTTTTCCACCCGCCTTCAGGGGTTCGGCTGTAATTTCGTCATCACCCGGTGCCTTGTTGTTCTTAAGCAGTTTAAGAGCCATCTTCAGTTTCGTGAGCTGGCTCTGCCCAATAGTCAGATCTCTTGCAAAGACCTTGGACCCCTTATTCCGCTCAGTCTTTAATACGCTCGGTATTAAAGCGGCGGAGATCGCTGTTTAAGAACTTTGAGATCCGTCTATTTAGCTGCCGGTATTTCAACGCATCGTCTGAAGACTGCAGCATCATCTCATGCCTCTCCTTCATGAGCTTGAGAGTAGGATCAGAGAGCTTTTTGTTTATATCTGTACGGCGGGTCTTTAAAAACTTAGACCCAACCGTATGTACAGCTGCCGCGAACCCATGGCTTTATTCGTCCACGGAGCTCCCTAGGCACTCGAAACGACTCTGGAGTTCGAGCTGAAAGCTCTCGGGGTTTTGGATCGGGAGCGCTCCTTCTCCATAAAACTGGCAAGTAGGTGGCCCCGGTGGTTCCGACGTTCAACTCCAACTTGCCCCACTTGCAGCTCATCCTCGTCTCGTTTGCCCAGTTTCACGTTGAAGTCCCCCATGACAACGGTGAAGTGAGTTTTGAAACCATACATGGCTCTAGATATATCCTCATACATGGTCTCTACCTCTTCGTCGGGGTGTGCCGAGGTCGGGGCGTAGACCTGTATGACCTTCAGCGAATATCTCGAGGATATTCTGAGTATAAGGCACGCCACCCCGTTCGACACGCTCTCGATCTTCACCACGTTGTTCACGAGGGACTTGTGGACGATAAACCCAACACCACCCTGGGACTGCCGGTCACCCTCTCGGAAATAGAGCAGGTTACCGTATTTGAGGATTATCGAGTCCTTCCTCTCTCTTTGGACTTCAGATAACCATATAATACTCCATCGTATCCTGCTCAATTCTTCCTCGAGTTCGGCTATCTTCTAGTCGGTCCGGAGTGTTCGCGTGTTATACGTTGCCAGGTCCAATTGTGTTTATTGGGGTAGCCGGGTCCACTCCGGAGATTCTTCGCACCCCTTGCCACGCCATCGTCTCGACCGCTACCGTAGTCGAGGTTAGACGGGCTGCCGGGCACTCGGGGCCGTTTTTTACTTGTGGTTTGGGGGGTTTGCCTTTATCGCCACGCTTGGCAGGCGGGTTGGCGATCGCAGTTTGTTGTTAAAGTGCACAGAGAACGCTGCTGCCCATTCTCTGGTGCACCCTGAAGAGATCCATCCAACGACACATATCATATCGCTACTGGGATGCGACAAAATTGCCCGCACCTACCACCAAGTGCAAAAGTGGCTGGGGTGGTGAGGGAGCCCTGGCTGAGAGGACTCTTCACAGCGTTCCTTGAGCGGGGCCAGTTTCCCAGTCTGTGGAAATCTGGTCGTCTGGTCCTGCTCAGGAAGGCGGGGCGCCCTGCGGACTCGTCGTCCGCGTACCGGCCCATAGTGCTGCTAGACGAGGTGGGTAAGCTGTTCGAGCGGATAATCGCTGCCCGCCTCGTCAGCCACTTGTACAGAGAGGGGTCGGACCTGGACGAAAGCCAGTTCGGCTTTCGGCTTGGGCGCTCACCATCCACGCGATATCGCAGGGAAGAGTCCTGGCGGAGGAAGCGGTGTCCCGGGGTGGGGCGATGTTGGCGGTGTCCTTGGACATTTCCAACGCCTTCAACACCCTGCCCTGGAGTTGTGTCCCTGTGAGGCACTGCGGTATCATCGAGTGCCTCCCTACCTCCGCCGCATCGTCGGGGCTTATTTGGCGAAGAGGTGTGTCACCTACGTGGGACGTGATGGCCACGAAATCCAGCACCGCATGTCGTGCGGTGTTCCGTAGGGCTCGGTCTTGGGCCCGCCCCTGTGGAACAACGGGTACGACTGGGTGCTGAGGGGCGAACTCCAACCGGGAGTAGACCTGACGTGTTACGCGGACGATACGCTGGTCACCACCCGGGGGAGTTCGTACAGGGAGGCAGCGTTGCTGGCGATGGCTGCGGTCTCACAGGTGAGTCGCATACGGCGCCTTGGCCTGGAGGTGGCCCTCAACATGTCGGAGGCCATGCCCAAGCAACACAGATTGGCTGAATAATCATTGTATAAACGCGTTTCTGTAAACTTCAAGCTGACATAATTGACTGGTTAATGGCTGGATAAGCGCTTACACAGATGTTATTCAAGCAATTTGGGCGCAAAATAAAGTGCTTTAATTTGTATAATAGCAATATAATCGCAACATCATGTCATGATTTGTTTACTTAAAATGATACACAAGTACATTGTTTGGTACTGGGTGGAGTCTAGGTGGTATGGTGTCGATATTGTTCATTGTAGAGCGACAGTGATCGTTCGAACATGGCCGTGGCAACATGCTGGCCTGGAAATTGCCTGTGTTCCTTTTAAGCCCAGAGTATTACTTAGTATCATCAATCATGGTGATAGTACTCTGTAACGAATTAAAACTGTGTAGAAGTTCCAGGAGACATTTCTCTAGTTTACCCGTATCCCAAATTCTGCTCCCACAACTATAATCTAACAGCGGTATGTCACTAAGTAGGTCAAATTATGGTCCTATATACCTGGATTTGACATCAGAAGTGAGATACGAGCGGGCTGAGAAATCTCCTGATGAGTGAAAACAGTGAGAATTGTTATTAGTTTGGACTCTTTAATAACCGAGTTGCTACATTGTTGTGGATACCTATTTGCGTGTTTATTACTTGGTCAGAGCTACTGAGAAGCTCAATCGATCTGATTGGGTTCGATTCCCATTTTGAGAGTATGATACCATGGGGATAGCTAACCGCTATCTTGTCCTATGTTGTCAGACTGACAAAGATGTGAAATAATGTTTTTGAGTGAGAACGAGGAATGGTGACATTCCCGGTGAGTGAGTTACCTTTGATTGTATTTCTTTGATGAAACGTATTTCTCGGTTTCGTGAAGTGCTGTTATGCAGTTTGAAGTCTATGCTATGTGACTTTGTTAATTTGAAGTTTTATTGCGATATTATCTACACGGTTTAATCGAATTTAATTTATTGGCTTTGAAAGAAAGATGCAGAAACCACAGGTATTGACATTCATGTTTCATTTGTCATTATATTGAATGTTTATCTTTAATGATAACACTATTCAATTTATTTCGTAACCATTGAGATTGATTAAATTCAATTACATTTGAATCTGTTAAATTGGTTTGCTAAAACATCTTAGAGACATTGAACACCGGAGTCAGCATTGCTCGGTTGTTATCACGCAAGGTCAGAAATTGAGAATTCATTTTCACTGTAAGATTCAGGCGATTTATAACAATAGTCACTTACAAGGTTTGGTGATATGTTTTGTACTGTCTGTGTTTTGCTTGAGTAACTCTGCTTTTCCCTGCGGACAGCGCGGGCGTGGTGTTTTTTGTAATTATTTGACGAGCTTTTACGTATTGAAAGCAAAAAGTTGTGTACCTAGAGTGTAATGGCGATGTTGGTGTCAGCCAAGCAATTAAAGTTGTCCAAAACATCGATGTGGAAGTGATATGGATGGGAAAAATTTGATAAAATCAATGTGAGCGCTGATCTGGCCTTTACAAGCCACTCAGCAGATTAACGAGCAAGCGACTGTTCGGTGCTTGAAGAAGCAGTAGGATACGGTGAGTTGCCGTACATCCAAGATGGGTGTTCATGTTGGTGAGCTGAGCTTTTCCGTGCAACTAAATTTACGTCAAGGAAAAGTACGTCAACTTAATTTGTGGTTAATGGTTGGTTGTGTGTAATTGTTTAGCTAACATCGACTACATTGTTAATTGCCCCTTTGGCCTCTTACCAACTAGCGCGACTGTTGAGTTCGGGGTCCTGGGTTCGATTCCAGGGTCGGACAGGATTTAATTGGGTTTTTCCGTTGGAAATTACTCAGTGGCAGCCCAGTCAGAAAGCGTTATTTTGAAATTGTTTACTGAACCAATAATGGAAAAGTATAAAGTTCACATAACAGATTTCATTTTGAGATAATGAATAATGTAAAGTCATGAGTAATAGGTTTCAGCTATGTTATCATGAGTGGTTATAAAAAAAACAAATGTTCGTTATTTATAAATGTGAAACCACTGAGAACTCAATGCCTAATCTAAACAAAGTTTTACAGAACTTGATTATTATGGCGGATTAAGTCTTTGCATTGTAGAATCGATTGCTCTTAACTTTCATAACACCAGATAAGCAACATGAGTTCCAAATAATACATCCAGACCTTTGTAACTTTCTACCTTAACTCAAAGAGCTATTGTTGCGGACTCGTAGGAACTAGACTACGTAAGTGTTTACGTTAGTTGAACCGTGAGACTCTCGGGTCGGCATTGATAGAGCAATGGTTTAGAAAGACTTAGTGTAGTCGACATATTTACATGGTTTGTAAACCAAACGAATTGCTCTTTTACTGAAAGTATTTATAAGTTTTTAAGACTATGAGATAGAATACGGTAGTGATGATAAAACCCATGTCGAATGGATAGTCACTAGCTGCTTACCATATCCTGAAACTGTAACATAGCTTAGACAGTTCATAGGTAGAGCTGCTCCTTTTTGGCAAATTGATTTAAAATGTGTGTTCTTACATGAGACTTGTACCAATATCAAGGTTATCCCAAAAGTAATTGTAACTGAGTTTTGTAATCTATTGTGATACTTATTTTGATGCCGATGATCGTGATGATGCGGAGCTATTACAGCCTTGTTATTACTTGTTGTTGCTTATTATAGCAAATCAATGTTGTACAACTTTTGTATCGTAGAAGAGAGAGAAATGGTGAAACAAGATGATCTTACAGTAGTTTATTTTGTGATGATATCAATATTGATGAATCACTTGTTTATCTTTGATGAAGATACTTTTTGGAGTTGAAGGTGAATGGTCACCATCAGCTTAAGAAGGCATGTTACGTGCAAAAAAAAAATAACTAAAGTAAAGAGGAAAAAAAAAAAAAAGTAGAGTTGCATTGTCACACACACAATTTGACCTCAATATTGCAACTTAATTTATTACAAATTAGAATATTGCCTTCAAGTATTTAGCTGAAAATCATTTTATTCATTCCGTACTACTTCTAGAGCAGTGGTGGTATTAGCCGCGACTTGCAAGTTGTGAGTCTTGAGTTCGAGCCCGGGCAGGCGCTTTACTTTGTGTAAATTATTTCATTACCATTTTTCTCAAGAACGGTGAAGGAAAACATCGTGAGGAAACCGGCATGTCCTACAACCAAAAATTCGAAAACACGTGACATCCACCAATCCGCACTGGGCCCGCGTGGTGGATTGTGGCCCATCCCCTCTCACCGGGAACATTAATAGGCTGATGATCATGATGTACTAAAAAATAAAATAAAAAATGCGATAGACATACCGACATGACTTTACTGTCTTATGATATGATGCCACCAATTTGATTGACATAAAAGTAGCTTATAGGTAATATTAATAGTGTAAATACTATTGGAATCCCTTCCAGTATTGTGGTTGATTATGGTAGAGTTTTATCGGAGAAATTTTAAGAGTGATAAACAAAAATGAACCTTTAACTCATCGCGTCTTATACGTGCAACTGGAATGTAGTATATGGAGTATATTAAAGCCTATAAAGATACGACCGTGCCTTAAGGTCTATTATGAAAAAAAAACATTTGTGACAACTGTGTTTGTGTGTGTAAATAAGTACACCACTTGAACTGACGATAGACAAGAAGCGAGGCTCTTGTTCTTTATGACAAGTATGTAGAAATGGAAGTTGTTGTTTAGAAGCGCGGTAGGCAAACTGTTGAGTAAGATAAAGATGGTTTGATAGAGCACAGATAAACAAAATGTTTTTTTGCTGTAGTTTTGATTAAGAATAAAGAATGAAAAAATAATAATAATAAGTTTAAAGGTGCCATTTAAGTTGATAAGGTCTTTTAACTATGCGTTGAGAGACTTAGTAGTCGAAATGTGTTTACAAGTGGGCTCTCAAAATCAAAAATCAAAATCAAAATCAAAATCAAGGTATTTATTTCAATTAAACTTTAGAAGTACTTTTGAATTGTCAAACAAAAAATTAATAAAAAGATGACTCTAGTTGCAAATTCGCAAGCGTCTGTAGGTCTCAATGGAGAAGAATTTGCAAGAAACTCCCCGGACACTCTTTTCCATCAGTTTTAATTACAAGTTTTTGGTTACATCATTCTTGTTGAAAAAATACATATATGTGAGAACGATGTAAAAAGACGTGTACGTAAAAGCGTCTAGAGTAACAAATAATTAAAAAAAAGCACTTTAACAGGCCGAGACAGCTAAGTTATGACCAATCCCAACTGATGGCGCCCGTTCACGAACATGACGCATGGATCGGCACCACTCAGCTCAACCATCATGAAGGGAACCGAATGATCCAACACATGTGCCACCATCAGAGAGAAATTAGAGAGAGCATGACACACTCAACTGCCAGGGCACACAGAAGTCAACGAACGACATATAGGTACAGTGAATGGTAGATTTATCTACAGTCGGAACATAGTACTCACACATGTGCTGTGCAATTATATAATACTAAAAGAAATTGAGTTTATACAATACAAAAATTTGCATACAGTCTTCAGCATGTCCAACAATACTTCGATACTTTTCTGCCCATCACTAATTGTTCTTGCGCCCTAGTGGCTGCGGAGCAGGACCAGCATTGAGCCAAGCATTTTTATCAGCGATGTAATCCCCCAACTTATAATATGCTTGCCTACATAGTGTGCGTTTTATACAAGTCTTAAATTTCGTCTCATTTAGTTGTAGAATGTGGGGAGGAATTTTATTGTAACATTTTATACAGTACCCCATAAAAGATGATGCTACTTTAGCCAGCCTGAAACCTGGTTGAATTAGTTGATCCCTATTTCTAGTAACATAATTATGTCTGTCACCGTTTTTACTAAAAAGATGTAAATTCTTTCTAACATACATGATGTTTTCATAAATATATTGACAAGGTACCGTCATGATGTTAATGTTCTTAAACAGTTCCCTTAGAGAATCGCGCCGGCGAAGATTGTATATCGCTCTGATGGCTCGTTTTTGCAGAATAAAAATTGACTCAATGTCTGCAGCCCTTCCCCATAGTAAGATACCGTAAGACATTATACTATGAAAATAACTAAAATAGACTAATCTTGCGGTATCGACATCAGTAAACTGACGTATTTTTCTAACAGCATAAGCTGCCGAGCTTAGCCGCCCCGCAAGTGATATTAAATGAGGCCCCCATTGCAACCTCGAGTCTAGCGTGATCCCCAGAAAAACCGTTTTATCGACGAATTCTAGCTTCTCCTTGTTTAATAAAATGTCACAATCATTACTTTTGACATTCGGCAAGACAAATTTTATGCACTTAGTCTTTTTAGCATTTAAAACTAGATTATTAGCTGTGAACCAATTTTGAACCTGTCGCAAGACGGTATTCACATCGTCAACGTTACTCGTACGTCTATTTATCTTAAAAATCAACGAAGTGTCATCAGCAAATAACACCATGTTTAGATTGTTTTTCAATAGATGAGGTAAATCGTTAATGTAGACAAACTCTATCGTAAGCATTGTAGTGGAGTTATAGGGAAGCCGAAAATTCGGGTACCCATTAATGTAACTTTTTTTTTTTTTTTTTTTTTTTTTTTTTTTTTTTTTTTTTTTTTTTTTTTTTTTAAATAAAAACGTTGCCCCACACTAGGAATTTCTTCCTGTATCGTGGGTGCGTTTACAAACATATAAACTCACATACACAAACACCCAGAGCCGGAACAATTATCTGTAGGTCATACAAATTTTTGTTCCGTGCGGGAATCGAACCCGCGACACGCAGCGCAGCAGTCAATTGCTCAACCACTGCGCCAACCGTGCGCCCAAAATGACTGAATGTAATATAATGACTAGACTATGTATGATAACAGAGATGACTTGACCGTGAACGATCACTGGGTTGACTATGGTTGTGTGAGTGGTCAGTGAGATGACTGCTGTAGCCACTGGGATGGTTACGAGACCTGGTCACTGGGTTGACTATGGTTGTGTGAGTGGTCAGTGAGATGACTGCTGTAGCCACTGGGATGGTTACGAGAGCTGGTCACTGTTTTGACTATGGTTGTGTGAGTGGTCAGTGAGATGACTGCTGTAGCCACTGGGATGGTTAAGAGACCTGGTCGGGTTGACTATGGTTGTGTGAGCGGTCAGTGAGATGAATGCTGTAGCCACTGGGATGGTTAAGAGACCTGGTCAGGATGACTATGGTTGGGTGAAAGGTCACTGAGATGACTGCTGAAGCCACTGGGATGGTTAAGAGACCTGGTCATGATGACTATGGTTGTGTGAGAGGTCACTGAGATGACTGCTGTAGCCACTGGGATGGTCACGAGATTTTGTCACTGGGTTGACTATGATTGGGTCACTGAGATGACTGCTGTAGCTACAGGGATGGTTACGAGACTTGGTCATTAGGTTGACTATGATTGGGTCACTGAGATGACTACCGAAGCCACAGAGCTGGCTGTGAGAGACTAAGGATCTCTCTTAGTTAATTGAAGTCAGAATGACCGAACGGTTTTATTCTATGTTGAAAATATCTGGTATTGCAGATTTACACACGTGGACGTGTGCCACGTAGGATGGCCTGTCGGATCATGTCATGATTTATTTACTTAAAATGATACACAAGTACCTTGTTTGGTACTGGGTGGAGTCTAGGTGGTATGGTGTCGATATTGTTCATTGTAGAGCGACAGTGATCGTTCGAACTTGGCCGTGGCAACATGCTGGCCTGGGAATTGCCTGTGTTTCCTTTTAAGCCCAGAGTATTACTTAGTATCATCAATCATGGTGATAGTACTCAGAGGCGTCTCTAGCCTATGTAGCGCCCGTGTGCAAACATTACCCTAGCGCCCTCAAGTAAGCGCGCGATCAAAATGCAATAGGTACAAATAACAGCACATAACCACAAACTGTCAAATTTCCCCAATGGATAATAAACTCTATTGTTTGGAAATTAAATTGAAAATCTATTGAAGAAATTTGACTGTTCTGGATGCCATGATGTGCAGTTGACTATATTTAGAATTATACAGGGTGTTTACCAAACACCTTGTATTTTCAACAGTGAACTGATATCCAGGTGCAAAACTGCAAATGGTGTAATTTTAAATGATGGCCGGTAAACAACAGATACACACACTAACACAAATAATGGGCCTCGCATCAAGCTTCCCACATCGGTCAAATTTCTTCATTCTAAGGGTTCTATCAGACAGAGAGCGGTCACGCTGTTAACCGTACAAGACAGACCGCTGTTACCGCGTTCGATGTGTTGTATTATGTTACATAGATATACCCACATAGGAGGCATTCTGACGGCGTCGGTCAACCAGAACGTACGCGTTCGCGCGTTCACTGCTGGTTCGGTGACCAAAAGTGTTGGAAGGAAGAAGGACAACGATTATAAAAACCGAGGAAAAGTAGCACCAGTCTTTTCTTTTTCTGAAATGGCTTTCCTCCAGTTAGTATCTTGTTTAACTAAGTCATGTTTATCTTTTTCATATAGTTTATCGAAGGAATCAATTATCATCCGAAAAGAATTAAAAACATTTCTTCATTTTCAACCCATTTAGATATAAGTCTATGAAAATCTCCATCTTGTTTTTTATTCTTATTTACTGGGCCACACCCAGTATTTTCTTTTCGGTCTTGTTGCTGATAATGACCACAAAATCATTAATTCGTCTTCCGATGAAGAACTATCTAATTAAAAAAAGAAAAATATAAAGGAAAAAAAAAAAGAACTATCGTCAATAAACATGGTGACAATAGGTGGTACGGGTGGTACCGCGTAGACCGTCCAACAGCTCGAGGTTCGTGAGCAACTGCACGATCGAAAGCAAAACTGACCTCTTGAACGCTTGACCGTGTGACCGCTCTCTGTCTGATAGTTTACGACTTCATGTCATACGTACAGAATTCAATATCAATAGGGAACATTTGACAGATTTGGGAAACTTAATGCGAGGCCCACTGTACACGGGTAAAAAGTATTTTAAGGTAGAAAGGAGTGACAAGAATAACAAAATACAACATTGTGGTTATTTAAAAGCTCTGACCGCTGTGAAAGACGCATCAGTTGTGGCAGCTTATAACAAATCTTACTTATTAAGTATGTTTTAATAAAAATAAAAGCCGATTTACTTCTTATTTACATGTTTACTCAAATTGAATATAATATACTAATCAAATTAATATAATATAATACTTAATCCATTGCGTCAAGACTTACTTCGCAAAATTACGTGTAGCGGTAGAACACAAAGTGCGGCACGCGCCACGCATACACACGATTTTGGGAAATACCACACATGTGACGGTCGTCCATGGCAATTTGATCTTTATTTATAAAAGTTTATAAATTAATAAAAGTTTCTATTGTAAAAACTGCTCGTGGAGCGCCTTGTTTTGCTGTAATTCGACATATATAAGAAGAGCTCTAAATGCCATACAAAATGTAAACAAACCGGAGCTCTTTTTACGTGGCTCATTGAAAGTGCCGCGGCCGGAGGGCGCGCTAGTTGCGCTCGGCGCCCCCTAGGGCGCTGCGCCCGTGTGCTGTGCACACCCTGCACTATAGGTAAAGCCGCCCCTGATAGTACTCTGTAACGAATTAAAACTGTGTAGAAGTTCCAGGAGATATTTCTCTAAGTTACCCGTATCCCAAATTCTGCTCCCACAACTTTAATCTAACAGCGGTATGTCACTAACCTACGTCAAATCATGGTCCTATATACCTGGATCTGACATATACAACAAGCTTAATATTGTATGTATAATCGCTGATCTACCTTTTTAACAGCTATTGCAACTCTTTTAACCAGTTAAAAGTGTTCAAATTCAGTTAGTCAATCATTATTCAGTATTTAGATTATTTTTGTACTGTTATGGAGATATTATAAAAATAAAATTGTGAAATTATGGTTATAATTTAACCATTTGTGATTATAACATGTCAATCTGCACTGAGTATTAATTGAATTTTTATAAGTAATTTTTTTTGTGTGTTTATGTTAAAGGCAAGTGAATTATTACTGCGCATGTAACTTTATTGTGAATATACATATATATTTACTGTACATTTTTTAAGCGCCATAAGAGGGGATAATGCTACCAGTCAATAGTTAAAAAAAAATTAATTAAAAAAATCAAAAAACCCGACTGCTTAAAAGCAAACTAAAAAGACGTAAACAAGAAGAAAATCATGCTGTGCAGTCGGAGGATACTTATTCGCGAGCTGGCGAACCAAAACCAGATGTATTTACGCCTTTGATACCCCACACGATGGGTTTGGAGGAAAAAAAAAATTTTTTCCCCACAAAATGGCGCTCAAAATCCGCCATTTTTGTTTTTTGCAATTTTAATGTAGCCAGTGACACTCGCAGGATTAAGACGAATCGATTGACGTAAGAATTATCAAAATCGGTCAACGCGTTTGGTCTCTGGAACGCCACATAGGAACAAACATACATACATACATACATACATACATACATATATACATACATACATACATACATACATACATATATACATACATACATACATACATACATACATACATACATACATACATACATACATACATACATACATACATACATAGACTGATAAACACATTACCCTCCTTCGGCAGTCGGGTAAAAAAGGGTTTTATAATAGGCTAGGTATGACGAGTAAAAAAATTTCAATGCTTTTGTGAATTTTAGTGTGCAAAAACACTAAAAACTAAATTAATTAAACGCAGTTTCATTTCAAACGTAGTTTTATTCCTCCCATTCTTTTCCTGTTTTTCCATGTGTTGAAGAAGTGTTTGCTTATATTTTTACACGCCGACATTTTGTCATTGATATGTAAGTAAGTAAGTAAATATTTATTTCTCAGTATATGGTACATTGAGGTCTTACATTTAACATTGTTTCACACATACTACCATTTGCTGGTGTAGAAATATTCAATAATAAGCTAGCATGCAAATCAAAACTTACATTATGATCATTAAATAAATTTATAAAATTTTGTATAATGTCGAAATATAAATCATAATATCCAAAAATAAATCATAATGTCAATAAAATTAATCTTAATGTCAAAAAATTAATTAAAAATGTCAAAAAAAAAAAAACTCATCATGTCAAAATATAAATCAATAAAGTCAAAAAATTAAAATTACAATGATAAAGAATTCATAATAATGTCAAAGTACTAATATCATTATTAAGATTTTAATTACACTATCAAAATGAATGATTTAAAAATTCATTGATGGAATAAAAACACATGTCTAAGAGCCAAGCAAACATTTTACATTTAAATTTATTAATTGGTAGCATTCTCAGGGCAGGCAACTAGTTAGTAGAGTTATAACAGCCTTACGACTCTTCAATATCCAGTTATATTCTGTATATAAATCTTCATTTCATATTTGTTAACTCTATTAGCTGTATATGTTGGTAATAGTGCGCTAAGCACTTTAAGTTATTTGAAAGAGCTTACTCATTTTCAATTATAAAGCCTTCGGCTTTAAAAAAGCAAAATAAACCTCAAATATTCAGCTACTAAATAAGTGCTTTTGATTGGAATGCAATACAGCTTGAAGAGAACAGCGCGCGTTAGAGCCACGGGGAATGGTATGGTTCGTTCCTGGATCCTTGCGCGTGGAGCGTGTCCTTGTTTATTTCTCTTTCGCAATTTGAAAAATTTCGTATGTTTTCTCCTCTAATCCGCGGTATTCAATATTTCGTTCTGGAAAGTTTTACGCTACTTAATTAGTGATTTAGTCGGGTCGAATATTGACTTTATAGATGGATATCGACAAAATAAAATAAGTAATTTGCTTGGCAATCGAATCTAATTTGACTTTAGATTACAAAACGTCGAAAATACTACTGCACTAACACAAAATAGACTCCCCCGCGCGCCACTCCAATGCGTTATTCGAGCTTAAACATTATTAATTTAGAAATCATTATTATTAAGGATGTTATGATTTTATTTTTGTATATTTTTACATGGTTAATAAGCATATATTTACTCTGTTTTACACAGCTAACAACGTTATTTAAGTAGTTTTTAATTGGCATTTGTACAAAATTTTTACTGTGCCAAGTACATTTTAAAAGTAGGTTGACTATTACTCGTAAACTTGTAAAGCCTACTTATCTGTGGTAGTTTTCCTTTTAATTTCGTTATATTTACTACTGCCGTGATTTTTTTCACATAGTCAAGAGCAACCATTTCGCTGGCAGGGGGGAGGGGGGACACTAACATAAATTTGCAATTTAAAGCTTAATTTTACGCAAACGGATCTCTGAATCGAAAAATGGTTTTAACAAACCCATAATATTTTTGAATGACCTATCCAACGATACCCCCACCATGGGAAAAAGAAACATTACCACTTTACGTCTAGGTATACATATATAGGAGGAACCCCAAACAAAATTATTTTCATGATTTTATTTTACCTCTTTGTCTTCTAGTACTTTGATTCTCTGAGCTAAGATGCGGACGGACAGACGAACAGAGCGAAACTATAAGGGTTCCTTGTTGACTTCGGAACCCTAAAAATGATATAAATGCTGCAGATAAGGAAACAATAAAGTAAAAAATATTTAAATTTGAAAGTTATAAGCGTCGAAAGTTCCATATTTCAACACTAATTTTAACGCATCTTTGGGCGGAAATAAATACCATAAGCAGAAAGAAAGTTGCAAAACAGCCACCATACAGAGGTAGGTTAGTAGTTCAACAATGCAAATAATTTTATTTTGAAAATATACATTTAGTTGTTTTTTCATGATATCCAGACTCCCAAAGGCCAGCTGGCAATCGGCAACAGAGCTCTCAACAATATATAAGCTTCAAGATACAGTAAGCCGAGAAAACAAAGTGTTTCACTCTCTCTACCAAACCCAGTCAACAGTTAATGTACACATAAGCGTGCACATTTAATGGCCTGCGCGACATCAACATTCTTCTTGATAAATCAATTTGTAGGAAGATAGCATAGCCTGTCAACTACCTACAAATATATATAGTAAGAACGCGCTTTCGACCGCTCTTCCCCGCCCCGCCCGCCGCTCGGGCAGAGCGGGCACTCTCTGGCCGTACCCTTACAGATAACAAAAATGTTGCTCAAGAATTTGTAAATTTCTTTACCAACATCCCAATTAAAACTACTGAAACTTTAAATTCTTCACCCTCGCTAGCTTTTGAATTATTAAACGGGAACGTTTCAGCCTGCCCGAATGAATTTAACTTTTTACATAATATACAGATAGCAAAAAAGTTGCTCAAGAATTTGTAAATTTCTTTACCAACATCCCAATTAAAACTACTGAAACTTTAAATTCTTTACCCTCGCTAGCTTTTGGATTATTAAACGCGAACGTTTCAGCCTGCCCGAATGAATTTAACTTTTTACATAATATACAGATAACAAAAATGTTGCTCAAGAATTTGTAAATTTCTTTACCAACATCCCAATTAAAACTACTGAAACTTTAAATTCTTCACCCTCGCTAGCTTTTGAATTATTAAACGCGAACGTTTCAGCCTGCCAGAATGAATTTAACTTTTTACATAATATACAGATAACAAAAAAGTTGCTCAAGAATTTGTAAATTTATTTACCAACATCCCAATTAAAACTACTGAAACTTTAAATTCTTTACCCTCGCTAGCTTTTGGATTATTAAACGCGAACGTTTCAGCCTGCCCGAATGAATTTAACTTTTTACATAATATACAGATAACAAAAAAGTTGCTCAAGAACTTGTAAATTTCTTTACCAACATCCCAATTAAAACTACTGAAACTTTAAATTCTTCGCCCTCGCTAGCTTTTGGAATAGTAAATGCGAATGTGAATGAATTTTTTTTGAACTACTACTTAACAATTCACCTTTACACAAATTCACCTTTTGTAAACGGTTTTATTTCAGCGCGGCCCCGCTTAAATCGAACTACCTCGGCTTTAGCCGCTTTTTCAATATTAGCTGACGCATCTGCCCGTATAGTATCGAGGTCTAAACGATCTTGTTCAAGGGCGGATCCAGGATTTTTTTCTGGGAGGGGCACAAGGGGCGGACAGGCAAAAAGATCAACAATAACTGTCAGAAATAAACTTGAAGTATCATACTTCATGTTTATTTCTACAAGTTCAAGTATGTACAGCAAGGGTTATGAATGACAAGAGTTTCAATCATGTTCTTTCTGTTCATCATCATCATATCAGCCGAAACATTTCCACTGCTGGACATATGCCTCCCCCAAGCGTCGCCACATTGATCGGTCCCGTGCGTCCCGCATCCAGCGGATGCCCGCAACCTTCATCAGGTTTTTGGTCCACCTGGTGGGAGGCCTTCCAACGCAACGTCTTCCGGTTCGCGGTCGCCACTCCAAACTTTTCTGCCCCATCGGCCATCTGTTCTACGAGCAATGTGCCCTGCCCACTGCCACTTAAGTGTGGCAATTCTTCGGGCTTTGTCGGTAACACTGGTTCTCTTGCAGATCTCTAAATTTCTGATTCAATCACGCAAGGATGGTTACCTATCATAAGATCGAACAACATTTGACCGAATTTCATTTCATCTAAAACTTTTCAACTATTATCGTTTCGTTTTTTTTTTACTTCATCGAAGTCACGTCTGTCACTGTCTCAGTTGACCTATTACTTTCGTTTTACTTGGTCGAAAAACTTTTTACCGAAGTTACACTTAGCCGAAATAACATTTGTTCGAAAAATTTATATTAAACGCATATCAAAATAATAACTGAAAGAGAAACAGTGGACAAATACAAATGTTTAAAACAGCAACCAGAAAAAAAATGTCGACGGAGCCCCGCTCCGCGGGGCCCCTTTTTCTGTCTGCAGGGTCTAAAGTAACCTAACATAAAGGAGATCATCATCACCTTCGAACCTATCCGTGTCGGGGTGCCCTAAATTCCCGAGCTCGCTTCGCTCGCTCTTGGACAAATTCTTTGAAAAAATTAATTAATAAAAATGTCTAATGCATGACAGCTATTAATAAATCATTCGCATGAAAATACGTAAACACAGACAAGACTGCGTGAAGTCGATATTGCAGCGATTCGTTTTAGTCACTAAATTTTGTAGCACAACATACAACTTTTATGACACTATTTCAATTTTAAATTGAAAATGCTACCAAGTAACCGGCTATATATTTGTGACTAAATAATATTCCCTAACATGTTGTTTCAGTTTGGCAAATGGCAAATGAAAAAAGTTCAAAAGAGGCTTCGGCCAAAATCAAAATGTTATTTTGTAAATCGGCCAAATGTAGTTCGGTAAAAAAATACATATGCCACATGATACTTCGATGATCGATGAAATTATGTCAAATAATGCATATAGCAAAAAAGACGTCGGTCAATAGTTTTCGGTAAAATGAAATTCGAACAAAAAATATTCGGAAAAGTGATCGGTTCCCCGCAAGGACACTTCGAGCCTGGCCCTCCCCATTGCCCTTTGTGTGACTGTAAGCCTTCTGATGAGGCTCATTGTGAGTGACCACGTCTCAGAGCCATAAGTTCGTCTTGAGACACTGTGGTAAGTTGGATGATAAGAAACCGCGCAGCTTCCCGAATGCTGCCCCGCCGAGTAGGATTCGACGGTTGACCTCTTTCTCCAGATTGGACCTGCCTAACTGGGCCGTTTGTCCCAGGTAGACATGGTCGTCCACGGCTTCGGCTGTGGAGCCACCAATCTTGATAGGAGTGGGTGCGACATGAGCGCTCAACATCACCTTGGTTTGTCCATATTCATTTTTGGACCCATTCTTTCGGAAGCTCTAATGAGGTCATCGAGCGTTGTACTGGGGTCCTCCATGACAGCTTTATCATCGGCGAATCGGCCTCTCCAATCTAGAACCTTGAAGACATCCTCCAGTGCAATGGTGAATAGTTTATTTCTGTTATTTTATTCATATATTTTAACAACTCGTAATTTGACTTGCTTCCAAGTATGTACTGTGATGGAATCTCCACAGTATACAAAATACCGTCTGGGGGGGGCACGTGCCCCCGTGCCCCCCCCCTAAATCCGCCTTTGATCTTGTTGACCACTGACATCCAAGTTTAGCTTAGACATACCTAACGATTGTGCGCGAATTCCTAACATAAGTTCTGTGGGTGAGTATTTTGTAATGGCAGATTTGGTGCTGTTGAGTGCAAGTTGAATGTTTTCTAGTTCATCGCGCCACGTTTTATTGTGATCGTTTTCAACAATGGTTAACATACTTTTGAGAGTACGCATAACCCTCTCAACTTGTCCGTTTGCCCTGCTAGAGCCCGTTGCAATTAAATGAAGTTGCATCTTATGCTCTGCACAAAAGTTCTTGAAATCAGAGCTAATATAACAACGACCTTGGCCAGCAATGATTCGTCTAGGCGCTCCAAACAGGCATACTGCATTTTGTAGAGCACGTATCGCACTCTTGGCATCGAGAGAAGAAGTATGTTCAAGCAAAACATATTTGGTAAAAGCATCGATTATTTCGGAGCAGTATATTCTTTTCGACCACTCTTACCGCTAAGCTTCTCCGTAAAATCTATGTGTATGGTGTGCCATGGCACAGATACTTTTGGGATTGGGTGGAGCTGAATGGGCTGAGCACCCGATTGGCCCTACGATGCTTTGCAGATAATACACGAATCGATAAAGTTACGCACGCATTTTGACATCCCAGGAAACCAGCTCATAAAGTTTATCTAATGTTTTATCCTTGCCTAAATGTTGTATATCATTATAGGTGTGGTTAATTAGTGTCCAAATTAAAGACCGTGGAACTACTGGCAAACAAGAAACGGTTTTGTTTCGGTTGATTTTTGTATAAAGAATACCTTCCCTAACATCATAGGTGTCAGCTATCGAGTCGGGCAAGCCATTATCATTATGTTTCGCCATAAGATCTTGTATCTCACTATCACGCTTTTGTTCGACGGAAAGCCAATCTTGATGAAGCTCAATATATTGAACCAGCTTTGCCCGTGAACTCTCAGAAGATGTGCTGGCAGCATCGATATTAGTTATAGGATTTCGCGAGAAGTAGTCCGCGTGTTTCATTCCGCGTCCTTCACGATAAACAATGTCAAAATCGTAGGCTTGTAAGAAAGCCTACCACCGATTCACGCGAGGAGTGAGGTCTTTTTTAGATTTTGAGGCCTTTAGGGAATTGCAGTCCGTAAAAACTGTAAAGATAATGCCGGAAGTGTTCCACCGCTCGTACAACTGCTAACGTCTCCCTAATTCGAGTGATAGCGCGATTTTACTTCCGACGTGCGTCGGCTAAAATACTCCACGACATGCGGTAGATTATTCTTTTTCTGTATGAGAATTGCACCATAACCTTCAGAGCTTGCATCGGTATGCAACTCTACTGATATTTCCGGGTCAAAGATAGTTAGTAACGGTTCAGATGTTAGTATACGTATTATAGCGTTACGTATTTCCTCGTGCCTCTGAGTCCAATAAATGGGTCCTTTTAATTTCGTAAGAACAACGGTCCCACAATGCGAGTAAAATTAGGAATGAATTTACGAAAGTAGGAGGCAAATCCAAGAAATTGCCGGACCTGCGTGGCTGTTTTTGGTTGAGGAGAATCTACCAACGCTTGTATTTTCGAGAGTTAGGCCTTACTTCACCACATTGAAGCGAATATCCCAGATACTCTATTTTACGCTTCGAGATTCAAAGTAAACCCAGCTTCTGTTAAAGCATCCAAAACCTTCTTTAAGCGCTGCAGACCTCCAGTTACGTCAACAGAGTAGCACAAAATGTCATCCATATATATCAGTGGCTTATCTTTTAGATGATTCAGAGCCTTAGTGATGCACCTCTGATAGACTGAAGGAATATTTCGCAGCCCAAAGGGCATAGCAAGGTACTCATATTGCCCCTCAGGTGTAACGAATGCTGTTTTCCCCACAGAATCAGGGTGCATCATGATTTGGTGGAAACCTGATGCCATATCTAAAGTTGAGAAATGATTAGCCCCGGCAAGCTGATCTATTTGCTCTTCAATACGTGGCAGTGGATAGTGCTCGGGCTGTGTATTAGAATTTAATTCCCGGTAATCCACGCACATTCTGTATGTTTTATCCTTTTTTCGACTAATATTTAGTATTGGGCTGGCAAAGGGGGAGGAGCTTTCCTGAATCACCCCAGCATCTAGTAATTGTTGAACCTTATCTCTATCTGTTTTTCTGCCGGTGCTAGCCTATATGGACACCGTTGCACCGTTTTATATGGATCTACCAAATTAATTACAAATTCTCCTGTTTTAACTCGGCGGGAAGGAATGCCTTCGATGAAACAGTCGGCATATTTGCTTAATAATGATAGTAGCGATTCCCTTTCCTGTCCTTGTAAATCCGTGTCAATGTTTGTAAAGTCAAGCCTGTTTAAGTTTGAGTCTCAAAAATGGGTTTGTTCCTTAGAATAAAATATAAAATTGTCATTGTCAATTTTGACGCATAGCATTTGCTCAAAAATGTCTCTACCGATTATGATGGGATCAAAAATATAACTATCTGGGACCACATAAAAAAGTAAATTTACCGTAAGTTCGTCAATTGTCACATCGCTTTGAATTTGGACACCACCTATGCCACTAAGATAAACGAGACTCTTACGCACAGTACCCAAAAGTTTGTCACAGAAGCTTTCTTTTAAAAGTGAACAAGATGACCCGCTATCAAATAAAAAAGAGACTAGCTCACCGGAAGATGTTCTCAAAGTACCCCTGGAAGGGCGGTGCTCGCATTGATGTACTTCCTTGACTGCAGCTCCGCCTCCATTCTTCCTGTCCAGACAAACAGTCGCCACGTGCCCAGGTTTATTTATTTTATTTTTATTTATTGATTCATTAACACATACATTTGTTTTAACAGGTAAGACCCAAGCTAACAAAAGTAGTCATAAATTGCTAATATTACAGTCCCAAGTAACGGGTTTGGGTAGAAACACAAGTTACACAGTGGACAACACACTAAGTGTCAGCCTCTGGAATTCCGCCAAAGAGCAAGAAAATATATCCAAACGCAGGGAGATGCTATTAAGTATTCTTACTGCTCGTATCACTGGTGCAAACTTTAATAAATTTGTACGTGTTGCCGGGACTTTAAAAAGCCCCTCCCTAGGTCCTAACCGTAGCCTCCTGTTTGGAACGAGCAATCCCAACGATTCCAATATTTGTGGCCACGAAAAATCATAAAAACATATTTTGCAAGAGCTAGGTCGCGCCTTACCTCCAACTTATAGTACCCACCCATCCCTATAACAAAAAGAGTTGGATACATAAGAGGGTAGAAGGGGTAGACACCAAATTGCTTCATGTATAGGTATCGGGTAAATTTGTTCTGCATCTCTTCCAGCATCTGAGAATACTTCACTTCATGAGGATTCCAGATGATAGCACTAGTTTCCAAGTTGCTTCGCACCAACGCATTATAAAGTGATTTCACTGCCGCCATGTTAGTGAAGTCACGGGTTTCACGCATGACAAAACCAAGATTTTTAAACGCTTTTTTGCACACCTGCACTACATGCGCACGAAACGAAAGATCCCCAGAAAAAGTAACACCGAGATCTCGCACCAACACTACCCGCGGTATGACGTGACCGCCCATACAATAATCGTGACGTCGAGGTACCACGGCCCGCGTAAAGGACATTATGTTACACTTCGTCACATTGAAGAGTAGTTTATTCTCTTCACTCCACGCTACCACCCGATCGATGTCTCGCTGGAGCATTCCGCAGTGTGACTCGTCTGTGATCCGTAGGAATAGCTTGAGATCATCAGCAAATAATAAACAGCCAGCGTCTTTAATGACTTCTGGAAGATCATTAATCATAATAATAACTTCTAAAGGTCCTAAATTTGTGCCCTGACTTACCCCCGTAAGGGTGAAATACGAGTTCGAGGTGTAACCTGCATATTCTACCATTTGCTTGCGGTTGCCTAAGTAGCTAGCAAAGAACTCTAGGAGGGCTGGGGTAAAACCGACCCTCGCAAATTTACTAAAAAGTATGTCATATCCACACTATCAAATGCCTTCCTGAAGTCGAAATAAGCGACGTCCAGTTGGGCACCAGTCTCCGAATCCAGCACTGTGGTGGCCTGATTTAAAAAAACACATCAAATTAGAGTTCGTGCTGCGGCCCGCACGGAAACCATGCTGCGCGTCGTTGAGCTGTGAGGCTACTTGTGAGTGGATAGTTGAACACAACGCGGACTCGAAGACTTTAGCAAATGCTGACAGTACTGCTACCGGTCTATAGCCGCTAACATCTGAGCTTGGAACCCCTTCGGTACCGGAGTAACCCTAGTCAATTTCCAACCGTCCGGATACGAGCATTCTCGCAAAAAGCTATTAAATAAGTGCATGAGCGGCCGGGCCAGTACTGTCCTACAATCCCTAACGATGAAAGGTGGAACCCCGTCTGGCCCAACGGAACGCTTGGGCTTGAGGCGCGTGAGCGCGGCACTCACCTCGTCGAGAGACAGCTGCCCCACGTGAATGCGGGCGCCGCGCTCAGGCACCGTCTGCCCAGCGGCAACCGCGTCCAACCGCGGTGCGACCGCCCCATAAACCGAATGAAAATAATCAGCGAATGCCTGAGCGCACTCATGCTCTGACAAAGGCTCGCCTACACGCCTCTGAAAATCGCAGTACGCGGTACTGATTTCTACTTTGATAATTGAACGGTAGTGCGGAAAGTTAAAATAGTCGTTGACCGAACCAGTCTTCTTAAAAAAATTGTGCCAAAAAGCTTTCTTCTTAATATGACCTATTATGTCAGCAGTGAACCATTCAGGGTAGTGATAACGAAAGCAATCACCCTTGGAGCTCTTTCTTGGAGTGCTATCATCCAAAATCCTGTTAAATATATCGTAAAATATTCTATATGCTTCGTCGGCATTACTCGTTTCAGGTTGGCCACACTTGTAGCAGGTCACAGCAGCCTTCTTCTCCATAGTATATGATAAACTTGAAGTATCTTGCGACTTCGATCCAATATCCTCACGTCGCTTTCTACACTCGGCTATACGATGACCAGCCAATCCACAGAAGTGGCACCTGCCACTAAATCTCTCCATCGTACGAGCTCGCTTGGTTTAAGGTTCTTGGGGTTCAGCATCCAAACGTCGCTTAAGTGATATTCCACCAAGCATTCGGAATAATTGAGCTCGACTCGTAACTGTTTGTGCATTTAATTCACGATGTATTAAGCTATCCTTCTGGCACAGCACCGATATTACAAATCCAGTTATGACTTCTTCAGACATCGTGGATTTAGGAATTC
The DNA here is from genome assembly GCA_945859665.1 of Anorthoa munda. NCBI lineage: Eukaryota > Metazoa > Arthropoda > Insecta > Lepidoptera > Noctuidae > Anorthoa > Anorthoa munda. Next base: position 3,876,313 of record OX243900.1, on the reverse strand, counting down.
GTTCGATGAGGTTCCATAACCGAAGAGCAGATTCAGACGCAGTCTCTTTTACGCCTATTTGGAATCGCAAGACATCGTCAAAGTAATCTTGAACAAGTCTCGGTTTAGCAAACTTTGCGATTAAAGCCTCTTTAACTGAAATCCATGTAATTTCGTTTAAATTTAGCTTAGTGAGGCATGCAGCTGCACTGCCTTTCAGCGCACCCGTCAGAGCTACGAGCAGGTTTATTCCTTCCAGCGTTTATGTTGCACGATTGCTTCTGTTAGTTTACACCAACCATCAATATCTGAGTCTGTATCATCCGGATCAAACTTAAAAAATGGCGTTTGATTAGTACTCACTGTTGGTGTCTGTTGCGCTGCTAAAGCTCGGGTAAGTAACGCTTCCATGTTACACAAAAGTTGCTCGGCGGTTGTTTTATCCGGTGGGTTTGCTTCACTTTGCAGTACGTTCGATCCCACTTCTGATAAAGGCGCAGCAGGGCCATTATCAGAACTCATCTTGCAGGGCGTGGATATAAGGCTGTTAATAAAACCGAATACTTTCGAAAATCAACTATTATAATGCTTTTCTTCAATAATCACAATACCACTCAAATTAAACTTCAGATATTAAAACAATAGTCTCTAGTCTTTAACACTTCACAAATCTTATTAAATATATCACTTGGATTGAGGCAATCGAAAGCGATTCGTCACAGACATGGTGCGTCGACGCCCTTTTTCAAAACAGTCTGTCTATTTTTCTCTGCGAGTCTGTCCTTCAAAAATGGCGCCTCGCTACCATCGACACGACGCTCCGCTAGAGTGGCTTTGACCATGACAGCGACCATACAGCCACTTTTTAATTTCGACGTCGAAGCGCCGTCATCGCCAATCTAAACAAAATTCATCAAAAAAAAGATGTCAGTTTGACGTAGCAACTTATGTCAATGTCACTCACTGCCAGTCAAGGTTATAGGATACGTTCAATGTATATTAAAGTAATCATTGCGTTCAATTATTTTGCTCGACCAAAATACCGGATCGTAGTTTGGTCGTTGAGCAAGAGAAGTAATAATAAATAATAATAATAAAAAAATTATTGCATTGGAAGTAACCGACATCATCCATCCATCCTCACAAACTTTCACGTTTATAATAGTATTAAGTAAGATTATTTCAAGTCCCTCGAAAAGAGATTTAATTTTCAGTTTAATCGCGACTTTTTTTTTCACAAAACCTGTACTGGTTGTGAGTGGCAACATTTTTTGAAAACGCCATTTTTTACGTTACGAAAATCACGAGAATTTGCGATTTGTTGTTAACTTTGATCTAACAATCGATTGTGCCCGTGGAATCTCATTGTAATTGCTTTATTTGCAATTGAAGCGTGTAATCACTAGATAACTGTTGATTTGAAGATCAATATCAAGGTAAACAACTTTCCTTTGACCGAACGTTATTGAATTACCTACCTTACCAATTTATTGTTTTTGCTGTGAACCATGCGTTTTACATGTAATATGTGCTGTGTGATAAATTAATAGGAAAACCGGCTACTTAGGATTGCACAGGGTACCAAACTGAACCTAATCCGTTTTCGTTTCCATATGTTTATATCTCGTTTTGTTTTTAATTGGAGGGTAAACAATACAATTCGTTATAAGATTTATCACCTAGTAAATCTAGTAGGTTAGTTGCACTGATTACCCCTAAGTAAATCAAAATTAACTAGCGTATGTTCTAGATGCAATAGTTTGCCATCATAATTATCTATAATAGGTACCTCCTCTTTACAGTTGTCAAGATGAGTGATTCACCAGACCAACCTGAGCCTCCAAAGGACGTAAGTATTCTTTAATTTGTCCCATTGCCTGAGTAATCCAGTTAGATTATAAATGTAATAATATTATTGAGACAAAAATAGCAAACACAATCTTTCACTATAATAGGTAGAATGCTGATAAGATTAATAATTTTACATCAACATAATTATGCTTCTATTCTTGATTCACAAACTGACATGAGTATCAACAGCTATCCTGCTTGAATCTACACTCATTCCATACTATTCATCAAAGGTCATTATTAACCTTAGTTTGGCATGCTAACTTTTTTGAATGGCTTTATGTGTCCGGGTTACAAAATAACAAAACATTCTTTTACTCTGTATGTATATAGAGACATGCAATAGAAATTCAGTTTCAATAGATGTAAAAATGATGCTATCTCTGAATCTAGAAGTGTTTAAAACTAAGAGATAATCTACTTAGTTACATACATCATCACTAACATGCTCTGTTGTGCAAAGATATAAGCTGATTAACAAATAAACAATCTGGCTTTTACTAACCAGTATTGAGACTTACTGAAAAGTTTAAAGAATTATCACTACAGTAGAAAGGTGTATAGCTGTTTGTGAAGGATACATCTTTGTATGTATCTGTACTGCCCTCTGAAATATGGACTTTTTTTTTCTTTTGTCTTCTATGTTCAGTCCCTGTATTATGAGCACAATTGTTGTAGGAAAGATATAAGCTCTACAGTGTGCACTACTGGCAGCTTCAGTGTGGCAGTCGGCTTGCTCCAAGGGTCGGCTCTCAGTCCTAACCTCTTCCTGATGATAATGGTCGCTCTGGCGTCAGACATACAGGAAGAGGCACCCTGGTGTATGCGGTTTGCCGATAACATTGTGCTGGTTGCTCAGTTTGAAAGTGGCGCCTGTGACAGAAAAGTCGAAAGAAAACCATTTGTGCTGGTATGGTCATGTGATGAGGAGGGATGAAACGCATGTTACTAAAAGAGTTATGAATATAAATGTGATGATGGATGGAGAGGGAGGGGATGGCCAAAGAAAAGATGGATGGACTGTGTGAGTAGTGACATGAAAGAAAAGAGAGTAATGGCGTGACGGAGGACAGGACGGTATGAAAGAAGAAATTTTGTATATCTAACTATCATAGTAGCAGCTTTTATGTTCAAAATTTTAATAAGATGCCCGGTAGAAACAAAAGTTGGTTATTTATTTATTTTAATTCGACTAGCCCATCTGATGATGGACGTTTCAAGCAAACAAAGGAACATAAATATTAAATTTATAATTTTTGTGAGATACCGCTTTTTGGCTTTCAAGGGCAGTGTACTTTCACTATTTACCTTCTGCCAACTAGCCCATTCTTGGATGTGGAATTGCAGACACCAGTCCAATATACAGATTAATTTATTTAACTATGTTATATTGTTACAGCCAGCAGAGTTGGAGAAGTTAGAGGAAGCAAAGTTGAAGGCGAAGTTCCCAAATGCGATGCTCGGGCGAGGACCTGGGGGACACTCTGCTTTCCTGCAGAAGAGGCTAGCCAAGGGGGTCAGTATTTGTATTATACACATATTCATTCTCAACAGCTTCCATTTTTAACTGCTTCATAATATGTCAAGAGGAAGAAGCCGACTCAAGTGTTTGTGTACTCATTCCATTCAAGGATATGGATTTATTTGGTTTAGTTCTCACCAAACTTCTTGGCCACCCTGAAGATACAATGGCTGAGCAGTAGTAAATCTCATACAAAAACAGCACCGATCTGTGCCTTGCGCATCAGAAAGCCAACATCAAGAAGAATCAAACAAGAAGTTTGGTGTGATCTATATTCATATTCTTTATTGTTTACAAAACAAATACATAAGGACAACTTATGTATAAAGGCCAGCTTAACCTATAATTGGTTTCTGTGACAGCAATATAGTGGCTGATGCTGCAGCCAGGTGCATCTTTGATATGAAAACAGTTGTTTAATAGTGATGATCTGCAGCATTTTATAAAAGCATTTGTTTTACTGATAACAGCTGTTTTAACTACTATCATTTTTGCTTTTTTCTTATTATAAATATTTGTTAATTTATCTCTATAAATTAACATCGTCTGATCAGAAATACAGAATGACCAAGCCTCATTGGGCAATGTCTTTCTTTCTGGTTGTTTCTATTCACCCTTATTTATTTATTAAAACCTCATGCAACCTAAAGGTACATAGATGGACCCTTGAGCCACAACAAATCCCATAATGTTGATTTCAATTACAGCAAAAGTTCTTCGATTCCGGCGACTATCAAATGGCGAAGCAGCGGCCGGGCAACCTCTCGCAGCCGTTCAAGGCGCCGGCCGCGCCCGCCAAGCACCCCACCGGCGACGCTATCCCCACGCCTGAGACCGTCCCGCTGCGCAAGACGTCCATCATCCAGCCCAAGTTCCAGACGCCCAGCCAGACCTCCTAGCCCACAGTGCCCGTTGTTGACATTAGGCCGTGTCACTAACTAATATTCCAGAAGGCCTGTACAATGTTTTCTTCTACAATCATTAGGGGTGTGGCTTCACTACATAAAGAGTATCCATCAGTTATTTGGTTATCGTATATTTCGTTATTGTTAAAACATAGCCTCATACATTCTTTCTTTCTAAACATTGCTACTACACGACACGGAACAACCATGTGTAAGCCATACAAACATTAATTGTTCAATGCAGCTATCGAAACCACGACGCATAGCTTAGCAGCTTACCGCTTAACTACAGTACCAACTGAATTACGCCTGTTCCCAGTCAAAGCTCTATTTAAAATGGGCGCAAATATTTTATCAAGCACTTCTATTTTCCTAGTGAGGCCTGAATCCCTGAGTAGGTAACAGAATGTATGAGAAAGACATCATTTGATCAAATTCAATCTCATACATTTTCATACTTTCTCAATAATGAATTGTAGCATGTATCATTGTCTTTTTGGGCACATTTTTATTTTGCTAGTAACGCGTGGCACTTACGCATCGCTTTTAATTTTATGAATGTTCACTTACAATATTGATGCATTATAATAATATCATTTCTGATCACGTAACATTTTTCTTAGCACCTTGGTGGTTTAATATCGACATTGTGATTCGTAATTAGTATGTGTTGAAATTTAAAAAAAAAACTTTTATAAGAACAATACTGTTATATTGATGTATAATAAATTAGGTTACTAGTGTTGTGTGTCATGGATGCGTGTGAATTATGTTCTCGTTATACTGTCCTATATTTTTCTATGTTGCATCACTAGACATAGGCCGTAGGCTTATCAACTTGGGTTAGTTAGACATGGGGGTCATATTGAGACATGTTACCTGAATGCCTTACTTCGCCGCACTATGCATGTCATGATTGATGAGTTTGTTTTCATCCGGAGGTTCATCCAGAGGATCGCGCCACAAATTCCTCGCAATGTCTGTTCTCGTGCATTTACAGACGTCATTATTAGCATACGCCAGTGTCCAAAATAAAGTCACACGCTTTTAGTTTAGTAGTTCAAGTGATGAGCACAGTGATTATACACATTAGTTTACAATATCTTTAGTTAAGATTAAATGTCAGCTTAGAGCAGTCCTATACGCGCTAGTGGCGTGAATTGCCTGTAGGAGTCCCTCCCTTCAGACAGCGGCTCAACGCCAGCCGGCATTATAACCAGCGGCTGTAATCAGTTCACATGAACTTCCTCCAGTGTTACGACGGAAAACAATTTAATACTTATCATTATTGCTGTTTGTAGTAGATTGTTAGGTTAATCCAATCCAGTTTATTCCGAGTAATCGTCATCATTAATAAATAGCAACTATTTTCGTCACTACCTACCACCAGTAATGTACATAGTATGCGTCGGATAATAAGAGGAAGAAGTATATAATCCATGTGATAGTTTAGAAATAAACGTTAATCATGGTGTATCAATGTATTCACATAGTCCTTTATCCCATAATCTTTCAATGTGATGGCAGTAGAAAATCTGTATATATGCCATAGTACTGAGTAAATAAGAGGGTAGATAAAAAAGTACGTGAATAAGAATTAAAATAAGGCAATGGACATAAGATCTGCTCTCTAGTGCGCTAAACACAAGATATGAGCATAGAAGCGATTTGTGCAAGGGTTTTATTTTTATAAATGTAGCTCATTTGTGCAATTTTATATTATATAATATGTTTAGTACATTTTGGGAGCCTAGAAATTTCATAGTTATTGAATATTAAAGTAAATGCTTTCACTGCTAAGCTCCTAGAGTGCGCCTAAATTCGTACACGATGTGATTGACTTCGACATCGTTTCAAACTTTAACCCACGTAATATCGATGTTCGTCTATAAAATAGATATTTAAGCATTCTGTATTGCGTGTCAATAGCCGGGCCCGGGACGTACAAACCACATGTATAACGTTCGCACGAGAGTGATATGTGTATGGTAAGGATTAAGGGAATGTTGAAAGATAGCTACTATTAAATATAAAATAAATTCTTGGTAAAAAGAAAGCGTTTTATTTTTATTCAGACTGTGCGTGTTTTAGGTAAGAGCTATACCGTCATAACATATTCGAGTAAACAATGTTAACAAAATGAGATTAAAGAATACAATAAATGGCACATGTTAAACAAAAACTTAAATTAACAGCTTAGGGTACACATCATAACAGCGTCCGACGTCTCCTTAGGAATTCCTTTCATAGCGCGTCCGATCCTGTCCTGTTAACATATTTATTTCCCATTTTCTTGTTGTCATGAGCGTTATATTTGACTGCTCTCTGAAATACAGAAAAATAAAATTTCATTGTGAGCAATATTATGCTTATAAGCTTGATGTGATCGTATGAGTTTCTTGATAAAGATCTATGTTCAAAATGGAAGACCGCGCGGGATGTTTCAAAGATTGCAGTTACGACTGTCACGAGACTATTCTCGGCAGTTTGTTGAACACTTTCATTTGAGATAATCGGTGCGAGCGAACTTTGTCTCGTGCTTATCCCGTGCAAGGTTTGTCTCATTTTAACAAGCAACTTGTAGAACGAAACACGAACAAAGTGATCTAATACAAGCAAATCGTTTTGAAATACCTGGATTCCAGTGCACATAGTCTGGTGTGGCGGCTGCCTGGTACTCCTGCACCAGGTCGTCGACCACGCCGCGAGATTCATCAAACTCCTCCAGCGAGTCCTTGAACATAGGCTCCTTGCGGAACACCTCCAGGAAAGCCTCGCGCTTGCGCAGCTTGTCGAACTGCTGCAGGCATCTGTCGAACAACTGCACAGAGAAATTAAGTAAGTATGTGGACAGGAGCTCTCTTTCCTCTTTTTGTGGTCTATTGGTTTAGACCAATCCTTACAAGAGGGTCTTCATCCCAACATCTATTTTTGGACTTAACTAGGCATGTACAAAAATTGACCACAGATCCACATGACCAGTATTATGAACGCTAAGAAATACACAAAATAATGCCTAAATGTTATTGTACTGTTGGATTTTCAACTCTTGGCACTGAGCCGAGCGATGAAAAGCCAATAGCGCGCTATTATCAAGGTATTAATTTAGGTCTCAGCCATTTTTACTGAAAACGGGTAATGTGCACATTATTCAATAGATATACGACAAATGCAAACTATGACAGTTTCAAAACCCAACTAATTATTGAAAAGAAAAGGCTTCTTCTTTTCGTTGCGTTACATTTAAATTGTACTGTTTGAGTCCAGTAGATGGCAAAGTCTATTGCTTCAGGTCGACTAGGGTGCAGGTAAACGGACACTTGACAAGGCTATTGAAGATGAATAGACTTACCGATGATATGTTGGTGTGGTTGGCGAGCAGCAGGCCCGACACCTTGTGCGAGGCGTGCACGTAGGGCGAGCGGCGCGACAGGGCCACCTGGATGGACGCCGGCCCCCACGGGATGTTGAAGATGAATAGACTTACCGATGATATGTTGGTGTGGTTGGCGAGCAGCAGGCCCGACACCTTGTGCGAGGCGTGCACGTAGGGCGAGCGGCGCGACAGGGCCACCTGGATGGACGCCGGCCCCCACGGGATGTTGAAGATGAATAGACTTACCGATGATATGTTGGTGTGGTTGGCGAGCAGCAGGCCCGACACCTTGTGCGAGGCGTGCACGTAGGGCGAGCGGCGCGACAGGGCCACCTGGATGGACGCCGGCCCCCACGGGATGTTGAAGATGAATAGACTTACCGATGATATGTTGGTGTGGTTGGCGAGCAGCAGGCCCGACACCTTGTGCGAGGCGTGCACGTAGGGCGAGCGGCGCGACAGGGCCACCTGGATGGACGCCGGCCCCCACGGGATGTTGAAGATGAATAGACTTACCATAAACATCATAATGGCGGGACCAACTCTTGTAATTGAAAGATTCTACCACGTATATTTAGCACCCATTTAGTTCTATTTTGTACCTATCCTGAAATTTTTGTACGTCACACGGCTTAAGCGGCAATTCACGATAACACTGGTCCCGCCATTATGATGCGTCATAATGGCGAGACCATGCCTGTACAACAAAACTACAAGTAATTACATAATTATGATCAAACCAGTATCTAGTACCGGATTTAGTACCTCCAAAAATCAACAGTGGTTGACGGAAATCCAATTAGCCTCATTGCAAAATATTTTTTTCATTTTTGACATTTTCTATGCCTGATTAATTTGACGAGCAAAAATACCTCAAGTAAAAAGTTGCAGCTACATTTCGTGTAGACAGACGCTTTATTATTAATTATATTGTTGTGAAACATTATGTTACTAGATAACGGTTAGGCCAAGGCAGGTAAATTATTATTAAACATATTTTATAAAGGTATTACTAAAAATAATCTGTACATCCTACTTATTAAATATGTTTAACTACCTTTTTACGCGAGGGCCAGTCTGCAATATAAATCTTAATATAATTTAATTTTTTCTACCTATCTATGTCCTTTACAGACTTTGAAACCATCCAACCGATGAGCCCAAACCAGTTTAATTAGAAAGGCAATAAAAATGCCAAGATGGTTTAAGACCAAAAAAAGCAATGAAGCGCCTGTAAGAATGTGGCTGCAACTTTTTACTTGAAGTGCTTTTGATCGTTTATTTATTCAGGCGTATAAAGTGTCAAAAAATTAAAAAAATATTTTCCAAAGAAACGACTAGGATTTCCGTCAACCACTGTTGATTTTTGGAGGTACTAAATCCGGTACTAGATACTGGTTTAATCAGAATTATGTAATTATTTGTAGTTTTGTAGTACAGGCATGGTCTCGCCATTATGACGCATCATAATGGCGGGACCAGTGTTATCGTGAAATGCCGCTTATGCCGTGTGACGTACAAAAATTTCACGATAGGTACAAAATAGAACTAAATGGGTGCTAAATATACGTGGTAGAATCTTTCAATTACAAGAGTTGGTCCCGCCATTATGATGTTTATGACTTACCGATGATATGTTGGTGTGGTTGGCGAGCAGCAGGCCCGACACCTTGTGCGAGGCGTGCACGTAGGGCGAGCGGCGCGACAGGGCCACCTGGATGGACGCCGGCCCCCACGGGATGTTGAAGATGAATAGACTTACCGATGATATGTTGGTGTGGTTGGCGAGCAGCAGGCCCGACACCTTGTGCGAGGCGTGCACGTAGGGCGAGCGGCGCGACAGGGCCACCTGGATGGACGCCGGCCCCCACGGGATGTTGAAGATGAATAGACTTACCGATGATATGTTGGTGTGGTTGGCGAGCAGCAGGCCCGACACCTTGTGCGAGGCGTGCACGTAGGGCGAGCGGCGCGACAGGGCCACCTGGATGGACGCCGGCCCCCACGGGATGTTGAAGATGAATAGACTTACCGATGATATGTTGGTGTGGTTGGCGAGCAGCAGGCCCGACACCTTGTGCGAGGCGTGCACGTAGGGCGAGCGGCGCGACAGGGCCACCTGGATGGACGCCGGCCCCCACGGGATGTTGAAGATGAATAGACTTACCGATGATATGTTGGTGTGGTTGGCGAGCAGCAGGCCCGACACCTTGTGCGAGGCGTGCACGTAGGGCGAGCGGCGCGACAGGGCCACCTGGATGGACGCCGGCCCCCACGGGATGTTGAAGATGAATAGACTTACCGATGATATGTTGGTGTGGTTGGCGAGCAGCAGGCCCGACACCTTGTGCGAGGCGTGCACGTAGGGCGAGCGGCGCGACAGGGCCACCTGGATGGACGCCGGCCCCCACGGGATGTTGAAGATGAATAGACTTACCGATGATATGTTGGTGTGGTTGGCGAGCAGCAGGCCCGACACCTTGTGCGAGGCGTGCACGTAGGGCGAGCGGCGCGACAGGGCCACCTGGATGGACGCCGGCCCCCACGGGATGTTGAAGATGAATAGACTTACCGATGATATGTTGGTGTGGTTGGCGAGCAGCAGGCCCGACACCTTGTGCGAGGCGTGCACGTAGGGCGAGCGGCGCGACAGGGCCATCTGGATGGACGCCGGCCCCCACGGGATGTTGAAGATGAATAGACTTACCGATGATATGTTGGTGTGGTTGGCGAGCAGCAGGCCCGACACCTTGTGCGAGGCGTGCACGTAGGGCGAGCGGCGCGACAGGGCCACCTGGATGGACGCCGGCCCCCACGGGATGTTGAAGATGAATAGACTTACCGATGATATGTTGGTGTGGTTGGCGAGCAGCAGGCCCGACACCTTGTGCGAGGCGTGCACGTAGGGCGAGCGGCGCGACAGGGCCACCTGGATGGACGCCGGCCCCCACGGGATGTTGAAGATGAATAGACTTACCGATGATATGTTGGTGTGGTTGGCGAGCAGCAGGCCCGACTAGGGCTTCCATTACGTAATTACGTAATTACGCAATTACGTAATTACGGACCAATTTTAAAGTATTCCCAAATCCGTAACTGAAGATGTCAATTCCGGACTTACGTAATTATTGTCATCATCAAACAATTAAAATAGTCAACCAATAATATTGCATTTTACACATTTTATAATGTGGCAACACTATACATAATAACTACATCAAAACTATACAAACAGGGATGTCCCTACGGTTTTTTTTAACCTTTGATATATCTTGCAAAAAGTAGTTCTAAGACGTAGTATAGAGTTTAATTCAAATTATTGACAACCGATGCTGCGCTTCAATGTAAGATAAAGAAACTTGATCTTCAATCAAGCGATCTCAGTGGAAAACTAGCCACATCTCTTAGAAAGAGATTAAAGGAAAGACGAACAAATATATTCGCTGTTTTGCAATATTTATGTCGCAGCCATCTGATTAAATTAACCAGCTAATTGGACCCCTAACCCGTTCATTACACGCCGGCATCCAATTGGGTGCAAATATTGAACTAGAATCATTAAACGTTTAACAACTTGGCTTGTTGAAAGGCAGCCCCTCTTCTTCTTAGCGTGTCGATGACAAACAGACTCTTTTTGTTAAATGCCTTGCCTGGCCCAGAATTCAGCTACGATAACTCCCTCCGCCGACGCAGTCATAAGGTCCTCACGTGAACAGGCAACGGGACATGCGGCACAAGACGAAAGGTGGGCCTAGTCTGCGGGGAGACGCCGCACAAGCACCGAAGATTGGAACCATCAGAGATCCCCCATCTATGGAGATTGTCTTTGCTGCGGTCGACCTGAGTTAGGAGTTTGTTCAGAGTTTTCCAGGTCGGCCAAGGCAATGCGTGCCCAGGTGAAAGGGTCTCCGATGGCTCCAGGAAATGATCAGACTACAAAAAATTCAGCCATCTGGTTAAACGTTGCGCTCAATTACTTGGCTAGTTGTCCTTCAGCCATTTAATTGGATGAAAGCATTTAATGAACGGCCTAGGCGTCCAATTAACTGGCTAATTTAACCAGATGACTGCAATATTTACATAACAATGAGGATTTTTATAAGCTGCAGCCACAGAATATTTCACGTAACCATCGTCAGATGATATACTAAAATACATAGTGCAACTGTAGGAACGGTTGAAATATAAATCCACACAAAAATGTCCAAATCTATAACATCATCAACAGAGTACATCGGACGCAGTTACCACCAGTGACGATGATGACGAGGAGTTGACAATCGCTCAACAGGTGACAAACAAATAAACAAAATGATAGTAAATAAACCAATTTCATAAGTAAACACAGATCTCGATTCCATTATTAGAGTTGAAATGTGCATTTACGAGTACGACAGCGCTGGCGGCGGTCACGAAGTTTTTCTAACGGCAGCTTATAGTTATTTTCTTTCAATATCGCATGCAAGTGTTGAAGCCGAGCGAGCCTTTTCAACCGCCGGATATTTTTGTAATAAACTAAGAAATTCTCTGGGTGACAAAACTTTTTAAAATGCCCTGTCATTTCTGAGATCTAATTTTCAAGAAAAAAGGTCTTATTCGGAACGAAAAGAAATGGTTTGACTTAATTATACTCGTACAAGTCTTGAATACATCATTAATTATTTTTTTGAAACATGATTTATATTTTTATGTTATTAATTCCTTTATAGGTACAATATTAACAACAAAATATAATCGGTTTAAAAAATTAAGGAGTAAATACGTAATTACGGAATTACGGAATTTGAGATAGAAATTGCGTAACTAGTTCCGTAACTGACATTTCCGTAATTTTGGAAGCCCTAGGCCCGACACCTTGTGCGAGGCGTGCACGTAGGGCGAGCGGCGCGACAGGGCCACCTGGATGGACGCCGGCCCCCACGGGATGTTGAAGATGAATAGACTTACCGATGATATGTTGGTGTGGTTGGCGAGCAGCAGGCCCGACACCTTGTGCGAGGCGTGCACGTAGGGCGAGCGGCGCGACGGCCACCTGGATGGACGCCGGCCCCCACGGGATGTTGAAGATGAATAGACTTACCGATGATATGTTGGTGTGGTTGGCGAGCAGCAGGCCCGACACCTTGTGCGAGGCGTGCACGTAGGGCGAGCGGCGCGACAGGGCCACCTGGATGGACGCCGGCCCCCACGGGATGTTGAAGATGAATAGACTTACCGATGATATGTTGGTGTGGTTGGCGAGCAGCAGGCCCGACACCTTGTGCGAGGCGTGCACGTAGGGCGAGCGGCGCGACAGGGCCACCTGGATGGACGCCGGCCCCCACGGGATGTTGAAGATGAATAGACTTACCGATGATATGTTGGTGTGGTTGGCGAGCAGCAGGCCCGACACCTTGTGCGAGGCGTGCACGTAGGGCGAGCGGCGCGACAGGGCCACCTGGATGGACGCCGGCCCCCACGGGATGTTGAAGATGAATAGACTTACCGATGATATGTTGGTGTGGTTGGCGAGCAGCAGGCCCGACACCTTGTGCGAGGCGTGCACGTAGGGCGAGCGGCGCGACAGGGCCACCTGGATGGACGCCGGCCCCCACGGGATGTTGAAGATGAATAGACTTACCGATGATATGTTGGTGTGGTTGGCGAGCAGCAGGCCCGACACCTTGTGCGAGGCGTGCACGTAGGGCGAGCGGCGCGACGGCCACCTGGATGGACGCCGGCCCCCACGGGATGTTGAAGATGAATAGACTTACCGATGATATGTTGGTGTGGTTGGCGAGCAGCAGGCCCGACACCTTGTGCGAGGCGTGCACGTAGGGCGAGCGGCGCGACAGGGCCACCTGGATGGACGCCGGCCCCCACGGGATGTTGAAGATGAATAGACTTACCGATGATATGTTGGTGTGGTTGGCGAGCAGCAGGCCCGACACCTTGTGCGAGGCGTGCACGTAGGGCGAGCGGCGCGACAGGGCCACCTGGATGGACGCCGGCCCCCACGGGATGTTGAAGATGAATAGACTTACCGATGATATGTTGGTGTGGTTGGCGAGCAGCAGGCCCGACACCTTGTGCGAGGCGTGCACGTAGGGCGAGCGGCGCGACAGGGCCACCTGGATGGACGCCGGCCCCCACGGGATGTTGAAGATGAATAGACTTACCGATGATATGTTGGTGTGGTTGGCGAGCAGCAGGCCCGACACCTTGTGCGAGGCGTGCACGTAGGGCGAGCGGCGCGACAGGGCCACCTGGATGGACGCCGGCCCCCACGGGATGTTGAAGATGAATAGACTTACCGATGATATGTTGGTGTGGTTGGCGAGCAGCAGGCCCGACACCTTGTGCGAGGCGTGCACGTAGGGCGAGCGGCGCGACAGGGCCACCTGGATGGACGCCGGCCCCCACGGGATGTTGAAGATGAATAGACTTACCGATGATATGTTGGTGTGGTTGGCGAGCAGCAGGCCCGACACCTTGTGCGAGGCGTGCACGTAGGGCGAGCGGCGCGACAGGCCACCTGGATGGACGCCGGCCCCCACGGGATGTTGAAGATGAATAGACTTACCGATGATATGTTGGTGTGGTTGGCGAGCAGCAGGCCCGACACCTTGTGCGAGGCGTGCACGTAGGGCGAGCGGCGCGACAGGGCCACCTGGATGGACGCCGGCCCCCACGGGATGTTGAAGATGAATAGACTTACCGATGATATGTTGGTGTGGTTGGCGAGCAGCAGGCCCGACACCTTGTGCGAGGCGTGCACGTAGGGCGAGCGGCGCGACAGGGCCACCTGGATGGACGCCGGCCCCCACGGGATGTTGAAGATGAATAGACTTACCGATGATATGTTGGTGTGGTTGGCGAGCAGCAGGCCCGACACCTTGTGCGAGGCGTGCACGTAGGGCGAGCGGCGCGACAGGGCCACCTGGATGGACGCCGGCCCCCACGGGATGTTGAAGATGAATAGACTTACCGATGATATGTTGGTGTGGTTGGCGAGCAGCAGGCCCGACACCTTGTGCGAGGCGTGCACGTAGGGCGAGCGGCGCGACAGGGCCACCTGGATGGACGCCGGCCCCCACGGGATGTTGAAGATGAATAGACTTACCGATGATATGTTGGTGTGGTTGGCGAGCAGCAGGCCCGACACCTTGTGCGAGGCGTGCACGTAGGGCGAGCGGCGCGACAGGGCCACCTGGATGGACGCCGGCCCCCACGGGATGTTGAAGATGAATAGACTTACCGATGATATGTTGGTGTGGTTGGCGAGCAGCAGGCCCGACACCTTGTGCGAGGCGTGCACGTAGGGCGAGCGGCGCGACAGGGCCACCTGGATGGACGCCGGCCCCCACGGGATGTTGAAGATGAATAGACTTACCGATGATATGTTGGTGTGGTTGGCGAGCAGCAGGCCCGACACCTTGTGCGAGGCGTGCACGTAGGGCGAGCGGCGCGACAGGGCCACCTGGATGGACGCCGGCCCCCACGGGATGTTGAAGATGAATAGACTTACCGATGATATGTTGGTGTGGTTGGCGAGCAGCAGGCCCGACACCTTGTGCGAGGCGTGCACGTAGGGCGAGCGGCGCGACAGGGCCACCTGGATGGACGCCGGCCCCCACGGGATGTTGAAGATGAATAGACTTACCGATGATATGTTGGTGTGGTTGGCGAGCAGCAGGCCCGACACCTTGTGCGAGGCGTGCACGTAGGGCGAGCGGCGCGACAGGGCCACCTGGATGGACGCCGGCCCCCACGGGATGTTGAAGATGAATAGACTTACCGATGATATGTTGGTGTGGTTGGCGAGCAGCAGGCCCGACACCTTGTGCGAGGCGTGCACGTAGGGCGAGCGGCGCGACGGCCACCTGGATGGACGCCGGCCCCCACGGGATGTTGAAGATGAATAGACTTACCGATGATATGTTGGTGTGGTTGGCGAGCAGCAGGCCCGACACCTTGTGCGAGGCGTGCACGTAGGGCGAGCGGCGCGACAGGGCCACCTGGATGGACGCCGGCCCCCACGGGATGTTGAAGATGAATAGACTTACCGATGATATGTTGGTGTGGTTGGCGAGCAGCAGGCCCGACACCTTGTGCGAGGCGTGCACGTAGGGCGAGCGGCGCGACGGCCACCTGGATGGACGCCGGCCCCCACGGGATGTTGAAGATGAATAGACTTACCGATGATATGTTGGTGTGGTTGGCGAGCAGCAGGCCCGACACCTTGTGCGAGGCGTGCACGTAGGGCGAGCGGCGCGACAGGGCCACCTGGATGGACGCCGGCCCCCACGGGATGTTGAAGATGAATAGACTTACCGATGATATGTTGGTGTGGTTGGCGAGCAGCAGGCCCGACACCTTGTGCGAGGCGTGCACGTAGGGCGAGCGGCGCGACAGGGCCACCTGGATGGACGCCGGCCCCCACGGGATGTTGAAGATGAATAGACTTACCGATGATATGTTGGTGTGGTTGGCGAGCAGCAGGCCCGACACCTTGTGCGAGGCGTGCACGTAGGGCGAGCGGCGCGACAGGGCCACCTGGATGGACGCCGGCCCCCACGGGATGTTGAAGATGAATAGACTTACCGATGATATGTTGGTGTGGTTGGCGAGCAGCAGGCCCGACACCTTGTGCGAGGCGTGCACGTAGGGCGAGCGGCGCGACGGCCACCTGGATGGACGCCGGCCCCCACGGGATGTTGAAGATGAATAGACTTACCGATGATATGTTGGTGTGGTTGGCGAGCAGCAGGCCCGACACCTTGTGCGAGGCGTGCACGTAGGGCGAGCGGCGCGACAGGGCCACCTGGATGGACGCCGGCCCCCACGGGATGTTGAAGATGAATAGACTTACCGATGATATGTTGGTGTGGTTGGCGAGCAGCAGGCCCGACACCTTGTGCGAGGCGTGCACGTAGGGCGAGCGGCGCGACGGCCACCTGGATGGACGCCGGCCCCCACGGGATGTTGAAGATGAATAGACTTACCGATGATATGTTGGTGTGGTTGGCGAGCAGCAGGCCCGACACCTTGTGCGAGGCGTGCACGTAGGGCGAGCGGCGCGACAGGGCCACCTGGATGGACGCCGGCCCCCACGGGATGAACGACGCCAGCTTGCGCTCGCGGATGCGCTGGAGCGACTTGTGCACTTGTGATGGGTCTACTTCTCCCTGGAGTATCGAGTGCATTTTTGTTAAAAAGTAATAAAAAAAATAACACAAGCTTATAGAATAGCAAGTAAAATCTAAAAATCCTCAACACATTTTTATTAAATGCTACATAATTTATCTAGTAATAATGTCACGTAATTATGACACGATAACTTGCGAAAACACCCATAACTTTAGAACCGATTTTCATCAAGCATAGTTAAGAACACTTTCGATAAAGTCAGAAAAGAATTTATTTATTATTATTATTTATTTATTTATTCATGAATTATTATAACACCTTTACAGACAATTCCAATGCGATGTTATAAATTACATATAAAACATTACAATACAATTTATAAAATACATATATAATACATCACAAGACATTTCAACATTTTATTATTATTTAAATGGTCAGACCTAAGGTCTGAGACCTTTTTCCATTACATTTTGCGCTACTTTGATGAATCTCGGCAGGGAAAGAAAAGATAACTGGACTGTGTTAGGAGTGATATGAAAGAAAGAAAAGGAAGTCAGAGAAAGCGTGGCGGGGGACAGGACGTTATGGAAGAAGAAAACGTGTTGCGTGCAACATGGGATAAGGGTAGGAAGATGATGATTTTGACTCACAATAAAGTCACCTTTCAAACAAAACAAAAACGGAATCACAATCGGTTTATCCGTTTAAGAGCTATGATGCCACAGACAGATACACATATACAAAAATAGGTACACACGTCAAATTTACGATAACATGAAAAAGTCTTTGGAGAATATTCTAAACGGAATCAAAATTATTATAATGCCGAATGTAGTACAATGCTTGACTTGTCGAATATTACAAAAAGCGGTTTT
Source organism: Anorthoa munda (assembly GCA_945859665.1). NCBI lineage: Eukaryota > Metazoa > Arthropoda > Insecta > Lepidoptera > Noctuidae > Anorthoa > Anorthoa munda. Next base: position 3,858,673 of record OX243900.1, on the reverse strand, counting down.
ACTAAAACCCCAGGTTTAAACCTCTTGGAAGAATGATGGATAAAGGGAAATTCTGTCGATTTCTGAACTTAGAAGCTATTTTCTCCAAAAACTAAACAACTTACTACTAGAGTATTATTAAGGGTCTTGAAGCCCTTCTATTAGGCTATAGAAATATAGTATTTCTATAGCGGTATCTATATCCTTCAGGCGCGTAACTGCCTGAAAGCGTCAGACGAAAGAAAAAGTACTAATTTCTAACATAAAAAGTTAGTTTGTACTTCGGCTATCTGAGGGATCCACACCCACCAAGCACCATTCGGTAGCCTTCCCGACAGGCTAGTAAGTAGGCTACATGGTAGTACTCTGGTGGGCGTAGCTTCAACCCTCGAAGTAGTAATCACCCTGGAGTGAACAAAGCACGAGAAAATTATGGAACCGGGCAACATGACATGGGGGCTGTCTCCCCAACCACCAGAGCTAGGCTCCTTACAGAAGTGTGGTTGGGGAGGCAGAGAAATGGATCATCGAATGGTGGTACCCTGATGGGTGTACCACAGATCCTTCCGGTATTTTGGGTGCCGGGAAGCGGCTGAAGTTAGAAAGAAATTGCGCTGTTCCACAGTTTGATGAATTCTGTTTTATGAGTCAAGACCAGAGCGGTTGTGTATAAGGATAGAATCCAGGCGCCTGTCGGCAGGGTCCCGAAGGTAATGCTTCAGAAAGCATATCAATAACCCTTCTGGCACCAAATGTGTCTGAAGGCGGTGGCGGTGAGCCCGCCGCTAAGCGCATAGAAACTTCTATACTGCTTCATACAAACACATTATCTCAAGTAAGTGGTGTTTATATACTAGAGCTACATGAGTATTATCTAGTTACAGGGCTTAGGTTGAAGTCTAGGTTACCTAGAAGTGCCAAATCGAAAATAACAAGGTTTCTAATCACTAACTTTTTTTTTTTTTTTTTACGCTCGCGTTTGACTACTATCTCGCCTGATGTTAAGTGATGATGTGGTCGAAGGTGAAGCACGCTTGCCTAGAAGTAACCTATTCAATCTTAAATTGAAGACCCCTAGGTTGTAGCTATCAGGAAACAAAGACGCCAAGTTAATTCATCTGTGTACTAAAACTTCACGTATATTTGTACTAACAAATAGAAAGCTAAGTACTTAATGCAATTTAAGGCTCGCTTTATGTTAATTGCCAATTATGTGCTTGCGCACATCTTAGCTACAGGGAATTCCACTCCTTAGCTGTACGCACAATGAAAGTATTTTCAAAACGCTTTGTGCGTATGGGTGGGATATCCACCCATACGCACATGGTTGGGCAGCTGTTCAGGCGTGAAGTACCGTCTCACCTTCGCAAGGATCCCCAACTTTTTTGCAGCCAATTGAGCCTCTGCCTCAATGAATGGACCAAAATTGAGGGTCGATGTCAACGTAAAACCAAGAAGGTCGAGATGGTCCGTTATCGGCACGGTTACACCACGGAAGGATGGAGCTGGTGGAATTGGCTCTTTTTTTGCGGAAAAAAGACACGCCTGGGTCTTAGCAGCATTGAAACTTGACTAGATTGGCATTGCCCCATTCGGAGACTGCCTCCAAAGACAGGTTCAAGCGCTCAACCATGGCCTCACGAAGAGACCGGACCTGAGGCCCATTAGCCCGTGCGCCAGACACGTATCTCTCAGCAACAGTGCTGTCGTCTGCATACCCAAAGGTTCCAGGTTTAAGCAGGTCATTAATGTGCAGCAAGAATAATGTTGCCGAGAGCACTGACCCCTGAGGGACTCTGGCTTTAATACCTAACTGATCGGACGAGCAGCCCTCTATAACCTCTCGGATGGACCGATCCCTCAGGAAGTCTGCAATCCAGTCACACAGACCACTAGGCAGACCGAAGGAAGGAAGCTTACCAATAAGGCTCTCGTGCCAGACCCTGTCAAAGGCCTTCGATATGACAAGGGAGACAGCAAGCGCCTCCCCGTGCTTCTCGATGGCCTCACTCCAGATGTGAATGGCATACGCTAGAAAATCCCCAGTTGACCGGTTTCGGCGGAAGCCGTATTGGCGGTCACTAAGGAGCTCGTTGTCTTCTAGGTATGCCAGGAGCTTATTATTCAATACACGTTCCATACTCTTACAGAGGATGGACGTTACAGATATGGGTCTGTAGTTGGCCGGATCAGCCCAACTACCCTTCTTGGGCACGGGCTGAATGTTAGCTTGCTTCCAAGCCTTCGGCACTTTTCCAGTCACCATCGAAAGGCGATATAGGAGCCTTTTTGGTCTCGCACGGGTTTATTTATTTTTATTTTTTTATTATTGTTTGTGTTTTTCTTATCTTGTGTCTCCTGTGCGGGTCACAAATAAAAATGTTTCTTTCTTTCTTTCAAGATCGGAGACAATTCAGGCGCACAAGTTAGTACAAGTGCTGGTATCCCGTCCGGGCCACTAGCCTTGTTCACGTCAAGGTTACGCAGCACCCTACAGACCTCCCTCTGATGGATGCGAATGTCTGACATACTGATCTCATATCGAACAGCAGAAGGAGGGGGCCGCGTGCCATCAGTATTCAGACGCGAAGATTCCGCAAAGAGGGAGGCAAACAAGTTTGCCTTGTTCTCAGCGGTGTGGGCCAGCGACCCGTCGGGCCTCAGCAGTGGTGGTAGTGAGGAGCGACAGAAGTTTGATTCAGTCGATTTAGCCAGGGACCAAAACGCCTTCCTACCTGCGGGGTGTGAAGCAAGTTTGTCCCCGATTCTGCTAATATGGTCAAACCGTGCCCTTCGCACCGTGTTTAACCGCATTTGCGCGGTCACACTCGGCACCAAACCATGGACGGTCAACGCTGGACACCGTTATGTCAGAGAACGGAATGTAGTACTCCATTCCCTGACGCAACACACCCGTCACTGCGTCAGCGCACGATGATGGGTCATCCGAAGAGCAAGTGGGCCGCCAAGGATAGCATGCGAAGAAAGATCGCATACCATTGTACCGCCAAACCCGCCGGGTGCCTCTTGGGCTGGGATCGGGCGGGGAGTAGACGGATATAGACTTCACCAGACAGTGGTCGGAACTACCCAAAGATGATGATATCGACACTGAGTATCGGTCTGGATCAGTTGTCAGCAGAAGGTCCAAGCAATTGGCTGTATGTGAATCAACATCGGCACCCTCGTAGCCCCCTGGACCAGCTGGGAGAGATTTAGCGCAATCAAAAGATTTCGCATCTCTCGTCCAGCGTTGTCAGTGCACTGGTATGGGAAGAGCCACTCCTGATGGTGGGCATTAAAGTCCCCCAGTAACACTAGTTGGGCAGAGGGTTATCGTAGCTGAGCCACATCCACCGCCTCACTCAGGTACTGTGTGAGCCTGGTTGTCTCCAGATCACCGCTATGCGATCGGTAGACACAGGCATAGATGATCTTATCCAGACCTGTGTCCACCAGGGCCCATAGCACTGAGTAATTTGAGTCTTCAAGGTCACGGAGACGACCAGCGTGTGGCTTGAACATGTGCTCCAGGGTAAATCCTGGGTAAGATAGGTACGCCACGTCTGACGGGCATCCAATCTGCGTCTCCGTAAGGAACAAAAGTGCTGGTTTCTCAGTCTCAAGGTGGTGATGGACTGCGAAAAGGTTAGAGTGCAGACCTCGGATGATACTGAGGTGCACCTTATGTGAGAGTGAGTGCTGCCGCTGTTCAGCTTTTTTTCTCTTGTTCTTAGGCATTGTTGTTGTGAGTGAAAAGGAGGTAGAGGAGAAGGAAGTGAGATGAGGTTCCACGCTTGCAACCTACAGACACGCACCGATAGGACGCCATCATTGGGGGACTGGTCTGTAGACTGCGGGGACGCCCGAGCCCCCCCCCAGTAATGTCCATCGGGCACTCTCGTCTGGTCGCCACGATAGCGCATTCCGGGATTTTTCGACAGTTGGCGGAGCAGCACCTTTCATGTGTGGCTGGCACACTACTTGGGCCCCCAACTACCTGCGGTCGGCCAGCGGCGCACCGTGCCTCGGATCCCGCTACCCTCCGCGACCAGTCTCCCGATACGTCCATAACAGCGCCAGTCAGGCCGGCCTGCCTGCAGTGGAACAACTATCTCGACCCAACTCCTCTAGTGGCTGCACCGAGCATCATACCGGAACACGACTAGGCCGCTTGGCGGTACGTCTTTGCCCGGTGGGTGGTCGCAAGCCTTCGGCCGAAGCCTACCACCAGTTTGTCACCTGATTTGCTCCACCCGGGGACCACGTGTAGGGAATCGAATGGGGTACACTCCTACGGACGTGGGTGAGTCAGCCCCCAATAAACTTAAATAAAATTACTTGAGGGAAATGTGTGTATATTCACCGTTCCAGGGTGAAACTCTATTATCCCTAGCTATGTACTGTTGTATGTGTGTTTCCTAACAAACTAATGTGTGTAAAATAAATAATACAATTGGTATGTGAGTAGTACGCAAATACCACTACTTGCGCCCCCGCTTTTATGGGGGGATCTAAAGGAAAATAAATGTTTATTTACTTATACTATTACATACATATCTTACTCTAGTATTTCATATATAAGGGTAGTATATAAGCTAACGTGACGCCACGTCGCGAACACCATGGTTTGGAACGAAAGTGAAAGCAAATGAACCGAACTGTGCGCGTAAATTGATTGTAAAGAGTTTCGACTGCAGTTTGGACTGGCGCGTGGAACGTTATAAATTTTAAAAGGTTTCCTCAGTAGTAAGAAAAAACCGGCCAAGTGCGAGTCGGACTCGCGCACTAAGGGTTCCGTACCATTATAGCGAAAACGGCACAAAAATCACGTTTTTTGTATGGAAGCCCCACTTAAATATTTATGTGCAACCAGTGCCCAAAAAAGGCAACCGTGCAGACCCTGCCCATTACCGTCCGATCGCCATTACCTCCATTTTGTCCAAAGTTATGGAAAGGGTACTCAACAGTAAGTTGCTGACGTACCTTGAAGACAATAATCTCCTCAGTGACCGTCAGTATGGCTTTCGCCGGGGACGGTCAACTGGCGATCTTCTTGTGTATGTCACGCACTGCTGGGGCGAAGCCATCGAGAGACACGGCGAAGCACTTGCTGTGTCGCTTGATATTTCGAAGGCCTTTGACAGGGTCTGGCACGCGAGTCTACTCAGTAAGCTTCCTGCGTATGGCATCCCCGCTGGTTTTTGTAGCTGGATATCAGACTTCCTCAGTGAACGGTCGATCCGAGTAGTCATTGACGGCTGTTCCTCTGACCTTATGGCTATTGATGCCGGAGTTCCTCAGGGGTCTGTTCTCTCTGCAACTCTTTTCCTGCTGCACATCAATGACCTACTTCTGCCTGGTATTGTTGGGTACGCAGATGACAGTACTGTTTCAGAGAGATACCTGTCCAGCGCAAAAACCAGCGTGGATGAAGTTCGTTCCTTGAGAGAGGCTATGGTGGAGCGGACAGATTTGACCTTAAGCCTTGTCTCCCAGTGGGGTGATGACAATCTGGTCTCCTTTAACGCCACCAAAACACAGGCGTGTCTTTTTACCGCTAAAAGGAGTCTTTTCGATCATACTCCTACTTTTCGGGGTACATCTGTTCCTGTGACTGATCGGCTCGAGCTCCTAGGCATGGAGTTGACATCCAATCTCAACTTCGGCGCTTCCATTGAGTACAAAGCCCAAATTGCGGCCAAAAAACTGGGCATCCTGAATAGAGTGAAGCGATACTTTACGCCTGGACAGCTTTTAACCCTATACAAAGCGCAAGTCCGATCCTGCATGGAGTATTGCAGCCACCTTTGGGATGGCTCAGCTAAGTATCAGCTTGCCGCGCTTGACTCGGTGGAACGCAGAGCCAAGAGGCTCATTGGCGACGTAGAATTGGCGGATGCCAAGCTACATAGCTTGGCTCATCGCCGCAAGGTTGCCTGCTTGTCGGTCTTCTACAGACTGTACTTCGGTGAGTGTGCTCAAGAACTCCACGACCTCATCCCACCAGCCCCCTTCTACCATCGGACATCTAGACGCACTGCAAGTTACCATCCTTACCTTGTTGCCATTCCACCAATTCGCACTAAGCGCTTCCAGACATCCTTCATAATGCGCACAGCGAATGAATGGAACTCACTACCTGCGTCTGTGTTTCCGAACGCCTACAACCCGAATCTCTTCAAAGTTAGAGTGAACAGGCTTCTTCTGGGTAAACTCACTCCATCGTCGACTCTGTCTCTGTCACCTCTGACCTAGACTAGAGTCAAGAGCAAACCCATCACAAATAAAAAAAAAAAAAAAAAAAAAAAAAAAATATTTTATTATGTTTTTAGTATTTGTTGTTATAGCGGCAACTGATATACATCATATGTGAAAATTTTAACTGTCTAGCTATCGCGGTTCATGAGATACAGCCTGGTAACAGACAGACAGACGTATCGCGGAGTCTCAGTAATAGGGTCCCGTTTTTACCCTTTGGGTACGGAACCCTAAAAAGGGACATTCGTTTGGTCATCGCGTTAGCTGGATTTACAAGTAGGATATAACAAGTTTGATTAACTAACCTGAATGATATTCAGTATTGATATGTAGCAGTGCTGATTTGTTCTGTCTGGACTGAGTGAGACCATCATATTCTTTGGTTGGAGTAGCCTTTGCATTACGTCGAGTACTGTCGTTTTTCGAATTTTCGGTGCCTGTAAAAAAAAAAAATTTAAATGATTCATCATTCACCTTAAGTATTGTTTCGATGATTAGGAATTGATGTGAATAAAGAGTTTGTAAATATCAATAAAAATGAGTTGACAAAGTCACGTTGAGGTAAAATCACGCGTGGGAATCGCCTTAGTTTGACCAGAGGTTTTTTTTTTTTTTATTATAGATAGGCTCGCGCTTGACCACTATCTCACCTGATGGTAAATATCCCGTTTCTAATGTTCATGTTAGTGACCATGACAGTTTAAAAACTTATACATGAGTACTATCTAGTTACAGGGCCTCACCTATCTCTCTATGCTTTACGTTGAAAACTAATAATTTCAGTTTTGATCGAAAAATATCGGCGGGAGACAAGTATTACTGGATTAATAACTTACGGTATTTAGTTCGTGGTCGGCCGTGAGCGGCGTGTAGCCCGTCATGAGGAAGTGAAGCCTCGGCGTCGGGATCAGCGGCGCCACCAGACTGATCAGATCGTTGTTCATGTACGACGGATACCTGAGACACAACACAGAGGAGACCGATCAAAATCATATAGGGCAGGGGCCACTGAGGGTTTAGGGTTGCAGGTTTTTCATCACAAAACACAAATTTATTTAATCAACAATTATAATTAGTCAGTCTCACAGGGCACATATTCACATGCACATATTTGGAATAATTAAAATATTAAACAATAAAAACCGGCCAAATGCGAGTCGTACTCGCGTACGAAGGGTTCCGTACCATTATCGCAAAAAAACGGCAAAAAAAAAAACACGTTTATTGTATGGGAGCCCCACTTAAATATTTATTTTATTCTGTTTTTAGTATCTGTGAAAATGTCAACTGTCTCGCTATCACGGTTCATGAGATACCTACAGACTTGTGACAGACGGACAGACAGACAGATAGACGGATCGTGGAGACTTAGTAATAGGGTCCCTTTTTCACCCTTTGGGTACGGAACCCTAAAAACCAAAAATTATTAAACTTCTACTTATTACGCTTTTGCCTCGACACATGGACAAAACCGTACCATATACGATACTGCCCCTGAAATGATCAAAGCAACGCATCTCATACATACAAAATCATCTAAAACTTCTGAGTCATAACCTGTACAGCATTCATGAGCCCAGCCTTTACAACCCCTACATTGCACCCAACCTTCATCCATGCGGCTTGAACCGTAGACTTCGAGGCAGTACAAGCAAATGATTTATGATTTTTTGTTTTGTATTTATGGTCTTTTTACTGCACCTACAATAAAAAACCAAGTAAGTTAACCATACGGTTTTGACCCAAAGCAAAGTCTTATACTTCACTCACTACTACATACGCAACCCAATTTTGCCGGTACAAGTATTTGTTCATTACGTGAAAATACACACACTTTAAAATAGTTGATTAGACACGTACCGATATACGCTGATCAGCTTGCGCGCGGGAATTTTGTATTATTGACAAGAATAAACATGCTGTACTGTTTTATATAGTTCCCGGTATAGTTTTCGCCAAACTTCTTGGCCGCCCTGAAGTTGGCTACAATGGCTGCGCAGTAGTAAATCTCATACAAAAAACTTTTTAACAAAAAATCAAACCGACTTCCAAAAAAACACTGCAAAACGAAAAATAACTTTCTTTTCCGAAGTCGGTGTCTTTGGTACCTATTGTTTTCCGTGTTTCGACACCGACTTCGGAAAAGAAAGTTATTTTTCGTTTTGCAGTGTTTTTTTGGAAGTCGGTTTGATTTTTTGTTAAAAAGTTTTTTATTTATCTCTTTTTAGTTTTGATAGGTACTTCCAATTACCATAAAATTCATATATGGCCAAAGTACATCTCATGACGATTCCAATAAGCCTATACACGACTAGGATATATTGTTTTATTTCGGAGTACCAGTGCCTACCTGCCGGCTTCATCATCAGATCAGTTTCATCAGCACTATGTATTTATAAGTATTTGCTTCATCATAGTCGTTAATCTATTCGAGATATCTTATAACCCATGACATACTTAGCATTAAGGAATTCTATTGACCACTTGTGGTCTTCTTCACCAGTTCCACTTCACCAAATGTTACTTTCTGAGTGCAGATGATTGCATTGTTGATAAAAATACCAAAATCGCTATATGTATGCCTATAATATTTGAGGAGTTCCCTCGATTTCTCCAAGATCCCATCATCAGATCCTGACCTGATGACTATGGGACCAACTGGGAAGTGTACCCTTTCAAACAAAAGAAGAATTTTCCAAATCGGTCCAGGCGTCTTACAGTAATCGGGGAACATAAATAAAAATAAAAAAAAGATTCCGACGAATTGAGAACCTCCTCCTTTTTTTTAAGTCGGTTAAAAAGCACCGCGCCGCGCTTGCTCATCGGCAAGCCAACTTCAGGGCGGTCAAGAAGTTTGACGAGAACTATATACGGTTTAATACGGGTTTTCCCTTTGTTTTGAATTCCGTGTGAATTACATAGAGCTTTAAAACTATGTTTTGCTTGCAACTTTAGCAGCTTTTCTCCCATTTTTTAAATAAATTACATTAAGTTAAAAGAGTATTAACAACTCTATATGCTTCCAAGTTGATTGAGAGCGTCCTATCTGCACCAAGTGCAAAGGGCAACTTATAGAAATCCGATGACTGACGAAACACGAAGTTTGCCGAGGGATATTAAGAAAATAGTAATACTGTACATAGATACACTGCCAGACAAAAAAATGTTAGAGGGTGAAACTACATAGGTGTCAGACACATACTATGTCTGAACTTGACGTGATAGGGTATAAAATATTTCTACCACAGGGTCTGACTAAGTATTGGCCACTGAGGATTTTGATACTGAAAACATGAAGAAGGGTGAATGGGGAAGCTGTTTTGTTTGCCTTAGAACTTGGGTTGGATTACGGATGAGAATTAGTTCTATGGGCAAAATGTCCTAAGCTATTGTTCTTTTCATCTCTAATTAATTTTAAAAGCTATATAAATTGAGGTATTTTCTTCTTATTCTTCGCACGTCGTGGTTGTGGTGACGAATTCACGATGCTTTTTAACCAATCACTGGTGTAAGATTTTTAACCTGACTGCAAACTAGAGTTGTTTCTTACCTAAGTGTAGCAGTACTGGCACTCATGATCGTCGAGACGAGCGTGTTGATCTGCGCGAAGGACGGGTTCTGTATGTGCAGGCGGTCGCTGGCGATGCGGTTCAGCGCCGTGTTGTCCAGCACCATCACGCAGTCGGCGCTCTCCGTCAGGCGCTTCAGCGTCAGCAGAGAGTTGTATGGCTGAACCACTACGTCACTATGGAACAACACGAATTAGGTAAAGGTTTTGCGGATATGCCATCGCACATTCAATTTCAAAAACTTACTATTACCATATCTGATATGGTAACAGTAAGTGTATGAATGTGCTTCTTTGCTATATGTGTGTGCTATCTCAGTTTCGACTGTGCCTGAATGAGACTAAAATAAGTATAGTACTCGCCATACTTCTTGGCCGCCCTGAAGTTGGGTTTCTGATGCGCGAGGCACGAAACGGTGCTGTTTTTGTTTAAGATTTACTACTGCGCAGCCAGCAGCAACTTCAGGGCGGCCAAGAAGTTTGGCGAGGGCTATATTTTGGTCACTAAATCGAGAAGTCTCAATTTGATCTACTGGTAGTAGATCAATTAACTTAGTTTATGACAAATTACGGCTGCTGGATAAAGAGCTACCCAGCAGCCTAATTGCGTAAGTGAATTCTGCAAAGGAAACAAGTCGATTCTTTCAAAGAATCAGAATCATTTCTTTTAACTTTTTCGATATTGCGAAACTAATTTGGAAAGCTAGCGTTAGCTTTCCAAATCCTCCTTTGAGTTGAACACAGACTACTTAGAGATACTACGGAGTTGAAGGTATATGCATTAAACAATACCAATAGTGAAGTTTTACCTCGATTCTTCCGCTTTCATTCATTCTTTTACAATCAATTCTACGTCAAAATATTGGTAATGAAAGAAGCATAACCTTTCCGTTTCAGAGTGTAATATGCAATACGAAAAGTCGTTTTTGGGAAGGTTCCAGCTTGTTTGCTTTGCAGAATTCACTTACGCAATTAGGCTGCAGGTTTCGCTACGATACCCAGGTGTTCTGCCATCTGCAAGCAAGTCGGTTTTAAGGTCGTAAGATCTTAAAATGCCTGCAGATGTTAGTAGTCCCGTATAATTTTGTCGATGTACGGACGGTGCCCAAACAAGGAACTAATAATAAGGCTATTATATAATCCAATTGAATATAATACATTAAGTATTTTCTATCTTCAAAAGAATAGTACAGATCACAAATTAATCTGGTTTTAATGGGCCGTGCGAGAGGTAACAATAGCCAAAGACCGTGACATTGTAATGGCCGTAAATGGATAGTCGATGACCGCGCATCGCGTGACTGCATTCTGTTATGTCTTATTTTATACTACCGGTCTACTATTATTTCGGTTAACTTTTATTGAAGACTGAGAGATGGGTTTTTATGCTAAAAGGCTTCGTCAGAAATAAAAAGTGTAGTCAGATTTAGAACCTCTTTTTGAAGTTGGTTAAAAAATATGCTCAGTCATCAAAAACGGGGGCCAGCCTAAAATTAACATCTTCCCCTTATTTACTTCCTCAAAGAGCTTACCTGATTTCATCCAAGTTGGGGAACACACTGTAAGTCTGCACCAGTTTCTTGGGGAACCTGTCTGATAGATGCTCCAGGATATAGGAGCCCATGCCTGACCCAGTTCCTCCGGCTATCGAGTGGCACAGCACAAACCCCTGCAGCACAGATAAGGACTGAATAAGCTTCTAGTAAAGAAACTCTATAGAAGACATTTGTAGCTATGAAAACTATTTTCATATTGTTCTAATTTGGGGAGAACCAGATTGTTTACGGGATTTAAATATCCTTCTTCATAGTGTTGTTGACAAGTACAGTTTACAAATATGTATTAAGTTTGATCCAGTGTTCAGCTACAACAACACCAGGGATTTAAATTATACTAGTACTTTGGCACATTGCTGTTTCAATCATAGAATTGTGTTCTGTCTACATTCCATTACACATATTATAATTTCTTCAAAATAGTTGCTGTTAAAGTTGAATAATTTGTCAAAACTGTCTATAAAGGAGAATGCCCATTTTATAAGGGAACTTGGCCCCTTTTGAAAAAATGGTTGTGTCTTGATGAATTTGTTTGAATATTGTATAAAAACATGTTATATTCATAATTAGAAAACATTTTTTATTTATTCACCCAGGTTTACAATATATTTAACTATGTTTATGTTCTTGAAATTACCCCTTATTACACCTCGCCAAACTTCTGGGCCGCCCTGAAGTTGGTTTACTGGATGCACGAGGCACGAAACGGTGATGTTTTTGTATGAGATTTACTACTGCTCAGCCATTGTAGCTAAGTTCAGGGCGGCTAAGAAGTTTGGCGAGAACTATATCTGATCTGTTGTTGTTTGTGCTTTATATGCACGGACGCACATAAAGGACACGGATAGAAAAAACACAAAAAATAAATAAAAATTTTAAGATATTATTTAAATCGCTCTTACAATACCTAATAAGGGGCCTGTGTGTGGGCAATCTCCTTTTGAAAGAAAGAGTGAGAGATTTATTTAGATTTACATCCATGTCCCACCTCTACTCTATCTGTGCAAAGTTATAGTTAAGCACAATGTGTTCAGCTATTCCAAAATGACTAAATTACAAATATTTTTTAGATTAAGATTACTTTTATAACTTTAAAGAACATACCACCCAGGGTTGATATGATTTAAATCACATGATTTAAATCAGTGATTTAAATCGCGATTAAAATCAAATGATTTTTAAAAAAAAAAACATTGATTAAAATCAATACTTTTTTACTGCGACCAAATCAGCCAAAATGACTTTGGTGCACAGCAAAATAAATATATTAGGCACCGAGAAAGCAGCGAAATTAGTCATCCTTTTAAAAAAACTAAATTCTAAAAAATTACAAGGTCAAAGTCAATATAAATTAAAAATATTGGTTTTGAAAAGAAATTTTTGATAATTTCATAATATTAGTTACTTATGTTTTTTGTTAATTTTATTAATAATTAAATAAACAAATATTATGTTGTTTTTTTTTAAAATAAGTAATTGACTTCCAAATTAAAAAAGATCAGAAGGTGAAAAAAACAAAAGAATCCGATTTAAATCAAATAAAGCCGATTTTTTTGATTGTTTTTTAAAAATCTTGATTTTTATCAACCCTGATACCACCATACATACCTCTAAGTTATCACTGCCGTCTGCCTCTCTGTTGATAATATCAAACACTTCCTCATTCAGCTTCTCCCCCTGAGCATATCCTGATGCCCAGTTGTTACCAGCACCACCACCATGCTTGGACAGGTACACATTCTCAGGATTGTACAGCTGAAAAGGATTATATTGTTTAAATGGGAATAACAGAGGCCTAAGCAAAAGAATAAAAGCACTTAATTTACAGCTTTTTTAATTATTCCGTCATTATTTAATTTAGCATAATGGCTCTATGTACTAAAACATATATTTCAAACGCTAATCACAAGTAAAGCAAAATACTTATGTATTGCTCACACAAATGAAGGTGATGTCATGTTTTGTTTTGTAAACATTACGTTAAAGGTACCCATACCTTAGCATACGGTGAGTTCATGATAGTGTGAATGACACGAGGCTCCAGGTCCAGTAAAACCGCTCGAGGAATGTAGTGATCATCATCAGCTTGGTAAAAGAATACATCCTTTCGATCCGACCCCGCCGAGGCGTACTCCTCGAGTATCCCCTCAGGAGATATCCCATGTTCTATACACAACTGCTTCCAAAACTCGAAACCAACTGTTATAAATTAAAATTAATTGTTATTACCGAAACAAATTTAAAATAACCGAACATTTCCGTAATTATATTACTCACTTTGATTGCCACATTGGCCGAGCTGCAATGTTATCATTTCACTCGGCATTTTGGATTATTTCCTTTGCAACTATATAACTACAAATTAACCCTAAATAATATCGTTTAATTTTCAAAACAACATAAACAAATCCATGAGCCGCTGTCGCCCATTACCAAGAAAGTTTGTTTTCCATTTCAGTAATCAATTTTTGACAAGTTTTTGACAGTAGTGATTTCAAACATAGTTAGCTCCTATTGGACAATTGTATACTAAAGAATAAACTCACCAATCACAGATATATATAAAAAAAATGAAAACAGTCTGACCTTTTATTTGAATGCGTTCATGATTTGTTGTTTGAAAAATACAAAGAAGTATAATTGAAGAAAAGCTGTGCATAACCTGTTTACATATTATCTTTTCTAAATTAAAATCTTTTAACCAATAATTAGTTAATAAGATTTTAATTTATACTAACTAATAATTATTATTAGTCATACCTACTAACTAACTTATAAAGTTCTAAATAAGCGATAAATCAAGCTTCAAATTACTTCAAGGAGACTTCATAGATGAATTGTTTTGTATGGCCGAGAAAGTTGTTCAAAGTATAATCCAAAAAAAGTAATTAATGAACGCAACCAAACTTAAACGTCAGAAATCTATTCGCTTTTCGCAACGAAATGTCAAAGTTAGGTTTAAGTTTCCGTAAAAAGTTTCGTGAAGTGAAACAGAATTAGTTTTTTATTAACTTTGTCCAATAAAAGGGCTTTAAAAATTAAAGAAAGCAGTTAAATATAATAAACAGTGCTTTTTGACGAATTTCAATGTGGATTTCATTCATTATCTTAGTTTAAAATTGTTCAAGGTATGAGTCGTGGTCATAGTTGATGGCCTTCGATTAACATATTTCTCAACTTTGTTGTACACAGCCTACGATGTCAGAAGTTTAATGAGATATTGTCGTCTCGTCGTAGGCGTGACTTTCATAGCCACAAGGTTCTCAAATCCTCCCATCTGATACTAATAAAACAAAGTGATTACTGTGTAATGTGCGAAAAAGTTTTTAATTCCTATTAGAATATACTTCCGCAGTTTATATAATGTATACGTTACACTTCCATAAATAAATAATAATAGCCTCTTCAAAGTGTTGTCAATCGAGTTTATTTGATAAACTTTTAATTTATTTTTGTTCCTCTTTAATACACAGGTATTAGGTAATCTAAAAGTGAATTGAGCGCCGACCCAGAGTGCGAGCAGTCAAGATGCCGCGCAAACTACTCAAATTCCTCATAGTGTTTGATAACACTTCATTGTTATATTTTCCTGGTCAATTCTTGTCTGGGAAAGTTCTAATGGAGTTGCAAGATGACACACCTGTATTAGGTAAGTTCATTGTTATATTAGCAAACATAAGACTATAATGTTTTGTAATAGCTAGCACAGATGTGTAAATGGGACTACATAATTCTGTTTGCTCATACATTTTAATTAAAGGTTTATGTTATTAGAAAAGTGGGTTATTCTATACCTATTTTAGAATTAAAATGTTCTCTACTTCTCTATGTTTTTTGGTACTACTAATCTAAGACATATTAATAATATTATGAAGGAAATAACTTGCTAACAGTTGTTCAAAACTTTAATAATAATATCATCTTGATACTGTCCCACTGTAGGACAAAGGCGTCTACACATTTAATCAGTTTGAAAAGTGGTATCCTTTTTTTAGGTCTTCACTTCCATGTTATTGGTGAGGGTGTGGTGCGAGTAGGATCCGGCAGACACGAGAGACTCTTCGACAAAGAGAATTACATAGACTTCCGGATGAGGCTGCTTGGAGAACCAGGTATTTAAAAAAAAAATTGATATTAACAATAGTTAACAGTTTCAAAGTTATCCCCATGTTAAAAATTCTGAATGACGATAGCTTTACTAAAGCTTAACTAATGAGTTCATTTTAAGAGTATTGATTACACTGACTTGACATTATTTTGCTAGAGAAAAAGTGTTATAAGATTTTTTTATAAAGTTGTTTTGAAGTTTATAATTTGAATATTACAATATGAGATTGGATAAAACATATTATGTGTATGATGTTGGACTTAAAACCTTCAAATGTTCACATATTTATTTTAATTAATAGACTGGCAAACATGAAGGTTAAAACAACATGCTGTATAGTCATTCAGTAGTCATTTCTGTGGTGTAGTGTGAATTAGTTCCTTGTAATGATATCATCAGATGTGCATTGGTGATCCTCATCATTTTAGCCTTGCTCTTGCTGCAAGCAATTAATGTACCACAAAATAAAAAAAAATGTTTTGCAATATATGGGTGCGTCCAACTGCCGGTGTCCACTTCTTACACTCACTAGACAGCTCCTCAATGAAAACTCTGCATTTTGATGGCAATGCATACCTTATCATTTGCATAGCTTTTTTTCGCAACAAACATCCAATTAATACTATAAATTGCATGTGCGTCGCGATCACGATTGTCCCTCCCCCTCGCTTCGTATAACCTCATGAGTCATGTCTAAGGGTCGTGATTCCCTCGTGAGATGACTTTGTCACGAACAATGTCGCACCATCTGTGTCTCTTTGGTGACGTGGATCATGATTTTTAGACTGTATATAATAAAATGTTAATGTAATACCCATTTTCAAACCATACCAGGACACAGCTCATCAGTCCTATCGCCCGGCATACACAGCTTCCCATTCAAGCTGGGCCTGCCCATGGGTCTGCCGTCTACATTCCTGGGCACACATGGCTGGGTCCAGTACTACTGCAAGGCAGCGCTGAGGGAACCCAACGGACTGACTCACAAGAACCAACAAGTCTTCATTGTCATGAACCCGATCGACCTGAATTTGGAGCCGCCGGTTTTGTCTGTGAGTGCTTTTATTATTTTGCGAGCGGCTACGCCCGCGTGTATATCGAAAATTATCCCAAAGAATCCTACTACCCCGATAAAAGTATTCTAAAAAGTGATAATCTAACTTACAAACTTTGTGTGCCAAATTTCATCCAAACCCGTTCAGTAGATTTTACGTGAAAGTGTGAGAAATCCATCCATTCTCATACAAATTCGTGTTTATAATAGTAAGTAGTAGGATGTAATGATGACTTGCAGGTTTAGGATTGATGCTAGTCCGCCTCGTTGATCTAGTAGGTATTAGTGCCACTAGAGGCCTTCCTCAGATGGCCCAGCCAGTCCGCTGGCTGGGGTATCCCTGATGCCCCTTGCATTGCGTTGAACTCATGCTGCTTAATAGGGGTAAGCGGAAGAGTTCAATGCAAACCCTCAGAAGCTACAAAAGCCTGCGTGGCCTCCGCTTGTAGCTTCCGCATCACTCGACGCATTAGCTCTGAATTCAAAAAAAGAAAAACTCAGTTACAACCTGACTCTGTGAAATGGTCGTAAAGACACTTCACCCTATCCGTTGTAGCAGTGATACTATGATATAAGAAATAAATGAAAAATATCAGTTTGTTTTGGGCCTATGGACCTAATGTAATTTCTCGAAGATAAATTGAAGTAACAGTTGCTTTTTAATATAAAACAACAACAATAAAGTGTATGCTGCCTCAAGTTCTGACGTTCATAACCCAGTTATATCTAAAGAGCGGAACTAATAGTAACATCATACTCCATTCTGTGTACATAAAACATATTCTGTCACAGTGAGTAGGTAAGTACGTGCAGTCGTGCAGTGAAGCGCAATAAGAAAACGTCCATGCAAGTAATGCATCATGCTGCATGCACTATTACGTTGGTTGATTGATCGTCACGGGTATTTGTTTGAGCCACTGGAGTCAGCTGTCAAGGTCATAAAACTTGAGACCGCAGGTCGGTCAGCCCTGACAGAATATGAGATGTATGCACATCCGAGCCTGTCAGGGAAGTGGCCGAACCGTATACGTTGACCAGCTAGTTTTGAGTATGAGCGTGGATGGGTATGGGATAGGGGTAGAGGATAGCCAAAGAAACGATGTATGTAATGTGTGATAAACTATCCACACAAACGACCTTGAGACTAAATAAATTGGGTTGAGGGTAGAAGGATGATGGTGGCCTATATTTAACTAGTTCAATCACGTCCTATGTAATATAGGGTCCATTTATCCATATAACACAAATTTCTGTGTGGGCTGTCGACGACCACATAACCAACGAGCGAATCATGATGATAAGAACGATTTGTTCGCTGCAGCAACAGTTCGAGTGCAGCGTGGAGCACCGGCTGGGCGTGGGCTGTGTGGGCGGCGGCTCGGTGACGTGCGGCGTGTCGCTGGACCGCGGCGCCTACGTGCCCGGCGAGAGCATCATGCTGTCGGCTACGCTCGTTAATAACTCCCGCACCACTGTCAAGGCGACCAGGGCTGCGCTCACCGAGGTATGTACAGCAACAGACTGACGCGTGTCGCTGGACCGCGGCGCCTATAGTTTTCGCAAAATTTCTTGGCCGCCCTGAAGTTGGCTACAATGGCTGCGCAGTAGTAAATCTCATACAAAAACAGCACCGTTTCGTGCCTCGCACATGCGGCAAGCCTACTTCAGGGCGGCCAAGAAGTTTGGCGAGAGCTATACTTGTATACGACGGTTTAAAATTTTCGTCGGTGCCAACTAGAATTTTCATTTTAAGCCCATTATGGTTTTTGACCATGAAAATGACAGCCATGATCAGAAATTGGCAGATTGCAGTTATGGACATCTTGAATTCAGGTGTTGACCTCATATTCGTTATTAGCTATCCCTGAAACCATGACGAAAACTTGGGCTATTTTCGTTGGCGCCATTTTGATTTTGACCCCATATTCGTTATTGATGACCCCCAAAAACCATAAAAATTATATCAATGACATCCCTGTGGTGTTAGCCACGGGTGCGAAACCGCGAAAAAAAGCTAGTGTTCTTATAGAATTTTATTTAAAGTACATTAACATGATGCAATAATACGCACAATACCTACATCCGGTAGATATGAATGCACGATTTTAGATAATACAAAAAACATGTAGATCCAAAACACTTGTGAGGCGACCGGACTTTCACGTTTTTTCGCCTCAGCAAATCACGATGCATCGATATTTCTTTTGTTCGCTTTTTACTTAATGTTATTGTACTGAAACGGGTTCGCGTAACATCGGAGAAGTTATAATTTAAAGTCACGATCGTGACCTATCGGTCAGAGGCCTTATTCAAAAGTCTTCTTTTTTTAAACACGGAAAACAAGAATGCAATAAACTTTTTGTGTCTGCTCATCCTTTTATCGTTTGTTTACTAACTGGTAGAGCAGTCGTCCCGTCAGTCATTGTAATTTAAACCTTATTTCAATGACACAATGTTGATAAAACTCTACAGTGCATGAGCTAAAGTTGCAGAAACCTATAATGGTTATTCCAAGCACGAAGTTTCCAAGCCTTTTTGAACAAGGATGTATGATGCAGTGATTGTGTATGTTATAAACTAATAACTGTATGTTTATAAACCGTTCTTGTTACTTTTCCTCTTGGCTTGAGTACGGAATGCTTATTAAAAATTTCTTAAAGTAACGCATTGATATTATATTTACTCCATGTCCTTAATTATTTGCCCATGAGTTGTACCACGTTGTAAAACGCCCACTATTCAGCAGGGTTTTGAAGCTTACATTTGCAAGCTTTTAACTTTGTTTAATGTTGCCTTTGGACATTGACTCAGCACTCGGCCCGGCTGACGCGCGGCCCAGATCAAATACTGTTTGGTTGCATCTTACACGCATAGGACACAGATAAATTTGTACATTAGTGTGTATTAAGGCAAAATAGTATATTAGCTGTAAAATATTGTTACTAAATGAGATTTGAATTTATATTCTTGTCTCATTACCCCTCACTGCGGCCAAAACAACTTTAGCCATCTCTGATCAGTCTCGTGAGTCTGCTGGACTGGCAGTCAGTGCATCCTTACCGAACCTGAAATTCCTGCCCACTATCCGTCTGTAACCTTAAGTCGCATGGTGCAGACATCCTGAACTTGTCTATATATTTCACAAACTAGGTATATGGTAGGTTAGGTCTTATAGGTCTTAGGTTCGTAGGGACTGTTAAGCTGTAAGGTCTCAGTAGGTCCTTTAACTTATCATAATATCATATATTTTCATGTACTGTCACACCCTAAACATTACTGCGGCCTTACGTGACGTATGTTAGGGTGGGCGTACATTTTGGTCCTTCGAGCCGGAGCCATTGTGTACTACCGTTGACACCCCAAAATCATCTTATGGGGGTAATTTTGAAAAAAATATGCTGGCAATTTATTATTTGCCCTAGGAATGAGATTTATCATACAAATAAATTAGCATCTTTAAAGGTTGAATTTTCAAAAATCCCTCCTTAGTGCTACATTATGCTCCCCTACATTATAAAAAGAAGCTATGTGCAGTAAAATACTAAAATAAATCTTGATCACTCCCTTATTAGTATTTTGGGGATAGTTCCGAAAAACTAATAACTAACAACAACCTACATTATTTATTAAGGTTAGTATTTGTGCCAAATTTTAAGATTATTAACTTAAGATCTTCAAATCATCTTCCCCAAATCTACTTTTAGGGGTATTTTCGTAAAACCAATAATGATATCCTTTATTATTTACTCAGGTTATTATGCCAAGTTTCAAATTTATTAACCCAAGAAATAAGATTTTCCATACAAACTTTAACATCCCTTAAATCGTCTTTTGGGGTAGTTCCGAAATACTAATGATACCTTTATTATTTTTCCCAAGGAATTAGACTTTACATTCAAACAAATAGGCCTCAAAAAAGAAGCCTTGTACAGTAAAATTCATCAAAAATCTTTAACACCCCCTAAATCGTATTTTAGGAGTAGTTTTGTATAACATGAAATTACAACCTTTACTTTGCTGTTAGTATTTATGCCAAGTTTCAAATATCCACCTTTGACCCACTTACTGCCACACTCAGAAAGATTCATTAAATTAGTCCTAATGTGTACTTAACTAAGTATCATTAAATCCGTTAATTAACGATACATCCCAGAGACATAATTTAAGGGTTCATTAGTTAATGACAATTTTAAGTATCCGTAGGGTTATGTATACACATTGAAAGCATGTAAATAAGTTATATAAATAAAAATAAGTTCTTTTACTGATCGTTTTTAATAAAACACAAAGCAATACAGCTGTTTTCAAATAAATAAAGCAACCGGACCCGTTTTACCCGACTGCCGAAGGAAGGTAATGTGTTTATCAGTCTATGCATATGTGTATGTTTGTTCCTATGTGGCGTTCTAGAGACCATACGCTTTGGTCAATTTTGATCGTTCTTATGTCAATCGATTCGTCTTAACCCTGCAATTGTCACTGGCTACATAAAAATTTGAAAATAGGTAAATGGCCGATGTTCGGCGCCATATTGTAGGGGACCAAAATTTTTTTCTTCCAATCCCGTCGTGTGGGGTATCAAAATAAAGGGTTTTAAGAGGTAGTTTAAAAAAGATATATCACTTATATGTTTAAATGTACCTAAAACAATGACTAAAAAGATGTGAATAGAACAGTTAAAGGCTGTATATTATGCACTAGTCGAGTCTAGGTTAAGGTATAGCATCGTGCTCTGGGGAAATAGCTACAGTTATAACTGGCAGAGAGCGTTCATTCTGCAGAAAAGAGCCATAAGGACAATAGTCAGAATTGCACAATGGGTCTCATGCAAAGATTACTTTAAAAGTTGGGAATATTAACAGTACCTAGCCTATATATATTGGTCCTCTTGACTCATTTTGCTAAGTATCTACATGAGTTTGAATCACAAGAAGAACGTGAGATTAGAGAGAGCACGCGAAGAAAAATATTTAAGCAACTAATATCACCAAAATTTAATATAGTAGAGCATTGTTCAAAGTACCAAGCTGTAGAGATATTTAATAGGTTGCCATCTGAGATAAAGATCCTGATTTATAACACCCACTTGTTTAAAACAAAATTAAAAGCTTTTTTATTAGAAAAATGTCTGTATAATGTATCGGAACTAAGATCAAACAATAATAAATAATTTTTTTTTTTTTTTTTCTCTTTGACATTATATAATTTAGAATCTTTTGACATTATTTTTAAAACTGTTTTACATTATTTTAAAATGGTTTGACATTATTTTTAAAGCAGTTTGACATTATATTGAAATCTCTTTGACATTATATTTTAATCCTGTTTTGACATTATTATATTTTATAACTGTTTGACATTATTTTTAAAACTTATGGATATTATGTTTAAAAACTGTTTTAGCACTTTACTTGAATTTCACTTGAAATATTAATTAAGAATTCATAATATTGTATGTAAACTGCATGTGTGTATATTCAACACAATGTAAATTGTTTTATGAATAAATGAAATGAAATGAATAAAAAAAGTTAATTCAATAAATCCAAAAATCCGACTGGTTTTGGTCTGCCAGCTCGCGAATAAATATGTATCCTCTGACTGCACAGCATGATTTTCTCCTTGTTTACGTCTTTTTAGTTTGCTTTTCAAGCAGTCGGGTTTTTCGATTTTTTGTTTTTCTAGTATCATTTATAGCTAACTGTCAATGTTATAAAGTGTCAAGGTTATAAATTGTTTCACCCGGCAAAAATAAAATTGCGTGTTGTAAATTTTAATTACATATTTATTATAATATATTATTAGAAATCTATAGTTTCTTTTTGTGGTTTAAAATAATAGTATTATAATTTGATTAATTTATGGATTTTCATTTATTACCTATAGAATTCATCTTTCTGCCCTTGACCCATGTTGCTTGGGGTCGGTTAAGAATTTAATATAAAGAAAAAACATTTCAACCAAAGATATTTTATTTTTATTTTATTTATAATAATCTTTATTTTTATTTATAATAATCTTAATTTTTATTTTATTTAATTTATAATAATTTTTATTTAATTTTATTTATAATAATTTTTATTTTATTTTATTTATCAAGAAATACCTTTCATCTAAATATACGCACCATAAAAAACGAAATCTCTATTAAAAATAAGAATATAATCTCAAAAGTAAATGTCAAAATCAATCGTTAAACAGTTAAGTAAGGGTTTTGCTATACTTAACTTTAATTGTCATTAAGGGACATTAAGGAACCGTTAACTGTCTCTGAGAGTGTACTTTTTTAAATCTTCACTAAGGAACGACTTAAGTAAACGTTAACCGTCTCTGAGTGTGGTAGTTAGGGGTAGAATTTCCGGAAATCAATAAACTCATTGTGTTTTTGAACTAACCAAAACCTACGATAACATATGTTTTACCTTCCAAACCGATGAATTTCATATAAAATTTCAGCCCCCTTTTTACCCCCCTTACCCCCTTTATTTATTAATCAAGAGCGTACCTACATTTTCTGATGTTTTACCTTCCAAACCGAAGACTTTTCATATAAAAATTCAACCCCTATGATATCCCTTTAGGGGTAGAATTTCCAAAAACTAATAAATACATAAGTTTAAGTTTTTTAGGGTTCCGTACCCAAAGGGTAAAAACGGGACCCTATTACTAAGACTTCGCGATCCGTCTGTCTGTCTGTCTGTCTGTCTGTCCGTCTGTCTCCAGGCTGCATCTCATGAACCGTGATAGCTAGACAGTTGAAATTTTCACAGATGATGTATTTCTGTTGCCGCTATAACAACAAATACTAAAAACAGTATAAAATAAATATTAAAGGGGGGCTCCCATACAACAAACGTGATATTTTTGCCGTTTTTTGCTCGATATTTATAACGGCAACAGGTAGACGCTTGAAATATTCACAGAATGTTTAGTTGTATATATACTTCAAAAAATAATAATTAATAAGTTAAAATAAAATAAATTAAGGGGGGCTCCCATACAACAAACGTGATTTTTATGCAGTGTTTTGCGATAATGGTACGGAACCCTTCGTGCGTGAGTCCGACTCGCACTTGGCCGGTTTTTTTTTGTTTTATCAACCAAGAGCGTAAATCTAAAATTTTCACGTGTCCAACTTACAAACTGTTGAAATTACAAAAAAAAATTTAACCCCCTTTTTACCCCCTCAGGGTTGTAATTTTCAAACATTTATTCTTTGTAACAACGAAGAGTGAAAATCTAAAATATCACGTGTCTAACATACAAACTAGAAATTATATACAACCTTTCAACCCCTATTTGATCCCCTTAGGGGTAGAATTTCTAAAACCTAATAAATACTTAAATTCTTTTTATCAAACGAGCGTAAATTTAAAGTTTTACGTGTCCAACTTAGAAACTGAAAAAAATTCATACAAACTTTCAACCCCCTTTTTACCTTCTTAGGTGACGAGTTTTCAATCTATATATATAAAAACTAGCTGACCCGGCAAACTTTGTTTTGCCATAAAAACACCAAACATTCATCTACCCTACCTACCCTACCCTAACAACCCTACACTACCTACCCTACCCTAACTTCCTACCCTACCCTACCTACCCTACCTACCATACCCTACCTACCCTACCTACCCTACCCTACCTACCCTACCCTACCCTACCTACCCTACCCTACCCTACCTACTTACACTACCCTACCCACTTAGGGGTATGAAAAATAGATGTTAGCCGATTCTCAGACCTACTTAATATGCTCACAAAATTTCATGAGAATCGGTCAAGCCTTTTCGGAGGAGTACGGGAACGAACATTGTGACACGAGAATTTTATATATAAGATGAATCCCTATTTCCCTTGATCACGGCATCACGCGTGAACAGCTGGACCGATTTCGCTTATTCTTTTTTTTGTTGTGTTTGTTATTGTTAGGACAAGGTTCTTATAAAAAAATTGAGAAAAAAACATTGGTACTTTACCTACATAGGTAGAGTAGGTATGTAGGTAGGGTAGGGTAGGCAGGTATGTAGGTAGGGTAGGGTAGATGAATGTTTGGTGTTTTTATGGTAAAACAACGTTTGCCGGGTCAGCTAGTAACCAATAAATACATAAATTCTTTGTTACAACCAAGAGCGTTAATCTAAAATAACTCGTGTCCAAGTTACAAACCGAAGAAATTTCATTTTCAGTTTCAACTCCTATTTTATACTCTTACCCTCTTACAAATAAACGCGGAATAAAGTTATACCAAGTATAAACCTATGAAAATGTATGGGTATACCTTTGTTATTGTCGATCAACAAGTCAAAAATCATTGACCGGGCTGGACTAACCGTATGCCACGTGCGGCTGACAAGCCGGCTCGTATAAGCTATTTACAATCTTTTTTTTTAGTCACAACAATAAAAAAAATATTATTCTGTTTTATGTCATAAAATATATAAGCTGTAGTAACAAATTTCTTGGGCCACAAGAAATTTGTATCTACAGCTTATTGTAAAAAAGTGTAATTGTTCCAGACAATCCAATACTCGGCCCACGGCAAGATCGCAGCTAAGGAAGTGCGCGAGCTGGCGTCGCTGCAGCACGGCAAGACGCGGCCGGGCGAGAGCGACGTGTGGCGCAACTCGCTGCTGTACGTGCCGCCGCTGCCGCCCACCAACCTGCGCGGCTGCCACCTCATCTCTGTGCAGTACGACGTGTTTGTGAGTATCGAGTACACGTGTGACTGTACAACTGTAGACACCCGTAGCTGTAAGCACAAGACGCGGCCGGGCGAGAGCGACGTGTGGCGCAACTCCTCGGGATAATAAAACAGTTTCCACACGGGCAAAGGCGCGGGTAGAAGCTATTTTACAAGCTTTTATTTAACTTGCAATGTATCTGGGTTAGGGCATGCATACCGAAATTTCGAAATTTCATAGTTTCGAAATTTCGGACCATATTTGCATGTTTATTAATTTCGAAATTGACACCCCTAAATTCGAAATTTCGAAATTGGATTTAAATTAAATATTATTATATTTTTTAAACAATTATGAGTTTTATTATAGAAACCAAAAGAGGATTATCTGAAAAGAGTCTGAATACAAATCTAAAGCCAATTAGACCGTTGCGTTGGGCCACCTTGTGACCATGTGTGCTAACATTACAATAAAACAAAGGCTGACCATGGTGTTAAATAAATAAAGAAAAGTGAAAGAAGCTGGTTCATATAAAAAAAAACCGAGCTTTATAATAATGGTGGCCAGTGAGGGGAATACTTTGACAAGGTCTGCAATCGTTTGCTGGGAATGCCCATATATTTTTTGTTATCGGGGGCAACCTTCGCCTGAGCTCGCGCTTGAACTTTTGGAAAAAAAAAACAGGCAGAGTGGTATTTTTACCTCATTAAAACCAAACCGGTGATCACCTTTAGCACTTCTTAAAAGCACATCCTTGGGGAGACTAAAAAGCAGTCTCCCTTGAGCCTCGCTGTCCACGGCACCACGTGATCACTGCGCCACTGTCTTTCCTGAGGTCACTCGGTGGACGGACAGAGTCCCCACTCTGAGCACCCGAAACCCCGGAGTTCCACCTGCCTTAAATGATACAGGCGGGGTTTCGGCGTGTCTACATCGAGGTGGTTGCCTCCACGATGCCTTCTTCTCCGAGTAGGATTGGCCTTCTCATGATTCCACTCGGTGGCTATTTCACTCTAGTTTTCTGTCTCCACCAGCATATTGCTCACTAATACTGGCAGAGACAGGATTTTCCCGATCCTGGCGACTAAGACCCACCGCTCAATGGCCCATGATGGCACTCGCTCGAGCGTGTGCTGTGCAGAATCCAAGTTGCCTCTACAATGATGGCAATTTGCCGTGGCATTTCACCCAATCCTATTCAGGTACTCATTGAAGCAACCGTGCCCGATCAGTAGTACCTGTAGAAGATGCGCTCCGCTCTTTTCAGCCAGCCATGTGCTATTTAAGTAACCATTTTTCGCTGCAGGCTGTTGATTTTAGTCCTGCAGCGTCGGACATCTGACAAGTCTATTTCTGCCTCCGAGATTGGGCAGCAGTCTAAGCAAAGCACCCAGGCCAGTCTACCAATGCGGGGGAAAAGGCGTTCGATATGCTCTTCGAAGCCCCACCGTACATGGTTAAACCGATAGTGGACTTGCGCTTCTCCTATTGTCACTAACGAGCTAGGTGACTCTCTGCTCTTCGGCAGCACCTCAATTTTATAAGGCGCTATCTGTAACTATCTTTAACCCCAGCTCGCGAATCAACGCTGACCGAACGTCTCTTGCCACTCCGAACTCGGAAAGCTGGATAGTATCGTCGAAGGTGTCCCCAGCAGTGGTGTATTTGTAGTTGAAGTCTTGAGAAAAAGAAAATTCACTTTGTTTGAATATAAATTACACTTAGGCACCTCTCCAGACTACAAATTTTGCATTTTGAGTTTAGTTTAAGTATTTTTATGATTTTCCATTAAATTTGGCTCATCAGCGGAGCGAGCATGGGCGTACCCAAGACATTTGTGACAAGACATGATAAATTATGTCATGTCTTACAATTTGTCTTAAATGCTAGCCGGGTCAAACATGTGACTTATTTTAAAGGCGCGACATGCCTTTCTTGTTGCTTCCCGGCGACCACGGCCTACTGTGACATGGCTTGAGTCACACATTTCATCGCAGTTTGGACGATAAAGCCATTTTGTCTTAATTATTAGTACCGGCGGCGTGAGAAAATTTCCTGACGTTTATTTGGGACTTATCGGGTCTTACTTTGCTAATACGGGCGCACCCATTTTGTCACAAATTTCACATTTAGACAGATGATTAAGAAAAATGTATCACTTTCGTTCGGAGGTGGTGATAAAATTTTATAGTTGAAAAATAAAATATTTTTCTTCTAATTACTGCACCAAATGGCAATAAATTTATTTTGTGTGTGTGGTGATCAATGCTTATTAATTAATTGAAATTTTACAGGATTATTAATCAATTATATTTTATTACTTTTTTATAATTGTTATTTTTTATTGTTATTCCTATTTTTAATTATTATTTTTATTTTGATTATTACTTTTTATAATTATTTTCTTATATTCCATATTCTTCTTACTTTCTACATTTTAAATTATTTCTTAAATAAAACCCCCAAAAAATATTAATTAATTGCAATGTTACAGGATTATTAATTAATTCTATTTTATTACTTTTTTATAATTGTTATTTCTATTTTTAATTATTATTCTTATTTTGATTATTACTTTTTTATAATTATTTTCTTATATTCCATATTCTTCTTACTTTCTACATTTTAAATTATTTCTTAAATAAACCCCCCAAAAAACAACTAAAATAAAAAAATAGGGGCTCACCGGTATCGGGAACTGGGTCCAAGCTATTATATTTTTTAAGTAATTATTAATATTTTATTAACACTTAATATGTTATCAAACAAACAAAGAAAAATAAAGTGTGCATAAGTCTATGGTCGTGGGTGAAATATTAATTTGTGCCCAATAAAATTAAAAAGTATTTTATCTGTATGAACGGCACACTTTTATAAGTATTATTTTATTTGGTCGTCTATTCAGATTATGTCGCACTATGAAGTCAGCCACAAGAAAGGCATGTCGCGTCTTGAAACTATGTCACATGGTTGTCCCGTGCTAGTATTTAAGACAAATTGTAAGACATGACATATTTTATCATAACTTGTCATGACCCAAAATATTTTCTGTTAAGAATTTGTAGTTCAAGTCGAAAAACAAGCAAAGTAAAAAAAAAATTTTTTTTTTCTTAAATTCATGTTGGGATGCTGCTAGCATGGGGGCATCAAAGGGGGGGCTAAATTTTGGTTATTTTTTGCCTAGGACATACCGTTTTCGAGATATAGAGCGTTTTATGTAAAATAAAATAAAATTCGGAGGCCCATAATTCGGAAATAGTGCGTCGTAGGACTATGCTTCTCTGAACCTAAATGGTTTTTATGGCCAAGGTTAAACCGAAACTGCCATAAAATTGGCAAATTTCCGAAAAAGAAAACAAATTAATGTCGTGAAGTTATGCCACAAGTCAAGAAAATATCTCACGCCGCCGTGCTAGCATTTCAGACAAAATGGCTTTATCGCCCAAACTGTGATAAAAAGTGTGACTTAGGCCATGTCACAGTAGGCCGTGCTCGCCGGGCAGGAAGCCAATTTCGTAAGCTAGTTTCGAAATTGAAAATGTACGAAACTGCATGCCCTAATCTGGGTACACTACATAAATTACGTCAGTCACACATACGAATTTCAAAATACCGATTTTCATAATTCCGAATGGTTCAAAATTCTGACTTATCTTACTTATCATTCTCCTATTTTTATAATTCCTAAATTTCCATATTCCTAAGGTTTATAATAACTATTCTCAAAATACCGATTTCAATAGATCGAATGATAATTCGAAACATCAAAAATACGATTATTAAAATACCGATTAATACAATTCCGAAATAAAAACGCCGCGGTCACAATTCTAACCTAACCTAACCCAAATGATACACCAACAATAGAGGGGATCTGGCACTTGGCGGCCGCTGCCGCGACACGCTCGCTTAACTTGCTTGTTTTCGCGCTTTAATAGTCACATTTTTAACCTAACCGAAGTGATTCATGAATAATTCAGGGAATTTGCAGCATGCAAGCAAGCATCAAAACAGCAAAACGGTGAAGGAAAACATCGTGAGGAAACCGGCAGTCCTAGAACCAATTCGAAGACATGTGACATCCACCAACCCGCACTGGGCCCGCGTGGTGGATTACGGCCCATTCCCTCTCACAGAGTGGAGGCCTGTGTCCCAGCAGTGGGAACATTAATAGGCTGATGATGATGTGAAGCAAGCATGCAGCATGCAAGCAAGCGTGCAAACAGGCATGCAGCAGGCATGTAGCATGCTAGCAGCAAGCACGCAGGCATGCAACATGGCACGGGGTTTGGGCGGCCCCACGCGAGCTTATCGTCGCAGATGGTTTTAACGCTCACCACCGCAGCTTCGGCTTGCTGGCGCCAGCCTCAGCCGCGGCGGCGGGCCTTCAAGCCACCTGCTCCTCAGCTCGCGGGCCGCCCCACTTCACCGCGCTTACGCGGGCTTAAATTACACTCTAGGGTAGGGCAGACAAGACTGCGTGAAGTCGGTTTGGCAGCGATTCGTTTCTGTCACTAAATTTTGTAGCACAACATGTTGACTTTTAGTTTATTCGTAGTATTGAAAATTGGAATGTCGTTTTTCGGAACGAGAACCCTTCGAACATTTGATTCTTCGAACGTATGAAAATCGGAAAACTAATCATTCGCATTTACTACTTTCGGTAGAATAAATTTCGTGATTTTTTATAATAGTCATTATAATTCTTAGGTATTATGAAATTCGGACTTTTGAAAATCGGTACATCGAAATTCGAAATAAAATATTTCGGAGTATTTGGGTGTTTCCAATGTATCTATGTATGAAGTGTGTTCGGGGCAAATCATGCATCTGAATTTTAAAGCAGTTATCCTCTACCGATTTTTTTTTTTTTTATAATTTGGATGATAATGCATGTTTACCTAAGTGACGTCATTCTAAATCCAAGATGGCGGACTAGTTATTTTTTGCGCACTGCCATGATATGGGTGTCTCCCTGAGAAGAATAAAAAAAAGCTTGTTTTAAAAAAGATATTTGAATAATTAATAATAATTTTAATTTATTCATAATTTTAGAATATCTCTAATTTTACCAATTTTCCAGTTCACAATCGAGCCGAAAAGCTTGGAGAAGGAAGTAAAGCTGCAGCTACCCATCCTGGTCGGCACCTACCCGTTCCGCGAGGAGACGGACGAGCCGCAGCCCCCCACACACTACCCCAGCACTCTGCCCATCTTCCGCGCCTGGCTGCACGACAAGCCTGCCCACTGATACACAAACACACGCATACGCACATAAACGTACTGACGAACTGACACTTATTTAGCAAACGACGTAACAGGAATTTTGTTTGTTTTGTCTATTTTACAGCATTGCACATACTCGAATACAACACTGAATATTAGCTCGTATTATAGAAAGAAATCGAACTATACAGGACGTATACTGTATCTCATTTTACGACTGCCCTAAAACTCAGATTATAATCTGTGAGGTAAGCCTTAGTGTTTTTGCAGATCTAAAACTAACGTTGGATGATAACCTCATTTTGTCCGGCAGTCTCAATCTTAACTATGGTTTTTTTTTAAACTATATCTTCATATAGGTGCACATGGGCCCTTTTTAATGGCCCTCTTTTATGATTTTTGTCATATATTCCTTAATATTTAAAAAAGTTAGTTTAAAAGCTAGATTTTTATACTTACCTGTTGTTAAATGCAACATGTTGTAAAAAGCACAGCTTTTTAAAGCAATACAAGTTTATATCAATGGCTCTTTCGTTAACCAAAACGAATTAGCAGAACGCGAAGCGAATATTATTAGAGTACATAAATCTTTACAAACTAAAAATACTGTTAAACTGTCTTCAAATACTTAACGAAATTACTTTGAACTAATTTATATTGATACGAGTACTTAAACAAAAAGAATTACACTGCCGTAATTGTAAGATTAATAATTGTCTAATTTAATAGTCTGATATTGATACACAAACTTTTGTTATTAAAAATGTCTTGTGAAATGAACACAAATGTTTTTGTAAGTATACTCCAGGGGCCCTACTATGACGTCTTAAAACCATCATGACCCCGGGGCGAGAGAGAGAGACGGAGCCATCCAAGACAAATAGCACTATCCTTTTTTCATAACGGAATCATAATGGATTTGGTACTTCGTGGTACGGCCCCAGACATCATAATATATTAATCTCTCGTGCCATTTAATGTGTTTAACTTCAATATAATGATTGTAATTGACGACGAATATGTTATCAAGTATTAATTCCTATTGTTTAGATTTTTGTAATGAATGTATACGTACTAATGGAAATGTATATAACTAACCTGTGATATACCGATCCGTCCATTTAATGTAGTTATATACAAATTTTATTATTATAAATATTTACTTATTACTATATTCATTGTTTTATTTTCTGATGACACCTAATATTGGTTAAAAGATAATGATAAATGATTTTAATCTATGAGTTGGTTTGTACAAACACTTTTACATGTCGATCATATTTTTTTAAACTAAATGAGGTCGGCGTTTCCTATCTGACTACTCTGAGAAGAAAGGCCGAAACAAACTCAGAGGTCACAGTCTCTTTGAAAGTCCAGACAAAATCTTGTTTAGATCATGTGAAGACCATGTAGATTCCATACTATCTGCAAATAACATCAGATAACAACAATCATAAGATAATATATTATGGTTAGATTTTTTTTTTATAATTTATTTAAGTGAAAATTAAGTGTCCGCACTAATAAACTTTATTTTTAATACTGTTTGCTCCGTTCCCATAGACAAACCGTGAAAACGGTTTGGTGGGGCATAGTTCTAAAATTAAGATTTTATAAACTTGTGTAGCGTTGTGTTGCATGTTACTCCCGCGTCGCCGCGTCATGGATAGGTACTTCCCTTGTTTCCGCCACCGCTCGCTCGCGTGACCAGTCGGCTCCCCGCTACGTACCGAGAGAGACCGCGCCGCGCACGCTGCGTTCGTGCGACGGCCTCTATACTTAATATTTCTGTTATAACGTTGGTTATCCTTCGAGACTACACCTAAAACCTTATAATACATTACATAATAAAGATATATTGTGTTATACTTGTACTTTAATAAATAAAAAATAATAAACAGGCGCAAGTCAAAGTCAATCCTCCTAGTCTCTTTTCCCATTTCTATGTTGTGGTCGGCTTCCAGTGTAACCGGCAGCTGAATACCAGTGTTTTACATGGAGCGTCTATCTATCTCACCTCAACAACTAGAAGTAAGACGAAGTGCCTCTCCACACTTTCGTATTCGTCTAACCTCCGTCAACTTCGCGAGTAGTTTAGAGGAGGTACTAAGATGGTCACCCATTCAAGGAATGGCTTCGTAGCCCAGAAACGTATATATTATATAGCTGCGGTTGGGCTTAAAATGTTGCAAATTTAATTAACTTTAAAATATTACGGAATATGGTTTATTGAAAAATGCATAGTTTATGACTTTTAGCAAAACGTGGAAAAAGGTCAAAATTTCCCTTAAATTCGGATGAACACTACCTTAACTGGCCCATACGACATACTAAAAAACCGGCCAAGTGCGAATCGGACTCGCGCACGAAGGGTTCCGTATTTGGTAAATTGCGGTTTACAATTTATGTCGCATTAAAAAAAAAACTACTTATTTTGTTCAAACCAATTTTCGGTGGAAGTTTACATGGTAATGTACATCATATATTTTTTTTAGTTTTATCATTCTCTTATTTTATAAGTTACAGGGGGGGGCACATTTTACCACTTTGGAAGTGACTCTCGCGCAAACTATTCAGTTTAGAAAAAAATATATTAGAAACCTCAATATCATTTTTCAAGACCTATTTATAGACACCGTTGGGGTTTAGTTGGGGAACCCCTAAAATTTCTTGTTTTTTTTTCTATTTTTGTGTGAAAATCTTAATGCGTTTCACAGAATACATCTACTTACGAACTTTCAACAGCATAGTTCTTATAGTTTCGGAAAAAAGTGGCTGTGACATACGGACGGACAGACAGACATGACGAATCCATAAGGGTGCCGTTTTTTGCCATTTGGCTACGGAACCCTAAAAATACAGAACTACATCAAGCTTTACGATTTTAATGTCGGCTTCTAACTGGGCTACCGGCAACCTTGAAGATGTACCCGTGGGGTTGTTATTAATAGTCCTCCAGACTGAATTTCGGCCACAGCGATAAATCTCAGCGGAGACTAGCCATCGGTGCGGGCAATATTATAGTGCACTAGTGTATGCGCAGACACAGGTACACTCTTTGTTCCCTCCCTACTCCCATAGTCCGATGGTACGGCGATCCGGCACGAACAGAGTAGGACCAACGGTTTAAAGCTTCTTTCAGAGGCACGGGATTTCACCAATGATTTCACAATTTCATCACCATGAAAAACCCAATGGGAATCGAACCCGGTACCTCTCACTCAGTAGTCGCACATGGGATCGCAAGAACAACGGGGCTGTTATTATGTACTCACGTAAATGTGAAGTGCAATCAAAACAATTGTGACCTAAAATAAGTTTCGGGAAATTGTTTCATGTGCCAATCAATAATAGCAATATGCACCATTAAAGATGAATAATGGTGGCCTAGTGGTAACGACTCCGACTTACGTGTCGTATGTCGTGGTTTCGAACCCAGGCAGGCGCTTTATTTTGTGTAAATTATTTCATCACCACTGCTCTGAAAACGGTGAAGGAAAACATCGTGAGGAAACCAGCATGCAAACCGCACTGGGCCCGCCTGGCGGATTAAGGCTGCGTTTCCACCAGAAATGTGCTAGGCTGTGAAACGGTGCGCAGATGGGCGGTGCGAGGATGTGTAGCAGGTTCGTTTCAGATGAGGTGTGGTGGGAGCGAAGCACGTGCATGACATGGCTATATATATATATATCGCCATATCTCCACCAGCTGTGGCAAAGTCGCTAGAAAGGCAAAACTGCTCGCGTCCGTCCCTAAGGCCGCTGCCTCGAACCTTGCGGGCAGCGGGGCGGCGGCGGCGGCGGCGCGGGCGCGACTAGTTCTAATGCATACAATCAAATGGACCGGCCCTCGAAAACAGCGGCGCGGGCGCGGGCAACGAGCGGTGCACGCCAGTCAAGCGGTGACCACCCGCGCGTCTGCATAGCAGTATTGTGCAATTTATTTTTGTGACGTGTCGAAATGTCCTCGGACGTGCTAGAGCAGATTATTTCAGCAATTATTGAGAGGACACCGATATGGAACAGCAAAGATGTGAACCATAAAAATAGAAGAGTAATTAACCAGTTTAATTAACAAATCGCCCTTGATAGCTTCATGAATATAGTCAAAAGTTTCTACACTCATTCTGGTGTAGTCGTAGAATTTGTCAGGACATTGTCTCTGTTCTTCATTTCGATAAAACTCGCCTTTTCTTTTCCTTGTCCTATAGTAGGGATTTACTTCTTCTTTTGCCCACAATAAACCGCGCTTTAGGATTAAATTTTAAACAAAAAAGTGTTTTCGCCGTTGTTCAGACATTTTGAAACAAATATCTGGACGACACAACCACACTACGCCGCTATAGTGCCGTGCGATATGCCCGCTGGTTTCGAGAACGGGTCTGCGTTGCCCGCGCCGCCGCCGCCGCCGCCCCGCTGCCCGCAAAATTCGAGGCAGCGGCCTTAAGGTGAACGCGCACCTATCCGCGCCGCAGCCATCGCATTTTCTCAAGGCCCCGCGCTATCAGCATCGTACGCGCCGAACGCGCCGCACGCACAGTGTTGTCGGAATCATATTCACTTCTGTATAACTTATTATACGAATATTTTCTGTTTAGAACGAACGTACGTAGTGTACTATGGCACTTGATCCTGTTATTGTCGGTTGCCTATTGTTAAAATAGGAAAATGAAAGAAGAAAAAAATGGTTTCATGACATTAACTTAAAAAGAGAACAGTTTGGAGAGTATAGCACATTATTTCCTGACTTGAGATAATTTAAATTAAGATCCGGTGCCCCAATACAGACTCTCGAAAGCATTAATACTACTAATAATAATATTATAAAGAGGAAAGATTTTTTTGTTTGTTTGTACCGAATAGGCTCCGAAACTACTGGACCGATTTGAAAAATTCTTTCACCAATAGAAAGCTACATTATTCCTGAGTGACATAGGCTATTTTTATCCCGAAAACGGGTCCTGTGGGGTGGTCCACGGGAGCGAAGCCGCGAACAACAGCTAGTGTCATATAAAAATATGCTAGAAATTATAGCTAAAAAAATTAGCTACCAGTTTTATTAAATACTAACAGGAAAATAGCTTGATTTAGCTATAAAGTAGCTAAGTTGGCATCACTGTACGCATGATGTCTCCGCGCCGCCCGCACCGCACTCGCTGCAAGGATCGAACGCGCCGAATCTGATGAAGTCATCAGCACGCATTGGTGGAATCCGTATACCTACAGCATTTTGCTTGCATGCGGCTCGTGCGTCGCGGATAGGTGCGCGAGGCTGCATACGATTTCATATAAAGATTTATAAAATGCTATGACTGCGGCGCGTGCGGCTCTTGCGGTGCGCCTAGGTGCGCGTTCACCTTAACACACATCCCTCTCTTGTTTTGTATGTACATAAACCTCGCGCAGCTGAGCCATTTCCACTAGAACTGCGCTGAGAGGCTACGTGAAGGAAGAGATTCTATTGGTCGCTACGCATCCTAGCACATCTCTGTCGGAAACGCAGCCTTATGCCCATTACCAACCCGAACGAACCGTGCACCTTTTGTCGACGTTTTATAAGTGCCCATGTAGGCCTATGTGAAATAAAAAACATTTGATTTGATTTGACCTCTCTCAAAGAGAGGAGGTATGTTTCCCAGCAGTGGGAACATTAAAAAGGCTAATGATATTGTTGCACCACTAAAATAGGTATTGATGGCAAATACCTTACTTTCACAGTAATAATGGGTTATGACAAAATAAAATACGAGTTATTACTTGAAACTGTGTATTAGCACAAAACACTGCACTGAGTTGAGGCGTGTTCATCAGTTGTTCTGCCGAGATTGTTCCCAATAATTACAAGCAAGTCATGTCGAGCCTCCGAACGATATCTTTCATTTGTGGAGTAATATTACATTATTCACAAATAACTATCACTACACGCAACCATATACAATATCACATATCCGCTTCCAACTCCAGTCGATCGATCCAATTTGAAAAATAATCTGTTCTATACAATCCAAGTTTCACAATTGCATCAGTGCATCGAGACTTACAAAACAGTACAAAATTAAACCAAATAACTAGTTGCACTTCTGTAGATTGAAAACGAAGTTTCAATACCGGTAACTATAGGCGAAGCCAAGTTGGGAAACGAAAGCGGGCACTTATCTGCCTATTTCATCGTCATAAAAAGTTCTTCACACAAAATCAGTTCACCGGCTTCACTTGGAACAAATTGTTGACTACGCCCATATCGGTTCCACTGCGTCGTCTGAACAAAACTGATCTTATTTATTGTAAAAAAATATTTTTTTAATCACATCTATTTTTTTAATTACAGAAAAACAGCCAAAGAATATTTGATTGCATGCCGCTGCTCAACAAGAACGATGCTATTGAGCAATCTGCTAAATTGCACGAATCTGTATAATAAAGCTCAAACGCTATTTCACAACTTATTATCCAATTGGTTATAAACACCAAAGTACTATCTAGTTTTGAATGAAATGGTTATTACAATATATTGCTGTGGATGTGATCAACTTCTCACTTTATGCACGATTCTTCACAGAATTAGGGAGCTACTGAGGCGACTTTCCTCGCATCTTATGAACTGTACATAGATGTGGTTGGTATTGCAAATATTCCATGAACACGCATGGGCGTACCCAGCATTTGGTTAGATTAAGTGGAGCAAAAAGGTAGCGAGCCAACTAATGGGCACATATTTTGCCATTTCTTACTTAACTATTATACCCAAAATTTTAGCTTCAAGTCAGAGTGGACCGTGGGTACACCCATATAATTACGTAAAGCTTGTCCTCTTGGTCACGCGCAGGAACCTTATCACACTATATTTTTACTGAACGGTAATTAACGGGAGTTGAATGTCGGTTGACTTGGGCCGCGTTTATTGAACATTGGTGCTTGGCGGCAGTGTTATTCGTTGTACAGAGCGTGGATACTGCATGCCACCATTCCTTGTAGATGAACTGTGGCTCCCTTGTGGCAATCCAAGATTTGGAGCGTCCGCTACACTCTGTTTAGATAGCACCCTAAGAATACATTATAGACAAGCGTGCACGCTTGATCTAGTGCCGTACCAGCCGCGCCCTTATTCCATAAACACTGCCTGACTACAAGGAGTAATTGACATAACTGAAAACCTCTTAAACAATCATTGGATTTATGTGAACATAAACGTATTGAAGAATAACTTGAGTGTGATGAACCCTTAAGAGATTTTCAGTTATTTAAATCCCACTTCGTAAAAAAACTTATCCGCGAACTTGAGAGCGCTCGTACACGGTGCAAGTAAGTTGAGCATGTAAAGCTAAGGTTACACAAGCGGCGTGAATCACTGGTCGCGCACTCGTATGGTATATGTTCGGCGTGGTGACGTCACAGCGCGCGCGGGGCGGGCGGCGCGTGCGGCGCGGGCGACACGTGCGCGCGTGACGTCACGGCGCACTACGCCATCTTGTTGGCGAGCGCCAGGTGCAGGCACGACAGCTGCGCGGTCCACTTGTCCAGCGCGCCGTACCGCGCGGCGCCCAGCGCGTGCGACTGCAGCTCCAGCACCGAGTTCACCTGGTCGATGCGCCCGCTGATTGTGCTGGAACAGGACAAAATCGACCAAATGTAGTACCAATCTATCCCAATCGAAGCGCTTACATTTAAATATTATTAAGGCCCCCTTCGTATCGCGTATTTTATGATTTCCGGATATTCTGTGATATTATCACGATACTGCGATACGGCCTATTATACTATCAGTAATATCGTGACAATATCGAAAATATAACATGCAATGTGACACTGGCCAGAATAATCAAAACTGGCTCAATTGCCCAAAAAAAAGTCATACTAGGTAGGTAGGTAAAAATTGGAATAGGTGACCAGTATTTGGTCTATAGAAACCACCAGCAATGTAATCAGTCTATAGTGTTCCCATTGCTGGGACGCCAGCCTCCTCTCAGAAGGGAGTGGGTATTGGGTGGTGATTTAAAACAGGCCAAGTGCCGATTGGTAAATGTCATGTCTTAAAATGTTTGGTATACAAATGAGAGCAGTGGTGACGACATAAAAAAAAACCGGCCAAGGGCGAGTCGGACTCGCACACGAAGGGTTCCGTACCATTATCGCAAAACACTGCAAAAAAATCACGTTTTTTGTATGGGAGCCCCCCTTAATTTATTTTATTTTAATTTAATAATAATTATTTTTTTAAGTAAATATACAACTAAACATTCTATGAATATTTCAAGCGTCTACCTCTTGCCGAGCAAAAAACGGCAAAAATATCACGTTTGTTGTATGGGAGCCCCCCTTTAATATTTAGTTTATACTGTTTTTAGTATTTGTTGTTATAGCGGCAACAGAAATACATCATCTGTGAAAATTTCAACTGTCTAGCTATCACGGTTCATGAGATACAGCCTGGAGACAGACGGACAGACAGACAGACAAACAGACAGACAGACAGACAGACGGATCGCGAAGTCTTAGTAATAGGGTCCCGTTTTTACCCTTTGGGTACGGAACCCTAAAAACACCAGCATCTACTTACTTATCTAGAATACATGTGACCAATAGATTCTCCACTTCCTTCTCATCAATATTGAGTTCCTTAGAAATAAACGGTATATGGATCCTAGTGTACGGCCCAATCAGTTTGATCAGTACTTGAGTCCTGATGTTCCTCAGTAGGTCCTCTATGTGTTCTCTAATGAAGGGGTCGTCCATGATATTGTTCCTGTTGTGTTTGAGAATAGACTCGAATTCGTTTATGTCGTTATTTTGGTATGCCATCACGAGGTTTGTCATGGCTAGGATCTCTGGGTCGTTCTTGTAGGGCTTCGCTTCTTGAGAATCGAAAGGATTGATGCCTGATTTCATAAGCCTGCAAAGAATGGAAATGTATTGTTACTTCTGTGTTTTAAAGCTTAAAATATGTCCAGGTAAAGGGCGTAAGGAATTTGGACACAGAGAGTTAACTTCATACAACCGCACTACTAAAGTATACTACTACAAGCATGAGGCACGTGTGTGCGTACATCTGGCGGCCTCGTAATGTATGAAGAAAATAAGAAACCGGTTTATACCAGCTCGGCCAGTTGAATCGCTGAGGGTTGAGCGCAGGTAACTAAACTACGCGTCGCACGTTGTGACGTCGTGTTCGTTTGCGTTTTGAAATAAGTAAATTGTCTCCGTTACGACCCTTCAGTTACGGAACCCTAAAATCTAGTGAAATACATTTGCAAAAAAAGTTAATGATGTTTTTTTATATTGAATTTTATCCTCCTGTGCCAACACTACCAAAATAGGTAAAAGTTTTGAACGCTCTTTAGAAGCTTACTCTCTGGTTTGGATAAGTAACAATACTGACATGTTAGCTAAAACGAGGTATTTCAAGCACGTCGTCCGCCTCGGGCTGCCCGACTCGTCGTAATTTTTGAACGCCTCGAAGAAGTCCGTGTGAGCCTTTTCGAACTCACCCTCACGTAAGTGCATTTTGCCGCCACATTCTGAAAAAAACAAGCGTTATCATTTAGAATGACTTCATATTAATCATTATATCGAATATGCAAGATAAATGGTTGCAATGTGCATTCAAATTTCAGTTGCTGTAGCCGATTAGATAAGAATTGGCAGGCAGGTTAGTGTTTTTAAGAAAACAAGCATTTTTCTGATAATCAAAATTAGAATGCAAGGAATGGTGTTAGTGGGTGAAAACCGCCAGGAATTCACTATGGAAGTCGCGAGGGCAAGGTCAGTAGAGAAATTCAGCAGTAAACAAATCAAGGCGTAATGGTCATGTGCAATACAGCATATTCTATCTATGTTCTAGGAAATAACTTGTGCAGAAATATGATAATTACCTCTAATAACTCCCATAATAAGTGGATGAGGTATAGCGGACTTGATGTGCAAGGACTGTTCGTAAAGAGCCTTCAGTTTCTTGTTGTTCTTCTGCGCAGTGTACATCTGGATCTCCAGCGCGTATATCTCGAGCAGCTGCGTGCCCTTCTTGAGGTCATCCTCGCCTTCATCAGTCTGTAGTGGAAATATCTATATTATAGGCAACAGATAGTTAACAGAGTGAACAATTGCTAACATATATTGCCTTTTGGTCTCTTGTTTCATGAAGAGTGCTATTGCAAAACGGCATAATTATCACATACATTCGGGAGGCTAACATAACTTGAATCAAAATATTTAGAAAAAAGTTTGAATGCAAAGTTCAAAAAAAAAAAAAAAGTATTGCCAGGCTAATATTCATGTAAGCAATGAATCTCACCTGGCAGCTCTGATGCAATTGCTTCAGAATCTTGGCAAGTTTATTGAAGTCTCCTCTATCGTAGTACAGTTTTCCGAGCTTCGTGTTAGTCTTGAACCATAGCCTGTCGTTCTTGGCATCTTTCAAAGCCTCTAGTGTAGTTTCATAGAAGTCTTGTAACAATTCCATCTGCAAAGAACACTTTTACATATACATAATATATTTTTAAACACAAACCAATTGACTCGAAATCATAATAAAAAAAAAGGTAGACAAACTATTTTCTTCTTAATGAAAATGAGCTAGGGGTCTAAATAGGTAATATGTTGACTCCAATACCTAGAAATGATGGCGATTCTGCAGAAGATGACGGGGTGACTTGGATAAAAAAACAAAACCGCCCAAGTGCAAGTCAATCACTTTTGTATAATGGGAGACCCACTTCTATATTTATTTTATTATGTTTTTAGTATTTGTTGTTATAGCGGCAACAGAAATACACCATCTGTGAAAATTTGAACTGCCTAGCTATCACGGTTCACAAGATACAGCCTGGTGACAACAGACAGACAGACAGACGGACCGCAGAGTCTTAGTAATAGGGTCCCATTTTTACCCTTTGGGTATGGAACCCTAAAAACAACATTGGTCCATATTAGCCCCGAACTGAAGTCGAAAGTTAGTGGGAGTGAACCTTGCCCAGTAGTTGAATAATGCAAGCTGTAACCAGTAATCAAACTTATCATCACCTTATTCTAAAATAAACTAAGCTGACACTTACATTTCTAGAAGTAGAGATGTAATCCAGGATGGAGTTGATAGACTTCTCCGAGTGGTTCCTAGTGACCGCACTCTTGATGTACGTCAGCAGCTGTTTGTACCTTGACATCATTTCTGTGAAGTTGCCCTGCAATTCAAAGATTACATCATTAACAGAACTGACTACTTTTGGATATTTTAATATTGAAACTAGAACACAGCATCTAGAATTTGTTATTTTTGTGCACAGCAGTTTATCTTGTTAGAAACTTACCAATTTAAAATTAATTTTGATCATTTGCTTGAGTGCCTTGAAGCCCCATTCACCCTTGTCCCCTCCCTCAAGCTCGAGGACTTTTTGGAAACTTGTGAGAGCCGCCTGGGGCTCATCCTCCTTCAATGCTTTGCTATTATAGTACTGATTTTCCAAATCAACATCTGGTTCTGAGTTACTGTCTTCTGAGTATTCCTAGAAAAATTCATTGAAATGATTTAACAACATTATCAAAGCAAGATATTCGCCTGATCTAACTAAAACTGATGAGTTCAAACTGTAGTTAGAAAAGTCATCTGCTGCACTCATTTGTGTAAGGTAACTGAGAATTTTGCGACCCTCATGGAAGCATAGTGTAACACAGCCATAAATGTAGGGTAAACTGCACAGTATCCTGGTAACATAGGACATTTTCAAAAGCTTCTCCTAAAAAAGCAAGGTTAAAAGCTAGGAATTTCGAAGATACTCGATAAAACGTCACACACAATAACACTACCAAATAATGTTATTTTAAAATACTTACCAAGCCGTAATCTTCCTCCTCCTCGCACATATAATCATCATCGTTATCCGACATAATTGCTAAACTTTCCTATTTATTTATTTTACAATTTCACAAATTACAAAAGCGTATTTTTTAGAGGCTATCGCTAATATTTTCCCGAAATGACATGACACTGACATGACATGAATGAGAATGACACACCGGTTTTGCACCAGAGACAAAAAAATATTTTTTTACTTTCTCGGTGCCAGCCCGCAGATTAGATACGATATAATAATCGCTGTAAAGTATTCATATTCTATTCTATATTTAAAATGAGGATAAAATGTTTTTATGGGCTTTTTTGTTATATTCAATTCAATTTATTTATTTCAAGTAACACAGACTCATAACATAATAACAATAAAAGCAGCACACGCAGTCACATTAATTAAATTCAAATAAATACAAAACAATTAAAATTTGATTCATTTAAAATTAAATTAAATAAGATAAAAATTGTCATTAAAATTATACAATAAAATAAAACATAATAATTAAAGTTTTCTAACCGGCATTGGAACCGCAACATGCTTGCTACAGCCATGCCGGACATAAGGGCAGTCCAGTCTGTCAGCGATCATTGCCAGGATGGTATTGGGGCTGGCCCGCACCCGGCGCACCAGGGACGCACAACACTTGTCGCGACGTGTAGCTCGCGAAGTAAACAGGTAACAGAGTCAAATTAATATTGTTAGAGCGAAACGTGTAACTAGTCTATTCATAAATGACAACATTAGTGTATGCTTAGTGATATGCTAGCAATACTGACATAATCGTAATATGGGTTCACCACTATAGATAAAGAGTATTTATAGTTTATGGTTGTGGCGCTTAAGTGATATCTCTAGATAGTCTATGGCGTTTGCCGCTTCATTTTGTGTCATTTGAAATACACCAAAGGTAACTTAGCCAATTCAATAAGTGCAAAGTAAAAGTGATTAGTGTTTTGATGGAGACTTCCAGCCTAGTGGCAGCTCATCAGAGATAAATATAAGCTAAGTGGTAGCACTAAGACAATAGTGTAGAGATTCCCCCATTTAAATGTCTAAACTCTAGATCTACTAACTTTATGAAAGTTTCTGATGCTTTAGAAGTCGGTTACATTAAGAGGTCTTTCGATACTGCAATGCGAAAACCTCGTGAGAATTAGACTGGGCGAAAGGCCGTGATCAGTCCGTTAGAGGAGACCTTCGGTGCTGCAATACGAAGTCTCCCTAACTAATTTGTACAGTTGTATGTACTAAGATATAGAATATTATATTATGATGACTCGGTTAATTGGCAGACTCGGCTGCGGTTAACTGAGGTACACACAGAGATAGCAAGAGGTTAATTAGCAGACTTGGCTGCGGTTAACTCTTTAATACCCAAATTATGATGACTCGGTTAATTGGCAGACTCGGCTGCGGTTAACTGAGGTACACACAGAGATAGCAAGAGGTTAATTAGCAGACTTGGCTGCGGTTAACTCTTTAATACCCAAATTATGATGACTCGGTTAATTGGCAGACTCGGCTGCGGTTAACTGAGGTATACACAGAGATAGCAAGAGGTTAATTAGCAGACTTGGCTGCGGTTAACTCTTTAAAGACCAACAAACTACGATGACTTAGTATCTCGTAGAGCATGTAACCGAATATCTAATTCTCGCAGATGTGTATGCTATAACTTCACACCTAAGACACTAGAAATGTTTTATTACGTAATTATGTATATGAAAAAATATAGAATGGTGGGAATCAATTTATTTTTAACCACAGATGGCGAGCTGAATCGCGGTACGAGCTAGTAAGAACTAAAGGTTGATTACGCGAAGCAAACCTCCCAAAGTATTGAAGATTCCTCTCGGATCAAACCCCAGGTACATATAATTATTCACAAACAACAAAAACTCCGACTCGCCGCCGCGGCTTCCCTCGGCGTTGCGTTATCCGGGATGGTGCCGGACGCGCGTGCCTGGCCAGCATGCGCGTCCTGGTCCTGGCCCTGGATGACGTGACGGCGGGCCGCTAGCTAGGGGCGGCGCGGCGGCGACATGGTGGAGATGCTGGGATCTGAGAGGAAAAATCAATAA
Source organism: Anorthoa munda (assembly GCA_945859665.1). NCBI lineage: Eukaryota > Metazoa > Arthropoda > Insecta > Lepidoptera > Noctuidae > Anorthoa > Anorthoa munda. The sequence continues at coordinate 3,814,320 of OX243900.1, read as the reverse complement.
ATTACAAAAATAACAATCAAAGTTCTTGCTAGTGCTACCATCTGTGAAAGCTCTATGTATAACTTATCGTGTCAAAGTTGAAGAAATTATGCAAAAATATTGAATGGATTTGATACACGTTTCGCTGATATTGACTCTGATATTACAAATAAATATTATCGAATATTTCTCTATGTAATTAACTTAGAATTAAGTATCACAGATTAATAAGTAAGTGTTGTGATTGATTTGAGGTGATGAATCGATGCGACAACGTTGACGACAACGACGACTAGATGGCGTTACTTGTCGTTGTAATGAAAGTCGATAAGTTTATTTCTTTGATATGCGAAATAAAATAAGTGATGTTGTTTGATTATTCGTTTCATAAATTATTTAAGGGATTATATCATTAATATTCATAGTTTACAAAGATACGTAATAAGCCTGCGGATTTATTATAAACCGGAAGTGAAACAAACATGATTTGACAGAGACAAAAAATTCCCCTGGCCATAGTTGCTGTTTTGTACTCCGCCTTCCTGTGCGAGAAGCTTCGCAGTGTTTTCAAAGTTTACTGGTAACAGAGTTTGTGAGAACAAAAATATCTACAGCTTATTGATTTACCCTACGTCTGGAATAAAATAAGTGTGCTTGGATTAATAAAAGGTCAGTATAGCTTGGATGTGTGTTGATTACAATTTCGAATTTGTGATCACAGTTCTTGGGATACTTTATGTGTAATAAATAAATACTCTGTTAAACCTAGATTTACATGTAATTCGTAAATCTGCACCTCCTCTCGGCGATAGATTTAACTTGTCGCGTGAGATTATCCTAAAGGATTATTAGAATGTAAAATATAGTCCGCCATAATATCAAATTAATGGCGGTTGGTATAGCGTCCTACGAAAAACAAATTTAACTCATTTATATGAGAATACCTACGTGTTAAAACCTGTGCACTTATCCTTTCAACAGGACTAGAATTATTAATTATCGGAGGTAATTAGCATCGAAAGGAGGTGATTAAATTAGACTGCCTACAGCTAAAGAAAAGGCTATTGGAGTTGTAACTGAAAACAACATCTCAAGTGAGTAATAGTTTATAATCTTATAACTTGACAATGGATGAGTATCCATGCTACCTTATTTACAATAAATAAATGCTCGAGTGGATATCTCGCACATGACCATTTGGTCCCAGATTGACCAACGAAGCTGGTACCTATTAAGGACCTCTGTAGACAATACATACTGTGAATGAGTACTTCAGGTACACATGGCAAACACAAACATTTGTCTAAGGTGCAAGCAGAAGCACTGCTGACTAGGCAGAGGTGTCTTCAATACTTGAAAATAAATACTTTAAGAGAGATTATAAATTCTTGTACTCTGTAAGCACCTAGTAGTGTCTGTTAGCTGAAGGCACACTATATAAGAAGAATGACATTTCCTTACTGTACCCATTATGAATTCTATGATTGATTATATGCACTTGGTGCTTGAGTACTTATGTTGGGAGCATTCTAAAAGTATTAAGTGACATTTACTTACCTGTACAGGGTGATCCAAAACACCTTAATAAATCTGAAAGGAGATGATTATCTCCATGATAGTGAACAAGTTGAATTTCTGAAAATTTATTTAAGGAAAGTAGATAATATTTTTTTAAATATCCTATACCTATGTATGATGTGTGATCTATTGCAATTAAATCATAAGTTTTTGCGATTAAATAAGTCATCAGAATTATTTCAGTTAATAATACAAACATTAATTTATTATTCCCTATTTTAAAAATGGGTAGTTATAATTAAAACATACTACATCATAATTACATTTATATAACAAATTAGAACTTGTCATGTCATGAACTGTGTATGTGATGGAAGGATATTATATTACATTACAGAACGCTAATATGGAGGAAGCCATGCTCATTATTATTCGCAGTCTGTGTGATAAAATAAAAACTCTGTCCGAATGTGCTCAAAATGCAACTAGCAAACTCACTAATGAATTGAATGACCTAACCTTGTATGAAGCAAAGGTGGTATCCTCTAAACTTCATACCTGTCTCCAACGATTGGAGAGGGAACTAAACAATTATTTTCGACTCGTTAACGAACCGCAAGTGGATGAGGTCTCTGCCATCTCTGCAATTCAACTGGAAGCTGAAGAAAACTGCTGCGAACTTAAAGTGAAAATTGAAGAATGTGAGAATTCAACGATAAATAGCAACAAGAACGACGAACGTTCCTTATCAGGAAAACTACCGAAGTTAGAGTTACCACAGTTTGAAGGTAGCATTCTCCAGTGGCATCAATTTTGGGACCAATTTAGTTCCAATATTCACAATCGAAATTTACCAGACGTTGACAAGTTATTATATCTAAAGAATTCTTTAAAGGGAGAAGCCAAGGGAGTGATAGACGGGTTAGACATTACTAACAAAAATTATTCCATAGCCATACAATCTTTGAAAGATAGATATGGGAAACAAACTCAAGTGGTAGATGCACATTATTCCTCACTCTATAGAATAAAACCAGCAAACAAAACCGTATCAGATTGTCGAAGAGTTTTGGCTGAAATTGAAAAACATTTGAGAGTTTTGGATTCAATGGGTGAAATTATTAACCATAACCACTTGAGGTTTATGGTAATGGAGAAATTTCCGGAAGATATAATATATGAAATGAAATTGAAATTAAAGCAAGAATCAATTGAAGAGATAAGGAAACATTTGGAAATTATTATTTCAGCACGTGAAGATGCAAATAGACTAACGCAAGAGAAAAACCTAAATGAGAAAGAATATTACACTGTAAAGACACTTCATTCCTCTGGGAAGGATGATCATACAAATCAGAAGAGAAAAGAAGACCAAAGGAGGCAACAGAAAGGTAACTACAGAAACAATCAAGAAAAGGCTCGATACTATCATACACAGAACAAAGGAAATACTCCCCAGAGGAACTACGGGATCAAGCAAAAATATACAAGTTATCCTAGGAAAAACCAGGGAAGGGAAGGGCCACCTATGAAGAAGTCTAAATTTCATTGTGTCTTCTGTAAGGAGTCACACTACAATGACGAATGTACTAAATACAAGGAAATAAAAGAAAGAAAATCCCTATTAAAAAATAGATGCTATGGTTGTCTTAGAATAGGACATTCTTATGTAGACTGTAGAAATAAAAGAGAATGCTTTCATTGCAATAAATTAGGTCATAACCGTGCTTTATGTCCTGCAAAATTCTCAAGTGTACACAAAGATAAGTTAACAACAACCAATGTCCTATACACAAGAGATAAAGGACTCACCGTTTTACAAACAGCAGTAGTTACTGCCAATAAAGTAGGAGATTTTTCTAAAGAAACTCCATGCAGAGTTCTATTAGATTCCGGAAGCCAAAGAACATACATCACCCAGAAATCTGCAAGAAACCTTAATCTAAAATTTGAGGAAGAAAGTACACTAACTGTATTCACATTTGGAACAATGACTCCTCAAGAAATAGACAGTCCCGTGGTTAAGGTGCAGTTGAGGACAAGAGTAGGTAAGACAATCACTCTATTTGCTAATGTGGTACCAGTGATATCACATAGTATTCCATATCCTCATCAAGACCTCAGCCACTGGAAGGATACATCAAAACTAGCTGATGATGGTTCTCTACAAGACCAAGTAGACATTCTGATTGGTAATGATTATTACTTTTCACTTATCTCAGGACAGAAAATTAAACTAAAGGAGAACTTGTATTTGGTAGAGTCCGACCTCGGATGGATACTAAGCGGAAAAATGGATTCCAGTCCTATTCATGAACTATCAGTGGTGACATATCTCCAGTCTAATGTGGACATGTTATTCAACGAACCTGACCTGCCACTGATCGAGACTAACATGAAGAGTTTATGGGAACTTGAATCCATTGGCATAACTGATTCTCCGAGGGAAAATCGAGAAGATGAAGCTGTAAAAAGATTCAATGAAACTACTGAATATATAGATAACAGGTACTCCGTATCCTGGCCCTGGATTGAGTACCCTCCTGCTCTGAATGTGAACTTTGGATTGGCTTATGGCCGACTTGTCAACTTATTGAAGCGGCTAGATACATCCACATTATTGGCATATGAAGACACATTCAAGGATCAAATGATGAAGGGAATAATTGAAGTCGTACCTGATCTGAGAGATCAAGCAGTAGGACATCCAGTTCATTACCTTCCACACCATGGGGTAAAAGTACCTGACAAACCTATGAGAATTGTCTATGACGCGTCATCTAAAACAAAAGACAATAAAAGTTTAAATCAATGCTTGTATTGTGGACCCATGATGTTGGAGGATCTGACTGGATTACTAATAAAGTTCAGATGTCGACCAATAGGTATAAGTGCAGATGTCGAGAAGGCATTCTTACAGATTGCACTCAATAAACCGGATAGGGATGTAACTCGATTCCTATGGTTAAAAGATACAAAGAAACCCGCTACAGAAGACAATCTTCTTCACTTAAGATTTACAAGAGTTCCATTTGGCGTTATATCTAGCCCATTTTTGCTTAATGCAACAATCAGATTACACTTACAAAGTTCAGATAATGAACAAGTTAAGAAATTAACTAAAGACATATACGTGGATAATGTCGTAACTGGAACAAAAACAGTGAAGGAAGCACTTCAACTTTATAAGAATTCTAAAGAGATATTTAACCAACTATCCATGAATCTTAGAGATTGGAGTTCCAACTCTGAAGAATTTATAAAACAAGTACCTGAATCTTGCAAAGAAGATAAGATCAAGATTCTTGGACTAAACTGGAAACTGAAAGAAGACACGCTTCAATTAAAAGATAAGGTTATTAGTGAACCTAAATTTACAAAAAGAGATGTCTTAAGAGTCATGGCGTCAATCTACGATCCGTGTGGATTTGCTGTACCGTCACTGTTGTCTAGCAAACTGTTCATACAAAATCTGTGGAAAGAAAAGGTAAAATGGGATACACCATTTTCTGAGATATTAAAAACCGATTGGTCAAAAATATGTAACGATTTAGATGAGGTTCGAGACATATCATTGACCAGATGTTACTTCAGTGACGCTACTACAAGTACTTGTCAAATTCACTGCTTCACAGACTCTTCTACGAAGGCCTATGCAGCTGTAATCTACATTGTTAACGGCAAGGAGGTAAAGTTTGTCCTAGGTAAATCAAGGCTAGTCCCTTTGAAGGATCAAGACGATCTGAAAATACCACGGTTGGAATTACTAGGCGTATTAATTGGAACTAGGTTGATTAAATATGTATGCCAATTTTTACAATTCAACATCACAAGTCAAACGTTATGGACTGATAGTCAGATCGTTATCGACTGGTGCAAGTCGGACAAACTGCTCACACCGTTCGTAGCCAGAAGAGTAGAAGAAATTAAAAGGAATAAAAACTTAATAATACGACATGTTCCATCAGACCTAAATCCAGCGGATGTTGCCACAAGACCATTCAGCTCTAAAGAAGATAGAGTAATATGGCTGACTGGCCCCCAGTTTTTATTACAACAACCAGATTCCTGGCCGTCAGGAATCAAAGAAATTTCTTCTCTTTATGCGGGGGAGGGTCTCCCGAAAGAGTCACAAGAATATACAATGGATAAAGAAAATAAACTCGATGTGGAAAATCGAGAGGCATGTACAAGTAACCAAACTAAAATGGATGTAGACATAAGTGAAGAAAAGGGTGACAAAATTAAGCAGCTTGAGAAGCTACAAGCCGAACACTTTCCAAAAGAACTAGAAGGGAAAGAAACAAGCTTAAAAATTAATCTTGGACTATTTCTGGACGAAGACGGTCTTTTACGTTGCAAAGGACGTTTAAAGAACACGGATTGGTCGTACGACCAACGTTATCCAATACTTATTCCAAAGGATTGTGATTATACTAACAAAATTATAACCCAGACTCATAGCGACAATCATCATGTAGGTGTTAACCATACCCTCGCTATAATTCGTCAGACCTTTTGGATTCCACATGGAAAACGCCAAGTCCAGAAGATTATAAGGAAATGTCCTAGATGTCAGAAACATGGAGGGGGACCATTCAAGCTACCACCAACACCTGCGTTACCCACTGAAAGAGTAAATTACACTTCACCGTTTACATTTACAGGCCTGGACTACATGGGCCCTGTACTAATTAAACATGGAAATGAAACAAGTAAACGTTGGATAGCACTTTTCACTTGCCTAGCAGTCAGGGCGGTGCATTTAGAGGTTGTTCAAGATCTCACAGCTGAAGAAGGACTTCATGCTTTGAGAAGAATGATATCGACAAGAGGTGTGCCACGAATGATCACATCAGATAATGCTACGAATTTTAAGCTTATGTCAGAAATACTATCAAATTCTTATTGTATTAAACACGAAATTCGTTGGAGGTTTATACCCCAACTGGCTCCCTGGTTCGGGGGATTTTACGAACGGCTGATTGCAATAGTGAAGAATTGTATGAGAAGAACATTGGAAAAGCACATGCTAACAGATAGTCAATTGGTTACATTAGTCAAAGAAATTGAAGCAACTGTTAATACAAGACCGTTAACTTGTGTCGATTCTGAATTGGTACATATTTTAAAACCATCCGATTTCTTAACTATGGGGAAATGCATAACGATGGAAGGTTCAACCGAAGATCTTTTAGTACAAGGCACTACGACAAAATCCGACCTTATCAAGGCTTGGAAAAGAGGTTTAGTTATCCTCAACGAATTTAAAGACATGTTCACGAATCGATACTTACAAAGTCTGCGTGAACGATATGGACATTCTGTCAAAGAACCTAGAATCACGGCAAAAATAATCCCAAAGGTGGGACAAATTGTGCAGATAAAGGGAGATGGTAAAAATCGAGAAGAATGGAAAGTAGGAAAAATTACTTCATTAGTCAAAGGTTCCGACGGACTTTGCAGAGTTGCGAAGGTCGAAGTTGGAAATAAAGAGTTTGTAAGATCTTTAACTCATTTATATCCATTGGAAATGGAAGACAAAGAAGAAGTAGAATACGATGCGAACACGTTAGAAAGAGAAAGTGAGATACCACGGAATATAACAGTACACGAATTGACCCCATTAGTAGCGGAAGTCACAAATTCAAAGGATACATCAGATAGTTCGAAAAACGAGAAAGAAAGCACAGAGTCGATAATACCAACAGAAAAGAGTATGTTGGAAGACATTGATAATGCATCAGAGAGCACGGACAGAGATAAAATATTGAGTCAGAAAGAAGATGAACCTGAAAAGACAGTTCAAGTAAACAATGAGGTTAAACAAAGGAGAGGCGCGGCCACCAGAGCTCTGGAGAAAATTGCAGAGTGGACGCGTAACTTACTAACCCTGCTCTAAAAATATTCCGGCGGGAGTGTCGCGACGTGTAGCTCGCGAAGTAAACAGGTAACAGAGTCAAATTAATATTGTTAGAGCGAAACGTGTAACTAGTCTATTCATAAATGACAACATTAGTGTATGCTTAGTGATATGCTAGCAATACTGACATAATCGTAATATGGGTTCACCACTATAGATAAAGAGTATTTATAGTTTATGGTTGTGGCGCTTAAGTGATATCTCTAGATAGTCTATGGCGTTTGCCGCTTCATTTTGTGTCATTTGAAATACACCAAAGGTAACTTAGCCAATTCAATAAGTGCAAAGTAAAAGTGATTAGTGTTTTGATGGAGACTTCCAGCCTAGTGGCAGCTCATCAGAGATAAATATAAGCTAAGTGGTAGCACTAAGACAATAGTGTAGAGATTCCCCCATTTAAATGTCTAAACTCTAGATCTACTAACTTTATGAAAGTTTCTGATGCTTTAGAAGTCGGTTACATTAAGAGGTCTTTCGATACTGCAATGCGAAAACCTCGTGAGAATTAGACTGGGCGAAAGGCCGTGATCAGTCCGTTAGAGGAGACCTTCGGTGCTGCAATACGAAGTCTCCCTAACTAATTTGTACAGTTGTATGTACTAAGATATAGAATATTATATTATGATGACTCGGTTAATTGGCAGACTCGGCTGCGGTTAACTGAGGTACACACAGAGATAGCAAGAGGTTAATTAGCAGACTTGGCTGCGGTTAACTCTTTAATACCCAAATTATGATGACTCGGTTAATTGGCAGACTCGGCTGCGGTTAACTGAGGTACACACAGAGATAGCAAGAGGTTAATTAGCAGACTTGGCTGCGGTTAACTCTTTAATACCCAAATTATGATGACTCGGTTAATTGGCAGACTCGGCTGCGGTTAACTGAGGTATACACAGAGATAGCAAGAGGTTAATTAGCAGACTTGGCTGCGGTTAACTCTTTAAAGACCAACAAACTACGATGACTTAGTATCTCGTAGAGCATGTAACCGAATATCTAATTCTCGCAGATGTGTATGCTATAACTTCACACCTAAGACACTAGAAATGTTTTATTACGTAATTATGTATATGAAAAAATATAGAATGGTGGGAATCAATTTATTTTTAACCACAGATGGCGAGCTGAATCGCGGTACGAGCTAGTAAGAACTAAAGGTTGATTACGCGAAGCAAACCTCCCAAAGTATTGAAGATTCCTCTCGGATCAAACCCCAGGTACATATAATTATTCACAAACAACAAAAACTCCGACTCGCCGCCGCGGCTTCCCTCGGCGTTGCGTTATCCGGGATGGTGCCGGACGCGCGTGCCTGGCCAGCATGCGCGTCCTGGTCCTGGCCCTGGATGACGTGACGGCGGGCCGCTAGCTAGGGGCGGCGCGGCGGCGACAACACTTACGCATAGCAGCGTGAAAACAATCAGTGCGCGCCATTGCGAACATCCCTGATGCGCTACAGAAACGGGGCAGCCCCAACACCGCCCGAAACGCATTATTGTACTGGACACGGAGGGCACTGTACGCCCTTTCAGTATAGTCAACCCACAAGCTGCATGTGTACAGTGATGTGCAGTAAGCTTTAAAAAGCGTGACCTTCACACCAACAGAACAACGCGAAAACCTGCGGGCTATCATGTTGGCTCGCACCGACAGTGCCCTCCGTTCCCGCTCAATGTCATCATGGTCTTTAAGGTCCTCGGTGAGTAGATGCCCTAGATATTTAAATTGATCCACTCGGTCTATCGGAGCACCCTCAAGCTTAACAGCTGGTATGTTAATAGGGCTCGACACACCGATGGCCCGAAAAACCATGTATTTGGTCTTCTTCCCATTATATTTTAACCCATGACCATGCGCGTAATCCGTACACGTACTGAGTAGCCTCCTTAGCCCACATATCGACGCGCTCAGCAGCACCATGTCGTCCGCATAACTTATATTGTTGACACAAATTCCGTCCACATAACAACCGACATGCTGACTGCTGAGCGAGACGATCAGTTCATCAACATACAGGTTGAACAATGTTGGCGAGGTCATACCGCCCTGCCTTACTCCACATTCGCTAATATAAGGGTCCGACATCGCCCCCGCCCATCGGACACTATTGACCTGGTGCCCGTACCAGTACCTGAGTATGCTGATGAGTTCCCACGGTAAGCCCGTTCTCTGCAGCTTCCCCCAGAGGATATCGTACGAGACGAGGTCAAAGGCTTTGGATAAATCGAGGAAGCACGCGTATAACGGAGTCTTTCTCGTCGTGTAATATTTAACGGTGTGCTTTAAACACAGTACTGCACTCTCTGTGGACAGTTTTGGTCGAAAGCCAAACTGGTTATCATGAAGTGTCACATGTCTATTTAACTGCGTGTTAAGCACACCGTCAAATACCTTCGCCACTACAGTTGCAAGCGATATAGGCCTGTAGTTATTTTTATCTCTCAAATCGCCTGTTTTATTTTTAACCACCGGCATTACAACTGTCTTCATAAAGTCCGCAGGAAGGTAGGAGTGGCACACACACAGCGAGAATAGCATTGCAAGAACTCTCGCCAAGTGCGGTCCGGCGTGCTGTAGGTGCTCAATGCTGAGTGCGTCGTGTCCAGGGGACTTTCCCCGCGAAATCTGGGTTACGGTTTTAGCGACATCCTTCGCGAGAAAATTTATTCCTACAATTTTCTTGTTCAGGTCAGCATTTAGCACCCCCGTCGCCGGACCAAGCGGCGACCGGACCGAAAATTGTTCTTTGAAAACGTTCGCAATGCTTTTAGGATCACTTAAGCCATCGCTCCCAGGAAGGCCAGGCCGAGAATTTACTTTTTTTGTTTTTTGCCAAAAGCCACGGAAGTCACTCTTCGAGTGTTGTTCAGCGAGGACATCCATCCGAATCTGGTCCTGGTTATAGCTTGGCAAAGTCGTACGTGACATTGCCATGGTCCGCGCGGGTGGCAGGGGACGTTACTACCCAATGTCGTGACGGCGCAATGACGCGCCGATGCTCCTGTCCCGCGTGCACGTTTTACCACCCCTTAGCGATGGGCGTTGAACTTAGATAAAGTACCTATAGATTAAGCACTGGCGTGGCCGCACATGAGACAGCAATAGTTAGTTCTGGTGTTACACACAAGAACAAGAACACTACAACCCACCATCGCACTGACACTTATTATCTATAAATAACCCAAATTCCTTGTCTCAATTAACACATAATACCACGAAATCATAGAAAATCAAACAAAACCGAGTTTGTTTGTCAAACCTTTCATTGTATTAGAGTTTGACAAATAACAGAAACCGGCCACGGTGACAAAGACAAAAAATAATCTTTTGTCCTTATCATTTACATGGAGCTGCCAATTTGCCATCTCGCTCTATCAATCAAGGTCAATTTAAGGCTTAATCTATAGGTACTTTATCTAAGGCGTTGAATGAACGAACTGGTTGATTCGACCGTCGACGTACAATGGACGATTCGACGGTTCACCGATAATCAACAAACTAGTTGAATTCGTAGACGGCTAAACTGAGACTCGACTATGTTCATGTCGAATTGTAACGCGACGACCGACGCGAGAACTTAGTTGGGTAGTACAAGTTCATACGTCCGAAAAAATAACAACAACGGACGAACATCGAGCAAATTAATTGGAACTCTAACTCTAGACACTACACGGTATTCTGGGCCCTAAACTCTAATTCGGGGTAGTGTAATAACTGTTAGAGAGTTAGGGTCCTCGTATTATCGACCTTATTGCTTCGGAATGATTTAGTGACCCGGTATTCAGGGCCCTGAATACCGTGTAGTGTAATAAGCCCTTTAAGCGATTGACCGATCGAACGATGCGAGGTAAACCGGTTTGTACTTGTTTACGTTCAATCGGAATGTTGTTGTCGACTAGAGATGGGTCGTCGACGTAATTTTCGTCAACGAAACTAGACCGTCCATTTCCGTTGATCGACGAGTCGACCAACTAGTTGAATTTATGGACTAGTTCATAACGTAAACTTTGTTAAGTTGACGTTCACTATAAACTTTGCGCCGACGCGACGCGCGGCGTCTACGGACGGACGGCTTGACAACAACTTTCAACTTGCCGATTGAACGTAAACAAGTACAAACCGGTTTACCTCGCATCGTTCGATCGGTCAATCGCTTTGTTCTTTTGCACACGTGAAACTATTGGCGTCCTTTCTTCTTAACACAATGCATTTTTTCTCCAAAATGGCATTCGGCCCATAGAAATATCAACTCTTTACATCTAGAGTTAGAGTTCAAATAAATTTGCTCGATGTTCGTCCGTTGTTTGTTATATTTTCGGACGTAAACTAAACTTGTACTACCAAACTAAATTCTCGCGTCGATCGTCGCGTTACAAGTCGACATGAACATAGTCGAGTCTCAGTTTAGCCGTCTTCGAATTCAACTAGTTCGTTGATTATCGGTGAACCGTCGAATTGTTCATTGTACGTCGACGGTCGAATTAACTAGTTCGTTCATTCAACGCCCATCGCTATTGTCGACACAGAACATGTTGTCGAGCTCGAGCCGTCCGTCCGTAGACGCCGCGCGTTGCGTCGTCGCAAAGTTTATAAATAACGTCTACTTAACTAAGTTTACGTTATGAACTAGTCCATAAATTCAACTAGTTGATCGACTCGTCGATTAACGGAAATGGACGGTCTAGTTTCGTTAACGAAAATTACGTCGACGACCCATCTCTACCACCCCTGCTGCCTTACGTCCGCTGCGCACGCGGTCCAAAAGAGTGTCACGTACGAATTTGTCAAGCAGTGTGACCTAAATCTAAAGTAAGGCCTCGTTATCGTAGACGCAGGGTGTCGCGCGTCACGTGCAGCAGTGCGTTTCGCGGCGTGTCGGACGTTTTTTCTGTTCACAGGCAGGTGGCGCGCGGAGCATGCAGCAAACCCCATCATCACGCGCGCAAACTTACACGAATGAACAGCAATGTACGATTTTGTATTATGAAGATGCGGGGTGTGAGAGCAAGTCCACACGGCGCGTTGCGTTGCGATGCGGAGTCGCAACGCAAATATTTCGACCCATTGCCTGCCACAAGGACACTGCGTCGGCGTCGCAGCGTTCCGTCATCGCGGCGGCGACGCACAGTTGCGCACACAAAAAGTGTTTTTTGTTGTCGCAGTGACTACACCCCTCCCGCTTCGTCTTGGAGGCTGCAGTCAGGCCAGGAGCACACGTTGCGTTGCGGCGAGACGCACCGCAGCGATGTCGCCGTCGTGTGTGCGTTGCGTCAAAGCAGCGCACCGGGCGCGCACCGTGTGATGTCAACGCAACGCGCCTTGTGGCCCGGGTGGCCCTCACAAGGTGCGTGGTACGGGACGTGACTATGTAGATACCGTAGTAAGTCAGGTAACAAAATTGCTCTATTTTTGAGGGTGTGGTGATTACAGCCTTAATGTGTGATGCTTTCTATCGATTTAACGACCTTAAAGTTTTATTACTACATTCCCTTACTGTATATATACAATATATCCGGGAATGTATATGTTACAAGATAAGGCAATGCCATCTAGTGACGAGTAGAAGAACTAAGTAGTAACTAGTGACGCCATCTAGTATCGAATAGTAGAACTAATCTTCTAGAAAGCCTATGTCGAATGGAATTTCTGTTTGGTTCGAACATTCTGGAAGCTTCTAGTCGCTTCGGGAACAATGAGTTCGAAAGTCGTTTGTTCTGGAACATTCTCGAATTATCTAGAACAGTATGGAACATTCTAGTAAACATGTTCCGTGCTTTATAGGTAAAGAGCGGTCGGGTCGGGTTCGACGTGAACTCGTGAGTCAGTTTCGATTTGGAAACGACACAGAGCTCGTAACAATAATAACTATTTGATCTGCAGCCCAAGGCACCATGTTTCTGGATATAAATGGCCTACAGCTTCCATATATGACTTAAATTATTTTATACTAGCTTTTGCCCGCGGCTTCGCTCGCGTGGAATTTGGTCTGCCACATAAAGTTTTGTGACAAACCATTTTTTTTATCTATTATTTCGACTCGTATCCGAAATTTCAGATGTCTAAATTCAAAACTGATGGATTCCATACAATCTTGGAACCCCTATTAAACCCTTGGAGGTGGAATTATCGAAATTCCTTAGTGCTCATTTAAGCTCAGTGGTTTCGGTTCTGCGTCGACCGGTGGGTGTTTAAGTTTCAGTTATTTAGTCAACAATTAACTAATTAATAATTAGTCAATCAAGTTACAGTTTTATTATAAACTTCGCCTGTGTGTTGTGTTGATAAATAAAAGTTAATTTAAAAAATCAAAAAACCCGACTGCTTGAGAAGCGAATTAAAAAGACGTAAACAAGGAGAAAATCATGCTGTGCTGTCGGAGGATACATTTTCGCGAGCTGGCTGACCAAAACCAGACGTATCCTCCGACTGCACAGCATGATTTTCTCCTTGTTTACGTCTTTTTAGTTCGCTTTTCAAGCAGTCGGGTTTTTTGATTTTTTAAATTAACTTTTATTATTTATAACTTTTTAGTTTTTTTTTTTTTTCGGATAGGTACATTTAAACATATAAGTGTTAAATATTTTTGAAAGCACCTCTTAAAATCCTTTATTTTGATACCCCACGCGGTAAGATTGGAAGAAAAAAAATATTTGGTCCCCCACAATATGGCGCCCAAAAACCGATTGAACCTATTTACCAATTTTCATGTAGCCAGTGACTATCGCGGGGTTAAGACGAATCGACGAACGCCACATAGGAACAAACATACAAACATACATACATACATACATACTTACATACATATATACATACATAGACTGATAAACACATTACCCTCCTTCGGCAGTCGGGTAAAAAGTAGCCTATGTCCTTCCCCAGGCTTGAGATTATCCATATCAAATTTCATCACAACCATATCAGCACAGCCATGAAACTTACAATGACACTGATTAACAAACGGGACCAACAAAGGTTATATATTATACTTTCTTTTTTTACTGTTCGTGTCAGTCAAGGATTAGTATGTAATGTTATTGAATTGATTGAAATGAATTACTTCGTTCGGCAGCAGCGAGAAAAACTGAAAGGATTACAATAATTTGTATATATATTGACTTTGAGTTGACTTTGACAAAGTTTATCTAAGTACATCAAATATTTAAAGCGACAAATGTGTCGATTTTGATAAGAGTTTGATAAATATTGTGGTTTTTGTTTTTATGCATTGTAAAAAAGTATCCAATTTAATTGTATTTAGTGTTCACTATTTTGGTCATAGTGGAAGCCACTATGACCAAAGCGTGGCTTCCAAGGTTGTCCTCAGAGGGCACATTTTTTTCCGACTTACTGGATATTTATCGTAATATTATGACCAAATTACAAAAAAAACATTATTAATTGTAGCCTATGTGTTATTCTGATGTACTTATAACCTATATTACTGTAAAGTTTCATCCAAATCCGTTTAGTAGTTTTTGCGTAAAAGAGTAAAAAACATACATACATCCTCACAAACTTTCGCATTTATAATATTAGTAAGATAATTTATAATATTAATAAAGTAAGATAAGATATTAGTAGGAAGGACTAGCTTCTGCCAGCGGCTTCGCCCGCGTGGATGTCGAAAATTGTCCCGAAGGAACATACTCCCGGGATAAAAAGTATCCTATGTGCTATTCCTGACTATAATCTATCTCTGTGCCAAATTTCATCCAGATCCAATATATATATATATATATATATATATACTAGCTCACCCGGCAAACTTTGTTTTGCCATAAAAACACCAAACATTCATCTACCCTACCTACCCTACCTACCCTAACTACCTAGCCTACCCTACCCTACCTACCCTACCTACCCTAACTACCTAGCCTACCCTACCCTACCTACCCTACCCTACCCTACCTACCCTACCCTAACTACCTACCCTACCCTACCTACCCTACCTACCCTACCCTACCCTACCTACCCTACCTACCCTACCTACCCTACCTACCCTACCTACCCTACCTACCCTACCTACCCTACCTACCCTACCTACCCTACCTACCCTACCTACCCTACCTACCCTACCTACCCTACCTACCCTACCTACCCTACCTACCCTACCTACCCTACCTACCCTACCTACCCTACCTACCCTACCTACCCTACCTACCCTACCTACCCTACCTACCCTACCTACCCTACCTACCCTACCTACCCTACCTACCCTACCTACCCTACCTACCCTACCTACCCTACCTACCCTACCTACCCTACCTACCCTACCTACCCTACCTACCCTACTACCTACCCTACCTACCCTACTACCTACCCTACCTACCCTACCTACCCTACCTACCCTACCTACCCTACCTACCCTACCTACCCTACCTACCCTACCTACCCTACCTACCCTACCTACCCTACCTACCCTACCTACCCTACCTACCCTACCTACCCTACCTACCCTACCTACCCTACCTACCCTACCTACCCTACCTACCCTACCTACCCTACCTACCCTACCTACCCTACCTACCCTACCTACCCTACCTACCCTACCTACCCTACCTACCCTACCTACCCTACCTACCCTACCTACCCTACCTACCCTACCTACCCTACCTACCCTACCTACCCTACCTACCCTACCTACCCTACCTACCCTACCTACCCTACCTACCCTACCTACCCTACCTACCCTACCTACCCTACTACCTACCCTACCTACCCTACCTACCCTACCTACCCTACCTACCCTACCTACCCTACCTACCCTACCTACCCTACCTACCCTACCTACCCTACCTACCCTACCTACCCTACCTACCCTACCTACCCTACCTACCCTACCTACCCTACCTACCCTACCTACCCTACCTACCCTACCTACCCTACCTACCCTACCTACCCTACCTACCCTACCTACCCTACCTACCCTACCTACCCTACCTACCCTACCTACCCTACCTACCCTACCTACCCTACCTACCCTACCTACCCTACCTACCCTACCTACCCTACCTACCCTACCTACCCTACCTACCCTACCTACCCTACCTACTTAGAGCTTCAGGTACTGAACACTGGTGACGCTCCCACATTTGACACAGTCAGAGGTGGTCGAGTGTATAAAAGCCATTTGGACGTCACGGCATGCTCGCTCGACCTTTTTGACCTGGTGGACGGCTGGCGGGTCGATACAGGAGCAACATCCTCGGACCATAACACTATATTCTTCAACATTAATGTAAAAAGGGAAAAAGGGATGAATATAACTAGAACAACAAGAAAATTTAATACAAGAAAAGCGGACTGGGAAGCATTTAAAGTAAAATTGGGGGAAACTAAAATTGAAAGTAACGTAAATTTAAATAGCATACAAGAAATAAATAGTAAACAAGACTTAGAGGAAATAGTAGTAAAATATAGTAAAATCATAGAACAAGCATGCGAAGATGCCATTCCTAAAACAAATAGAAAAATTAAAATTAATTGTCCGTGGTGGTCCGAGGAGCTCACTGTGAAGAAGAAGGAGTTTACCAGACTGAAGAACCGCATCCGCAATGCCGCGCCGGTCCGCCGAGCGATGGTCGTAGACGAGTACCTGAAGGCCAAAGAAGAGTACGAGATGCTAGCGAAGAGCGCCCAATTCGCAAGTTGGAAGGAGTTCTGCCGGAAACAGGATCGGGAAGGGGTCTGGGAGGGAATCTTCAGGGTGATTGGTAGGACCGCCAGAAGACAGGAGGAACTGACCCTTTGCAGCGATGGTGTATTTCTCAACCCAAGTGAATCGGCCGCCCTACTCGCAGATACGTTCTACCCCGAAGACAGAGTAGACCAGGACAACGCTGACCACAGGCGAATTAGAGAAGCAGCCAGTCGAGTAAATGAGTGGGCTCATGATGAATATCATGACCCACCATTTACCTCGCTGGAGCTGAAGACCGCCGTGGCAGGTTTCAATCCCAAAAAGGCACCAGGAGGGGATGGACTGACGTCTGATATCTGCAGTCGAGCGATCCACCAGGACCTGGAGGCGTTCCTTGCCCTTTACAATAAGTGCCTTGAATTGGCACACTTCCCAAACATCTGGAAGGAGGCCACAGTCGTGGTCCTCAGAAAGCTGGGCAATGACGATTACCTAAACCCCAAGGCATACAGACCAATAGGTCTACTGCCGGTTTTGGGAAAGGTCCTGGAGAGGATGGTAGTAGCGCGTTTAAAATGGCAGCTTGTACCGCGGTTTAGTACTCGCCAGTTTGGATTTATGCCCCAGAGAAGCACTGAGGACGCCCTCTATACGCTAGTGAAGCACGTACAGGACAAGTTGAGGCTGAAGAAGCTAATTGTCCTGGTGTCACTGGATATAGAGGGGGCCTTTGATAGTGCTTGGTGGCCAGCCATCAAGGTCAGACTGGCTGAGGAAAAGTGCCCGGTGAACATAAGAAGGCTGCTAGACAGCTACCTCGACAGTAGGAAAGTCAAGGTTCGTTACGCTGGGGAGGAATGCACGCGAGTGACTAGCAAGGGCTGTGTTCAAGGGTCAATAGGTGGTCCCATCCTGTGGAATCTCATTCTAGACCCACTATTAAAGGAATTGGAGCGGCGCGGCATCTTCGCGCAGGCGTTCGCCGATGATATCGTCTTGGTTCTGGATGGGAACTCAGCGACCGAAGTTTCAACATCTGCCAATGCAGCCCTCGCCCATGTTCAGAGTTGGGGCGTCAGAAACAAGCTGAGGTTCGCACCGCACAAAACCTGTGCGATGGTCGTAACCAACAAGCGCAAGTATGATACCCCAAGGTTGAGCATGGCCGGGGTCGACATTGGTATGGTTAAGAAGATGAAGTTGTTGGGTCTAACCATAGACGAGAAGCTCACCTTCAACGAGCACACCGCGAACGTCTGCAGGAGGGCAGTTAACATTTATAAGCAGCTGTCCCGCGCCGCTAAAGTTAGTTGGGGATTGGACGCACAGATCATACACACAATCTACACTGCTATGATTGAGCCCATAATAACGTACGCGGCCGCAGCCTGGGCTCCCGCTACGAAGAAGCTGGGAATACGGAAGAAGCTAGGCTCGGTCCAAAGAGGATTCGTCCAGAAGATCTGTAAATCTTACCGTACTGTCTCCCTGAACTCGGCACTGGTACTTTCCGGAATACTACCTCTAGATCTGCGCATACAGGAGGCAGCCGCCCTGTATGAAGCGAGGAGAGGGCCATCCCGGTTTGTGCCAGGAGATAGGGAGATCGAAGGTGCGGTAAGGTTTGCAGAGGCTCCTCATCCAGCTACACAGATGCCCCTGGAGTTCATGTGCCTGACAGACCAACAGTTGCTAGACAGCAACAATGTGCAGGCGGTGCGAATCTTCACCGACGGCAGCAAGATTGAGGGGAAGGTCGGGGCCGCATTATCCATTTGGGATAATGAAGGCGAAGTCCGGAACCTCAAACTTAGCTTAGCCGCGTACTGCACAGTCTACCAGGCGGAACTCCTGGCCATCTGCAAAGCGACGGACGTGATCCTTACGCGGCAAGAGACGAGCTATGGTTTGTACAGTGACTCAATGTCAGCACTGCAGACGCTTGCAAGCCATGGCTCTCTCCATCCCCTGGCAGTTCGCGCGCGCGCCAATTTGGCTCAAGCCCTGGGCCAGAGCAAAGCTGTGTCTTTGTTCTGGATCAAGGCCCACGCGGGCCTGCCGGGGAATGAGCGAGCGGACGAGTTGGCAAAGAAGGCAGCATTGTCGTTACGGAGGAAGCCGGACTACGACCAGTGTCCGGTATCATTTATCAAGCGACAGATCCGTTTGGAATCGCTTGATGAATGGAACCGAAGATATGTGTCGGGCGAGACAGCTTCTGTGACGAAGATGTTTCTTCCGGATGCCATAGCGGCTTTCCGTATTATAAAACAGGTGCGGCCCACAGGCGTTCTCACGCAGGTTTTGACGGGGCACGGCGGGTTCTCTGAATACTTGAATCGTTTCAAGTGTAAGGATAACCCATCGTGCGTCTGCGATCCAGGCGTGGCAGAGACTGTCCAGCACATACTTGTAGATTGCCCGTTATTTATCAGGGAACGCTACCAACTCGAATGTGAGCTGGACAGGAGACTGACGAAGGAGAGCCTGCATGGGCTCATGAGTAAGCAACACAGGGAAAAGTTCCTGGTGTACTGTGTAAATGTGGCCTCCACCGTCATTGCACGAAACCGAAGTTGAAGCAGCACTATGCTTCACTAGTATTATAAGAATATTTGTAAGAAGCATAGAATAGCACGCACAAAACTGCAATGACGAACCCTGCACTGGGGTAGTACCTAAGAAAACAGATTGTCTGTATGGTGAAAAGCACTGTTGTGCTTCTCATCCCTAAATGTAAGGCATTATTTATATTGTGATATTCCCTGTGATAAACAGCACTTCTGTACCTTACCTGTGATCTGCAGCACTTTTTGCATATTTTACTGTGATCAACAGCACTTTTTTGTATTCTTGTATATGTAGCACTTTTTCTTTTAACCTTACACTAAATAAATAAAGTTGCCTTTAAGTAATTAAACAAAGTGGGAGTCCCACCCACTGTATACAAGAAGACGTATGCAAGAAGAACCATGGTATGAAGAATGAAAGTACGAGAGGCATGAAAGAGGAATGGAATGAAAGAATTTGCACAGAATAGGCGCCAACTTTGTTGAGCGGGATTAGTATTATAAAAAAAAAAAAAAAAAAAAAAAAAAAAAAAATACCTACCCTACCTACCCTACCTACCCTACCTACCCTACCTACCCTACCTAGTCTCTCGCGATCCCCCGTCCTCGCTAGTTCAGTTTAAAGCGACTCCGCGCTCAAAAATCGGGAAAATCAGAAACTTATCGCAGTTTTCAGTGAGTGATAGCTTAGAGTGTTCGGGCTAGTGGGTGCTGTATGCGCGCACCAAGAGAAATCATCGGACTCCACTTTTGGGATTTTTCCTGGGTAAAAGAAGAAAAATTCAGAAAGTATTTTTCATAAACCCTTAAACGCTGTTGAATTCTGAGTGGTGGGCCCCTGATTTTTTGGAGTGCTGGGCTGCGCCCTCGCTGCCCGCACATTCTGAGGTGTCCTCCAGATTTTTCCGGTGCAACACCGGAGACCTGCAGGCGAAAGAAGAAATACCACCCTTCTTCCAAGACTTCGCCTGGGGGCGAGAGACAAATATTGGTTTTGCCCACCTGTGGGCCATCGACGAGTCGTGAAGTTTCCGACACCAAAACTATTCAATAGTGTGTGACAAAATTTTTACAGTGCAGTTCTTCAACATAACCTCAAAGTGTTTTTTCGCTAGTGATTAGCTCGAAAGATAAAGCGAACACATACCTTTTTTATTACGGGATATTAACCCTCTGTGTGGCCTTCAGCTATATCATGACTTTCAGATTTTTAAGTGAAAAACTCGAGAGCGTAATTACACATCAGTGAGACCACGTTTTCGGTACTTAACCTCAAATAAAAAACGTGGTCCAAAAATCCTGATGTGAAAATTTTCTGAGTGTTATAGACATACCTGCCTGTTCCGAGCTGACTATAGAGCTGACTATAGAACAGCTCCACAAATCCTCAGCAGGAAACTTCGAGGGAACTCCTCAGTCTCTGGCCTGACGTCACCCGAGGTTGGACTTGTTTTGGACACCCGCTCCCCACTTCTTCAAATACCTATCCCCCCCCACTTTTCCACCCCCCCCCTCCCCCCCCGCCTTCACCCCCTCTGAACTTTGGATTTATACCCCCCCCCCAACCCCTCAAATTATCTCACCCCCCTCGGGTTATCTCGGCCAAAAATAGTGGTAGACCACCCGACTTTGGGTCCATTGTGACCGGCTTGAGGAACCCTATTTTTTGGCCCCTACAGAAACACCCTCAAAAAATCCCCCCCCCCCTCCCTCCCTTCACCCCCTCTGAACCTTGGATTTCACCCCTCCCCCGAACCCCCCTTCCAAATTACTTCCCCCCCTTAGTTTATCTCGGCCAAAAATAAAGGCAGACTATCCGAGCTTGGGTCCATTGCGACTGGCTTGAGGAGCCCTATCTTTTGGCCCCAACAGAAACCCCCCCCCAACTCTTTTTCCCCCCCTCTCTTATTCCTTATTCTTTTACCTTACCCCCTCGTCCTATCTCGGCCCAGGTCAGAGCTGGACCATCCGAGCTTGAACTCATCCTGACCGGCTTGAGGAGCCCTACCGACTGGCCCCAGCAGAATACTTCTCTCTGCACAAGCTCAGCCAGAACTAATAAAAACATCCGAAGCGCCCAGACTCGGACGACATTAGTTCCTGAGCACCACCAGACCGTATTCTTAATTTTTTGTATTATTTTAAGGACTTATAGCAGCATTATTGTGCTGCTATACATTTAGGCTAAGATTATATAAGCATTTTATTGCTTATTATTGTGTAAATTATTTAACTGTGGACATATAGTAGTACTTTTGTGCTACTATATATTAGAATAAGTTTAGATTAGATTTTTAACTTGGGACATTCTCGCAAGAGAATTATTTAAAAACTCTGACATCTGACACACAAAAAAGGGGTATCTTTACAATATCCCCTTTTTTACTTTTACACATAATAGAGGTGCTCTTTACAACACCTCTATCTTGACACATACTAATCCCAGCCACCCCTCACTTTCCAAAATGTCCGGAATGCCTGGTGTACGCACGCCGGTTCCGCACTCGGCGACAACCAAACCCCCGACCAAAAGCCCCCAGAGGGCACCTGAGGAGGCAGGACCATCGGCGCAGAGCGTCAGAAGGAGCGTGGGTGAATGGGAGGCGGGTAGAACTGTCACTAAGAGGACTCCCCTATCCAATAAACTGGACCAACCACCTCCAGTAATGTCGATATCCTTCGACGTCGGCAGCCCGCCTACCCAAAGAAGTAAAGTCGCCGAGGCGAGGATGTGCTCAAATAAAATAAAATCATTAATGACCACATCTAAGACGACCAAAAATGAGACTAAGGCGGAGGTCAAGGCGCAGGCAGACCGGCTCTACCGGCTAGTGAAGGAACTTGAGCAGGTAAAAGCCCCCCCAACCATCAACACAACGGCATCGATCGGGACCCAAGTCCAGGAGGAGCCAAGGGCTGAGCAAGTCCCTCCCCCGTCCTCAGAAGCTATCTGTGGGGTCGAGACCAACTCCCTCAGGCGAGCTCTAGAAGAGCATAGCCGAAACCTGGCCGAGAACAGCCTAAAAATGGACAGGCTGAAAGAGGCGCTACAAGCTAGCCGAGACCAGATGGTCTCGTATGCTAGCGTGGCGGCAAGTCGGCCTTCCAATCAGGCTCCGAAGCAGACCACACTACATTCCATCGTAGTGTCAGCCAGGGATGAGAAGGAAACGGGGGAGCAAGTCCTGGACCGACTTAGGAAGGTCGTAAATGCCAAGGAAGGGGGTATAGCGGTAGAGAAAGTGAGGAAAGCGAAAGATAGGAGAATAATTGTGGGCTGTAGTACAGAAGAGGATAGGGAAAAGTTGAAGGAAAAGATTAGGAGGGCACCCGAGCTGGAAGCCCAGAATATTAAAAATAAGAACCCACAGGTTGTGTTGCGCGGCGTAATGCAGTACAATACAAACGAGGATATACTTAAGGCGCTTAAAAACCAAAACGCCACCATCTTTCGCGACCTTCAGGATGAGCAGGCGAAAATAGAAATAATATACCGAAAGCGAGCCAGGAACCCGCACATGTGTCACGTAGTGATGAGGGTCGCCGCAGAGGTTTGGCGGCGCATGCTCGGGGTTGGGTCGGTGCACGTGGAGTTTCAGCGGGTGACGGTCGAGGACCAATCTCCGCTGGTCCAATGCTCGCTCTGCCTCGGGTATGGGCATAGCCGACGCCTTTGCACAGAATCTGTGCCAAAGTGCAGCCACTGTGGCGGTCCCCACATGAGGACGGAGTGCGCGGACTGGGCCGCTGGCCTACCTCCAAAGTGCTGCAATTGCGCGCGCGCCAAGACTGACAGCACAGACCATCATGCTTTCAGCTCGGAGTGCGTAGTTAGGAAGAGATGGGATGCAATAGCCCGATCTGTTATAGCGTATTGCTAAGGGCAACCCGGAGACTCCTGCCCAACAAAACGCAAGACCATACCGTGTGGCCCAAGCAAACCTACAACGCAAGGACCTGGCAACGACCGAACTCTTTTTAGAGGCCAGTAAAAGGAAGATCGCGTGGGCGCTGATCCAGGAGCCATACGTGGGAGGGGCGCGGAGTATGAGGAACTACCGAGGTTCGCGAATCTACCAGTGCGAGGTTGATGGAAGTGGGAGGGTAAAGGCGGCAATTGCCGTCTTTGATAGTGACTTGGACGTCATACCCTACCCAAAATTCACCACAAACAACATCGTTGTGGTGGGGATCCGGACCAAAGCCTGGGAGATCGCAGTAGTTTCTTACTACTTCGAGCCAGACCAACCCATAGGGCCATACCTGGACCAGCTGACCCGGATCAAATCGGAAGTGGCCACCGGTAGATTGCTGATAGGCGGCGACGCGAACGCTAAGAGTTCTTGGTGGGGCAGCATTGTCGAAGACTCTAAGGGCGAGGAAATGTCCGGAACCCTGGAGGATCTAGAGCTTCAGGTACTGAACACTGGTGACACTCCCACATTTGACACTGTCAGAGGTGGTAGAGTGTATAAAAGCCATGTGGACGTCACGGCATGCTCGCTCGACCTTTTTGACCTGGTGGACGGCTGGCGGGTCGACACAGGAGCAACATCCTCGGACCATAATACCATATTTTTTAACATCAATGTAAAAAAGGAAAAAGGGATGAACATAATTAGAACTACAAGGAAATATAATACAAGAAAAGCGGATTGGGAAGCATTTAAAATAAAATTGGTGGAAAATAAAACGGAAAGTAACTTAAATTTAGACAGAATACAAAATTTGAATAGTAAACAAGACTTAGAAGAAACAATAGTAAAATACAGTAAAATCATTGAATTAGCATGCGAAGATTCCATTCCTAAGACAAATAGTAAAATTAAAATCAAATGTCCGTGGTGGTCCGAGGAGCTCACGGAAAAGAAGAAGAAATTTACCAGATTAAAGAACCGTATCCGCAATGCCGCGCCGGTCCGGCGAGCGATGGTCGTCGACGAGTACCTGAAGGCCAAAGAAGAATACGAGATGCTAGCAAAGAGCGCCCAATTCGCCAGTTGGAAGGAGTTCTGCTGAAAACAGGATCGGGAAGGGGTCTGGGAGGGAATCTACAGGGTGATTGGTAGGACCGCTAGAAGGCAGGAGGAACTGACCCTATGCAGCGATGGTGTATTCCTCAACCCAAGTGAATCGGCCGCCCTACTTGCAGATACGTTCTACCCCGAAGACAGAGTAGACCAGGACAACGCTGACCACAGGCGAATTAGAGAAGCGGCCAGTCGAGTAAATGAGTGGGTTCATGATGAATATCATGATCCACCATTTACCTCGCTGGAGCTGAAGACCGCCGTGGCAGGTTTCAATCCCAAAAAGGCACCAGGAGGGGATGGACTGACGTCTGACATCTGCAGTCGAGCGATCCACCAGGACCTGGATGCGTTCCTTGCCCTCTACAATAAGTGCCTTGAATTGGCACACTTCCCGAACATCTGGAAGGAGGCCACAGTCGTGGTCCTCAGAAAGCTGGGCAAGGACGATTACCTAAACCCCAAGGCATACAGACCAATAGGTCTACTGCCGGTTCTGGGGAAGGTCCTGGAGAGGATGGTAGTAGCGCGTTTAAAATGGCAGCTTGTACCGCGGTTTAGTACCCGCCAGTTTGGCTTTATGCCCCAGAGAAGCACTGAGGACGCCCTCTATAAGCTAGTGAAGCACGTACAGGACAAGTTGAGGCTGAAGAAGCTAATTGTCCTGGTGTCGCTGGATATAGAGGGGGCCTTCGATAGTGCTTGGTGGCCAGCCATCAAGGTCAGACTGGCTGAGGAAAAGTGCCCGGTGAACATAAGAAGGCTGCTAGACAGCTACCTCGACAGTAGGAAAGTCAAGGTTCGTTACGCTGGGGAGGAATGCACGCGAGTGACTAGCAAGGGCTGTGTTCAAGGGTCAATAGGTGGTCCCATCCTGTGGAATCTCATTCTAGACCCACTATTAAAGGAATTGGAGCGGCGCGGCATCTTCGCGCAGGCGTTCGCCGATGATATCGTCTTGGTTCTGGATGGGGACTCAGCGACCGAAGTTTCAACATCTGCCAATGCAGCCCTCGCCCATGTTCAGAGTTGGGGCGTCAGAAACAAGCTGAGGTTCGCTCCGCACAAAACCTGTGCGATGGTCGTAACCAACAAGCGCAAGTATGATACCCCAAGGTTGAGCATGGCCGGGGTCGACATTTGTATGGTTAAGAAGATGAAGTTGTTGGGTCTAACCATAGACGAGAAGCTCACCTTCAACGATCACACCGCGAACGTCTGCAGGAGGGCAGTTAACATTTATAAGCAGCTGTCCCGCGCCGCTAAAGTGAGTTGGGGATTGGACGCACAGATCATACACACAATCTACACTGCTATGATTGAGCCCATAATAACGTACGCGGCCGCAGCCTGGGCTCCCGCTACGAAGAAGCTGGGAATACGGAAGAAGCTAGGCTCGGTCCAAAGAGGATTCGTCCAGAAGATCTGTAAATCTTACCGTACTGTCTCCCTGAACTCGGCACTGGTACTTTCCGGAATACTACCTCTAGATCTGCGCATACAGGAGGCAGCCGCCCTGTATGAAGCGAGGAGAGGGCCATCCCGGTTTGTGCCAGGAGATAGGGAGATCGAAAGTGCGGTAAGGTTTGCAGAGGCTCCTCATCCAGCTACACAGATGCCCCTGGAGTTCATGTGCCTGACAGACCAACAGTTGCTAGACGGCAACAATGTGCAGGCGGTGCGAATCTTCACCGACGGCAGCAAGATTGAGGGGAAGGTCGGGGCCGCATTATCCATTTGGGATAATGAAGGCGAAGTCCGGAACCTCAAACTTAGCTTAGCCGCGTACTGCACAGTCTACCAGGCGGAACTCCTGGCCATCTGCAAAGCGACGGACGTGATCCTTACGCGGCAAGAGACGAGCTATGGTTTGTACAGTGACTCAATGTCAGCATTGCAGACGCTTGCAAGCCATGGCTCTCTCCATCCCCTGGCAGTTCGCGCGCGCGCCAATTTGGCTCAAGCCCTGGGCCAGAGCAAAGCTGTTTCTTTGTTCTGGATCAAGGCCCACGCGGGCCTGCCGGGGAATGAGCGAGCGGACGAGTTGGCAAAGAAGGCAGCATTGTCGTTACGGAGGAAGCCGGACTACGACCAGTGTCCGGTATCATTTATCAAGCGACAGATCCGTTTGGAATCGCTTGATGAATGGAACCGAAGATATGTGTCGGGCGAGACAGCTTCTGTGACGAAAATGTTTCTTCCGGATGCCATAGCGGCTTTCCGTATTATAAAACAGGTGCGGCCCACAGGCGTTCTCACGCAGGTTTTGACGGGGCACGGCGGGTTCTCTGAATACTTGAATCGTTTCAAGTGTAAGGATAACCCATCGTGCGTCTGCGATCCAGGCGTGGCAGAGACTGTCCAGCACATACTTGTAGATTGCCCGTTATTTATCAGGGAACGCTACCAACTCGAATGTGAGCTGGACAGGAGACTGACGAAGGAGAGCCTGCATGGGCTCATGAGTAAGCAACACAGGGAAAAGTTCCTGGTGTACTGTGTTAATGTGGCCTCCACCGTCATTGCACGAAACCGAAGTTGAAGCAGCACTATGCTTCACTAGTATTATAAGAATATTTGTAAGAAGCATAGAATAGCACGCACAAAACTGCAATGACGAACCCTGCACTGGGGTAGTACCTAAGAAAACAGATTGTCTGTGTGGTGAAAAGCACTGTTGTGCTTCTCATCCCTAAATGTAAGGCATTATTTATATTGTGATATTCCCTGTGATAAACAGCACTTCTGTACCTTACCTGTGATCTGCAGCACTTTTTGCATATTTTACTGTGATCAACACCACTTTTTTGTATTCTTGTATATGTAGCACTTTTTCTTTTAACCTTACACCAAATAAATAAAGTTGCCTTTAAGTATTTATACAAAGTGGGAGTCCCACCCACTGTATACAAGAAGACGTATGCAAGAAGAACCATGGTATGAAGAATGAAAGTACGAGAGGCATGAAAGAGGAATGGAATGAAAGAATTTGCACAGAATAGGCGCCAACTTTGTTGAGCGGGATTAGTATTTAAAAAAAAAAAAAAAAAAAAAAAAAAAAAAAAAAAAAAAATACCTACCCTACCTACCCTACCTACCCTACCTACCCTACCTACCCTACCTACCCTACCTACCCTACCTACCCTACCTACCCTACCTACCCTACCTACCCTACCTACCCTACCTACCCTACCTACCCTACCTACCCTACCTACCCTACCTACCCTACCTACCCTACCTACCCTACCTACCCTACCTACCCTACCTACCCTACCTACCCTACCTACCCTACCTACCCTACCTACCCGACCTACCCTATCTACCCGACCTACCCTATCTACCCTACCTACCCTACCTACCCTACCTACCCTACCTACCCTACCTACCCTACCTACCCTACCTACCCTACCTACCCTACCTACCCTACCTACCCTACCTGACTATACTAATCCCAGCCACACTCACTTTTCAAAAATGACCGGAATGCCTGGTCTACGCACGCCGGTTCCGCACTCGGCGACAACCAAAAGCCCCCAAAGGGCACCTGAGGAGGCAGGGCCTTCGACGCAGAGCGTCAGGAGGAGCGTGGGAGAGTGGGAGGCGGGTAAAACCGTCACAAAGAGGACTCCCCCAAAAAAGCTGGACCGACCATCACCAGTGACATCCATATCCTTTGAGATCGGGAGCCCGCCTACCCAGAGGAGCAAAGTCGCCGAGGCTAGGATAGCCTCAAACAAGATCAAGGCCCTAATGACAACCTCCAAAACAACAAGAAATGACATTAGGGCGGAGGTCAAGGCGCAGGCAGACCGGCTCTACCAGCTGGTAAAAGAGCTCGAACAGGGAAGAGCCCCCCAAACCGCAAACACCATGGCATCGACCGGGACCCAAGTCCAGGAAGAGCCAAGGGTTGAGCAAGCCCCCCCCTCGTGCTCAGCGGCTATCAGTGAGGTCGAGAAGAACTCCCTCAGGCGAGCTCTAGAAGAGCATAGCCGAAACCTGGCCGAGAACAGCCTAAAAATGGATAGGCTGAAAGAGGCGCTACAAGCTAGCCGAGACCAGGTGGTCTCATATGCTAGCGTGGCAGCAAGTCGGCCATCCAATCAGGTTCCAAAACTGACTACACTACATTCCATCGTAGTGTCGGCCAGGGACGAGAAGGAAACGGGGGAGCAAGTCCTGGACCGACTTAGGAAGGTGGTTAATGCCAAGGAAGGGGGTATAGCGGTAGAGAAAGTGAGGAAAGCGAAAGATAGGAGAGTTATACTAGGCTGTAGGTCAGAAGAAGAGAGGGAAAAGTTGAGGGAAAAGATTAGGAAGGCGCCCGAGCTGGAGGCGCAAAATATTACAAATAAAAATCCGCAGGTTGTGTTGCGTGACGTGATGCAATACAACGCAAATGAGGCAGTACTCAAGGCCCTTAAGAACCAAAATGCCGCCATCTTTCAAGATCTCAAAGATGAGCAGGCCAAAATAGAAATTATATACAGAAAGCGAGCCAGGAACCCGCTAATGTGTCACGTAGTGATGAGGGTCGCCACAGAAGTTTGGCGGCGCATGCTTGAGGTTGGGTCGGTGCACGTGGAGTTCCAGCGGGTGAGGGTCGAGGATCAATCCCCGCTGGTCCAATGCTCGCTCTGCCTCGGGTATGGGCATAGCCGACGCCTTTGCACAGAATCTGTGCCAAAGTGCGGCCACTGTGGCGGTCCCCACATGAGGACGGAGTGCGCGGACTGGGCCGCAGGCCTACCTCCAAAGTGTTGCAATTGCACGCGCGCGAGGATTGACAGCGCCAGCCACCACGCTTTCAGCTCGGAGTGTCAAGTTAGAAAAAGGTGGGATGCAATAGCCCGTTCTGTTATAGCGTACTGCTAAGGGCGCCCCGGAGACTTCTGCCCAACAAAACGCAAGACCATACCGTGTGGCCCAAGCAAACCTACAACGAAAGGACCTGGCAACGACCGAACTCTTTTTAGAGGCCAGTAAGAGGAAGATCGCATGGGCACTTATCCAGGAGCCGTACGTGGGAGGGGCTCGAGTTATGAAGAACTACCGAGGTTCGCGAATCTACCAGTGCGAGGTTGATGGAAGTGGGAGGGTAAAGGCGGCAATTGCCGTCTTTGATGATGACCTGGATGTCATTCCCTACCCGAAACTCACCACAAACAACATCGTTGTGGTGGGGATCCGGACCAAAGCTTGGGAGATCGCAGTAGTATCTTACTACTTCGAGCCAGACCAACCTATAGGGCCATACCTGGACCAGTTGACCCAGATCAAATCGGAAGTGGCCACCGGTAGATTGCTTATAGGCGGCGACGCGAACGCCAAGAGTCCTTGGTGGGGTAGCATCATCGAAGACTCCAAGGGCGAGGAAATGTCCGGAACCCTGGAGGACTTAGAGCTTCAGGTACTGAACACTGGTGACGCTCCCACATTTGACACAGTCAGAGGTGGTCGAGTGTATAAAAGCCATTTGGACGTCACGGCATGCTCGCTCGACCTTTTTGACCTGGTGGACGGCTGGCGGGTCGATACAGGAGCAACATCCTCGGACCATAACACTATATTCTTCAACATTAATGTAAAAAGGGAAAAAGGGATGAATATAACTAGAACAACAAGAAAATTTAATACAAGAAAAGCGGACTGGGAAGCATTTAGAGTAAAATTGGGGGAAACTAAAATTGAAAGTAACGTAAATTTAAATAGCATACAAGAAATAAATAGTAAACAAGACTTAGAGGAAATAGTAGTAAAATATAGTAAAATCATAGAACAAGCATGCGAAGATGCCATTCCTAAAACAAATAGAAAAATTAAAATTAATTGTCCGTGGTGGTCCGAGGAGCTCACTGTGAAGAAGAAGGAGTTTACCAGACTGAAGAACCGCATCCGCAATGCCGCGCCGGTCCGCCGAGCGATGGTCGTAGACGAGTACCTGAAGGCCAAAGAAGAGTACGAGATGCTAGCGAAGAGCGCCCAATTCGCAAGTTGGAAGGAGTTCTGCCGGAAACAGGATCGGGAAGGGGTCTGGGAGGGAATCTTCAGGGTGATTGGTAGGACCGCCAGAAGACAGGAGGAACTGACCCTTTGCAGCGATGGTGTATTTCTCAACCCAAGTGAATCGGCCGCCCTACTCGCAGATACGTTCTACCCCGAAGACAGAGTAGACCAGGACAACGCTGACCACAGGCGAATTAGAGAAGCAGCCAGTCGAGTAAATGAGTGGGCTCATGATGAATATCATGACCCACCATTTACCTCGCTGGAGCTGAAGACCGCCGTGGCAGGTTTCAATCCCAAAAAGGCACCAGGAGGGGATGGACTGACGTCTGATATCTGCAGTCGAGCGATCCACCAGGACCTGGAGGCGTTCCTTGCCCTTTACAATAAGTGCCTTGAATTGGCACACTTCCCAAACATCTGGAAGGAGGCCACAGTCGTGGTCCTCAGAAAGCTGGGCAAGGACGATTACCTAAACCCCAAGGCATACAGACCAATAGGTCTACTGCCGGTTTTGGGAAAGGTCCTGGAGAGGATGGTAGTAGCGCGTTTAAAATGGCAGCTTGTACCGCGGTTTAGTACTCGCCAGTTTGGATTTATGCCCCAGAGAAGCACTGAGGACGCCCTCTATACGCTAGTGAAGCACGTACAGGACAAGTTAAGGCTGAAGAAGCTAATTGTCCTGGTGTCACTGGATATAGAGGGGGCCTTTGATAGTGCTTGGTGGCCAGCCATCAAGGTCAGACTGGCCGAGGAAAAGTGCCCGGTGAACATAAGAAGGCTGCTAGACAGCTACCTCGACAGTAGGAAAGTCAAGGTTCGTTACGCTGGGGAGGAATGCACGCGAGTGACTAGCAAGGGCTGTGTTCAAGGGTCAATAGGTGGTCCCATCCTGTGGAATCTCATTCTAGACCCACTATTAAAGGAATTGGAGCGGCGCGGCATCTTCGCGCAGGCGTTCGCCGATGATATCATCTTGGTTCTGGATGGGGACTCAGCGACCGAAGTTTCAACATCTGCCAATGCAGCCCTCGCCCATGTTCAGAGTTGGGGCGTCAGAAACAAGCTGAGGTTCGCACCGCACAAAACCTGTGCGATGGTCGTAACCAACAAGCGCAAGTATGATACCCCAAGGTTGAGCATGGCCGGGG